>CM051238.1:208679129-210101056 GCA_027917425.1 Gastrophryne carolinensis
CAGCAAAAATGGGGAAAAATGACCTGTCAACAGAGGGTGACAAAATCTCAAGTAGGCTGGCAATTAAAAGGGTTAAAAGTAGCTATGCATGTTGGGTATTGTTCTGTTCGGGGGACCTTGCACTTTCAGACTTAGCTTGTATTCTTAGTATACAGTACGTCCTGCTCCAAATAGATTACTTACACGTGGGTATTACTCCGCCAGATGGCGCTGGACTGCAGAGACATCGAAAAATAGGCTCCTCCCGGCCCCTCAAATACCCGGGGACCTCCCACAAATCCCCAGAATTTCTCTTCAGTCTGGACTGCGAAGGACGAGAAATGGCTCTCTACTCGCAGGTGAGCGGGGCTATTAGCCTGCGGCCCTGTAGGACTATTCCCACCCGTTCCATTAGTAATATGCCTCCCAGCCTTGGCTGCGCTGGTTGGGTGATGGTAGGCAGCACCGCTGTTAAGTGCTCCACCGCAATCCCCCACCAAAGGGTAGGCGGTTCAGACTTATGGTGAGCCTCTATGGGATGCCCCTCCCGCACTTTTGCCCCTTGCCCCTGCCTATCGGTGGGCCCTATTTAAGTGGCCGCTGTCCTCCCTCATTCTCCTTGTAGCCTTCGGGGGAAAAGCGGGGGGTGTGTGTGTGTGTAAATGTGTATGCTATGCATTCTGTGTTTTTCATTTTAATTTTTCTGCCTTGTGTCAGCCGCCGCGCTGACTTGCTTTCCTTTTACTGTCTTTCAAATTTGCCGCTGCGCGCCCTTTGTCACACTATGTGCCGCGCTTGGCGGCTGCATTACCTCAGGCGCTGGTGCGCCGTCATTGGCTGCTTGTCACGTCCTGGCTTCGCGCTCTTCGGGGGGGCGGGGCCCCTCGAGGTATACCGACGCCATCTTTAACCTGCTTGGTTGGCCCATGTGCGACGGACCTCTACCTACCGCGGTGCGTAAGTGCCCTCGCGGGCGGCTTTATATTCTTCCTTTTATTACTGTGTGCTTACGGTCTTTTCTTCTTATGTCTTTCAGGCAGGGCGAACCCTTTGGCTTCTCCCGGCCCTTTATTAGTTATATAACTAGTAGGCCTTGTGTAATACTCCCACTTCCCTAGCGGGTTATTGGGGCATCCGGAGTTGCTGTATAGCGTTAATCCCTATCGGCCTATAGTGCCGCTATAATCACCATATGGAGGCATCCCAGGATAATGTGACCAGGGTTCCTTCAGGACAAGACCGGCTGTGTGTAGCGTGTGGGCAGCCTCATGCTGACGCTGACAAGGCACGGGTCTGTGTACCCTGTGCTGAGCAGGTGCTTGCATTGCAATCTGGCCTGCCAGTGGCTGCACCTCGTTTCACTTCACCTACTCCCCCAAGCTTAAACCTCACTCCTACTGAGTTGCATACTAGTGGGGATTCTCAGCCTGATGCGTCTTCTAGACTAGGGGCTAGTGTTGAGCAGTTAATTGCGAATACCTTGGCGCGTAAGGCCCCTGCTAAAAAGCGGCACTTAACGCCTAATGTCACTATTTTCCCTATGAAAACTGAGGAGTTTTGGAATCTTTGTGGCTATACCCCATCTGATGAAGGGGAGCTTTTTTCTGACTCGCGCTCATCTGATGAGAGACCAAGGGGTCATGACGATTCTGGCTCTAACCCCTGGGCCCCGGATGACAGATTATTGACCCAGATTTTCGAGTTCCTGTCCATCTCTCTCCCTGTTTTGGCTCCCAGGCAAAGGGGGGAGCTTTTCCATACAGCAAAATCACGTTTGGAATTTCTCGAGCAGGCACATTTTTATAACCTTGTGCTCAAGGAATGGGAGCGCCCCAGTAAATTTCCCGGGGTTCCTAAAAGTTGGGATAGGAAGTATCCCTTTCCTGCTGAGGTGGTTAAGTGTTGGTCATCCCCCCCCCCCGAGGTGGATGCCCCCGTCCTAGGGCTATCTAACACCTCTGTCATGCATTTCCCTGACTCTACTACCCTGCGGGATGCTGAGGACCGGCACATTGACCAGCTGGCATCCCACGCCTTTGCATGTGTGGGGACGGCGCTGCACCCGGTCTGTGCCTGTGCCATCACTGCTATTAGAACCCTTATCAGAAATATACTTGATAGTGCCCCTGATGATTTGCCTTGTGAGGTGTTCAATGCACTCTCCAGTTGTGATGTGTTTGTAAATTTTCCTGTGTCCTCCGGTTACAAGATAGTTTGCTGCCTGGCCCCCCCCAAGATTCATCAGATCCCGAATTCCTCAGGACCCTGTGTCGGCTCAGGAGCTAGTGCAAGCAGTGCAAGGCCTCCTGGAGCTGGGGGTCATCTGCCAGGTCCCCTTAAGAGAAAAAGGCAAGGGCTTTTATTCCAACCTATTCACAGTACCCAAAAAAGATGGTTCAGTCAGGCCCATCCTGGACTTGAAGATCCTCAACAAGTTTGTCAGGGGCAGGCGTTTTCGCATGGAAACTCTGCGCTCTGCCATCAGTCCCCTGCGCCAAGGGGATTTCATAACTTCTGTGGACATCAAATATGCTTACCTTCATATTCCTGTATTTCCAGGTCATCAAAGGCTCCTCAGGTTCGCTCTGATGGATCAACACTACCAGTTTGTGGCTTTGCCCTTTGGTCTCACTTCAGCTCCCAGGGTGTTCACAAAGGTGCTGGCTGGCGTGATGTCTCTGCTCAGATGTCAGGGCGTCCGCGTACTTCTCATCACTTCCCAATCTCTACATCAGGCAGAGTTGGATACTCAGCTGGTGGTGTCCACTCTGGAGTCATTTGGATGGGTGATCAACCACCCCAAGTCCTCACTGTCCCCTTCCTTGGTAACTCCATTTCTAGGAATGAATCTGGATACAGTTCAGGCAAGGATTTTCCTTCCTCAACAGAAGGTGGACAGTCTGATTGCACAGTTCAGTTCCTCCTATCTTGTCCTCATCCCTCCATCAGGCAGGGGATGCAGCTGGTGGGCCTGATGGTGGCATGCTTCGAAGCGGTCCCTTATGCTCAGTTCCACTTAAGGCCTCTGCAACTTCACCTATTGTCAGTATGGGACAAGGACCCAGCGTACCTGGACGGGGTCTGTGTGCTCTCCCCTCAGGTCAGGAGGTCCCTCTTGTGGTGGATGGACTCGAGGAACCTGTTGGGGGGCAGATCCTTTCTTACCCCTCCCTGGGAGACGGTCGCCACGGATGCCAGTCTGTCAGGTTGGGGGGGGGGGGGTTCTGGAAGTCCCTGCTGTTCCAGGGGAGGTGGGGTCCTCAGGAGGCCCACACACCTATCAATGTCTTGGAACTGCGGGCGATCAGGTTAGTTCTGGCTCACTTGACCACTCACCTTCGGGGGCCTGCCTGTTCATTGGCGCTCGGACAACCAGACGGCAGTTTCCTACATCAATCATCAGGGAGGGACCCGGAGCAAGGCCGACTCTATGAGCAGGGAGACCTCTCGCCAGGGAGAATGGTCCCTATGCAGCAGGGTGTTTCAATCCCTGTGTCACCGTTGGGGCCAACCAGATGTGGATCTGTTTACATCCCGTCACAATCCCAGCCTTTGTCTCACTGTCCCAGGATCCTCTGGCCTTGACCTCGGATGCTCTAGCAATGTCATGGCAGGACTTTCAGTTCCTGTATGTCTGTCCTCCAATTCCCCTGCTGGGCAGGGTTCTGCGCAAGATTGCCCTGGAAGCAATACACCTAAAAAATGACAAACAAGACATTTCATGTTAAAGACCAGACTATGCTGAAAAAAACAATATATAATTTTCCTAGGAAATCCCTTCAAAAATCACATTTGAACACGGGGAGGTCAAAATAGTGCAAAATGGTCTGGCAACAAAGGGTGACAAAAACTCCAGGTAGGCTGGCACTTAAAGGGTTAAAAGCCCCACCCCTTCCTCTCATTCCTTAGTTTTGGGATTTTTTTCTCCAGGAATCCTTTGAGACGCACATCTTGCATTTTGTTATGTTATTGTTTTTTCCCCCAGTAGTCGCTTTGGGGGGGGGGGGGGGTTGCGCTCGCTGGCATCAGGCTTTACATCCACAGGATAATTGCTCTGTGGCCTTAGGACGCTGAGCTGCAGGTAGGGGGAAGATTGACTCTGTTTGCTGGAGGCCCATCACTCTGAACCCCTTTGTGATTCACACTATTTTACAGGGGCATCATTTGGAGCTCCTTTCTCCTCCTCCAGAGAGGTTCCAGGTCACCTCCCTCCCTCAGGATCCGGAGAAGAGAGTCGCTTTGCCCCTAGTTATTCAGGAACTTTACCTCAAGAGGGTAATAGACAGTTTCTTCCTGGAGCCAGGTAAAGTATTTTTAGTAAAAGAGCCTTTTGGATGCTTTCAGATTGATTCTCAAATTAAAAGCCCTGAATAGTTCATCTGCTACAAAAAGTTTTGGATGGAATCCATTTTCCCCATCAGGAATCTTCTGATGTTAAACGATTTCATGGTGAACATAGATTTTCAGGATGCATACCTCCATATTCCCATCTTTAATTTACACCGCATATTCCTCAGGTTTGCGATTTGTTTAGAAGCAGAGACCTTGCACTTCCAATACAAGGCACTACCATGTGAAATCTCCTCGATGCCAAGGATTTTTATGGAAGTCATTGTCGAAGTAATGGGTATCCTCATGTCACGGTGTATTTCAACCATCCCATATTTAGATGACCTACTGACGGGCAACTCTGTAGCAGTTCTGGAACAGAATCGGCCAGTAACTCTCTCCCTGTTGAAGGAACTGGGTTGGCTGATAAACAAGGAGAAATCTTCTCTTATACCCTCCCAGTCTTGCAGATTCCTGGGATTCCTTCTGAACAGTGTCAAACAGAACATTTCTCTGCCCTTAGACAAACAGCTCAGCCTACTGAAGCAAGTAGGAGAGCTACATCAGTCTTAAGAGACATCTCTCAGAATAATTATGAGAGTTCTAGGTCTCATGACCTCATCTATCCCAGTCATCACATGGGCACAATTTCACACCAGATCTCTCCAAGCCTTCCTCCTGCAGAACTGGGACAGCAGCCCAGATACTCTGGATTCCCAGATCACCCTTTCAGGGGAGGTGAGGGAATGTCTGCTCTGGTGATTGGATCCCTCAGGACTGCAGAAGCTGGAGACAATCAGAACTCGCAACAATGCCAGCACATGGGGTTAGGGAGTGCACCTGGATGCTCTTTACATCCAGGGGTAATGGTTCAGGGAAACGGTAAACAAGCCCTCGAATTACAGAGAATTAAAGGCCATAGACTTGGCCCTCTCTCATTTCAGGCCACTATTGATGAATAGTGATGTTTAGGTGAGATCCAACAACTTTACGGCAGTCGCATACATAAATCAACAGGGGTGTACAAGGTCTCTGCTGTCACATTTACAGTCCAATCTAAAGGTCTATAACAGCAGTCCATCTAAAGGGAACTCTGAACACGGTTGCAGACTTCCTGAGCAGAACACAATTCTCACAGTTAGAGTGGGTTCTGAACAGAGAGGCCTTCATTCAGGTTTCCCTGAGTTGGGGAGCCCCGCTGAATAGCCTCTTTGCCAATGCTGCAAACACCAAATGGCAAAATGTTTTCTCTGTGTCGGGGGGACATTGCTCCAGCATGGCCCAAAGGAATTTGGTTCTTGGCGTTAGCAAGTGTGTCTCTCAATGAACCTTGGAAGCTCCCTCAAATACCAAATATCTCAGCATGGATTCTGAGAGGGGAATCCTGAAAAAGAAGGGATTATCCTTCAGAGTAATAGATACCCTCATCGAAAGCAGAAAGGAGACCACGAGAAAGGTACCTCCAAGGTGTGGAAAAAATTCTGTGGAGTCAGCAGTTTGAAAAGGAGCATGGTCTCCTCTGTGCTTGAACTTTTGCAAGCAGGTTTCAAAGTAGGTTTAGCCATGAGTACTTTAAAAATGCCATATCTCTGTTTTCTAGGTTAAGAAAGAACAGCCTGGTGAACAGATTTTGTACATCAATCACAAGAAAATGCCAGTCATTCAAAACAAATGTCCAGCTTGGGATTTGACCTTGGTTCTGAAGAGTCTTAACAAGTGTCAGTTTGAAGCTCTGTCAGACAAAATTATCTCACTAAAGATGACCTTCCTCCTAACCATTACCTCGGCTGGGAGACTTGGTGATATTCAGGCCCTATCTCAGAGAGCCCTTTTGCTCTATTCTTCCAGACAGAGCAATTTTAAGACCAGATCCATTCCAAAATAGGTTCCATAGATCTCAGGACATTGTCCTCCTTTCTTCCTTCACTATCCGCTCGGAACAAGAAGACCCTAGCTTAGATGTGCGTAGATGCCTTATTTACTACCTAGAGCACACAAGCGACTGGCGCAAGTCAGATAAATTGTCGCCTTCAGTGGAATAGAGTTATAGCCTGCTCTAAGGCCACTGTTGCCAGATTGATTTGGTAAGTTATTTCCCTGGCTTACACCTGTATGGATACACCCCCTCCATACATAGCAGCACACTCCACTAGAGCAGTTTCTACTTTCTGGGAAGAAAGGACAGGTGCCTCTCTGTATGAGATTGGCAAGCAAGCCACCTGGTCCCTGTCACACACCTTCCTAAAACATTACCGGCTGGACCTTTCCAGGGAAGCAACAATCATTTAGTAAAAGAATACTTTATCCTCTCATTGGCCGTCCTGAAGGACGAAGGGAGAAAATTCCCATTAGAATTACCGGTTACGTTTTTTCTTCGAGTCTATCAGGACGGCCCTAGCTACCCTCCCTTGATTAGTCCTCCAGTGTATTGGTTTTTTGTTTAAATACTGAGCAATGCGAATATGGGGTGGGGCTTTTAAACTTGTCCTAGTTTGTGTTACCTATGCAGCGTTAGTCTTTCAGGACGGCCACGAGAGAGAGGCTTCTAACAGGCATATTTTTTTAAAACTGGACCACCCAGAGTGGGAGGGTCGCATATGGGTTTTGTGCCACTTTGGCCGGCCCTGCGGTGTTAACCCTGGGGTGCCTGAAATAAAGCACTGAATAGATTTTAAGTAGGAAATAAAGTCACTTCCTCGACCCTTGTATCATGGAGGCATCTTGATTTGCGCTGCTGGCAAACCATGTGACTGCCAGAATGTAAGCTGCAAGTGCTTGTTATTTGACTGGGAGTGCAACCCTAATGCACACCTCCCAACTGTCTCTCATTCAGAGGGACTGACCCTCTTTAAAGCCCCGTCTCTCGGTTTCTCATGTGTCCCTTTATGAGGTGTAACATTTAGATCTGCAGCAATAAATGTTTCATTTGCCTGCTCAAAGTGTTTATATTGTTGTAACTGTTACAACCTATCTTCCATCCATCCCTCAATAAGGGGGTGTGGCTTAAGTTAACAATTGTCCCTCCTTGAAAAGTTGGAAAGTATGCTAATGTCTCCTCAAATGTTTTTTGACCCAATTACTTAGACCTGGATGCTCATAAGCCCAGCAATAATGGCTGTCTGAATTCGATTTGCTTGGTCACGATTCCTTTTACTGCACAGTGTATACCCATTTAGTGCTCACATGTGCTGGTTGGTATGACGGTCATTAATAAATAACTGTTGCTATACTATGAATAATAATGATTCATCTTAATCACAGCCTTCCTGCAAAATTAGACCATGGCTCTAGATAAAGTATGCAGCGTAATAAAACAAAATAATCCACAAGGGGTCGCTTCAGTTCTACTCTGAGGCATGTAATGCATTTATTTTACCAATCAATATAATAATTTAAAGTGTAACAATTTTCTGATAGGAAGGTAAAAGATACTTTCTCATGTGTTCCATTCCGGGGCACCACCAGTAGCAATGTGAGGGCTAATCTCAGCTGTAGGTGGGGACTGCAAGATAGAAAAAACTCACTCCTCCTGGGCCTATATAGATGGCAGGCTGTGACAGGATCTCCTCAGTTCTTTTCTTGCCGTAGCAAGGGACCGTGAGGATGTCCTGGATTTTCTTTTTAGTACAGTACTAACTGGCAGCAGGGGCTTCATCTTTGCCTGTTTTCCAGCCCATCACCAGCTGCAGCGCTCCTAGGGACTCCCCCGTTAGATGCCGGAAGTCGTTTCCTAAGCTGATAGTGAGGGAAGTGCACAGGCACTCGTCCAGCTGGGTCTGAGCCCTGAGGATCGGGACCCCGCTGCCCACAGAGTATATGATCTCTGGGCGCTGCATGGTTGCCCTGCTGTGTGTCTCCCGCTGAGCCCTGGCTGCAGTCTGGGTGGGCCTGAGCTAGGTGGCCGGGCTCTCAGGTGTCAGTGTGTTTGTGCTTTACTACTAATGACAACCATGCTGTTCAGAGCTCAGCTGCAATCATTGGGGGGGGGCAGGCCGGATGTGCCAGTGGTTGGTGCGTGGCTTCGGCCCACTGAGGTTTTACGAAGGAGGAGGAGGCAGGGCGCCCGCATTGGCGTGTCCTGTGGCTCTCTCCTCCTTCTCACTAACAGTACGAAGCAGCGACATCTTGTGTGGTGCCCGGAGGTCCCTGCTGCATCCCCCGACTGGCGCTTGGCAGCTCCTGCACTGCTTCCCCGTTCCTGGGCTGAGGATCTGATCCAGTGCGGCTTCTGTCCCATGGTCTTCCCTGGTCAGGTAGGGCTCCCTCTGGGGGTAAAGTCTTTTGACTTGTACTGATTCCTTTCAAAGTATGACATTTGTTCATGTTGTTGCAGGGTGGGGGTCTGGAAGCTGCTGCGTCTTTGGCCATTGGGTTGATCTTGTTGGAAGCATAAGAGGCACTGGGCTTTCATATTTCCACATGTGCCAAGCGTGCCTGAACTTGAATGAGGGACTCCTATGCGCTGGGTGCACTACTGTCATGCGCCGCCTTAAAGTGGACCAACACCCAGGGGGGATCGGCCCGGAAATCTATAAGATTCCCGGACCGATCAGATCCTTCCCCGCGGGGCATCCGAAATCGGGATGTCCCGCGGGGAGGAACCCCCCAGGAGGCCCACAATCCTCACCTTACCGGCGATCCAACGGCGCATGCGCGAGACGCGGCCGCTTCCCTCTAGCAGGGCGCGCTCCCGCGCCGGCCGTTTTGTGAATGGCCGGCGCAGGAGCGCTCCCTGTTAGAGGGAAGCGAGAGACGCAGCCAATGACAGCGCTCTGGTATGCGCGTCCAAGCGGCTTTGGACGCGCATACCAGAGCTGCTCTGAGCGCTGTCATTGGCCGGACGAGGTCACGTGGGAGCGGGGAGAGGTGAGTTTTTGCGGCGATCGGGGGGGTTTCAGACAGCGGGGCACCCCCGATCGGGGTGCCCCACCTAAGTGGGCCAACACTCAGGATAGTCAAAATCCTGGGTGTTGGTCCACTTTAAGCGGCTGGCAGGTTCTGCCCTTATCCGGATCGTCCAGTTCTCCTGTGGCCTCAGGTTTGGACTGCTCGGCGCAGGATACCCCCTCAGTGCTGCCAGGTCCATTTTTGTCCCAGGGCCCCCTTCGGATGTGGCAGACAGGGTGGCTTGGTTGGAGCAGGAACATCCCGAGTCTTTCTCAGCCCGCCTAGATGGGAAGGCTTTGGCCAGGCATAAGCTTAAGACAGTGTGCTCTGAGGATTCTAGCTCCTACGTTGAACTATTTAGGGGTTCTGGTTCCAGTCGGTCGGAGGGGGGGGCGACGTCCGGCAGCAGAGAGGAACCAGAGGCTGCGCATGCGCTAGGGGAGCCCTCTGGATCACCCGACAGACCAGGTGAACCCTACAAGAGCCAGAACGTCGGGAAGATTTTTTCCCAGGCTTTCCCATTTTGATAGGCTGGGGGGAAAGGAGTGGAATAAACTGTATAAGCTTCTGTATCTTCCTAAGGTCCTGGATGCCAAGTACCCCTTTACAGATGAGGTGGTCAAAGTTTGGTCTTTGCCACCTGAGGTAGACGAATCTGTGTCTGCTCCGGCTCGGCACACCCTGGTGGGGTCGGCCATGTTGCCAGCTTGCGCCACGTCCATGGCTGCTACGGCAGGCAAAGTCTGGATGAAGCAGCAGATGGGGTATTTGAAAGATGGAGATTCCCATCCCTCTGCACTTCACTTCAACTCCTTCGCTATGGAGGTCTTCAGATACATTGTGCCGGCTATGGACGACTTGGTGTGTGGGGTAGTCTTTTCGGTGAGCCTCTAGATGACCTGGTCCAGAAGGCCATAGGAGGGAGTTTTCCCTTCCAAAAGTTTGGAGGGTCGACAGACTCCAGGTGCTGCAAGGATTTTTCGGGGCAGCCAGCCCAAGCCTCCAGCCAAGCCCTATAAGGGTTGACAGGGTGCCTTCACCCAATTGGGTGGGGGCGGCTTCTGCACTACACGCCGGTGTGGAGGGAACAGATATCCGATGCCTGGGTCCGGATGGTTGTTTCTTCTGTATACAAAATCGAGTTCTGGACCAGTTTTCTCCACACAGATTTGTGGCATCCAAGCCTTCCCATTCAGCCGATCCTGGATCTCCACAATCAGTTACGTTCGGGTGCGAAAGTTCCGCATGGAATTTCTAAAGTTGGTCGTGGGTTTTCTGGCCATGGTGGAAATAAAGGATGCTTATCTGCATGTCCCGATCTTTCCTGGTTATCAACAATACTTGTGCTTTGTGGTGGTGCCCAACATTTTCAATTTGTGTCACTGCCGTTCGGACTGTCCACTGCCCCATGAGTGTTCACAAAGGTCTTGACGGTGGTGATGACACTCTTGCGAAGGCAAGTTGTGCACATCACCCCATTCCTGGATGACTTGCTCATCCGAACACAATCTCTGGGAGAGGCACTGAGGAATGTTCAGACGGTCCTCTTCAGCAGGCGGTGAGGTCACAGCTGACAGACGAACATTCCACAATCAGGCAGGGCATGCATCTCCTTGGCCTAATAGTGCCTACCATAGAGGCAGTTCCGGATGCCCAGTTCCACCCCAGGCCTCTACAAATGCTGCTCCTATCGAAATGGCACAGGACGTGTGCAGATGTTGGACCTTTGCTTCATCTTGACGAACAATGCCCGGCGATCACTGAATTTGTGGCTGCACCACAGGCAGTGGGTCGGTCTTTCCTGCCGGTCCAGTGGGTCATCCTGACCAGACGCCAGTCTGAGGGGTTGGGGTGATGATCTAGACAACCAAGACTGTTCAGGGTCTCTGGGACCAGCAGGGACGCAGTCCTCCGACTCTGCTGATTTTCAGGCATTTGTCTGCCCAGCTTTAGGGCCTTCTGGCCTGGGTACAGTCTGACAATTGCACAGCTGTGGCCTGAGTTGTCAGTGAGAATCATGAGGTGGGCAGAACCAATGCTTGAGAGCCAGCAGTATTGCCCTCAGTTCCAATACATTGATTGGAAGACTGTGCCCCCGCTGGTCCCAGAGACCCTAAACCAGTTTCGTGTCCAGGGTGAAAGACCCCCCTGGACTTGGCGGTCAACACGCTGGCCATTTTCTGGTTGGGGTACAACCTGCTCTACGCATTCCCACCACTGACACTTCTGGGTCGCGTGTTAAAGAAGGTCAACTGTGAGCAGATTTCTATTATCCTGATCTCCCCACTTTAGCCCAGAAGGGTGTAGTGTTTGGATCTGGTCAGCCTGACAGTGGAGCCCCCCTGGCGACTCCACGACCTACCAGATCTTCTGCAACAGGATCCTCTGAGGCACTCCAATTCTCCAGCGCTGGCTTTAGCAGCTTGGCTGTTGAGACCAGCATATTGGAGGAGAGGGGTTTGTCTGCCGCAGTAATTCGGCCTTGATTTGAGCATGGAAACAGTAATCCTCTAGAATTTACTACAGGACTTGGAGGGCCTTTGTGTCTTGGTGCAAATCTAAGGGCCACTCCTGTAGGAGGTTACCGGCACCCAAAATTTTGTTTTTTTGGTTTTGGAGTTCCTCCAGCAAGGCTTGCACGCTGGCCTACAGCCCAGCACTCTTCAGGGCCAGGTCTCGGCCTTGTCCATTTTTTCCAGTGGGCGGTTGCGAAGCATAGGTTAATTCGCACTTTCATGCAGGGCGCTGCGCATGTTCAGCTTCCGGCAGTCGCTAGTCCTGCCCTGAGATCTCCATTTGGTTCTATCAGCACTTTATGGACCCCTATTTGAAGCCATGCCGGAGGCTTCCCTGACAATGCCCACATTGAAGGTGGCCATTCTTGTGGCAATCACCTCCATCCGGCGGGTTTTGGTGCTTGGCAGCGCTTGATCAGACCACCCTTTTTTGATGCTGCATGAAGAAAAAGTGGTGTTTCATGTGAAGCAGGATTTTTTGCCCAATGCGGTCTCTCCCTTCCATCTTAATCAGGAGATAGTGCTATTGGTGTTGCAGGGATATAAACCTATTTTTCGTTTGATCAGAACACAGATATGTAGTCCTATGTGTTTTCTTGTTATGTCTAACTTAAGTACGTATCATCTTGTACTCTGAACTCTTGGTGGCTGCTGACAGTTTGTGGCTTGAGCTGGACTTCCTCATGTGGTTAGTTTCTACAGTAAAAAAAGAAAAAAACACTGAGCTATTAGCATGCCTACTGCAAGAGACCTTTAGTATATTGCTTACATACCATAACACTGCAGCAAATATTTAATTTGGGAATGGGCTTTTTGTGTCTCCAATATTCTACTATGCTCACTAAATTAGTGATGCAGCAAATCCGTTGTTTATAGACAATTAATTAGGGTATAAAAATATTATAATTCTGCGTCTCAAAGCAGAACAAACCCAGGATTTTTAATTTAATTTTTCATATTTGAAAAGGAAGTTCAAGCTTTTTGTAAACCCCCATTTGAGTGTTAAAATAACAAAAATACTCACCTAATCCTACAAATCTCCAAAGATGCTGGAATTTTCTGCAAAAATTGCTGCAATTTAGACTATCCTGGGTTTTGTTCCCTGCCCTGCGGCAATCCTGATTTAGGATGACCCGCTGTGTGAAACCCCCCATATCTCAGAAAACCCCACCTTTCCCCAGTCCTATGATGCGGGTGCGTAGCCAATCATTTGACCCTTTTGGCTAAGAATCTGCTAAGGGCAGAATGAAGCCTCTAGTGGGGGTGTGCCGATGGATCAGGTAAGTTTTACTGGGGATTCAGGGAGGTTTCACACAGTGGGGCTTCCCAAATTGGGATGCCCTGGGGAGTGGGAATCAGGTAGCCCTGGAATCTTAAGACGTTAGGGCCGCCCAAGATGGGTTTTCGTCAACTTTGAGTGCCTTCCCCTGGTAAAAACTAGTAGGGGAACAGTAAGCCTAATGGCTGTTAAAGTTCTGCTGAAGATGCTTTTACCCTTCATACCATATGCAGTAATTATATCCTGCTGTTCCACCCACAGGTCGGTGTAGGGGACAGGCAAGGTTCAGCAACCCTTCCTTATAGAGGTGCAGTGATATTTACTGTTATCCAATGATCTGTCAACAATTGATACACTGTTTCTTGCGGCAAAATTGGCTTTGAGGGCTTTTCTTTCATGCTGTATATAAGTATGCAGCATGTTTACATACTGTAAGTGTAACTTTGTAATGCTTTTGTGATCATTCTCCACTGAGCTAACATTACATGTAAGCTGCTTTCTAGAGATAATTGCTTTGCGGTGGTGTAACTTATTTTAGAAAACTTGGAAAATAAAGACCCACAGTGTCTGGAGATTCACCTGGGAATTACAAAGATATTTGTGTTTTGGTTAAGCATGACCAGTTATTGGAAATTACACTAGAAGGTTTATTGTCTTGGATTTCGATGTATCAGTCTTACATTCTCAATGATGTCCAATAAGCTCTCTCAAAAAGTGGGGCAGGGCGTGGCTTCAGCAGTGAAAAACCTGGTTTTCTTTAAAAACTGGGCAACCGCTGAGCCAACAGCAGCACCTGGCTGCTCAGACGGGGGGGGGGGGGGGGGGGGGGGAGAGAGAATGAACGGAGGACCCATTTCTGAGTTTCCATCCGCTTTAAGCCTCCCGTATGGCAAAATTTGTGTTTTTTTTATTTTTGCATATTTATGAGTGGAGTATGAAGAACGGAGAGGCAAAACGTAGCATGCTAAGAAATAAGTTAAAGTCCATGCACACATACTAACTTCCTTTCACCTTTCCCCTTTAGGAACTGTATAAAATACGCCATTTCAAAGTATCTTAAAATCTCCAATCATATGTATTCTAAGTGAATCTGCTTCCTGGTTGAGATGGGAGAGGGGTGTGTCATGGAGCAGCTTTATGAGTAATGATGCTCAGCTGTAGTCAGAAACAGCTGTGGGGCCACTGTGACCTGCTCTGCTTACTCAGCAGGTTCCCATTCATCCACAATTTCATGTCTCTACCTCCTACCTATTGAATTGGGCCTTTCTAGTTCCTCTTGAATTACCAAGAAGGTCTTAACATTTAGATGTGGTAAACATGGATCAGGATGTTGGAAATTGCTGTTGTGTCTCAACTTACAGTCACTGGCATATGTCCTGGCTGTTGAAACCAGGGTCTTAAATGAAAAAGGCTTGTCCACATCAGTGGTAAAGGGCAAGGTAAGGCCTAGTTGGCCAAGATTTACTGTGATTACACATATTTGATTCAAAAGAGAGGTTTCCATTTGTAGTATAATACAAACCCTGTACAATTATTCTACCACTGTGTGTACCACATGTTCCACAAAAGACAGTAATATATTCTGAACCAAAACGCTGCCCCCCACCCCCAAGGAACCAGATAGACAAGGTGCAGAATCCCCCAATCACAGGCAGTGTGGCATTCCTCATTATAGGCAGCGTGGCATTCTCCCCCCTCCCATTCCCCAATATAAGCAGCGTGGCATTCTCCCCCCTCCCATTCCCCATAGGCAGTGTGGCATTCTCCCCCCCTCCCATTCCCCATATAGGCAGTGTGGCATTCTCCCCCCCTCCCATTCCCCATAGGCAGTGTGGCATTCTCCCCCCCTCCCATTCCCCATAGGCAGTGTGGCATTCTCCCCCTCCCATTCCCCATATAGGCAGTGTGGCATTCTCCCCCTCCCATTCCCCATAGGCAGTGTGGCATTCTCCCCCTCCCATTCCCCATAGGCAGTGTGGCATTCTCCCCCTCCCATTCCTCATAGGCAGTGTGGCATTCTCCCCCTCCCATTCCTCATAGGCAGTGTGGCATTCTCCCCCTCCCATTCCTCATAGGCAGTGTGGCATTCTCCCCCTCCCATTCCTCATAGGCAGTGTGGCATTCTCCCCCTCCCATTCCTCATAGGCAGTGTGGCATTCAGATCCCCATTCCTCATAGGCAGTGTGGCAACCCCCATCCCAGTCGCAATAGGCAGTGTGGCATCCCTCCCATTCCCCATAGGCAGTGTGCCATTCCTTCCCCTCCCATTCCCCATAGGCAGTGCGTCATTCCTTCCCCTCCCATTTCCTATAGGCATAAGAAAAAAAAAAAAAAAAGTAAGCTCATATCCTGCCCTGCCGCGCCGTTGGAAGGCCAGAAGATGTAGGAGTTACGGTCAGGCCCTACCTGCGCCCCCCCCCCCCCCCCCCAACTGCCACCGCTTCTCCATCGTGGGCACTTGTACACAAACTTTTGAGGAAATAACAGTGCCGCTTATGGGGTGAAAAATACAGTAAATCAATTTAGAAAGATTAATGTAGATCAAAAAAGGATGGCAATTATATAATAATGATCAAAAGTGGATGTAATACCCACATGTATAAAGCAATTAATAACCAATCCTAGTATTTCCCCTGGAAAAACATTAAACATTAAAACAAGTCCTATAAAATGGACTTCCTGTTTGGTCATCGCAGACAACAAAAGCACATTTTATTGGTTGTAACATTTTTTCATGCATTTATAAATAAAAACAGTGGCCTGGGACATATATTATAACTGCTCATTTTAGAAATGTGTCGATTTATAAATTAAAAAGGAAACTATTACCTATGTCTACAAACAAATTCGTTTTTTGTAAGAGAGATAATTCATTTGAAATAGACTAGCTAAAGATATATTAAAATAACTTAATTATTTTTTTCCTTAGTGGAATGCAGCACCGTTTTTAGCTGTGCAAATTATTTAAATATTTCCACAGCTAAAATGTGCTGAATTGCACTAAGGAGGAAAAACCCTATAAACAAATTTTTCACACAAAAAAATTGAGAATTAAAAACTCTCATGGTGCTTAATCGGCGCATACGTATTTAATCATTTTTTAAGTTGAGATGTTGCATTGAAGATAAGGTATACTTTTTGCTTTTTGTTTAAGGGCGTAAAATAACATTTTCAATATAATAAAAAAGTATTGTGAATAAATAACACAGAAATAGGCCAGATAAGATTTTCTTGCTAAATGACATAACTCATAATGTGGTGCTTGAAGGCAGTATATTGCTGTCACTTAGAAAGGGGATGTCTTTTTTCCCCTCTTTGTGGCTTTGGTGACAAAGAAATTCCTATATGAATTGCGCTGTGATACCCCCCCCCCCCCCCACCTATTGGTTAACAGCAGTCGGTCATTGCAGTGTCCTGACGTCATTTAGAGTGTGTGTGTGTGTGTGTGTGTGTGTGTGTGTGTAAGCTGTGCTATTGTCTTAGAGAGCAGGGCTGTGGACTGCAGTATCTGGTTTCTGCTACCTATTTCTGCCTGACTGCATCATATGAGACACACACACACACACACACACACACACACACACACACTGCCTGTGCTTGCCCATTGGATTGAAAATAGGCGCTCATGATTGTGTGTCTCCGACGAGAGCCTTCCTTCTGCACTGTGCAGCTTTGGAGAAAGGTATCTAGCAGCTGGATAGCCGGGACCGCATTGTCTGTCTCTATGAACCCTGCTGTGTGAAAGCCTCCTAGATTTCCTCCCTCATTTTATTCTAATTTATTAAACGCTTGCTGGGGCCAGCCATGTTTGGCACAGAATCGTCATGTAAGTAAACACATCTCTATTTAAATAGCTATTTTGTGCCTGGTGTTTCTGTGCAGAGCTGGGATTAGGATGCTATTCATTGTACAGGATGGGCAATCTGTGATTTATTGCATTTTGTGGCAGCCGGTTTCCATGAGTCTTGCAGACAGGCGGGCGGCTTTCATCCTTGATGCAGAGTTGGGGAGAGACTGGTGCTGCGCTCTGCTTTCCCAGCATCTATTGACACAGGGAGACATGTCCGTGATTCCTCAGTCAGCTAGTAATGGATACGTCTTTGGATGGATGCAGCTTTATAGTCCTGTTTGTTGACAGAGCTGTTGCCTGTGTTTCTGGCTGGCGTGCAGCATGTGAAGAATGCTGGGATATTGGTAAAATAAGCCTCTCCAATTGCATAATTATTTATGGTCCTATTGCAGTATCATTATTGAGTTCTGATTCGCTTAAATCCTTATTGTAAAGGTAATGTCACTACTTGCGTGTCATCATAATCAGTCGGTGACTACTTTCATAACCGTGATTTATCGCAGCCAGTCTTTTCTGTACAATATTATATGAAAAAAACTATTGCTGTCAGAATAGACCATTTTATTGCAAAATTGTGCTGGGCCCAAATCTTTCAACTAGTCAGCTAGGACTATACTAATGCCCTTGCACCTGCCCAGGGACAAATGAGTCTTATAAGCATCACTTATATTGATAAACTTGTACTATGTCATGTACATTGATGATTAGTCCAGGAAGCAGTTCACATTTTTTTTTTCATGACGTACAAGACCGAGTGTTGTCTTTGCGCTCATAAAGCATTTTAAACTTGTTAATTGTTTTCATAGCCCTCCATACGCTTGGGTCCAGACAGTATTTTAAAGGGGGGGGGGGGGGATTATGACTTTAAAAGGTAAACAGACTTTTAGCGCCATAAAACAGGGATGGCAGAGTGGCATGGTAATTTGGGGGCATGTGCAGGTGCTTGCTGCCTTTGTGTTCTGTTCCACACTCCCCATTCAGCCAGTGCTGTGACCTTGCCACATGTCTGTCATTCAAGGAGCTTTACAGACACACACATGATCTTACTTTCCATACTGCTAATTGGCTTGGGACATATTTGATAGGAGCGCTCATTTTGGATGGGCATTTTGGAAGAGGTATACAGAATTCATATAATGTAACTTTATTATGCACCTTCATGTTCTAGTTGGGCACAAGATGTTTTATATATTCAGCATGATTGCCAGAAATCTCCTTTCTTTAGTCTGATATTAAGTAATATCATACACATGCCCTGCTGCTTAAACATGGATGATTTGGTAAATGATGGTCCACAGCCTTCATTCATTCTGTGGATGGTCCATGGATTTCCATACTTTGTACTGTATCTTGAGAAAGGGTGTTCCCTTTATCTTTTGCACATGGATTTGTGATAAAGCCACTATCTGTTTTGCTCTCAGCTGCTGGCTGTGTTAGTTTCTATGACGACCAGATTACCAATAAAGGGGAGGGGGCTGCCCTGTGTTCATTCTAGCATAGCAGTAGCAGGAAAGCAAGTGTCAGTACCTGATATTTTACCATTCTGAAACAATTTGGTGGGGCTTTATCGTGGATATCTAGCCAGATTTACTGCAGTGGCCCTTGGGGCCTAGAGTCTGAAAGACTCCAGTTTTGGGTAAAAGCCCTCCTAGTAACAAGAGATTCCAACCAAGTACCCCATCAATTATAAATGTTACCAACATAAGTAGGTCATAGACCTTGTAGCCTCTTTAAAGCAAGATGAAATAATGTTATACTGTTATAATATGTTATACTGTTATACAAAAAGAAACTGAGATGTCTGCTCCCCCCCTGCTAATGCACCTTTGAACATCTTTGTACTCTCCCTCGTACCACAGGATAAGAAATGGTGCTATAGACTCATGCTTACCTTTACCCAGTCCCCCAATAGAGACTGTTATCTTAAGCTGAGAGCTGCACATCTGGGATCAAACTGGACAGAAAATTACTATACTATTTCAGCAGAGGTGCTTGCGAAGAACAATCGGCAGCCTCTAACACTGTACACTCCCACCTTCAGACTGAAATGCAAAAGTGCGGCACCCAGCTTCAGATAACAGGGCTGCGGAAGAGTGCAGCGGGACCAGGTAAAGGTAAGCAAGAAAGCCACGTGCCCCGGTCTGCCGGGTAAGTCCATAAAAGTGCACTTTCCATTTAACCACAATCCATATTGCTAGCTTATGGGAACAAGGAGCACTTGGTTGTGGCTACCGAGGACCCATAAATATGAAAGGGGGAGTATAATTCATGGGTGTTCATAAAGCAATCCAACACCTGTTTTATACCGAATGGGTATTTATCGCAACTGAGGGGGCAGAATGTACCCTCAGTGAAGCTATTCCCATGATTGACTGTGGCGGTCACATGTCTAGAGTCACCTTCCCTCTGGAGGGATAGAATGGCCCTGGATGCAGTTTTGGTCATAGGTTTGCTTTAAGCATTAAATTGCATAACCAGGAAAAATGGGTAGCTCTCATTCATCTGAATAGAAGCTGTGAAGAGGCCCATGGAAGTGTAATCCCTGGACAGGATAGAGTGTGCCAGCTGTTACCTTAAACCGGACCTTCAGCGTGATTTAATGAAAAGCCCAAACTCTTAAAAAACAGTTCCCCAGCATCTAAAATTAATATATTTTACGTTTTTAGTCACTAACTTATTATTCTTTCCCCCACTGGGCTGCAACTCTGTTCAGGAATTTAGGATACGGGCGCCGCCATCTTGATTTAGAAGCATCCCACTTACTGAGGAGAGGAGAGTGGGATAAGGTACAGGGGGGCGGGTTATAGCTGTGCTTTGCTCAGACAGAGCAGAGCTGGGGTCAGGTAAAGGTCAGCAGTCCCAGAATGCAGAGCAGCACAGTCAGAAGGCACTTCCTGTTTGCAGGCTGCCTGAAAAGATGGCGGCTTCCATAAGCCGCCATCTTGGATGTTTAAAGGCTCATAACATGCAGTAGATGCAGGTAGGATGATTTTTAATGCGAGCAATCTGTATGTACAGGGTGTGAGAAACATATAAGATAGACTCTTATTCAGAGTGAAGGTCCACTTTAAATGATGTTTCACCTATATTCTTAGTATACAGTACATCCTGCTCCAAATCTCTTACAGTTGGGATATACTCCGCCAGATGGCGCTGGACTGCAGAGACATCGAAAATAGGCTCCTCCCGGCCCCTCAAATACCCAGGGACCTCCCCCAAATCCCCAGAATTTCTCTTTAGTCTGGCTGCGAAGGACGAGAAATTGTCTCTCTACTCGCAGGTGAGCGGGGTTATTAACCTGTGGCCCTGTAGGACTATTCCCACCCGTTCCACTAGTAATATGCCTCCCAGCCTTGGCTGCGCTGGTCGGATGAAGGTAGGCAGCACCGCCGTTGGTGCTTAGGAGCGCTGCTCCACCGCAATCCCCCACCAAAGGGTAGGCGATTCAGGCTTATGGTGAGCCTCTATGGGATGTCCCTCCCGCACTATTGCCCCTTGCCCCTGCCTATCGGTGGGCCCTATTTAAGTGGCCGCCGTCCTCCCTCACCCTCCTTGTTGTCTTCGGGGGAAAAGAGGGGGGGGGGTGTGTATGTGTGTAGATATGTATGTTATGCAGTCTGTGCTTTCACTTTTCACACAGCCGCCGCGCTGACTAGTCTTTATTGCTTTAAATGTACCGCCGCCGCGCGCTGACTTGGTTCCGCGCTTGGCGGCGGCATTACCTCAGACGCTGGTGCGCGATCATTGGCTGTTGGCCTTTCTGGCTTCGCGCTCTTCGGGGGGGCGGGGCCCGTCTTTGGCTCGTTCCGCGTCATCGCTATTAATGGCCCGTCCCTCGAGGTATACCGACGCCATCTTTTCTTACTTGGTTAGCCTATGCGCGACGGACTCCTACCTAACGCAGTCTATAAGTGCCCTCACGGGCGGCTTTATCTGCTTCACTTTTGTTACGATGTACTTAAGGTCTTGTCTACTTATGCCTTTCAGGCGGGACGAACCCTTCTTGGCTTCTCCTGGCCCTGTTTTTAGTATTTTACTTGTAGGCCTTGTAAAAATTATACTCCCACGTCCCTAGCGGGTTATTGGGGCATCCAGGGTTGCTATATAGCGTTATTCCCTATCGGCGTATAGCGCCGCTATAATCACCATATGGAGGCATCCCATGACAAAGTTACCGGGGTCCCTTTGGGACAAGACCGGCTGCGTGTAGCGTGTGGGCAGCCTCATGCTGACGCTGACAAGGCGCGGGTCTGTGTACCCTGTGCTCAGCAGGTGCTTGCATTGCAATCTGGCCTGCCAGTGGTTGCACCTCGTTTCACTTCACCTACTCCCCCAAGCTTAAATCTCACTCCTGCTGAGTTGCATACTAGTGGGGATTCTCAGACTGATGTGTCTTCTAGCCTGGCTACTGTTGAACAGATTATTGCGAAGTCTTTAGCGCGTAAGGCCCCCGCTAAGAAGCGGCACTTGACGTCTAATGTTACTGTTTTCCCTATGGGAACTGAGGAGTTTTGGAATCTGTGTGGCTATACCCCGTCTGATGAAGGGGAGCTCTTTTCTGATTCAGGCTCATCTGATGAGAGACCAAGGGGTCATGACTATCCTGGCTCTGACCCCTGGGCCCCGGATGACACTGACAGATTATTGACCCAGATTTTTGAGGTTCTGTCTATCTCTCTCCCTGTTGAGGCTCCCAGGCAATAAGGGGAACTTTTCCATACAGCAAGATCACGTTTGGAATTTCCAGAGCAGGTCCTTGTACTCAAGGAATGGGAGCGCCCCAGTAAACTTCCCGAGGTTCCAAAGAGTTGGGATAGGTAGTATCCCTTACCTGCTGAGGTGGTTAAATGTTGGTCATCCCCCCCCCCCCCCCCCCCCCCCCCCCCCCGAGGTGGATGCCCCGATCCTAGGGCTATCTAACACCTCTGTCATGCATTCCCCTGATTCTACTACCCTGCGGGATGCCGAAGACTGGCGTATTGATCAGCTGGCATCCCACGACTTTGCATGTGCGGGGACGGCGCTGCGCCCAGTCTGTGCCTCTGCCATTACTGCTGTGGCCACTAGAACCCTTATCAGAAATATGCTTGATAGTGCCCCTGATGATTTGCCTTGTGATGTGTTAAATGCACTCTCCAGTTGTGATGTTTTTGTAAATTTTGTCCTGTCAGCATTGGATGACACCATCAGAATGTGTGCCAGAACTTCTGCCCTCGTGGTGGCTATACGCAGCTCGGTTTGGCTGCGCCAGTGGGCTGCTGACAACGCTGCCAAGAAGGCCCTCACTGGGTTTCCCTTTAAAGGTCTGCATCTGTTTGGAGACCGCCTGGACCTTTTTGCTAAGGGAGGCAGGTTACCCCAGCGCAGGCGGCAACCTCTGCCCTTTCGGGGTCGGGGTTCCTTCTCCTCCCCTTACCGTGGTGCAAGACAGGTAAGGGGGGTGTCTTTCCCTGGGGCCCGGGGAGATTTCTGGGGTAGAGGCAGAGGACGTGGATGTCCTGGCTCCTCCTGGGGTCCCAAAGCTAAATCCTCTCCCAAGCCCCCTCAGGCATGATGGGGCGCCCTCACCCATCCGGGTGGGGGGACGGCTGCAGCCCTTCGCTCACGTCTGGAGGCTTCATGTCTCAGACTGGTGGATTCAGGAGGTAGTGTCCTCCGGTTACAAGTTGGAGTTTGCTGCCGATCCCCCTCCAAGATTCATCAGATCCCGGATTCCTCAGGACCCTGTGTCAGCTCAGGATCTAGTGCAAGCAGTGCAAGGCCTCCTGGAGCTGGGGGTCATCTGCCAGGTCCCTTTAAGAGAAAAGGGCAAGGGCTTTTATTCCAACCTATTCACAGTACCCAAAAAGGATGGTTCTGTCAGGCCCATCCTGGACTTAAAGATTCTCAACAAGTTTGTCAGGGGCAGGCGCTTTCACATGGAGGATTTGCGCTCTGCCATCAGTTCCCTGCGCCAAGGGGATTTCATGACTTCTGTGGACATCAAAGATGCTTACCTTCATATTCCTGTGTTCCCAGGTCATCAAAGGTTCCTCAGGTTCGCTCTGATGGATCAACACTACCAATTTGTGGCCTTGCCCTTCGGCCTCACTTCAGCTCCCAGGGTGTTCACCAAGGTGCCGGCTGGCGTGATGTCTCTGCTCAGATGTCAGGGCGTCCGCGTGCTTCCCTATCTGGACGACATCCTCATCACTTCCCAGTCTCTACATCAGGCAGAGTTGGATACTCAGCTGGCGGTGTCCACTCTGGAGTCATTTGGATGGGTGATCAACCACCCCAAGTCCTCACTGTCCCCTTCCTTGGTAACCCCATTGCTAGGAATGAATCTGGATACAGTTCAGGCAAGGATCTTCCTTCCTCAGCAGAAGGTGGACAGTCTGATTGCACAGGCTCAGTCCCTCCTAGCTTGTCCCCATCCCCATCCCTCCAGGCGATTCAACTGGTGGGCCTGATGGTGGCGTGTATGGGACAAGGACCCAGCGTCCCTGGACAGGGTCTTTGTGCTCTCCCCCCTGGTCAGGAGGTCCCTCTTGTGGTGGATGGACTCAAGGAACCTGTTGGGGGGCAGATCCTTTCTTGCCCCTTCCTGGGAGACGGTCACCACGGATGCCAGCCTGTCAGGTTGGGGGGGGGTTCTGGAAGTCCCTGCGGTTCCAGGGGAGGTGGGGCCCTCAGGAGGCCCACACACCTATCAATGTCTTGGAGCTGAGAGCGATCAGGTTAGTTCTGGCTCGCTTGACTACTCCTCTTCAGGGCCTGCCTGTTCAGGTGCGCTCGGACAACCAGACGGCAGTTGCCTACATCAATCATCAGGGAGGGACCCGGAGCAAGGGGGCCCTCCAGGAAGCGTCTCTGATCCTGACTTGGGCGGAGGCCAATGTCCCCTGCATTTCAGCTGTGTACATGGAAAATCACCTGGCGGACTCTCTGAGTAGGGGGACCTTTCGCCAGGGAGAATGGTCCCTATGCAGCAGGGTGTTTCAATCCCTGTGTCTTTGTTGGGGCCAACCAGATGTGGATCTGTTTTGCGTCCCGCCACAATCACAAGCTTCCAGCTTTTGTCTCTCTGTCCAGGGATCCTCTGGCCCTGACCTCAGATGCGCTAGCAATGTCATGGAAGGACTTTCAGTTCCTGTATGTCTTCCCCCCAATTCCCCTGCTGGGCAGGGTTCTGCACAAGATTGCTCTGGAAGGAGTGCCAGCAATTCTGGTGGCCCCAAGGTGGCCAAGAAGAGTGTGGTTCACAGACGTGGTACAGCTGGCAGTAGATCAGTACACTCTGCCCTTGGTGCCAGATCTGATCACTCAGGGCTCACTACGCCATCCCAATTTACAAACTCTGGCTTTGACGGCTTGGCTGCTGAAACCTCCATCTTGATGGAGAAGGGGCTGTCTTCCTCAGTTGTGGATACTTTGATTAAAACTAGGAAGAAGTCTTCCTCTTCCATTTATTACAGGGTTTGGCGTGCCTACATTGACTGGTGTGAGTCTCAGTCTCTTCCCTGTTGTGTGTTCTCTATTCCCAGGATTCTGGAGTTCCTGCAGCACGGGTTGGAGATGGGGCTCCAACTCAGTACTCTGAAGGGTCAGGTTTCTTCCCTGGCTATTTTTTTTTCCAGAAGTCCTTTGCTAAGCACCCTCTGATCAGGAGGGTCCAGGGGGTCACTCATGTGCGTCCCCCACGAAAACCTATGATGCCTGTTTGGGATTTGAACTTGGTTCTGTCAGCCTTTGAACCTGTGCAGGATGCTGCCTTGGCCATTCTTATGCTCAAGGTTGTGTTTCTGGTGGCTATCACTTCTGTCAGGCGTGTGTCTGAGTTGGCGGCGCTGTCCATTTAGCCCCCCTACTATGAGAGGCACCAGGACAAGGTGGTGTTTCGTTTCAAACCTGATTTTCTGCCTAAGGTAGTGTCTGCCTTTCATTTGAATCAGGATATTGTTCTTCCTTCTTTGTGCCCTAATCCTAGCAATGCTAAGGACAGAGTTTTGCACTCTTTGGATGTGGTTAGGTGTCTGAAGTACTATCTGGTGGCTACTGCACCTTTTCAGGAAAACTGATGCTCTTTTTGTGGTCCCTTCTGGTCCTAGGAAGGGTTTGGCTCCTGCCAAGTCTACTATCAGCAAGTGGATTCGTCAGGCTGTGATTCAGGCCTACTCTGCTAAGGGGAAGAATCCTCCCTTCCGCCTTACTGCTCATTCCACTCGTGCTATTGGTGCTTCTTGGGCTTTTCAGCACCAGGCTTCTGTTGAACAAATTTGCAAGGCTGCTACTTGGTCTTCTGTTCATACCTTTTCAAAGTTTTACAAGGTTGATGTTAGGGCCTCAGCTGACGCTGTTTTGGGCCGAAAGGTTCTGCAGGCGGCAGTGGTTTAAACTGCCTGCTGCTGATTTTTCTTGGGGATCCCACCCTACTTTATGGACACTGCTATTGGATGTCCCAACTGTAAGTATTAGATTTGGAGCAGGACGTACTGTATACTAAGAATAATACAATTCTGTGATTACTCACCTGTAGAATTGGTATTATGAGTATACAGTACGTCCTGCTCCAACCCACCCTTGGTTTGCATTTTCTTGGATCCCCTGTATGGTGATTGTTATCATTGTAATAGTTGATAGTTTGGATTGTTTAATTCTCCTGGCTTCTCCTTAACTGCTTTTCAATGCTGGGGATTTGTGGGAGGTCCCTGGGTATTTGAGGGGCCGGGAGGAGCCTATTTTCGATGTCTCTGCAGTCCAGCGCCATCTGGCGGGGTGTTTCCCAACTGTAAGTATTAGATTTGGCGCAGGACGTACTGTATACTCATAATACCAATTCTACAGGTGAGTAATCACAGAATTGTATTTTTCTCTACTCTTTTGTCCGGCACTGCCCCTAGTTAATTTGATTTGGGATCTTTATATTGCTGCTATATGTTTTATTGTGAGTGTATGTAGTGCATATATAAGGTTTTACTCTTTTTATCTTTAGTATAAAGTAGAAATGTGAGGGTATATTGATGTATCCGACCCCCCTTTGCTACAGGTTCATTTAAGAAGGAACTGATGCAAGATTACATATCCTTTCAGACCTGTAGGTTTCTGCTGCTCACTTAAAGCGGAACTGTGAGTATTTGCAGAAACCTCCTCTGCACTGCATATTCAAACGTATCCATGCTACCTCTGCTCCCGGTATAGCTCATCAGCCTGTAGTTGATTCCATTAGGCCCCAGATACATCTTTGGACTCTTTCACCTGCTTTTAACTATATAAGGGTTACCTCCATTCTGTACCACTCACCTTTTTTGAGAGAAAAGACTCTTGTTTTTTTTGTGATTCCCCCCCCCCCCCCCCCCTTCCATATTTAGCTGTGCTATTTTCTTAAACACTTGCAGAGCTACACGTGGTGCTGAATTGCACCAAGGGCAAAATTCATGAGAAAAGCATTTTCTCAAAAAAAATATACTGTGCTGCATCAACCCTATACCGTAAAATGAATACAAGCACACTGCAGGGCACAACACCAACAGCCCTAAGCTTATATGCAGGCCATATCTTTGCTTCCTCTGCCATGTGATTTTGTATGTCTATAGCTAACAATAGAAGCCCATAAAGCATGGTTTTGATGCCTGTCTGCTGTTATTAGGTGCTGTCAGGCAGACACTTCTATACAAGTACAAAATATTCAGGTATCTATATTCATAGATTTCACACAAAGTATGCAGTTGCTCACCTTAAGTCTGCATTAAGCGATTAAAAAATCCTCCACCGTTTTGGAGAGTTAATGACTTTACATGGCAATATACAAGTCCTTGGTAGAGTTCTGGCTTTGTTCTCCTTAAAACTAGAATTTGAGGAAGGACTCATCAGAGGGAGGTGGCACCACGGGACCAAGTTGAATTGGGTTGGGCAACAGTTCAAAACAGATTACTGTAAATTGATGGAGCAGAACTAAATAGCCTGATCAGAAAAATAAGGATGTGTACAAATAATTGACACTTTCTCTTTTGTTTAGTATTGGACCTTCATTTTGAAATGGCTTGTTTTTCCCCAAATTTGTATAACCTTGCTATAAAACATTCATTTCATTAATTGGGACACAGCTGTTATCCTCCTGAGATAAAGGTGTAATAACAGTATTACACAAAAGTAATACTTAGTAATTGCTTGGAGAGAGTGATGCCTCTCCTGACAGGTATCAGGTTTCAGTTTTTTGTCTCAAAATGAACCTTTGGGTGCTTTGTATAACACATCCCTAAAGGGCCATAGTCTCCAGCTTGTCATGTGTACACTAAATACAGTACAATCTGCAAGCTTTATCCTAGCACTGTGTGTGCCCCACGTGTGGCAGTTTTGGTATTATGGTATCTCATGAAACAGCGCTGTGCGTGCACAGGATAAACGCTCTATATAAGGTGAGAATAAAGTATTATTTTCAGCTACCCGATCTGCTGGTGGGCTTGGAGTCCTTGAGTATTGTGCTAGAATTGGTTTGACGTATGTGTTTAGAATTGGAAATTTAGTATTTCATTATTACATGCTTAAAGAGGAACTCCAGTCTCTAGGTAACTCTGTTTCCTGGACATAGTCTTTTTGGAGACAATGCACTGAGTGACAGGTCTGACACCATTCACTCCAGCCCAGCTGTCACTCAGGTTTACAGTTGCCATTCAGAGTTCTGCCCTCTGCCAGAATCAGGGGAGGATTGTGGTGATCAGGTGAGTTGTTTATTGTTTAAACACTATAATTGGCTTGGCACAGGGGAGGGCAGGTGGCTGCAGGATTGCAAAAAGCTTGGAGCTCCTCTTTAATAGGTTAGCTGTTTATCTTCATTGTATATGATTATATTATCATTGCTGCATTTCTTTGAGATAAGTCATATACAGTGGTAGGTATGCACACAGAAAATATTTAATTGTGTCACTGTAATACATTTGAATCATCTGCAGTGATTACTTTGACTTTTACAATAGTTGCTTCCAGTTCAAGCACTACAAGCCAATTTAAGTCCCCATCCTAATTTAACTAAGAGCATAATGGAAATGGGGGGGTAAAAGGGAGTGGTTGGGGGGTGGTTCTTAGCCGGGGACCATCTATCAAAGTTACATATCAGTTCAAAGGAGTGTGGGAATTTTGGCATGACGCATATGTGCCAGGGTTCCCATACACCAAAATATTTCTTGTGTGTCGGAGGCTGTCTTCTTTTTAATGGGGAGTTCTTGCAAGAAAAGTTGTGGATTAATACATTTGTATCTTTAATAATATAATCTATCTTGAATGGGGAAAGGGGAGGTTTTCTAAGTTATTGTGCATAGTACCCCTAAAAACACATATTCCTTAAGCCCCAGCAACACATGGGAAGCCTAAAAGCTCATATATTTCTAGCAGCCACTTGCTGTCAATTCAATGGGGAGTCCCCAGAATTAATGATGTTACCCATAATAGCACTTATTCCAAGCAGCAATTTTCAGCATCATCAACATGATGGTGAGTTGCCATAATTAGTGGTAAACCTAATAGCACATACTCCTAGCAGCCATTTCTCAGCAAAAAAAATAGGCAGCTCCTAAAATTAGTGA
Source organism: Gastrophryne carolinensis (assembly GCA_027917425.1). Classification (NCBI taxonomy): domain Eukaryota; kingdom Metazoa; phylum Chordata; class Amphibia; order Anura; family Microhylidae; genus Gastrophryne; species Gastrophryne carolinensis. The sequence continues at coordinate 208,707,531 of CM051238.1, forward strand.
TAACCCTGAAAATCGTTTCTCAGCAAGACAATGGGGTGGGGAGGGTGTCACCATAATTGGTGGTAACCCTATAATAGCATGAGTTCCAAGCAGCCATTTGTTAGTACCATCAACATGGTGGTGAGTTATCATAATTAGTGGTAACTCTAATAGCACATATTTATCACCATAATTATTGATAAACATCTGCTAGCAATATGTGCTTTTTGGGTTAATAACACAACGGGGAGTCATTAGAATTAGTGGTAACGTAATGTGAAGTTATAGAATTGGGGATAACCTGAAAAGGGTGTATTCCTAGCAACAATTTGTCTGCACCAGCAACATAATGGGGAGTTACCAGAATTGGTGGTATCCTATTGTGAAATCTGTTCATCATGTGAATGTGACCCCAGGGGTACCATATGCACCTCTTGGTGTACATCATGGGGGCTAGTACAGTATGTACAGTGTGTTAGGTGACGATTTCCCCCTGTCATGCATTTAATTTTGCATTGCCGTTTACCAGAAACTGAGATAAGCTTTGGAATTACTAGTTGTGCAGCATGATTTCTAGTCCTACCCTGGCCTAATTAATGTTTTGCCTTCCTAACTTCAGTTGGGTTTACACCAAAAGTTAAATCTGAAAAAGAACTTGCCTTCTTTGTGTGTGCCTTGCTGACCCATAATATTTACCTACTGGACTGTTTTTTGCATTGCAGTAAAAAACCTACATACCGTATTTGCCGGCGTATAAGACAACTTTCTGCCCCTGAAAAACATGCTTCCAAGTGGGAGGGGTCTTCTTATGCGCCGGGTGCACAGGTGACCAGGGCCATATTTGCAGCAATTTGGGGCTTCTCCACCAGCAGCGCCGCTCGCTCGCAGCAGCCCCCCCCCCCCCCCCCAAATCATCTATAATTAAGTTACGGGCACACGCGCGCGTGCCCCCCTGGCGCGCTGATCGGCACCCTGCCGCCCATCACCCCCCCCCCCCCCCCCCCCCCCCGATCACCTGTCAAGGGGCTCTCACGTGCATGCCCGGGGTCTCCATGCTGATCTCAGAAGCCGCCCGCCCTTACCGCCTCCCCTCCAATCAGCTGCTTCGGTGCCCGCCCCCTCCAGGAAGCAATGCCAGCGCGGGACTAGAGAGAGGCAGTTAGGCTACGCCCACCTGCTGATTCAGACTCGTGACTGCAGCAGAGACCTGAGGACTGCGGAGGAAAAGGTAAGGAGGGAATATAAATATATTTTGTTATATATTAAAAAAAAAATGCATAATAGATGATGATTTTGTCATGCGAGTGTGTGTGTGTGTACATAAACCATGAAAACATTTTTTTCCCAGTTTGGCCGTGGGACTTCAGCGCGCATGCCCGCATGGCCAGCTGGCGTCCTTCCCCAGGGGCATCCCGCATGGGCGCCGGTCAAACTCCTCAGTGCCACCCCCCCATCATCTGTGATTTGGTCACAGGCACCGAGCTTGCACCGTCCATGACTGCAGAAACCAGGGGTGGTGTTTCTGGTGGAGGAGTTTGATCGGCGCCCGTGCGGGATGTCCCTGGGGAAGGATGCCAGCTGGCCAGATTTACTTGTTGGTCGTGGGGCATGCGCACGGGAGCCCCATGGCCATACTGGGGAGGCGGCCGTCCAGGACTGCAGAAACCAAGAAAACATTTTTTGTCCAGTTTGGCCGTGGGGCTCCCGCGCGCATGCCTGTGTAGGCGCACTTGCCCCGTGACCAACAAGTAAATCTGGCCAGCTTACCCAGGGGCATCCCGATTTGGAATTTCCGGGGGGGAAGATCAGAGGCCAGCCCCCACAATACCCAAAGACACTCACCTCTTCCAGGTCCAATGGTGCATGCGCAGGCTCTGGTCCAATGAGAGTGGCCACTGTCACCGTGTAATTGGGCAGGTGGCTCTCATTAGAACTAATGGGGATCCCAGCCTGTTGAATTACGCAGTGACAGTGAGCGGCTTTCATTGGACCAGAGCCCGCGCATGCACCATTGAAGCCAGGTAAGGTAAGTGTTTACTGGACTTTCTGGGGGGTTATACACAGCGGGGTATCCTGAACTGGGATGCCCCGCTGTGTAAACCCCCCCTCCCAGAAGCCCCATTAAAAATGTAAACTAAAGCAAATCTGATGTTCTTTCACGTTTTATTTGGTGTGTGGAAGGTGTGCGGAAGAGGGAGTAGTCTTATACGGCGAGTATATAACAAACTCTATATTTTGAGTGGAAATGTTGGGGGGTCGTCTTATACGCCCAGTCCTCTTATACGCTGGCAAATACGGTAATTGTGGGAAGACCATATAAAATTTAATTTTTGTTCTACTATGAATTGCCGGGTCATTATTGGATTTTATTCTGCTTATTCGTGTTTGTCCCACTACAATGTTGATGAAGAATTCTAGGTAAAAACAAGTGATCACTCAATGTTTAGTAAATTGCATTCACATGCAGCATTTCATACACACATATGCCAGTCTGTCTCTGCTATTTTATGAAGATACTCAAAACCGAGAGATTTGAGGATCTAGGTCTGTTTATAATTGTATAGTGGTCTAATAAATTGCATCAGAAGGATAAATAATCCAGAAGTGCCATCTGTTCTGCTTTGCTTATTCCCTGCGTAATTCACTCATGTCTCTATGTAAAATGAAAATATTCCCATTTCATTTGCATTTTTGATCTTGTTACACACAAATGAGGACAGACGCTAAAGGTTCTTCGTGTAATCAGGAGCCGTGTATGACATGCATCATTTAATCCCGCTTTCACTGGTTTCTGATTCTTCTGACGTTTTGAAATGGAAATTTACAGTAAATCCAGCAGCATCAAGTTAGTTACTCGCTTGAATCAGCAGAAAGTAATGGATGTCAGCAGATAGGGCTGAGCAGCCTAATAGGGGTCTGCATGTGTCCGCTCACAAAGCTTTCTATTACACAAATCACAAGCCCTATCTCAGTGGTGTGCCACTCAATTCCTAACACATAAACACAGTTGTGACAGGTACCAAGAGAAGGGGGGGGGGGGGGGTCATTTTCTCAGTATGTCTGCAGGTGATTCTACTACATAGAATATAGGATCACTGCAAGGTGCTTAATTTAGGTAGTCGGCCAAACATACTGTATGATCTACTACAGCAGACTCCCATTTTCAACCAAATAGTCTGAGAGGGGGGCATAAAGATTGCTGAATCCCCCTCCCCCCATACACCACAAGCACTACTTCTCTTTCCCTGCACACTGCATTCCTTGGTGAAATCTAACCCTGAGATTGGCCACCTCTCGGCGCGGCCGCAGTAGCCCTGTCCCCTTATTTGGCGCGATGACAATGCTCGTTGGCTAGGGTGGGGGGAGGGGGGCGTGGCCTCGGGAAACGCTGCGCTGGCCCGCCCTCCCCCTACTCTCTCTTCCCAGGCACGAGGCTGCGTGGGGGCCATCTTCTCTGGCAGGCAGCTTGCACTCGGGGTGGTAAGGGCCTGATGGCCATTTTCTTTAGTTTGTGTGTGCGTGGTGGTCCCCTATTTAGCGGGGGCCCCCACTGGTCTCTGTTTCGGCTGTGTGTGGTATATAATATATATATATATATATTTCCATTGTGTGACTGTTAGATCAAATGCTATTGCATGTTTACACTGCTATGTGGCTTATTTTGTGTGTTACAGGTTGCCCTGTATATGTGCATATTAAGGGGTCCCTCCTGGTCCTGGGGTCCCTAGTTATAAAAATTGTCCACCCAAAAATCCTCCCACCGGGACTTTTAAGGGGCATCCCGGGTTGCTTATGCGTAATTCCCTGCGGTCTTGCGACTGACCACAAAAAGTCACCATATGGAGGCTCTGCAGGATACCGGCCCGGGATCGCTTCGGGACAATCCGGGCCATGTGTGGGGTGCGGGGTATCCCTTACGGGGGAGAATGTGCTGATTTGTATACCATGCGCACAAAAGGCCATAATGCGGCAGTCTGGTACCCAGCCTTCTGGGTCAGCTCCTCCCGCTTCATTGCCTTCCCCTCCCCACCTGATCCGTACCCCAAGTGACATTGGTACCAGTGGGGAGTCGCTTTCTCATGTTTGGGCTCGGTTGGCCAGCATAGAGAAAATGATTGCTAGCACGGTGGGCAAGAAGGCCCAGGCTAAAAAGACAGTTGTTGTCGGCCCAGCCTTTGTGGGATATTGATGACGAGTCCGCTGAATTGTCCGATTTTTCCCCGTTAGAGGAGGGGGAATTGTATCAGGATTCAGAGACTGACTATGGTCAGCCTGGGAATTCCAATGTCGGACAGGCGCTGGGAGATGCCGTTGATACGGCCACTGTCTTGTCATATTTATTGGAGGTGTTGGATATTGATCCACCTGAGGCGCCCCCTCTTAAGAAGGGGAAATTTTTGGGGGCCCACAAGCCCCGTCTGGAATTCCCTACCCAGGGTCATTTTGATGCGCTGATACTTAGAGAATGGGAGAGGCCCAGTCGGCTTCCTGGTGTGCCTCAGGGATGGGATAAGAAGTATCCTTTTCCGGTGGAGGTGGTTAAGCGCTGGCCTTCTCCTCCCGAGGTCGACGCACCTGTTTTAGGTTTGACCAACTCTTCTGTGTTGAACACCCCTGACGCCACCTCCCTTAAGGATGGCGAGGATAAGCGCCTTGATCAGACGGCGTGCCACGCATTTGCCAACGTGGGCTCGGTCCTGCGGCCTGTTAGTGCATCTGCCCTGGTGTCGCTTGCTACCAGGTCTCTTATCAGGGACTGGCTGAATAATGCTCCGCTTGATCCAGATGGCGCTGAGTTTGCTATACTTAAGAAGTGCGAATTGTTCATGGATTTTGTTATGGCTATGATGGAGGACTCCATTGTCGTGTGTAGTAGGACGTCAGCCTTACTGGTGGCCATGCGCAGACTGGTCTGGCTCCGTCAGTGGACAGCCGACGTTGGAGCCAAGAAGTTGCTCACAGCTCTCCCCCTCTTGGGTGCGCGGCTGTTTGGAGATAAATTGGATGCTGTTGCTAAAGGAGGTAAGTAACCTCAGCGGAGGAAACAGCGCCGTCCCTTTCGGGGGGCGGGCTCGTTCACTCCTTCCTTTCGAGGGGCCAGAGCGTCTAGGGGTCTGGCCTTCTCAGGTGTCAGGGGCTCGTCCTGGAACAGAGGCAGAGGTCGGGCACGTCCCACGGCTGCCTGGGGTCCCAAGCCTGCCGTTAAACCGGCTCAGCAATGAAGGGGCGCCCTCACCCGCAAGGGTGGGGGGGCGGCTGCGTCTCTTCTTCCAGGTCTGGGCCCGGGAGGTCACAGACAATTGGATCTTGGAAGTGGTCTCCTCCGGGTACAAACTGGAGTTCGAGTACTGGCCGCCCCCAAGATTCTTAAGGTCTCGGGTGCCCTCGGACCCTCCTGTTAGCAGTAAAAAAACCTTCTGGACATGGGGGTTATATGCCCGGTGCCTCTGTTGGAGAGAGGCAGGGGTAACTACTCCAACCTTTTCACGGTTCCCAAAAAGGAGGGTTCGGTGAGACCCATTTTAGATCTCAAGGTTCTCAACAGGTTTATCAGAGCCAAGAAGTTCCGCATGGAGACTCTGCACTCAGCTATCAATTCCCTTCGCCAAGGGGATTTTATGACATCCATAGACATCAAGGATGCGTATCTGCATGTTCCGATTTTTCAGGCACACCACAGATTCCTCCAGTTTGCAGTGGAGGATCAACATTATCAATTTGTAGCTCTTCCCTTCGGTCTGACCTCGGCACCGAGGGTCTTCACCAAGGTTTTGGCGGGCGTAATGGCTCTGCTCAGATCTCAGGGCATTCGCATTGTGCCTTTATCTGGACGATCTGTTGATTTCAGCTTCTTCCCTTCAGCAGGCGGAACTGGACACCCACCAGGTGGCGTCGACCCTGGAGAGGTTCGGGTGGGTGATCAGCCGAACCAAGTCTTCTCTCTCCCCGTCTCAAGTGATTTCATTTCTGGGCATGAATCTGGATACCAGTCGGGCCAGAGTGTTTCTGCCCCAGGCCAAAGTGCAGGGGATTCAGGGCCTGATCGTCTTCTACTGGCCAGTCCTTTTCCCTCTATCCGACAGGGGATGAAACTGGTGGGTCTGATGGTGTCCTTCGAGGCGGTGCCGTTTGCACAGTTTCACATGAGATCTCTTCAACTTCTCCTATTGACGTATTGGGACAGGCGCCCACAGTCATTGGATCAACCTTTCAAGATGTCTCCCAGGGTTCGGCAGTCCTTTCAGTGGTGGCTGAACTCGAGCAATCTGGTGAAGGGCAGATCCTTTCTGGTTCCTTGTTGGGAGACGGTTACCACGGATGCCAGCCTGTCGGGCTGGGGAGGTTATTGGAAGAGTCATCAGTTCAGCGGGGTGTGGGGTCCCCAGGAGGCTCACACCCCCATCAATGTATTGGAGCTCAGAGCCATTCGACTGGTTCTGGCTCGGCTGACCCCACATTTATGGGGTCTTCCGGTTCAGGTTCATTCGGACAATCGAACGGCAGTAGCTTACATAAATCACCAAGGAGGGACTCGCAGCAGGAGTGCCCTCAGGGAAGTCTCTCTGATCCTGCACTGGGTGGAGAGCAATGTTCCATGCCTTTCGGCAGTCTACATTCTGGGAGTGGAGAACACGGAGGCGGATTCCCTGAGCAGGGGATCCTCTCGCCACGGAGAGTGGTCTCTCAACCCCGAGGTTTTTCTGTATCTTTGCCGCAAGTGGGGGACTCCGGAGGTGGATCTCTTTGCCTCGAGGCACAATCACAAACTTCCGGCCTTTGTGTCTTTCTCAGGATCCTCTGTCTCTGGCTGTGGATGCCTTGTCACTGGCTTGAAAGGAGTTGGGTTTTTTGTACCTGTTTCCACCCGTCTCCATGCTGGGCAAGGTAGTTCGCAAACTGTTTCTAGAAGGGGCACCAGCGATTCTGGTGGCTCCAAGGTGGCCAAGAAGGGTTTGGTACGCAGACGTCGTAAGGATGGCCGTAGACCAGTACCGGCTTCCCTTGCTGCCGGACCTGCTATCTTAGGGTCATCTACTTTACCCCAATTTACAAACGCTGGCTTTGACGGCTTGGCTGCTGAAACCTTCATCTTGAAAGAGGAAGGTTTGTCTGAGGCTGTTGTTCAGACCCTGATTAGGGCTAGGAAGCGGTCCTCTTCTGGCATTTACTATAGGACTTGGAGGTCCTATATTGATTGTTGTGAGGCTAGGGCCTTGCCTTGCAGGGTTTTTTCTATACCCAGGATTTTGGAGTTTCTTCAGCATAATCTGGATCTTGGGTTCCAGCTTAGTACTTTGAAAGGTCAGGTTTCTGCTCTGTCGGTTTTCTTCCAGAGGTCTTTTGCTTTACACCCGCTGGTTAACACTTTTTTCCAAGGGGTCGAGCATGTGCGGCCCCCTCGGGAAGGCTGTAGTCCCTGTTTGGGATTTTAATTTGGTTCTTTCGGCTCTGCAGGGTCCTCCTTTTGAGCTGTTACAGGATATTGCTCTTTCGGTTCTCACTCAGAAGGTTGCTTTCTTGGTGGCTATTACCTCTGAGACCGGTGTGTCTCTGAGATGGCGGCCCTGTCGATTCAGGCCCCTTACTTTGAGAGACACCAGGATAAGGTGGTTTTTCATTTTAAGCCGGATTTCCTTCCTAAGGTGGTGTCTGCTTTCCACCTCAATCAGGATATTGTTCTCCCTTCCTTGTGTCCTAAGCCTAACAATGACAAGGAGAGGGTTCTGCACAATTTGGATGTTGTTCGCTGTGTGAAGTACTATTTGGTGATTACTTCTTCCTTCCGCATGACGGACGCTTTTTTCGTGGTGCCCTGCGGGCCCAGGAAAGGTTTGGCGCCTGCTAAATCTACGATTAGCAAATGGATTCGTCAGGCCATTGTTGGGGCCTATTCTGCTAAGGGGAGGACTTGGTCTTCCGTTCATACATTTTCCAAGTTTTACAAGGTTGATGTGCAGGCTTCAGCAGATGCTGTTTTTGGCCGCAAGGTTCTGCAAGCTGCAGTGGTTTGAGTTGGTACATTCTTTACTGTTTCTGGTTCCCACCCATGATGGACACTGCTATTGGATGTCCCAGATGTCATGAAGAAGGAAGTGGAGTATATGGCACACTTAGAATAATACCGTTTTGTGAGTACTCACCTTTAAAACGGGTATTATGAGTGTGCCATACACTCCACTTCGCCCCTCCCTTGTTTGTTTCTGGTATTCTGGGGCTTCTATATGGTGAACCATTGGTTTTGATTGTTACGGTTATATTTGGTTCTTCCTGGTCCCTTTACTGCATTTATACACTGGGGAATTGGTGGGAGGTCCCAGGTATATATGGACCGGGAGGGGCTTTCTTTTTTGCATATTCATCTCTGCAGAAGTTCGCCCTCTACTGGAGATTACCCAGATGTCATGAAGAAGGAAGTGGAGTGTATGGCACACTCATAATACCCATTTTAAAGGTGAGTGCTCACAAAACGGCTAGAACAGCAGCAGCAGGGGTGCTAAAGGTCTGTAGGTCTACAATCAGGGCTGGGGCGTCTTCCTCAGGGCACACTACCTCCGTTCAGTCACAGGGGATAGCTAGTCATGTTACCACAGAACCAGCATCGGTCTTTCCTACACCTAGTCCCTCTCCCCTATTGGCCACTGAATCAGTGGTTAGTGAGGGCTTAGTTTCCTTGGATGAAGATTCCCTTAATATAAACTTTAGGGGAGTATCCAATGTCAAGACTGACCCCAGAGGTTCAAGCAGTAAGATTTTAGAAGAAACCTTATTAATTCTGAAAGACGTTTATGATACTGCAGATTCGTGCCAACGAACAGCCTGTATCTGCCCATGACAGATCTGCCCCTTAATACAGTAAATTATTTCCGGTTCATTCTGCCCTCCTTGACGAAAAAGGAGTGGCAGTTTCCAGAGAGAGAGTTTTTTTCTGACTAGTTCCTTGAAGAGGATATCCCCCTTAATTATTTAGAGTCTAATCTTTGGACCGAGTGTCCTAAACTTGAGGTCTCACTGGCTCAGGTGTCATGTCTCGCTGATGTCAGTTTATGAGATCCCATGAATCGCCACACAGAGGGAATCCTTAGAAGATCATGGGATGCAGCCTTTATGTTTCAACCCATATTCGCTTGAGATTGCGTAGCTAGAAACCTTGAGGCCTTCCTTGTTTAGAGTAATTTTGTTTTCAGAGGATGAGGATGCCTCAGCTGAGGCAGTTAAAGCTAGCGCTAAGGCCACTGGCCTTACCAATTGTGCCAGAAGATCCATCTGACTATATGGCATCCCTTTCGAGGGGGAGTGGATATTCGGTCCGGGACTAGAAATCATTTATTCTAGGCAACCTAAGAAGCACTGGGGGCAGTACAAGGGTGGTCGTCTGTGTGGGGTCTGTGCACCCCCCACCCAATTAGATAGACCTCAGTCCTGACGCCGCGATACCTGAGGTGGGCAGACTAACTTTCTTTCAGGAAGCCTGGCCTTCGGCATTCCTCAGCACCGAGAATTTCTAAAGCTTCCCTAGCCAGATGGACTAGACATGCAATCTTATAAGTCTATGAATACCATCCCGACTTGCATCAAAGGCCACTCTACTAGAGCAGTCTCCACATCATGGATGGATAAAAATTGCCATATGAAGTTTTGCAACCAGCTGACAGCATCCCCGGCTTTCTGCTCAAGCACGTGCCCCTGTGCCCAGCATATATAAAAGGCTGAGGGCGGGAATGCGCTCAGCCACGGGGATGCAGCGGACAGCAATCACCACGTCGCAGGAGCTGCCAGTAAAGGTGAGTTTACCCACACCCTGGGGTTTTCTTACAGTGCAGGATAGTAGATGGCCCTGGAGTCTTTTAGATTCCAAGGATAGCTGCGAAAAAAAATCACATATATAAACCTCCTAATGCACATCATATTTCTGCTTATATATTCTAAGTATACAGCACGTCCTGTTCCAGAAGATATTCCTTACACTTGGGATATACATCCAGTAGATGGCGCTGGACTGCAGAGACCAGTGGCTCCTCCCAGCCCCATATATACCAGGGACCTCCCACAAAATCCTGCGTCCCTGTAGGGCTATTCCCACCCGTTTCCTTTTACTGCCTCCCAGCTCAGGCTGCGCTGGTTCGGGTGAAGGTAGGCATCACCACTGTCAGGTGCTAAAGAGCGCTGCTCCAACTGCAGTCCCCCACCAAAGGGTAGGCGGTATAGTGGTGCCCGTGGTGAGCCTTATGGGATGCCCCTCCCGCACTTTATGCCCCTCGCCCCCTGTCCCCGCAGTCGGCTCCCCTTAGGCTGTCCATCGCTTCCCCTTCGCTCTCCCTTGTAGATCTCGGGGGGCGTGCATGTCTTTATGTTGTGTTTGGATCCCTTATGAATTGATTGCACTGGTTTCTTTGCTGCCGCACGTTTGTGCTCCGCGGTCGGCGGCGACATCGCCTCAGGTGCTGCTGCGCCATCATTGGCTGGCCTTGTCAGGTGGGCGCGTTTTCGCGCTCTTCGGGGGCAGGCCTTGTGGCTGACGCGTTCTGCATCACTGTCTCCGCGACCCGACCCTCGAGGTATATGCGGGCGCCATTTTAGTTCTCTGCTGCGTGTGCCTGGCGTCTCCCTATCGCGGTCCGTAAGTGCCCCTGAGGACTGATTTATTTGATATATTTCTCTGTATTGCCTATGGCTTATGGGATCTTTTGCTTTCATGTCTTGCAGGCGGGTCAAACTTTGTAGTTTCTCCCGGTCCTATCCCCTCTATTTAGTGTTAACTCTTATTGGAGGGCTATTATATTTCATTACTCCAACTTCCCTAGCGGGCTATTGGCCTGTTGTGCCGTGATAATCACCATATGGAGGCTTCTCAGGATAATGTGCTTGGGGTTCCTTCGGGACAAGCCCCACTGTGGTTGGCTTGTGGGGTATCCCCTATAAGTGATAATGTCAGGGTGTGTGTACCCTGCGCCCAGCAGGTACTTGCGCTGCATTCTGGGTTACCTGCGGCTGGGTTACCTGCAGCCTAGTGCTGCGCCCCCTCTGGCTTCGCCTACCCCCCCACGCTTACATCTGACTCCCAGTGAGCTGCATACCTGTGGGGAGTTTCAACCTGATTTGGCTGCCCGGGTAGCCAGTATTGAAAGGCATATTGCTGGGTCTGGTCCGCGTAAGGCTCCTGCTAAGCGGCGGCATCTGGCACCCGGTGTTACGCTCTTTCCTAGCGTGCCCTAGCGGCGATTTTCATGATCCTTCTTACTGCGCATGGTTCTGACACCCTTTATTCCCATTATGTCTTTCAGACTGGTGAACACCATTGGCTTCTCCCGGCCCGGTGTTAAATTATAGCGGGCCTTGTTAAATTCTCCCACTTCCATAGCGGGTCTTGGGGCATCCAGGGTTACTTATAGTGTAAATCCCTACCGGCATATTGTGCCTTTGATTAATCACCATATGGAGGCATCTCAGAATTATGTGACCGGGGTCCCTCCGGGACAAGACCGGCGGTGTATAGCATGTGGACAACCCCATGCTGATGCTGGCAGGGCACGGGTCTGTGTACCCTGTGCCAAGCAAGCACTGGCCCTACAATCGGGTCGGCCAGTGGCTACACCTAGCTTCAATTCACCTATCTCCCCAGGCTTAAATCTCTCTCCTGCTGAGTCGCCTACAAGTGGAGAATTGCAGCCTGCCGGCCCTTCCAGGCTGCCTACGGCTGAACAGATTATTGCTAGGTTGTCAGAGCGTATGGGCCCTGGTAGAAAGCGGCAACTGTCGCCCCATGTTTCTGTATGCTCTATGAGAACTGAGGGGTTTGCTACTCCGTGTGACTATACCCCTTCTGGTGAAGGGGAATTGTTCTCTGACTCAAGCTCTTCTGATGAGATGACGAGGAGTCACGATGATTCTGGCCCGGAATACTGGGGCCAGTGTGACGACCTGTTGCTTAAGGTCTTTAAGGCACTCTCTATCTCTCCCCCCGGTCAGGTCCCCAAGCCTAGAGGGGAGTGTTTCCATACTGCGACTGCATGTTTTTAGAGCAGGCTCATTTCCATGCTCTTGTCCTCAAAGAATGGGAATACCCCAGTAAACTTCCAGGGGTTCCAGGGGACTGGGATAGGAAATACCCCTTTCCCCCTGAGGTAGTTAATTGCTGGTCGTCACCCCCGTGGTGGATGCGCCTAACCCCCCCTTTATTACAGCCCCTGCCTATAGCGCCCTTCGGGATGCTGAGGACCGACGCATTGAGCTGCTGGCCTCCCATGCCTTTTCTTGTGCCGGGACGGCGCTGCGTCCGGCCTGTGCCGCAGCCATTACTGCGGTGGTCGCTAGAACCCTCATCAAAAAATTGCTCGATCATCACCCCGAGGATCTCCCGTGGGAGGTGTTCAATGCACTCTCCAATTGTGATGTACTTTGTGAAGTTTATTCTATTGGCGCTAGATGACGCGATTAGAATGTGTGCAAGAACTTCCGCCCTTGCGTTGGCTATTCGTCGCTCTGGCTGCGACAGTGGGGTGCTGATGATGCTACAAAAAGACTCTTACTGGGCTCCCCTTCAGAGGGCGACGCCTATTTGGGGCCCGTCTAGACCTGTTCAGTAAAATGGGCAAATCACCCCTTCGCAGACGGCCGTCCCGGCCCCCTCGAGGCAGGAGCAACCCCCCTCCCCCCTACCTTAGTGTTAAACAGGAACCAGGCGTGTTTTTCCGGATTTTTGGGGCAGACTCCTTCCCCATGAGCAGCAGGCAACGCTCTGGCCCATCCGGCGGGGCTAAGCCCAAATCTTCCACCAAACCCCCTCAAGCATGATGGGGCGCCCTCGCCCGGCTGGGTGAGGGGATGGCTACAGCACCTTGCTCTTATCAGGAGGCATTTCGCCTCACTCTGGCACATCAGGAGGTGGTGTCCTCCAGATACAGGATAGAGTTTGCTGCACTGCCTTCCCCAGTTTTTTTATCAGACCTGCCCCTGTTTGGTTGCTGGCTCAGGCCATGTTAGGCCTGAAAGGTCTGAGGGTCTCTTGCAGATTGCCCGTAATAGGCAGAGGCAAGTGCCGATATACCACCTCCCACAGCCCCCCAAAGGATGGGTCAGGTGGCCCATTCTCGATTCACAGCAATTCTCTAATTACAGGCAGTTTCCTGCATGGATACTCTTGAGTTTGGCCATCCGCACCTTGTGCCCAGTGGGCGTCTTGCCGCCTGGGGCACTCTTCAATGCTTATGTTTACGTCCCTGTGCCCTCAGATCTCTGAGGCTCTCCAGGTTCGTGTTGGAAGTCCAACACTGTTATTTGTGGCCCTGCTATCTGGCCTCTCTTCAATTCCTGGAGTGTCACTCAGGTGCTGTCGACGGTGATGTCTCTGATGAGACCAAGGGACGTCTGCGCGATGTTTCCCCGGACGCCCTTCCTCACTTCTGAGTCAGGATAGTTGGATACCCGGCTGGTGGGCCATTGGGAGTCATTTGGATGGGTGTTCAATCACCTCGAGTCCTCGCTGTTCCCTAAAGTGGTGACTCCATTAATAGGAATGATGCTGGATCAGGTTCAAACCAGATTCTCCCCTTTTCAGCAATTAGGTGGGCATTCTGGTCTCATGGGCCAGGTCCCTCACTACTGTCCCGGTTCTTAACACCAGGCAGGGATGCAACTGTGGGGCCGTTGTTAACTTGCTCGGCAGGAGCCCAAGCAGCTAAAGAGGTCCCTTATGCTTAGTTCCCTTGAGCCGTCTGCGACTTCTAGTGGTAAGCATAGGACAGGGATCCAGCACCCCTGGAGCAGGGCCTGTGGGCCTTCCCTCCTGTATGACGTTTTTTCTCTTGAAAGTGGATGAACTCGAGGGACCTGTCTGGGGGCAGTTCCCTCTTGCCTTCCTGGAAGTGGCCACCATGGACGCCAACCTTTCAGGTTGAGGGGATGGTTTCTTCCAAAAACTCCCGGCGATTCTGGTGTTGGTGGGGCCCTTAGAGGGCCCTTACGACGATGGAAGTCTAAGCAGAAAGCATTTTTCAGTTGGCTCTTCTCGCTTGACCGTTCCCCCTCTGGAATTGCCAGGCTGGGGGTGTTCGGTCCGTCTGATGACAGGCGTACTACATTAACCATCGGCAGGGGCCTGGAGCTGGCGGACCTTCCAGGGAGTGTCTATGTTCCCTTCTGGGAAGACAATGCCCCCTGGATGTTAGTGATATTAGCTCCAGCTAAGCCCTCTGCGACAGGATGTGCTAATCCCTGTGTCGCTATGGAATCCATCCAGTCATGGCTCTGTTGGGTTCTGTCACCTTCACTGGCTATCGGCCTTGTTTCCCTGTCCCAGGATCCTATCTCAGTGGTCCGGATGCCTTAGTACCGTCTTGACAGGATTTTTTTTTGTTTCTATATTCCCTTCTCCATTCCCTCTGCTAGGCAGGGTTATGCGGAAGATTACTCTGGTAAGGGGACCGGTAATGCTGGTGGCCCCCAGTTGACCTAGTAGGGTGTGGTTGCAGTTATGGTACTGTGGTTAGTAGTTCTGCACCTTGCAAGGAGTGCCAGTTGATCACTCAGGGCCCCTTTACATCAATATAGTTCATGGTCCCTGGCCTAAGTGGATCTGTCTGCTGAAGCATCTTGATGGAGACAAGTTTAGCTGCCTCGATGTTGTGACTAGGGGATGTCTTGGAGTGGGCCTCTTCTATTGTCGAAGGGTATGGCATACCCTCATTTTTTGGGACGAGTCTAGTCCTCTTACTTGTTGGACGTTCTCGGGTTCCAGGGCTCCAGTGTGGCCTTTAGCATAAATTGGAGTTGGTCCCCCAGCTCTGCTCTCTGATGGGTCAGGCTCTGCCCGGTCCACCTTGCCTTAACCATTCTGGTTTAGTCTTCTTTGGTTAAGACTTCCTTCAGGAGGTGCTCATGTGCGCCCTCCATCTACTCCTATGGCCCCTGTTGGGATTGAAATTGATTCATTCTGTCTGCTTGCAGGTTGTCTCCTGGTCCTATTCAGGACACTGTCTGGATGTCCTTACCCTTAAGGTGGTCCTTCTGGTGACTGTTGCCTTGGTCAGGCGTGTGTTAGCGGGCGGTTCGGTCTACCTAGCCCTCCTTCCTTGAGATACACCAGGATAAGGTGGAGTTCCGCCTGAAGCCGGATTCTCTACATCTGTAGGTGTCGTATGTTCAATTATCTGAGATATTGTTTTCCACGGCTGTCCCCCTTCCTTGCAACGTCGAGGAAGTGGTTCTGCATTCCTTATGCAGGTGTTGGCAGTTTTTCTTAGAAGTCACTGTGTCCCTTAAGGGAACTGAGGTTCCTTGGGGCTTGGGGTCATTACATCCTGAATGTGCTCAATCTCGCCCGCTCTCGGGAGTTGGGCGGTTTGGTCCTGGTTGTTACCTTAATGGATGTTACGCCTGGTACCTTGTTTTTTGGCCTTGGCTTCTGCCAAATTCATTAGCTAATCGGATTGTCAGGCTATTACTCAGGCCTATTCAGGCAAGGGGGAGAACCTCCCTTGTCACCTTGATTCCTTCTATGCGTGCTTGATGCCTCTTGGGCTTCAGCACCGGTTTTGCTGTTGAACTGATTGGTTAAGCCACTACCATTGGCCTTCTGTTCATACCTTTTGCAAGGTTTCTTTTTACAACGTTGATGTTAGGGCCTCAGCTCATGCTGTCTTGGCAGTCTGGTTCTGCAGGTGACAGTGCTTAAACTGTCTGCTGTGGTTGTATTGTTGTTGGGGATCCCACCCTACTTATGGACACTGCTTTTGGATGTCCCGAGTGTAAGTATTATATCTGGAGCAGGACGTACTGTATACTAAGAATAATACAATTCTGTGAAATACTCACCTGTAGAATTGGTATTATTTGTATACAGTACGTCCTGCTCCACCCCACCCTGTTGTTGCTTTTTTCTGGATCCCCTGTATGGTGATTGTTATCATGGTTATATTACCAGTTGTTCTGGGTGGTTTAATTCTCCCGGCTTCTTGTTCACTGCTTGTCAATGCTGGGGATTCGTGGGAGGTCCCTGGGTATTTGAAGGGCCGGGAGGAGCCTGTTTTCGCATGCTTCTGCCGTACAGCGCCATCTGGCGGAGGATAACCCGAGTGTAAGTATTATATCTGGAGCAGGACGTACTGTATACCAATAATACCAATTCTACAGGTGAGTATTTCACAGAATTTACCGCCCAGTTTAACCCTCTCATCAACTAAATATCAAGCAACAAACATGTCTAGCTATGTGGAAGGACAGAGATTTGGTTGCATATATCTGCAGATACATGTGGAAGCCACACTGCCCCGGCAAGGCACTCTGTGTTTAGTGTGGTCCCTACTCTTAATTTTGAGTCTCCAACATTGGGACATGCAATGCAGACAAATATTTGAGAGCTACTCACCTGGGAAGCTGCCAGCCTCCCTTTAGAACACTTCACAGGGAGAAATCCATATTGACTGAATTCCTCCATGCTTGTGCTCATGGCAATTCAAATGAATAAAGGGAGGTGGGAGCAGCTCAATCACTATTATTTATACAAAATTATTATTATTATTCAGGGCCTGGGAACTAATTTACCGCCCAGTTTAACCCTCTCATCAACTAAATATCAAGCAACAAACATGTCTAGCTATGTGGAAAGACAGAGATTTGGTTGCATATATCTGCAGATACATGTGAAAGCCACACTGCCCCGGCAAGGCACTCTGTGTTTAGTGTGGTCCCTACTCTTAATTTTAAGTCTCCAACATTGGGACATGCAATGCAGACAAATATTTGAGAGCTACTCACCTGGGAAGCTGCCAGCCTCCCTTTAGAACACTTCACAGGTAGAAATCCATATTGACTGAATTCCTCCATGCTTGTGCTCATGGCAATTCAAATGAATAAAGGGAGGTGGGAGCAGCTCAATCACTATTATTTATACAAAATTATTATTATTATTCAGGGCCTGGGAACTAATTTACCGCCCAGTTTAACCCTCTCATCAACTAAATATCAAGCAACAAACATGTCTAGCTATGTGGAAAGACAGAGATTTGGTTGCATATATCTGCAGATACATGTGAAAGCCACACTGCCCCGGCAAGGCACTCTGTGTTTAGTGTGGTCCCTACTCTTAATTTTAAGTCTCCAACATTGGGACATGCAATGCAGACAAATATTTGAGAGCTACTGACCTGGGAAGCTGCCAGCCTCCCTTTAGAACACTTCACAGGGAGAAATCCATATTGACTAGACACATAGCTAGACATGTTTGTTGCTTGATATTTAGTTGATGAGAGGGTTAAACTGGGCGGTAAATTAGTTCCCAGGCCCTGAATAATAATAATAATTTTGTATAATTTTGGTGTAATCTATAGGCCCCCAAATATAACTGAGGAAATAGAGGGTCAACTGCATAAACAGATAGAGCAGGCATCACAGGCTGGTACAGTGGTGGTGATGGGGGACTTCAACTATCCAGGAATCGACTGGAGACATGGTTCTGCTTCCACTACAAGGGGGAGAGCATTCCTCAGCTTGCTACAAGATAATTATATGAATCAGTTCGTGGAGGCACCAACTAGGGGTGATGCTATTCTAGATCTTGTAATATCAAATAATGATGACCTGATGGGGACAGTAACAGTCCGTGAAAATCTTGGTAACAGTGACCACAATATAATTGTATTTAACATAAACTGTAAGAAAGATTTTCTTCCTGGGAAGGCAAAAACATTAAATTTTAGAAAAGCCAACTTCCCCAGGCTCAGAGCTGCACTCAAGGACATAGACTGGGAGCATCTGTTCAGGAATAAGGATACAGATGCCAAATGGGAGTGCTTTAAATCAATTGTGAATAGCAACGTTGCAAAATGTATTCCTACGGGTAACAAATATAAGCGGCTAAAGTTAAACCCCTCATGGCTGACACCTGCGGTTAAAAGGGCAATAAAGAACAAAAAAAGGGCATTTAAACATTACAAGGCTGAACTCTCAGCTGTAACACTTGAACAGTATAAACTAGTAAATAAAGTGTGTAAGAAAGAAATAAGGTTGGCAAAAGCACAAAATGAACGAGATGTGGCCAAAGAAAGCAAAACAAACCCTAAACGATTTTTCAAATAGATTAATTCGAAGAAAACTAAATCAGAACAGGTAGGTGCCCTAATTAATGATAATGGGGAAATGGTCACTGGGGATGAGGATAAGGCAGAGCTGTTAAATGGATTCTTTAGCTCTGTGTACACAAGAGAAGCGCAAGGAGCCAACACAGGAGATGCCACTGATAGTAATAGCCCGAGTATAATAATTAACAAGCTAAACGTGGATATCATCCAAGAAAAACTCAATAATTTAAATGTGAATAAGACTGGAGGACCAGATGGACTTCACCCAAGAGTTCTCAAAGAACTCGGTTCCGTTATCTCGTCACCTCTGTTGTTGATCTTTAAAGACTCACTAGCAACTGGTATAGTGCCAAGGGACTGGCGCAGGGCAAATGTGGTGCCCATTTTTAAAAAGGGCTCTAGGTCTTCTCCAGGCAATTACAGACCTGTTAGCTTAACATCCATTGTGGGGAAATTGCTTGAGGGACTATTAAGGGACAACATACACGAATATGTAACTATCCATAATATTATAAGTGACAACCAACACGGTTTTACTAAGGACAGAAGCTGCCAAACTAACCTTATTGGCTTCTATGAGGAGGTAAGTAGAAGCCTGGACAGAAGGGCGGCTGTGGATATAGTTTTTCTGGATTTTGCAAAAGCATTTGACACTGTCCCCCATAGCCGCTTATTGGGGAAATTGAGATCTTCAGGATTAGAAAACGCAGTTTGTAACTGGATTGAAAACTGGCTGAAGGATCGTGTGCAGAGAGTTGTGGTTAATGATACCTACTCTGAATGGTTACCAGTTGTAAGCGGTGTACCCCAGGGTTCAGTGCTGGGCCCACGATTATTCAACTTGTTTATAAACGACATAGAAGATGGAATTAAAAGCACTGTCTCTATTTTTGCAGATGACACAAAGATATGTAGCACAGTGCAGTCTATTGAAGATGTTCACAAGCTTCAGGCTGACTTGGACTCATTGAGTGTCTGGGCATCCACTTGGCAAATGAAGTTCAATGTGGAAAAATGTAAAGTCATGCACTTGGGGTCTAATAACCCGAAGGCAACATATGTCCTCGGGGGAGTAAAACTGGGAGAGTCACTTGTTGAGAAGGATCTTGGGGTACTAGTAGATCACAGACTGAATAACAGCATGCAATGCCAAGCAGCTGCTTCCAAGGCCACCAAGATACTATCGTGCATTAAAAGAGGCATGGAATCACGGGATAGAGATGTAAATTTGCCTCTTTACAAGGCACTGGTGCGCCCTCACCTGGAATATGCCGTCCAGTTCTGGGCACCCGTTCATAGAAAGGACGCCCTGACTCTGGAAAGGGTGCAAAGGAGAGCCACCAAACTAATAAAGGGAATGAAAGATCTTAGTTATGAGGAAAGATTACGAGAATTAAATCTGTTTAGTCTTGAGAGGAGGCGATTGCGGGGGGACATGATTAACTTGTATAAATATATAAATGGACCATACAAAAAATATGGGGGAACACTATTTCACGTAAAATCCTCTCTAAGGACAAGGGGGCACTGCCTTCGATTGGAAAAAATGAAATTTAGTCTCCGGAGGCGACAATCGTTTTTTACCATAAGAACTATAAATCTATGGAATAGCCTCCCACAGAAGCTTGTTACAGCATCAACCGCTGACAGCTTCAAAAAAGGATTAGATGCTTATTTTGAAGAAAATAACATTAACAGTTACTACTAGTGGTTATCAATAAAAAAAAAATAAAGACAAAAAATAAATAGCTTCCCCTATGAAATAAAAAATAACTTCCCCCTACCCCAACACCCTTGGTTGAACTTGATGGACATATGTCTTTTTTCAACCGTATTAACTATGTAACTATGTAACTATAAATAATAGTGATTGAGCTGCTCCCACCCCCCTTTATTCATTCGCATTCTTCCCTACCTGGACGACATGCTCATCGCTTCTCAGTCCTTCCATCAGGCAGAGCTGAACACTCAGAGGGTGGTGTCCACACTGGAATCATTCGGCTGGGTGATCAATCACCCCAAATCTTCCCTGTCTCCTTCCATGGTGAAGTCTTTTTTGGGCATGATTCTGGATTCAGCTCGTCAAGATCTTTCTTCCTCAGCAGAAGGTGGAGGTCCTTCAGGAGAAAGTTCAGATCCTGCTGTCTTGTCCTCATCCATCCATCAGGCAGGGAATGCAGCTGGTGGGCCTGATGGTGTCCTGCTTCGAGGCGGTTCCATATGCTCAGTTCCACATGAGGCCTCTTCAGCTTCACCTCTTGTCAGTATTGGATCGGGACCCTGTGTCCCTGGATCAGGTGTTTGTCTTGTCCCCTCAGGTCAGGCGGTCTCTAGTGTGGTGGCTGGATTCAAGGAACCTGCTGGGGGGCAGGTCCTTTCTGGCTCCCTGCTAGGACACTGTCACCACGTTCAGGTCCGCTCGGACAACCAGACGGCGGTTGCCTACATTAATCATCAGGGAGGGACCTGGAGCAAGAGGGCCCTCAAGGAAGTGTCCCTGATACTGTCCTGGGCGGAGGAAAATGTTCCCTGCATCTCAGCTGTGTACATCCCGGGGGTGGAGAATCTGGAGGCAGACTCCCTCAGCAGGGGGACCTCTCGTCTGGGAGAATGGTCCCTCAGCAGCAGGGTGTTTCGCTCCCTGTGCCACCGCTGGGGTCAGCCAGATGTGGATCTGTTTGCATCCCGTCACAATCACAAGCTTCCAGTCTTTGTCCCTCTGTCCCAGGATCCTCTGGCCTTGGCCACGGATGCCCTGGCAATGTCTTGGACGAGGTTCCAGCTCCTGTATGTGTTTCCCCCGTTTCCACTACTGGGCAGGGTGCTGCGCAGGATAGTTCAGGAAGGGGTGCCAACCATCCTAGTGGCTCCCTGTTGGCCAAGAAGAGTGTGGTTCGCAGACATCGGCATTTGGCGGTGGATCAGTTCGCCTTGCCACTTGTTCCAGATCTGCTCACTCAGGGACACCTACGCCACCCCAATTTACAAACGCTGGCTTTGACGGCCTGGCTGTTGAAACCTCTTTCTTGATGGAAAGAGGGCTGCCTGCCTCGTGGTGAATACCATGATCAGGGCTAGGAAGAGGTACTCTTCTTCCATCTATTACAGGGTTTGGCGTACTTACATTGACACATTGACTGGTGCGAGTCCCACTCGCTTCCCTGTCGTGCGTTTTCTATTCCTAGGATTCTGGAGTTTCTCCAACATGGTTTGGATTTGGGTCTTCAGCTCAGTACTCTGAAAGGACATGTGTCTGCTTTGGCTATTTTTTTCCAAAGATCCTTTGCTCAGCATCCCCTGGTCAAGACCTTTTTCCAGGGGGTGCGTCCCCCACGTAAGCCTATGTTTCCAGTCTGGGACTTGAACTTGGTCTTATCTGCCCTGCAGGGGTCTTCCTTTGAGCCCTTGCAAGGGGCTCCTTTGTCCATTCTTAAGCTTAAGGTGGTCTTTTTGGTGGCTATCACTTCTGTTAGGAGTGTTTCTGAGTTGGCGGCGCTTTCCATCAAGCCTCCTTATTTTGAGAGACACCAGGACAAGGTGGTGTTTCGTTTTAAGCCAGATTTTCTGCCAAATGTTGTTTCTGCATTTCATCTCAATCAGGATAAAGAAAGGGTTTTGCATTCTTTGGACGTAGTCAGAACTCTGAAGTTCTATTTGGTGGCTACTGAATCCTTCAGGAAGACTGATGCTCTTTGTGCTTCCGTCTGGACCTAAGAAAGGTCTGGCTCCGGCTAAGTCCACTATCAAGTGGATACGTCAGGCTGTGATACAGGCCTACTCTGCTAAATGGAAGGAGCCCCCCTTCTGCCTTACTGCTCATGCTACTCGTGCTATTGGTTCCTCTTGGGCTTTTCAGCACCAAGCTTCTGTTGAACAAGTTTGCAAGGCCGCTACTTGGTCTTCTGTTCATACTTTTTCAAGGTTACAAGGTTGATGTTAGGGCCTCAGTTGATGCTGCTTTTGGCCGCAAGGTTCTGCAGGCGGCACTGGTTTAAATTGTCTGCTGTTACTTTTGGGGATCCCATCCTACCTTCTGGAAACTGCTATTGGATGTCCCAAGTGTAAGGAATATCTTCTGGAACAGGACGTGCTGTATACTTAGAATAATACAATTCTGTGATTACTCACCTGTAGAATTGGTATTATATGTATACAGCACATCCTGTTCCACCCCACCCTTGTTATCATTCTCTTTAGTTACCTCTTTATGGTGATTGTTCTTATGTTCAAATTTTCATATAATGGTTATAGTTCTTCCAGTCTCATTTTAACTGCTTTTCAATGCTGGGGGTTTTGTGGGAGGTTCCTGGTATATATGGGGCCGGGAGGAGCCACTTTTCTGTCTCTGCAGTCCAGCGCCATCTACTGGATGTATATCCCAAGTGTAAGGAATATCTTCTGAAACAGGACGTGCTGTATACATATAATACCAATTCTACAGGTGAGTAATCACAGAATTGTATTTTTTTAAATTAGCACCAAATAGTATATTAGCAGAAAAGTCCTAGCCTATTGGTTCCAAAAACGTCTACCTCTTGTTGCGCTTTAAATAATGATCATGTCAAGTATCTGTATAAACACAGGCTGTATATATGGGTGGCAGGAAAATTGGCCAGCTTGTCCTTGCAATCCATTTGTTTATGGCAGTTAAGGGCATAATGTTAGTTCAGAGTGCGTTTTTGAAAGGCATGCATGAGAAAATCCAACATTGCCAGACATATTGAACATACACTACCCCCAGTGTAAAAGTAGACTGCTTACGGGTTTCAGACGACCTTCATTTGTATGATTTATTTATGAATGAGTGCTGTCTGCCTTTTCACCAGCTGTTATGTTGTTGTTTGTCTTTTGTTGTTTGCTTTGTCAGCACTCTCCTCATTTGTAATTATTATCTTGTAAAGTCCCACCGAAGAGGACACCAGTAATAATAATCTGTCTGCATTGGGTCATTAGTTGCTTACATTTTCCTATTTTACTCCTCAAAACCTACTGAATATTTAGTTAACATATTGGGAAAGGGTTTGGTGAAACAGCAACCTTGACTAAAGATATATTTTAAAAGACTTTATCTGGCCCCTCTGCATGTCAGATGTCCCATTTTCGGTGGGACAGTCCCACTTTGAGACACTTTTGTCTCACTATCCCACCAAAAACCCTGGCGACACTTGACTGTCCCACCTTGCTGACATTTTTGGAAAGATTAGCTTATTGAATATGGATGTCTAGTCATTTTACAGCCGGGGCCCTGTTCCGGCTCATTGGCTCAATGGCAACAGTGAAATTGATGGATTGGCTGAGCATAAGGTCAATCAACAATAGTCAACAGCATTCCCTATGTTGTGCTTTGAACATGTGACCAAAAGCATTTAGTTTAGCTTTAGTGTATGTACCTAATTACATAGAGGTGTCCCAGAGAATGCCATGGATAAGCCACATCCCCATTACCCAGTAAACCGGTAAGTTTAATCAAAGTGTCCCATATTGATGCCCCCAAACAAATGGTCAGTTTACCTATGAGGTCAGGATTCACTTGTGCACTTTGTCGTACTGAGTTCTGAAGGCTAAATATTGAAGATTCAGTCACCTAGCTAACTTCTGTGGAAGAGAAGAGGCGAGTAGCAGATTTGTTCTCCTTTTAGTCTAGAGGTTCTTTTTAATTTTCCCCAAATTGGCCATCTTCATCGTCCACAGCAGCAGGTTACAGAGTGTGAATGCGGAGGTTGCATTTGTTACTTTTTTTAGTGGTCCACCTCCTGGTTGCTGCCAGCCTATTGCCTAGATGCTACTGTAGCATCTAGTGATAACCTGATTGGCTGCCAGCCAGCAGCAACAGACTGTTAACTGAAGGGCTTTGTCTCTAGCATTTAAAACAGACCTTTGTAGGAACCTGGGTGGGAGAGACCTTAAATTAAAAATAAGGAGATGCACACAAAATGAAAATATAATTTGATGGTTGAACTATAAGGTCATAGCAAAGATTTGTGAGTAGTTGAACTTTATGATTCAGGTACACCCGAAGCTTTCCCCTGATTGGTTCAATGGGGAAATTGTTCAGTGTTCAATACAGAGGGGAAAACTAACAAATATTGAAAAAATAGAGCAAAAATATTACTTAAAAGATTGTCCAGCCAAAAATGGAAAATCTATACTCTCCTTTTTGTCCAAACCGCACCAACAGCATGCCTACCTCATCCATTCCAGCAGAAGCGGTGCCGACGTGGGGTGATACAGGCCTGCCTTGGCCCACCACCTCTAGTTCAATAAGTGGTTGTACTGTGGGGCGTAAACTAGTCACAACCACAGCTGCCCCCTTGGACAGAAGACAATCGGGTTGCTCATTCTCAGCTAAGTTTTACAACAGAGGGTTCGGTGGTGGAGCTGCGCTGGTAAAAGGATGAGTATAGCTTTTTTTTTTTTTTGCCTGGACAATTCCTTTATTCTGACCACACTAATTTTGGATTCAAATCCATTTCTTTCACAAGTACAATAAACATTATTTTATCTTTTATTCCCATCATTGAAATGGAACACCACCCATTTTTCACAAAATGGTGGTTGTTCCTAGTGCAGGGGGGTATCCTGATTGCCTGTGCCCCCCTGCACATTAACCCTAATAAACCGGATAAATTTTGCCTTTGTCGGCTGTCAAAATCGAGTGATGCGATTTTCCGCTTTTGTCACGGGGGCTCAAGAACATGGGTACGGTTTCTCCAGGTTTAAGGGGGTTAATGCATAGGGGGTCATTGGCAATCAGGATGCTCCCCTGCGCTACGAATAATACCCATTTTTTGAAAAATGGGGGGTGTCCCCTTCTAGTTTGTTTTTGGTCCCCTACTCTGTATCTGCTTTTCAGTAAAACCATTGAAACCTATCATATATCCAGTCATAAACCAATGAAGATCTGTCTACAACCCCAGCTCTGAGGCACCCCAATTTGGAATGCCGTGTCTGTTAAAGGGCCAGTTCTTAAGCCGCCCGCTTCCCTTACCAAGCTCTAATTCAGTGCTAACGCTCAAAATAATAAAAATTAACCCTGGCTGTACTCACCATCTTTACTGTGCTGCACTATGCGTGGGGGGCTTCCGGACTGGTGCATTTCACTTGTTAAAGACTAAACCCTCAGGCAGAAAGGCCCAAAAACATACAGCAACTAAAGACCACTGCAGTAAATGCCTGGCAGAGCATTAAAAGGAGGAAACGGCAATATCTGGTGATGTCCATGAGTTCAGGATTTCAGACAGTCATTGCCGACAAAGGGTTTTAACCAAGTATTGGAAATAGCATTTTATTTACAATTATTTAATTTTTCCAATTTTTTTGAGCCCCTTAAATGAAGGGATTTAGTTTTAAAAAAATGCTTTAGTTTCTGACATTTGAATACAATCATTTTGTTCGACCCACTGGATGAAAGCTGAAAGTCTGAACTTCAACTGCATCGGAATTGTTTTGTTGAAAATTTATTGTGATAATGTACAGAACCAAAATGTAAAAACTGTATCTGTCCAAATATTTATGGACCTAACTGTAGCTTTGTTTTAGAAAACTATATAAGAACATTGCTATATGTATCTAAGCATTACACTCTCGGTGGGGGTGGCCTTCTGAGCGTTTTGGATAGAAATGAGACCGAGACTAATTGTATGGCTTTGCCTACCCACTAATCGTGGGTAACTCCTATTTTGTCTGTTAGTGCCATCTAAATACTTTTTAGTCACTTACCCATCCATATTCTTCTTAATAAAGCTATCTGTCTAAGGTAAGTTTGCTGATCTGAATTCTGAAGCTTATTTTAGGCATAGACAATGCTCTTGGGGTGCTTACTTTCACCAGCTAATAATGTAACTGCCGAGTGTAGCTCAGAGTGTGGTAAGACAGGACCACCAGTGCACCTACAGGGCCAGCAATGCATTTGCCAGCCAGGCTAGGGACCAAAGCGTGCTGCAGACTATAGGAAGACCCTGGATGCTCCAGGAAAGTGGGACAAAAGCGAGGATGGATAAAATCCTATGTTTTGGTCCTTTTTAAAGAAAACTTCCTCCTGCAATCAGGATTTTATTTGCTGGCAATGGCAGAACTGGGACTTCTCTCTAAAGCTTGTAAACAGGTTTATGGTGACACGCATTATCGGCAATTGCTTTGTCATTTTGGCTGATGTTTTTGCAATGTTAATACTCTGTGGCCTTCTGGTGTTTTCACCGAAAGTTATATCTCTGTTGGTTCTAAAAACATTAGGATTTCTTAGAGAACACGATGCAAGCATTGGCCCTGATTTTTTTTTTTTTTTTTACCAAACTATAACTGAAGCCCGAGCGGGAACAGTATGTCGTAGAACATCATTAGGCCTTCTCCATGGATGCACTTACCATGGAATGTTTTTTTTTTTTCTGATGATTAATAGAGCACTTTGCTCTGTCCTTGTCTGTCGTTGCACAAGTCTTATTGTGTTGTAGTGTATTCTGGCAGAGGCTGATCTAGAAAGGATCTTAGAACTGCGCCCTGTAGTTCATACATATTTTATTCACAATTAGAAACAGAAGATGCACATGATGTACACACTAATTTGCTTTACTTATACGAGCAGGTGTAGTTGCATGTCATTAATATTTCTCTAAATGGGGAACTAGCATAGCATTAGCAGTGAGCATTAGTTACTCCTTTATCTGTAAACACAAAACTTCTCTTTTTACTCAATGTAGTGTATTGCTTGTGTGCTGTAGAAGATACCATAATGCAGACAGATTAGGTGCACAATTCTTGTTTGGATGCTTTTGGAGTATTGAACCAAGGGGATTACCAATATGAATAGCTCGTTAATAACCCTGGATCCACTATCACCAGGACAGTAAAAATTCTGGTGAATTTTGGGTTAAGTACAGCAGCAAGACTAGTTCTAACCAAGTCATGGACAGAAAAAATAGTAACCCCAGTTAAATGATCCCACTGCTGAACCTATATAATCTGTATCCTATGCCTATTTGCCTCAAATATGCCTCAAATACTGTAAAGTAACCCTACTGCCAGACAACTATGACTGTTTAAAGAAAAATTACACCGAAAGAAATTGACGTACTTGGGTTTTTTCCTCTCTGGTAGGGCATCCCGGTTTTGGATTCCCCACTCTGTGAATCTGCCAGGAAAACTTGCCTTTTTCTTGTTTCCATGTGCCAGACATTTTCAGAGGCCTGGCTAGAGGTAGCCAGGCGCTAACCATTCTGCATCTAGCTAGAGGTATGCTGGGGATACAGCCGTCACAAGGGCTCGGGGAAGATTGAATATTGGGGGTCACCTCTCATGGCATCAAAATTCCAGATGCCCCATAAAAAGACCAACCAAGAAGAGGTGGTACTCTAGGCTTGAGGAGCGTCTTGCTTCTCCTTAACCCAGCAACTTCTCTCTCTACATGCCCTTTTTTTTCTTTTATCTTCCTTCATTTTTCTTCTGTTTATTTTCATTTTATGTATGTAGTATAACATGTTAACACTTGATTTACTGTTATTTGGATGGATCTTCAAAAACGGTTGAATGCAGATAGGCCCTTACACTGCAGCATTAACCAAATAAGCCTAATGTGTGGTCTCTTTAAAGTGGACCAACACCCAGGATTTTCACTATCCTGGGTGTTGGTCCACTTCCGCGGGGCACCCCGATCGCCCCGCTGTGTGAAACCCCCCAGAAAGCCCCAAAAACCCACCTGACCCCGCTCCCACGTGACTCGCTCCACCAATCACCAACGACGGACAAGCGAGGTCCGTCGATGGACAAGGTGAGAGCGCCCGCCGCCACCTCTCACGCGTCCCTTACAGGGAGCGCGCCGGCCATTCACAAACGGCCAGCGCGGGTGCGCGCCCTGCTAGAGGGATGCGCGAGAGGAGGCGGCGGCAGCCCGCGCATGCGCTGTTGGAATGAGGAACAGGTAGGATTTGTGGGCGTTCTGGGGGTTTCACACAGCAGGTGTGCTGATCGGCCCGGGAATCTTATAGATTCCCGGGCCGATCAGCGGTGGGTGTTGGTCCACTTTAACTAGTAAAAACATTGAAAACAAAAAGATTCAGGATAATTCTCTATTTAGCCAGCCACATGTACAGTGCTTGAATATATTTGTCTTCTCTCCGCATATCTGGCTGAAACAAATGTCAGCCCTGCCAAATATAGGGGAGCGTTGAGAGATCCGAGCTCGCCTAATGCGCTGTACAGTTTCCACACACCTTAGCCGTTGCATGATCTCCGATTTGGCCAGTTATTATGTTGACAACAAAGATAATGTAGGATCAGCTGCCCACAAATAAGTTAACATTTAAAACGGATTGCTTGCAAGTAAGCTCTTAATGTTGCTAATATCCTTTCTGCTTCACACACTGTTATCTGTGGTAAGCTGTCCTGAGAAATGTGTGGGGCATGATGTTGCCTACTGGCAGGTGCTGGCTTCCTAGCCCCAATGTCTAACATCTAGCTTCACATCTTACAGGGACCCTGTATGCATTTTATTCATTCAGACCTTATAGTCTGCTCACCTGTTTCAGGGTATTTTGTTTTGAACAGCTTAAAGTGGAAGTTTGCATCAGGGAGGGTCCCTGTATGGGCTCTGACTTACTTTCTCTCATGCTGCACAAAAGCCCCACAGTACAGGGATACCTACATTTTTCCTTGTGTTGCTCCATCCAATGTGAAACCTTGCTGCTTTGCGGGTTATGATTCAAAGGGGAGGGTCTGTAAGGTGAATTACCATACATAAAAACCACAGCTCTGGGGCAAATTTGATGCACAGAAGGGGGTGGCATTCCAGATAGTCAGAGCTAGTGATGGTGACATGTAGAGATGAGCAAATCGATTCGAACGAACCCGAATTTGTTCAGAATTTAAGGAAAAATTTGATTCTGAACGAACCAGAATTTCCCCGCGATTCGATCGAAGTTTTCCTTTAAACTCCATTTATTTCAATTACAGCCATTGTAAAATGGTGGATGGACATGTCCGGACATGTCCCCTGCGGCAAGTTATCATGGGAAGGTCACATGCAGCCTATCAGCAGCCAGGAAGCCCGGTGACGTCACAGTGCTATATAAACGGCGGCCATCTTGCTTGTGCGCATTTCAGCCTTACATTGCAGACAGAACAGAGGTTGCTGCAGACAGGGAGAGACTTAGTCAGGGAGACCCACAGAGACCCACACAGTGCCAGGGAAAGATTGGGAAAAATCAGGAAAGATCCAGGCAGGGACAGCAGAGAAAATGACAGGGAAACTTTTTTTTTTTTCACTTCATTTGCCAGATCAGTTTTAAATTGCTTTTTTTTTGTGCTGTAAATATTCCTGGCCACTGTGCATCCCATCTTGGCAGTGGCATATTTAACCCTATCTGTTACACACAAGCATTTCTTATAACTCGATTAGTTTTAATTTTTTTTGTATGCTGTAAAAACCCCAGCCCACATGGGCATACTATTTCAGCACATTTCACCCTATCTGTTATACTAAATCAGCTTCTAAAGGCTCTGTTTTATTAATATATTGCATTTTGAATTGGTTTTGTGCGTCCTGTAAAAACACCAGGCCACAGGGTATCCCAAACCGGCACATTTCACCCTATCTGTTATACTAAAGCAGCTTCTACAGGCTCTGTTTTATTAATATATTGCAGTTTGAATTGGTTTTGTGCGTCCTGTAAAAACACCAGGCCGCATGGCATCCCAAACCAGCACATTTCACCCTATCTGTTATACTAAAGCAGCTTCTACAGGCTCTGTTTTATTAATATATTGCATTTAAATTGTAAAAACACCAGGCCGCAGGGTATCCCATATTAGCACATTTGACCCTATCTGTTGCACACAAGCAGCTGTTAAAGGGGATTTTTTCTAACTAGATTACAGTTTGAATTGTTTTTGTGTCTGCTGTAAAAACCCCTGCCCACTGGGCATCCTAAACACTAGCATAAATATTTCAAGACTACCTGCCTAATAAATGCTTGCATTTTATAATTAACGTCACGTTTCCACAATCAAGGGAGGCCACCTCTGTATATGAGCAGGGGGCATCCCAAACACTAGCATAAATCAAGACTACCTGTCTATTAGCTGGTTGGATTTTGTAATCAATGTCACTTTTCCACTATCAAAGGAGCCAACCTCTCTATGTGAGGAGGGGGCATACCAAACACTAGCATTAATATTTCAAGAGTACCTGTCTATTAACTGGTTGCATTTTGTAAAGAAAGTCACGTCAAATTGCCAGCAGCCATTGCCTTTAACCGGGGGGCATCCCAAATATGCTAGCATGTGTCTTTAAAGAGTGCTCACATTGGAGTTGGCAGCAGCAGTATTAGGAGCCCATATATTGCCTGAAAGACACACACATGAGCTGGCAGCAGAAGCATAGGGAGCCCATATATTGCCTGAAAGACACACACATGAGCTGGCAGCAGCAGCATAGGGAGCCCATATATTGCCTGAAAGACACACCCTGGAGTTGGCAGCAGCATAAGGAGCTACCATGCTTCAGCTACTACCATGGATCAGCCATTGGTGGCTGGAAATCCTAGCTGAACCATGCCTGATTCATCTTCACAAAGGTGAGTCTCTCCACATTTTTCGTGAACAGACGAGTTCTCCTTGGCATGACTATGGGCCCCGCCACACTTACCACCCGCTCAGATGGCACACTACTCGCTGGGCAGGACAGCTTTCCCAGGGCAAACTCTGCCAGTTGCAGCCACAAGTCAAGTTTGGCTGCCCAGAAGTCCAGCGGGTCCTCAAGGTGCATTGGCATGGTCATGTCAAGGTATGACACTACCTGCTGGTTCAGGGCCTGCTTCAGGTCTTTTTGCTGCTCATGATTAGCCTCACTATGCGGGTCGCTTGTGATTAGGGTGTGATTCTGTTAGTTGTTATCTGATTCCGACCCGGCTTGATCGACCATTTCTGTCTGCTGCCTGTACCGACCTCTGCTTTGTCTGACCACAAACCTGCCTGCCCCTCTGGATACTCCGCGATCTCTGACCTCCCGGCTTGACCCTTTGACTACTCCTGACTACGCACCTGTCTCATCCATGTACTCTGATGCACCCTCCGGATTGACTACCTGTGAATGACCTCTGCTTCGGGATACCCTCGTGGTTCATCGGCCTTCACCGTAAGCAGCCATCCTTTGCACCTATTAAGACCTGGGGGCAACCGTGTCCGGTGAGGCGTACCTGGCGTCCCAGCAAACCGGGGCTTGACTATAGGCAGAAGCGGCGGTGGAGATTGGGGGTTGCCTGCTTACAGAAGGCTGGTGTCCCGCTGGGCATCACAGTATGGACCATGGCATCAGCCATGCAGATAGGCATCGGCCAACTGACTACGTAGAATGTCTCTGTAGTAGGTCAGTTTGTCCTCCCTCTCAGTGGGTGTAAAAAAATGCCCCCATTTTGAGCCGGTAGCGAGGGTCCAATATGGTGGAGAGCCAGAAGTCATCCCGCTGACAAATGGAGACAATTCTGCAGTCACTACGCAAGCACGTGAGCATGCATCGTGCCATTTCTGCAAGTGACTCGGAGGGAGCATACTGCCACAGTGTGTCTGGGTCCTCTGTCTCGCCTTCCTCACAACCCTTTAGCTCCTCTGGCTGCTCCTGCTCCTCCTCTCCTGTCAGATGACTAGATAAAATGGCCATTTTGTCAAACCTAAACTGTGCTTTGCTGTGCCCCACCCCCTCCTCCTCCTCCTCCACTTCAGCCCCCACAGGCTTCATGTGGCCGTGAAATGTAGGCACCATGTCTCCAGTGCCCTGACCAGCCATGGTTTCCAACATGTGTTGTAGTACATGAAGCAGTGGAATCACATCGTTCATCCCATAGTCCTGGCGACTGACTAATTGGCTTCCTCAAAGGGCCTGAGCAAACAGGTGTCACATATGAGCTGCCACTGGTTAACATTGAAGTTACACAGGGGAGTCCCCCTATCCGCTTGGACCATCAAGAAAACAGCGATGGCTTTTCTCAGTTCGTATAGTCGATCCAACATATGGAGGGTGGAAACATTGCAAATCAGACTATGTGGGGGATACCGTTCTGACGCTGTAGACGCTGTAGCTCAAGAAGGGTGTGCTTGGCGGTGTAGGAGTGGCTGAAGTGCATGAAAAGTTTCCTTCCCGTTGTTAGCATGTCTTACAACTGGGGGGAAGACTTCAGAAAATGCTTGACAACTAGGATGAACACGTGTGGCATACAGGGTGCATGGCTCAGGCTTCCTTGTCACAGCGCAGGCAAGATGTTCTTCCCATTGTCAGTCACCATGGTTCCCATTTGCAGTTTGGGTGGAGATTAATGATTTTTAGCAGTTCCTCCCATGTGTGGCTCAAGGCAAACCATGTGAAGAACAGCGTGAGTCCTGCACACATGGTAGGCTGGAAGGGCACTGAAAAAATAAAAAAAAATACAGAAAAAAAATATTAAGAAAAAACAAAATACAAAAAAAAAATGAACAAGAAAATTTGTAAAAAAACATTTAAAAAATATTAAAAAAAGACAATGGGGAAAAAATATATAAAAAAATACAAAAAAAAAGCAAAAAATATATATTTTAAAAAAATACAAAATATTAAAAAAAACCTGAAAAAAAAATACAAAATTTTAAAAAATTTAAAATGGATACATTTTATATGTTATTGTTATTATGTTATATGTTATTATAAATGTGTTCAAATAAGATAAATGTTAACAATTAATATGTAATTGTCAATTAGGCACTTTTTTCTGTGACACCATTGCTAAGTGCAAGTGCACTGTCACAGGCACAACGGCATAGGAGCATGGAGGCCACAGCGGAGGGACCTGTCCAAGTTGCTGTTGTGGTTGTGCAGGAACCACAATCACCCAGTGGTGCTTAAAGGATATGTATTGTCCCTGACCGTAGTTACAGCTCCAGACGTAGGCACTGCCGTGCACTTTGGTACACACTGCCGGACTAAAGGACTGGCCCACCTTCTGTTCAACAAAATTGTACAGGGCTGGTACTGCCTTCTTCGCAAAGAAATGACAGCATGGGACCCTCCACCTCGGCTCGGCACAAGCCGTCAGTTCTCTGAAAGGTCCACCACCTCAAAAGGGAGGGACTGCAGCACCAGCAACTTATACAGGAGCACATTTAGCTTCTGCACGTTGGATGAGTGGGCACATACTGTTGTCTCTTGGACATGACTTGGCCAATGGATTGCTGCCGGAATGACTGACTCGGATTAAGAGGAGGAGGAGCATCTGGAGCGACAGAGGATGGGTATGACACACAGGAGGTGGTGGAGCCTTGGCTGGCTGGAACAGAGAGTGGCGTGCCACTGGGTAATGCAGCAGGCTGGACCACCACATTGGAGCCAACTCTCCCAGGCCGCTTTATGGTGACGCCGCAAATGTCGATGCAGGGCTGTGGGTCCAACATTGGGACCCTGGCCACACTTCGCCTTCTGCCTACACATGTTTCATATAGCCATGTTAAGTGGATGATCATGTTAACCAATGGATGACGGCAGATGGGTTGCTGGTCAAGACACGACCGCTAACTGATACCGGGAGATCAGACCTCTCACTGAGACTCCTGCTGCCACTCACCCATAGTCTGCTGAGACCTCTGCTTGATGAATTGAGACCTAATATGTTACTATGTTACTAATTACTAATATGTTACTAATATATTACTAATGTGTTACTAATGTGTTACTGTTACTAATATGTTACTAATATGTTACTAATATGTTACTAATGTGTTACTAATGTGTTACTGTTACTAATCTGTCACTCTCCATCACTCCAAGCCTTTAACCCTTTAAATGCCAGCCACGTAAAATTTACGTGGTTGCCTCTCCGCCACTTAAGTGCCAGCCACGTAAATTTTACGTGCCTGGCATTCCCCAATCACACAAAAAAAAGTTTAAAAACAAGTCACTTACCTGACCCCTTGTTTGGTCCGGCCGGGTCTCCTCTTCAGCCAGCGGGGCTCCGATCGCCGATCGGGGCTTCTCCGGCTGCAGGGGAGGGCCCGGAATAGGGTGCCCCCCCCCCCCCCCCGTTTCAGCAGCCGCCGGGATTGCCTGTTAAAAAAATAAAAAAATAAAAAATGACAGTTAATCACCTCCGCTCCCGCCGCTCCTCTTCATGGGGGGGGCTCCGATTACCCCCCCGGGTCTTCTGTCTTCTGGAGGGGGGCATAACGGCCCTCCCTCCGTCGCATCTTCCGATGGCGGCCGTCATCTTGGATTTTAGCCCCGCCCCTTCGTCACCGCCGGGTGTCATCGGGGCACCCGGCAGTTCTACTGTCAGATGCCGGTGACGGCTGGGCAGAGAAGGAGGGAGGTAGGCGATCCTCCGATCGCCTGCCTCCCCCCTTCTCTGCCCAGCTGTCACCTGCATCAGATCGCCGCGGGACACTGTATCTGAACATCGGAGGTGAGTAAAGTTAAATTTTTTTTTTTCTAATAAACTATTACAAAAACCTGTGTCTGTGTTTATTTTGTATACTGTTAACCCTTTGTGAACTGGTAAGGGGTCCATGTGACCCCTTATACCAGTTCACAGGGCTCGGGGGTCTGGCAAGTCACCTGCGCTAGCGGGTGACTTGCCATTAACCCCTGGCCCCCCAAATTACCTGCCTCCCCAAAGCCCGGGGGGGGGGCAGACGAGCCGTGGCCCTAGGCTATGACGGCTTGTAGCCGCAGGGCCAGGGGCCACTAAAGCTGGCCCCTGCACCCTGTTCTACAAGCCCCCATAGCTGGTCACAGGCTGGTTACGCTGGGTAGGGGGGACCTCACGCCATTTTTTGGGGGGGGATTTTTAAGGGTTTTAACCCTTAAAAATCCAAAAAAAAATGGGGTCCCCCTCCCTTCGAGGGGGGACCCTATGTCATTTTTTTTTTTTTAATTAACCCTTTGTTACCTGTAACCCAGCAGGAGAGCAGAAGCCTAAGTGATCAGCGTGGGACACAGGGATGGATGGGAGGTAAGTATTAAAAAAAAAAATAATAAAAAAAAAATATTTTTGTTAATAAAGTTATTTTGAAAAAAAGTGTCTCTGTGTTTTTTTTACTTTTAACCCTTTGTGAACTGGTAAGGGGTCCATGTGACCCCTATACCAGTTCACAAGGCTCGGGGGTCTGGCAAGTCACCTGCGGCTAGTGTGTGACTTGCCATTAACCCCTAGACCCCCCATTACCTGCCTCCAAAAAAAACCTTATATTCCCCCAAGAAATGGTGTCACCCCCCACCCCCGTGAAGGGGGACCCCACACCAATTTTTTTTATTTAACCCTTTATTATGTGGATAGTAGTTGTATTTTATTTGTAAATGTTATAAAGTGCTCTTCTAAGTTTAGGGGATCTCCTGGACAGGAACGGGGGGCTACTAATACATATGTGGTATCATTGTAATCGGGAGAAATGGGGCTTTCACGTGCAATATGGTTTTCTTTAATAAAATAAATGTTTTTGTTAAAATAAAGGAGACAATTTAAAAAAAAATATTTTTTTTTTATTTTTTTTTTACTTATTTACTTAAAAATATATAAAAAAAAGTAGAAAAAATATATAAAAAAAGTAGAAAAAATACAAACAAGGCATTTCATGTTAAAGTCTAAACTCTGCCACAAAAAGAAAATTTGCCATTTTCTTGGAAATTCCTGCAAAAATCACACTTAAGCATGGCGCAAAATGATGAAAAATTACCTGTCAGCAGAGGGTGACAAAATCTCAAGTAGGCTGGCAGTTAAAAGGTTACAGGTACCTATGCATGTTGGGTATTGTTCTGCTCGGTAGACCTTGCGCTTTCAGATTTACCTTGTTTTTTCTTATTTGCATATTGATATTTTAGGAAAAGGTGTTATTTATTCTGCTTTTTTATACAATTTTTTGTGAAACCCTGTGCAACCTAAGAATTCTTCGAGATATTACTCCCAGAAAGATGAGCCCACTACAACAAGCTGGGTACGATTAGAAAGCTTAACATGTGTACTTTCAGAGAATATATGGTTTATGGGGGATATTCCAAATGTAAAGGGTTGTTTTGGTAGAAAAAGCACAAGGTGCGCACTTTGTCTGCAGAGTTGAAATTTTGAAGTAAAATTACCGTTTTATTTTTTTGCACAATTTTCACCCCAAAATATTGGGAATACACTTAGAAAATGATAAACAAGACATTTCATGTTAAAGCCCAAGCTCTGCTGAAAAAAAACAGTATATCATTTTCCTGGGAAATCCCTGGAAATTCCTTCAAAAATCACAGTTGAACATGGGGAGCGCAAAATAGTGCAAAATGGTCTGGCAACAGAGTGTGACAAAATCTCCAGGAAGGCTGGCACTTAAAGGGTTAAAGGTGCCCTCAAAACTCACTGATGTCCTCCTCAGCTTCCTCAACAGTGTCTGCTTAAGAAGCCAAAATGCTTGCAACACCACCTCCCACACCACTCTCCTCATCACTACTTGCCCGCCTAGTGGAAGAAGCGGCGAGTGTCTCCTCCACTACTTGGCTGGGCAGTAGCTGCTGATCATCAGATCGTCCTCACTGAATAGTGGAGCTGAACCCAAAGCATAAGATATAACCGACAGTTGACTGGGGTGTCAGATGTCACTTGTGATGCAGTGGATGATCGTGTTAACAATGGATGATGGCAGATGGGTTGCTGGTCAAGACACGACCGCTAGCTGATACCGGGAGATCAGGCCCCTCACTGAGACTCCTGCTGACACTCACCCCTAGTCTGCTGCAACCTCTGCTTGATGAATTTAGGCCTCTGCAACTTCTCTGTGCCCATCCTGGCACTTCTCTGCCTGACATACTTAGTGCGTATATGAGGGGAGGACAAAACGCTACACTAAACTTAAAGCAGGATTTGTTGAAAACAGCAGCAGGTGTGTAACTATCTATGGCCTTTCACCAAGTAGTAACTAGGCCCTGAAGACTTTAACAGGAACAAAGTGATGAAACTCTTAGATGTGCGTATGTGATGCTCTGATGAGAGCAATTCAATGTGCTCCAGTACGCTTGAAAAATGTTTTTTTGAGAGACTGGCCTGCGTGGAAATGAATCAGGCATGGATCAGCCAAGATTTCCACCCACCAATGCCAGATGCATTAGAGTAGATTGATCATGCGGCCAGACCAACACTAAAGAAATATGGATCGTGCAAAACAGATTTAAGGCGCTGCTCTCCAGTTAGACATTCCTCCGCATCAGACCACAAGTAATTATTGAGAAAATGCTTTACGTTAGTCTTTTTATTAATATTCTTCGGATAAGATATATGTGCCGAAAATCTGTATATGTTCTCTTCATGCTGCTGCAAACTCCAGGATGTGTCTTTCAGGCAATATATGGGCTCCTAATGCTGCTGCCAACTCCTGGGTGTGTCTTTCAGGCAATATATGGGCTCCCTATGCTGCTGCCAAGTCCAGAGTGTGTCTTTCAGCTAATATTTGGGCTGCTGCTGCCAACTCCAGGGTGTGTCTTTAGGCCAATTTTTGGGCTGCTGCTGCTGCCAACTCCAGTGTGTCTTTAGGCCAATTTTTGGGCTCCTGCTGCTGCTACCAACTCCAGGGTGTGTCTTTAGGCCAATTTTTGGGCTCCTGCTGCTGCCAACTCCAGGGTGTGTCTTTAGGCCAATTTTTGGGCTCCTGCTGCCAACTCCTGTGTCCCTTTCAAGCAATGTTTGGGCTCCTGCTGCTGCCAACTCCAGTGTGTCTTTAGGCCAATTTTTGGGCTCCTGCTGCCAACTCCAGTGTCTCTTTCAAGCAATGTTTGGGCTCCTGCTGCTGCTGGCAACTCCAGTGTGTCTTTAGGCCAATTTTTGGGCTGCTGCCAACTCCAGGGTGTGTCTTTAGGCCAATTTTTGGGCTGCTGCTGCTGCCAACTCCAGAGTGTTACTTTAGGCCAATTTTTGGGCTCCTGCTGCCAACTCCAGTGTCTCTTTCAGCCAATGTTTGGGCTCCTGCTGCTGCTGCCAACTCCAGTGTGTCTTTAGGCCAATTTTTGGGCTCCGGCAGCCAACTCCAGTGTCTCTTTCAAGCAATGTTTGGGCTCCTGCTGCTGCCAACTCCAGTGTGTCTTTAGGCCAATTTTTGGGCTCCTGCTGCCAACTCCAGTGTCTCTTTCAAGCAATGTTTGGGCTCCTGCTGCTGCTGGCAACTCCAGTGTGTCTTTAGGCCAATTTTTGGGCTGCTGCCAACTCCAGGGTGTGTCTTTAGGCCAATTTTTGGGCTGCTGCTGCTGCCAACTCCAGGGTGTTACTTTAGGCCAATCTTTGGGCTCCTGCTGCCAACTCCAGTGTCTCTTTCAGCCAATGTTTGGGCTCCTGCTGCTGCTGCCAACTCCAGTGTGTCTTTAGGCCAATTTTTGGGCTCCTGCAGCCAACTCCAGTGTCTCTTTCAAGCAATGTTTGGGCTCCTGCTGCTGGCAACTCCAGTGTGTCTTTAGGCCAATTTTTGGGCTCCTGCTGCTGCCAACTCCAGGGTGTGTCTTAAGGCCAATGTTTGGGCTCCTGCTGCTGCCAACTCCAGTGTGTCTTTAGGCCAATTTTTGGGCTCCTGCTGCTGGCAACTCCAGTGTGTCTTTAGGCCAATTTTTGGGCTCCTGCTGCTGGCAACTCCAGTGTGTCTTTAGGCCAATTTTTGGGTTCCTGCTGCTGCCAACTCCAGGGTGTCTTTCGGCCAATGTTTGGGCTCCTGCTGCTGCTGATTGCAACTCCAGGGTGTCATTCAGCCAATTTTTGGGCTCCTGCTGCCAACTCCAGTGTGTCTTTCAAGCTAGGTTTGGGCTGCTGCTGCTTGCAACTCCAGGGTGTCATTCAGCCAATTTCTGGGCTCCTGCTGCTTCTGCTGCCAACTCCAGGATGTCTTTCAGCCAATGTTTGGGCTCCTGCTGCTGCAGCTCCAGGGTGTGTTTTTAAGGCAATATAGGGGCCCCTCATAGTGATGCCACCTCCACTCTCTGCAATTGTGCTGCTCTGCGATTCTAATAGCGATGCCTCTGATCTGCATGTCATAATTATTTACAGTATTATTTCACTAACCCAGCATGCATCCTATGCATGTTACAGCAAGGCAGAATGGTTTACAACCCTATTGAGGCTCTAGGAAGCTCAGAAATATCCGTTTTTAATAACGATTCATCGCGAATAAATTCGGACCGAAACAAATTTTGGCGGAAAATTCGGCGAATCAGCCGAATCAAATTTTTCAAAAGTTCGCTCATCCCTAGTGACATGAGCTACAGAAAGTGGAAGACTTTCTGCAAGGAAAGGCAAGTCTGATTTTATTTTTTCATTTTCTGCCTGCAGCTCATAATGGATCAGTAACAAATGTACTAGATACTACCTAACATAAACTGTGATGGCCAAATATAGGCACTGAAGTCTGATGGCAGTTTAGGTAGAAAGTAGATAACTCTTTCAAAGATGGACTCCAAGCTTTTTGGAACCCTGCAGCTGCACTTTCCTGCTGTGCTAAGCCAAATTTTGGTATTAAGACCTCCCCGGATCACAACAATCTTTCCTGACTTTTGTCGTCGGGGGGGGGGGGGGGGGGGCTTGCACTTGGGCATCCGCAGTCCTGAGTGACCGTTGGACCAGCAGCCACTGCATTTTCTCCAAGGTGGCTTCGTCCAGGACTCAAGATGCTGAGGAACCACACTGGATCCCAGGAGAGGTGAGGCATTTGCTTTTTTTTTTAACCCCCCCCCGCCTACCTGAGCGCAGAGAGAAGGGAAGCAAGGCGGTGGGTTACATAAAGACTGGACATCCACTTCAATGCTGACTTTATACCTCTTTAACCTTTTTTTGACCATTAGAGTAGTGCAAAATATGATTTCTAAGTTTCTCAGGATGTTGCTGCACCTCTGATGTTTTAGTAAATGTGTGTCTTGCAGTTCAGCAACATGCACAATTGTGAAAAAAAATTATAAATTATATTTTTCTAATTTGCACTAATGTGACACTGTCTGGCATAAGTGTTTGATAAATCAGGCTCAAAGTCTATTTTCTTGTTTTCATTTAAAATAATGTTTGTCATATGCATTTACACCTGTACTTTATTAAAAAAAAAAGTTTGGATCGAAGGTAGCTCAATTTCTGTACTGTTGTACACTCATTTCAGCAACATTGCAGGCCTCCGATCGACCACTGCTACTCTC
This sequence comes from Gastrophryne carolinensis, assembly GCA_027917425.1. Lineage (NCBI taxonomy): Eukaryota > Metazoa > Chordata > Amphibia > Anura > Microhylidae > Gastrophryne > Gastrophryne carolinensis. The sequence continues at coordinate 208,747,722 of CM051238.1, forward strand.
TTCTGCCTAATGGCAGTGATAAAGACCAGGGGCCATCGTCGCCCATAAAGAATATGAGCTAGTGTGGCTGGAGGACCTCTGGCCATCAGGATAGACCACTCTCTGGGGCAAAACCCATATGCCAGCATGATTTTGGTCTGTGACATATGTGTTCTTTAGGAAAAGTAAAAGGAGATATCTTAGCCATTACCCTACTATTCTACTCTGCTGCTGCTAAATACCTTTTAAATAAACCATGGATAATATGGTTTAGTAATTGGCTTACATTTAAAGCCAGCTTAAACCAGATTAAAAACTGAAGCCCTAAATGCTTCTTCAATGTAAGGTGTAGATGAGCATTAAAGACTTGATTGTATGGATAACAATGGTTAGATGATCTCCATGTGTCATTTGGCCAACCTCTGCCATACACATAAATGCGGTAGGGAGTTAAGGTGGAGAGCCCTTCTGATTGACCCTGTGACCCTGTGGAGCCCAATTGTTACGAGAGCTGGTACAGTTGCTTTAGCCAAATACCTCTGGGCAGCTTTAGTTATATTCATAAAGGAACAATTTGGTGAGTTGTATGTCCTGCCATTACTATAATAAAATGTATATTTAATAATTGCTTTCCTCTGTTATAATTTTCAATACAATGCAATGATTAATATAACCAGAGGCGGACTCCCAGCAGAGTCCAGAGGCAGAGCCCCCATTGTGTTTCCAGGACAGTTGATGAGTGCGCTTTACAACTGAAGTTCTAGCATTGCAGGGACAGAGTAAGGACTTTGATGCAATTGCCCACGCCTAAATTAATAGTGCTTAGGCTTTAGAATTGTAGGAACATAATGGGGCTATGGCATAAGAGGGCAGAAAATGGCCTGGGGTTTTTAGGCTGGGGGATTCAGCACTGACAGGTACCTGATGGCTATAGTGAAGACTAGGGAGGCAGGTATTAGATAGGGATGTTAGAAGCTGCAGACCAGTCGGCCCCAAAATGGTGTGTGAAACAAGGACTTCTCTCAGGTTTGCCTATGGCTAGTCCAGTCCACCCCTGATTATGGCATGCTTTTAGACATAAGCATGACCATGTGGCTGCGCAAATAGCTCCTGTGATGGAGGGAGGGAATGATGTGTGCCTCCACCAGGCAGTTCCACCACTGGATTTCCTCAGACAAGACCAGATCTAACTTCAAGCGTCCAAAAGCACAGCTGCTTGTGGTGGTGGTGGGGGGGTGTATCTGAATTGATGATGCTATGCAGGGGCGGGCTGGGACTAAAAAACGGGCCGGGACTTTTTGGGGCACACCGGCCCTGCTTTACTGTTCCTGGCCCAGTATAGTATATTAATGTCACATAATTTTATTTATATATATAGATAGCTATAAAATATATATATACATTCCTCATTACAGGCTGCGAGGGGCATCCCTCTTTACAGGCTGAGAGGGGCATCCCTCTTTACAGGCTGAGAGGGGCATCTCTCATTACAGGCTGAGAGGGGCATCTCTCATTACAGGCTGAGAGGGGCATCTCTCATTACAGGCTGAGAGGGGCATCCCACTTTACAGGCAGAGGGGGGCAACCCTCATTACAGGCAGAGGGGGGCAACCCTCATTACAGGCTGAGAGGAGCATCCCTCATTACAGGCTGAGAGGAGCATCCCTCATTACAGGCTGAGAGGGGCATCCCTCATTACAGGCAGAGAGGGGCATCCCTCATTACAGGCAGAGAGGGGCATCCCTCATTACAGGCAGAGAGGGGCATCCCTCATTACAGGCAGAGAGGGGCATCCCTCATTACAGGCAGAGAGGGGCATCCCTCATTACAGGCAGAGAGGAGCATCCCTCATTACAGGCAGAGGGGCATCCCTCATTACAGGCAGAGAGGGGCATCCCTCATTACAGGCAGAGAGGGGCATCCCTCATTACAGGCAGAGAGGGGCATCCCTCATTACAGGCAGAGAGGGGCATCCCTCATTACAGGCTGAGAGGGGCATCCCTCATTACAGGCTGAGAGGGGCATCCCTCATTACAGGCTGAGGGGGGGCATCTCTCTTTACAGGCTGAGGGGGGGCATCTCTCTTTACAGGCTGAGGGGGGGCATCTCTCTTTACAGGCTGAGGGGGGGCATCTCTCTTTACAGGCTGAGGGGGGGCATCTCTCTTTACAGGCAACTGTCCCTATTTCCCACACTGAAAAGTTAGAAGGTATGCATTTGGGCACAGATGAGTCAGTAGTGGATAAAGCGGGGGCACAGAACAGTTAGCAGCACTATTTAGTTTATTATATAGATCAGTCGGGGGGCAGATCAGATTTGGACACAGATCAGTCGGGGGGCAGATCAGATTGGGACACAGATCGGTCGGGGAGGGGCAGATCAGATTGGGACACAGATCGGTCGGGGGGGGGCAGATCAGATTGGGACATAGATCGGTTGGGGGGGCAGATCAGATTGGGACACAGATCAGATTGGGACACAGATCAGTCGGGGGGGCAGATCAGATTGGGACACAGATCGGTCGGGGGGGCAGATCAGATTGGGACACAGATCAGATTGGGACACAGATCGGTCGGGGGGGGGCAGATCAGATTGGGACACAGATCGGTCGGGGGGGGCAGATCAGATTGGGACATAGATCGGTCGGGGGGGCAGATCAGATTGGGACACAGATCAGATTGGGACACAGATCGGTCGGGGGCAGATCAGATTGGGACACAGATCGGTCGGGGGGGGCAGATCAGATTGGGACACAGATCGGTCGGGGGGGCAGATCAGATTGGGACATAGATCGGTCAGGGGGCGCCGATCAGATTGGGACACAGATCAGATTGGGACACAGATCGGTCGGGGGGCAGATCAAATTGGGACACAGATGTGAGCTGGCTTTGTAGAAGTTTTCTCATTGGTCACACTGGCCAATCAGCCTCTCTCCTGTTACAGGGCTGTGAGAGGCTCCATTTTGTAGACATACAGTATATACATACAGGCTTGCAGGCAACATGGAGCTCTGCACAGCCGAGTCTATGCACAGCACATGGGACACTGTTTGTATTGTAGAGGGGGGGGGTTGAACATCTAAACTTTCCCTTATTAACTGCCAGGAGGGAGGACACACAAAGAGAAGGTTTTACCGTGTGGCAAAGGCAGCAGCAGTTACACGTTCTCCTGTCTCCGCAGCCGAGTTACAAATGGCAGAACCTGGTGTGAAGCATCCACTGGCCGCTCTGCCCACCGCAGATAATCTGGGTGTAAACATTAGTGTGTGTGTGAGAGCGGGGCCGGTGGCGGCGGGCAGAGCGGCCTCCACCCATTACACTTCTCTGCTCATCGGCCACCACCTGCGGCCTTCCCATGTGCCGGCCTACCGGGATTCTGCCTGGTATGCCCTATGGCCAGCCGGCCCCTGATGCTATGTCATGTCTGCAGTGGAATGAGCAATCAATCTCTTAGTATAATGATCATGCTTTTGCAGACTCCTTCCTGCATGAATAAACTCTTCTCTAGCAAGTTATTCGGTATATGCATGATTACCACAGGTGTTGCTTGTGGTACCAAACAGGCTTTGTATTACTATATATTCATATATATTCTCATTTTACAGTAAGGTTACAATACAAAGAGACAACAACAGCATGACATCCAAATTACGTGTTCAAGATGAGGCTGACCTTGTCTACAGTGGAAAGTCATATGATTTTGCCAAACGTGCAGGTCTCTCTATCAACATGTCTGATTTCCATTACGCAAATAAGATCTGTAACTAGACAAGCGTTTTATCTTGAAATTTGTGTGAATAGCCCAAAGGGGTGCTGTTTACAAATTTTGAAAAAAATGTTTTACCCTGCTTAAAGTCCAGACCAGGACCTTGATTCAGTAAGAGTTGAAAATAATTCTCAGGGCAATAAACAATTAACTGTATGAGAAATAAGCACGAGCATTGTAATTTTGCTGAATGACAAGCTAGGAAGACTATGAAAGTCAATGGCACTTTATACTACATTGCAAGAAGTAATAAAATGTTCACTACATTTCTTAGGAGTAAAGCAGTGCCATTGACTTATACGGTCTTCCTAGCTGGTGACTCAGCAACAGTGATATTCTCATGTTTTTTTTTTCTCATAAGCTCTCACTGAATTGAGGCCCCCAATACCTAGGATTCACTCCTGTTGTGGGTTGTTAGAAATTCTCTTTAAAGTGGACCAAAACCCAGGTTTTTCACTATCCTGGGTTTTGGTCCATCCCCCTAACGAGGTGCCCTGCTAAACACCATGGTTTGCCATGCATGACCTCTTATCCAATCCTCTTCTCCGGCCATGCATATTAATGTGTGGCTGGAGAAGCTGTATGGAATCCTAGTCTCACACATGGCCATGCACAGCCATTTAGTTCAGTTGCGGCAGACGTGGCCTTGCACAGCTGAAAGGGGATGTGAGTGATGCCATGGCTGACTGGCGTAGGTTCCAAAGAGAGGTAAAAAAAAAAGGGTCACTTTTTAAGGCAATGTAGCAACCAATTATACGGTGCTTTTATTTGCCTTTTGTTTTTGAAAATGTTTAGACTGAGTTATAGAGCAATTTATTTTATTTTAAGCTGAATATTTTTGTTTGTAATGCAATAGAAACATTTATTATACATCATGATTTTGAAAATGCCCTTATGTGGTTAACATGCCGAAATAGAATGTTATTCAGAGTTTTATTCTGGAGAGAAAAAAAAGTGATAGTTGCGGTTCAAAATATCATTGCGTGGGGAGAAAAATCCTCTAAAGTAATCCCCTGATGAGCATAGATGGGAGAACAGTCAGAGAAAAAGTGCTACATGCTGTGTTTTTAAATGAGTTTACTGCATGGTGAAACAAGTGGGGGTAAAGGCTTTAGCTCTGTACGGAGAAATGCTGCATCTTCTATCCAGTAATCTGAGAAGCCTCTGCTGGGGCATATGTTACTGTATATATTTAAAGCAACAGTCCAGACCGTGGTAATAATAAGGCAGAAAAGAGCTACCTGAAGCTTGCCCCATGTGCCTCTTCTCCTTTTCTTGCAGTGTGCAGGTCTCCATAATTTGCCCTTACTTTCTTTTCTATTTTTTCTACAACCACGCTCCAAATTTGGTCTCACAGCTGTGACTGTCTCTCACTGCTCCCAAGCATATTCAAGGCCAGGAAGCCTGACCACTGTGGCACAGGCATGGCTGTGACCACATTCGGGCACAGTCAAGGAGGAATGAAATGGAGAAGAGAGGCAAACTTTGGAGCTCTGTTACTATATTTACAGTGTGCTGCAGGATATGGAAGGTGAGCTCCTTGCTGCCTTTTTACTGTTATTGCACTGCCACTTTTTAAGTTTTCTTTTTTTTTACAGTATGGTTTTATATTCTCTTCTGTAGACTAAAAAAATTACCTGATATATTTATATATATATATATATATTTTTTCTTTTCTTTCAGTGAGCATGTTCTTGAACACGTTAACACCTAAGTTTTATGTGGCTCTGACTGGTACATCCTCCCTCATCTCAGGGCTTATTTTGGTAAGCAGACCCTCTATGCAAAAATGTTATATGTATTAATGAGAACATTTTATCAGGCAGACAAAGCATTGCAATGCAAATGGAGGAATATATACTATGGCTCAGGCATTTTATTTTCATTGTGGGTTGAGCAGGATAATAGCTAGCATAATTCTGTCTGGTGACAGACTGTCCGTGATTATAGGACTATTTGATTTGATTGTGTGTTTTCCAAGCGGGGTGGGGGGCATGGGGTGTCCTGAATGGCTCACTTTTGAGTGCACCAGATTTACAAGACTAGAATCTGGATCCATTTGGTGTGCAAAAGAAAGTATTTAACGTAAGCTTTTACCTTTTATAATGGTATGGTTATCGGTACTAGTGAAAACGCGTCACACTTTATCCATGAATTATTTTTACATCATTTTCCACTGGGATTTATATCAGAAGATATTGCCTTTTGCTTTTATTTTCCAAGTATACAGCACGTCCTGTTCCAATAATTCCTGACACTTGGTTATTCAGTGGACTGCAGAAAGACTTGTGGCCACTCCCGGCCCCATAAATAGCCAGGAACCTCCCACCAATTTCCAGTGTTTCTCTGCAGTCTGGACTGCGAAGATAGAAGATGGCTCTCTATTGCGCAGGGAGTGGGGCTTTTCAAACCTAGGGCCCTGCAGGCTTATTTCCACCCGTTCTGGACCCACTGCCTCCCAGCCTCGGCTGACTGTTTGGGTGATGGTAGGACAGCACTAGGGTCAGGTGCTGAAGGAGCGCTGCTCCAGGCCGCAAGACCCTGTACCAAAGGGTAGCCAGTGACAGGCTTTCTATGGTGAGCCTCTTTGGGATGCCCCAGCCTCAAATCTTGGGTCCTTGTTCCCTTCACCCTATCTCCCCTCCCCTATAAAAGGTTGTGCGCGACCCCTTTGTTGTGGCCCGCTCAGCTGGCAGGGGGCGCCCGGGGGGTCTGTGTTTTGTGTGTGTTATTTGTATTATTGGTGTGTTTGCGGGCCACTGTACGGCGATCCGCGGTGGTTGGCGCTATGTATTTTTTGGTTACTTTCATGGCGCCGGCGTCTCACGTGATCACAGTTTCGCGCTCTTCGGGGGGAGGCGGGAACCGTTCTGCGTCATACTCTCGCGGTCCGCCCCTCTAGGTAGCTGCCGGCGCCATTTTGTGGCCTCGTCCTTGCGGTGCTGCGACGTGGTCTGGCTGTGTTTTACTTCTCTGGGCGATCTGTCCGCTTGGTCCGTGAGTCGCTTACGGGGTTTTTATATTGCCTTACTCTGTATGCGCTGGGGATGTTTATTTTGTACTTATTGTGTCTTGCAGGCGGGTCACCTTTGACTGTGGTTCTCCCGGCCCTACCCCTTACCAATCTCCCACCTTCCCTAGCGGGCTTTGGGGGCATCCCAAAAAGGGTGGCTATTGTTAGCTGTGTCCCTGTACTCGCTGTTACACCTGTATCTAAAATCAACATATGGAGGCTTCCGGGGACAATGTGCTTGGTTTTCCTTCGGGACAAGCCCAGCTGTGTGTTGCATGTGGGGTATCCCCTGTTAGTGACGGTGTCAGGGTGTGTTTGACCTGCGCCCAGCATCTACTTGCGCTGCAGCCTGGGTCATCTGCTACGGGTCCCGGTGCTGCGCCCCTTTCTGCTTCGCCTACCCCCCCACGCTTGCATCTGACTCTGTGCGGAGCACACTAGCGGGGAGTCTCAGTATGACTTGGCTTCACGGGTGGCCAGCACTGAAAAGCATATTGCTGGGTCAGCGCCGCGTAAGGCTTCTGTTAAGAAGCTGCATTTATCTCCCGCTGCTTCCCTCTTTCCTGTGGAGGATGAGGGACTTTACTCATTTTCTGGCTTTTACCCCCTCGAGGAGGGGGAATTATTCTCTGATTCAGAATCCTCTGAGGAACAATCTTAATTATATGGTGGTACCGGGTCTCCCTTTGGAGAAGACCCATGGTCCTCAGATGACACTAGCAGGTTATTGTTTCACATTTTTGAAGTGCTTTGCATTTCCCCTCCTGTCGTGGCTCCGCAGCAGCAGGGGGAGCTTTTCCATTCTATTAAACCACGCTTGGAGTTCCCTGAGCAGAATCACTTTAATAATCTGGTGCTCAAAGAGTGGGAGCGGCCTAGTAAGCTACCTGGGGTGCCCAAGAGTTGGGACAGGAGGTATTTTTCAGCTGATGTGATTAAGCGTTGGTCATGCCCTCCCGAGGTGGAAGCGACCGTTCTAGGGTTGTCAAATACATCAGTCATGCATTCACCTGACACTACTACCCTGCGGGGTGGTGAGGACAGGCGCATGGACCAGCTGTCCTGTCATGCCTTTGCCTGTGTGGGGACTGCACTGCGCCCGGTTTGTGCCTCTGCCATAACGGCTATTGCTATTAAAGGGCTGCTTAAGTGTCTCTTAGATGGTGCCTCTGATAATGCGGGAGGTGAGGATTATAGATCTCTCCTATTTTGCTATGAATTTGTTGCTTATATTCTTTCTGCCATGGATGATGCCATTAGAATGTGTAGTAAGACTTCTGTCCTTTTGGTGGCTATACGGCGATCTGTCTGTGGGCGGCTGATAATGCTGCTAAAAAGGCCCTCACTGGTTTTCCTTTTAAGGGGTTGCGGCTCTTTGAACGCTTGGACCTGTTTGCCAGGGGCAGTAGGCCGTCACGGCCCTTTCAGGGGACCGGTGCTTCTCTCCCCTCCTTCCGCGTTCCAGGGCTGGTCGAGGGGTTTCCTTTGCTGGGGCACGCGGAGACTCTTGGGGCAGGCATGAGGAGGCGCCCTCACCCATCCGGGTGGGGAGATGGCTTCTGCTCTTTGCTCACGTCTGGAGGCTACGTGTGGCAGACAGATGGATTCAGGAGGTGGTGGCCGCCCCCAAGATTTTTCAGATCCCGGATGGTTCAGAATCCCCTGTCAGCTCAGGGCTTGCGGTCCGAAACCTTCTGGAGTTGGGGGTCATCTGCCCAGTGCCTCTCAGGGAAAGGGGCAGAGGCTTCTACTCCAATCTATTCAGGGTTCCCAAAAAGGATGGGTCCCTCAGGCCCATCCTGGATTTAAAGCACCTCAACAAGTTTGTCAGATTCAAGCATTTTCGCATGGAGACCCTACGTTCAGCAGTCAATACTCTGCGCCCAGGCGACTTCATGACATCCGTAGACATCAAGGACGCTTACCTTATGTACCAATCTTCCCAGGTCATCAGAAATTTCTCAGGTCCGCTCTGGAGGATCAGCACTACCAATTTGTGGCCTTACCCTTCGGTATCACCTCGGCTCCCAGGGTATTCACCAAGGTGCTGGGGGGCGTGATGGCTCTGTTGAGATCTCAGGGCATTCACATCCTTCCTTATTTGGACGTCATTTTGATCTCGTCTCAGTCCTTCCATCAGGCAGAACTGGATACCCAGATGGTGGTGTCCACACTGGAGTCCTTCAGCTGGGTGATGAACCATCCCAAGTCTTTTCTGTCCCCGTCACTGGTAAGGTCCTTTCTGGGCATGACTCTGGATACATATCAGGTCAAAGTTTTTCTCCCTCAACAGAAGGTGGAGAGTCTTCAAGCTCAGGCCAAGTTTCTTCTTTCTTGTCTTCATCCCTCCATCCGGCAGGGGATGCAACTGGTGGGCCTGATGGTGTCTTGCTTCGAGGCGGTACCCTATGCTCAGTTTCACATGAGACCTCTGCAGCTGCACCTCTTATCAGTGTGGGATCGGGACCCTGTGTCCCTGGATCAGATGTTTGCTCTGTCCCCCCTGGTCAGACGGTCCCTCTCGTGGTGGCTGGACTCAAGAAACCTCTTGGTGGGCAGAACCTTTCTTTCCCCTTGCTGGGACACTGTCACCACAGATGCCAGTCTGACAGGTTGGGGGGGCTTCTGGAAGTCTTTGAAATTCCAGGGTCAGTGGGGCCCCCAGGAGGCCCATACTCCTAATCAATATTCTGGAACTGAGGGCGGTAAGGTTGGTTCTCGCCCAATTGACCCCACACCTTCGGGGTCAGGCTGTTCAGATCCGCTCGGACAACCAGGCGGCGGTTGCCCACATCAATCAAGGAGGGACCCAGAGCAAGAGGGCCCTCAAGGAAGTGTCTCTGATACTGTCATGGGCGGAGGAGAATGTTCCCTGCATCTCGGCAGTGTACATCCCGGGGGTGGAAAATCTGGAGGTGGACTCCCTGAGCAGGGGGACTTCTCATCTGGGAAAATGGTCCCTCAGCAGCAGTGTGTTTCGCTCCCTGTGCTACCGCTGGGGTCAGCCGGATGTGGATCTGTTTGCGTCCCGTCACAATCACAAGCTTCCAGTTTTTGTCTCTCTGTCCCAGGACCCTCTGGCCTTAGCCATGGATGCACTAGCGATGTCTTGGAAGAGCTTTCGGCTCCTCTGTGTTCCCTCCGTTTCCTCTGCTGGGCAGGGTGCTGCGCAAGATAGCCCAGGAAGGGGCGCCAACCATCCTGGTGGCCCCCTTTTGGCCAAGAAGGGTGTGGTTCGCAGACATCGTGCAGTTGGCAGTAGATCAATACGTCCTGCCCAAGGTTCCAGACCTGCTCACTCAGGGGCAGCTACGCCATCCCAATTTACAAACACTGGTTTTAACGACCTGGCTGCTGAAACCTCCATCTTGATGGAAAAGGGGCTGCCTGCCTCTGTTGTTGATACCATGATTCAGGCTAGGAAGTCCTCGTCCTTTATCTACTATAGGGTATGGCATGCTTACATTGCCTGGTGTCTACGTCTCTTCCCTGTCGGGTGTTTTCTATTCCCAGGATCCTGGAATTCTTGCAGCATGGTTTGGATTTGGGCCTTCAACTTAGTACTCTCAAGGGACATGTTTCAGCCTTGGCTATTTTCTTCCAAAGATCTTTTGCCAACCACCGTTTAGTTAAGACTTTTTTCCAGGGGGTTACTCACGTGCGCCCGCCACATAAGCCTATGTTACCAGTCTGGGATTTGAATTGGAATTTGGTTTTATCTGCCTTGCAGGGGTCTCCCTTTTGAGCCTCTACGTGAGGCTGCTTTGCCTATTTTGACTCTTAAGGTAGCCTTTTTGGTGGCTATCACTCCTGTTAGGCGTGTTTCTGAGTTGGCGGCGCTTTCCATTACACCTCCTTTGAGCGACACCAGGACAAGGTGGTGTTTCGCTATAAGCCAGATTTCCTGCCTAATGTTGTGTCTGCTTTCACCTCAATCAAGACATTGTTTTGTCTTCTTTTTGCCCTAATCCTGCTAATTCCAAGTAGCAGACTCTGCATTTCCTGGATGTGGTCAGGGTTCTGAAGTTTTATTTGGTAGCTACTGTGTCATTCAGGAAGACTGCTGCTCTTTTTGTTCTCCCTTCTGGACCTAGGAAGGGTTTGCCTCCGGCTAAATCCACTATTAGCAAGTGGGTCCGTCAGGTGGTGGTGCAAGCCTATTCTGCTAAGGGGAAGGAGCCTCCCTTCCGTCTTACTGCTCATTCTACTCGTGCTATTGGTGCCTCCTGGGCCTTTCAGCACCAGGCTTCTGTTGAACACGTTTGTAAGCTACTTGGTCTTCTGTTCATACTTTTTATACGTTTTACAAGGTTGATGTTAAGGCCTCAGCTGATGCTGCTTTTGGCCGCAAAGTTCTTCAGGCGGCAGTGGTTTAAACTGCCCGCCGTTGCCTTTTGGGGATCCCACCCTACCTTACGGACACTGCTTTTGGATGTCCCAAGTGTAAGGAATTATTGGAACAGGACGTGCTGTATACTTGGAAAAATACAATTCTGTAAGTACTCACCTGTAGAATTGATTTTATAGTATACAGCACGCCTGTTCCACCCCTCCCTTGTTATCATTTTTCTTGGTTACCTCTGTATGGTGATTGTTCAAAAGTTCATTTTTTGATTCTCCCGGCTTCTTGTATAACTGCTTGTCAACACTGGAAATTGGTGGGAGGTTCCTGGCCATTTATGGGGCCGGGAGTGGCCACAAGTCTTTCTGCAGTCCACTGCGCCACCTTGTGGCGGAATAACCAAGTGTAAGGAATTATTGGAACAGGACGTGCTGTATACTATAAAATCAATTCTACAGGTGAGTACTCACATAATTGTATTTTTTTTACAAGGTTTGTTAATTTATTTACAAGATTTTAACCAAACCAACAGCCTGGCACAGTTGGGGAAAAAAGGTAGCTGCCATTTTGGAGCTTCCTCTCATAGCATACTGCTGCCTGAATTCAACTGACATAACTGACAATGTACAGAAAAGCCCAGCAGCACTTCCTGTTTGCAGGTGTCCTACAAATGCCATCTTGTTTCTAAAATTTACTACAGCAGAAGTTAGAGATGGTAAATGAACTTTTATGTGCAGCAATCTAAATTGCCCTGGGGAGTGATGCACATGAGCTCTGTTTGTTGTGTTGGTCTGGTTTAAGTCATTTTTGACCATTGGTCTGCTTCAAGGCTGGCTAGAATTCCATGCCCTGTTGACATTTGTACACTGGTGGTGGGGATGGAGTATATTTTGGGCCCAAAAGCAGGGGAAAATTGTTTGTGCATCCTATGGATCTTAAAAAGTCTATTTACCTTACTGGCACTCCCACCCATTGAGCGACATCTGTACACGGGACACAACCACCCGCCAGCTAGAACCTGGGTTGTGGGAGCACATGTAAGGTGGGTGGACTTCTCTTTTAAATCCCAAGCAAGCCCTGCATCTCATGTGAGTGACAGTGCGAACATGTGGGTTGGCAGGGAGCAGTTATACTCACAAACGGGGTCCCAGTACTGCTTGCTGCTCCCTGTCCTATGCGGCTCTGTCATGTTACTACTTGAGCCACACAGGACAGGAAACAGTAAGCAGTACTCAGATCTTGCTGGTACCATATTTTCTCTCATATGACACCCCATGGCCTCAGGAAGTCAAAAACGCATGGGTTAACTCTCGACCGAAGGGACTGCAAAACAAAATGTGTGGTTCCTTCCAGCCTATATATACTGCCATCTGCTCTCCACAATCCAGTTTCATTCTTGCAGTTGGGACTACACTGCGAAGATTTGCCTTGATTTATTTTCCTCTAGATTCTTTTTTTTCTCCCCCTTTTTATAGGTATTACTTAGGAAGCAGGGAATTTAACCCCGTCTGCTTCCAGGCCCCTATGGTCCCACTGATCCGGTGGATCCACCCATGCCTTCTTGATCAGTAAACCATGCTCATCATTGCGGATCCGATCGGTAAAAGTGCCCGCCTGAAGGGACAACCAGCCGTAGGTTTTTTGTCTGGTGAGCCTGCTGGGGGGACCATGGGGATATTATACTCGTCTCTTGCCTTCCTTCCCACAATTGTTAATCTTTTTTGTATGTTTTTTGTGTTGGGCACTTTAAGCAGGTTGAATGTTCGTGCCCTTTTAGGGGGCGGGAATGCTCGGGGAAGGGGGCGGAGAGGGGTGTGTTTCCTCATAGGAAGGAGGAAGTTGCTTCCTTCTGGTGCTTGCCCTCTGCTTTGCCAAGCAAGTGCGGGAGTGTCGGCTTGGCTCTGTTGTTTGAGTGGGGCCAACTGTACGGTCTGCCTACTACAGCTGTCGGGCATGCTGTCAGTGGCTTGTGCTGCTGCGGCTCGCTGGTCACTTGCGGGTAAGTTTCTTCAGGCTGACGTCAGCTGCTGCTTCGGTCCTGCTCGCGCCCTCCCGCTTGCCATTTAGTGGGGCTGCTTTACTTGGACCGTTGCTGCCCTCCTGCTCCCGTTCCTGCTGCTTCCAGGGCTCCATATTAAGTGGTCTTCCATTGCTTAGCAGGCGGAAAGTGGTTATTGTGTTACTTACCTATGTTTGTATTTTAGCTCATGCTATATTTTAATTAACATTCTTTTTTTCTTGTTTTGTAGATTGTGGTAAAGGGCATATTGGTTGTGGTTCACCCCTAGGATCTCTGAGTGGTCACTTGTGACTATCTAGATTCCTTCTATACTTCGGTCTTAGGCCCTCAAGGATATTCTCACCTGTATTACTTATGCACGGCTCTGATTGGATGAGAGCATGCGTATGTGCCATAAGTCTGGGGTAACGCAAGTATGTACGGGGCGCCTAGGAAGTGTTACACAGTGGGGTATGCCATTTTGTTATTCCCTCTAGGGCATGTAACAAAGCTTAGGATTGTCAACATTCTGGATTGTTCTGCTTCTATGTTTATCCAATCTTTTTCCCATCCTTTTATTCAAGGCTGTTTATCTTCATCTTGTGCAGTGATCGTTCCTGGCCTTTTGTCAGCACCTTGGCCATTCAGGCTTGTTTCGTACCTGGGCAATCTTGATCATTCTGCCTGAGATTGGACAGCCACATTCTTAGTATTTCCGCATTCTATTGGAGCAAAGCTGATTACATGATTATATATATCATCATCAACTAGTAACATAACTGTGGCATCCACTATCCTTGAAATTAAACAGTTGTGAAATAAAGTGTAAAACCAGTATTATTTGGGAAATATAGACCCATTTAGGACATTTATTTTTCTGGAAATATCTCATTACACATTTCCCTGCCTATAATATAGTATTTGGTTGTACCATTATAACCACTGTTTACAACTAATGAGGAGCATGCTGTAGCTGTTTAATTGATTCTCTGTGGATGTGTAAAGCAAAATATACCTCCCCACAGATATTTGCAGCTTGGAAATGAGCAGTGCCTCTTGGGATGGAACACATAAGTAATTCTTTTTTCACAAATACAATATTTTCTTGGTCTATTTACTATGCTAGCTTTATGAATTTAGTGTTTAAAAATCCATTAACCAAAGCATGGAAAGGCTAGAATTCTAAAGTATGACAATATTATTGTACTATGTCTTATGTTCCTTTTTAGTGTAGGTGTGTGAACAAAAAGGCAAAAGAAATGAGTATAAAAAGGAGAAGGGTGCAGTGGCATTCAAGTAGAAAAAAGGGGGGAAAAAGTTGCACCTTTTTTTCTATTTTTTCAGGAAGCAGGGTGATTTTTTTCATCCTGAAAGGCAAAGATGGGTCTTTCCGGAGCAGCCTCATTTTTCTAACATGATCCTTAAGGAATGGGAAAGGCCCAACAAATTACCATCTGTCCCTAAGGGCCTGGATAGGCGGTACCCCTTTCCTGCTGAATTGGTTTGGTTATAGTGTCACCCTCCCGAGGATCCTCCCATGTCAGGCTTGTCCAATACCACTGTTATGCCGACACCTGACAATGCTACATTATGTGACCCTGCAGACAAACGCATGGATCTGCTGGCCTGCCATGCGTTCACCTTTGCTGGTGCTCTCTTTCGCCCTGCGTGTGCCTCGGCGCCAGAATTTCAGCCTTGCTTTACGCCGCTCGCTCTGGTTGAAGCAGTGGTCGGCTGATGCGGCTGCCAAGAAGTCCCTTAGACAAATGGGAGGGACACTCTGGTATGTCCCATACCGGCAACAAGAAAAATCTGCACTCACCCTAAAAGAATTTGCTGCAAACCCAATATAAAGAGATAATATATAAAGAGCTATTTTATTGAAGTCAAAAAAGCATAATCAAAATAAACACATATGGGCATATACGTTTAAAAAACATATAAAAGACAAGATAAAAACAAAAAGGTGGTGAGGGTATGGGCAAGGCAATGCTGAATATAAGTATACTAATAATATATATAATTGTATAAATATGTTAGCAGCAACGTGCCTAACAACAAGAAAGCATGGCGTGCATGCTGGGTGTTGCCAAACCAGTGAGTGTAAGTTAAGCCAGAGTGAAAATGAGAAGTGTAATGAAAAGAAGGGATATGCAGGGGAGAAAAAGAGCAAGGTGCGATAAAGTGTGTAATCAAGTGCTAGATGTGAGAACAAGTGCCAGTGAAATAGACGAGAGAAAGATGTGAAAATTGATTGGCAAAACAAAGCTGCTCACTGGTTGGCAATCAAAGAAGTACAGATAATCACTATGGATGAAATCTAGTAAATCAATACATCACCGTGATGAAGCATGGCCTGCCGATCCCCCCCACACACCAGAAATACACAACCGCCGACGCGCTGCGTGGATACACCACTTCTCCTGGACGGGACACAGACTAACTGACAGAATCCTCTATATATCCGTACCGGCGCACCCACGTGCGCCCGTCGTCACATCCGCCCCAGCCCGCATCCCCCGCCTGATAAATCAGAGCGGAGAGAAAGCCGGCAGCAGAAAAGACGCCGGGCGCACGCCGACTAACACAGCATGTTGCAATTAGGCGGCCACGCGCCCCGGCCGGCGCCGCCCCCCCACCCCCCATAATGGGAGGTGCCGGAGCGGCGCCGGCCGGGGCGCGCGACCGCCAACAGCACCGCTGTGATGGAAGTGCAGCCAACACAGAAAATACAAAGGATACATCCTTTACAGAGTAACAGACATTTATTACAAAGGGAATACATAATTACTATAAACAGGGCCCATTGAGTAACATATAATCTTATATCATTTTATTACTGTTACATCATTGTACTCATCTATATACTCAGATACATGAAACTATAGTATTAGGTATTGTATATTAAATGGGTATTAACATGTAGCAGCTATTATTGTATATTGTTATTGTCACTATTGTCACTATTGTCACCATTGTATAGCGGCTATTATTAAATAATAATAAACTATGATAACAACAAAGCTTAAACCTAAATAAAGACTATAATAATAATGAATAATACTAATTAAAAAACGAATTGGATTAATAGAAATAAGAAGAATACAATCTAGAAGAGAATTTGTATTATTATTTATATTTTTGTTTTTATTATTATTTTTGTTTTTATTATTATTACGGGTTAAATGGATGAAATGACTTTAATATATATTATTTGCACAGAAACCAACAAAGACAAAAAAGAAATTATTAGCCAATATCCACACTCAAGACATATCCTTGAGCCTAATATAGATGTTTAATAGCAACCCCTGAATATATACATTGGATAATGATATAGGGCAAAAAACTCTACTAATTAATAATCGAAAACGTGCATATATATCAATCTAAATTAATACAATTAAATTAAATTAATTAATTAATTAGAATCGAATTAAGGATAATTCGGACACCCTAAGATAGTAAATATAAAACGAATTAATGTTAATATTGTTATTAATTGATATTAAATTAATATTAAATAAAGAGTTTGAATGAAAAGTAGAAATGGAATTAAATAATAAATAGATAGTAGATGACTATATGTCTCCTATTGTAGGTATTAAAATATATTAAGATATATTAAATATGTGAGATATGTGTATTAAATAATAACAAACCACCATAATTGCATAAATATATAAAACCAATATCAATCTAAATCCAAATAATTCATACATGTGTAAGTATAATAAAAAAATAATAAATAAAAAAATAAAAAGTGAACCAAAATTGAATGAAAATAAATGTAAATAAATAAAAAAGAGAAATAAAAATAAATAATGAAAAATGAAAAAGTAAAATAATGAATGGGTGAATAAATAAATAAATAAATAAACAATAAACTAATGTACTAAAAGATACAAACACTAATCAAAGAACTAAATAACTAACCAATTACTTGTAATTGGTACATAATAGAAAAAATATATGCTGGTTATTTAAACAATCAACAATCAAAATTATAACAATTAATTATATCCAGAACGAAAAAATCATTAAGAATCCTTACAAGTACACCCAATATTAAACTAGTGTCCTTATACCTATCGAGCGATAATAGTGAAGGGAAAATGCCCCTTATGATCCAGGGGAATTGAACGAAGGAATATATCTATACCCATTATGGTGAGTAATCACACATATTAGGCTAAGTGTCCTGAAGACATATCTCATCATTGAGCCAGATATCTTCTCATGGTTGTTCCATCTGGAGCTAAGCCAGACCAGTGTCTTTTCAATAACGATTCATCCGGACCCAAACGCGTGAACCACATTAATAGGAGATGCCACTGAGGAGATCGCTCATATGGTGGCCGAATAGACTGGATATCTTGTCATTGGCCTAGATGTCTTCTCAAACATGGCTCATCTCTGGCAAGACTGGACTAATGTCTCCATACCAATATATCCTGCGGGCCCAAATATATGGATCTATAAAAGAAAAGCTCCTTGTGAATATAAACATAGCTGATGACGTTGAATATAGACAAGGTGGGCCGAAAATTATATCAGTGATGTGAGATATGTAAAAATGTGAACAAAACTAATTAGAGTTAATAGTGATGAATACTAATACTAATCCAAAAGATTCCATATATATATAATAATACTGAACAAACTATAGCAAGAATAACAGGACTAAATAAACTAGTGCTCAGAGTGAAACAACCCAAACAACCATGCACAAAACAGAACAAATGTAAATAAAGTGAAATAAATATAGTTAAATTAAAGAATGTAAACCCTAAAGGATAATTATATGATGTGAGACATTAATAGTGTGTGCCTATAATCCTAAAGGCAAAGAAAAAACCCATGCATATTGTGAAAGATCATACCCAACCAGTGTGTTGAAAGTCACATACTATCAAAGATAATAAAAAATATGTATATGTGTAAAACGTGTAAAGTACGGCCCAAGCTATGTGGCGCAAGGATAGGGGGAGGGTGTACTGCCAGAAGGCTCTCCACCTTATATATCTTAAATAAAAGCCCATATCAACCCTGAACAGGTCCAAACATGTGGACCAGATGTTAATAATAATTGTGGCTACAAAAACAGAATATGAATGTAAGGTCTAATATAAAACAAGGAGTTAGCCATCATGAAATTATGAAAAGCTCAGTCCTGCCTCCCCAGAAATGGAGCAAAAGAGAACTCCTCATTTATCCCCAGGGGTGCACGACTTTGGAGTTGAAAGATCCATTGGGCTTCTCTTTGCTGGAGACGTCTTTTTAAATTCCCTCCTCTAATACCTAAAGTCACCTGGTCAATGAAAAATAATTCAATGCCCTGCGTCCCACTATGATGGTATTTTCTAAAGTGGGCAGCAACAGGGGTAAGTGGTTTAAAATCCAATGCATCCCTATTAGCTAATTTGATGTCAGAGAGGTGTTTTTGTATTCGAAGTTTCACTACATTTTTTGTCTCGCCCACGTAATACATGGGACAGGTACATTTGATTGCATATATCACCCCTTTTGAGTGGCAAGATAGAGAATGTCTAATTGTGAAAGTTTGATTGGTAATTAGATTCACAATCCGATCAGTTTTGATCACAAATCGGCATATGTTACAATGTCCACAAGGTCTACAACCCTTAATGGTGGGTCCACGTTGTAGCCAAGAAACTGATCTTTCCAAATGGCTCCTACAGAGCTTGTCCCTTAGACTTGGGGCTCGTCTGGCCGTCATAAGGGGACCTTTCTGTGTCCATCGTCTAAGTCGGGAATCAGATTGTAAAATTGCCCAGTGTGATTGGAGAATATTTCTGATATTCCCCCAATCACTGTTTAGTGTAGACACAAACCTTACCTCTTTATGTGGTTTTCTACGTTTATACTGCAACAATTCCTCCCTTGGAGTGTCTCTAGCTCGTTTTGCTGCCTTTTTAATGACTCTGCCGGGATAACCTCTCTTCTGAAAACGTAATTGCATGTTGTTGGACTCTTCAATGAAGGTTGTTTCTTTCGAGCAGTTCCTTCGAATTCTCAGCCATTGTCCAATCGGAATCCCGTCCTTCAAATTTTTCCGGTGAAAACTGGAATAATGCAGTATGCTGTTAGTAGCAGTCTGCTTTCTGAAAAGGGAGGTGGTAATCGTACCGTCCTCCTCTATTTGCAGTTTTAGATCCAAAAATTCGATACTGTTAGGTGAAATATGATGGGTCAAATGTATATTGAAATCATTGGTATTTAATGCCCTAAGGAATTCCTCACATAAATCCTGGGGTCCATGCCAAAGAAGGAGGATATCATCTATGTACCTGTACCAGCCCAAGATGTGGGGCTGGTACAGGTACAAAGAATCTCCCCATACCGTCTCCCGTTCCCACCACCCCAGAAACAGGTTGGCGACAGACGGGGCGCACTTTGCGCCCATCGCCACCCCCCTGATCTGTAGGTAGTGTTTACCATCAAACACAAACGCGTTATGCGTGAGTGCAAAGGTCAACAACTCACTGATAAAAATATGTTGATCTCGTCTGTCAGTCGACTCCATCATAAGGAAGTACTCCACTGCTTGTGTAGCCAATGTGTGTGATATGCTCGTGTAAAGCGACTCCACATCGCATGTAACTAGCAGAGTGCCTTGTGGTACACAGAGCATATTGACCCGATTCAAAATATCGGTGGTGTCCCGCACATAAGATTCCAATGATGTAACATGTGGTTGTAATACTTGGTCAATGAACCTACAGACTGGTTCAGTGAGACTCCCTATACCTGATATAATGGGTCTCCCAGGTGGTTTAGTGAGGCTCTTATGTACTTTGGGGAGTATGTATAGGGTGGGAGTACGGGGAAAATCCACCTTCAGGAAGTCCAAAGTGTTTTTACTAATGGTGCCCATATCAAAGGCTCCTTCCAATAGTTTATCCAGTTCTTTTTTGAAATGCATCACCGGGTTATGGGTAAGGGGTCTATAGGTGTCAGTATCCCCAAGTTGTCGCTGTACCTCGCTAATGTAATATTCACGGGACATCAATACCACATTCCCCCCCTTGTCCGCTTCCTTAATGATCACATTATCTTGATCTCGTAAGGAGCTAAGAGCCCTAAATTCTTCTTTACTCAAATTTTTGTGGCCCATCCTTGGTTTTAAAGATCTAATATCCCTACTCACCAATTCAAAAAATATTTGTAATGCAGGGATATTTTGCCAAGGGGGTGAGAATGTGGAAGGTCTTTTCAGAATAGAGGTCTGGTCCGGCTCTTGTTCATCCAGGAGTCCTGTCAAGTCACTCAAAGCTTGTAATTCTGTGATGTTCCACTCAGACCCTAAATGAGCCTGTTCGGGAGCAGAAAAATGGCATTTTAGTGCTAATTGTCTGCAGAACATAAAAAGATCTCGTGTTGTCTCAAATTTATTGATACTATTTGTAGGAGAAAAGCTGAGACCCCTAGAGAGTACACTCCTTTGAATGTCAGTTAGGGGAATGTCGGTCAAATTAATAACTTCTAGTTCTTGTGTACCCTGTAACGTCTCTGTTGTTGTGGTGACATTTCTCTCCTCCTCTTGACCTCCCTCGGTCTGAGGCGTCGGTGTTCCCATACATCCAAAGAATTGTTTCTGGCATCTAGTTCTCGCTTTGCCAGCCCCCCTCCTCGTCCGTCTGTGCTTAGCTGGTCTAAAAAACTGCGTTCAGAAGAGGTTGAATGATCTGGAGAAAGATCAGATCTTGAGGGGGAAGGTCTCTGAGAGGATCTATTTTCAATATCTTGAAAGCCATTAGATGGTTTGTTATATTGTTTATAATTATATGATCTTGCCCACCGTTGTTTGGGATGACTAGGGTGTTGTTCCTTGGGTTGTGCACCTCTTTTATTACCATGATGATTCCATTTGTAAATTCTTTCCTGGGCAAAGTCATGTCTATCCCTCTCTAATTTATGTCTCTTCTGAGATATAATCTCCTGTTCATATTTTTCTAATTCTCTAGTGAGGGAATCCATCAAGTTTTTGCTGTGCACCTCCAAAGTTAATAAGTTCAATTGTGCATATAATTCCCTTAATTTATTATTGATCATATCTAACAGCCTAGTATCCTCCTGAATAAGTAAGTCTATTAAGCTTAGGGAGCAATTGGAAAGTATGTTTTCCCATTCCTGTTTAAATTCACCAGATACCTCCCAAGACGGGAATATCTGGACTCTCAAACCGCGGGGTATGAGTTTTTGTTCTTTATAGATCTGTAAAGTGTTTAAATTCCATCTAACCCGTAGGTAATCTCTTCTAAAACGTCTAATATTTTTATGGATCTGTTCAAAAGACGGATCATTAACAATGAATGTATCCGTGGATAGTTTAAACGTATCCTTAAAGGCTGCCAACTTTTTGGACCAACTATCTTCCGCCACCTCAAAATTGTAAGCCATGTCGGCGTGCCTTATCCTGTGGCGCCCAAAGGGAAAAGGGGCCACCCCAGAATCTGTATACACAAAGAGCTTTAAGTGGATAAGCACAGCCTATTAAGTAATAATTGAATCACATAAGGGGGTGCCAGATGATCTAGTGCTAGTAAAACTGTGAACACTTAGACAAATGGGAGGGACACTCTGGTATGTCCCATACCGGCAACAAGAAAAATCTGCACTCACCCTAAAAGAATTTGCTGCAAACCCAATATAAAGAGATAATATATAAAGAGCTATTTTATTGAAGTCAAAAAAGCATAATCAAAATAAACACATATGGGCATATACGTTTAAAAAACATATAAAAGACAAGATAAAAACAAAAAGGTGGTGAGGGTATGGGCAAGGCAATGCTGAATATAAGTATACTAATAATATATATAATTGTATAAATATGTTAGCAGCAACGTGCCTAACAACAAGAAAGCATGGCGTGCATGCTGGGTGTTGCCAAACCAGTGAGTGTAAGTTAAGCCAGAGTGAAAATGAGAAGTGTAATGAAAAGAAGGGATATGCAGGGGAGAAAAAGAGCAAGGTGCGATAAAGTGTGTAATCAAGTGCTAGATGTGAGAACAAGTGCCAGTGAAATAAACGAGAGAAAGATGTGAAAATTGATTGGCAAAACAAAGCTGCTCACTGGTTGGCAATCAAAGAAGTACAGATAATCACTATGGATGAAATCTAGTAAATCAATACATCACCGTGATGAAGCATGGCCTGCCGATCCCCCCCACACACCAGAAATACACAACCGCCGACGCGCTGCGTGGATACACCACTTCTCCTGGACGGGACACAGACTAACTGACAGAATCCTCTATATATCCGTACCGGCGCACCCACGTGCGCCCGTCGTCACATCCGCCCCAGCCCGCATCCCCCGCCTGATAAATCAGAGCGGAGAGAAAGCCGGCAGCAGAAAAGACGCCGGGCGCACGCCGACTAACACAGCATGTTGCAATTAGGCGGCCACGCGCCCCGGCCGGCGCCGCCCCCCCACCCCCCATAATGGGAGGTGCCGGAGCGGCGCCGGCCGGGGCGCGCGACCGCCAACAGCACCGCTGTGATGGAAGTGCAGCCAACACAGAAAATACAAAGGATACATCCTTTACAGAGTAACAGACATTTATTACAAAGGGAATACATAATTACTATAAACAGGGCCCATTGAGTAACATATAATCTTATATCATTTTATTACTGTTACATCATTGTACTCATCTATATACTCAGATACATGAAACTATAGTATTAGGTATTGTATATTAAATGGGTATTAACATGTAGCAGCTATTATTGTATATTGTTATTGTCACTATTGTCACTATTGTCACCATTGTATAGCGGCTATTATTAAATAATAATAAACTATGATAACAACAAAGCTTAAACCTAAATAAAGACTATAATAATAATGAATAATACTAATTAAAAAACGAATTGGATTAATAGAAATAAGAAGAATACAATCTAGAAGAGAATTTGTATTATTATTTATATTTTTGTTTTTATTATTATTTTTGTTTTTATTATTATTACGGGTTAAATGGATGAAATGACTTTAATATATATTATTTGCACAGAAACCAACAAAGACAAAAAAGAAATTATTAGCCAATATCCACACTCAAGACATATCCTTGAGCCTAATATAGATGTTTAATAGCAACCCCTGAATATATACATTGGATAATGATATAGGGCAAAAAACTCTACTAATTAATAATCGAAAACGTGCATATATATCAATCTAAATTAATACAATTAAATTAAATTAATTAATTAATTAGAATCGAATTAAGGATAATTCGGACACCCTAAGATAGTAAATATAAAACGAATTAATGTTAATATTGTTATTAATTGATATTAAATTAATATTAAATAAAGAGTTTGAATGAAAAGTAGAAATGGAATTAAATAATAAATAGATAGTAGATGACTATATGTCTCCTATTGTAGGTATTAAAATATATTAAGATATATTAAATATGTGAGATATGTGTATTAAATAATAACAAACCACCATAATTGCATAAATATATAAAACCAATATCAATCTAAATCCAAATAATTCATACATGTGTAAGTATAATAAAAAAATAATAAATAAAAAAATAAAAAGTGAACCAAAATTGAATGAAAATAAATGTAAATAAATAAAAAAGAGAAATAAAAATAAATAATGAAAAATGAAAAAGTAAAATAATGAATGGGTGAATAAATAAATAAACAATAAACTAATGTACTAAAAGATACAAACACTAATCAAAGAACTAAATAACTAACCAATTACTTGTAATTGGTACATAATAGAAAAAATATATGCTGGTTATTTAAACAATCAACAATCAAAATTATAACAATTAATTATATCCAGAACGAAAAAATCATTAAGAATCCTTACAAGTACACCCAATATTAAACTAGTGTCCTTATACCTATCGAGCGATAATAGTGAAGGGAAAATGCCCCTTATGATCCAGGGGAATTGAACGAAGGAATATATCTATACCCATTATGGTGAGTAATCACACATATTAGGCTAAGTGTCCTGAAGACATATCTCATCATTGAGCCAGATATCTTCTCATGGTTGTTCCATCTGGAGCTAAGCCAGACCAGTGTCTTTTCAATAACGATTCATCCGGACCCAAACGCGTGAACCACATTAATAGGAGATGCCACTGAGGAGATCGCTCATATGGTGGCCGAATAGACTGGATATCTTGTCATTGGCCTAGATGTCTTCTCAAAGAAGTCCCTCACAAGTCTACCTTCTGCGGGAAGCCGGCTGTTTGGGGAGTGCCTGGACCTTCTGGTCAAGGATGATAAGCTTCCTCAGAGAAGGAAGCCTGCTCGATCCTTTCGGAAACCCTCTTCTTATTGGTCCCTTCGAGGAGGAAGAGGATCTTCGTTTCCGGGTGGCCGCAGAGATACCTGGGGCAGAGGTAGGTCCCGCAGCTGGCCCAACTCCTCCTGAGGAGCTAAGTCCAAACCCCCAGTCAAGCCTACTCAGGCATAAGTGGGCGCCCTCACCCATATGGGTGGGGGGGCGGCTTCTGCTGTTTGCTCAGATCTGGAGGCATCACGTCTCGGATTGGTGGATTCAGGAGGTGGTGTCCTCCGGTTACAAGATAGAGCTGGCAGCCAGGCCACCCACACAATTCCTCCATTCAAGGATATCACGAAATCCGCTAAAAGCTCAGGCTTTGAGAATGGCTGTTCAACACCTCCTGCGGTGTGATTTGCCCGGTTTGTGATTTGCCCTGTACCCCGGCAAGAACAGGGTCGGGGATTCTATTCCAACCTGTTCACAGTCCCCAAGAAGGACGGAATGCTACGACCGATCCTGGACCTGAAGGGTCTCAACAGGTTTGTAAGAGTCAGACATTTCCGCATGGAAGCGTTGCGGTCGGCGGTGAGATCGCTTCGGCTCGGCGACTTCATGACCACGGTGGACATCAGGTACACTAATCTGCACATCCCGATTTTGCAAGGCCATCAGAAGTTCTTGAGGTTTGCACTGGAGGATCAACATTACCAGTTTGTGGCACTCCCATTCGGTGTGTTCACCAAGGTGCTGGCGGGCATCATGGCTATCCTGAGGAGTCAGGGTATTCGTGTGTTACCCTATCTGGGCGATTTGCTGATTTCGGCCCTGTCCCTTCAGGAGGCCAAAAGCGATACTCGGACGGTGCTGTCAACCCTGGAAGCCTTCGGTTGGGTAATCAATTACCACAAGTCGTTTATCACTGCTTCAGCAGTGAGATCCTTCCTGGGAATGACGATAGACACCGCTCATGTCAAGGTTATTCTGCCACACGGGAAGGTTTTGGGTGTCCAGACGCAAGTGCAGGCCTTGCTGTCTTGTCAGCAGCCATCGGTACGTCTGGGGATGAGGTTGGTGGGCCTAATGGTGTCATGCTTCGAGGCAGTACCCTTCGCCCAATTTCACATGAGACCTCTACAATTGAACCTGCTGACCGTCTGGAATCGGGCGCAGGAATCTCTGTGGTGGTCCCTCTTGTGGTGGTTGGACTCCCAGAACCTGCTGGTGGGCAAGTCCTTTCTGACTCCCCATTGGGAGATAGTAAGCACGGATGCCAGTCTGACAGGCTGGGGAGGCGTTTGGCAGACCCAGAAGATCCAGGGTCAGTGGGGTCTGCAGGAGAACCGTTTACCCATAAATCTCTTGGAGCAATCCGGTTGGTTTTTCTACGCTTGACTCCCCATTTAAGAGGCCGTGCGATCCAGGTTGCTCGGACAATCACTGCTGTGGCCTACATCAACCACCAGACTCGGAGCAAGAGATCCCTCCAGGTGGTGACCCGGATTCTGACTTGGGCAGAGGAGAATGTTCCCTGCATCTCGGCGGTCTACATCCCCGGGGTGGAAAACCAGGAGGCAGACTCCCTGAGCAGGAGTTCATTGTGCCTGGGGGAGTGGTCCCTCAGCAGCAAGACTTTTCAGACTCTGTGCCTCCACTGGGATCAACCAGAAGTGGACCTGTTTGCGTCCAGACACAATCACAAGCTTCCAAGGTTCGTCTTTCTCTCAAGAGATCCTCTGGCCATAACAGACGCTCTGGCGATGCCTTGGGCGAATTTCAAATTTCTGCATTCCCTCCGTTTCCGCTCCTGGGCAGAGTGCTGCGCAAGATAGCCCAGGAGGGGGTGACAACCATCCTGGTGGCTCCTCGCTGGCCGAGAAGGAGTTGGTTTGCGGACATAGCTCAGATGCCAATAGATCGCTACATCATGCCCGACGACCCAAGTCTTCTCACACAGGGGTTGCTGCGGCACCCCAATTTACGCCCGCTGGCTTTGACGGCCTGGCTATTGAAACCTCAATCCTGACAGAGAAAGGGTTATCGGCCACGGTTGTTCATACAATGATTCAGGCACGGAAGAAATCTACTTCCATGATATATTACAGAGTTTGGCGGGCCTATATCACTTGGTGCAAGGCCAAGAGCCTTTCTTGCTGAACCATAGGTTGATCAAGATTTCCAGGGAGTCACCCATGTCCGGCCACCGCGTAAGTCAGTATTACCGGTGTGGGACTTGAATCTAGTGCTGTCTGCTCTCCAGGGTCCTCCCTTTGAGCCATTGAGCGATGCTGCATTGTCTATGTTGACTCTCAAAGTGGTGTATCAGAGCTGGCCGCGCTTTGTATGAAACCACCCTACTTTGAGTTGCACAGGGATAAAGTGTTTTTTTCGTTTTAAACCTGATTTTTTGCCTAAGGTTGTTTCTCCCTTTCACCTTAATAAAGAGGTTGTCTTACCTTCCTTGTGTCCAGCACCGGCTAATTGCAAAGAACAGACCCCCCATGCTTTGGATGTGGTCAGAGCCATAAAGTATTACCTGGCTGCGACTGAGTCATCAGGAAATCGGATTTGCTCTTTGTCCTAACAGAGGGTTCTAGGAAAGGATTGCCACCAGCCAAGTCCACTCTCAGTAAGTGGATTAGACAAGCGGTGGTACAAGCATATTCTGCCAGGGGGAAGGAACTCCCTTTTCGGATCACAGCTCATTCTACCAGAGCTTTCGGTGACTCTTGGGCTTTTTAGCATCAAGCATCGGTGGAACAAGTTTGTAAGGCCGCAACTTGGTCTTCGATTCATACTTACAAAGTTTTACAGGGTGGATGTCAGGGCCGCAGCTGACTCTGTTTTTGGCCGAAAGGGGCTTCAGGCGGTAGTGAAACGAACTACATGCTGTTCCGCACTGGGGATCCCGCCCATATGGACACTGCTTTTGGATGTCCCGATCGTGAAGATATCGGGACGGCCTACACTGGAAGGAAGAGAAAAATACAACTCTGTGAAACTCGCCTGTAGAATTGTTTTTGTATCCATCCAGTCCAGGCCGTCCCACCCCTCCCTTGTGTTCATTATGTCCTGTATGCCTGTTATGGTGATCAACCATTTTTGTTCTTAGGACACTAGTTATTCAAGTTTTTTGCCTTAGAGAGAGTACAAGCTGAAGCTATGTGAGGTAACATGGTTTCTTATTTTCTTAGGCCTCCCGGCCTACCCTCTTCTATTGAATACTGCTTTTAAACCACTGGGTAATGATAGAGGGGCAGCTGCCTTTATAGGGGGCCGGGAGGAGCTACATCTTTGATCTTGCAGTCAAGCGCCACCTAGGGGCGAACACCCAATCGTGAAGATATCGGGACGGCCTGGACTGGATGGATACAAAAACAAAACTGGCGCCAAAACTTTCCATTCCCAATTTAAACACACGTATTGTTTTCGGTAGAGGCCTACCTGGTGCTCATGTGATGCTGCAGGAAGTAACATTTAGCTAGTAATGCAGAATACTTGAGTATTGCTGGGTATTGTGCTGCTCTTGTTTTATTTAGCTGTTAATAGGTATGCATGCTGACCGGGGTCCCATATAGGTTGTTGTATTTCGGGTCAGAGCTCATTCCACTAGGGCCATTGGAGCTTCCTGGGCTTTTCAGCATCGGGCTATGTAAGGCTGCCACCTGGCCTTCGGTTCATACATTTACCAAATTTTACAAGGTAACATGTTAGGGCGTCGGCAGATGCAGTTTTTGGTCGGAAGGTCCTGCAGACGGAAGTGAATTGAACTACCTGCTGCTTCTTTTCGTTCTGGATCTTGGCCATACGGAGGCACTGCTTTTGGAAGTCCAGTTCGGCCTGGAATGGTTTGGGAGAGAACACAATTCTGTGACACTCGCCAGTAGAATTGTTTTCTCTACTACATCCATTCCAGGCCATCAGACCCTTCCTGTTTCTGGGCTATGGTTCTACTTCTTAGATGCCTTGTCTTGGTGTACTTGTATATATGTAAATAGTATTTAGCATGGAAAAAAAAGATAAAATTAAGAAAGAAATTAAGTGGAGATCGGTGTGGTTGTAACATTGTCTCCTATACATAATAGGCCTTAGCCCCCCACTAGGTGTTTCTACTGCTTTTTAATTACTGGCTTGGTCTGAAGCAGCCCGATATTTATAGGGCCGGGAGCAGCCACACCTTTCTATCTTGCAGTCCACGCCCTCCGGGCAGGAATTAACCCGTTCGTGAGTGAAGCTGGCGGGCTGGAATGGATGTAGTAGAAAAAACAATTCTACAGGTGAGTGTCACAGAAGTCTGCAAAATGTTGCTTCATTTCTTTTTGGCCCAGTCTGTGTGCTCTTTGGCAAAATTGACCCCATTCAACACTGTTGAAAATATTGTGACTAAAAGAGGACCTATTAAAGGGGAGCTAAAGTCAGGTTAGCCGATGCTTAATATTTCCTCATTCATTGAATCGCTGCCAGTACCGTGACTGCGGGTGATCTAATTGTTGCCGGTGATCACGATTGGACATGCAAGTAAATGAAGACGTGGCAACTTGACTTTAGTTCCACTTAAGTTGTTTAATGATTGTAGCAGTAATCACTGGTGGTAAATTTAGTTTATTTTTGATCTTTATGAAAGCAATATTTGACTGAGCCTTTCAGGTTTTGGTTGCCACATCTAGTTACTTGAGATAATTTTAGCTGAACAGACTTTAATTTTCTGCACTTCTGTATATATTTGTCCCTGTCTAACCAATGTTTTTACCAAATGATTTAAACCGGAACATTAGCATCATTGATTTAAAAGACCAAACCCTTAAACTATTCCCCAGCATCTAAAATTAATATATTTTAAGTTTTTAGTCTCTTACTTTTTATTCTTTCCCTCACTGAGCTATTCAGGACTGTAGTATACGGGTGCCGCCTCAGAAGCATCACATACTGAGGAAAGGGGTGAACAGTACAGGGGGGTGGGGTTATAGCTGTGCTTTGTACAGGCAGAGCAGAGCTGGGGGTCAGGAAAAGGGACGAAATCCCGGAATGCAGAGCAGCACAGTCGGAAGACACTTCCTGTTTGCAGTAGAGTCCAGCCTGAGAGTCCAGGGGCCGCCATCTTGGATGTTAAAAGGTTAAAAAAAATGCATTATGTGCAGTGTAGGTGTAAGTATGTCACACACCCCGCTTCAAGACATTCATTATATGTGGGTATACTGACCTGTAGATGGCGATCTTGCAGAGATGTCAATAAAAAAAAGACCCTCCCGGCCCATAAATACCTGGGACCTCCCACTCATTCCCCAGTCTTTCATCTCTGCAGAGGCGAGCAAGTCAGAAGATGATGTCTCCTCCTTGCAGGTAGCCGGGATGACTCTGGGCCCTCTACTATTCCTGCCCGGATCCCTTAATTTACATCACTTGCCTCCCAGCCTAGGCTGCTGGTCCGGGCAACGGTAGGTGGCACCCTAGGTGCTCAGGAGCCGTGAGACCCCATAACAAGGGGTAGGCGGCTAACCGGGTTGGTGCCCCCCGGTTTGGGATGCCCCGTCCCTTGGCCCCTACCCTAGCATGGATTCCCCCTCTCCCGGATACCCTTAGAGGGGTGGGGGGGGGCGGGTCCTTATGGATTCATCTTTTTATTATATTGTGTGTGTGTTGTGCATGTTTACTACTCAGGCTGGCGCCGGCGGTCCCGCGGCACCGGCCTCCGGCGTTTTTAAAAAACAATGGCGGCTGTAGGCACCCAAGAGGAGCTTCTTCCCCTCAGGGCGGGGGGGTCGGGCGCTTGCTGCGGGTGCTGTTTTCAGGTCCCGGCTTCTGGCCGGGAGCGACGGGACGGCGGAGGGGCGCTGCCGGGCACGATGCGCGGACCGCGCCGGCCCGCCCTCCCTCTTCCTCTGCACACTACGGTCCTGCCATCCCCTATTGCCTGGCGTGCGGGACTCCAGAGGGGTGCCGGTCGGGTGAGTGGCCTGTGGCCCATCAGTTTTACTTATTGACTATGCCCCTCCCTGGGGCTGCTGGGCAATGCTCTGCTATTAACTCTTTGGTCATTTGCTAGCATCTGATTGTGTGTTTGTTTGTGTGTTTCAGGTGGACCATTGATCCTATTAAAGGGGGATTCTCCCGGTCCTAGGGTCCCTGGTTAAAATTTAGTTGGCTTAAAATTCCTCCCACTCGGGACTTAAAGGGGCATCCCGGGTTGCATTACTGCGTAATTCCCTACTGGGCTTGTGCCCCCCTCGGGGCAATCCAGGCTGTGTTTGGGGTGTGGGGTATCCCTTTTGGGGGATGATGTATTTCTTTGTGTACCCTGTGCGCAATGGTCTATTACGCGGCAGACCGGATCTCAGGCGTCTGGTTCTGCTCCGCCAGTCTCCTCTTCGTCTCCCCCTCGCTTGACACGTACCCCATGTGATGTGGTCATTGGAGGGGAGTTGCAATCTGAGGTGTGTGTCAGATTGGCCAATCTTGAAAAATTGTTTTCCAGTGGCTTTGCTAAAAAGGCCACGGCAAAATGAAAACATGTGTATACAGCCACTCAGGCCCTTGATATGGAGGAGTTTGACTCCCTGGATTGGTCTGATTGTTCCCCGCGTGAGGAAGGGGAGCTGTATGAGGAGTCTGAGGGCTCCGATGATAAGCAGTTTGTGGGTGCTAATACCGAGCAGGGCCAGGGGGATTCCTTGGATACCCCTAGGGTCCTGGCTCGTATGTTTGAGGTCCTGGCTATCTCTCCCACCGAGGCAGCTCCTCCGCTGAAGGGGGAGTTCTTTGAGGTGACCAAGCCGCGCTTGGAATTTCCTTATCAAAAGCATTTTGATGGTATCATTCTCAAGGAATGGGAAAGGCCGACCAGGCTTCTGGGTGTCCCTCCGGGTTGGGACAAAAGAAAAATATCCCTTTTCGGCGGACGCGGTGAAGCACTGGTCGCCCCCCCCCCCCCCCCCGAAGTGGATGCTCTTGTTTTGGGGTTGTCCAGTTCCTCAATCCTGCATTCTCCGGAGTGCACTACTCTCAAGGATGGTGAGGATAAACGCATTGACCAGATGGCTTGTCATGGTTTTGCCAGTGTTGGGTCGGCCTTGCGGCCGGTTTGTGCTTCTGCGCTTTTATTGGTAGCTGCCAGGTCGGTTGTTAGAGAACTGTTGACCTCTTCCGGGCTTGACCCAGCTAGTGAGGAGTTTGCCGACCTTAAGCGCTGTGAGTTATTTTTGTCCTTTGTGCTGTCCGCCCTGGACGACACATTGGTGATGTGTAGCAGAGCTTCGGCCTTGCTTGTGGCTATCCGGCGGTCGGTTTGGTTACACCAGTGGGCGGCTGATTTTGTGTCCAAAAAGTCGCTTACGGGCCTTCCCTTTGTGGGGTTGCGGCTCTTTGGAGAGAGATTGGATTTGGTGGCAAAGGGAGGTAAGTTACCTCAGCGTAAAAAGCAGCGTCTCCCCTTTCGGTGGGCGGCTTCCTTCTCTCAGTCCTTTTGTGGGGCTAGAGTTGGCAGGGGTTCGGCTTTCCCCTCGTCCAGAGGTGATTCCTGGACTAGGGGCAGGGGTCGGGCCAGTCCAGGACACAGTTGGGGCTCCAAGCCTAGAGCCGCTGCCAAGCCGGCTCAGCAATGAGGGGGCGCCCTCACCCTTGCGGGTGGGGGGACGGCTGCAACTCTTCTCCCGGGTCTGGGTCCAAGAGGTCTCGGACAGGTGGATTCAGGAAGTGGTGTCTTCCGGTTACAAGCTGGAGTTCGAGTTCCGGTCCCCTCCCAGATTCTTCAGTTCTCGGCTGCCGTCAGATCCTCTGGCTGCCCAGCAGCTGCGGGCGGCAGTAGCAAGTTTCTTGGACATGGCTGTCATCTGTCCGGTGCCTCACTCAGACCGGGGCCTGGGCTTCTATTCCAATTTGTTCACGGTGCCCAAGAAGGACGGATCCGTTCGTCCCATTCTGGATCTGAAGTTGCTCAACAGGTTCGTTCGTCCCCGGAAGTTCCGTATGGAAACTCTGCGCTCAGCCATCCACTCACTTCGTCAGGGGGACTTCATGACGTCCATAGACATCAAGGATGCTTACCTGCATATGCCAATATTTCCGGCACACCAGAGATTCCTCAGGTTTGTCGTGGGAAATCAACATTTTCAGTTTGTGGCTCTTCCGTTTGGCCTTACCTCGGCTCCAAGGGTTTTTACCAAGGTGTTGGCAGTGATGGCCATCCTCAGAGCCAGGGGTATCCACATCATGCCCTATATGGACGATCTTCTCATCATGGCGTCTTCCTTCAGTCAGGCGCAGCTGGATTCCAGGACCGTGGTGTCCACTCTGGAGAGTTTCAGTTGGGTGATCAACTATCCCAAGTCCTGCCTCACTCCCTCCAGGGTGGTGGAGTTCCTGGGAATGTCTCTGGATACTTCTCAGGCCAGGATGTTCCTCCCCCGAGCCAAGGTTCTTCTGATTCAGGAATTGACTCAGCGTCTCCTATCCATCCCCCGCCCACCCATCCGGCTAGGGATGCGACTGGTGGGATTGATGGTGGCATCGTTCGAGGCGGTTCCCTTTGCCCAGTTTCACATGAGGGCGCTCCAGCTCCATCTCTTGGCGGCCTGGGACGGGTCCCCGCTGTCATTGGATCAGTCCTTTCTGATGTCCCCTCGGGTGCGGCGTTCCCTTCGGTGGTGGCTGAGGCCAAGCAATCTGACGAGGGGCAGGTCTTTTCTGAACCCTCGTTGGGAGACGGTCACCACGGATTCCAGCCTGTCAGGTTGGGGGGGATTTTGGAAGGATCTTCAGTTTCAGGGACTGTGGGGGCCTCAGGAGGCTCATGATCCCATCAATGTTCTGGAGCTGAGAGCCATCAGGTTGGTTCTGGCTCACTTGACTCATCAGTTACGGGGACTACCGGTTCAAGTTCGGTCGGACAATTGGACGGCGGTCGCCTACATCAATCACCAGGGAGGGACTCGCAGCAAGCGTGCCCTCAGGGAAGTGTCTTTGATCCTGGATTGGGCAGAGGGCAATGTCCCATGCATCTCGGCAGTGTACATTCCGGGGAGTGGAAAACACTGAGGCAGACTCCCTGAGCAGGGGGTCATCTCGCCGGGAGGAATGGTCGCTCTGCCCCAAGGTGTTTCGGTCGCTTTGCCACCGGTGGGGGACTCCGCAGGTGGACCTCTTTGCCTCTCGTCACAATCACAAGCTTCCAGCATTTGTGTCTCTCTAGCGGGATTCGCTGGCTCTGGCAGCGGATGCCATGTCTCTGAACTGGAGGGATCTGGGGTTTCTATACCTGTTCCCTCCGTTTCCCATGGTGGGCAAAGTGGGGCGCAAGCTGGCCCTAGAGGGCGCGTCGGCAATCCTGGTGGCTCCAAGGTGGCCAAGACAGGTTTGGTTCGCAGACGTGGTAAGGTTGGCAGAGGATCAGTTAGTTCTGCCCCTTCTGCCGGATCTACTCACTCAGGATCCACTGCTCTACCCCAATTTACCAACGCTGGCTTTGACGGCGTGGCTGCTGAAACCTCCATCTTGAAGGAGGAAGGTCTTTCTGATGCTGTCATTCAGACTCTGGTTAGGGCTAGAAAGAAGTCTTCCTCTGCCATCTACTATAGGATTTGGAGGTCTTATATTGATTGGTGTGAGTTCAGGGCCTTGCCTTGCAGGGCGTTTTCTATCCCTAGGGTCTTGGAATTTCTGCAACATGGTCTGGACCTAGGTTTGCAGCTTAGTACGCTGAAAGGGCATGTTTCTGCCCTGGCGGTTTTCTTTCAAAGGTCTTTTGCTCTTCATCCTCTGGTTAAGACTTTTTTCCAGGGGGTTACGCATGTGCGGTCTCCTAGGAAGCCTTTGCTCCCAGTTTGGGATTTGAACTTGGTTCTTTCTGCCTTGCAGGGTCCTCCTTTTGAACCTTTGCAGGATATTGCGCTTTCTGCGCTTACTCAGAAGGTTGTTTTTCTGGTTGCCATCACTTCTGTTCGGCGTGTTTCGGAGTTGGCAGCCTTGTCCATTAAGGCCCCTTACTTTGAGAGGCATCAGGACAAGGTTGTTTTCCGCTTCAAGCCAGATTTCCTTCCTAAGGTGGGCTCTGCTTTTCATCTTAATCAGGATATTGTTCTACCCTCCTTGTGTCCTAAGCCTAGCAATGACAAGGAGAGGGTTTTGCATTCTTTGGATGTGGTTCGCTGTGTGAAGTACTATTTGGTGGCTACTTCCCCTTTTCATAGGACTGACACTCTTTTTGTGGCGCCCTCTGGGCCTAGGAAAGGTTTGGCTCCCGCCAAGTCTTCCATTTGTAAATGGATTCGCCAGGCCATTGTTGGGGCCTACTCTGCTAAGGGGAAGATTCCCCCTTTTCAGTTTACTGCTCATTCTACTCGTGCTGTTGGGGCATCCTGGCCCTTCCAGCACCAGGCTTCTGTTGAGCAGGTTTGTAAGGCTGCTACTTGGTCTTCGGTTCACACTTTTTCCAAGTTTTACAAGGTTGATGTGCGGGCCTCAGCGAATGCTGTTTTTGGCCGCAAAGTTCTGCAAGCTGCAGTGGTTTAAGTTTGTGCCTTGTTGCCTTGTTTTTGGATCCCCGCCCTTTATGGACACTGCTATTGGATGTCCCACATGTAATGAATGACTTGAAGCGGGGTGTGTGACATACTTAGAGTAATACCATTTTGTGAATACTCCCCTGTAAAATGGGTGTTATAAGTCGCACACCCCGCTTCACCCTGCCCTTTTGTATTCTGGATCCTTTATATGGTGAACCTTTGTTAGTTTTTAATTGGCTTTCCTGGTCCCTTTACCTTACTGCTATCTTTACACTGGGGAATGAGTGGGAGGTCCCAGGTATTTATGGGCCGGGAGGGTCTTACCTTTTTTTATTGACATCTCTGCAAGATCGCCATCTACAGGTCAGTATACCCACATGTAATGAATGTCTTGAAGCGGGGTGTGTGACATACTTATAATACCCATTTTACAGGTGAGTATTCACAAAATGCTATTTTTTATTGGAGGCAAACATGTATGTACAGGATGGGGGAAACATACAAGACAGACTTCACCCTATATTCAGGGTGAAGTTCCGCTTTAAGTATAACCAACATGTGCAATATCCCTCCCCCCTTTACTTTAAATAAGGGCAAACGCTGTTATTTCACAGAAATAATGACCTTACTAATTTAACACTTCACTGGTATTATATTGAACAAGACCATTTCAATGAATTATTAAATGACTCAGAATGAGCTGCACACATATCATTATTTATGGTCTGTTTGTTGTTTTCAGTTACTCTACTACAAAAGCTGTGTAAATAGCAAGTCACATTTTTTGCTGTGTAGAAATATCAATTCTTCCAAAAACTGTGATTTATCTGGTTAATAGTTGGACTTCTATTTTTTTTTTTTTTTTTTTTTTAACACTACTTTATTTCTGGCTGCTTTCACACCTCTGTGTTGCTAGAACGTTAGCACAGTGTTGCATTGCAGACAAAATTCTGTTCATAGTTTTCCTGCCAAGTTATCCATCCATGGACACTGATCCTTACAATTGGGATTTGCCAGTAACTGGTGGACAGGGACTAGAGCTAAGGCTGTGACTCCTCTCATAAGGAGGTCTAGAGCCAGATTTCCTGAAAATCTCCCAGTTCGCTCTAGTTGGCCAACGTGATGACATTTGCAAGGTCCCCTCAAAAGACAGAGGCGTGGGGTTTTATTCCAACCTGTTCACGGTGCCCAAAAAGGACGGGTCAGTCAGACCCATTCTGGATTTCAAAATCTTAAACAGATTTGTGAGAAACAGACATTTTCGTATGGAAACTCTGCGCTCGGCCATTGCCTCGTTGCGCCCAGGGGACTTCATGACATCTGTGGACGCTTACTTGAACGTTCCGGTGTTCCCAGGGCATCAAAAGTTTCTCAGATTTGCGCTGCTGGATCAGCATTACCAGTTTGTGGCTCTGCCATTCGGTCTTGCGTCGGCCCCCAGGGTATTCACCAGGGTGCTGGCAGGAGTAATGTCTCTGTTGAGACTAAAAGGCATACGAGTGTTGCCCTAC
Organism: Gastrophryne carolinensis; assembly: GCA_027917425.1. Classification (NCBI taxonomy): domain Eukaryota; kingdom Metazoa; phylum Chordata; class Amphibia; order Anura; family Microhylidae; genus Gastrophryne; species Gastrophryne carolinensis. Next base: position 208,784,123 of record CM051238.1, read on the forward strand.
CTGGACGATATACTCATCTCATCTCAGTCTCTGCAGCAGGCAGAGCTGGACACGCGGTCGGTGGTGACCACCCTGGAGTCCTTCGGCTGGGTGATCAATTACCCAAAGTCCTCTCTGTCCCCCTCCCCAGTAACCCCGTTTCTGGGGGTGATTCTGGATTCAGTTCAGTCAAGGATATTCCTTCCTCCACAGAAGGTGGAAGCTCTGACAACGCAGGTGAGGTTCCTGCTCTCAAGCCCTCATCCCTCTATCAGGCAGGGAATGCAGTTGGTGGGCTCGATGGTGGCAAGCTTCGAGGCAGTGCCCTTTGCACAGTTCCATTTGAGAACTCTGCAGCTTCACCTTCTTTCAGTTTGGAACAAGGACCCAGCGTCCTTGGACGAGATCTGGGTGCTTCCCCCCTCGGTCAGATAATCCCTGGCGTGGTGGCTGGACCACGGGAACTTGACAAGGGGCAGATCCTTCCTGGCTCCCTCCTGGGAGACGGTCACAACGGATGCCAGTCTCTCGGGCTGGGGGGGATTCTGGAAGTCCCTGTGTTTCCAGGGGAGGTGGGGCCCTCAGGAGGCCCATCTACCCATCAATGTCCTGGAACTCAGGGCTGTCAGGTTGGTGCTGGAACAATTGACCCAGCACCTGAAGGGTCTGGCGATTCAGGTACGCTCAGACAACAGGACGGCGGTGGCCTACATCAATCATCAGGGAGGAACCCGGAGCAAGGGTGCTCTCCAGGAGGGGTCTCTGATTCTAACATGGGCAGAGACCAATGTTCAATGCATCTCGGCTGTTTACATTCCGGGGGCGGAAAATCTGCTAGCAGATGCCCTGAGCAGGGGGTCGTCCCGTCAGGGGGAGTGGTCCCTCTCCAACTCGGTATTTCAGTCCCTGTGTCACCGTTGGGGTGTCCCAGACGTGGATCTGTTTGCGTCCCGTCACAATCACAAGCTCCCGAGCTTTGTATCCCTGTCTCAGGATCCTCTGGCTCTGGCCTCGGATGCTCTGTCAATGTCTTGGAAGGAGTTTCGGCTCCTGTATGCGTTTCCACCAATTCCCCTTCTGGGCAGAGTGCTATGCAAGATCGCTCTGGAAGGGGTACCCACGATTCTGGTGGCCCCACGGTGGCCAAGAAGAGGTGGTTCGCAGACGTGGTTCAAATGGCAGTAGATCAGTACGATCTACCAAGGATTCCATACCTCCTAACTCAGGGGTCTCTACGCCATCCCAATTTACGAACTATGGCTTTGATGGCTTGGCTATTGAGACCACCATTTTAAAGGAAAAGGGTTTGTCCGCTTCTGTAGTGGCTACCATGGTCCAAGCCAGGAAGAAGACCTCTTCTGCTATATATTATAGGGTATGGCGTGCCTACATTGACTGGTGTGAATCCAGGTCTCTTCCCTGCCGGGAATTCTTAGTCTGCAGGGTGCTGGAGTTTTTACAACATGGTCTAGACTTAGGTCTGAAGCTTAGTACTTTGAAGGGCCAGGTTTCAGCCCTGTCTATCTTCTTTCAGAAGACCTTTGCCCAGCACTCTCTTATCAAGACTTTCTTTCAGGGGGTCACTCATGTGCGCCCCCCTCGGAAACCTATGGTTCCTGTTTGGGATCTGAATTTGGTTTTGTCGGCCCTGCAGGGTCCTCCTTTTGAACCTATTCATGAAGCAGCTCTTGCTGTTCTCACGCTCAAGGTGGTCTTTCTGGTAGCCATTACCTCGGTTAGACGTGTGTCTGAGTTGGCTGCCTTGTCTATTCAGCCTCCCTACTTTGAGAGACACCGGGATAAGGTGGTGTTTCGCTTCAAGCCACACTTTCTGCCTAAGGTTGTGTCTGCATTTCATTTGAATCAAAATATTGTACTTCCTTCCTTGTGCCCTAATCCTAGTAACCCTAAGGAGAGGGTTTTGCATTCCCTGGATGTGGTTAGGTGTGTCAAGTCTTACCTGGTTACCACTCAGGCATTTAGGAAGACTGATGCTCTCTTCGTTGTGCCTCACGGGCCTAGGAAAGGTTTGGCTCCCGCCAAGTCTACCATCAGTAAATGGATTCGTCAGGCTGTGGTTCAAGCCTATACTACTAAGGGGAAGACTCCCCCCTTTCGTCTTACTGCTCATTCTACTAGAGCTGTTGGGGCTTCTTGGGCTTTTCAGCACCAGGCCTCTGTGGAGCAAGTTTGCAAGGCCGCTACTTGGTCTTCGGTTCGCACCTTTACAAAGTTTTACAAGGTTGATGTTAAGGCCTCAGCTGACGCTGCGTTTGGCCGCAAGGTTTTGCAGGCCGTAGTAGTTTAAACTGCTTGCTGTTGCCTTCTGTTGGGGATCCCACCCTTCTTTACGGACACTGCTATTGGATGTCCCACATGTAAGGACTATGTCTGGAGCAGGACGTGCTGTCTGCTTAGAATAATACAACTCTGTGAAGTACTCACCTGTAGAGTTGGTATTATATGCAGACAGCACGTCCTGCTCCACCCCACCCTGGTTTCACTTTGTTCTGGATCCCCTGTTTGGTGATTGTTATACTTGATATTGTTTTGCCAGTTTTGGGTGGTTGTTTCTCCTGGCCTCTCTTTCTCACTGATTTTCAATGCTGGGGATTTGTGGGAGGTCCTCCGGTATATGTAGGGCCGGGAGGAGCTTGTTTTCTTCATGTTCTGCAGTGTCTGGAGCAGGACGTGCTGTCTGCATATAATACCAACTCTACAGGTGAGTACTTCAGAGTTGTATTTTTTTGCCCAAGGCGATCTCCCTCTTCCATCTTAATCTGGAGATAGTGCTACCCTCCTTGTGCCCTCGCCCCACTCGCTATAAGGTGTGACTCCTGCATTCCCTCAAAGTCAGGGCATTGAAGTATTACTTGGCTGCCTCTCGAGAGGTACATAAGACTGATGTCTCGTTTGTGATCCCGGAAGGGCCAAAAGGGGGCCTGGCAGCTGCCAAGTCCACTCTTAGCATATGGATCAGGCAGGTGGTCATACAAGCCTATGCCTGCATTGGGAAAGAGGCGCCCTTCCAGATCACCGCTCACTCTACCAGGGAGATTGCCGCGTCATGGGCTTTCCTACACCAGGCGTCGGCAGAACAGGTCTGAAAGGCGGAGACCTGATCGCCTCTCCACACCTTCAGTTTTACAGACTAGATGTCGGGGCATATGCTGATGCTGCTCTGAGGCATAAGGTGCTGCAGGCGATGGTGAACACCTCTCTGGTGGTCTAAGCTTGAGGGGTCAGTGCCGTTGTTCTTGGTTAGGTCAACGCAGTTGGCTGTTCTTGCACGGCCCCACCCTAATTGAGGGTACTGCTTGAGACGTCCCATGCGTTGCTACTGGTGGTGCCCCAGAAGGGAAGAAATGAGCAAAGGGAAATTTGTGTACTCACCTGTAAATTTCCTTTTTTCATCCACTTCCATTCTGGGGAACCACATCTGCCCTTCTGTTTTGTTACTACTGCGTCAGTGGTGGTCGAATCCTTCTACACGGTTTTAGTTTTGTTGCACTGTTTTCTAGTTGTGCGCATTATGCACAGGTTAGCGTTCTCTCCCTCCTTGGGCTGTGGCTGAAATACTTTTTAATTAACTGAGGAGATCCTACCACAGCCTGCCCTATATAGGCAGGGAGGTGTTCGTTTTTTTTTCTATCTTGCAGTCCCCGCCTATGGCTGAGATTAACCCACACATTGCTACTGGTGGTGCCCCGTAATGGAAGAGGATGAGAAAGGAAATTTACCGGTGAGTACACAAATTTTCATTTTTACAGGTAAGTTACAAAAACTGTATTTAAAAGAAGAAAAAAAAAAACTTTTCATATAGCTTTACTGTGCATGCAAGGTGCAACACATCTTTTACCTACGCTGCATTTCGAGTCTATGGCAAAATGCAGGTTAAATGTGTTTTGACTGTGCTGTGTGGTGCTCTGCAGTGTAGCACAATTTGTGAAAGGGGTTTTAGAATAACACTATATTTAAATGTATTTTTTCTCAATCACAGCAAATAAAGAAAATACATTATAATACATAAGACAGTACCTGTCTAAGCCATTCAAAATAGTTTTGGGATATGGCTGACAGATGTAATGTACTGCACCCATTAACCACTGATATTTCTTAGTCAACACCATATCCACATACATGCACTGTGTCTTGAACAAGGAAATCTGAGGTACCAGTCTTGGTATTGCCTGTAACCACCAGTTAGCATTTATTCCAAGTATGTCACACACCCTGCTTCCGCTATTCATGACATATGGGTTATGGTCCAGTAGAGGGCGAACTTCTGCAGAGATGAAAGCAAAAAAGAAGCCCCTCCCGGTCCATAAATACCTGGGACCTCCAACACATTCCCAGTTCCTTCTCTGCAGGACGGCGAGCAAGTCAGAAGATGACTGCTTCTCTTCTTTGCAGGTAAGCCGGGCTTACGCCCGGCCATTATTCTTCACTTTTAAATATTCTTCACTTATTGGGTTAACTCACCGCCAGGTGACGCTGTGCAGAGAGGAAGTCTTGTAATGAGCCCCCTTCCGGCCTATATATACCTGGTACCTCCCTTCAATCACCAGTATTTTTCTCTCTGCTTGACGACAAGACAGAAGATTGAAGTCTCCTGCTTACTGGTAGCCGGGGTCTTACCCCGGCACCCCCCTTTTGGTCTATTTCTGCCCGGTTTGAGTGTTTATACCTTGATGGTGGAATGGAAGCCTCCCAGCCTAGGCTGCTCACTGGGCAAATGGTAGATGGCACTATAGGTGCCTAGGAGCTTATCTCCTCCGCTCGACCCCCCCTCTTTTGGGGGCAATGTGGCTATCCGGCATGGTGATCCGGAAATGGGATACCCCTGTCCCGAGGGTCCCCGTAGCCCCTTGCTCTCCCGTTACGGTCCCTTCTCCCTTCACTATGGGGGGGGGGGTTAGAGGGTTGTATATTATGTATGTGTTTCACAGTATAACTTTATTATAACGTGTGTTTTTACTTTATGCATTGAGCAGACTGTACAGCATGTGCACTCTTTTCCCTTTCGGCCAGGTCTGTTTTTTATAGTCCTGGCCGGTTTGTGTTTAGGTCAGCTTGGGGGCGGTTGGGCGGACCGCGCTGGGCAGGTTGGTTTGCCGCCTGAGTTTCCACAGCCCCCTCCCGCCTCTCCCCTTCCCCGCTGGTCTCCCTGCGGCCACTATATAACAGGTTTTCTGTTGTATGGCTGCGCTATGCTGTTTCCTCTCCTCCTCCTCCCCTCTCTTTCATCTCCCCCCTCCGCTGCCTCCTGCCTGGTGTGCGCGTGTAGCGGCTCATCTGGTGTCAATTCCCAGATGATTTGGCCGCACTGCTCGAGCTTAGGGGGCGGGTCCCGGTGACGCGGCGACGGGGGCGTGGCGCCGGCGGTAGCGTCATGCGGCCGGCCCCAGCTTCACTTCCTTCCTTTCAAAGTTTAAAGGGAAGTCACGCGCGCGGCCGCACTTGGTTATGTTTTCCTGGGCTGCTGCTGGCTGCTGCTTCGTCCCTCCGGTTGCTGCTCTCGGTCCTTTCAGGTAAGCGGCCCCACCCTGGTGGGGCCGTTGAGTGGGAGTTTAATATCTTTGATATATAGATATGGGGGTGAGTGTTTTTCGTTAGGGAGGCATCATGTTTTGAATTTATTAAGGGGCAGGGTTTTTGGTCTTTTCTTGCTCATCTAAAGGCACTTTGGTGCCATGCATACATTGGTTTGGCTTGTTACACGCATGTGGGGATCTGATTGTGATCTTTTCTTTTCCTTATAGATCCCGGGATCCCTGTTTATGGTGGCCCTCCGGCTCTCTGTTACTTGGCTAGTCTTTCTTTTTAAAAAAAAAAAAAAGATTATTGGGATATTTTTATATTTAAGAATATACATATATAATCTATATATATATATATATATATATATATATATATATATATATATATATTATTAAGGGGGACCTTCCTTTTAAAAAAAAAAAAAAAAAAAAAAATCCTCCCTTCCGGGACATTTACAAATAAGGGGGCATCCCGGGTTGGCTTATGCCTCAAAGCCCAAAAAAATTGTGAATACCATAAATCACCATATGGAGGCTTCCGTTATTGCCGGAAACGGTTCTTCTGAGCCATTCGGGGGGTGCATAAGTTGTGGGACTCTGCTCCCAGCTGATGATGTCTTTATTTGCATCCCTTGTGCAAAGCAGAGCATTGCGCGTCAGTCTGTTGCTTCGGCTGCTGGCCCGTCGCAACCTTCATCATCTCCTACCCCTCCCTCCCTGTTCCGGACCCCGCATGACATGGTCAAAAGTGGGGATTCGCAGTCCGAGGTGGCGGCACGGTCGGCCAGCCCCCGGAAAGTAGTGCCCGTTAAAGCAGGGTTAAAGGCCACTGCAAAACGGAGGCACCTGACTCCGGTACCTTCGGCTCCACAGGACGAGTTATGTGAGCCTGTGGAATGGTCCGATGGATCCCCGGATGAGGAAGAATTCCTGTTGGAGTCAGATGAGCCTGCAGATCAGCTTGAGGCTGATGCGATTGGCGATTGGTCGGCGGGGGTTGCTTTTGACACCCCCTCCATTCTGGCTCAAATGTTTAAAATTTTGAATTTAGATCCGCCTGAGGCTGTCACCCTGCCAAAGGGTCAGTTGTTTAAGGAGCCTCAGCCGCGTTGGGTTTTTCCCCAGACAGCACCACTTTGAGAGGGTGGTCCTTAAGGAATGGGAACATCCCACGCGGTTATCTGGAATCCCTTCCAGTTGGGAAAAGCGTTATCCTTTTCCGCCAGAGTTTGGTCTGTCCCTCCTGACGTCGATACCCCTGTGCTAGGGCTCTCCAGCACGGCTATGGTACAGTCTGCTGAGACCACTGTCCCTAAAGATGGGGAAGATCGTCGGATTGACCAATACGCTCGCCATGGTTTTATTTATTCCGGGTCAGCGTTGCGCCCGGTGTGTGCTTCAGCCCTTCTTCTATTGGCGATTAGGTCTTTAATTCAGGGGCTATATGAGGATCTCGATCCCGCTTGTAAAGAGTTTACTGCGCTTAAGCAGTGTAAATCTTTTGTGTCCTATGTCCTATCCGCTCAGGACGATGCGCTGGCTATGAGTAGCAAGGCAGCAGCTATGCTGGTGGCTATTCGCCGGTCAGTATGGCTGCGTCAGTGGTTGGCGGACGCGGTTTCTAAAAAGGTGCTCACAGCTCTCCCCTTTTTGGGGTTGCGTCTGTTTGGGGAGAAAATTGATTCAGTCGCAAAGGGTGGTAAGATGCCACAACGCAAGAGGCCTCGTGGTCCCTTTAGGGGGGCAGGTTCCGGTAGGCCTTCCTTTCGAGGATTCAGAGCGGGTAGGGGGGCTTCCTTTCCCGCTACCAGAGTTGCAGGTTGGACTCGGGGGAGGGGCCGTGGTCGGCCCACTCAGTCCTGGGGCACCAAGCCCAAGCCTGCTGATAAGCCCGCTCAGCAATGAGGGGCTGCCCTCACCCGTGCGGGTGGGGGGACTATTGCGACACTTCTCCCAGGTTTGGAACGGAGAGGTTCCAGGCAGATGGATCCAGGAAGTAGTGTCGGCCGGTTACGACCTGGAATTCGAGTCTCGCCCTCCTTCACGGTTCTTTCGGTCTCGGGTGCCCATCGATCCGTTGGCCACGCAGGGGCTCCTGGCGTCGGTAAGGAATCTGTTAGAGATGGCGGTCATCCGGCCGGTGCCGCGCTTAGAGATGGGCCCCGGTTTCTACTCCAATCTTTTTGCAGTCCCCAAGAAAGATGGGTCGGTTCGTCCCGGCCTGGACTCTCATCAACACAGAGTGTTTCTTCCTTTTGCCCGAATTCATACGAGAACGCTTCAGCTTTTTCTGTCAGCGTCTTGGGACCAGCAGCCTCGTTCGCTGGATCAGTCCTTCCGGTTGTCCTCCCGGGTCCGGCAGTCCCTCCTGTGGTGGTTGGTCTCGACCAATCTTGTGTAGGGCAGGTCTTTCCTGACCCCCCTTTGGGAAATTGTCACCACGGACGCCAGTCTGTCGGGATGGGGCGGATTCTGGAAGGGGCTGCAGTTTCAGGGGCAGTGGGGACCTCAGGAGGCCCACTTACCCACCAATATTCTGGAACTGAGAACCATCCGTCGGGTGCTTGCTCTCTTGATTCAGCACGTTCTGGGCCTTCCGGTCCAGGTGCGTTCAGACAATCAAACAGCGGTTGCTTACATCAGTCATCAGGGAGGGACTCGCAGTCTGAGTGCTCTCAGACAAGTGTCCCTGATCCTGACCTGGGCAGAGGCCCATGTTCCTTGTCTCTCGGCGGTTTACATTCCAGGGGTGAAGAACCAGGTAGCGGACCGGTTGAGCAGGGGCTTTCCCCGTCTGGGAGAATAGGATCTCCATCCTCGGGTGTGTCGCTCACTGTGTCTCCGATGGGGGACCCCGGAGGTGGACCCGTTTGCCTCTCGTCACAATCACAGGCTCTCGAACTTCGTGTCGCTCTCCCAGGATCCTCTGGTTCTGGCAGTGGACGCCATGTCCCTGAGCTGGGGAGTTCTGGGATTTCTATACCTGTTTCCTCAAACACCCATGCTGGGTAGGGTGCTTCGGTAGTTGGCTCTGGAAAAAGTGTCCGCCGTCCTCGTGGCCCCAGGGTGGCCAAGGCGAGTGTGGTTCGCAGACATCGTTCGGCTGGCAGTGGACCAGTTCGTTCTGCCTCTTCGGCCCGGTCTGCTCACTCAGGGTCGATTGTGTTACCCCAATTTACCAGCGCTGGGTTTGACGGCCTGGCTGCTGAAACCTCCATCCTGAAGGAGGAGGGTCTTTCTGACTCAGTCGTTAAGACTTTGATCAGTGCCCGGAAGAGGTCTTCGTCTATCATCTACTATAGGACTTGGAAAGCCTATATCGCTTGGTGTGAGATAAGATCTTTTCCTTGTAGGGTCTTTTCGGTCTCCAGGATTCTGGAGTTTTTACAATCAGGGCTGGACTCTGGTCTTCAGCTAAGTACGTTGAAAGGGCAAGTTTCTGCCTTATCTATCTTTTTTCAGAAGCGTGTTGCGCTTCAGCCTTTAGTTAAAACTTTTTAACAGGGGGTTACGCATGTGCGGCCTCCCAGGAAACCATTACTCCCTGTTTGGGATTTGAATTTCTTTCTGCTCATCAGGCTCCTCCTTTTGAGCCTTTGCAAGATATTGCTTTGTCTACCCTGACTCAGAAGATTGTCTTCTTGGTAGCTATCACTTCGGTCCGGCGTGTCTCAGAGTTGGCGGCCTTGTCTATCCAGGCGCCTTACTTTGAGAGGCATCAGGATAAAGTGGTCTTTCTGTTCAAGCCAGACTTTCTTTCCAAGGTTGTTTCTACTTTTCATTTGAACCAAGACATTGTTCTTCCCTCCTTGTGTCCTAATCCTAAGAATGACAAAGAGAGGGTTTTGCATTTATTTGGATGTAGTACGCTGTGTTAAGTACTACTTGATTATCACGTCTCCTTTTCGTAGGACGGATTCCTTTTTTGTTGTGCCCTATGGGCCTAAGAAGGGTTTGGCACCAGCCAAATCTGCCATTAGCAAGTGGATACGTCAGGCCGTTACTGCGGCCTATTCTGCTAAGGGAAGAGTTCCCCCTTTTCGTATCACTGCTCATTCTACTCGCGCCATTGGGGCGTCTTGGGCTTTTCAGCACCAAGCTTCTGTTGAACAAGTTTGTAAGGCCGCCACTTGGTCTTCTGTTCACACTTTTTCTAAGTTTTACAAAGTTGATGTGCGGGCCTCAGCGGATGCTGTTTTTGGCCGCAAGGTTCTGCAGACTGCAGTCATTTAAGTTATGCTTCACCTGGCCTTGAGATGCCCATCCCTTGTGGACACTGCTTTTGGATGTCCCAATAAGTGAAGAATATTTAAAAGTGAAGCGGGGTGTTTGGCACACCAAGAATAATACCATTTTGTGAGTACTCACCTGAAAAATGGATATTGTTGGTGTGCCACACACCCTGCTTCACTCCCACTCTTTTCGGTATTTCCGAAGCCTTTATAGGGTGAAGCTTTTTTATTTTATATCAAATTGATTTTGAGGTTACCGGTAAAATACTGGTACCTTGTCTTTCTGCTTTTTTAATATACTGGTGATTGAAGGGAGGTACCAGGTATATATAGGCCGGAAGGGGGCTCGTTACAAGACTTCCTCTCTGCACAGCGTCACCTGGCGGTGAGTTAACCCAATAAGTGAAGAATATTTAAAAGTGAAGCGGGGTGTGTGGCACACCAACAATATCCATTTTTCAGGTGAGTACTCACAAAATGGTATTTTTTGCCCTATTTCTGGCCGGACCTTTATACATTAAGCCCAATATTAACCTCCTTGGCTGGAGGTCCGGGCGAGGGTAGGAATCCCCTTAATAGGTGTTTAGGGAGCCATGCTCCCCCGTGAGACCCCATGTAAAGGGGTAGGCGGAATCCGGCGGAATCCGGGTTGGTGATCCCGGTTTGGGATGCCCTGTCCCTAATTGTGTGTGTGTATATATATATATATATATATATATATATATATATATATATATATATATATTATTATCCCTTACACCATACTTGGTACGGGATTATCCCCCTTCCGGGTCCCTCTGTTAACCCTCCAGCGGGGGGGGGGGGGGGGGGGCGGACTTTTTCTTTCAAGTGTGAATGTGTGTGTGTATGTGTGCTTGGTGCTTTACATTACTGGCTGGACGCCTTTTTTTTGCTTCTGCTGAGGAGAGCTTCTTCCCCTCAGGTTGCGGTGTTAAGGGGGGCGGGCGCTTGCGCGTTGCCACGGCCCGCCCCCCTTCTGTTTTGGATGCAATTGCGGAGCCCAGCCCACGGCTGGGAACCGCGCTGCTGGTTGTGTGAGTAGGGGATGGGGCCAGGCGCTGCGCGCGATCCGCGCTGGCCCGCCCCTTCTTCTCACTTTCCTTCTCTGAGCTGATAAGCGGTGGCAGCCATTGTACAAAGCACGTGAGTGCCCTCCCGGGCTCCCCCTTTTATGTACCGGACTTAGCCATGTGCCCCATTCTGTCAGGGCACAGCGCTAGTCCTCGGTTTATGATGATATATATATATATATATATATATGTGTGTGTGCTTATGGCCACTCCTTTGTGTCTTTCAGGAGGACTCGTTGTGCCTTGCTTAAAAGGGGGTTCTCCCGGTCCTAGGGTCCCTAGCAGAAATTTGGGGCACTTATAAATCCTCCCACTTGGGACTTAGGGGGCATCCCGGGTTGCTTACCAGCGTAATTTTCTCGGGTCATTGTGACTACCTTAAAATCACCATATGGAGGCTCCACAGGATACCGGGCTTGGGCTCCCCTTTGGACAATCCCGGCTATGTGTGGGTTGTGGGGTACCCCTTACGGGGGAGAATGTACTTATTTGCATACCATGTGCGCAACAGACCATAACGCGGCAGTCGGGACCCCAGGCGTCTGGGTCAGTGCCGCACGCCTCTCCTACCCCACCCCGCATCATCCGTACCCCAAGTGACACTGTCATTAGTGGGGAGTCGCACTCGGATGTATGTGCCAGGCTGGCCAACCTTGAGAAAATTATTTCTAGCTCAGTGGGCAGAAAGGCCACTGCTAAGAAAAGGCATTCTGTCACCAGCTACGCCGGTAATTGATTTTGGTGATTATGACTCCCCTGATTGGGCTGATTATTCCCCGCGTGAGGAGGGGGAATTGTTCGAGGAATCTGAGACTGAGGAATTGCAGTTCTTTGATTCTGATGCCGGGCAGGCGCTGGGGGATGCTGTTGATACCCCCTGACCCATCTGTTAGAGGTTCTGGATATTTCTCCACCAGCGGAGGCCCCTCCGAAGAAGGGGGAATTCTTTGGGTACTCTAGGCCCCGCTTGGAGTTTCCAAATCTGGATCATTTTAACAGCATGATTCTTAGAGAATGGGAGAAGCCGAGTCGCCTTCATGGTGTTCCTCAAGGATGGGATAGGAAGTATCCCTTTCCGGTGGACGCGGTGAAGCGCTGGTCTTCCCCTCCCGAGGTTGACGCACCCATTTTAGGATTGTCTAACACCTCCGTTGTACATACTCCTGATGCCACTACCCTTAAGGATGGCGAGGACAAGCGCATTGATCAGATGGCATGTCATGCCTTTGCCAGTGTGGGTTCTGCCTTGCTGCCTGTCTGTGCATCGGCACTCGTGGCTGTGGCTACCAGGTCGGAGATTAGGGACATGTTAAATGGGTCCCAGCTCAACCCGGACAGCGTTGAGTTCACAACCCTTAAGAGGTGTGACTTGTTAATGAATTTTGTTTTGTCGGTTATGGACGACACTATTACCATGTGTAGTAGAACTTCGGCCCTGTTGGTGGCCATGCACCGATCGGTCTGGCTGCGCCAGTGGGCGGCTGACATTGCGGCCAAGAAGTCACTTACAGCTTTGCCCTTTTTGGGAACGCGGCTGTTTGGCGTCAAATTGGATTCTGTGGCGAAGGGTGGGAAGCTACCTCAACGTAAGAAGCTGCGTCGCTCCTTTCGGGGGGCAAGCTCCTTTAATCCTTCCTTTCGCGGTGCCAGAGGGGGCAGAGGTCTTGCCTACTCTGGCTTTAGAGGTGATTCCTGGAACAGTGGTAGAGGACGTGACCGTTCAGCCTCTACCTGGGGTTCCAGGCCCAAGCCTGCTGCCAAGCCAGCTCAACAATGAGGAGGCGTCCTCACCCTTGCGGGTGGGGGGACGCCTGCGGCTCTTCTTCCAGGTCTGGGCCCAGAAGGTCACAGACAAGTGGTTATTGGAAGTGGTCTCGTCTGGGTACAAACTGGAATTCGAGTCCCGGCCTCCTCCCAGATTCCTAAGGTCTCGGGTGCCATCGGATCCTCGGACGGCGCAGGGGCTCCTGTTGGCTGTAAAAAATCTCCTGGACATGGCGGTCATATGCCCCGTGCGTCTTTCAGAAAGAGGCCGGGGCTATTATTCCAACCTCTTCACGGTTCCCAAAAAGGATGGCTCCATAAGACCCATCCTGGATTTGAAGCTTCTCAACAGGTTCATCAGAACCAAGAAGTTCCGCATGGAGACTCTGCGTTCAGCCATCGGTTCCCTTCGTCAGGGGGATTTCATGACGTCCATAAACATCAAGGATGCTTACCTTCATGTACCAATTTTCCCAGCACACCAGAGATTTCTCGGGTTCGTGGTGGGAGATTAGCATTTTCAGTTTGTGGCCCTCCTGTTCGGGCTGACCTCGGCACCGAGGGTGTTTACCAAGGTTCTGGAGGGCATAATGGCCCTGCTCAGAGCCCAGGGCATTCGCATTGTGCCGTATTTGCATGACCTACTCATTACAGCTTCTTCCCTCTGCCATGCAGAGTTGGACACCAGGACATTGGTGGCGACGCTGGAAAGGTTCGGATGGGTGATCAACCACCCCAAGTCTTCTCTCGCCCCAACAAGGGAGATCTCCTTTCTGGGCATGAATCTGGATACCAGTCAGGCCAGAGTGTTCCTACCTCAGCCAAAGGTGCAGAGGGTTCAGGATCTGATACATGTTCTCCTGACCAATCCTCGCCCTTCTATCAGGCTAGGGATGACTCTGGTAGGTTTGATGGTGGCCTCCTTCGAGGCAGTCCCTTTTGCTCAGTTCCACATGAGGTCGCTTCAACTTCATCTATTGCTCAAATGGGACAGATGTCCACAGTCCTTAGATCAGTCTTTTCTGATGTCTCCCAGGGTTCGGCAGTCCTTTCAGTAGTGGCTGGAATCAAGCAATCTGATGAGGGGCAGATCCTTTCTGGCCCCTTGTTGGGAGATGGTTACCACGGATGCCAGCCTGTCGGGCTGGGGAGGTTTCTGGAAAGATCATCCGTTCCAGGGGTTGTGGGGTCCTCAGGAGGCTAACAACCCCATCAATGTCTTGGAGCTCAGAGCTATCCGTTTGGTTCTGTCACGTCTAACATTCCACCTACAGGGCTTACCGGTTTAGGTTCGATCAGACAGTCGGAACTGCGGTAGCTTACATCAATCACCAAGGAGGAACTCGCAGCAGGAGTGCCCTCAGGGAAGTCTCTCTGATTCTGACATGGGCAGAGAGCAATGTTCCTTGCATCTCGGCAGTGTACATTCCGGGAGTGGAGAACACGGAGGCGGACTCCCTGAGCAGGGGATTCTCTCGCCGAGGGGAATGGTCTCTCAACCGCAGGGTATTTCGGGCCCTGTGTCACAAGTGGGGGACTCCGGAAGTGGATCTCTTTGCCTCTCGGCACAATCACAAGCTCCCAACCTTTTTATCTCTGTCTCAGGATCCTCTGTCCTTGGCAGTGGATGCCTTGTCTTTTGCCTGGAGGGATCTGGGGTTTCTGTACCTGTTTCCCCCCTTCTCCATGGTAGGCAAGGTAGTGCGCAAGCTGGCTCTAGAGGGGGCACCAGCAATTCTGGTGGCCCCAACGTGGCCAAGACAGGTCTGGTTCGCAGATGTCGTAAGATTGGCAGTAGATCAGTACAGGCTGCCACTGTTTCCGGATCTGATCTCTCAGGGTCAACTACGTTACTCCAATTTACAAACGCTTGCTTTGACGGCATGGCTGCTGAAACCTTCATCCTGAGGGAGGAAGGTTTGTCTGAGGCGGTTATTCAAACCTTGATTAGAGCTAGGAAGAGGTCTTCCTCTACCATTTACTATAGGACTTGGCGGTCCTATATTTACTGGTGTGCGGCTAGGGCCTTGCCTTGCAGGGTGTTTTCGATTCCTAGGATTTTGGAGTTTCTACAACATGGTCTATATCTGGGGTTCCAGCTCAGTACTTTGAAGGGTCAGGTTTCTGCCCTGGCTGTCTTTTTTTCAAAGGTCTTTTGCTTTGCATCATCTGGAGGTCACTCATATTCGGCCCCCTAGAAAGCCTTTGGTTCCCGTTTGGGATCTAAATTTCTCTCCGCCCTCCAGGGGCCTCCTTTTGAGCCGATGCAGTTTGTGGCACTTTCAGTGCTCACTCAAAAGGTGGCCTTTTTGGTGGCTATTACTTCTGTTAGGCGTGTCTCTGAGTTGGCGGCTCTGTCTATTCAGCCCCCTTACTTTGAGAGACACCAGGACAAGGTGGTTTTCCCCATCCGATCCCCCCCCCCCCCCCCCCGGGGCTCTTCTGTTTTTGGCCGCAAGGTTCTGCAAGCTGCAGTGGTTTTAAATTGGTGCATTTTTTGCTGTATTGGGATCCCCACCCATGATGGACACTGCTATTGGATGTCCTATATGTCATGAATAGTGGAAGCGGGGTGTGTAACATACTTGGAATAATACCATTTTGTGATTACTCACCTGTAAAATAGGTATTATAGGTATGTCACACACCCCGCTTCATCCCACCCATTGGTATTCTGGATCCTTTATATGGTGAACCTTTTTATTGTTAAGAATGTTTTATTGGCTCTTCCTGGTCCCCTTACTGCTGTCATATACTGGGAAATGTGTGGGAGGTCCCAGGTATTTATGGACCGGGAGGGGCTTCTTTTTTGCTTTCATCTTTGCAGAAGTTCGCCCTCTACTGGACCATAACCCATATGTCATGAATAGTGGAAGCGGGGTGTGTGACATACTTATAATACCCATTTTACAGGTGAGTAATCACAAAATGGTATTATTTCAGTGTCAAAAGACCTCTAGTTGCCGTAGGGACCTGCTACTGCAACAGTTGCTCTGATGCTGGCAAGCCGCACATTTAGATACATCTCCATTTTGTTTTTAGTCTGCTAGACCTCCACTTCATGGAATATTTGTTCTTCAGTGATTTTTTTTATCCAAGTCTCAATTACATGTATATATTTTGACTGTTTCTCTATATGTTTACTTTTCAGATATTTGAATGGTGGTATTTTCGGAAGTATGGGACATCTTTTATTGAACAAGTCTCTGTCAGTCACTTGCGCCCTCTGCTGGGAGGAGTTGACAACAGCACGCCAAGCAACTCTAGCACAAGTAATGGGGATGCTGATTCAAGTCGACAGAGTGTCTCAGGTATAAGTATCCTATAAAATGGCCGTAATCCTTCTGCATATTGCTATAGTTGGTGTGTCAAATCATTGTTTATAATGAACATGTTAACAGCAGTTTGAGGTGGCAGACTAATTTTATTTAGTAATTTGCGTCTAGCGGTTTACTGTGCTTTACGAAGTAAACATATACAATGGCTTTATACATTTGGGTCAGATTAAACCAAGATGGCTGCACTTGGGGACGCTGGGGGAACCGTACTGGATCATGGGCGAGGTAAAGAGATATAATTTTTTTTTCTAACCCACCATCCTGCCTCCACTCCAGGGGAGGGTGGCAGTGCAGAAGGGCTACATGTACGTTCCAAGTTAAGTTCCTAAAAATTCCCGATACCTCCAATGCATTTAGAGTTTCTTATATTTGTTATGTAATCTGAAAAATAGTTGTGGGCATGCATTACTGATGGTTCAGTAATAGCAGAGAAGATTACTGAAATGAACCCTCCAAACTACCACCAGGAGCAAATAATGTCTTAACACAATATGGCTCTCCTGAGTTCAGGTTAACTGTTTTATTGCTATAGCATAAAGCATTTGGTGTTAAATTATGAGGGCTCACATTTGGTATGTTATCTATATTTAGTTGTATATCTTTTCTTTACTGTTTTTTTCTCTCTCTAACAGAATGTAAGGTGTGGCGAAACCCACTAAATCTTTTTCGTGGTGCAGAATATAATCGGTAAGAATTTACATAAGCTAGTCCATCGCTTGTGTACATAAGCCTTCCCCTCCAGCCTACAGTAAATTATCATGATCCTGGCCTCGTTTTCATGTTGGAATTGCTTCAACAGCAGCAGAAAAAAACTTCAGTTTTTTATTTTTACATTATAGAGGCATTAAAGCAATATATAATTTACTCTAGAGTAGATGTTGGTAATACTCCTGTTAATGTAGACATAGCTGTCTCCAGTGTGTACAGCCATTTCCTTTCCCTATGTAACTGAGCAGTGTGAGGAAATATTAGGTATTGGGCCTGGGTGGCCATGGGGGGGGAGGCATGTTTTGGGGTCACTGCAGGCCGACCCTAGCTTGGGGGTGAGGGTCTGCTTCAACATCTTCCTACGCCCTATAAGATTTTTAGACAGCTAGAATTAGATTTAGTCCATTCTCTGTGTTGTGAGGATGTAGTTATGTTCACAATTGCAGTCATTGTGAACATTGGTCCGTGATGTAAAAAGGAATTCTAATACATTAACCCTTCTAGTGCCACTTCGGGCCGCTGGCACAAACTGTTAAGAAAAAGAAAAATTACATTTACTCACCTGCAGCCCCGATTCCTCCCGCGGGGTCTCCTCTTCACCGGGGGGGGCCTCCGATCCCCCCCCCAGGCTCTTCTGTGGTGAGGAGAGGGCAGGGTCTGGTGACGCCATCGGTGACTCGAAGCTCAGTTGCTGTTGGAGATCGGAGGAGGAGGGCTGGTTACCAGCTCTCCTCCACTGATCTCCAGCAGCTGTCATCAGAGCGTCGTGGGACATGATCGGGACATCGGAGGTGAGTGGAGAAAAAAAAATGTCACTTTTTTTCTTGTGTGTGTTTATTTTTACATTTAATCCCTTGTGAACTGGTAGGGGATCCATGAGACCCCTATACCAGTTCACAAGGCTGGGGGCTGGCAAGTCACCTGCGGCTATCGGGTGACTTTCCATTAACCCCTGGCACCCCAATTCCCTGTCTCAGCAAAGCCCATGGGGGTGCAGAAGAGCCCGGGCCCACACAGGGTATGTGGGCTTGTAGGCTGCAGAGTGGGGGGCCACAAAAGCTGGCCCCTCCACTCTGTTCCTACAAGCCCCCATAGCTGGTCCTGGGCTGGTTATGACGGGTAGGGGGGACCCTACGTCATTTTTTGGGGGATTTTTAAGGGTTAGGATTAGGGTTACCCTAACCCTTAAAATTCTCCAACTTTTTAAAATTGACCCCTTATGTTTATAGTGTGTATAGTAGTTGTATTTTATTTGTAAATGTTATAAAGTGCTCTTTTCAGTTTTGGGGGGGGGGGGGGAGGGTTTCCTGGGCAAGAATAGGGGGGCTACCGATACATATGTGGTACCGTTGTAATCGGGAGAAATGGGGCTATCACATGCAATATGGTTTTCATTAATAAAACAAATGTTTTATTTAAAATAAAGGAGACAATATTATTTTATTTATTTTTTTGTTTTTTTATGCAAAAATATTTAAAAAACTGTAGAAAAATTACAAACAAGACATCTCATGTTAAAGCCTAAACTCTGCTGCAAAAAAATATGTATATAATTTTTCGGGAAATTCCAGCAAAAATCACGGTTGAACATGGCGCAATATGGGGAAAATGACCTGTCAACAGAGGGTGACAAAAGTTCAAGTAGGCTGGCAATTAAAAGGGTTAATAGTACCTATGCATGTTGGGTATTGTTCTGCTCGGGGGACCTTGTGCTTTCAGATTTAGCTTGTTTTTTCTTGTTTGCATATTGATATTTTAGGAAAACAGGTTTTTTATTCTGCTTTTTTTATTATTATTTTTTTAGGGAAACCCTGTGCAACCTAAGTATTCTTCATGGGATTACTTCCAGAGAGATGAGCCCACTACAACAAGCTCAGTACACTTAGAAAGCTTAACGTGTACTTTCAGGGAATATATGGTTTATGGGGGATATTCCAAATGTAAAGGGTTCTTTTGGTTGAAAAATTGCAAGGTGCGCACTTTGTCAGCAGAGCTGAAAATTTTATCGCATGGTTTACTTTGGGGTGTTTGGCAACTCTTCCCTTGACAGTACCTATGCATGTTGGGTACCGTTCTGTTCGGGGGATGTTGCTTTTTCAGATTTTACTTGTTTTTCTTGTTTGCTTATAGTTTTTTTAGGAAAATGTGGCTTTGGTTCTTTTTTTTTTTATTCTTTTTTAGGGTAAACTCTGCGCAACCAAAGAATTGATTGAGGGATTACTTCCACAAAACTACACCCACATAAACAAGCCTGGTGCGCCTAGAAAGCTTGAGGAGTGTACTTCCAGAGAATATATAGTTTGTGGGGCGTATTTCAAATGTAAAGGGGTGTTTTTCTGGAAAAACTGCAAGGTGCGCTTAGTGCGTAGCATAGTTGCATTTTATCTGAAAACCTTCTAAAGCGCTGTTTCAGTTTGGGGGAGTCTTCTGGTTATATGTGGTTATCGCTGTGAGCCTGAGAAATTGGGGTTTCACAAGTAATAAGATTTTATTGACAAACTTACATTTTTTATTACAAAAAACACTACAAATTGCAAAAAATATATATATATATTTTTTCCACATATTTCACCCAAAAGTTTTGAGAATACACTAAAAAAAGGCCAAACA
The DNA here is from genome assembly GCA_027917425.1 of Gastrophryne carolinensis. Lineage (NCBI taxonomy): Eukaryota > Metazoa > Chordata > Amphibia > Anura > Microhylidae > Gastrophryne > Gastrophryne carolinensis. The sequence goes on from CM051238.1 coordinate 208,803,385, forward strand.
AGACATTGCATGTTGAAGCTCAGACTCAGACTGAAAAAAACAATATATCATTTTCCTGGAAAATCCCTGGAAATCCCTTCAAAAATCAAGGTTGAACATGCAGCGCCAAATAGTGAAACGTGGTCTGGCAACAAAGGGTGACAACAATTCTAGGAAGGCTGGCACTTAAAGGGTTAAAGATCGCAAGTAATCATCTGAGTAGAAGCAAAGTATACACTGCTACTTTCAGGGTTTTTATACTTGTGGTACAGAATATGCTGTTCCTTGGTTACCTTACACCAATCTGCATTTCCCAGATCACACATGACTGTTTTGTCTGAGATGTCTGAACAATTGTCATTTTGACAGCTGTGCAGTAGAAATTCTCTTTGAAGTGTGTAATTGTTCTGTTTTACAGAGAGCATAATTATTAACTTTTGTTCAGCTTAGGTCTGTAACATGTTCCTCCTTTTGTTTCCTCTAATGTATATTTTAATATCTTTCTTACATATCACACATTTTTGCTTAAAGTGGACCAAAATTCATCCGGGGGGGTTCAGTGGCAGGGCCAGCAATTGCCGGATAGAATCCCAAAAAACAGGGTTTATAATATGCCCAGGTAAGCGAAAATGGAGAATTGGTTTTCTACTTCCAGGGAGGGTACTATCAGCAGGGAGACTGGCAGACTGGTTTTGCATCACCGATCATTTGTTTGGGGCTATTTTTGGGACATAGATGGCAGTTGTATGCTTGCTTGCACACTCCTAGGAATTTGTATTTCACATTTAAAGAGGAACATTGCAGGTCTTGGGGAGTTAATTACTCCTTAATTATGGCACATGGGGAGCAGTGGTTATGTGTCTTGCTCAAGAGAACCTGCAACCCCCTGTTCCAAGTCCACTTCCTTACCTCTAGACCATGGCTGCCCTTAATCAGGGTTACAGTATTAAATATCTATAAAAACAGCACACCGGGAAGTGTGCCTGCCACAAAAAGTTGATATTGTGTAATAAGACCTGAGGATTTAAAACACTGGGAACTTGGCCTTTTTGTATCCCTTTTCAATTGATGTGCTAGTATATCTTCTATATGAAGGCAAGCCCTATTACACATGTGACAAACTTAAGGCCTGGGTGGACATATGCGGCCCTCCAAGCCCCTTTATTTGGCCCACTCGCAGGTGCAAGATGGCAGCAGCTAGGTGGCTCTTGTAGCTGGCCCAGTTACTCCTAGGTTTCTGACACCAGCAACACATTATGATGTATGTGTGGTGCTGTGCTAGTATGTGACATTCCACTTTGGAGCACAGTAACGCCTCCAATCCTACCCCCAGACGCGGTGCCTAAGAAATGGCTGGTGCACTCCTTTAATGTTCTGGGGAAAAAGAGAATAGTCTTTGCAACATTTGGTTGTATATGTGCAACCATATCTCAACATCTGCTGCAGGGGTTATTGCCAGGTAGGGTTGGAAAAAATTATTGTATGGCCTTGGCAAAATAATGCAGCGTATGCATCTGTCCTGGGCAAAATAATGCAGCGTACGCATCTGTCCTGGGCAAAATAATTCTGCGTCTGCCCTGGGCAAAATTTGCCGCTGTCCTGAGCAAAACAATTCTTTAGCTGACATGGGCTAAAAATTTCAGTGTCTGTGTCTGTCCTGGGCAAAAAAACAGTGTCTGTAACCATACATTGGTCGTGTTTGAATTTTGTTTTTTATTTTTTAACCAGCCCTTCAAAGGCAACCAGAATGCAGACATGGAGTTTTACACCCCTGCTTTATTATATTACAGATACACTTGGGTAACAGGACGAGAACCGTTAACGTATTATGATATGAATCTTTCGGCACAAGATCACCAAACGTTTTTTACATGTGATACAGATCACATGCGACCAGCTGATGCAAGTAAGTGTTTTGCTACATTCATCTGTTTAATAAGAAACGGAGCACAGCAATGTAGCCAAAATATATCTGCTCAATATTATAAAAAAAGGTTTCTTTACCTATATTTAGACAATTATGGGAAGCCACACTATGACTTCACAGCACCTCTTTCTAATGTGCTTCCCTGGCATTCTAATCAGGGCCAGGAAACTCTCTTGTATGTACATGCATATAAAGTGTCACATGCACAGTCACACACTGATCACTTGGTCTACACTGGGAATCCTCTTTGTCACCAGGAACTCCATGGGGTATTCACAAGGACTCCAGCACTGCTGGGACCTTGAGACACTTTTGGCAACCTAGCAGCAGAATGAACAACATGGAGTTAGTGGCAGGGAACGGGACTGTCCAGGTGAGTGTTTTTTTTTTAGTTATGTTAATCAGGGTTAGCTTGGGTAAGGAATATGAAGAAATAGTTTTATTGTGGGAATATAGGGTTAATCCTATCCTATCTATTCTCAGTGTGTCACACACCCCGCTTCCCCTTTAATTCTTACGATCGGGTTACTCCACCGGCAGGTGGCGACGTTGCAGAGAGAAGTCTTGAAAACGAGCCCCTTCCGGCCTATATATACCTGGGACCTCCCACTTAACACCCAGTGTTTTTTCTCTCTGCAAGATGCGACAAGACAGAAGAAAGAAGTCTCCTGCTTGCAGGTAGCCGGGGTCAATCCCCGGCACCCCCTTTTGGTCTATTTCTGCCCAGTTCAATTGTTTAACATGCCTAGATGGTTAATGGAAGCCTCCCAGCCCAGGCTGCTGGCTGGGCAACGGTAGATGGCACTAGGTGCCTAGGAGCTTATCTCCTCCGCTCGACCCCACGCGTGGGGCAATGCGGCTATCCGGCATGGTGATCCGGATTTGGGATGCCCCTGTCCCGAGGTTCCCCTTGGCCATCTTCTCCCGCTCGGTCCCTTCTCCCTTCGCTTTGGGGGGGGGGGGGGGGGGGTTTGCATGGGGTGCTTTTTACACTTTTTATGTGTGTGTGTGTGAGGAGAGAGCTAGCAGCCGCAGGGTCAGCGCCGCGGTGTGCGGCGCGTGGCCTGAGCTGCTGGGGCTCTTTCACTTTACTTTTGTGTTTTAAATTTCCCCCCACGTTTGCATGCAGCGCCACCATTGGGCGTGCTGCGTCACTGGAGTCCTGGGGGCGGGGCCGCGCTCTCTGTCGGCCTCGCTCTGTGACTCACTGGCGGGGGGGCGTGGCCGGGGCGCGTCGCTCGCTGTGCCCGGGCCCGCCTCACTTCCTCTGTCTCATTACAGAGACAGGTGCTGGAGCTGGCTGGGGAAAGGTGCGCGTCCAGGAGTGCGGCTGCAGCGGCAACAGGTAACGGTCCCCACCTCGCGCACATGGGACCGTCATTTGAGCTGTAGTTTTTTCTTTTGTCACTGTGTGTTACTTGTGTTTGATGGTTTCCCTGGCACTTTTAGCATTACTCCTGGAGGCACTTATCACTTTGAGGTATATATATTGATATACATGTATAGTTGTATTCATGATGTATATACTGATCATGTATGGTTTACCATGATTGTTTTATGTATGAGTGTGATGCATACTGGCTAATTTCCCTGGGGGACTGACTGTGGTCTCTTTTCCCCCACAGATCCTGGGATCCCCTCACTGCAGTGGCTCTCCCGGTCTGATATACCTGGCTAGTCTTAGTCTCTAAATTGGGATTTTCCTAGGCTTAAAAAATCCTCCCACTCCCGGGACTTTAATTATAAAGGGGCATCCCGGGTTGCTTAATGCGTAAAACCCTGGGTTGTTGCGAATACCATAATTTCACCATATGGAGGCTTCCGACGTTACCGGAAATGGCTCTTCGGGGCTATCCAGGTTGTGTGGGGGTTGTGGGGCTCCGCTCCCAGGCGATGATGTCATATTATGCGTTCCATGTGCAAAGCAGAATATTGCGCGCCAGTCCGTCGCTCCGGCTTTTGGCTCCTCGCAACTTCCGTCATCTCCTACCCCCCCTCCCTTATTCCGGACCCCGTGTGACATTGTCAAGAGTGGGGATTCGCATTCCGAGGTGCGTGTGCGATTGGCCAACCTCGAGAAGATAATTTCCGCCACGGTAGCTCGGAAGGCTACGGCAAAGCGGAAGCACCTTTCTCCGGCAGCGCCTGCTTCGGAGGATGAGGTAGTTGAAATTTTGGATTGGTCCAATTGTCCCCCTGATGAGGAGGGGGAACTCCTTGAGGAGTCGGATGAGCCTGCAGACCAGCTATTGGTTGACACCGCTGGCGATCAGGCTGTGGGGGTGTCCCTTGACACTCCTTCCATTTTGGCTCAGATGTTTGAAATTTTGGCTTTGGATCCGCCTGAGGCGGTCCCTCCGCCAAAGGGTGAGTTGTTTGATGTGCCCCAGCCGCGTTTGGTGTTTCCCAGGCAACAACACTTTGTGAGGGTTGTCCTTAAGGAATGGGAACAACCCACGCGCCTGGCTGGAATTCCTCCTAGTTGGGATAAACGATATCCCTTTCCGGAGGATTTGGTGAAGCTTTGGTCTGTTCCCCCTGACGTCGATTCACCTGTGTTAGGGCTGTCGAACACGGCTGTGTTGCACTCCCCTGACACTACTACCATTAAAGATGGTGAGGATCGTCGGATTGATCAATTGGCTCGCCATGGTTTTATCAGTGCCGGATCGACACTGCGGCCGGTGTGTGCTTCGGCGCTTCTTCTGTTGGCAGTTAGGTCCATTATTAGGGATCTGTACGCAGGTCTTGATACCGCTTGTGATGAGTTTAGTTCTCTCAAGCAGTGTGAGTCGTTTATTTCCTTTGTCTTGACCGCCCAGGACGATGCACTTGCGATGAGTAGCAGGACCGCGGCACTGCTGGTTGCTATTCGTCGGTCAGTATGGCTGCGCCAGTGGACGGCGGACCTTAACTCTAAGAAGGCGCTGACAGCGCTTCCTTTTGTAGGTTTGCGCCTGTTTGGCGATAAATTGGATTCAGTTACCAAGGGTGGTAAATTGCCTCAACGCAAGAGGCCCCGTCGCTTCTTTCAGGGTGCGACTTCCTTTAGTCCCTCCTTTCGGGGAGGGGCGTCCTTTCCCGCTACCAGGGGTGCAGGTTGGACCCGGGGGAGGGGCCGTGGCCGTCCCGGTCAATCCGGGGGCACCAAGCCCAAGCCTGCTGGTAAGCCCGCTCAGCAATGAGGGGCTGCCCTCACCCGTGCGGGTGGGGGGACGATTGCGACACTTCTCCCTGGTTTGGGACCAGGAGGTTCCGGACAGATGGATCCGGGAGGTGGTGTCGTCCGGTTACAAGCTGGAGTTCGAGTCTCGCCCTCCTTCGCGGTTTTTCCGGTCCCGGGTGCCCACCGATCCTTTGGCTGCGCAGGGGCTCCTGGCGTCGGATAAGGAATCTTCTGGAAATGGCGGTCATCCGGCCGGTGCCGTGTTTAGAGGTGGGCCTCGGTTTTTACTCCAATCTTTTCACAGTTCCCAAGAAGGACGGGTCGGTTCGCCCGTCCTGGATCTGAAGTTCCTCAACAGGTTCATCCGTACTCGGAAGTTTCGCATGGAAACTCTGCGTTCGGCCATCGGTTCTCTTCGGCAGGGGGACTTCATGACGTCCATAGACATCAAGGATGCTTACCTTCATGTTCCCATCTGCCGGGCTCATCAGCGGTTTCTTCGCTTAGTGATGAAGGATCGGCATTTTCAATTTGTGGCACTTCCGTTTGGTCTCACCTCGGCTCCAAGAGTGTTCACCAAGGTGCTGGCAGGGGTGATGGCCATTCTCAGATCTCGGGGCATTCGTGTCGTACCTTATCTGGACGACCTTCTCATCATGGCTCCTTCCCTCATTCCCTCGGAGATGGACACCAGGATGGTGGTCTCCACGCTGGAAAGCTTCGGTTGTGTGATCAACTTTCCCAAATCCTCCCTCGCCCCGGCCAGGGTGGTGTCCTTTCTGGGAATGCGGTTGGATTCTTGTCAACACAGGGTTTTTCTGCCTCAGTCCAAGATTTGTCTGATTCAGGAGTTGGCTCGGGTCCTTCTTTCCAATCCTCGGCCGTCCATCCGTCTGGGGATGAGGCTGGTAGGATTAATGGTTGCCTCGTTCGAGGCAGTTCCTTTCGCTCAGTTTCACACGAGGACGCTTCAGCTTCATCTGTTGGCGTCCTGGGACCGGCGACCACGGACGTTGGATTGGCCCTTCCAGTTGTTCTCCTGAGTCCGGCAGTCCCTTCAATGGTGGTTGGTCTCGGCCAATCTCTTGAGGGGCAGGTCTTTTCTGACTCCTCTTTGGGAAATTGTCACCACGGACGCCAGTCTTTCGGGATGGGGGGGATTCTGGAAGGATCTTCAGTTCCGGGGGCAGTGGGGGCCTCGGGAGGCCCACTTGCCCATCAATATTCTGGAACTGAGAGCCATTCGTCTGGTTCTTGTTCTTTTGACTCAACATGTTCTGGGCCTTCCGGTTCAGGTTCGCTCGGACAATCGAACAGCGGTTGCTTACATCAATCATCAGGGAGGGACTCGCAGTCTGGGTGCCCTCAGAGAGGTGTCCCTGATCCTGGCCTGGGCGGAGGCCCATGTTCCTTGTCTCCCGGCAGTTTACATTCCGGGTGTGGAAAACAGGGAAGTGGATCTGTTGAGCAGGTGCTCTTCCCGTCTGGGAGAATGGGCTCTCCATCCTCAAGTTTTTCGGTCGCTGTGTCTCCGGTGGGGGACACCGGAGGTGGACCTGTTTGCCTCTCGTCACAATTGCAGGCTCCCGACCTTCGTGTCGCTCTCTCGGGATCCTCTGGCTCTGGCGGTGGATGCCATGTCCCTGAGCTGGGGGGATCTGGGGTTTCTGTACCTGTTTCCTCCGATACCCATGCTAGGCAAGGTGGTACAGAAGCTGGCTCTGGAAGGGGTGTCCGCCATTCTCGTGGCTCCAAGGTGGCCAAGGCGAGTATGGTTCACAGACATCGTTCGGCTGGCAGTGGATCAGTTCGTTCTGCCTCTGTGGCCCGATCTGCTCACGCAGGGTCGGCTGTGTTACCCCAATTTACCAACGCTGGGTTTGAAGGCTTGGCTGCTGAAACCTCCATCTTGAAGGAGGAGGGTCTTTCTGACTCGGTCGTTAAGACTCTGATCAGTGCCCGGAAGAGGTCTTCTTCTATCATCTACTATAGGACTTGGAAAGCCTATATCGCTTGGTGTGATATTAGATCTTTGCCTTGTAGGGTCTTTTCTGTTTCCAGGGTTCTGGAGTTTTTGCAATCAGGGCTGGACTCTGGTCTTCAGCTGAGTACTTTGAAAGGGCAGGTTTCTGCCTTATCTATTTTTTTTCAGAAGTGTTTTGCGCTTCATCCTTTAGTTAAAGCCTTTTTCCAGGGGGTTACGCATGTGCTGCCTCCCAGGAAGCCATTACTCCCTGTTTGGGACTTAAACTTGGTTCTCTCTGCTCTTCAGGCTCCTCCCTTTGAGCCCTTGCAGGATATTGCTTTGTCTACCTTGACTCAGAAGACTGCCTTCTTGGTAGCTATCACTTCGGTTCGGCGTGTCTCGGAGTTGGCGGCCTTGTCGATTCAGGCGCCCTATTTTGAGAGGCATCAGGACAAGGTGGTCTTTCGGTTCAAACCGGACTTTCTTCCTAAGGTTGTTTCTGCTTTTTATTTGAATCAGGATATTGTTCTTCCCTCCCTGTGTCCTAAGCCTAAGAATGACAAGGAGAGGGTTTTGTATTGTTTGGATGTAGTACGCTGTGTTAAGTACTATTTAATTACTACTTCTCCGTTTCGTAAAACTGATGCCTTTTTTGTTGTGCCCTGTGGGCCTAGAAAGGGTTTGGCTCCGGCCAAATCTTCCATTAGCAAATGGATATGTCAGGCCGTTATTGGGGCCTATTCTGCTAAGGGGAAAGTTCCCCCTTTTCGTATCACTGCTCATTCTACTCGCGCCGTTGGAGCGTCTTGGGCTTTTCAGCGCCAAGCTTCTGTTGAACAAGTTTGTAAGGCTGCAACCTGGTCTTCTGTTCATACTTTTTCTAAGTTTTACAAGGTTGATGTACGGGCCTCAGCGGATGCTGTTTTTGGCCGCAAGGTTCTGCAGACTGCAGTCATTTAAGTTATGCTTCATTTTGCCTTCGGATACCCATCCCTTGTGGACACTGCTTTTGGATGTCCCAATCGGAAGAATTAAAGGGGAAGCGGGGTGTGTGACACACTGAGAATAATACCATTTTGTGAGTACTCACCTGTAAAATGGATATTGTCAGTGTGTCACACACCCCGCTTCACCCGCCCTTTTTGGTATCCTGGATCCTTTATATGGTAAAGCTTTTCTTTATTTTGAGGTTACCATTGGATTTCCTTGTCTTTCTGCTTTTGAATTCACTGGGTTAAGAGGTATATATAGGCCGGAAGGAGCTCGTTTTCAAGACTTCTCTCTGCAACGTCGCCACCTGCCGATGGAGTAACCCGATCGTAAGAATTAAAGGGGAAGCGGGGTGTGTGACACACTGACAATATCCATTTTACAGGTGAGTACTCACAAAATGGTATTTTTTTCTACATGTAAGGGAGACAATCCAAATTGTTTGGTAAATGTTCACCTTCTGTGTTGTTTGCTGTTCTCAGATCATTTTTGGAAAAAGGCAATATAAACATGTAATAGTGAGATGCAGGGGTGTAGAGTTTGCATATATCTGGGACTATACAAAGCCATATAATATACCAAAGGTATTTCTGGGTATGAACCGACCCAGTGTTTATGGGAACTCAAAGTGTGACCGCGCCTAAATCATAATTGAATAATACAATTTTTACATAAATAAAATACATGAATTTATTTTGATTGACAATAGCATATTAAAATACAAACATAGGGGTTGAGTTTAGAGGATTGTCCTTGGTGCTATACGCTACCAATTCAATTCCCCTTTACCCCTATTCCCCAATATACACCAAATTGTAGAAAAAAGGAATACATCCTATAACCTAACAAAAATATTTACATGTACTCTGATTGACAATCCGCTGGTTAGGCGTAATACAATTTAACAAGTTGCACATGGCTCGCAATACACAATGTACAAAACATTTAATTGGCCATATATTGGCGGTAGATGATATCAATTGATAAATGGTAGACTAGTTTCACCCCCACTAGGGGGCTTCTTCAGTACCAAATCGCATTTGAAAGCGCTTGATCAGCCCATTCAGGCTGATAGTATTATTGCAAACGGCCTCATATCCAGGTGCACTGTCCCAAGATTGACGCTAAACAAATAAAGACATACACAAAGACAAAAACATAAACCACTAATCAGATAAATTCTATTCCCATGTATTAAGGGTACCCACATAGTTCAATTAGACTATGAGGCCCCAGTATCCACTAAAACTTGATTATTACTAAACAGTAATATGCATTAATAAACTACCTGGATGGAAAGGCTTGGAAATCATGAATTGATCAGTGCTCCATACACCAGAGGAAAGGGAATGGCATCAGCCATATATGATAGTATTCTCCACTTCTCGGTCATCTGTGGGCATATGTATAATATCATATTGACACCACATAAAAGACAAGCTACATTCCAAACAATATATGTACTGGTTAAGAGTAGTACTTACAAAAGGAGCAAGGAATACCGGCTTGAGGTCTGCTCAATCGGCTGTGATGGAAAGTGCAGTCCACCCGGTCGCTGTCCCGGGCAGGTCGAAGAGAGCCCACACAGCTGGACACGTGGGAACGTGTTGTGCTGTGTGCTTGACCCGGATGTGACCCTGAACAGCGGGAAGCGCTTTATGCAAGCGTCTGCTCCCAGCTGTAACATGACGTGTCAGCGGCCGAGCTGACAAAGCCGAGCAGCACGCTTGGAGGATGCGTGCTGGCCGGTGTCTCAGCCTACGTCATTGCGGTGGGGGAGGGGTAGACAGCATATGGCCACGAAGGGTGCGAGGGGGAAGAGGGCGGACAGACGGGGCGAGGGGAGGGGACACGGCCAGCCGACACAAGCGGTTGCCATGGCAGCCCCCTGCCGTCAAAGGGCTCCATGTAATGCCCGCAGTGCCGCTAGATCTACAACAGGCAGTGCTGCGTACACACACGCAGCCTGCTGGCTGTGCAGGTATCTCCTCCCCTGCCCCGACCCGCCGCCCCCATCCACCCCGCACCAACTCCCCGGGCACATAGGTGCCCAAGGACATACTGCAGCCAAGGGCCCACCCCCTCCCCACCCAGGTCACATCCAAAGCCCGGTCTCCAGCAAGTTAAGTCCCTTTCATATTTAAGTTAGCTGAGCTCTATGCGGTCTCGATATAGAGGGTAGTGGCTTACCCATATCTTTTAGTGAAATTTACATTAAAAAAAAAATAAAAAAAAAAATAAAAAAAGGGAGCAGCCTTGAAGGTTGGGTTATACACTCTCCCCCCCCCCCCACTAACTACAGAAAGGGGGCGAAACTAATAGTCTCGTTTAGTCCCGGGTGTAGATATGCTTTTGTCCTACTAATCCAACGGGTCTCACGTTGTAACGTCACTTTTTCCAGGTTACCCCCTCTGGGATGTGGGTGAATGCGATCCAATCCCTGTACTCGTAGGTCAGTCGGGTCCTGATTATGAAACCTAATGAAATGACGGCCAATGGGAGATTTAATATTGGCTGTCCGAATGTCATATTGATGCTCGTATACTCTTTTCTTAAGGGGTCTATTGGTCTTGCCTATAAAGAAGCATCCGCATGGACATGTTAAAATGTAGATAACATGCGGGGTATCGCAATTTATAAAATGTCGAGGGGTGAATTCTGCATGACCAGGGATTGTTATCTTCTTCCCCGGGCGTATGAACCTACAGCAGCTGCATTTCTTTTGGCACTGATAGGTGCCTCTATATTTGCAACATTTTTTTCGACTGTTTGGAGCATAATGGCTCCGTACCAATCTATCCCGAAGATTCTTTGCACGCCTAAAAATGAACTGTGGCTGAGACGGAACAATATTTTTCAGTAACTCATCATTGGCTAGTAGGTGCCAATGTTGTCTGAAAATTTTTTTAATTTGATGTTGATCAGCAGAATATGTAATTGAAATTGCTAATTGCCTTTCTTTGTCTTTAAGCCTGGGTTTGTAAAGAATCTCGGGGCGTGGTCTCGCTTTTGCTTTCTTGTAGGCCTTTGTGAGTATGTTACTCGAATATCCTCTCTTCAGTAACCTATCTCTAATGCCATCAGCAGCCGCCTGAAAGTCACTATCTTGTGTGCAATTTCTACGGGCCCGTAGATATTCACCATATGGAATACTCGAGAGTAAATGTTGTGGGTGGGCACTTGATGCCCGTAGGATGGTATTGGCCGCTGTGATCTTACGGTAAAAATTTGTATGAATTTGACCTTGGGAATTGATGGAAACAGTGAGATCCAAAAAGTTGATTTGTTTTGTACTGACCTCATGGGTGAACTTTAGATTAAGACTGTTACAGTTCAGGATAGCGATAAATTCCTCTAGCAGTTTACGTGGACCTGTCCATAGAATGAATATATCATCTATGTACCTGTGCCACGACAATACGTGGCACAGGTACTTATCGAGCTCGTCCTCACCCCACAACCCCCTCTCCCAGCGGCCCAGGTACAGGTTCGCATAGGATGGGGCACAAGTAGTCCCCATCGCAGTCCCCTGCACCTGGCGATAAAGTTGGCCGCTGAAGAGAAAGAGGTTGTGGGTGAGGACGAACTCCAAAAGTTTCATGATGAAAGAATTGAGATCATGTTGTCTTAGATCCAACTCATCCAAAAAGTATTGCACCGCTGCTAGTCCCTGTGAATGGGGAATACTGGAATAGAGGGCCTCCACGTCCAGGCCCACCAAACAGGTCCCCGGAGGCACAGTCAGCTCATCAAGGACGCGGAGCAGATGACCCGTGTCCTTAAGAAAGGAGGGTAATTGATGCACAAGAGGTTGGAGATAGTGGTCGACGAACCGACTGGCCCGATCCGTTAAAGACCCCATGCCCGACACTATGGGCCTGCCCGGAGGGGCGACAACCGACTTGTGCACCTTGGGCAGGGCATAGAAGGTGGCAATAGTCGGGCATGGGGCCTCCAGATAGTCCCTAGTCGGTCCGTCGATAATCCTGTGCATTACCGCGTCATTGATGAGCGAGTGATATTCCTCCGAGGCCTGCTCGAGCCTGGACATGGGGGCCCTCTCATACCAGTCCCTGTTGTTGAGAATTTGGAAACACATTTGTTCATAAAATGTATTCTCCATCACCACTATGTTTCCCCCCTTATCAGCTGGTTTTATAGTAAGATTGCCTAAATTCTCCAATTCCTCTAATGCCCGTTGATGTGAAGGGGAGAGATTAGGGCTGGATCTGTGCGGAATGTTCTCAACTGCTCTCGTCACAGTGTTCACAAATGTTTGCAGTGATGCATTTGTACTCAAGGGGGGGTAGAAATTTGATGGTTTCTTGAATGTCCTCTGTTTAGTTACTATCATGGGGGAAATCCCTGTAGCCTCCTCACCCAACTGAAGGATTTCCTCCTCCAACTGCTGCTCCAAAAGTTCAGGGTTAAATGGAATGTCCTTGGTATCGTCTTTTCTCTCAAACATTTGTTTACATAGGACTTTCCTCGCAAAGAGGTGCAAATCCTTCACCACCTCAAAGTTATCGGTTTGTTGTACCGGACAAAAGTTCAAACCCAAGGAAAGAACTTCCTGTTGGTGAGCAGTTAGCTCTGTTTTGGACAAGTTAATAATATTTCCCTGGTCAATATTCTGATGGCTAATCCCTGCCTCCCTTTCTTTTGGGTGGCTGTCAATTCTAGTTTTGGCTTTAGTTATATTCGAATTTTTGTACTTTCGTCGTCTGAGGTTCCGCCGGCGATTTCTACGCTGTCTAAAAAATCATGTCTATTTGTCACCTTCTTTGGGTTATCTACCTCCCAATCCCTCAGTTCTTTTTGGGAGCGTTTGACTTTCGATCTAGTCATGACCTCCCCTCTATTGCTGAGTTGTTCCCTTCTAGGGGGACCTTTATCATGTTTGGGACCCACTTGCCATACAGGTTTTTGCCCTTCTCTATACCTCCAGCCTATTTTCTCCCTTGAAGAGGATGAATCAGAGGAAGAATACTGTCGCATTTGAAATTCTCTCCGATTTGATCGGTTCTCAGTGCTTGGCCAAATATAGGCTTTTGATTGTTTATAAACCAGAGAATCCCGCTGTAATTTATGCTCTTTGCTTTCTATTAATTCCTTATTAAATTTTTCAATAGATAACTTAATACTGGTATCCCGTTTAGTGAAATAATCATCACGTTTGTAGGTGCCCAATTCCTCGACTAGTTTTTTAATTTGTTCGTCTAGAACTCTTAAATGTTGATTATGTTGGTCGATCAATAGGGCCATTAGTGTCATTGAGCACTCCTGTAGGGCTCCCTCCCATTTTTTCTTAAAATCCTCAGTAATATACCCTATTTGGGGAAAGACCCGTAGTCTCAAGCCCCTCGGGGCAACATTTTTTTCTCTATACTCCTTTAGGAATTGCACATCCCACCAAACTTTTGACTTTTTCATTAGTGATGTATAAAGTACATTAAAGGTAGCATTAGTAAATTCCTGTTGTTGGATTTGGGTTTTACTGGTAAGTCGGTTGGTCGTTAGATCAGAGATCATACTATCCCATTTATCCTGATAGAGTTCCGTCATTGTTAGAAGAAGAAGGAAAAAAAAAAAAAAAAAAAAAAACGCTGTGTTGTTAAACACCAGATTGTACAGCCATACACACCTAAGACAAAACCTACTGGCTAACAGATACAAAGACACAGACAGCATCCACTTCGAACGTGCACCTGTAAATGGGGTAACTTCCCCTTTAACCAGCTTATAGCCTCTTTAAGGGAGGGGTCAAGAGATTGGAGGTGTATGCCCTCCAAATGGTTCAGTTAAGCAGTATTACTGCAAAATATTAACATTCGTTTAGGAGTCTCAGAAAGCACAGCCCCACATCCCCATTGAAAGTAAGGCTGTGTCACCTAAGACCCCCAAATGGCCCTCTCCACTGTTAGACACCAATTAGCAGACCTCTATGGGGCGTGCATTATAATTGGTGCGGCTGGTGCACACATGGTTCCCTTCAGTAAGGATATAATATACCAAAGGTATTTCTGGGTATGAACCGACCCAGTGTTTATGGGAACTCAAAGTGTGACCGCGCCTAAATCATAATTGAATAATACAATTTTTACATAAATAAAATACATGAATTTATTTTGATTGACAATAGCATATTAAAATACAAACATAGGGGTTGAGTTTAGAGGATTGTCCTTGGTGCTATACGCTACCAATTCAATTCCCCTTTACCCCTATTCCCCAATATACACCAAATTGTAGAAAAAAGGAATACATCCTATAACCTAACAAAAATATTTACATGTACTCTGATTGACAATCCGCTGGTTAGGCGTAATACAATTTAACAAGTTGCACATGGCTCGCAATACACAATGTACAAAACATTTAATTGGCCATATATTGGCGGTAGATGATATCAATTGATAAATGGTAGACTAGTTTCACCCCCACTAGGGGGCTTCTTCAGTACCAAATCGCATTTGAAAGCGCTTGATCAGCCCATTCAGGCTGATAGTATTATTGCAAACGGCCTCATATCCAGGTGCACTGTCCCAAGATTGACGCTAAACAAATAAAGACATACACAAAGACAAAAACATAAACCACTAATCAAATAATTCTATATCTGATTCTATATCTGCTATACAAAGCCCACTTATATGCATGCGTACATGCTTCTCCTGGAGCGTATTAGCTCTCCTGTACTGCCAATGCAGAACTTATATGTAGGTTGCACATTGTTTGGACAAAATCTGAAGTGTGTTTAGCCAAGCACCTTCTCTTTTTAGTACAGGGGGAGAATGAGGTTGCATACCCTGTGGTGTGCTTGAAGGGGAACATTAGCAGGTTTGTAATGTGTTCAGTTCCTTTTCACAATAACACTTGATAATCCAAATTGCAGTGTTCCCCTCTCCTCTTGATCCAGATGTGTTGTGGTCTCTCAAGGTCTGTGTGTGTGGAGCTTTACAAAATCTAGCCTGTTGGTGGCTCTCGAGGAGAGGGTTGGGAAACAATTATGTAGAGTAGTAGCAGTAAGGCTGAGTACAGCAGCCCTTGGATTTAGCTAAGCAAAAAATGTGTATTCTGTGCTGGTTTTCTGGCCCTCTAAATTTTTAAAAAGTCTACTGAAATGGAAATTTAAAATGCAAGACATGACCTGCAGTAGTTTATAGCTCTGTATGTTGTATGCAATAGACATGTATTTACATTGATATTATGGGGCAAATTAACAGCCAGTCAGGTGGATTGCTTTAAACTTTTCGGGTCATGGAATTTGGCTCCCGCATTTACGTACTCCCACCATTCCCTTTGCTGCGCTGTCATACTGGGGTTGGGAAACAAAAAAAGATTGATTGTATGCCTCTGCACACTGCACGCCATTGGACCCATTCATTTCCTTGACTGTAAGTTAGAAACCACCAGAGATATTCTTGGTGTGCCACATACCCCGCTTCACCTTTAATATTCTTCACGATTGGGGTTAACTCACCGCCAGGTGACGCTGTGCAGAGAGGAAGTCTTGTAACGAGCCCCCTTCCGGCCTATATATACCCAGTACCTCCCATTTATCACCAGTATTTTTCACAGAAGATTGAAGTCTCCTGCTTACAGGTAGCCGGGGTCTTACCCGACACCCCCTTTTGGTCTATTTCTGCCCGGTTTTGAATGTTTATACCTTTATGGTGGTTTGGAAGCCTCCCAGCCTAGGCTGCTCACTGGGCAATTGGTAGACGGCACTATAGGTGCCTAGGAGCTTATCTCCTCCGCTCGACCCCCTCTTTTGGGGGCAATGTGGCTATCCGGCATGGTGATCCGGAAATGGGATGCCCCTGTCCCGAGGGTCCCCTTAGCCCCTTACTCTCCCGTTACGGTCCCTTCTCCCTTCACTATGGGGGGGGGGGTTAGAGGGTTGTGTATTGTGTGTGTATTTCACTGTATGACTTTTGTTACATATGTGTTTTACTTTTGTGCACTTATCAGACTGCACCGCAAGAGTGCACTTGGTCTGATTATTCCTCTTAAGAGCTTCCTCGGGCAGGTCTTTTAAATAGTACTGGCCGGCTTGGCCAGTGTTCAGGTCAGCTTTAGGGGCAGCTGGGGCGGGCCGCGCTGTGGCAGGCTGGCTTGCTGCCTGAGCCTTTGGATATCACAGCCCCCCTCCCCCGCTGGTCTCCTTGCCGTTCGGCCGCCATTGGGCAGGCCGCATTGTCAGTATCGGCTGCGCTGTTTCTTCCCTTCCCTCCCTCCTCCTCCCCCCTCCTCCTGCCTTTGTTTTTTGGTCCCGTTGTAGTGGCTCATCTGGTAGTAAATCCCTTGATGACTTGGCCGCACTGATCGGGCTTGAGGGGGGCGGGCCCCGGTGATGTGGAAACGGGGGCGTGGCACCGGCGGCAGCATCATGCGGCCGGCCCCAGCCTCACTTCCTTCCTTCCTGGCTTAAAGGAAGACACGTGGGGGGGGCTCGCTGCCGCACATGGGTCTATTTACCTTTTTGGCTCCTGCTGCTGCTGGCTGCTGCGTCGTCCATGCTGTTGCTGCGGCTGCTCTCGTATCTTTGCAGGTAAGCGGCCCCACCTTGTGTGGGGCCGTTGAGTGTTATTTAAAATCTATAATGTTTATAGTTTTTTAGACATAGGGGGGAGAGATCTTTAAGGGGATGCATCATGATTATCATTATTTTTATGTATTAAATAGAGGGCAAGGGTTTTTCCTTTGCTTATTTAACCCTTCTAGCGCCAGCTACGTAAAATTCACGTAGCTGCCTCTCCTGTCGTTAAACGCCAGCTACGTGAATTTTACGTAGCTAGCGTTCCCTTACCTTCCGGGCCATCGGGGGGGGCATCAGCGGGCCCGTTGCTGTGGAGCAGCTTGCAGGGAGTCCACGGGTCAGGGGGAGGTGACCTGGGTGTGACCCAAGTCACCCGATCGCTCCCCTGACCAATCAGCAGGGGGCGCACGGCAGCTGTCATCAGCCGGCGCCCCCTGCTTACCTCATCCAGCGCAGCATCGTTTCTGGAGCCCAGGGCGATGGTAAGGCCGATCGCCGGCAAGACGCCCTCCACCAGCCTAGCCTCCGCCGCCCCGCCTGCCCGCCCCCCGCCTCCTGCCTCCTATTAGCTGGCTATACGCGCGACGCGCGCCCGACGGCTCTCCGCTCACCACCATGCCGCCATCCATCCATCCTATCACCCCCAATGCTGCCATCCGTCCTCTCACCCCCAATCCAGTCACCCTGTCACCCCCAATGCAGCCATACATCCATCCATCTTGTCACCCCCATGCAGCAATCCATCCATCCATCCTCTCACCTCCAATCCAGCCATCCTGTCACCCCCATGCAGCCATGCATCCTGTCACCCCCATGCAGCCATGCATCCTGTCACCCCCATGCAGCCATGCATCCTGTCGCCCCCATGCAGCCATGCATCCTGTCGCCCCCATGCAGCCATGCATCCTGTCACCCCCCATGCAGCCATGCATCCTGTCACCCCCCATGCAGCCATGCATCCTGTCACCCCCATGCAGCCATGCATCCTGCCACCCCCATGCAGCCATGCATCCTGCCACCCCCATGCAGCCATGCATCCTGTCACCCCCATGCAGCCATGCATCCTGTCACCCCCATGCAGCCATGCATCCTGTCACCCCCATGCAGCCATGCATCCTGTCACCCCCATGCAGCCATGCATCCTGTCACCCCCATGCAGCCATGCATCCTGTCACCCCCCATTCAGCCATGCATCCTGTCACCCCCCATGCAGCCATCCATCCATCCTGTCACCCCCCATGCAGCCATCCATCCATCCTGTCACCCCCATGCAGCCATCCATCCATCCTGTCACCCCCATGCAGCCATCCATCCATCCTGTCACCCCCATGCAGCCATCCATCCATCCTGTCACCCCCATGCAGCCATCCATCCATCCTGTCACCCCCATGCAGCCATCCATCCATCCTGTCACCCCCCATGCAGCCATCCATCCATCCTGTCACCCCCATGCAGCCATCCATCCATCCTGTCACCCCCATGCAGCCATCCATCCATCCTGTCACCCCCATGCAGCCATCCATCCATCCTGTCACCCCCATGCAGCCATCCATCCATCCTGTCACCCCCATGCAGCCATGCATCCTGTCACCCCCATGCAGCCATGCATCCTGTCACCCCCCATGCAGCCATGCATCCTGTCACCCCCCATGCAGCCATCCATCCATCCTGTCACCCCCATGCAGCCATCCATCCATCCTGTCACCCCCATGCAGCCATCCATCCATCATGTCACCCCCATGCAGCCATCCATCCATCCTGTCACCCCCATGCAGCCATGCATCCTGTCACCCCCCATGCAGCCATGCATCCTGTCACCCCCCATGCAGCCATGCATCCTGTCACCCCCCATGCAGCCATCCATCCATCCTGTCACCCCCATGCAGCCATCCATCCATCCTGTCACCCCCATGCAGCCATCCATCCATCATGTCACCCCCATGCAGCAATCCATCTTGTCACCCCCATGCAGCCATCCATCTTGTCACCCCCATGCAGCCATCCATCTTGTCACCCCCATGCAGCCATCCATCTTGTCACCCCCATGCAGCCATCCATCTTGTCACCCCCATGCAGCCATCCATCTTGTCACCCCCATGCAGCCATCCATCTTGTCACCCCCATGCAGCCATCCATCCATCCTGTCACCCCCAATGCAGCCATCCATCTTGTCACCCCCATGCAGCCATCCATCCATCCTGTCACCCCCAATGCAGCCATCCATCCATCCTGTCACCCCCAATGCAGCCATCCATCCATCTTGTCACCCCCATGCAGCCATCCATCTTGTCACCCCCATGCAGCCATCCATCCTGTCACCCCCATGCAGCCATCCATCCTGTCACCCCCATGCAGCCATCCATCCTGTCACCCCCATGCAGCCATCCATCTTGTCACCCCCATGCAGCCATCCATCTTGTCACCCCCATGCAGCCATCCATCTTGTCACCCCCATGCAGCCATCCATCTTGTCACCCCCATGCAGCCATCCATCTTGTCACCCCCATGCAGCCATCCATCTTGTCACCCCCATGCAGCCATCCATCTTGTCACCCCCATGCAGCCATCCATCTTGTCACCCCCATGCAGCCATCCATCTTGTCACCCCCATGCAGCCATCCATCTTGTCACCCCCATGCAGCCATCCATCTTGTCACCCCCATGCAGCCATCCATCTTGTCACCCCCATGCAGCCATCCATCTTGTCACCCCCATGCAGCCATCCATCTTGTCACCCCCATGCAGCCATCCATCTTGTCACCCCCATGCAGCCATCCATCTTGTCACCCCCATGCAGCCATCCATCTTGTCACCCCCATGCAGCCATCCATCTTGTCACCCCCATGCAGCCATCCATCTTGTCACCCCCATGCAGCCATCCATCTTGTCACCCCCATGCAGCCATCCATCCATCCTATCACCCCCAATGCAGTAATCCATCCTATCACCCCCAATGCAGCCATCCATCCATCCTGTCACCCCCAATGCAGTAATCCATCCTATCACCCCCAATGCAGCCATCCATCCATCCTGTCACCCCCAATGCAGTAATACATCCTATCACCCCCATGCAGCCATCCATCCTATCCCCCCAGGCGATCATGTGCTCCCTGGCGGCCGCGCTCGCACCCACCTGGCCCCCATCTTGGTCGGCTCTGACAGCCGGCATCTTGATTGGCCTCCTCGCCCTACCTGCCCCGCCTCAGCCATTGGTTACAGAGCATTGCCGGCGCGGGACATGAGAGCAGGCCGCCGGACTCCGCCCACCTGTGTGACTGACTGAAGTACTGAGGAAGAGACCCCGGAAGAAAAGGTATTTAAAAAAACGAAAAAAAAAATAGATGTTGATTTTGGAGAGGGAGTGTGTGTGTGTATATGTGTGTTTTTTTTTTTCAGTTTGGTCACGGGGCTCCCGAGCGCATGCCCATAGGGGCGCCCGTGCCCCATGACCAACATGTAAATCTGGCCAGTTCGGGGGTTCCAACCAGTATAACCAGTGAGTTTTGGGAAGGCTTGCGCCCAGAAAGCTGCAGCTACAACAACAAGCCTGGTACGCCTAGAACGCTTGAGGTGTGTACTTTCAGGTACCATGTGGTTTGTTGGGGGTATTTTTATTGAAAGTGATGTTTTTGTTGAAAAAGCGCAAGGTGCGCACTTTGTCTGCAGAGCAGGAAATTTCAATGGAAATGCCCGTTATGCATACGCTTTGCTTTGGGGCAATTGGCAACCCTACCCTTGGAGGTAGCTATGCATGTTGGGTATTGTTCTGTTCAGAAGACCTTGCCATTTCAGATTTGATTTGTTTTTTTTGGTTAGCGCATGTTTTTTATAGAAAAATTTGGTCTTAATGCTGCATTTTTGCTATTTTTTTAGGGAAATCCGGTACAACCAGTGAGTTTCGGGAAGGCTTGCGCCCAGAAAGCTGCAGCTACAACAACAAGCCTGGTACGCCTAGAGCGCTTGAGGTGTGTACTTTCAGGGAACATGTGGTTTGTGGGGGGGTATTTTTATTGAAAAGTGATGTTTTGGTTGAAAAAGCGCAAGGTGCGCACTTTGTCTGCAGAGCAGGAAATTTCAATTGAAATGCCTGTTATGCATACGCTTTGCTTTGGGGTAATTGGCAGCCCTACCCTTGGAGGTAGCTATGCATGTTGGGTATTGTTCTGTTCAGAAGACCTTGCCATTTCAGATTTGATTATTTTTTTTTGGTTAGCGCATGTTTTTTATAGAAAAAATTGGTCTTAATGCTGCATTTTTGCAATTTTTTTAGGGAAATCGGGTACAACCAGTGAGTTTCGGGAAGGCTTGCGCCCAGAAAGCTGCAGCTACAACAACAAGCCTGGTACGCCTAGAACGCTTGAGGTGTGTACTTTCAGGTACCATGTGGTTTGTTGGGGGTATTTTTATTGAAAGTGATGTTTTTGTTGAAAAAGCGCAAGGTGCGCACTTTGTCTGCAGAGCAGGAAATTTCAATGGAAATGCCCGTTATGCATACGCTTTGCTTTGGGGTAATTGGCAACCCTACCCTTGGAGGTAGCTATGCATGTTGGGTATTGTTCTGTTCAGAAGACCTTGCCATTTCAGATTTGATTCGTTTTTTTTGGTTAGCGCATGTTTTTTATAGAAAAATTTGGTCTTAATGCTGCATTTTTGCTATTTTTTTAGGGAAATCCGGTACAACCAGTGAGTTTCGGGAAGGCTTGCGCCCAGAAAGCTGCAGCTACAACAACAAGCCTGGTACGCCTAGAGCGCTTGAGGTGTGTACTTTCAGGGAACATGTGGTTTGTGGGGGGGTATTTTTATTGAAAAGTGATGTTTTGGTTGAAAAAGCGCAAGGTGCGCACTTTGTCTGCAGAGCAGGAAATTTCAATTGAAATGCCTGTTATGCATACGCTTTGCTTTGGGGTAATTGGCAGCCCTACCCTTGGAGGTAGCTATGCATGTTGGGTATTGTTCTGTTCAGAAGACCTTGCCATTTCAGATTTGATTATTTTTTTTTGGTTAGCGCATGTTTTTTATAGAAAAAATTGGTCTTAATGCTGCATTTTTGCAATTTTTTTAGGGAAATCGGGTACAACCAGTGAGTTTCGGGAAGGCTTGCGCCCAGAAAGCTGCAGCTACAACAACAAGCCTGGCACGTCTAGAACGCTTGAGGTGTGTACTTTCAGCGAACATATGGTTTGTGGGGGGTATTTCAATTGAAAAGTGGTGTTTTGGTTGAAAAACCGCAAGGAGAGCAAAATTGTGTATTTTCTTTGAAAATTAGCTCACGTGGGCAGGAAAGGATGTCTACCAATACATATGTGGTACTGTTGCAATCGGGAGCAATAGGGCTTTTACACACAATATGATTTTCTGGAACAACTTGCATGTTTTATTAGGAAAACACTAAAATTGTAAAAAAATATTTAAAAAACACTGACAATCTTACAAACAAGACACTTCATGTTAAAGCCCAGACTGTGCTGAAAAAAACAATATATAATTGTCCAGGGAAATACTGGGAAATCTCTTCAAAAATCACAGTTGAACATGTGGAGCGCAAAATAGTGCAAAATGGTCTGGCAACAAAGGGTGACACAATCTCAAGGTAGGCTGGCGGTTAAAGGCACCTTGGTGCCGTGCATAAGTATGTTTGCATGTTGCCAGATGTTTGGGGGTCTGACTGTTGGTTTTTTCTCCCCCTACAGATCCTGGGAATCCCTGATTAAAGCGGCCTCCGGGCTCTATATTACTTGGCTAGTCTTTCTTTAAAAAAAAAAAAAAAAGGAAAATTGTGACATTTATATATATATATATATATATATATATATATATATATATATATATATATATATATATATATATATATATTAAAAAAATATATATATATAACCCTTTCAGTGCCAAGCACGTAGAATCTACATGCTTGACTTTCCCCCCTGCTAGTAAAAAAAATACAAATCACAAATACTCACCTGACCCCTCGTTGGATCCGGCTGGGTCTCCTCTTTAAATTGTTGCCATCCGATCCCCCGTGGGGCTCCAGGAGTGCCCCCGGAATAGCCCCCCCCCCCCCCCCCCCCGTTTTGGCAGCAGCAGCTGCTAACTGTACAAAAAAATAAAAATAAAAATGACATTTACTTACCTGCAGTCGCGCTGCCTCCCTCCGGGTCTCCTCTTCACTGGGGGGGCCTCCGATCGCCCCCCCAGCCTCTTCAGCTTCAGGGGAGAGCCTGAAAGGGCTCTCCCCCTCCTCTCCCGACGGGCGCTGCCATCTTGTTGTTAAGCCCCGGGGCTTATGACGTCACTCCTGGGCCTCTTACTGCCTCTCCTCGGCTCAGCTGTCAGATGCCCTGGTGATCGCTGGGCAGAGCAGTGGAGGGGCAGGGGATGCTCTGATCCCCTGCCCCCCCCCTCCTCTGGCCAGCGATCACCAAGGCATTTGACAGCTGATCTACACAGGAGCTGACAATCGGGTGAGGTAAGTAAAGTAAAAAAAAAACGTTTTTTGTTTTTTTTTTAATAAATGACATTTTTGTTTTTTTTTTAATAAATGACATTTTTGTGTGTGTGTGTTTTTTTTTATGTTAACCCTTTGTGAACTGGTAAGGGATCCATGAGACCCCTTATGCCAGTTCACAAGGCTGGGGTCTGGCAAGTCACCTGCAACTAGCGGGTGGCTTGCCATTAACCCCCGCACCCCCAATTACCTGCCTCCCCAAAGCCCAGGGGGGGGCAGAAGAGCCCGGGCCCACACAGGGTATGTGGGCTCGTAGGCTGCAGGGTGGGGGGCCACAAAAGCTGGCCCCCCCACTCTGTGCCTACAAGCCCCCATAGCTGGTCCCGGGCTGGTCATGACGGGTAAGGGGGACCCTACGTCATTTTTTTTTTTAATTTTAAGGGTTAGGGTTAGCCTAACCCTAACCCTTGAAATTAAAAAAAAAAAATGGGTTCCCCCCCCTCCCCCGGAGGGGGGACCTTACGTCATTTTTATTTAATTTTTAAGGGTTAGGGTTAGCTTAACCCTAACCCTTAAAATTAAAAAAAAAAAAATGGGTTCCCCTCTACGTAATTGTTTTTATTTTTAAGGGTTAGGGTTAGCCTAACCCTAACCCTTAAAATTCAAAATAAAATTACATTTTTTTTTTTGAGGGTTAGGGTTAGGCTAACCCTAACCCTTAAAAAAAAAAAAAAAAAATGACATAGGGCGGGGGGGTCCCCGTTTTTTGGGGGGATTTTTTATTTTTGTATATTTTTTTATTTGTTAGGGTTAGCCTAACCCTAACCCTTACCCTTAAAATTCCCCCCAAAAAGGGGCGACCCTATGTAATTTTTGGGGGGATTTTTGAGGGTTAGGGTTAGCCTAACCCTAAACCCTTAAAATTACCCCCAAAAATGCCCCCCCCCCCCAGAAGGGGGGACCCTATGTCATTTTTTTTTTAATTAACCCCTTATGTTTATAGTGTGGATAGTAGTTGTATTTTATTTGTAATGTAATAATGTAATAAATAAATGTAAGTGCTCTTTTCAGTTTGGGGGGTCTCCAGGGCAAGAATGGGGGGGCTACCGATACATATGTGGTACCGTTGTAATCGGGAGAAATGGGGCTATCACATGCAATATGGTTTTCATTTAAAAAAAAAAAAAGGTTTTATTTAAAATAAAGGAGACAATTGTTTAAATATATATATATATATTTTTTTTTTTTTAAGCAGAAATATTCAAAAAACAGTAGAAAAATTACAAACAAGACATTTCATATTAAAGCCTAAACTCTGCTGCAAAAAATGTATATGTAATGTATAACATTTTTCTGGAAATTCCAGCAAAAATCACGGTTAATCATGCCGCAAAATGGGGAAAACTGACCTGTCAACAGAGGGTGACAAAACTTCAAGTAGGCTGACAATTAAAAGGGTTAATAGTAACTATGCATGTTGGGTATTGTTCTGCTCGGGGGACCTTGCGCTTTCAGATTTAGCTTGTTTTTTCTTGTTTGCATATTGATATTTTAGGAAAACATGGTTTTTATTCTTCTTTTTTATAATTGTTTTTAGGAAAACCCTGTGCAACCTAAGAATTCTTCAATGGATTACTTCCAGAAAGATGAGCCCACTACAACAAGCTCAGTACTCTTAGAAAGCTTAACATGTGTACTTTCAGGGAATATATGGTTTGTGGGGATATTCTTAATTTAAAGGGTTGTTTTGGTTGAAAAATCGCAAGGTGCGCACTTTGTCTGCAGAGCTGAAATTTTTAAGTAAAATTACCGTTATGCGCACGTTTTACTTTGGGGTGTTTGGCAACTCTTCCCTTGACAGTACCTATGCATGTTGCGTATTGTTCTGCTCGGGGGATGTTGCTTTTTCAGATTTTATATGTTTTTTTCTGTTTGCATATAGTTTTTTTTAGGAAAATGTGGCTTTGATTCTTCTTTTTTATTCTTTTTTAGGGAAACTCTGTGCAACCAAAGAATTGATTGAGGGATTACTTCCAGAAAATTGCGCCCATGTCAACAAACCTGGTACGCCTAGAAAGCCTGAGGTGTATACTTCCAGAGAATATATAGTTTTTGGGGGGTATTTCAAATTTAAAGGGTTCTTTTTCTGGAAAGACAGCAAGGTGCGCTTAGCGCGGTGCATAGTTGTATTTTATCTGAAAATCTCCTAAAGCGCTGTTTCAGTTTGGGGCAGTCTCCTGGGCAGGAAAGGGTGTCTACCTATACATATGTGGTAACGCTGTGACCGGGATTAATTGGGGTTTCACATGCAATAAGATTTTATTGACAAACTTAAATTTTTTATTACAAAAAAACACTACAAATTGCAAAAAATAGATTTTTTTTTTATTTTTTTGCACATATTTCACCCAAAAGTATTGAGAATACACCTAAAAAATTACAAACAAGACATTTCACGTTAAAGCCCAGACTCTGCTGAAAAAAACAATATATCATTTTCCTGGGAAATCCCTGGAAATCTCTTCAAAAATCACATTTGAACATGGGGAGCGTAAAATAGTGCAAAATGGTCTGGCACCAAGGGTGACAAAAACTACAGGTAGGCTGGCAGCGAAAGGGATAATCTATATTTATATATAGATTATTAAGGGGATCTTCTTTATGAATTAAATCCTCCCTTCCGGGACATTTACAATAAGGGGGCATCCCGGGTGGCTTATGCCTTAAAACCCAAAAGTTTGCGAATACCATAAATCACCATATGGAGGCTTCCGATATTACCGGAAATGGTTCTTCTGGGCCATCTAGGGGGTGCGCAAGATGTGGGACTCCGCTCCCAGCTGATGATGTCTTTGTATGCATTCCTTGTGCAAGGCAGAGTATTGCGCGTCAGTCCGTCGCTCCGGCTGCTGGCCCGTCGCAACTTCCATCATCTCCTACCTCTCCCTCCCTGTTCCGGACCCCGTGTGACACTGTCAAGAGTGGGGATTCGCAATCCGAGGTGGCGGCACGGTTGGCCAGCCTCGGGAAAATAGTGTCCGTTTAAAGCAGGGTCAAAAGCCACTGCAAAACGGAAGCACCTGACTCCGATACCTTCGGCTTCACAGGATGAGGTATGTGAGCCTGTGGAATGGTCCGATGGCTCCCCGGACGAGGGAGAATTCCTGTTGGAGTCAGATGAGCCTGCAGATCAGCTTGAGGCTGATGCTGTTGGCGATTGGTCGGCGGGGGTTTCCCTTGACACCCCCTCCATTCTGGCTCAAATGTTTGAAATTCTGAATTTAGATCCGCCTGAGGCTGTCACCCTGCCAAAGGGCCAGTTGTTTAAAGAGCCTCAGCCGTGTTGGGTTTTTCCCAGACAACATCACTTTGAGAGGGTGGTGCTTAAGGAATGGGAACATCCCACGCGGTTATCTGGAATCCCTTCCAGTTGGGAAAAGCGTTATCCTTTTCCACCAGAATTGGTGAAGCTTTGGTCCGTCCCTCCTGACGTCGATACCCCTGTGCAGACACCCCTATGGTACAGTCTGCTGAGACCACTGTCCCTAAAGATGGGGAGGATCGTCGGATTGACCAGTACACTCGCCATGGTTTTATTTATGCTGGGTCAACGATGCGCCCGGTGTGTGCTTCGGCGCTTCTTCTATTGGCGGTTAGGTCTGTAATTCAGGAGCTGTGTGGGGATCTCGATCCCACTTGTAAAGAGTTTACTGCGCTCAAGCAGTGTGAATCTTTTGTTTCCTATGTTCTATCCGCTCAGGGCGATGCGCTGGCTATGAGTAGCAAGACAGCTGCAATGCTGGTGGCTATTCGTCGGTCAGTATGGCTGCGTCAGTGGTCGGCGGACTCAGCTTCTAAAAAGGTGCTCACAGCTCTCCCCTTTTTGGGCT
Organism: Gastrophryne carolinensis; assembly: GCA_027917425.1. NCBI lineage: Eukaryota > Metazoa > Chordata > Amphibia > Anura > Microhylidae > Gastrophryne > Gastrophryne carolinensis. The sequence goes on from CM051238.1 coordinate 208,830,287, forward strand.
TGCGTCTGTTTGGTGAGAAAATTGATTCAGTCGCAAAAGGTGGTAAGATGCCACAACGCAAGAGGCCTCGTCGTCCCTTTAAGCGGGTAGGGGGGCTTCCTTTCCCGCTACCAGAGGTGCAGGTTGGACTCGGGGGAGGGGCCGTGGCCGTCCCGCTCAGTCCTGGGGCACCAAGCCCAAGCCTGCTGGTAAACCCGCTCAGCAATGAGGGGCTGCCCTCACCCGTGCGGGTGGGGGGACGATTACGACATTTCTCCCAGGTTTGGGACCAGGAGATTCCGGACAGATGGATCCGGGAGGTAGTGTCGTCCGGTTACAAACTGGAATTCGACTCTCGCCCTCCTTCACGGTTCTTTCGGTCTCGGGTGCCCATCGATCCCTTGGCCGCACAGGGGCTCCTGGCGTCGGTAAAGAATCTGTTAGGGATGGCGGTCATCCGGCCGGTACCGCGCTTAGAGATGGGCCTCGGGTTTTATTCCAATCTTTTTGCAGTCCCCAAGAAAGACGGGTCAGTCCGTCCCGTCCTAGACCTGAAATTGCTCAACAGGTTCATCCGTGTTCGGAAGTTTCGCATGGAAAGCTTGTGTACGGCCGTCGGTTCCCTTCGGCAAGGGGACTTCATGACGTCCATAGACATCAAGGATGCTTATCTTCATGTTCCCATCTGCCACGCTCATCAACGTTTTCTTCGATTCGTGATGGAAAATCAACATTATCAATTCGTGGCACTTCCGTTTGGCCTTACCTCAGCTCCAAGAGTGTTCACCAAGGTGCTGGCAGGGGTCATGGCCATTTTCAGATCTCGGGGCATTCGTGTCGTACCTTATTTGGACGACCTTCTCATCATGGCTCCGTCGCTCAATCAATCGGAGACAGACACCAGGTTGGTGGTCTCCACGCTGGAAAGCTTTGGTTGGGTGATCAACTTCCCCAAGTCCTCCCTCGCTCCGGCCAGGGTGGTGTCCTTTCTGGGGATGCAGTTGGACTCTCTTCAACACAGAGTGTTTCTCCCCCAGTCCAAAATTCATCTGATTTAGGAATTGGCTCGGGTCCTACTTTCCGATCCTCGGCCGTCCATCCGTCTGGGGATGAGGCTGATAGGGTTGATGGTCGCCTCTTACGAGGCAGTTCCTTTTGCTCAATTTCACACGAGGACGCTCCAGCTTTATCTGTTGGCGTCCTGGGACCGGCAGCCTCGGTCGCTGAATCAGCCCTTCCAGTTGTCCTCCCGGGTCCGGCAGTCCCTCCAGTGGTGGTTGGTCTCGACCAATCTTGTGAAGGGCAGGTCTTTCCTGACCCCTCTTTGGGAAATTGTCACCACGGACGCCAGTCTGTCGGGTTGGGGCGGATTCTGGAAGGAGCTGCAGTTCCAGGGGCAGTGGGGACCTCAAGAGGCCCACTTACCCATCAATATTCTGGAACTGAGAGCCATCCGTCGAGTGCTTGCTCTCCTGACTCAGCACGTTCTGGGCCTTCCGGTCCAGGTGCGTTCAGACAATCGAACAGCGGTTGCTTACATCAATCATCAGGGAGGGACTCGCAGTCTGAGTGCTCTCAGAGAGGTGTCCCTGATCCTGACCTGGGCAGAGGCCCATGTTCCTTGTCTCTCGGCGGTATACATTCCAGGAGTGGAGAACCAGGAAGCGGACCAGTTGAGCAGGGGCTCTCCCCGTCTGGGAGAATGGGCTCTCCCCGTCTGGGAGAATGGGCTCTCCCCGTCTGGGAGAATGGGCTCTCCCCGTCTGGGAGAATGGGCTCTCCCCGTCTGGGAGAATGGGCTCTCCCCGTCTGGGAGAATGGGCTCTCCATCTTCAGGTGTTTTGCTCACTGTGTCTCCAATAGGGGACACCAGAGGTGGACCTGTTTGCCTCTCGTCACGATCACAGGCTCCCGAACTTCGTGTCGCTCTCCCAGGATCCTCTGGCTCTGGCAGTGGACGCCATGTCCCTGAGCTGGGGGGATCTGGGATTTCTATACCTGTTTCCTCCGACAGGGTGCTTCAGAAGTTGGCTCTCGAAAAGGTGGCCGCCGTTCTCGTGGCCCCAAGGTGGCCAAGGCGAGTGTGGTTTGCAGACATCTTTCGGCTGGCAGTGGACCAGTTCGTCCTGCCTCTTCGGCCCGATCTGCTCACTCAGGGTCGGTTTTGTTACCCCAATTTACCAGCGCTGGGTTTGACGGCCTGGCTGCTGAAACCTCCATCTTGAAGGAGGAGGGGCTTTCTGACTCAGTTGTCAAGACTCTGATCAGTGCCCGGAAGAGGTCTTCTTCTATCATCTACTATAGGACTTGGAAAGCCTACAACACTTGGTGTGAGATGAGATCTTTTCCTTGTAGGGTCTTTTCGGTCTCCAGGATTCTGGAGTTTTTACAATCAGGGCTGGACTCTGGTCAGCTAAGTACGTTGAAAGGGCAAGTTTCTGCCTTATCTATCTTTTTTCAGAAGCGTGTTGCGCTTCAGCCTTTAGTTAAAACTTTTTTCCAGGGGGTTACGCATGTGCGGCCTCCCAGGAAACCATTACTCCCGGTTTGGGATTTGAATTTGGTTCTTTCTGCTCTTCAGGCTCCTCCTTTTGAGCCTTTGCAAGATATTGCTTTGTCTACCCTGACTCAGAAGATTGTCTAATTGGTAGCTATCACTTCGGTCCGGCGTGTCTCAGAGTTGGCGGCCTTGTCTATCCAGGCGCCCTACTTTGAGAGGCATCAGGATAAAGTGGTCTTCCGGTTCAGGCCAGACTTTCTTCCCAAGGTTGTTTCTGCTTTTCATTTAAATCAGGATATTGTTCTTCCCTCCTTGTGCCCTAATCCTAAGAATGACAAAGAGAGGGTTTTGCATTGTTTGGATTTAGTACGCTGTGTTAAGTACTACTTGATTATCACGTCTCCTTTTCGTAAGACGGATTCCTTTTTTGTTGTGCCCTATGGGCCTAAGAAGGGTTTGGCACCAGCCAAATCTGCCATTAGCAAGTGGATACGTCAGGCCGTTACTGCGGCCTATTCTGCTAAGGGGAAAGTTCCCCCTTTTCGTATCACTGCTCATTCTACCCGTGCCATTGGGGCGTCTTGGGCTTTTCAGCACCAAGCTTCTGTTGAACAAGTTTGTAAGGCCGCCACTTGGTCTTCTGTTCATACTTTTTCTAAGTTTTACAAAGTTGATGTGCGAGCCTCAGCGGATGCTGTTTTTGGCCGCAAAGTTCTGCAGACCGCAGTCATTTAAGTTATGCTTCACCTGGCCTTGAGATGCCCATCCCTTGTGGACACTGCTTTTGGATGTCCCAATCGTGAAGAATATTAAAGGTGAAGCGGGGTGTGTGGCAAACCAAGAATAATACCATTTTGTGAGTACTCACCTGAAAAATGGGTATTGTTGGTGTGGCACACACCCCGCTTCACTCCCACCCTTTTCGGTATTCCGAATCCTTTATATGGTGAAGCTTTTATTTATATTGATTTATTTTGAGGTTACCGTTAAAATACTGGTACCTTGTCTTTCTGCTTTTTAATACACTGGTGATAAATGGGAGGTACCAGGTATATATAGGCCGGAAGGGGGCTCGTTACAAGACTTCCTCTGCACAGCGTCACCTGGCGGTGAGTTAACCCCAATCGTGAAGAATATTAAAGGTGAAGCGGGGTGTGTGGCACACCAACAATACCCATTTTTCAGGTGAGTACTCACAAAATGGTATTTTTGCAGGCTACCTTTTTTTTACTTGCCTGGAAAGAGATGTTAGGTCTACCAAGACTGCTGCATGGTTGGTCTTTTTTTCCAGTTTAATTTTAAGGTCAGGATGCTCAACCCATTCATTCCCCAAAATGAAGATCAAGAGAAACAGATTTCACACTAAAATCTTTTCTTTTTTTTCCCAGTAATGCAAAAGGCATGGCGCGAAAGAAACCCACAGGCTAGAATTTCTGCAGCCCATGAAGCACTAGAATTAAATGAGTGAGTAGTCCTATCCAACAGGATAAACGACTAGGGGTTTTCTAGTCGGAAGAGACTCATGATATGGGAAAATTGCCCAATGAGAAAAGCTGAAGTGAAAAGACCGGTAACCAGGTGCAGTTTAAAGAGGGTGGAAATGGCATGCTATACTCATATGATGTATTGTGGTTATTATTAAGGTGTGGTTTGGGTTACAGAACAGAGTAATATGACTGTAGGGGTTGGTTTGATTCAGATTAAATAGCCAGTAAAGGCAAAGACTCATGTCTTCAAGTCTGCAGTCTTGATCCCTGGGTGCAGTTTTGGAGAGATCTCCTTTGAAGCTACCCTAGCTGGCTGGGGAACATGCTATTGGCACCAGAGCTAAGTAGGAGCAAGACCAGCTCAGCCTGCAGGGCCAGGTGTGATCAAACTTGCAGCCAGGAAGTTACTCTTTCATTTTTTTTTTTTTTGCTGGCTTTACATATACTTCAAATGTGGCCATGGGTTAGTTTGGAATCCAGATTAATCAAAATGAATTATGATACAGGTGATTTTTGGATTAATTATTGAATATCCATCATCTTTGTTTTTATATTTCCTAATAATAAAACGCATTGTTTATGCAATGCATTACATTTATGTAAGTAAACATTTCAAGGGAAAATTGCCAAGACAAACCCTTGAAGAGACATGCAGAAATAGTCTGTACATCTCTGAGCCCCAGTTGGCTTGATCCCTCATAGCTCCGGATCCCGAATTCCCGCTGTTTATTCTCTTGACAGCACTGATGCTAAGGGGATTCTCTCATTGCTTACTCCTCACTGTGGACTGAATGGTTATGTAGTGTGCTGCCATCCATCCATGAGGGAGCCTACTCCTTTACAATTGAAAGCAGTTAAAGAAGTTGGCCATGAACTGTGTTAAAGTGGCAATTCCCTGTCCTGGGGCATCCCGATTTAGGATGCCTCTCAGTGTAAAATCCCCCCAGATCACATAACAAGGGAATCCCAGATTGTGTGGCCCTCTGCCAAATTCTACCTGGATGGACTGCTTCCGCTTTCTCACCACTGCCTTGTGCTTTGATAATGATGATAAAATAATATTGGGGACACCCTCTTTTGATCATGTCTGGTGATTGAATACATACACTTATTCTAAGCATACAGCACGTCCTGCTCCATCTATAATACTTACACATGGGTTATCCTCCGCCAGAGGGCGCTGTGCACTGCAGACATGCAAAAACAGGCTCCTCCCGGCCCTTCATATACCCAGGGACCTCCCACAAATCCCCAGATTTCTCTGCAGTGCTGAACTGCGAAGACATGAAGTATCACACTCTCGCAGGCGAGCGGGGCTTTACAGCCCGAGGCCCTGCGGGACTATTTCCACCCGTCCTCTTCGGAAGAATATGCCTCCCAGCCTGGGCTGCGCGGGTCGGGTGAAGGTAGGCAGCACCTTGTGTGCTGAACAGAGCCACGCTCCACCGCAATCCCCCTCCATAGGGTAGGCGGTTAGGCCGATGGTGAGCCTCTAGTGGATGCCCCTCCTGCATTCTTACCCGTGCCCCTCACAGACTTCGTCCATGGACGCTGTCTGCTTCTCCCTCGCTTCCTCCCGTAACTCGGGGGAAGAAAAAGGGGGGGGGGGGGGTATGTGTGGCAGTCCTAGTGTTAAGTATCACGTTAAGGCCTTTGGTTTTTATTTTATTGGGTGTCAGTGTCGCGCTCCTGCTATACAGTTGTGAGCCATTTGTCTTTCATTAACAACTGCCTTGACGGCAGCATCATTTCCAGCGTGTCAGCATCTTTATGCATACGCCTTCTATCCAACTGTTCTACTTATTTCTGTTGGTTATAGCTTCGCGCTCTTTGGGGGAGGCGGAGACTCGGCATGACGCGCTCCGCGTCACAGCCTGGCCTAGCCCGCCCCTCGAGGTTCGCTTGGCGCCATTTTGACAATCTTCGCGCGTGGTGCGGTCCGCCTCCTCCCTTGGTCATGTAAGTGCCCTCTGGGGCGGCATGGTTCTATGTCTGTTCGGCTGCGCATGGCACTGACACCACCCCTCTTGTCCCATTATGTCTTTCAGACGCCAGGACTTCGGTGGCTTCTCCCGGCCTAACATATATTACAGCGGGTCCACATAACAAATTCTCCCACTTCCTAGCGGGTCTTGGGGCATCCAGGGTTGCCTATTGCTTAAATCCCTCCGGGCATACTGCTCTGATAATCACCATATGGAGGCATCTCAGAATTACGTAACCGGGGTCCCTCTGGGACATGACCGGCTGTGTGCAGTGTGTGGTCAGCCCCAGGCTGAGGCTGACAGAGCACGGGTCTGCGGACCGTGTGCTGAACAGGCAGGTCTGCCAATGGCTGCACCTCCCTTCAATACACTCGTCTCCCCGGAACTAAATATCACTCCTGATGACCTGCAATCCGTGCCGTGCGTGCTGCCTACGGCGGAGCAGGTGCTTTCTGGATTGGCGGAGCGTATGGGCCCTGGTAAAAAGCAGTCCCTGACGCCTCCTGGCTCTCCGGTTCCTAACGATACCGATGACTCTGCTGATATGCAGGACCTTGATCCTTCTGAGGAAGGTGAGCTATTCTCCGATTCGGGCTCCTCGAACGAGATGCCCGGGGGCGGTGATGATTCTGGGCCCGCTTCTTGGGGCCTATGTGACACAGATGAAATTCTTATTAAGATCTTTGAGGTTTTGTCAATGTCCCCTCCTGGGGAGACCCCCAAGCCTAAGAAGGAGAGTTTCCATACAGCGCCGCCACGCTTGGAGTTCCTAGAACAGGATCATTTCCAGAATCTTATATCCCAAGAATGGGGATCGCCTTGTAAACTTAAAGGAGTCCCAGGGGTCTGGGATTGGAAGTACCCTTTCCCTCCTGATGTGGTTAATTTTTGGTCAGCACCTCTTGTGGTGGATGCACCGGTTATAGAGGTTAGTAACCCCCCTTTCATGACTGCAACTTATTACCGTACCCTTCGGGATGCTGAGGACCGGCGCATTGACAGACTGGCTTCCCACGCCTTCTCGTGTGCTGGGACGGCTCTGCGCCCGGGCCGTGCCGCGGCCATCACTGCGGTGGCCGCCAGGACTCTTGTCAGAAAAGTACTAGATCACCATCCTGAGGACCTCCCTTGGGGGGTGTTTAATGCGCTATCAGACTGTGATGCGTTTGTAAAGTTTATTCTATCAGCACTGGACGACACCATTAAGATGTGTGCTAGAACCTCTGCCCTTGTGGTAGCTATTCGCCGCCTGGTCTGGCTGTGACAGTGGGGTGCCGACGATGCTACGAAAAAGGCTCTCACTAGCCTTCCCTTCAGCGGTTATTTGGGGCCCGTTTGGACCTTTTTGGTAAAAAGGGTAAAGCACCCTTGCGCAGAAGGCCGCTCCGGCCTCCCCGGGGCATGGTCACCCCTCCACCTCCCTACGTTAGTGTCAAACGCGAACCCGAGGTGTGCTTCCAACTGTTCGGTGTGGATTTCCACCATGGGGTGGGCAGGCAGCGCCCTGGGCCCTCTGGCAGGACTAAGTCCAAATCTGCCAAGACCTCCCAAGCATGAAGGGACGCCCTCGCCCTTTTGGGAATTGGTGCAGGCCGTTCTGGGCCTACAGAGTTTGGGCTTACTTACAGGTTGCCCTTAACAGTGTGGGGCTATGGCCTCTATATTAACCTTCCTCCTTCCCTCAACAGTATGAGGCAGTCTGGACCACGCTGGCCTATGGTAGGCCTGGCAATTCTACTCTCACAGGTAGTCCCTATATGACACCTCTGTCTTGGGACACAGGCGCCCTGTGCAAGGGGGGCTTCCGGCCTCCTGTGAAGTACTAGATCTTCTTAGTTCCTCTTGTGTCTGCCGGTCACCAAGACCATTACTAGACTGTGTTGCAGGACCAACCCTGCGGATTGAGGCATTATTTGGGGCCTCTCTTTCGGTCCCAGGCTACTAGCCATGGCACGAATGGGGGTGATGTCTCGGACATGCCTGGGGGGGGCGTCTGCGTTAGGACCTACCGGGTCGTCTTTCCTTACTCCCCAGTCTCTACGTCAGGCCGAGTGGATTGGTCGGCCAGCGGTGTCCCCTGGGAGTTACTGGATGGTTGCTCAGTCACCTCAATCCCTCATGGTCCCTTATCCGCTATCCCCGTTCCTGGGATTCGGTTCAGGCTTGAGCCTTCTTCTCTGGCAACAAGGGGACTCCTGGTTACGGGGGCTCTGTCCCCCTTTACTGATATCTTACTTTCACCAGGCGGGATGGCAGCTGGTGGGCCCGTTGGTGGCGTAGAAGATGATGTCCCTTATATACCGAGCCCTTGGGCTCTTCGGCACAGTAGGTTATTGAGCTTACATGGGGTTCCAGCACCCCTGGGGCTTGGTCTGTGCTCATTCCCCCTTGGTAAGGTGGTTCCTCTTGAGCTGATCATATTCAAGGGCCCTGTCAGGGGGCACCCCCTTCCTTACTTGCATCTTCCTGTGAATGGTCACCTTGGTTACCAAGTCTCGCAGGTTGGCGGGGGGGGGAATTTCTTTCACAACCCCCCGTGGTTCCTAGGTAGGGTCCCCTAGAGCAATGGTTCCCAACCCTGTCCTCAAGGCACACCAACAGGCCAGGTTTTGCAGATCTCCACAAAGATGCACAGGTGGAGTAATTAGTGCAGCTGCAGAGCAATAGAGCTGGCTATTTGGAGATCCAAAAAACATGACATGTTGGTGTGCCTTGAGGACAGGGTTGGGAACCACTGCCCTAGAGGGTCCATCTTACCTACTGGTTTTGTTGAAAAGGTGTGCCTTCCGTTGACTCTATATGGCTGGACTTCTCCTCTTTTAGGATATGTCTATTTGGGGACTCTTGGCCTGTTGGAAGACAATGGCCTGTTTATTATTGGTCTGGAGCTTGAAGCAGGATGCTCCCTCTGGAGGGTCTCTGATCCTGCTTGGGCAGGGGTCTAAGTCCCCTGCTTCTCAGCGGTATTCGCTCCACTGGATGCCTTTCAGCGGCAGGTTATGCTATCCTGGTGTCGCTCTGAGAGCCAAACTAGGGTGGCTCTGTTGGGTCTCGCTTATACCACAGGGGCTCCACCCTTGTTTTTACTGTCCCAGAATATTCTGACTCTGGTCATGGGGGCTTAGTAAAATTATGCATAGACTTTCTATTTTATATGCCTTCTCTTCGTTCACCCTACTTGTGGGGTTCTGCGCACGTTGTGCTGATAAAGGGACCCTTGAGATTAATGGCCTGGGTGGCCTTGTGGACTGTGATTCGCAGATGCTTCTGCTGTAGTCTGCTGACCTGTTCGCTCTCTCAGGAGCGCAGTTCTGCCCTTGTCAGGCCCCTTCCTTTGTCGTCCCAATATACAGACTCTGGTCTGGGGCTTGACAGCTGATTCATTCACCCCTTGGAGACGGGCCTTATCTTCTGGGTGACTCGGTATATGGGGGGCTAGGGGCAAGCTTCCTTGGCTTTCTCTTCCTCCGTCTATTGGGGTTTATGGTATACCCATATTGATCGGCATGAGTCTTGGTCTCTTCCCTGTTGGACGTTCTCGGTTCCCAGGGTGTCATTACAGGGAGTCATTACAGCATAGGTTGGGGTTGGCTCCCCATCTAGGGACTCTGAAGGTTCAGGTTCTGTCCTGGCTGTCTTCCTGTAGGAATCTGGTTCTGTCTTCCTTGTGAGGAGTTCTCTTGGGGATTGCTTAGGTGCATCTCCCAAGTAGTCCCATGGTCCCTGTTGGGATCAATTTTCATTTTGTTTGCCCTGCGGATTTTTCCCTGGGGACTTTCTGCCGGATGATGTCTGAGCTGCCTTGTAGTCCAAGTCGCTTCTCTGTGGGCTCCGGCCTCAGTCAGACGTGTGCCTGAGAAGGTGGATCTGATTACTTAGCCTTGGCTCGATGTGTATGTGTATATATATATATATATATATATATATATATTATATCCGCCCCATGCCGTGGGGGTATTCCTTCTTACGCCGGACCTCAGGTCCAAGTGGTGTTCTATGTTCATGGTGTTAGTCTGTTTAGTCTAACTACGGACCTTATTCTTAATAATCCTAACATGAGGGTCTATATTCCCTCAACAGGTGTTGCAATTTTTCCCCTGAGGCTTTCTTGTCCCTTAGGGGGACTGATGCTCTTGGAGTCTGCGGATGCCTCCTTATGTATGCGCCTGATATCGCCTGTTTCCAGCGCCACTGCGTCTTTTGGATTAATCCTTCTTGGATGTCTCCAGGTCCTGAGTAAAGCCCTTGGCTTCGTGCTAGTGAAGGGGTCAGTATTCCTGCCTTCGGTCGGGTGACCAGTTCTCATTCCCCTTGGGGAAGTTACAAGTTTTCCACGAGGCTTCTGTTGCCTGTGGGCTGGTTGGGTCGTTACACTGGCCTATTTCTTTGAGGGGGAAGAATCTCCCCTTTTTCATATTATTCCGTTATATTGGTGCTTGGGTACCATTGGCCCTTCAGCACCAGGTTTTTTCGGTTGAATAAGTTACTAGACTGTTGCTTGTCTCTGTTCATACCTTTCAAAGGTCTTGTTATGAGATTGACGTTAGAGCCTCTGCTCATGTCATGCCTGTTGCAAAGTTTTACAGGTGACAGCGCCTTTACTGTCCGCTGTGCCTTGTTTTTGGGGATCCCACCCTACTTTATGGACACTGCTATTGGATGTCCCATGTGTAAGTATTATAGATGGAGCAGGACGTGCTGTATGCTTAGAATAATACAATTCTGTGAGATACTCACCTGTAGAATTGGTATTATATGCATACAGCACGTCCTGCTCCACCCCACCCTGGTTTACCTTTTCTGGATCCCCTGTATGGTGATTGTTATCATTACTATTGTTACCAGTTGGTGGTTGGTTCTCCCGGCTTCTTTCTCACTGCTTTTCAATACTGGGGATTTGTGGGAGGTCCCTGGGTATATGAAGGGCCGGGAGGAGCCTGTTTTTGCATGTCTGCAGTGCAGAGCGCCCTCTGGCGGAGGATAACCCATGTGTAAGTATTATAGATGGAGCAGGACGTGCTGTATGCATATAATACCAATTCTACAGGTGAGTATCTCACAGAATTGTATTTTTCAGTTATATCACTTTTGTAGCAATAAAAGGAAAAGCCTTTCCAGTAGTGCCTGATCTGAAGTGTGTTATCCTTGTATCCTATATACAGATGTGCCACTGCCTTTATTCTGCTGGCAGAGGAAGAAGCAACTACTATTGTGGAAGCAGAGAAGTTATTTAAGCAAGCACTGAAGGCTGGGGAAGGCTGTTACAGAAGAAGCCAGCAGTTACAGCATCATGGTGCCCAGTATGAAGCTCAGCACAGTAAGAGCACTCTGTTCTTCAGCATTCTACTCTAACTAGTCTAGTCTAACTTCTAGCTCAGGACAGACCACTAACGACATGCTTAAAGATTCACATGTCAAGCGTGCATCCCTTCAGTGATGTCTGTTTCATTTACGCTCTGCTCTCACACTGACCATCTACATAGAGCCAGCTCAATAACTTGGAATTTGGGGACCCATACCAGGTTAGATCGATAAAACAGAATCTTTGTGCAATGTCCTGTAAATAAGCTCAGTGACTGCAATCTATTTAACAAAAGAAGTGTTTCATCAACAAACCAGTTAAGTGTCTGCCTGCTGTCCCACTGTCCAATTATTTGTTTAGCCTGACTCGGCGGCATAACTAGATGTGAGGGGCCCTGGTGCGAACATGAAAGGGTATCCCTTTCACGGCTCATACAGCTAACTTATTCTAAGCATACAGCACGTCCTGCTCCAGACAGATTCATAACGTATGGGTATACCTCCGCCTTCAGCGCCGTGCACTGCAGATCATGAAGAAAACAAGCTCCTCCCGGCCCTACATATACCGGAGGACCTCCCACAATCCCCAGATTTCTCTGCAGTGCTGAAACTGCGAAGACATGAAGTATCACGCTCTCGCAGGCGAGCGGGGCTTGACAGCCCGAGGCCCTGCGGGACTATTTCCACCCGTCCTCATTGTGAATTAATGCCTCCCAGCTTGGGTAGGCAGTTTAGGCTGATGGTGAGCCTCCAAGGGATGCCCCTCCCGCATTATTGTACCGTACCCCGCGTAGTGCTGGACCCTATTTTCGGGTCGCCATTCTCCCTCTTTTCCCCATCCACTTAGGGGTAAAAGAAGGGGGGGGCAATACCCGGGGCCCTCCCTGAAAACCCTCATGCATGATGGGACGCCCTCACCCACCTGGGTGAGGGGATGGCCACAACACCTTACTCCTATCAGGAGGCATCCTGCCTCGTTCTGGTGGCTTTAGGGGATAGTTCCTCCAGATATGGAATAGTGTTTGCTGGGTGGTCCTTCCCTGAGTCGGTCAGGAGGACTATGGTTCCATGCCTTTCTTCAGGTATGGGTGCAGGCTTAACTGGGCCTGTCAGGTATGGCTTCCCTGCAGAACGCCCTTATCATATAGAAACTGGGGCCCCTGAGCGGGTCTGCCCCTCTCTCCTCTGCCTAACCCCTAGGGGGGTGTGGCATCTGTACCCATAAGCTTTCGTCCTGGCGCCCTTGACAGGGCTGTCTGTCCCCCATGCTCCAGGGGTCCTCTGGCCGCTGGTGGCGTGTTCGGATTTCTTTCTAGACTCCAAGGAGCCTTCTGGATATTGAGCCCACTACTGCTGGGTATTGGTGATCACTGACACCGTTGAAGCTTAAGCTAAGCCCCCTGTTGCGCCCTTGTACGCTCTGGGCTCTGGAAGGGTGTGATGTCTCACACGGCACCAAGGGGCATCTACCAGGGGACCTATCAGGCCCTCCTGTTCCTTCACGAAAGCGGTTGTGGGATGGATCTTGGCAAACCTGGGCTCTACTCTGCTCCATCCTCTAGTTCCTGGTTGCACCTGGATTAGGCTTCACCCAGTGCCTTTTTCCTTGGCTATAAGGATTTTACCGGTATGAGGCCTCTGGTCCTCCGTCCTGTAAAGTTATTTCTCTAGACAGAATTGCTTCTGGTGCGCTGGTTGGCGGCTCGTCCTTTGACATCACTTGTCTTGGTGATCTTTGGGCTCTGAGGTGCTTTAGCCATTAGCCCGGAATGAGGGGTTTGCACCCTGGGTCTAGGTCTGCTTACCTTACTCCTAGTGGAGGCGGTTATTCTTCTACTGGTTACTCGAGAGTACTGTGGGGGAGCATTCCATACCCTTTTGTTCTTCCCCGTTTGGTTACCATGGTACCTAATCTGGCAGGATGACGAAGGGGGCTTATTCTTCTGAAACCCCAGGGGGTTCCTAGGAAGGGATCTCGAAGGTTCCGGTTTCCTAGGTGAATTTTGGGTCATAAGGAGCATGTAGTGGGTCCTAGTTGGGGACTAATCCTTCTTGTACCTGTCCATTGGGGGACATTTTGCCCATGGTAGGACAGTGGTTGCTCCTTGTTCCAGCGGAATTCTTGGGCCTGGATCTATTCCAGGGGAGCCCTGATTCCTTGGGGGACTTGATATTCCTTGTCCTTCCTGTAGTATCCCTCCCGTGGGAGGTTCTCTGTTGTGCCTCCGGGCTCTCACTGGCAGGGTTCTGTGGGACCCGGTCTCTATTGCAAGGGTCTACCCCTGTTATTGGCCAGATTGGTCTGCCCTGGTTGGGCTTAGTGGTTCTGGCTGGGTAGTTTACTTGAAAGACGTTATACCCTTGCCCTACCGGGTGTGGGGAGAGCTTGCGTTAGTCTCTGATGGCAAGCAGCACCTTATGCTAGGGGCCTGGGTGGCCCAGTGGGGTGTTGGTTCTCAGGGAGTTATGCTGAGAACAGTAGGACGGTACGTTCCCTCATGAGGACTATTTTTAACTTAGTATGGTGCCTTTACTTTAGACCTGCTTTAGCGTTGGCAGGATCTGGTGCTTACCCTGTTGGAGACGACAGATCTCGGGGTGTCTTGTTTCCTTGGAGGCTTTGGACTTTGTCCTCCTCTTTATTTTCTTCCTTCTGCCACGCTAGGTTAGCTTATGTTGTCCCCACGCTATTTCGCTGGGTCTAAGCTCCTTCCCTGGCGGGACAATATCTGCTCCTGGGATTAGGGTCCTACAAGCAGTGTTTGGTATTGGCTCACGACGTGACTCGGTCTATGGTTGGGGCCTGATCTGTTCTTCTAATGCGAGACCTGATCCAATCTTTTGCTTGCATTCTTCAGGGTCTGCTCAGATGCATTCCTGGGGGATTCCTAGTTCCCCTTTTGGGGGAGGACTTATTCTGAAGCCCTACTAAGGGTTCCCATGGGTCTTAGGTCCTTGTCTGACCTGCTCCTTCCATCATGTTGCTCTTCTGGGGAGGTACCTCCAGTCAGTGGTGTGCCATAAGGAACAGCGCTATTGGCGGTCCTAGTCATTAGATATATGGCCGGATCCTCTGGGCTATGGTCTAAATTACTATGAGATGTAAGGGATCTGTGCCCCTCTACTGGGGTTAGAGATCTGCCGGAACTGTCTTGTCCCTGATAGGGATATCTTTGGAGCCTACCGGTGTCCCCTTCTTGAAGTACCGGATTGATTGCTTCCATGGGCTAAGGGCACTCTGGCTTGGTCCTATTCTGTTGGCCGTCCTTCCGGACCTGTAGTACTCTTTCGGCTTCTGCTGAGTATTGTTGTTAGCACTTCTGCTGGTTCCGTCTGCGACCTGGACATGTATTCCCCGTTGGGAAAAGTTTTGAGTTGCCATGGCTACCCTCTCTTGTAGTAGCATGGTTAGGCAGTTACTTTGGCCTATTCTTTTAGGGGAAGATTCTTCCTCCCTATTGTTTTTCGTTCCCTTACTATTAGTGCTTGGCCTGTAGCACTATGCTCTGGTGATCAAGCTGGCTAGTCCGCTGCTTGTGCTCAGTTCTCCCTTTACAGGGTTCAAAGGTTGAGGTTAGAGCATCGCTCTCGTTGTTAATAGCATGGTCAAGAGTGACAGCGCTTTACTGTTGGCTGTGCCTTCTCACGGGGATCCCACCCTATTTGTGGACACTGCTATTGGATGTCCCATACGTTATGAATATGTCTGGAGCAGGACGTGCTGTATGCTTAGAATAATACAATTCTGTGAGAATCTCACCTGTAAAATTGGTATTATATGCATACAGCACGTCCTGCTCCACCCCACCCTGGTTTCACTTGTTCTGGATCCCCTGTATGGTGATTGTACTCACTTGGTGTTATTGCCAGACATTTTGGGTGGTTTGTTTCTCCTGGCTTCTCTTCTCACTGCTTTTCAATGCTGGGGATTGTGGGAGGTCCTCCGGTATACGGGAGGAGCTTGTTTTCTTCATGATCTGCAGTGCACAGCGCTGAAGACGGAGGTATACCCATACGTTATGAATATGTCTGGAGCAGGACGTGCTGTATGCATATAATACCAATTCTACAGGTGAGATTCTCACAGAATTGTATTTTTTCTGTCTTTTAACCCAGTTGGATGCTGATAGACAACTAATGACTGAAACAACAAATCTATATGGTGATTGCTACTATTCTAAGTATGTCACACACCCCGCTTCAGAATAGTCATTACACTTGGGTTATACCGACCTGTAGAGGGCGATCTTGCAGAGATGTCATGAAAAAAAGGAAGCCCCTCCCGGTCCATAAATACCTGGGACCCCCCACTCATTACCCAGTCTTTCATCTCTGCAGTCGGCGAGCAAGTCAGAAGATGAATGTCTCCTCCTTGCAGGTAGCCGGGGTAACCCCCGGCCCTCTTGTTGGTCTATTTCTGCCTGTACCCACTTTAATTAAAATTCTCTTTGCCTCCCAGCTTAGGCAGCTGGTCCGGGCAAGGGTAGACTGCACCTTACGGTGCTTAGGAGCTATGCTCCGCCGTGAGACCCCATACTAAGGGGTAGGCAGTTGCCCGGGTTGGTGATCCCGGAGTGGGATGCCCCGTCCCTTGCCCTTCCACCTTTGGTGTGATTTCCCCTCTCCCGGTCACCCATTGCTCCCTAAACGAGGGGGGGGGGGCTTTTCCCTTGAGGATTGATTGTTTGATTGTTTTTTATTGAAACTGTGTTTTATTAGTGTGTGTGTCTTTATGTTACACCTTGGCCGGCGCCAGCTGTTGCTGCGGCGCTGGCCATGGACAAGAGGTTTATTCCAAGTGTGACATACACTCCGCTTCAATTCTTCATGACATTTGGGTTATTCTCCAGTAGAGGGCGAACTTCTGCAGAGATGAATGCAAAAAAGGAGCTCCTCCCAGTCCATAAATACCTGGGACCTCCCACCAATTCCCCAGTTTCTTCTCTGCAGGAAGGCGAGCAAGACAGAAGATGAAGACTTCTTACTTGCAGGTAAGCCGGGCTCGTGCCCGGCCATTTTTTGCCCCTATTGCTGCCAGGACCTTTCCTAAATTATCCTATTCGAGCCTCCCAGCCTTGGCTGCGGGTCCTGGTAAGGGTAGATAGCACCTTAGGGTGTGCAAGGAGCATTGCTCCGCCGTGAGACCCCATTACAAGGGGTAGGCGGTTGCCCGGGTTTGGTGATCCCAGTGTGGGATGCCCTGTCCCTGTCATTCATATGGCCAGATGCTTGCTGGGATTCCCCCCTTCCGGGTCCCTAGAGGGGGGCGGCATGTATACCCTGTTGGTTTATATGTGTATGACACTGTGTGTGTGCGAGTGTTTTTACTTGTGTTGGGTGCTGACAGGATGTTTGCTTACACTTAGGGCCATAACGGTGATGGCCTCCTTCACTCAGCCTGGTGAGCTTCTCAGGCTTGTTCGGGGAGGGGGCAGGGCCGGGCTCTCGGCGCTTCGTTTGGCGCGATGCTGCGGGCCAGCCCATGGCTTGGATCCGCGTTGCTGGGAGGGGGGCGTGGCCTGGCGACATGCGTTCTGCGCTGGCCCGCCCCCCCCCCTCCTCTTCCTCCTCTTCTCTCAAGGCTCTTCTCCGGGGGGCCATCTTGGTGCTGCTGCGGGATCCTGTGTGCTCCTGGCCGGTAAGGGCCTGTTGGCCACTTCCTTTGCTTATGCAAATGTATGGATATATGTTATTATATATGTATATATATATATATATATATATATATATATGTGTGTGTGTGTTATATTTTTTTTGTGGCAATTTTGACTTAGATGCTTCATTGTGTGTTTCAGACTGCATTGTTTATGTGCATATTAAGGGGTTCCTCCTAGTCCTGGGGTCCCTAGCCTTAATATAGATCACCACAAATCCTCCCTTTGGGGCTTTTAAGGGGCATCTCGGTTTGCTTATTGCTTAAATTCCCTGCGGTCTTGCGACTGACCACAAAATTCACCATATGGAGGCTCCGCAGGATACCGGGCTCGGGCTCCCTCTGGGACAATCCCGGCCATGTGTGGGTTGTGGGGCATCCCTTACGGGTGAGAATGTGCTTATTTGTATACCATGTGCACAAAAGGCCATATCGCGGCAGTCGGGTGCCCAGCCTTCTGGGTCGGCGCCCCCCGCTTCATCGCCTTCCCCTACCCACCTTATCTGTACCCCAAGTGACATTGGTGCTAGCGGGGAGTCTCATTCCGATGCTTGTGCTAGGTTGGCCAGCATCGAGAAATTTATGGTTAGCGCGGTGGGCAAGAAGGCCCAGGCTAAAAAGAGACATTTGTCGTTGGCCCTTGGGATATTGATGATGATGATTCTTTTGATATGTCAGATTATTCCCCACTGGAGGAGGGGGAATTGTATGAGGAGTCAGAGAGGCCGACGATGTACGGTTTGGCGATGCTGATGTTGAGCAGGCGCTGGGGGATGCTGTTGACACGGCCACGGTTTTGTCACATCTCTTGGAGGCTTTGGATATTGCGCCGCCTGAGGCGCCCCCTCTCGAGAAGGGGGGATTTTTTGGGGCTCACAAGCCTTGTTTGGAGTTCCCCTACCCAGGGTCATTTTGATGCACTGATCCTTAGGGAATGGGAGAAACCTAGTCGGCTTCCGGGTGTTCCTCAGGGATGGGATAAGAAGTATCCTTACCCGGTGGAAGCGGTTAAGCGCTGGGCTTCTCCTCCTGAGGTCGATGCGCCAATTTTGGGGTTGACCAACTCCTCCGTGCTTCACACCCCAGACGCCACTTCCCTAAAGGATGGTGAGGATAAGCGCCTTGATCAAATGGCATGCCATGCCTTTGCCAGTGTTGGTTCGGCTTTACGGCCGGTTTGTGCATCTGTGCTAGTGGCGGTGGGTGCTAGGTCTCTGATTAGGGACTGGTTAAATGACGCTCACCTTGATCCGGCCAGCGCTGAGTTCACTACGCTTAAAAGATATATTGTTCATGGACTTTGTCTTGGCTGCTATGGAAGACACTATTGTTATGTGTAGTAGGACTTCAGCCTTATTGGTGGCCATGCGCCGCTCGGTATGGCTCCGTCAGTGGACGGCGGACTTTGCGGCCAAGATATCACTCACAGCTCTTCCCTTCTTGGGTACGTGGCTGTTTGGAGATAAGTTGGATGCTGTGGCAAAGGTAGGTAAGTTGCCTCAGCGGAAGAAACTGCTCCGTCCCTTTCGGGGGCAGGCTCTTTCAATCCTTCCTTTCGAGGTGCCAGAGCTGGTAGAGGTTTGGCCTTCTCGGGTGTCAGAGGCTCTTCCTGGAACAGGGGCAGAGGTCGGGCCCGTCCCGCTTCTGCCTGGGGTCCCAAACCCAAGCCTGCGGGTAAACCAGCTCAGCAATGAAGGGGCGCCCTCACCCGCTCGGGAGGGGGGGCGGCTGTGGCTCTTCTTCCAGGTCTGGGCTCGGGAGGTCAGACAATTGGATCTTGGAAGTGGTCTCCTCCGGGTACAAACTGGAGTTCGAGTACTGGCCTCCTCCAAGATTTTTAAGGTCTCGGGTGCCTGCGGACCCTCAGGCGGCACAGGGGCTCCTGTTAGCAGTGAAAAACCTTCTGGACATGGGAGTTGTATGCCCGGTGCCTCCGTCGGAGTGAGGCAGGGGTTTCTACTCCAACCTTTTCACGGTTCCCAAGAAGGAAGGTTCTGTAAGACCCATATTGGACCTCAAGGTCCTCAACAGATTCATCAGATTCAAGAAGTTCCGTATGGAGACTCTGCGCTCGGCCTTCAGTTCCCTTCATCAAGGGGATTTCATGACATCCATAGACATCAAATTTCCAGCGCATCAGAGATTCCTCAGGTTCGAGGTGGACGATCAACATTTTCAGTTTGTAGCCCTTCCCTTCGGGTTGACCTCAGCGCCGAGGGTCTTCACCAAGGTTTTGGTGGGCATAATGGCCCTATTCAGAGCTCAGGGAATTCGCATTGTGCCGTATCTGGACGACCTATTGATTTCAGCGTCTTCCCTCCGTCAGGCGGAGCTGGACACCCACCAGGTGGTGTCGACCCTGGAGAGGTTCGGGTGGGTGATCAACCGCCCCAAGTCCTCTCTCTCGCCATCACGGAAGATTTCATTTCTGGTCACGAATCTGGATACCATTCAGGCCAGAGTGTTTCTACCCCAGACCAAGGTGCAGGGGATTCAGGATCTGATCCGCCTTCTTTTGGCCAATCCTTGCCCCTCTATCTGACAGGGGATGAACCTGGTGGGATTGATGGTGGCCTCCTTCGAGGCTGTCCCGTTTGCGCAGTTTCACATGAGATCTCTTCAACTTCATCTATTGACGCATTGGGACAGGTGTCCGCTGTCATTGGATCAACTGTTCAGGATGTCTCCCGGGGTTCGGCAGTCTCTTCGGTGGTGGCTGGAGTCGAGCAACCTGTTGAGGGGCAGATCCTTTCTGGTTCCTCGCTGGGAGACGGTTACCACGGATGCCAGCCTGTCGGACTGGGGAGGCTTCTGGAGAAGTCATCAGTTCAGCGGGGTGTGGGGTCCTCAGGAGGCTCACAACCCCATCAATGTTTTGAGCTCAGAGCCATCCGGCTTGTTCTGTCACGGCTGACATCGCACTTACAGGGTCTTCCGGTTCAGATTCGTTCAGGCAATCTGTAGCCTACATCAATCACCAAGGGGGGACTCGCAGCAGGAGTGCCCTCAGGGAAGTCTCTCTGATCCTGCATTGGGCAGAGAGCAATGTTCCTTGCATTTTGGCAATCTACATTCTGGGAGTGGAAAACACGGCGGACTCCCTGAGCAGGGGTTTCTCTCGCCAAGGAGAGTGGTCCCTCAACCCCGGGGTTTTTCGGGTTCTTTGTCGCAAGTGGGGGACTCCGGAGGTGGATCTCTTTGCCTCACGGCACAATCACAAACTCCCGGCCTTTGTGTCTCTATCTCAGGATCCTGTAGCTCTGGCAGTGGATGCCTTGTCCCTTGCTTGGAAGGATCTGGGGTTTCTGTATCTGTTTCCTCCCTTCTCCATGCTGGGCAAGGTAGTTTGCAAGCTGGCTCTGGAGGGGGCACCAGCAATTCTGGTGGCTCCAAGGTGGCCAAGAAGGGTTTTGTACGCAGACGTTGTAAGGCTGGCAGTAGATCAGTACCGGCTTCCCATGTTTCCGGATCTGTTATCTCGGGGTCAACTACGTTACCCCAATTTACAAACGCTGGCTTTGACTGCTTGGCTGCTGAAACCTTCATTTTAAAGGAGGAAGGTTTGTCTGAGGCTGTGGTTCAGACCTTTGATTAGAGCTAGGAAGCGGTCCTCTTCTGGCATTTACTATAGGGCTTGGCGGTCTTATATTGACTGGTGTGAGGCTAGGGCCTTGCCTTGCAGGGTGTTTTCGTTCCCTAGGAGCTTGGAGTTTCTTCAGCACGGTCTGGATCTTGGGCTCCAGCTTAGTACGTTGAAAGGGCAGGTCTCTGCTCTGTCTTTTGGCTTTTCTTCCAAAGATCTTTTGCCTTACACCCGCTGGTTCAGACTTTATTCTCAGTGTGTCACACACCCCGCTTCCCCTTTAATTCTTACGATCGGGTTACTCCACCGGCAGGTGGCAACGTTGCAGAGAGAAGTCTTGAAAACGAGCCCCTCCTGGCCTACATATACCTGGGACCTCCCACTTAACACCCAGTGTTTTCTCTCTGCAACATGCGACAAGACAGACGAAAGAAGTCTCCTGCTTGCAGGTAGCCGGGGTCAAACCCCGGCACCCCCCTCTTGGTCTATTTCTGCCCAGTCAATTGTTTGTATGCCTAGATAGATAACGGAAGCCTCCCAGCCTAGGCTGCTGGCTGGGCAATGGTAGACTGCACCTCATGGTGCCTAGGAGCTTATCTCCTCCGCTCGTCCCCACGCGTGGGGCAACACGGTTATCCGGCTGGTGATCCGGATTTGGGATGCCCCGTCCCGGTTCCCCCTTTTAGCCTGCCTTCCCTCGCCTGGTCCCTTCTCCCTTAGCGTGGGGGGTTGGTGTTTGTGGATATTTTTTAATATTATGCTGGCCAGGATGTATGGTATGTTTTTCTGTGAAACTGCTTAGTATTGTAGTAGCTGTGTATGGCAGTCCTCTGAGCAGGGGAGGACACGCTCTTGTATGGAGTAGCCATGTGTCCGCTATGCTCGTTGTCTAGGGGTGGGCTGCGGTTTTTGTGCTGGGGCTGTGTTGTGTTTGGTGTGCGGCTGGCCGGGGTGCCTGTGTCTGGCACCCGCCTCGCTCGTAGTACGGCCGCAATGCTCGTTGTCTAGGGGGCGGGGCCGCGCTGTGCTTACGTTAATGGGGGGGCGGGGCCGGAGCGCTTTGTGCGCTTTGCCGGCCTGCCCTTCGTCTCATCGCTCCGGTGTGGAGCGTCTGGTAGAGGTGCGTGCTTGGGCCGTCTGCGACTGGGGTCTGCTGGAGCCCACAGAGGGCACTCTGCTACAGGTTAGCATAAGAGCTTATTTGGGGGATATGGCCTATCTGGATGTCTTTCACTTTGGTATGGCTTCCCCCTTCCTGGAGGCACATGTTAATTATATATGTATATATGTATATTTTTTTCATGGGCTGTATATATTCTCTTGCTTGTGTATAGATATATTGTTTATATGTTTTGCCATTACATTCTGTTTGGTGTATGTTTGTGGCGCATGCTGGCAAACTTTCTTTGGGGGACTGATTGTGGTCTCTTTTCCCTTACAGATTCTGGGATCCCCTCACTGCAGTGGGTCTCCCGTTCTGATATACCTGGCTAGTCTTATTCTCCAAATTTGGGATTCTCCTAGGCTTAAAAATCCTCCCACTCCCGGGACTTTAATTATAAAAGGGGCATCCCGGGTTGCTTAA
Source organism: Gastrophryne carolinensis (assembly GCA_027917425.1). Taxonomy (NCBI): domain Eukaryota; kingdom Metazoa; phylum Chordata; class Amphibia; order Anura; family Microhylidae; genus Gastrophryne; species Gastrophryne carolinensis. The sequence continues at coordinate 208,852,360 of CM051238.1, forward strand.
TGCGTAAATCCCTGGGTTATTGCGAATGCCATAATTTCACCATATGGAGGCTTCCGACATTACCAGAAATGGCTCTTCGGGGCTATCCAGGCTGTGTGGGGGTTGTGGGGCTCCGCTCCCAGGCACTGATGTCATAATATGTATTCCATGTGCACAGCAGAATATTGCGTGCCAGTCCGGCAATCCGGCTTCTGGCTCCTCGCAACGTCCGTCATCTCCCCCCCCACCTATTCCGGACCCCGTGTGACGTTGTCAAAGGTGGGGATTCGCAATCCGAGGTGTGTGCTCGATTGGCCAACCTTGAGAAAATAGTTTCCGCCGCGGTGCCTCAGAAGGCTGCGGCTAAGCGGAAGCACCTTTCTCCGGCATCGCCTGTTCTGGAGGATGAGGTGTTTGAAGTATTGGATTGGTCCGATTGTCCCCCTGCTGAGGAGGGGGAACTCCTTGAGGAGTCGGACGAGCCTGCAGACCAGCAATTGGCTGGTACCGCTGGCGATCAGGCTGCGGGGGTGTTCCTTGACACTCCTTCCATTTTGGCTCAAATGTTTGAAATGTTGGCTTTGGATCCGCCCGAGGCGGTCCCCCCCCGCCAAAGGGTGAGTTGTTTGATGTGCCCCAGCTGCGTTTGGTGTTTCCCAGGCAACAACACTTTGTGAGGGTTGTCCTTAAGGAATGGGAACAACCCACGCGCCTTGTTGGAGTTCCTCCTAGTTGGGATAAGCGTTATCTCTTTCCAGAGGATTTGGTGAAGCTTTGGTCTGTTCCCCCTGACGTCGATGCCCCTGTGTTGGGGCTGTCTAACACGGCTGTGTTGCACTCCCCTGACACTACTACCATTAAGGATGGTGAGGATCGTCGGATTGATCAATTGGCTCACCATGGTTTTATCAGTGCTGGATCGGCTCTGCAGCCGGTGTGTGCTTCAGCGCTTCTTCTGATGGCTGTTAGGTCCATTGTTAGAGATTTGTACGCAGATCTTGATCCCACTTGTGATGAGTTCGGTTCTCTCAAGCAGTGTGAATCGTTTATTTCCTTTGTCATGACCGCCCAGGACGATGCGCTTGCGATGTGTAGCAGGACCGCAGCCCTGTTGGTTGCTATTCATCGGTCGGTGTGGCTGCACCAGTGGATGGCGGACTTTAACTCTAAGAAGTCGCTTACAGCTCTTCCTTTTGTAGGTTTGCGCCTGTTTGGCGATAAATTGGATTCAGTTACCAAGGGTGGTAAGTTGCCTCAACGCAAGAGGCCTCGTTGTTCCTTTCGGGGAGCGACTTCCTTTAGTCCCTCCTTTCGGGGAGAGCAGGCAGAGGGGCCTCCTTTCCCTCTACCAGGGGTGCAGGTTCGAACCGGGGGAGGGGCCGTGGCCGTCCCGGTCAGTCCTGGGGCGCCAAGCCCAAGCCTGCTGGTAAGGCCGCTCAGCAATGAGGGGGTGCCCTCACCCGTGCGGGTGGGGGGACGATTGCGACACTTCTCCCTGGTTTGGGACCAGGAGGTTCCGGACAGATGGATCCGGGAGGTGGTGTCGTCCGGTTACAAGCTGGAGTTCGAGTCTCGCCCTCCTTCACGGTTTTTCCGGTCTCGGGTGCCCACCGATCCTTTGGCCGCGCAGGGGCTCCTGGCGTCGGTAAGGAATCTTCTGGAAATGGCGGTCATCCAGCCGGTGCCGCGTTTAGAGGTGGGCCTCGGTTTTTACTCCAATCTTTTCACAGTCCCCAAGAAGGACGGGTCGGTTCGCCCCATTCTGGATCTGAAGTTCCTCAACAGGTTCCTCCGTACTCGGAAGTTTCGCATGGAAACTCTGCGGTCGGCCATCGGTTCTCTTCGACAGGGGGACTTCGCAACGTCCATAGACATCAAGGATGCTTACCTTCATGTTCCCATCTGCCAGGCTCATCAACGTTTTCTTCGGTTCGTGATGAAGGATCGGCATTCTCAATTCATGGCACTTTCGTTTGGCCTTACCTCGGCTCCAAGAGTGTTCACCAAGGTGCTGGCAGAGGTGATGGCCATTCTCAGATCTCAAGGCATTCGTGTCGTACCTTATCTGGACGACCTTCTCATCATGGCTCCTTCTCTCAATCAATCGGAGACGGACACCAGGACGGTGGTCTCCACGCTGGAAAGCTTCGGTTGGGTGATCAACTTTCCCAAGTCCTCCCTCGCCCCGGCCAGGGTGGTGTCCTTTCTGGGAATGCGGTTGGATTCTTGTCAACACAGGGTGTTTCTGCCTCAATCCAAGATTTGTCTGATTCAGGAATTGATTCGGTTCCTTCTTTCCAATCCTCGACCGTCCATCCATCTGGGGATGAGACTGGTAGGGTTGATGGTTGCCTCTTTCGAGGCAGTTCCTTTTGCTCAATTTCACACAAGGACGCTTCAGCTTCATCTGTTGGCGTCTTGGGACCGGCGACCACGGTCCGGCAGTCCCTCCCGGGTCCGGCAGTCCCTTCAATGGTGGTTGGCCCCGACCAATCTCTTGAGGGGCAGGTCTTTCCTGACTCCTCTCTGGGAAATTGTCACCACGGACGCCAGTCTTTCGGGATGGGGGGGATTCTGGAAGGATCTTCAGTTTCGGGGGCAGTGGGGACCTCGAGAGGCCCACTTGCCCATCAATGTTCTGGAACTGAGAGCCATCCGTCTGGTTCTTCTTTTGACTCAGCATGTTCTGGCCTTCCGGTTCAGGTTCGTTCGGACAATCGAACAGCGGTTGCTTACATCAATCATCAGGGAGGGACTTGCAGTCTGGGTGCCCCCGGAGAGGTGTCCCTGATCCTGACCTGGGCGGAGGCCCATGTTCCTTGTCTCCCGGCAGTTTACATTCCGGGTGTGGAAAACAGGGAAGCGGATCTGTTGAGCAGGTGATCTTCCCGTCTGGGAGAATGGGCTCTCCATCCTCAAGTTTTTCGGTCGCTGTGTCTCCGGTGGGGGACACCGGAGGTGGACCTGTTTGCCTCTCGTCACAATTGCAGGCTTCCGACCTACGTGTCGCTCTCCCAGGATCCTCTGGCTCTGGCGGTGGACGCCATCTCCCTGAGCTGGGGGGATCTGGGGTTCCTGTACCTTTTTCCTCCGATACCCATGCTAGGCAAGGTGGTACGGAAGCTGGCTCTGGAAAGGGTGTCCGCCATTCTCGTGGCTCCAAGGTGGCCAAGGCGAGTATGGTTCGCAGACATCATTCGGCTGGCGGTGGATCAGATCGTTCTGCCTCTTCGGCCCGATCTGCTCACGCAGGGTCGGCTGTGTTACCCCAATTTACCATTGCTGGGTTTGACGGCTTGGCTGCTGAAACCGTCATCTTGGAGGAGGGTCTTTCTGACTCGGTTGTTAAGACTCTGATCTGTGCCCGAAAGATGTCTTCTTCTACCATCTACTATAGGACTTGGAGAGCCTATATCGCTTGGTGTGAGGTTAGATCTTTGTCTTGTAGGGTCTTTTTGGTTTCCAAGATTCTGGATTTTTTGCAATCAGGGCTGGACTCTGGTCTCCAGCTAAGTACTTTGAAAGGGCAGGTTTCTGCCTTGTCTATCTTTTTTTCAGAAGCCTTTTGCGCTTCAGCCTTTAGTTAAAACTTTTTTCCAGGGGGTTACGCATGTTCGACCCCCTCGGAAGGCTATGGTTCCTGTTTGGAATTTGAATTTGGTTCTTTCGGCTCTCCAGGGTCCTCCTTTTGAGCCGTTACAGGATATTGCTCTGTTTTCACTCAAAAGGTTGCTTTCTTGGTGGCTATTACCTCTGTTCAGCGTGTTTCTGAGTTGGCGGCTCTGCCGATTCAGGCCCCTTACTTTGAAAGACACCAGGACAAGGTGGTCTTTTGCTTTAAGCCAGATTTCCTTCCTAAGGTGGTTTCTGCTTTCCATCTCAATCAGGATATTGTTCTCCCTTCCTTGTGTCCTAAGCCTAGCAATGACAAGGAGAGAGTTTTGCACTCTTTGGATGTGGTTCGCTGTGTTAAGTACTATTTGGTGACTACTTCTTCTTTCTGCAAGACGGATGCTTTTTTCGTGGTGCCCTGTGGGCCCAGGAAAGGCTTGGCGCCCGCCAAGTCTACCATTAGCAAATGTATTTGTCAGGCCATTGTTGGGGCCTATTCTGCTAAGGGGAGGACTCCCTTTTTTAGGGTCACTGCGCATTCTACTCGTGCTGTTGGTGCGTCCTGGGCTTTTCAGCACCAGGCTTCTGTTTACCAAGTTTGTAAGGCTGCTACTTGGTCTTCCGTTCACACTTTTTCCAAGTTTTACAAGGCTGATGTGCGGGCTTCAGTGGATGCTGTTTTTGGCCGCAAGGTTCTGCAAGCTGCAGTAGTTTAAGTTGGTGCGTTCTTTTCTGTTTATGGTTCCCACCCATGACGGGCACTGCTATTGGATGTCCCAAATGTCATGAAGAATTGAAGCGGAGTGTATGTCACACTTGGAATAATACCATTTTGTGATTACTCACCTTTAAAACGGATCTTATAAGTGTGACATACACTCCGCTTCACCCACCCTGTTTGGTATTCTGGATCCTTTATATGGTGAACCATTGTTTCTTGGTTGTTAGTATTGTTATATTTGGTTCTTCCTGGTCCCCTTAGTGCTATCTTACACTGGGGAATTGGTGGGAGGTCCCAGGTATTTATGGACTGGGAGGAGCTCCTTTTTTGCATTCATCTCTGCAGAACTTCGCGCTCTACTGGAGAATAACCCAAATGTCATGAAGAATTGAAGCGGAGTGTATGTCACACTTATAATATCCGTTTTAAAGGTTAGTAATCACAAAACGGTATTTTTCTTTCGTTGGCGGAGCTTCTTCCCCTCAGGTGCGGTGATGTGGGGGGCGGGGCCGGGCGCAATCCTACGGCCCGCCCCCTGTGCTGCTGGCGCCGCTGCGGAGCCCGGCCACTGGCTGGGAGCCGCGTTCTGTCGGGGGAGGGGCCGGACGCGATGCGCGAACCGCACCGGCCCGCCCCTCCTTCCTCATCTCGCCCCTTGCCTCACCTCGTGCTCTGCATCTCAGTCTGTGGACGGCGCCATTCTTGTAAGCGCCTTTGTGCTCCATGCTTTTCTTGATCCTATTATCTGCAGAATTGCGTTTTATTATTATGCATATATATATATATATATATATATATATATATATATTTTTATAATGTCACACTGCTCAGTTTATGTGTGGGGCATGTTGTGTGTGCGTGTGTGTGATTAGCCCTTTTCCTTATGCCTTCCAGGTGGACTCTTATTGGATTTTTAAAGGGTCCTCCCGGTCCTAGGGTCCCTGGGTTTGATTAGGGCTCCCAATAAATCCTCCCACGTGGGACTTAAAGGGGCATCCCGGGTTGCTTATTAGCGTAATTCCCTTGGTCATTGCGGCTACCATTAAAATCACCATATGGAGGCTCCCCAGGATACCGGGCTTGGGCTCCCCTCGGGGCAATCCCGGAAGTGTGTGGGTTGTGGGGCATCCCTTTCGGGGGATAATGTATTACTTTGTGCGCAGCAGGCTATATCGCGGCAGTCGGGGGCCCAGGCGTCTGGGTCAGCGCCGCTGGCCTCATCGCCTACCCCACCCAGTCTGATCCGTACCCCGAGTGATGTCGTCACGGGTGGGGAGTCGCAATCTGATGTGTGTGCCAGATTGGCCAATCTTGAGAAATTATTTTCTAGCGTTGTGGCCATAAAGGCCATGGCTAAGAGAAAGCACTTGTCTTCAGCCGCGCCGGCCTTTGATTTTGATGAGTTTGATTCACTTGACTGGTCTGAATATTCCCTGCTAGAGGAAGGGGAATTATTTGAGGAATCTGATGGTTCTGACGATCAGCAATTTGTTGGCGCTGATACCGAGCAGGGACAGGGGGATGCCGTGGCTCATCTTTTCGAGGTTCTGGCTATTTCTCCTCCAGAGGAGGCTCCTCCACAGATGGGCGAGTTCTTTGGGACTTCTAAGCCGCGCTTGGAATTCCCAAATCAAAAGCATTTTGATGGCATCATTCTTAAGGAATGGGAGAGGCCTACTCGGCTTCCGGGTGTTCCTCAGGGCTGGGATAAGAAATATCCTTTTCCAGTGGACGCAGTGAAGCGCTGGTCATTCCCTCCCGAGGTGGATGCCCCCGTGTTGGGGTTGTCTAATTCTTCTATTTTGCATTCCCCACCACGCTAAAAGATGGTGAGGACAAGCGCATTGATCAGATGGCTTGTCACGGTTTTGCCAGTGTCGGTTCGGCCTTGCGGCCTGTTTGTGCTTCAGCGCTTTTGGCGGTAGCTACCAGGTCGGTTGTTAGGGACCTGTTGACTACTTCCAGGCTTGACCCGGCTAGTGATGAGTTCACCGCCCTTAACCCTTTCAGTGCCAAGCACGTAGTTTCTACGTGCTCGCTTCCACTCCACTTAAGTGCCAAGCACGTAGAATCTACGTGCTTGACTTTCCCCCCTGTTTAAAAATACTCACCTGACCCCTCGTTGGATCCGGCCGGGTTTCCTCTTTAATTTGGTGCCATCCGATCCCCTGTGGGATAGCCCCCCCCCCCCCCCCCCCCTGTTTGGCAGCAGCAGCTGCTAACTGTAAATAAAAATAAAAATGACATTTACTTACCTGCAGTCGCGCTGCCTCCCTCCGGGTCTCCTCTTCACTGGGGGGGCCTCCGATCGCCCCCCCCCCCCCCAGCCTCTTCAGCTTCAGGGGAGAGCCTGAAATGGCTCTCCCCCCTCCTCTCCCGACGGGCGGCACCATCTTGCTGTTAAGCCCCGCCCCTTTGGCTTGCCATTAACCCCCGCACCCCCAATTACCTGCCTCCCCAAAGCCCAGGGGGGGGCAGAAGAGCCTGGGCCCACACAGGGTATGTGGGCTCGTAGGCTGCAGGGTGGTGGGCCACAAAAGCTGGCCCCTCCACTCTGTTCCTACAAGCCCCCATAGCTGGTCCCGGGCTGGTTATGACGGGTAAGGGGGACCCTACGTCATTTTTTTTAATTTTAAGGGTTAGGGTTAGCCTAACCCTTAAAATAAAAAAAAAATGGGTTCCCCCCCCCCCTGGGAGGGGGACCTTACGTCATTTTTATTTTATTTTTAAGGGTTAGGGTTAGCTTAACCCTAACCCTTTAAAATAAAAAAAAAAAAACCATGGGTTCCCCTCTACGTCGTCTTTTTTTATTTTTACGGGGGACGGAGGGGGGCGGGACCCTTTTTTTTTTTTTTTAATAACCCTAACCCTTAAAATTCCCCCCAAAAAATGGGTTCAATCAACCCCAACCCTAACCCTGACCCTTAAAATTCCCAAAAAATTACATAGGGGGGGGGGCTCCCCATTTTTGGGGGGGAATTTTAATTTTTTTATATTTTTTTATTTTTAAGGGTTAGGGTTAGCCTAACCCTAACCCTTAAAATTCCCCTCAAAAAGGGGTCCCCCCCCCCCTTGGGAGGGGGGACCCTATGTCATTTTTTTTTTAATTAACCCCTTATGTTTATAATGTGGATAGTATTTTATTTGTAAATGTAATAAATTGCTCTTTTCAGTTTGGGGGGTCTCCAGGGCAAGAATGGGGGGGCTACTGATACATATGTGGTACCATTGTAATCGGGAGAAATGGGGCTATCACATGCAATATGGTTTTCATTAAAAAAAAAAAGTTTTATTTAAAATAAAGGAGACAATTCAAAGAAATATTCAAAAAACTGTAGAAAGATAGGCAAGTTACCTCAGCGAAAGAAGCAGCATCGTACTTTTCGGGGGGTGGCCTCCTTTAACCCTTCCTTTCACGGGGCCAGAGCGGGCAGGGGATTGGCCTTCTCTTCCTCCAGAGGTGATTCCTGGAACAGGGGCAGAGGACGTGCCCGTCCAGGTCACACCAGGGGTTCTAAACCCAAGCCCGCTGCCAAGCCAGCTCAGCAATGAGGGGGCGCCCTCACCCTTGCGGGTGGGGGTTGGAAGTAGAGCTGTAAGGGCACTACCAAAATGATTATAAAGCTCTATGGAAAAAGTGGGTGCTCCCATAAACCCCAAAACCAACCAAGTTCAAAAGTACCATATATATATGGGGTTTAACAAATGGGCACTCTCACTACATATAATCAGGAGTAATTATATAAAGAAAGTTTATTAGGAAGTGCTATATACAAAATTTAAAAACACACATAACAAGGGGATACAAGACAACTTAAAAACAGGATATTATTGGGTTCCCAGTATCTACTTGGTATTTAATAAATATACAAAATAATTTATGAAAAACAGATTATATGAATGCATACAATGTGCATGGGTATATATTGCCCCCTAATGTTAAAATAATAATATTACAGGGAGTCAATGCAATGTGTATAAAGGAAAATATTTGATATATATTAAAACTAAAGTGGCAATATAATAAAGTGTCTAGTGCAAGGAAACTAACTAGGAAAGTGATATAATAGAGAACAATATAAAAATCACAATATAGCCCTAAAAACCATATTAAAAAATTATATAATTTGTCCCTAAAGTGTCAATATAACAAAGTGCTAAGTGCAACAAATTTTTCTAATAACGTGTACAAAACAATATAATGATAAAAATATAAAGTCACATACAACTCATAAGCGTGCGGAGTAACCGCAGTGAACTACAAAAGATATATCACAATGTTCTGAAACAACCACAATAGGTAATAAAACCCCCATATATATATTTAAGTCACACACCCGCTCCCCCCATTCATATAAGAAGCCAACAACAATATAAAGTATTTGATGTGCAATGAAAGATATATATGCAATCTACAGTGGCCTATCCAGGGCCATACTGAGGCCTTGCGGGTGGGGGGACGGCTGCAACACTTCTTCAAGGTCTGGGACCAGGAGGTCTCAGACAGGTGTCTTCCGGTTACAAGCTGGAGTTCGAGATCCGGCCCCCTCCCAGATTCTTCAGGTCTCGGGTGTCTTCAGATCCTCTGGCCGTGCAAGGGCTCCGAGCGGCAGTAAGGAATCTTCTGGACATGGCTGTCATTTGCCCGGTTCCTTCCTCGGAAAGGGGCCTGGGCTACTATTCCAATCTGTTCACGGTGCCCAAGAAGGACGGCTCTGTTCGTCCCATTCTGGATCTGAAGCTCCTCAACAGGTTTATCCGTCCCAGGAGGTTCCGCATGGAAACTTTGCGTTCAGCCATAAATTCACTTCGTCAGGGGGACTTCATGACGTCCATAGACATCAAGGATGCTTATCTGCATGTTCCTATCCTCCCGACACACCAGAGATTTCTCAGGTTCGTGGTGAAAGATCGGCATTTTCAGTTTGTGGCCCTTCGGTTCGGCCTTACCTCGGCTCCAAGGGTTTTTACCAAGGTGCTGGCAGGGGTGATGGCCCTTTTCAGAGCCCAGGGTATTCGCATCGTGGCATATCTGGACGACCACCTCATTATGGCATCTTCTCTCAGCCAAGCGGAGCTAGACACCAGAGCTGTGGTATCCACTCTGGAGAGATTCGGCTGGATGATCAACTATCCCAAGTCTTCCCTCTCCCCGTCCAGGGTGGTGTCATTTCTGGGAATGTATCTGGATACTTCTCAGGCCAGGGTGTTCCTTCCTCATCCCAAGGTTCTGTTGCTTCAGGAATTGATTCAGCTTCTTCTGTCCCACCCTCGTTCGTCAATCCGGCTGGGGTTGAGACTGGTGGGATTGATGGTGGCTTCCTTCGAGGCGGTTCCCTTTGCTCAGTTTCACACAAGGACGCTCCAGCTCCATCTTTTGGCGGTTTGGGACAGGTGTCCGCTGTGGTGGGATCAGTCTTTTCTGATGTCCCCCCGAGTTCGGCATTCCCTTCGGATGGAACCAAGCAATCTGATGAGGGGCAGATCCTTTCTGACCCCTCATTGGGAGACAGTCACCACGGATGCCAGCCTTTCAGGTTGGGGGGTTTCTGGAAATATCTTCAGTTTCAGGGACTGTGGGGGCCTCAGGAGGCTCACGACCCCATCAATGTTTTGGAGCTGAGAGCCATCAGGTTGGTTCTGTTTTACTTGACTCTTCAGTTACAGGGCTTACCGGTTCAAGTTCGGTCGGACAATCGGACGGCGGTCGCCTACATCAATCACCAGGGAGGGACTCGCAGCAGGAGTGCCCTCAGAGAAGTGTCCTTGACCAAACCTTTTTGGTTGCTATCACCTCAGTTCGGCGTGTCTCAGAGTTGGCGGCTTTGTCCATTCAGGCCCCTTACTTTGAGAGGCATCAGGACAAGGTTGTTTCCTGCTTCAAGCCAGATTTTCTTCCTAAAGTGGTTTCTGCCTTTCATCTTAATCAGGATGTTGTTCTTCCCTCCTTGTGTCCTAAGCCCTGCAATGACAAGGAGAGGGTTTTGCATTCCTTGAATGTGGTTCGCTGTGTGAAGTATTATTTGGTGACTACTTCTTCCTTTCGTAAGACTGACGCCTTTTTCGTGGTGGAAGGGAAGGGAAGGTTTGGCACCCGCCAAGTCTTCCATTAGTAAATGGATTCGCCAGGCCATTGTTGGGGCCTATTCTGGCAAGGGGAAGATTCCCCCTTTTCCTGTTACTGCTCATTCTACTCGTGCTGTTGGGGCGTCCTGGGCTTTCCAGCACCAGGCCTCTGTTGAACAAGTTTGTAAGGCTGCTACTTGGTCTTCTGTTCACACTTTTTCCAAGTTTTATAAGGTTGATGTGCGGGCCTCAGCGGATGCTGTTTTTGGCCGCAAAGTTCTGCAAGCTGCAATGGTTTAAGTTTGTGCATTATTGCCTTGTTTTGGATCCCCGCCCTTTATGGACACTGCTATTGGATGTCCCAAGTGTAATGACTATTCTGAAGCGGGGTGTGCGACATACTTAGAATAATACCATTTTCTGATTACTCACCTGTAAAATGGGTATGTTATAAGTATGTCACACACCCCGCTTCACCCCGCCCTTTGGTTTTCTGGATCCTTTATATGGTGAACCTTTTTAATTTTACTGTTTATTATTGGCTCTTCCTGGTCCTTTTACTGCTGTCTTAATACTGGGTAATGAGTGGGAGGTCCCAGGTATTCATGGACCGGGAGGGGCTTCCTTTTTTTCATGACATCTCTGCAAGATCACCCTCTACAGATCGGTATAACCCAAGTGTAATGACTATTCTGAAGCGGGGTGTGTGACATACTTATAATACCCATTTTACAGGTGAGTAATCAGAAAATGGTATTTTTTCTCACCTTTTATGCCAAATGAATATATATATAATAAGGTGGAGGAACAACAATTACAGAGCCCCTTGACTTGATGGCCCAAATGCGTTAGCATCCTCAAGTTATGCCCTTGGCCTGACTTACTTTGCTCATAGTCTTGTTTTTTTTCACCTTAATGCACCCCCCACTCCGCCTAATCCAATATCTATTAACCCTTTTGTTGCCAAGCACGTAACACCTACGTGCTGGCTTGGCTGGGCCTTAAGTGCCAAGCCGTAGGTGTTACGTGCTTGACTTTCCCCGCTGCTAGTTTAAAAAATAACAATAAAAAATACTCACCTGACCCCTTGTTGTATCCGGCCGGGTCTCCTCTTTAATTTGGTGCCATCCGATCCCTCGTGGGGGCTCGGATGGCTCCAGGAGAGCCCCCGGAATAGCCCCCCCCCCCCCCGCTTTGGCAGCAGAAGCTGCTAACTGTAAAAAAAAAAACAAAAAGACATTCACTTACCTGCATGTGCGCTGGCTCCCGCTGTCCCTCCTCTTCACCTGGGGGGCCTCTGATCCCCCCCCCCCCAGGACTTACCGATCTTCAGGAGAGGCTCTCTCCCCTTTCATCCTCGATGGCGGCCGCCATCTTGCCGCTATGACGTCATCCCGGCCCCGATCACCGGCTTCAGCCTTCTCAGCTTCTCAGATGCCGGTGATCGGTGCCCTGGAAGGAGGTGACAGGAGATCCTCTGATCTCCTGCCTTCCCCTTCTCTGGATGCCGATCACCGGCATCTGTCAGCACAGCGGCGAGGGACAAGAGCTTACAATCGGAGGTAAGTACAGTAAAAATTTTTTTTTTTTTTAATAAAATACTTTTTATTAACGTGTGGTGTTTTTTTTTTAACAGTTAACCCTTTGTGAGCTGGTAAGGGGTCCATAAGACCCCTGTACCAGCTCACAAGGCTCTGGGTCTGGCAAGTCACCTGCGGGCTAGCGGGTGACTTGCCATTAACCCCCAGCCCCCCATTACCTGCCTCCCCAAAGGCCGGGGGGGGGGCAGAAGAGCCCGCAGAAGCCAGTGATCGCCGAGGGACACAGTGCTCCAGGATGGATGGGAGGAAAGTATTAAAAAATAAATAAATAAATAAAATAATTTTTTCTTTTTGCGTGTGTGTTTTTTTTTTACATTTAACCCATTGTGAACTGGTAAGGGGTCCATGACCCCTATACCAGTTCACATGGCTGGAGAAGGTGGCAAGTTACCTGTGACTAGCGGGTGACTTGCCATTAACCCCTGGCACCCCCATTACCTGCCTCCCCAAAGCCCAGGGGGGGCAGAAGAGCCCGGGCCCACGGGCTATGCAGGCTTGTAGCCTGCAGGGCCAGGGGCCACAAAAGCTGGCCCCTGTGCCCTGTTTCCACAAGCCCTGCATAGCTGGTCCTGGGCTGGTTACTTTGGGTAAGGGGGACCCTATGTCATTTTTTTTTTCTCGATTTAACCCTTTGTAGTGTGGATGGTAGTTGTATTTTATTTGTAAATGTTATAGATTGCTTGTTTGAGTTAGGGGGGTCTCCTGGGCAGGAACGGGGGGCTACCGATACATATGTGGTACCGTTCTAATCGGTAGAAATGGGGCTTTCACATGCAATATGCTTTTCCTTAATAATTTTTACAACGAGGCAATTCCCGCACTGCCAATTATAGCAATATGGCAATGAATATACTTAATTCTGGATGCTGGCTGGGGAGGGTCAACCCTTCAGGGTCAAATGTATCTAGGAAAGACAAATGGTGAGCAACCAGCCCAGCTCACCAGAACCCCCCCACCACTATCTATACAGATAAGCAGCTCAACAGAGTAAAGTTACTACGAAAATCACATTTTATTAAGCCAATAAGGACATACATTTAAAACACACAATTAAAACCCCAACCGTGGGGTGGGGCAAAATATAATATAATGGACTATCTCAAAACATGTGTTAATTGAATCTAGTATGTACATATATACATAAAATATTTACAAGGGTGCTTACACTTTAAGAGTTGCACCAATAATATCTGGATAACTATAATTAAAGTACTGATGAATGCCACAGGGTCTAGCTCTCAGAAAGTGTTATGATACCCAACTAATCAGTGCAAAAAACATGCAAAAATTGTGCAAATTAAGCTAAAAAGAGTGGAACAACAAAAGATGAAAAAAGACAAAAAGAGGGACTCAAATGTCCCCAATGTGGCTATACAGATGCCAGTGAGTGCTCATGTGCTAAGTGCTAATATAAGTGCAGAGAGTGAATGAAAGAGAGGAGTAGATTCCTGGGCATACATTTGCATATCATAAATCAATAGTAAAGAATGTACATACTCAGATCAATAACCTGTATATAAAATACAAATAACTAAATGTATAAGATATTAAACATGTATAAGATATTAAACAGTGTACATTACCGTATCATTAGGTCCAATTTGCCCACCCTCACAATGCCAACACTGACGCGTTGCGTGGCCTAAGCATAAGCCACTTCATCAGAGAGTCTGATGAAGTGGCTTATGCTTAGGCCACGCAACGCATCAGTGTTGGCATTGTGAGGGTGGGCAAATTGGACCTAATGATACGGTAATGTACACTGTTTAATATCTTATACATTTAGTTATTTGTATTTTATATACAGGTGATTGATCTGATTATGTACATTCTTTACTATTGATTTATGATATGCAAATGTATGCCCAGGAATCTACTCCTCTCTTTCATTCACTCTCTGCACTTATATTAGCACTTAGCACCTGAGCATCTGTATAGCCACATTGGGGACATTTGAGTCCCTCTTTTTGTCTTTTTTCATCTTTTGTTGTTCCACTCTTTTTAGCTTAATTTGCACAATTTTTGCATGTTTTTTGCACTGATTAGTTGGGCACCATAACACTTTCTGAGAGCTAGACCCTGTGGCATTCATCAGTACTTTAATTATAGTTATCCAGATATTATTGGTGCAACTCTTAAAGTGTAAGCACCCTTGTAAATATTTTATGTATATATGTACATACTAGATTCAATTAACACATGTTTTGAGATAGTCCATTATATTATATTTTGCCACACCCCACGGTTGGGGTTTTAATTGTGTGTTTTAAATGTATGTCCTTATTGGCTTAATAAAATGTGATTTTCGTAGTAACTTTACTCTGTTGAGCTGCTTATCTGTATAGATAGTGGTGGGGGGGTTCTGGTGAGCTGGGCTGGTTGCTCACCATTTGTCTTTCCTTTTCCTTAATAAAATACATTTTTTATTTAAAATAAAGGAGGCAATTTTCTAAAAATGTTTGTATTTATTTTTTTGTTACTTAATAATATTGTAAAAAACAAAATAAAATTTACAAACAAGACATTTCATGTTAAAGCCTAAACTCTGCTGCAAAAAAATATGAATATAATTTTCCTGAAAATTACAGCAAAAATGGCGCAAAACATGGCGCAAAATGGGGAAAAATGACCTGTCAACAGAGGGGGACAAAATCTCAAGTAGGCTGGCAATTAAAAGGGTTAATAGTACCTCTGCATGTTGGGTATTGTTCTGTTCGGGGGACCTTGCGCTTTCAGACTTAGCTTGTTTTTTCTGGTTTGCATATTTATATTTTAGGAAAAGGTGTTTTTTATTCAGCTTTTTTATACATTTTTTAGGGAAACCCTGCGCAACCAAAGAATTCTTTGAGGAATTAATTCCAGAAAGATGAGCCCACTACAACAAGCTGGGTATGCTTAGAAAGCTTAACATGTGTACTTTCAGTGAATATATGGTTTATGGGGGATATTCCAAATGTAAAGGGTTGTTTTGGTTGAAAAATCGCAAGGTGCGCACTTTGTCTGCAGAACTGAAATTTTCAAGTAAAATTACCGTTATGCTTACGCTTTACTTTGGGGTGTTTGGCAAATCTTCCCTTGACAGAACCTATGCATGTTGGGTGTTGTTCTGTTCGGGGAATGTTGCTTTTTCAGATTAAACTTGTTGTTTCTTGTTTGTATATAGTTTTTTTTAGGAAAATGTGGCTTTGATTCTGCTTTTTTATCCTTTTTTTTGGGAAACTCTTTGCAACCAAAGAATACATTGAGGAATTACTTCCAGAAAACTATGGGCACATCAACATGCCTGGTACAAATAGACAGCCTGAGGTGTGTACTTCCAGAGAATATATAGTTTGTATAGTATATAGTTGGATATTTCAAATGTAAAGGGTTGTTTTTCTGGTAAAACTGCAAGGTGCGCATATCACAGTTGTATTTTTTCTGAAAATCCCCTAAAGCGCTATTTCAGTTTGGGGGAGTCTCCTGGGCAGGAAAGGGTGTCTACCTATACATATGTGGTATCGCTGTAACCAGGAGAAATTGGGATTTCACACGCAATAAGATTTTATTGACAAACTTACATTTTTTATTACAAAAAAACACTACAAATTGTAAAAAAAAATTTTATTTTTTTTTCACATATTTCACCCAAAAATATTGAGAATACACCTACAAACAAGACATTTCATGTTAAAGCCCAGACTCTGCTGAAAAAAACATTATATCATTTTCCTGGGAAATCCCTGGAAATCCTTTCAAAAATGACAGTTGAACATGTGTAGCGCAAAATAGTGAAACATCGTCTGGCAACAGGGAGTGGCAAATGCTGCAGGTAGGCTGGCAGCGAAAGGGTTAATTACCGTATTTTTTCGCCCCATAAGACGCACCTAGGTTTTGGAGGAGAAAAATATGAAAAAAAATATTCTAAGCTAAATGTTGTGCTAAAACACCCCATTACAGGCAGTGTGGCATTCCCCCATCCCATTCCCCATGGGCAGTGTGGCATCCCCCATCCCATTCCTAATGGGCAGTGTGGGATGCCCCCATCCCATTCCCATAGGCAGTGTGGCATTCCCCTCCACTTATGGGCATTGTGGCATTCATCCCCCTCCCATTCACATATGGGCAGTGTGGCATTCACCCCCCTCCCATTCACATATGGGCAGTGTGGCATTCACCCCCCTCCCATTCACATATGGGCAGTGTGGCATTCACCCCCTCCCATTCACATATGGGCAGTGTGGCATTCACTCCCCTCCTATTCACATATGGGCAGTGTGGCATTCATCCCCCCCATTCACATATGGGCAGTGCAGTGTGGCATTCACCCCCATTCCTATATAGGCAGTGTGGCATTCATCCCCCCCCCCTCCCCATCCCATATAGGTAGTGTGGCATTTCCATCCTCCCTCCCATTCCCGCATAGGCAGTGTGGCATTTCCATCCCCCCTCACATTCCCCCATAGGCAAAAGTAAAAAGAGAGGAAAAAAAAAAGTAAACTCACCTTTCAATCTTCCCCGCTGTCCTCGTTGTCTTCACACAGACACACTGGCTTGGAATAGTGGTGGGCGTGGCCGACGCTCGAGCCAGGTCCAGGTGTCTGTGTGCTGGCACCGTGGAGAGGTGGCAGGGACAGTGCAAGCGGCGGAGCAGCTGCCTCCGCCTCTCGCACTATCCCTGCCACCTCTCCACGGTGCCAGCAGACAGACACCCGGACTTAAACAGCGGTGGGCGTTGCCAACGCTCGAGCGTCGGCCACACCCACCGCTATACCAAGCCGAGTGTTCACTCTATGCTGGCGCCGCAGAGGGGAAGCGATGGGGGCAGCTGTATCTGCCGCCTCCTCCGCAGCGCGAGAAGGCGGCAGATACAGCTGCCCCCATCGCCTCCTCTCTGCAGCGCCAGCATAGAGTGAACACTCGGCTTGGTATAGTGGTGGGTGAGGCCGATGCTCGAGCGTCGGCCACGCCCACCACTGTAACAGGCTGGGTGTCTGGCTCTGCAGAGAAGGCTGCCTCCGCCGACTCCGGGACAGCGCGAGCGATGGAAAGGTGAGTTAACTTTTTGCTTTTTATTTATTTTTTTGCCCACCTTCGCCCAATAAGACGCACAGATATTTTCCCCCAACTTTTTGGGAAAAATAAATACGGTATATAATTATTTAATAGAACCACTCGTCACTTACACTAGCTCCATACTGGATTGGCAGCCACCCTCTTGCTTGCTGCAGCGGAGAGCACTTCTACCAGTTCAAAAATGGATTAAGTACCGTATATACTCGAGTATAGGTCGACCCGAATATAAGCCGAGGCACCTAATTTTACCACAAAAAACTGGAAAAGTTATTGACTCGAGTATAAGCCTGGGGTGGGAAATGCAGCAGCTACCGGTAAATTTAAAAAATAAACTAAAGACCGTGACAGCAGAGACAAATGACGCTTGCTTTATCTAAATGATGCTAAGTGATCACAAATATGATAAATAAGGTGGAGGAGCAACACTGATGGGGCCCACTGACCACTGGGCCCAGTGTGGTTGCACCTCCTGCACCCCCTCTAGTTATGCTCCTTTATATGCCCCCCCCTATCCCTGGGGCATCCCACTTGTGTGAAATCTCTCGTCCACCGAGAAAATGCTGCTGGTGCAAGGAGCGACTGGCATCCCCGGCTGCTGCACGCTCACTAGCTCTGCCTATATGAATAGCTGGCACAGCCGGAGGGAGCAGGCAAAGGGATGCGAGTCTGGGCGAGAGACTGCACATGGAGTAAAGGAGAAATCTAGCAGCACTGGGGGCTTCACACACAGGGTAAATACCAAATCTGGGTGTTTCACAGCAGAACACATTGAATGTACTGCTTTTGTACTGGACCTCGGCTTGCCCATTTAGTTGCTGCCCTGAACTAGAGTCATGGTTAAACAATATGCTGGTAGGTGTGGGTTGCTCAGGGGTTAAGCCCCTTCTCCCTCACCCTCCTTCCTCCCCGCACTCCTTGCTGACAGTGTTACCTCTCTCCAAGTAAACGAGCAGCCTCCGCTCCCGCCATCCACTGCCTGACAAGCAGCGCAGAGGCGGCTGGGAGAGGGTGACGTCACTCCCAGCAGCGCTGCTCGTGGAGACGGTAGATGGCAGAACCGGAAGCTGCTCGTTTACTTGGAGAGAAGTAAAGATTGTCAGCAAGGAGTGCCGGGAGGAAGGAGGGTGAGGAGGAGGGCTTATTAACCCCTGAGCTACCCATGCCTAGCAGCGTAGCGTTGTAACTGTTCTTCTGACTCGAGTATAATCCACACTGCAAAAGAGTTTTCCATAGCCCCCCCCCGTAGCAGGACATGGCTTCCAGTGGAGGAATGGTCTGCAACAGATGAGGTGAAAAATGGTGTTTGAGTGGGGGGGAGGGATTTCACATTTGGAGCAGAGGTCTTCTTTTCACTGCCTAGGCTAGTAGTTAAGTTTTATCATATTTCATTTGGCTGCATTTTCTTACTGTGAATGTCTATTTATTGCTTTTCAGGGCGGGACACAAACGTACTTGTGTACATTAAAAGGAGGTTAGCAATGTGTGCAAGAAAACTTGGCAGGACCAGGGAAGCAGTAAAGATGATGAGAGATGTGAGTGCTTTGACCTAGCTTTTCTTTGTTAGAAGCATTTTGTCAATTTTGTCATTTGTTTACTTGTACATAAATAATTGTGCTGCGTGCTGCTACTATTAGGCCTGCTCTATAGAAAACTGCAAAATGGCTTTATGTCCCTATATATTTATTATGCCAGCTCCACAATTTCTCCGTCAGTCAGATATATATATAGTTGCTCCCTGGAGCTCTAAGTTAGAGGGGGCAGGGATTCTTCGAGACCGCATATAGTTAGGATCTTTTATTTTTTTTCCCTATCTTTTTCTCTTTATATTTCTTTTTCACATATCTATTCTTTAAACTGTAGTATTGTTCTTGGTTACGTACCTTCTTCATACTTTATGGTAGCACTAACTGTATAGTGTACAGAATTGCTCGGCAAATGCGACAGATGTGATTTAATATGAATTCACAGCAATACTGAATATCTTGGGTGCTGATATACTGTATATGATAGAGATATTTATTACATTAGACTAGATGTATAAAATATGATAATGTATTATTGTATACTTTGATCTAAAGACAACTCATTCTATGTTTTCTTGTTCTGCTCACTATCTGAATGGTTCAAAAAAAAAGTTTAAAGAATGTCGATAAAAATCTATCGAATGTAAAGTGGGGTAATTTGAGTGCACAAGTTTTTGTCATTTTTTTTTTTTATATATATAATAAGCTTGGATATTACTATAAAAATTATCCCATGTCATAGAACATCTTGGGACAAGTTAAAGTCATCCAAACATTCCAATCCCATGCCAGCCTCCTAATAATGGATTCAAAATGCCCCCCCCCCCTTTGCTGCAGTCACTATCCTTGCAACTGCAGAACTGCAGGCAGAAGATCAGAGTGCTGACCAAGGCTAAGTTAGTATATTTGAAATATATAAAAAAAAAAAATATATATATATATATATATATATATATATATATATATATATATATATATTAGTAGCAGTGAGGTAATAGGAAGTTCATATTTTTAATGTATCTGATCACTCTAAACATAATTTAGTTCTAAGAAACTGTAGTGCTGATACTGTAATATCAGGTGCTAATGAATTTCCTGTGTACATCTCGGCAAATGTTCGCATTCCTAAAACCATCTTGCGTTCTATTTGTTCTAGCTAATGAAGGAGTTCCCACTGCTAAGTATGTTCAATATTCATGAGAACTTATTAGAGGCTCTGCTAGAGCTCCAAGCATATGCAGATGTTCAAGCAGTTTTAGCAAAGTATGATGGTAAGTTCAGTAATTTTATTTCTATACAATGAAAAGTTTACAAAAAATGTTCACATTTTAAAACTGAATTTGTTTAAAAACACATTTCCTTGTTTGTACCTTTTTTGTGTACTGTAGTATTTGACTCAACTATATATATAGTATGCCTTACTTTTAAATTTTAAAATGAAAATGTCTCAGTCCTTTTTCTGTATGAGAGGATCTGCTGAGTTTTATTCAGTGAAGTGATAGCCCACAGCCGAAGCATTTAGCCCACTGGTCTCCCAGCAATGGCTGCAGTGAACTGGTTCCAGCTTTTTTCACAGGCAGGTGCTATACATGTCAGTAACAGCTGTGTGTATGAGGAGCTGCTTCTGTGATGAGACCACCAGGTGACTCAATAAATATATAACATCTCTACAAAATAAGCTAAAATAACTAAAATCTACTTTAAATGACTGTGCAGGTATATATTAAAGCGGAACAAAACCCTGGCGACCCTCGAGTCTAAAAGACTCGTATAGTGAAACTCGTGGGTTTTGTTCTGCTTAAAACACCCAAAGCTGAAAAGAAGAATACATGGGAAAATTGCGTTGTAAGAATAAGAGAGAAAATGGGAAACCAAAAGATACTGCAGACAGCAGCAAAGATAACATAAAAAAAAAAAAAAACTGGAGAACAACAACAGTACTCAGACATTTCATACAATCTCCCTCTCTCTTTTTCTCTGACCCGTGATAACAGCGCAGCTACTGTTCAGGCGGTCCTGGATGACCACCCACGCACAGACTGCACCAACCTCAGTGGTGGTGACAACTGGTTACACTGATGGAAATGATAGCTCCTGATTCTACTCCTCAGCTGCTTGCTAAGTGAGCATGCCTGTATCTCGCCGCCCATCTCTGTAGTAGCGGGTTTTCTCCCGGAAATGGATTCACCCTGGGTGATTTACTGGCAAATGAATTGAACACCTTCTGTAACACCACCACCAATAGTGCTACAGGAGGAACTAACACCCTCAATAGATTGGGGAAGGCACAGAAATAAAGGCAGAAGTCTGGGCCTTAAAGGGTATTTTCGCTTTTCATGGGATTTTTGAAAGTGTCCATTATAGTGTGTCAAAATTATGTCTTCATGGTGCTGAGTTTTTCTCTTATTTTTTTTCTTCATTTGTTTGCAAATCTGTGTTATGAAGAAACAGTTGCAATGCAATGCATTTACCTTCTCAACCATACAGAAACTGTTGTTTGGTAAAAGAAGCAGAGACTTACTGACTCTGGCTTGCTAATCATCTGATCACTCGCCTGCGGTCCACCACCATTCTCCCAGCACCTTGGATCTTGTGCTCCACCATCTTGGGAGAAAGAGCAAAGTGGCTTTCCTTGGCTCCATGCGCCCTCGGCAGGATGGGGGGGGGGTTACGAAGAAAAAAACCTTTATCTCACCTGCGGTCTGGCACCATTCTATTAGGTCCATGCGGCCACCACACAGATTCAAAACGTCATTCCCTGCAATGGGTGGGTGGGAGCACTTTTGAGAGTAGCAGGGAGTATCACCGTTCGCCACCAGAAAAGACAGGCAGGCATCGCAGAATCCACATAGAACTCCAGATCTGCAGAATATATACAGCAACTGGTTTTGGACAAAGTCCCAGAAAATAAGTGGGAAACCACCCCAACAATGGTCACTTCCCATTTTTGCCATCAGTAAAACACTTCCACATCCTAAGATTGAGAGAGTGAGGAAAAGTTTTTTTTCGTCCACCAGACCATCAATCTGAGCAACAACTCTTCTCTCAAAACCAAAAATACTCCACTATAAATATTTACTCTCTACAGGCTTCTACTGTTGACGTCAATATTGGTAAATATGATTCTGAGTACAGCTGTTACTGAGTACAAACTTATAGTTGCTGTACTGTCCTTTTATATTGTATTTAGTCATGTTCAAATGATGTTATATTTCCATTTTTATACTTTGGGTCTTGCATCTTAAACATTGCATCCTAAACATTGGTAACTATTTTCCTGGGCAGTTGTAACAGACATTTCCACTGCATATGATACTTATATGTGCATACGTACTGTATATGGATGGATATGAATGGATGAAAAAGAAATGGGAGGCACCGCAACTATTAAAAACAACCATTAAAATGTGCTGTACAGGTCCTTCTCAAAAAATTAGCATATAGTGCTAAAGTTAATTATTTTCCATAATGAAATGATAAAAATTAAACTTTCATATATTTGAGATTCATTGCACACCAACTGAAATTTTTCAGGACTTTTTTTGTTTTAATACTGATGATTTTGCCATACAGCTCATGAAAACCCCCAAATCCTATCTCAAAAAATTAGCATATCATGAAAAGGTTCCCAAAACGAGCTATTAACCTAATCATCTGAATCAACTAATTAACTCTAAACACCTGCAAAAGATTCCTGAGGCTTTTAAAAAAGCCCAGCCTGGTTCATTACTCCAAACCGCCATCATGGGTAAGACTGCCGACCTGACTGCTGTCCAGAAGGCCATCATTGACACCCTCAAGCAAGAGGGTAAGACCCAGAAAGAAATTTCTGAACAAATGGGCTGTTCCCAGAGTGCTGTATCAAGGCACCTCAATGGGAAGTCTGTGGGAAGGAAAAAATGTGGCAGAAAACGCTGCACAACGAGAAGAGGTGACCGGACCCTGAGGAAGATTGTGGAGAAGGACCGATTCCAGACCTTGGGGGACCTGCGGAAGCAGTGGACTGAGTCTGGAGTAGAAACATCCAGAGCCACCGTGCACAGGCGTGTGCAGGAAATGGGCTACAGGTGCCGCATTCCCCAGGTCAAGCCACTTTTGAACCAGAAACAGCGGCAGAAGAGCCTGCTCAGTGGTCCCAAGTACTTTTTTTCTGATGAAAGCAAATTTTGCATGTCATTCGGAAATCAAAGTGCCAGAGTCTGGAGGAAGACTGGGGAGAAGGAAATGCCAAAATGCCTGAAGTCCAGTGTCAAGTACCCACAGTCAGTGATGGTCTGGGGTGCCATGTCAGCTGCTGGTGTTGGTCGACTGTGTTTTATAAAGGGCAGGGTCAATGCAGCTAGCTATCAGGAGATTTTGGAGCACTTCATGCTTCCATCGGCTGAAAAGCTTTATGGAGATGAAGTTTGCATTTTTTCAGCACGACCTGGCACCGGCTCACAGTGCCAAAACCACTGGTAAATGGTTTACTGACCATGGTATTACTGTGCTCAATTGGCCTGCCAACTCTCCTGACCTGAACCCCATAGAGAATCTGTGGAATATTGTGAAGAGAAAGTTGAGAGACGCAAGACCCAACACTCTGGTTGAGCTTAAGGCCGCTATTGAAGCATCATGGGCCTCCATAACACCTCAGCAGTGCCACAGGCTGATTGCCTCCATGCCACGCCGCATTGAAGCAGTCATTTCTGCAAAAGGATTCCCGACCAAGTATTGAGTGCATAACTGAACATAATTATTTGAAGGTTGAATTTTTTTTTATTAAAAACACTTTTCTTTTATTGGTCAGATGAAATATGCTAATTTTTTGAGATAGGATTTTGGGGTTTTCATGAGCTGTATGGCAAAATCATCAGTATTAAAACAAAAAGACCTGCAAAAAATTTCAGTTGGTGTGCAATGAATCTCAAATATATGAAAGTTTAATTTTTATCATTTCATTATGGAAAATAATGAACTTTAGCACTATATGCTAATTTTTTGAGAAGGACCTGTAGTGCCTAAAAATGTATATATACAAATATTACACTGTGATATCAATAAAAAGTTCATCTTATGGGGGCGCTCGTGAGCAGCCGACGATGATGGCTGCTGCTTGAACCGGCTCCTCGCTGAGCGGGGAGTTGTGCCCATCTGTGAGCCTCAGCGGTGGAGTTTTCGGGCCATCCAGGCCGGGGAACCCCTCAGGGACACCAAGAAATCGGAGGGGGGGCAGGAGGAGCCAACCTCCCGCAGCGCAGCAGCATACCTCGGCAGGCGCCGATTTTAAGATGGCGGCCGCGACCTTCCGGCCCTTGCCCTGAACCGACCAGCACCCGACCGTCGTTCCAGCCTACACAGCGGCAGCGTTTTCTGGCCCTCCAGGCCGGAAATCCCTCGGAGACACCCGGAGATCGGAGGAAGGACAGGGAGAGCTGACCCCCCCGCAGCGCAGCAGCACCTCACAGCAGACGCCAATCCCAAGATGGCGGCCGCGACCTGCTGACCCTCACTCTGTGCTAGCCAGCACCCAACCAGCATTCAAGTCGCAGCGCCCTAAGAAGCATCAGGCAGAGGTTAGTCTGACACCCGGCGACACTGGGAGCGCCTGGGAATTACCTGACAGGCATAGGGAGTCAGCTGTAACGATAACAGCAAGGTCACCCGGGCCCCTGGCAGAATCTATAACGGTGGTCGCAACCTATATATAGCATCTCCTGGCCAAGCATCACACATCCCCAGCATCATCTGTGTCACAGCAGCGGAGACCCCCCGGGGCTACCTACCCCTCAGTATAACTTGGGCACGCCTGGGCAGCGAATGGGGCGCAGGGACCGGGCCGGCCGACACAAACCCCCAGGCCCTCGACACGCGCTGCAAACCCTGAGATGACGACCATTGCGGGGCGAACATCCGGGCCGCAGCTCTCTCCCTCCCCGATACCATCGCCGGAGCTGCTGAATTCACAGTCCGAATCGCAGCTAGAATCCCAGATGGCAACCCCGGAGCCCCCACCATCCCCGCAGGCTAACCCCGGTATAAGAGATGCGGAGTTGCTGGAAACATTTAAAGCGGGCCTTCACTCTGAATAAGAGTCTATCTTATATGTTTCCCACACCCTGTACATACAGATTGCCCACATTAAAAATCATCCTACCTGCATCTACTGCATGTTATGAGCCTTTAAACATCCAAGATGGCGGCTTATGGAAGGCGCCATCTTATCAGGCAGCCTGCAAACAGGAAGTGCCTCCTGACTGTGCTGCTCTGCATTCTGGGACTGCTGACCTTTACCTGACCCCAGCTCTGCTCTGTCTGAGCAAAGCACAGCTATAACCCGCCCCCCTGTACCTTATCCCACTCTCCTCTCCTCAGTAAGTTTGATGCTTCTGAGTCAAGATGGCGGCGCCCATATCCTAAATTCCTGAACAGAGTTGCAGCCCAGTGGGGGAAAGAATAACAAGTTAGTGACTAAAAACGTAAAATATATTAATTTTAGATGCTGGGGAACCGTTTTTTTTAAGAGTTTGGGATTTTCATTAAATCACGCTGAAGGTCCGGTTTAAGTCTGTCTTGCAGCATGAGCTAGGAACGGCTACTGAGAAATTATCCGCCACATTTAAAATGGAGCTAAGAGACCTGAGGTCCCGCACATCAAAGCTGGAGCACCAGATGACCAATACCACCTCAGTACTAGAGGAACAGGACGCTGAGATACAGAACAACAAGGCAGAGTTATCCCTAGCCCTCCAGAAGATAGAGGATTTTGAGAACAGGTCCCGGCGCAGTAATCTGCGTTTCAGAGGGTTGCCAGAATCCATCACCGACCTCAAGTCCACTATCACAGCCTTAATTCAGGAATTAGTTCCAGCAATCCCAATTGAGCACTTGGAAATGGATAGGATCCACCGCGCCCTGGGCCACCCTAGAGCGGATGGTCAGCCCAGAGACATCATCGCTAAATTCCCTTTCTATAACACCAAAGAAATGATCGCTCAGGCTGCCAGGGCCCATAACAACCTGGTCTTCCAGTCCCACAAATACCAGATCTACTCAGACCTAGCTCCAGTGACACTACAGAAGCGCCGCCTGCTGAAGCCCCATCTCCTGATTCTCAAATCGTATCAGATAGCCTACAAATGGGGCTTCCCGTTCAGACTATCATTCACATATATGGGTTGCCCGCATGCAATATCCATGCCAGAAGAGGCCTCCGAGCTGTTAGACCGCCTGGGACTGACCACAGCAGCTGAAATATCATCTACACCCGGGCCACCTCGAGAGCAACGTCCGAGAACCATACGACGGGACCAACGTCCTGCATCAACCTCAACAGGTACTGCAAAAGCCTACCGCCTTGACAACGGCTGATTATGGCTGGATGACCGAACAGTTCGTCACTAGTGAGGAAAGTGCCCGAGGGCCAGGTGTCCGCATGACTCATTTTGGGACTTTTCTCCCTACCCTCCTGGGTTTTTTTTTTCTCTTTCAGGAACCCTCAGGATGGACAGTTTTTTTCCTTTTTTCTCTTTTCTTGTTTTTCAGCTATACCTGGAGCTGGACGGGCTGCATTGAGGTGATAGTTAAAGTTTTAATGGGGACGGCTGCCTCCCGCTGGGGGATAGGAGATCATATACCTTCTTTGCTCTCCTTGAACCGGTGGGCGTCGGACGTTCCCAGCACTGCACTTGAATATATATATCCTGTTTTACTATGTTTTTTGACCCTTTTTAGTCTGCATTCCCATTTGTATGGGGTCGGACTGAACGGGGTTTGTCGCTTGGCCCTGGCCATCGGGGCAGCCTCGACCCTGACAGACTGGGCTTCACCGCAGGACTCGCCAGGCGAGGCTGCCGGGGAGTATCTAAAGGCCCCAACGATAGGCTGTGATCGGCGGACCTGGTGCCCCGTTGGCCGGAGCCATTTAATGGGTTACACCCAGCGCGAGTATAAGTAAGATGTGATAGATGATTTTTTTTTATGGTCGCTAAGCGACTTGTTGAGTATTTGCCGATGTTATGGTTTGTTACTGATAAGATTGTTGGTTATCATCCAGACCTTATGTCCTGACTTCATGAGCTTGCCCACGGTGGGGCGGGTTGTTTGGTCCTTGACCGGGTGGGAACCCCGAGCCTCCCTTGCCGCTCTTGGCATGGTACAAGTTCTGGCTAATGGAACCTGCGGGACGAACCTGCGGGACCCTTGCTGGTTCCGTGCTTCTACCTGGCGGGGCTCGGGCGTTCTCTGCGGGAGGTGAGGGCTAACCAACAGAGACCTCATCACAAATTTAGCATTTGCAGCCCTTCTGTCGGTTGTCCCTGCTAATATACCCTCCCCCCCCCCTTACTCCACCAGTCAGTGCGCCTGCCCCGCGCCATTGCCATTGACTTTAACTACATAAGCATAGGCGGCTCCACGCTCAGAGGCGACCCCCTCTAGAAACCCCAAAACTTCCGGAGGAGTGTTTGCCCCTGAAGGCATACTTTGGACTCCCTTGGAGTCACTTGTACACCCGCACATTTTCCCTAACCCCTTCTTTTCCTCCGCTCAGACGAGCTATCTCCAGACGTGGGCCTTAGATCCTAGTTCAGGTACTTAGCCCCGTTACCCCCTGGAAATTAGCAAGATGAGCCAGTCCCAAAACTCGCAAGCAGGTGCTAACCTTAACTTCAAATTGCTCTCCCACAATGTTCAGGGATTTAACTCCCCTCACAAAAGAACCATTTTTATAAGCAAGTACAAGCTGATATCTTGTGCCTTCAGGAGACAAGGTTCTCGACCACGAGTGCCCCAGAATATTTGAATCCACGGTACCCTACCTTCTTTCTGGCCAGCTACACGGAGAAGACCCGGGGTGTTGCTATAGCGTTTCGGCGAAACGTTCCTTTTAAGTGTAAGACCTGTATAGCGGACCTAACGGGGCGATACTTGATCTTAGTGGGTCACTTAGGTCACACGCAAATGACGTTTGTGTCCTATTATGCTCCAAACACTCACCAGACCAACTTTTTTTCTCACCTTTTGAAGAAGATTAGAGAGCATGGTAAGGGCATACTAGTTGTGGCTGGGGATTCCAACATCACGTTGGACCCCAAAGTGGACAGATCACTCCCTCAGGGTAACAGCCCCTCCTCTATTTCCTCGCCTACACAGCAATCTCCACACCGTATCAGCGCTCTGCTGAGGGATATGTCCTTAGTAGATATTTGGCGCAAGCTGAACCCCAAAAAATGAGATTATACCTTTTACTCAAACCCCCATATTTCGTTTTGCAGGATTGATTATATTATGGTTCCCCAGAGTGCTGTCCCTATGGTTAGCAGGAGCCATATTCTGGTCACGCCCTGGTCTGATCATGCCCCAGTTGCAATGCAGTTCACTGCGTCTCCCCCAACGCCCAAGCCCTTTAAGTGGAGAATAAATGACTCGCTACTGACACAAAGACTCACAGGAGCAAATTCAGCAGTTTATTAAAAACTACTTTGCAGAAAATGCCGATACAGCTACCGCGGTGAGCGTGTGGGAGGCGCATAAAGCGATCATAAGGGGTAGCCTGGTTTCCCCAGCCACATCCCTCAAAAAGCATAGAACCGAAAAAATAGCCCATCTAACAGCCAGCTTAGAGCAGTTACAGAGGGACTGGAAAGCAAACCCCACCAGGGCAATTAAGAAGAAAGTGGACGAGGTTAGCATACAACTCAATTTGGCGCTTGACGAGATAGCTGAAAAGAAGCTCAGGTGGTGCAAGCAGAGGATGTACGCAAGGGCTAACAAACCTGACGCTCCTCTGGCAAGTAAGTTGCGATACTCAGGGCCAAAGCAATCTCCGCTCACGCTTAAGACCCCTGAAGGGACACTCACAGCCAATCCCCTTAAAGTCGTCAACAAAACTGCTAGGCAAACTTTACGAGGCACCTCAAACGTTCCCCCAGGACTTAGCGACCAAATTTTTCGATTCGATCCCACTCCCTAGAATGCCTGATGCCTGTAAAGATCGCATGGACTCCGAAATCACTGTCCGGGAGGTGCTGGAGGCGATCAAGGGTTTCAAAGTATCTAAGGCACCGGGACCCGATGGCTTCACTGCCTTATACTATAAAAAATATGCGGCCGAATTAGCCCCCCACCTAGTTAAAATGTTTAATTCCCTTAGGGGACAAAGTACATTTAACCAGACCTCCTTGGCAGCGTTCATAAGCATGATCCCTAAGCCAGATAAGGACCACTCGAACCCACAGAACTACAGGCCTATTTCGCTTCTCAACGTTGATCTTAAAATCCTGGGGAAGGTCCTGGTCACTAGAATCAATGGGTTTCTGGAAACTTTGGTAGGCAGGGACCAGGTCGGTTTTGTTCCCTGCAGACAAGCCTCGGACAATATTCGCAGGTTACTTCACCTGATCGAGTTAGTCCAGCGCAGAGGGATTCATAGCTTTGTTTTATCGCTGGATATCCAGAAAGCTTTTGACTCCATATCATGGGACTACATGACTTACGCTCTTCAAAGATGGGGTTTCGGGGACAACTCCTTGGGTGGATAAGGTCTGTATACTCATCCCCATCAGCCAGGGTACAATATGGGGGTTACCTCTCACTCGTCCCTGATTGGCAGGGGTATGCGTCAAGGATGCCCGCTTTCCCCGGTGTTGTTTGTATTGGCCCTGGAACCGTTGGCGATCGCCATTCGGGCAAACCCAGATATTAAGGGGGTGGAACTGGCTGGATACCATCACAAAGCATGCTTATTTGCGGACGACATTCTATTGATCCTTTTGCAACCACACACCTCCCTACCCAATTTTTCTAAGATCTTGGGACTTAAGGCTAATAAGGAAAAGTCGCTGGGGCTAAATTTGAACATCCCCACCCGGGCTTTGGGTGATCTTCAGTCTAATTTCCCCTTTCGCTGGGCTCCAGAGGCACTCTCCTATCTAGGGGTCAATATCACACCCCATTACCATTCGTTATATCAGGCAAATTCCCCCCCTTTTCAGAACCCTGAAATCTTTGTTGGACTCATGGCGGGGACATGAAATCTTGTGGATCGGGAGGATAAACACAGTAAAAATGACACTGCTGCCCAAAATGCTGTATTATTTCAGGACACTTCCGGTGCATATCCCCCCACACCAGATCAGGAGTATGCAAAATAGTATCATGAAGTTTATATGGGGAAGCACTAGACCGAGGGTAGCAAAGACCACTATGTTCAGGCACAGGAGGGAGGGGGGTCTGGGAGTGCCGTGCATAAACAGATACTATCAGGCAGCGCAAATAGCTCAGCTCCATAGTTTGCACCTTGTGACGGAAATCCCCCTTTGGGTATCTCTGGAAGCCCCTGCATGCGACCCCACTCCAGTTGACAGCTTAATATGGATCCCACCGCAGTTCAGACCTCGTATAGAAAGCCCGATTTTGTGTCACTCCCTTCAAGTATGGGATGGAATAAAGTACACTGGGGGCCTAATCTCACCGCATCTCCCGGTAATGAGATGGGTCAAGAACTCGTGGTTCCCTCCGGGAAATGAGAACCCAGAAGCGTTTGCCTGGTGGGAGCGGGCGGGCATCAGCAGAATTCACCATCTAATGTATGGGGAGAGAATGACCTCCTGGCCTGCATTGACAGTGAAGGTAAATGCTCCAGGGACTGAACAGTACAGGTACCTTCAGATTCGCCACTGGCTCGCTCCCCTACTCAAACACAAAACCCCAGGGGCAGATGCTACTGCATTCGAGAGGGCTTGCTTGCGGGGGACCCCCACGCCTGGCCTTGTATCCATGCTCTATGCTCATCTCTCAGCCGCTACCTCTTGGCTCGAAGCACGGGTACATGATTAGATGGGAGACGGACCTAAACCTGGTAAGGGACAGAAAGAGCTGGACGGAAATCTGGGACGGGATAAACAAATGCTCCATAGATATAACCACACAGGAGGCAGCGTATAAAATGCTCACAAGATGGTACTTAGTACCATCACGCATAGCTAAGGCAGTCCCTGGGTACCCGGCGTCCTGCTTCAGGGGCTGTCCTGTAGAAGGCTTGGTCATGCATATCTGGTGGGAGTGTCCGAAGGTCAGAAGGTTATGGTCAAGGGTCTTTGGATTGCTTTACACCCTTTTGCACGCTAATGTGCGCAGGGACCCCTGGGTGGCATTGCTGCATGTAAAACCGGAAGGCATTACCAAATCCCAACATGCCCTATTGACCCAGGTCATGTTGGCCGCAAAACTGGCGATTGCAAGTTCCTGGAAGAAGGCCAGTGTTCCGTTTCAGGCGGTAAAAGAACGGCTGAACCGGATCTTTATCAATGAAAAACTGACCAGTATCTTAAAGGACTCACACGTAAAATTCATGAAAGTTTGGGGCCCGTTGGTGGAATACTCGTTCCCAGATATAGGGAATGCCCTGCTGCAGTGAGGGATGGCTCTAGCCTCCAACGGCCTCGGATCCCTCCTTTCCATGCCCCCCCTTTTTTTTTTCCCCCTCCCTCTTCTTCTTCCATTCCCTTCCTCCTTTCCCCTCCCCCCCCCCCTATTCCCGGCCCGCGCACCCCCTCCCGCTCAATTTGAAGAAGGGGGGCGGTGATGCACTAAATCTAAGATTGGATGGGACGGGGCTTCTTCCCCGGCCCACTGGTCCGTGATAATGACCATCACGCAGCAGACAGCGTCAATCCGATCTCTTGGATGACAGCACTTGATACTGATTAATAGCGTTGATAATTGAGGTAACGCGAGTGTTGACAATCGAAAGAAGATAAGTATGACCAGAAACCTCTAACAGAACTGATGCTTGTACCTCAAGTTTTTTCTTTGTGACACTTTATTATGTTGTACAATCCAGTTGTTATAACAAAAATTACAATAAAAAGATTGAAACAAAAAAAAGTTCATCTTATATTAAAGTGCATCAATGCCTGAAAACAAAGCAGTACAGAGAGCAAAATTAAATAAAACCTTAAAAAAATCCATACCATTACACTCAAAAGATATTGCCTTGCCTAGCACCGGCCACACAATCCGTGGATCGCATGCTCCACTTAATCAGACTTGCTTTTAATTGTGGTAGTATTGGTATAGACATATTCTTGCCGTTACACACTGTGAATGTGACCATTAAACTTAGCATTGACAATATCATTGGGAAGATCAGTCCTGTAGTATGCGAATGATGAAAAATAAATGTAGAAAATTCTTCCATGGGAGTTAGGCCTACATTCTCAGGAGCATATGACGTCATGTCTTGCAGTATAATAAGGGAAGATTTAGGTGTCATTGTTTGGACCCATCTTATGTCTTAGCTAAGCCTTTCTTAGACCTGGATTATTATTGTTATAGGTAGAGTTTCTAGTGACAGATAGGCAGGTTAAACTTTACACTGCAATACTTTGTCCAGTTGTGTGGTGGTGATTTATTTACAGCAACACCACTAAAATGTTTGTGCTTGTGGTTTCACCACAAATTTGTGAACATTGAGAAGATTGTAGGTGAAAATATCCATTTAAATAACTACTTCTTGTTTTCCAGATATCAGTTTGCCAAAATCTGCCACAATATGTTACACAGCTGCACTGCTCAAAGCAAGAGCAGTATCAGATAAGTAAGTACCTCAGTTCCACAGTATGGTAGTAGTCGCAAGTGATTAGTCATTTCCCAAATCTACTTAAATGATTACAATTACTGAATCACTTTACATGGTATAATCCAGATCTCTTTAAATTCAGATATCAATGTCCTGCAGTTAAAAGTTTCTGTAATATAATGCATTCTGGCTCAATGAAAAACATATACATTGGTGCTGTTGTGAACCCTCTATATTTCTGCATAAATCTGACCTGGAAGTACAAATCATATTGTCATAGAAGTCCTAAACGTAGATAAAGGGAAGCTAATCATGCAAGGGAGTCTGAGATATTAGACTTGGTTATTTATTGGGGAACGTAATATAACATATTTGTAAGTTGTAAAATTCAGCATGTGTTGAATCTCATTGTGCAGCATTGCTGGCATTTTAGCCCATTTCTCCATACAAAATAGCCTGCTGAACTGCTCAATTCAGGTCTATTAAAGTTAGTAATTGTGCCATGATACACTTTAAATAAAACCAGTTGCCCACTCACACTTAATTGCCATTCCATTTATTGTAAAAAAAAACCTTCACGTTATGTGCTAATTGGATCATTTTCCTCAAATAGTCTAATAGTATTATTATTATTATTAGATGTAGGTTAGGTAACATGTTGATGGAAAACCAGAAAATTCAGTATCTTTAGCAAACTTCTATACTGTATGTGTATGTAATCATTTTTAGGAGAGATCAAATTTGACTGTTGGTCTGTTCTATGCCGGAGCAACACGAAGAATGAGGGCATCACATATTGGGATGGCTGGCCACATATATCCCCCTGCGAGCCCGATAACCAGCACCTCATCCTACCGTCTCCTGGCTCCCTTGACAAAAATTGTCCCCAAACCCATGTGGAGCTTTATGTTTAAAATTGTCCAGAAGCAGGAAAGTGGGTAAGTATGAGACCCCTGGGACTGGGCTTTGCAGCTTGCCCCCGTGCACTGATGCCCCACACTTCCGCTGATCTCTCCTGCTGTCAGAAGTAGTGGCAAACGCCACGGGACGCAGGGATCGGCAATGGATCAGAGGTAAGTACGTGGGGGAAAAGATTAAAAATATATATTTTTTAAAATTTGTGCATTTATTTTAACATTTAACTCTTTAACTGGTAAGGGGTCCTTGAGATTCCCCCCACCCCATTACCTGCAACCCCAAAGGGCAGTGCAAGAAGAGCATGCGGCCCATGAGGACTATGTGGGCTGGTAGCCTTAAAGAGGCCCAAAACCCACGCCGATTACCGGGCCAATTGATACCCTCCCCCCGGGGCATCCAAAATCGGGATGCCCTGCTTTGTGAAACCCCCCAGGTCACCCCATACTTACCTTGCTTCCTGGTCCAGCTGCGCATGCACGGGACGCATCCCACTATCCCTCTAGCAGGGCGAATGCCCGCACCAGGCATTTGTGGATGGCCAGCGCGGGCACGCTCCCTGTTAGAGGGAAGCAGGGGATGCGGCCGCCAGCACACACTGATTGGACAAGCAGCCGCGCAGGTGCCATAGGACCTGGAAAAGGTGAGTTGGCATCGGCTGTCTGGGGGCTTTCACACAGCAGGGCATCCCCGATCGGGGTGGAAAGGACCAAAACTCAGGATAGTCAAAATCTTGGGTTTTGGTCCACTTTGAGGGGAGGGGGGGCGGCCGCTCGGCTTCTGCTTCCTGGTCTAACAGCCCCCATAGCTGGTGCCTGGGCTGGTTTTAATCGGCTAGCGGGGGGTACACAGTTTTCAATCTGTAAGGGTTTAACCCTTATAAATTAGCAAAACAATGTAGGTTCCCCTCTCTATAAGGAGGCCCACTCCTTTAAAAAAAAAATGTTAAGGGTTAAACCCTTAGAAAAATTTTTAAAGGCACCAGCTATAGGTGTTGGTAGACCAGGGTGTGGACGCAGAGTGGCTGCCCCCCAGTCGTGAAGGTTACCTGCCCATATGGGCCATGGGCTCTTCTACCCCCCACTGTGGGCTTTGGGGATGCAGGTAATGGCCCCTTTTACTTAAATAATACTGTTATTATTCTCAGTGTGTCACACACCCCGCTTCCCCTTTAATTCTTACGATCGGGTTACTCCACCAGCAGGTGGCGACGTTGCAGAGAGAAGTCTTGAAAACGAGCCCCTTCCGGCCTATATATACCTGGGACCTCCCACTTAACACCCAGTGTTTTCTCTCTGCATGAGGCGACAAGACAGAAGAAAGAAGTCTCCTGCTTGCAGGTAGCCGGGGTCAAACCCCGGCACCCCCTTTTGGTCTATTTCTGCCCAGTTTGTTTGCATACCTAGATGGTTAATGGAAGCCTCCCAGCCCAGGCTGCTGACTGGGCAACGGTAGATGGCACTATAGGTGCCTAGGAGCTTATCTCCTCCGCTCGACCCCACGCGTGGGGCAATGCGGCTATCCAGCATGGTGATCCGGATTTGGGATGCCCCTGTCCCGATATTCCCCTTTGGCCATTCTCTCCCGCTACGGTCCCTTCTCCCTTCACTTTGGGGGGTGCTTTTACTGTTTTGCATGTGTGTTTATACTATGTGTGTGGAGCGCTGGCAGACTCAGGCTCAGCGCCGCGGTGTGCGGTCGCGTGGCCTGGGCTGCTGGGGCTCTGTTTTCACTATTTATTGTGTTGTCATGCTTTCCCCCCACTGAGCCCGAGGGCGTCGGGGCGCCCTCTCTGCACGCAGCACCGCCATTTGGCGGGCCGCGCCGTTTGAATAGTGGGGGCGGGGCCGCGGCCCGCGCTCTGTGATGCGATGGCGGGGGCGTGGCCTGAGCGCGTTGTTCTCGGAGCTCGGGCCCTCCTCACTTCCTCCTTCTCATCAAGGAGTCAGGTGCTGGGGACTTAGCTGGGGGAAGCTGCGTGCCTGGATTGCGGTTGGCTGTCTCTTCATGCGGTTTTCAGGTAACGGTCCCCACCTCGCACGTGGGGCCGTCTTTTTTGCTATAGTTTACTTTAACACATATGTAAAGCTTGTGTTTGTGGTGGCACTTCAGCATAACTCCTAAAGCACTTATTGCTTTGTTATTGATATATATTCTACTATGTACCTTTATTCTGTTAATGAATGAATGTGCTGCATGCTGCCTATTGTTCTGGGGGTCTGACTGTTGTCTCTTTTCCCCTACAGATCCTGGGATCCCCTCACTGCAGTGGCTCTCCCAGTTCTGTTATACCTGGCTAGTCCTAGTACTCTAAATTGGGTCTTTTCCTAAGTTTAAAAAAAAAAAAAAAAATTAATTTAAATCCTCCTTTTCCTGGGACATTAATTATAAAGGGGCATCCCGGGTGGCTTAATGCGTAAAACCCTGGGTTGTTGCGAATACCATAATTTCACCATATGGAGGCTTCCGACGTTACCGGAAATGGCTCTTCAGGGCTATCCAGGTTGTGTGGGGGTTGTGGGGCTCCGCTCCCAGGCGATGATGTCGTATTATGCGTTCCATGTGCAAAGCAGAATATTGCGTGCCAGTCCGTCGCTCCGGCTTCTGGCTCCTCGCAACTTCCGTCATCTCCTACCCCCCCTCCCTTATTCCGGACCCCGTGTGACATTGTCAAAGGTGGGGATTCGCAATCCGAGGTGTGTGCACGATTGGCCAACCTCGAGAAAATAATTTCCGCCAAAGTAGCTCAGAAGGCTACAGCGAAGCGGAAACACCTTTCTCCGGCAGCGCCTGCTTCGGAGGATGAGATGTTTGAAATATTGGATTGGTCCGATTGTCCCCCTGATGAGGAGGGGGAACTCCTTGAGGAGTCGGATGAGCCTGCAGACCAGCTAGGGATTGACGCTTCTGGCGATCAGGCTGCGGGGGTGTCCCTTGACACCCCTTCCATTTTGGCTCAAATGTTTGAAATTTTGGATTTGGATCCGCCCGAGGCGGTCCCCCTGCCAAAGGGTGAGTTATTTGATGTTCCCCAGCCGCGTTTGGTGTTTCCCAGGCAACAACACTTTGTGAGGGTTGTCCTTAAAGAGGACCAACACCCAGGGGTGATCGGCCCGGAAATCTATAAGATTCCCGAGCCGATCACCTCCCACCCCGCGGGACATCCCGATCTCGGATGTCCCGCGGGGTGGAACAGAAACCCCCCAGAAACCCCAAAAACCTCTTACCTGATCCGCCGCCGCTTCTGCCGCCGCCTCCCGCGCGCCCCTCCAGACGTGCCCGCGCCGGCCCTCTGTGAATGGCCGGCGGGGGCGCGCGCGCGCCGAGAGTGACGCGCAGGAGGCGGCGGCGGCGGAAACGGCTTGGACGTTCCTGATCCCCGCCTGGACGTTGGCGGGGATTGGCTGCGGCGTTCACGTGGGAGCGTTGAGAGGTGAGTTTTTTGGGGTTTCTGGGGGGTTTCACACAGCGGGGCACCCCCGTTCGGGGTGCCCCGCCGAAGTGGACCAAAACCCAGGATAGTCAAAATCCTGGGTGTTGGTCCACTTTAAGTAATGGGAACAACCCACGCGCCTGGCTGGAATTCCTCCTAGTTGGGATAAACGCTATCCCTTTCCGGAGGATTTGGTGAAGCTTTGGTTCAGTTCCCCCTGACGTCGATACCCCTGTGTTAGGGCTGTCTAGCATGGCTGTGGTACACTCTTCTGACACCACTACCATTAAAGATGGTGAGGATTGTCGGATTGATTAATTGGCTCGCCATGGTGTTATCAGTGCCGGATCGACACTGCGGCCAGTGTGTGCTTCGGCGCTTCTTCTGCTGGCAGTTAGGTCCATTATTAGGGATCTGTGCACAGGTCTTGATCCCGCTTGTGATGAGTTTAGTTCTCTCAAGCAGTGTGAGTCGTTTATTTCCTTTGTCTTGACCGCTCAGGACGATGCTCTTGGGATGAGTAGCAGGACAGCGGCACTGCTGGTTGCAATTCGTCGGTCAGTGTGGCTGCGCCAGTGGACGGCGGACTTTATCTCTAAAAAGGCTCTTGCAGCGCTCCCTTTTTTGGGTTTGCGCCTGTTTGGCGATAAATTGGATTCAGTTACCAAGGGTGGTAAATTGCCTCAACGCAAGAGGCCTCGACGCTCCTTTCGGGGTGCGAGTGCCTTTAATCCTTCCTTTCGGGGAGTCAGAGCGGGCAGAGGGGCGTCCTTTCCCAGTACCCGGGGGAGGGTCCGTGGCCGTCCCAGTCAGTCCTGGGGCGCCAAGCCCAAGCCTGCTGGTAAGCCCGCTCAGCAATGAGGGGCTGCCCTCACCCGTGCGGGTGGGGGAACGATTGCGACACTTCTCCCTGGTCTGGGACCAGGAGGTTCCGGACAGATGGATCCGGGAGGTGATGTCGTCCGGATACAAGCTGGAGTAAGAGTCTCGCCCGCCTTCACGGTTCTTCCGGTCTCGGGTGCCCACCGATCCTTTGGCCGTGCAGGGGCTCCTGGCGTCGGTAAGGAATCTTCTGGAAATGGCGGTCATCCGGCCGGTGCCGCGCAGAGGTGGGCCTCGGTTTTTACTCCAATCTTTTCAGTCCCCAAGAAGGACGGGTCGGTTCACCCCGTCCTGGATCTGAAGTTCCTCAACAGGTTCATCCGTACTCGGAAGTTTCGCATGGACTTCATGACGTCCATAGACATCAAGGATGCTTACCTTCATGTTCCCATCTGCCGGGCTCATCAGCGTTTTCTTCAGTTTGTGATGAAGGATCGGCATTTTCAATTTGTGGCACTTCCGTTTGGCCTTACCTCGGCTCCAAGAGTGTTCCCCAAGGTGCTGGCAGGGGTGATGGCCATTCTCAGATCTTGGGGCATTCCTGTCGTACCTTATCTGGACGACCTTCTCATCATGGCTCCGTCCCTCAATCAATCAGAGACAGACACCAGGATGGTGGTCTCCACGCTGGAAAGCTTCGGTTGGGTGATCAACTTTCCCAAGTCCTCCCTCGCTCCGGCCAGGGTGGTGTCCTTTCTGGGAATGCGGTTGGACACTTGTCAACACAGGGTGTTTCTCCCTCAGTCCAAAATTTATCTGATTCAGGAGTTGGCTCGGGTCCTCTTTCCAATCCTCGGCCGTCCATCCGTCTGGGGATGAGGCTGGTAGGGTTGATGGTTGCCTCGTTCGAGGCAGTTCCTTTCGCTCAATTTCACACGAGGACGTTTCAGCTTCATCTGTTGGCGTCCTGGGACCGGCGACCACGGTCATTGGATCGGTCCTTCCAGTTGTCCTCCCGGGTCCGGCAGTCCCTCCAATGGTGGTTGGTCCCGACCAATCTTTCGAGGGGCAGGTCTTTCCTGACTCCTCTCTGGGAAATTGTCACCACGGACGCCAGTCTTTCGGGATGGGGGGGATTCTGGAAGGATCTTCAGTTCCAGGGGCAGTGGGGACCTCGAGAGGCCCACTTGCCCATCAATGTTCTGGAACCGAGAGCCATCCGAGGAACCGAGAGTCTGGTTCTTGCTCTTTTGACTCAACATGTTCTGGGCCTTCCGGTTCAGGTTTGCTCGGACAATCGAACAGCGGTAGCTTACATCAATCATCAGGGAGGGACTCGCAGTCTGGGTGCCCTCAGAGAGGTGTCTCTGATTCTGACCTGGGCGGAGGCCCATGTTCCTTGTCTCCCGGCAGTTTACATTCCGGGTGTGGAAAACCAGGAAGCGGATCTGTTGAGCAGGTGCTCTTCCCGTCTGGGAGAATGGGCTCTCCATCCTCAGGTTTTTCGGTCGCTGTGTCTCCGGTGGGGGACACCGGAGGTGGACCTGTTTGCCTCGCGTCACAATTGCAGGCTCCCGAGCTTTGTGTCGCTCTCCCAGGATCCTCTGGCTCTGGCGGTGGACGCCATGTCCCTGAGCTGGGGGGATCTGGGGTTTCTGTACCTGTTTCATCCAACACCCATGCTGGGCAGGGTGGTACGGAAGCTGGCTCTGGAAAGGATGTCCGCCATTCTCGTGGCTCCAAGGTGGCCAAGGCAAGTATGGTTCGCAGACATCGTGCGGCTGGCCGTGGACCAGTTCGTTCTGCCTCTTCGGCCCGATCTGCTCACTCAGGGTCGGCTGTGTTACCCCAATTTACCAACGCTGGGTTTGACGGCTTGGCTGCTGAAACCTCCATCTTGAAGGAGGAGGGTCTTTCTGACTCGGTTGTCAAGACTCTGATCGGTGCCCGGAAGAGGTCTTCTTCTATCATCTACTATAGGACTTGGAAAGCCTATATTGCTTGGTGTGAGGTTAGATCTTTGCCTTGTAGGGTCTTTTCGGTCTCCAGGATTCTGGAGTTTTTGCAATCTGACCTGGACTCTGGTCTTCAGCTGAGTAATTTGATAGGGCAAGTTTCTGCCTTATCTATCTTTTTTCAGAAGCGTTTTTCGCTTCATCCTTTAGTTAAAACTTTTTCCCAGGGGGTTACGCATCTGCGGCCTCCCAGGAAACCTTTACTCCCTGTTTGGGACTTGAATTTGGTTCTTTCTGCTCTTCAGGCTCCTCCCTTTGAGCCTTTGCAAGATATTGCTTTGTCTACCTTGACTCAGAAGATGGTCTTCTTGGTAGCTATCACTTCGGTTCGGCGTGTCTCGGAGTTGGCGGCCTTGTCTATTCAGGCACCCTACTTTGAGAGGCATCAGGACAAAGTGGTCTTTCGGTTCAAACCGGACTTTCTTCCTAAGGTTGTTTCTGCTTTTCATTTGAATCAGGATATTGTTCTTCCCTCCTTGTGTCCTAAGCCTAAGAATGACGAGGAGAGGATTTTGCATTGTTTGGATGTAGTACGCTGTGTTAAGTACTATTTGATTATTACTTCTCCTTTTCGTAAAACTAATGCCTTTTTTGTTGTGCCCTGTGGGCCTAGGAAGGGTTTGGCGCCGGCCAAATCTTCCATTAGCAAGTGGATACGTCAGGCTGTTATTGCGGCCTATTCTGCTAAGGGGAAGGTTCCCCCTTTTCGTATCACTGCTCATTCTACTCGCGCTGTTGGAGCGTCTTGGGCTTTTCAGCACCAAGCTTCTGCTGAACAAGTTTGTAAGGCTGCTACTTGGTCTTCTGTTCATACTTTTTCTAAGTTTTACAAGGTTGATGTGCGGGCCTCAGCGGATGCTGTGTTTGGCCGCAAAGTTCTGCAGACCGCAGTCATTTAAGTTATGCTTCATTTTGCCTTTGGATACCCATCCCTTGTGGACACTGCTTTTGGATGTCCCGATCGTAAGAATTAAAGGGGAAGCGGGGTGTGTGACACACTGAGAATAATACCATTTTGTGAGTACTCACCTGTAAAAGGGATATTGTCAGTGTGTCACACACCCCGCTTCACCCGTCCTTTTAGGTATCCTGGATCCTTTATATGGTGAAGCTTTTTCTTTATTTTGAGGTTACCATTGGATTTCCTGATACCTTGTCTTTCTGCTTTTGAATTCACTGGGTGTTAAGTGGGAGGTCCCAGGTATATATAGGCCGGAAGGGGCTCGTTTTCAAGACTTCTCTCTGCAACGTCACCACCTGCTGGTGGAGTAACCCGATCGTAAGAATTAAAGGGGAAGCGGGGTGTGTGACACACTGACAATATCCATTTTACAGGTGAGTACTCACAAAATGGTATTTTTTTCTCCTTGCCTCCAATCCCTGTGTTCTGTGCAGTCCACCGCTGCTTATGACAGCTGGAGAGATCGGCGGAACTTGAGTTGCCCCTCTCCCAGCTTTCACTGATCTCTCCGGCTTCGAACATCTTGCTCCCTGCTGCATGGAGTGGCCCTTTATACCAGCTGACATCCTCTCA
Source organism: Gastrophryne carolinensis (assembly GCA_027917425.1). NCBI lineage: Eukaryota > Metazoa > Chordata > Amphibia > Anura > Microhylidae > Gastrophryne > Gastrophryne carolinensis. The sequence goes on from CM051238.1 coordinate 208,893,197, forward strand.
CTCACTGGTATAAATAACCCCTTCCTGCTGTAGGGGTGGTGGCGGGGAGATGCCAGGATCCCAGCACGGGGAAGATGCAAATCCTTTGTCCCGCTGAAGACACTATGGCTGGCTGGAGGATGAGCATGTTGCCGGGCGCTGGAACGGGGACTAAATAATCTTTTTTTTTTTTTTTTTTTTTGTATATTGTTTAGAGTTTTAAAATTTCGATTTGCGCTTTTAAAAACTTTGCCACTTTCTTGTGTCAACTCCTCTTCAGACATGTGTCTAACTGGCAAAAGCCTCTAGATCTTTTGTAACAGTTTATGCTCTGTTAGAGATGCAAGTGTTTTTTCCTTTTGATTATTTTTCTATTATTTTTTTTGTTCTGTAGATTAAACAGCATCTGCAGCATCTTTCCTCCCTACACAGCGACTCCAGGGCACTGGTTGTCACAGCTTTCCCTGTGGTGTCTGCCTGCCAAGTACAGCTCTGGAGTTTGCCGTGAGGTGAGAAAGAGATTGCATGGTCTGGATTATTTCTGATGTACCTGGCCACATCCTAGGTCTATTCTGGAACTGCAGATTAAACCTAACCTATAGCTGCTGCCTTCTATCTTATTATATCTCTTATCCGTATATCAGAAAGGGGACTTACTAGAGATTAGTTGCGCACAAATGCTAGAACGTTGCCTCATAATTGTATAAACTAATGCAGCTCAGAATAATAAAGCATCTGCCATTCTAATATATTTCTCTTTTCTTTTAGATTTTCTCCAGAAGCCGCATCTCGGCGGGGGCTCAGCACAGCAGAAATGAATGCTGTAGAGGCCATTCACAGAGCAGTGGAGTTTAATCCACATGTGCCAAAAGTATGTCCACCCTGCAATTTATAGTTTGTTAAATTTCATGATCATATTTTGGGCTGTATATTCAGCTTAATCCTGTAGTGAGAAGACGTGAAACCCCCAATGCTAGCTGTAATATGGCCATGAGTAATTTTAAAAGGCATGTTTAGGCAATGTTTAGGAAAAGTATATACTCCCCTTTTGTCCCCCACAGCTCCGCTGTGCAGCGCTGCCTTTTATATATGATGAGGGAGAACAAGCGATTACATCCTCCGGCAGACATGGCGGTGTCCATCAAAACACCACTCTCTTGCAGTGAATAGAATAAGCAGGTGGGGGCCTAAACAAGGAATCACACGTGCTGCCAGTGCTGGGAGACAGAATCACTGGATTTTTATCCCCTCTGGGTTTATCAATGTAGTAGACATTGTAGTCTCTCGCACCACTTTATTGCCAGAGGACTATCGATGACATTCTCTTCATGACATTCACTTCTTCCACCACTAGATGGCACAGTAGGCTTCCTTGTAAGCCACAGTACCTGTTGTCTTGAAATGTTTATTTATTATGTAAATGTGGATGAACGCCTTCAATTCAATGATTCCAGCCCTATCACCTAAACAGAAGGGTTTTAGAAAAAAAAATCTGCGACTAATTTTGTGACTGAAATGTGGTCATGGGGTTATGTGTTCTTTTATTGACCACATTTGTATAGAAAAGCTTGTGGTTTTAAAATGTGTAGCTATTCCTGGTGTTTATGGTGCCAACTCACTTGTTCACTTTTGCTGCAGTATCTTCTTGAAATGAAGAGCTTAATATTACCCCCTGAACACATTCTGAAGAGAGGGGACAGCGAAGCAATAGCATATTCTTTCTTTCACCTTCAACACTGGAAAAGGGTAGAGGGAGCCTTAAACCTCTTACATTGTACGTGGGAAGGGAGTAAGTATATTGTTCTTTTCTAGACATTTGCTAACCTATGCTTAAATATCTGCTGTGCCCTTTAAAGTTAGATTTTGGACTCCCCTCTGTCCCTTCCCCCTGGCGCTCAATATGTTTTACCAGTTAAAAAATAAAATAACCCACCTGGTCTTGGCAGTGAATGTGCTACCCCAGTCCACTGGGCGGGCCCTGCCAGGGATGCTGGAGGAATGCACTCACTGCCGAGACCAGGTTTGTGCTGGCTTTACTTACTGTTTACAGATTTCCACTTTAATTGTGCTAGATAAATATAGAGCCATTTATCACTAGGAAATAAATTGTAATCCTTCAGCCTTTTATTCAAAACTATTGAATCAGTTTTCTGTAGTGAAGGCACAGCAGAATTATGTGGTATTTGTGTAGCCTTATACTGTAACTAAAGGTGGGGAAACCTTGGATTATAGGCATTGGAAAACCAAATTCAGCCAGCATTTACTACAATGTACCCAATTAATGGTGTTTTTCATGTATTTTGTGATGCTGGGTTATGCCCACTTTTTATTAATATTAATTGCAGGATTAGAAGAGGTGGGCACTTCATTCTCTTATCTTTTTTTTTCAATTACATGGAAGACACAACATCTCTTCTGTAATTTTGTAATTCATCCTCTATCAAGCCTCTATAATGTGGGTAGCCAAATGGAATGTGAGTTAGCTGTGTATATTAGATATAATATAATGTCTGTACACATGTGTTGGTCCAGTACCCAATACCTCTGAGGAGTTGGTGAGACCATTTAAAGTGGACCAACCCAGGATTTTGGATTTTTGACTATCCTGGGTTTTGGTCCTTACTCCGCTGTGTAAAACCCCCCTGGCCGCCCTATCTGACTTACCCTTCCCCTGTCCTACGGTGCCTGCATGGCCTCTTGTCCAATCATCACACTCTGATCTGCTCCTACCCCTTTGTCTAAGAGCTTGGCTAAGCAGACGCTGGTGGCCGCATTCTCCACTACCCTCTAACGGGGAGTGTGCCCGCGTTGGCTTTTCACAAATGTCTGGCGTTGGTACGCATCCTGCTGAAGGGTGATGTGGCTGCTGCATGCACCGTTGGACCAGGGAGGAAGGTGAGTTTCCAGGCACCTGGAGGTTTCACACAGGAGGGAGGGAACCAAGCGGCCCAGGGCTGTTGGATCGTGGGTTTTGCTCCACTTTAAAAAGGAATAGCGATCTCAGTATGCATTACCCAAAATCTGCCACTAGATGGCATTGTACGTCTGTGTCTCTTTCTTGAGCACGTTGTAATGTGTAAGGGTAGCGTGTTATTCTCAGTGTGTCACACACCCCGCATCCCCTTTAATTCTTACGATCGGGTTACTCCACCGGCAGGTGGCGACGTTGCAGAGAGTCTTGAAAAACGAGCCCCTTCCGGCCTATATATACCTGGGACCTCCCACTTAACACCCAGTGTTTTCTCTCTGCAAGATGCGACAAGACAGAAGAAAGAAGTCTCCTGCTTGCAGGTAGCCGGGGTCAATCCCCGGCACCCCCTTTTGGTCTATTTCTGCCCAGTTCAATTGTTTAACATGCCTAGATGGTTAATGGAAGCCTGCCAGCCCAGGCTGCTGGCTAGGCAACGGTAGATGGTACTAGGTGCCTAGGAGCTTATCTCCTCCGCTCGACCCCACGCGTGGGGCAATGCAGCTATCCGGCATGGTGATCCGGATTTGGGATGCCCCTGTCCCGAGGTTCCCCTTGGCCATCTTCTCCCGCTCGGTCCCTTTGTTTTGGGGGGGGGGGGGGGGGGTGGTTTTGCATGGGGTGCTTTTTACACTTGTTATGTGTGTGTGTGAGGAGAGAGCTAGCAGACGCAGGGTCAGTGCCGTGGTGTGCGGCGCGTGGCCTGAGCTGCTGGGGCTCTTTTGCTTTACTTTTGTGTTTTAAATTTCCCCCATGTTTGCATGCGGCGCCGCCATTGGGTGAGCCGCATCACTGGAGTCCTGGGGGCGGGGCCGCGCTTTCTATCTGCCTCGCTCTGTGACTCACTGGCAGGGGGCATGGCCGGGGCGCGTCGCCCGCTGTGCCCGGGCCCGCTTCACTTCCTCTGTCTCATTACAGAGACAGGTGCTGGAGCTGGCTGGGGAAAGGTGCGCGTCCAGGAGTGCGGCTGCAGCGGCAACAGGTAACGGTCCCCACCTCGTGCTCGTGGGGCCGTCATTTGAGCTGTAGCTTTTTCTTTTGTCACTGTGTGTTACTTGTGTTTGATGGTTTCCCTGGCACTTTTAGCATTACTCCTGGAGGCACTTATCACTTTGAGGTATATATATATTGATATACATGTATAGTTGTATTCATGTTGTATATACTGATCATGTATGGTTTACCATGATTGTTTTATGTATGAGTGTGATGCATACTGGCTAATTTCCCTGGGGGTCTGACCGTGGTCTCTTTTCCCCCACAGATCCTGGGATCCCCTCACTGCAGTGGCTCTCCCGGTCTGATATACCTGGCTAGTCTTAGTCTCTAAATTGGTATTTTCCTAGGCTTAAAAAATCCTCCCACTCCCGGGACTTTAATTATAAAGGGGCATCCCGGGTTGCTTAATGCGTAAAACCCTGGGTTGTTGCGAATACCATAATTTCACCATATGGAGGCTTCCGACGTTACCGGAAATGGCTCTTCGGGGCTATCCAGACTGTGTGGGGGTTGTGGGACTCCGCTCCCAGGCGATGATGTCATATTATGCGTTCCATGTGCAAAGCAGAATATTGCGCGCCAGTCCGTCGCTCCGGCTTCTGGCTCCTCGCAACTTCCGTCATCTCCTACTCCCCTCCCTTATTCCGGACCCCGTGTGACATTGTCATGAGTGGGGATTCGCATTCCGAGGTGCGTGCGCGATTGGCCAACCTCGAGAAGATAATTTCCGCCACGGTAGCTCAGAAGGCTACAGCAAAGCGGAAGCACCTTTCTCCGGCAGCGCCTGCTTCGGAGGATGAGGTAGTTAAAATTTTGGATTGGTCCGATTGTCCCCCTGATGAGGAGGGGGAACTCCTTGAGGAGTCAGATGAGCCTGCAGACCAGCTATTGGTTGACACCGCTGGCGATCAGGCTGTGGGGGTGTCCCTTGACACTTCTTCCATTTTGGCTCAAATGTTTGAAATTTTGGCTTTGGATCCGCCTGAGGCGGTCCCTCCGCCAAAGGGTGAGTTGTTTGATGTGCCCCAGCCGCGTTTGGTGTTTCCCAGGCAACAACACTTTGTGAGGTTGTCCTTAAGGAATGGGAACAACCCACGTGCCTGGCTGGAATTCCTCCTAGTTGGGATAAACGATATCCCTTTCCGGAGGATTTGGTGAAGCTTTGGTCGGTTCCCCCTGACGTCGATTCACCTGTGTTAGGGCTGTCGAACACGGCTGTGTTGCACTCCCCTGACACTACTACCATTAAAGATGGTGAGGATCGTCGGATTGATCAATTGGCTTGCCATGGTTTTATCAGTGCCGGATCGACACTGCGGCCGGTGTGTGCTTCGGCGCTTCTTCTGTTGGCAGGCAGTTAGGTCCATTATTAGGGATCTTTACGCAGGTCTTGATCCCGCTTGTGATGAGTTTAGTTCTCTCAAGCAGTGTGAGTCGTTTATTTCCTTTGTCTTGACCGCCCAGGACGATGCACTTGCGATGAATAGCAGGACAGCGGCACTGCTGGTTGCTATTCGTCGGTCAGTATGGCTGCGCCAGTGGACGGCGGACCTTAACTCTAAGAAGGCGCTGACAGCGCTTCCTTTTGTAGGTTTGTGCCTGTTTGGCGATAAATTGGATTCAGTTACCAAGGGTGGTAAATTGCCTCAACGCAAGAGGCCCCGTCGCTCCTTTCAGGGTGCGACTTCCTTTAGTCCCTCCTTTCGAGGAGTCAGAGCGGGCAGAGGGGCGTCCTTTCCCGCTACCAGGGGTGCAGGTTGGACCGGGGGGAGGGGCCGTGGCCGTCCCGGTCAATCCGGGGGCACCAAGCCCAAGCCTGCTGGTAAGCCCGCTCAGCAATGAGGGGCTGCCCTCACCCGTGCGGGTGGGGGGACGATTGCGACACTTCTCCCTGGTTTGGGACCAGGAGGTTCCGGACAGATGGATCCGGGAGGTGGTGTCGTCCGGTTACAAGCTGGAGTTCGAGTCTCACCCTCCTTCACGTTTTTTCCGGTCTCGGGTGCTCACCGATCCTTTGGCCGCGCAGGGGCTCCTGGCGTCAGTAAGGAATCTTCTGGAAATAGCGGTCATCCGGCCGGTGCCGCGTTTAGAGGTGGGCCTCGGTTTTTACTCCAATCTTTTCACAGTCCCCAAGGATCTGAAGTTCCTGTACAGGTTCATCCGTACTCGGAAGTTTTGCATGGAAACTCTGCGTTCGGCCATCGGTTCTCTTCGGCAGGGGGACTTCATGACGTGCATAGACATCAAGGATGCTTACCTTCATGTTCCCATCTGCCAGGCTCATCAGTGGTTTCTTCGCTTTGTGATGAAGGATCGGCATTTTCAATTTGTGGCACTTCCGTTTGGCCTCACCTCGGCTCCAAGAGTGTTCACCAAGGTGCTGGCAGGGGTGATGGCCATTCTCAGATCTCAGGGCATTCGTGTCGTTCCTTATCTGGACGACCTTCTCATCATGGCTCCTTCCCTCATTCAATCGGAGATGGACACCAGGATGGTGGTCTCCACGCTGGAAAGCTTTGGTTGGGTGATCAACTTTCCCAAGTCCTCCCTCGCCCCGGCCAGGGTGGTGTCCTTTCTAGGAATGCGGTTGGATTCTTGTCAACACAGGGTTTTTCTGCCTCAGTCCAAGATTTGTCTGATTCAGGAGTTGGCTCGGGTCCTTCTTTCCAATCCTCGGCCGTCCATCCGTCTGGGGATGAGGCTGGTAGAATTAATGGTTGCCTCGTTCGAGGCAGTTCCTCTCGCTCAGTTTCACACGAGGACGCTTCAGCTTCATCTGTTGGCGTCCTGGGACCGGCGACCACGGTCGTTGGATTGGCCCTTCCAGTTGTCCTCCCGGGTCCGGCAGTCCCTTCAATGGTGGTTGTCTCGGCCAATCTCTTGAGGGGCAGGTCTTTCCTGACTCCTCTTTGGGAAATTGTCAACCCGGACGCCAGTCTTTCAGGATGGGGGGTATTCTGGAAGGATCTTCAGTTCCGGGGGCAGTGGGGGCCTCGGGAGGCCCACTTGCCCATCAATATTCTGGAACTGAGAGCCATCCCTCTGGTTCTTGTTCTTTTGACTCAACATGTTCTGGGCCTTCCAGTTCAGGTTCGTTTGGACAATCGAACAGCGGTTGCTTACATCAATCATCAGGGAGGGACCCACAGTCTGGGTGCCCTCAGAGAGGAGGCCCATGTTCCTTGTCTCTCGGCAGTTTACATTCCGGGTGTGGAAAACAGGGAAGCGGATCTGTTGAGCAGGTGCTCTTCCCGTCTGGGAGAATGGGCTCTCCATCCTCAGGTTTTTCGGTCGCTGTGTCTCCGGTGGGGGACACCGGAGGTGGACCTGTTTGCCTCTCGTCACAATTGCAGGCTCCCGTCCTTCGTGCCGCTCTCCCAGGATCCTCTGGCGGTGGACGCCATGTCCCTGAGCTGGGGGGGTCTGGGGTTTCTGTACCTGTTTCCTCCGATACCCATGCTAGGCAGGGTGGTACGGAAGCTGGCTCTGGAAAGGGTGTCCGCCATTCTCGTGGCCAAGGCGAGTATGGTTCACAGACATCGTTCGGCTGGCAGTGGATCAGTTCGTTCTGCCTCTGCGGCCCGATCTGCTCATGCAGGGTCGGCTGTGTTACCCCAATTTACCAACGCTGGGTTTGACGGCTTGGCTGCTGAAACCTCCATCCTGAAGGAGGAGGGTCTTTCTCACTCGTTAAGACTCTGATCAGTGCCCGGAAGAGGTCTTCTTCTATCATCTATTATAGGACTTGGAAAGCCTATATCGCTTGGTGTGAGATTAGATCTTTGCCTTGTAGGGTCTTTTCGGTCTCCAGGGTTCTGGAGTTTTTGCAATCAGGGCTGGACTCTGGTCTTCAGCTGAGTACTTTGAAAGGGCAGGTTTCTGCCTTATCTATCTTTTTCAGAAGCGTTTTGCACTTCATCCTTTAGTTAAAACCTTTTTCCAGGAGGTTACGCATGTGCGGCCTCCCAGGAAACCATTATTCCCTGTTTGGGACTTAAACTTGGTTCTCTCTGCTCTTCAGGCTCCTCCCTTTGAGCCCTTGCAGGATATTGCTTTGTCTACCTTGAATCAGAAGACTTCCTTCTTGGTAGCTATCACTTCGGTTCGGCGTGTCTCGGAGTTGGCGGCCTTGTCGATTCAGGCGCCCTATTTTGAGAGGCATCAGGACAAGGTGGTCTTTCGGTTCAAACCGGACTTTCTTCGCAAGGTTGTTTCTGCTTTTCATTTGAATCAGGATATTGTTCTTCCCTCCCTGTGTCCTAAGCCTAAGAATGACAAGGAGAGGGTTTTGCATTGTTTGGATGTAGTACGCTGTGTTAAGTACTATTTAATTACTACTTCTCTGTTTCGTAAAACTGATGCCTTTTTTGTTGTGCCCTGTGGGCCTAGAAAGGGTTTGGCTCCTGCCAAATCTTCCATTAGCAAATGGATACGTCAGGCCGTTATTGGGGCCTATTCTGCTAAGGGGAAAGTTCCCCCTTTTCGTATCACTGCTCATTCTACTCGCGCCGTTGGAGCGTCTTGGGCTTTTCAGCACCAAGCTTCTGTTGAACAAGTTTGTAAGGCTGCAACCTGGTCTTCTGTTCATACTTTTTCTAAGTTTTACAAGGTTGATGTACGGGCCTCAGCGGATGCTGTGTTTGGCCGCAAGGTTCTGCAGACTGCAGTCATTTAAGTTATGCCTCATTTTGCCTTTGGATACCCATCCCTTGTGGACACTGCTTTTGGATGTCCCGATCGTAAGAATTAAAGGGGAAGCGGGGTGTGTGACACACTGAGAATAATACCATTTTGTGAGTACTCACCTGTAAAAGGGATATTGTCAGTGTGTCACACACCCCGCTTCACCCGTCCTTTTAGGTATCCTGGATCCTTTATATGGTGAAGCTTTTCTTTATTTTGAGGTTACCATTGGATTTCCTGGTACCTTGTCTTTCTGCTTTTGAATTCACTGGGTGTTAAGTGGGAGGTCCCAGGTATATATAGGCCGGAAGGGGCTCGTTTTCAAGACTTCTCTCTGCAACGTCGCCACCTGCCGGTGGAGTAACCCGATCGTAAGAATTAAAGGGGAAGCGGGGTGTGTGACACACTGACAATATCCATTTTACAGGTGGGTACTCACAAAATGGTATTATTTCTGCACGCTTTATTTTGGAGTTAAAACCAATTTATTGTGTGCGAACAAAATGGAATTGCTGTCCCCCGCTAATCTAGTGGAGGCCACAAGTAGACCACCATGGGTGCCAATTTTTAACATTTATTGACTGAAGTTGATATAGTATAATGTTAGGCACTTTAGCTATGCCAATAAAACCCCATCCGGTGGTACAACTGAGATCAGAGGATCCTGGGAATACTTTATTTCTAGCATAACTACCTAAAGCCCACTGTGCAAGACACACCATTAATAATGTGTGGGGGGGGCTTATATTCCAAGTGTGACATACACTCCGCTTCAATAAGTCTTGACAGTTGGGTTATTCTCCAGTAGAGGGCGAACATCTGCAGAGATGAATGCAAAAAAAAAGCCCCCCCCGGTCCATAACTACCTGGGACCTCCCACCAATTCCCCAGTTGTCTTCTCTGCAGGGAGCGAGCAAGACAGAAGATGAAGCTTCTCTTACTTGCAGGTAAGCCACTTTTTTTGTCCCTATTGCTACCAGGACCCTCCAAAATTTCTCTGTAGTGAGCCTCCCAGCTTCGGCTGCGGGTCCTTGGTAAAGGTAGGAGCTTTGGGTGCTGTAGGAGCGCTGCACCACCGTGAGACCCCACCACGGGGTAGGCGGTGATCCAGGTTTTTGGTGATCCTGGTGTGGGATGCCCTGTCCCTACATGCCTATGGCCTTATATTGGCAGGGTTCCCACTCCCTCTTCCGGGTCCCTTACTCTCCTCAAGGGGGGGGGGGGGGGGGGGGTGGGGCTCTGACTCCCTGTCCGCTATTTGATGGCCTTGATGCTTTCCTGGCATGTAATAACATTTCCAGCTATGGCTACTAGACCACTGGAAGGAGTTAAACAGGCTGAACTGGATGGACTAAAGTCTTTATTCAGCCTTACATACTATGTTACTATGTATTTGCAGTGTGTGTGTGTGTTGTTCACTTTATTCATGTGTATGTGTGCGCGTGTATTTATACGTTCGGCCCGAGCGCACGCTCTCTGTGGCGGCGGCCCGGCGCTCTCAGGGTCGGCTCCGCGGCCATATTGGCCGGGGAGCGCGGCCTTCTGCCTTTCCACAGTGAGGGGGGGTGGGCCTGGCACCCGCCCGCGTCGTCGGCCGGCTCCAGCCCTATTGGCTGGAAGCGCGGCTTTGGGGGGGGGGGTTCCGCGTTGGAGGGGGGCGGGGCCATGTGCGGGCGCGCTCCGCGCTGGCCCGCCCTCTTCTCCCTCTCCTCGTCTGGACGCCCTCTGCCGCGTGAGTGCCCCATACGGGCTCCTTAGCTGGAAATCCTTTGCTTATGCCCTCCTTGCAGACATGTCGCCGGACGTTATTGTGCCGTGTGCTACATCCATCGTGGGAATATGTTATATGGAGATATCATAGTTCGCTATATATGTGTATATATATATATATATATATATATATATATATATATATACATATATATATGTATAAGTGTGTGTGTGTGCCTATATGCCCTTTTAATTGCTCTGTATGGCCGCTTGGGATATATATATATATATATATATATATATATATATATATATGCAGTCATATACCTTATATGAATATTTCGGCAGTGTGGCTGTAATATCTATGCTAGGGCATCCCTTACTATGCTCTGCTCTTATGTGACCTTTTTTGTGTGTTACAGGTGTCCCCGTATAAGTGCATTTTAAGAGGTCTTTCCTGGTCCTGGGGTCCCTAGCTATAAATATTGTCCACCCCCAAAAAATCCTCCCACCGGGACTTTAAGGGGCATCCCGGGTTGCTTATGCGTAATTCCCTACGGTCTCGCGACTGACCACAAAAATTCACCATATGGAGGCTCTGCAGGATACCAGGCCCGGGATCCCTTCGGGACAACCCGGGCCATGTGTGGGGTATCCCTTACGAAGGAGAATGTGCTGATCTGTATACCATGCGCACAAAAGGCCATAACGCGGCAGTCTGGTACCCAGCCTTCTGGATCGGCTCCTCCCACCTCATCGCCTTCCCCTCCCCACCTGATCCGTATCCCAAGTGACATTGGTACTAGTGGGGAGTCGCTTTCTCATGTTTGGGCTAAGTTGGCCAGCATAGAGAAAATGATTGCTAGCACGGTGGGCAAGAAGCCCCAGGCTAAAAAGAGACAGTTGTCGTCGGCCCAGCCCTTATGGGACACTGACGATGAATCCGCTGAATTGTCCGATTATTCCCCGCTTGAGGAGGGGGAATTGTATCAGGATTCAGAGGCTGACTATGGTCAGCCTGGGAATTCCAATGCCGGGCAGGCGCTCGGGGATGCCATCGATGTTTTGTCACATTTATTGGAGGTGTTGGATATTGATCCACCTGAGGCGCCCCCTCTTAAGAAGGGGGAATTTTTTGGGGCCTACAAGCCCCGTCTGGAATTCCCTACCCAGGGTCACTTTGATGCGCTGATACTTAGGGAATGGGAGAGGCCCTGCCGGCTCCCTGGTGTGCCTCAGGGATGGGATAAGTGTCCCTTTCCGGTGGAGGCAGTCAAGCGCTGGTCTTCTCCTCCCGAGGTCGACGCGCCTGTGTTAGGGTTGACCAACTCTTCTGTACTGAACACCCCTGACGCCTCTTCTCTTAAGGATGTCGAGGACAAGGGTCTTGATCAGATGGCGTGCCACGCATTTGCCAACGTGGGCTCGGCCCTGCGACCGGTTAGTGCATCTGCCATGGTGTCGCTTGCTACCAGGTCTCTTATCAGGGACTGGCTGAATAACGCTCAGCTGGATCCAGCTAGCGCTGAGTTCGCTGTACTTAAGAAGTGCGAAGTGTTCATGGATTTTGTCATGGCTGCGATGGAAGACTCCATTGTCGTGTGTAGTAGGACGTCAGCCTTGCTGGTGGCCATGCGCAGACTGGTCTGGCTCCATCAGTGGACAGCGGACGTTGGAGCCAAGAAGTCACTCACAGCTCTCCCCTTCTTGGGGGCGCGGCTGTTTGGAGATAAATTGGATGCTGTTGCTAAAGACGGTAAGTTACCTCAGCGGAGGAAGCAGCGCCGTCCCTTTCGGGGGCGGGCTCGTTCACTCCTTCCTTTCGAGGGGCCAGAGCGTCTAGGGGTCTGGCCTTCTCGGGGCTCAGGGGCTCGTCCTGGAACAGAGGCAGAGGTCGGGCACGTCCCGCGGCTGCCTGGGGTTCCAAGCCCAAGCCTGCCGTTAAACCGGCTCAGCAATGAAGGGGCACCCTCACCCGTAAGGGTGGGGGGACGGCTGCGACTCTTCTTCCGGGTCTGGGCCCGGGAGGTCACAGACAATTGGATCTTGGAAGTGGTCTCCTCCGGGTACAAGCTGGAGTTCGAGTACTGGGCGCCCCCAAGATTCTTAAGGTCTCGGGTGCCCTCGGACCCTCAGGCTGCGCAGGGGCTCCTGTTGGCAGTGAAAAGCCTTCTGGATATGGGGGTTATATGCCCGGTGCCTCCGTTGGAAAGAGGCAAGGGTTACTACTCCAACCTTTTCACGGTCCCCAAAAATGAGGGTTCGGTGAGACCCATTCCAGACCTCAAGGTTCTCAACAGGTTTATCAGAGCCAAAAAGTTCCGCATGGAGACTGCGCTCGGCTATCAATTCCCTCCGCCAAGGGGATTTTATGACATCCATAGACATCAAGGATGCGTATCTGCATGTTCCGATTTTTCAGGCACATCAGAGATTCCTCCGGTTTGCGGTGGGGGATCAATATTATCAATTCATAGCTCTTCCCTTTGGTCTGACCTCGGCACCGAGGACCTTCACCAAGGTTTTGGCGGGTGTAATGGCTCTGCTCAGATCTCAGGGCATTCGATTTGTGCCTTATCTGGACGATCTGTTGATTTCTGCTTCTTCCCTTCAGCAGGCAGAACTGGACACCCTCCAGGTGGTGTTGACCCTGGAGAGATTTGGCTGGGTGATCAACCGCACCAAGTCTTCTCTCTCCCCGTATCGAGTGATTTCATTTCTGGGCATGAATCTGGATACCAGTTGGGCCAGAGTGTTTCTGCCCCAGACCAAGGTGCAGGGGATTCAGGACCTGATCCGTCTTCTTCTGGCCAGCCCTTGCCCCTCTATCCGACAGGGGATGAAACTGGTGGGCCTGATGGTGTCCTCCTTCGAGGCGGTGCCGTTTGCACAATTTCACATGAGATCTCTTCAACTTTTCCTATTGACGTATTGGGACAGGAGCCCACAGTCTTTGGATCTCCCAGGGTTCGGCAGTCACTTCGGTGGTGGGTGAACTCGAGCGATCTGGCGAAGGGCAGATCCTTTCTGGTCCCCTGTTGGGAGACGGTTACCACGGATGCCAGCCTGTCGGGCTGGGGAGGTTATTGGAAGAGTCATCAGTTCAGCGGGGTGTGGGGTCCCCAGGAGGCTCACACCCCCATCAATGTATTGGAGCTCCGAGCCATTCGTCTGGTTCTGGCTCGGTTAACCCCACAGTTATGGGGTCTTCCGGTTCAGGTGTGTTCGGACAACCGAACGGCAGTGGCCTACATAAATCACCAAGGAGGGACTCGCAGCAGGAGTACCCTCAGGGAAGTCTCTCTGATCCTGTGATGGGCGGAGAGCAATGTTCCTTGCCTTTCGGCAGTTTACATTCCGGGGGTGGAGAATACGGAGGTGGATTCCCTGAGCAGGGGGTCCTCTCGCCACGGAGAGTGATCTCTCAAACCCGAGGTCTTTCTGGATCTTTGCCGCAAGTGGGGGACTCCGGAGGTGGATCTTTTTGCCTCGAGGCACAATCACAAACTTCCGGCATTTGTGTCTTTCTCAGGATCCCCTGGCCTTGGCAGTGGATGCCTTGTCTCTGGCGTGGAAGAACCTGGGTTTTCTGTACCTGTTTCCACCTGTCTCCATGCTGGGCAGGGTGGTTCGCAAACTGGTTCTAGATGGGGCACCAGCGATTCTGGTGGCTCCAAGGTGGCCAAGAAGGGTTTGGTATGTAGACGTCGTAAGGATGGCCGTAGACCAGTGCCAGCTTCCTCTGATACCGGGCCTGCTATCCCAGGGTCATTTACTTTACCTCAATTTACAAACGCTGGCTTTGACGGCCTGGCTGCTGAAACCTTCATCTTGAAAGAGGAAGGTTTGTCTGAGGCGGTCGTTCAGACCCTGATTAGGGCTAGGAAGCGGTCCTCTTCTGGCATTTACTATAAAACTTGGAGGTCCTATATTGATTGGTGTGAGGCTAGAGCCTTTCCTTGCAGGGTTTTTTCTGTACCCAGGATTTTGGAGTTTCTAAAGCATAATCTGGACCTGGGGTTCCAGCTTAGTACTTTGATAGGACAGGTTTCTGCTCTGTCGGTCTTCTTCCAGAGGTCTTTTGCTTTACACCCGCTGGTTAAGACTTTTTTCCAAGGGGTGGCGCATGTGCGCCTGTGGGTGCATCCTGGGCTTTTCAGCACCAGGCTTCTGTTGAACAAGTTTGTAAGGCTGCTACTTGGTCTTCTGTTGATACTTTATCCAAGTTTTACAAGGTTGATGTGCGGGCTTCAGCGGATGCTGTTTTTGGCCGCAAGGTTCTGCAAGCTGCAGTGGTTTGAGTTGGTGCATTCTTTACTGTTTATGGTTCCCATCCTTGACGGGCACTGCTATTGGATGTCCCAACTGTCAAGACTTATTGAAGCGGAGTGTATGTCACACTTGGAATAATACGGTTTTGTCATTACTCACCTTTAAAACGGATATTATAAGTGTGACATACACTCCGCTTCGCCCACCCTGTTTGGTATTCTGGATCCTTTATATGGTGAACCATTGTTTTTTGTTAATCTTGTTATATTTGGTTCTTCCTGGTCCCTTTACTGCTATCTTACACTGGGGAATTGGTGGGAGGTCCCAGGTAGTTATGGACCGGGAAGGGCTTCTTTATTCTTAGTATACAGTACGTCCTGCTCCAGATAGATTACTTACACTTGGGTTATCCTCCGCCAGATGGCGCTGCACTGCAGAGACATGTAAAACAGGCTCCTCCCGGCCCCTCAAATACCCGGGGACCTCCCACAAAGCCCCAGATTTCTCTGCAGTGCTTACTGCGAAGACATGAAATTATCACTCTCTCGCAGGTGAGTGGGGCTATTAGCCTGCGGCCCTGTTGGACTATTCCACCCGTTCCTCGTGTGATGTGCCTCCCAGCCTGGGCTGCGCTGGTCGGGTGAAGGTATGCAGTACCATGTGTGCTTAAGGAGCGCTGCTCCACCGCAATCCCCCACCAAAGGGTAGACAGTATAGGCTGATGGTGAGCCTTTATGGGATGCCCCTCCCGCATTATTGTCCCATGCCCCGTATAGCGGTGGGTCCTGTACAGAGGGCCGCCATCCTCCCTCATTCTCCCTGTAGCCTTCGGGGGGGAAAGAAGGGGGGTGTGTGGGTGAGCGTGTATCGTGATTCGTGCATACGGCTTTTTGTCATGTTTTTTGACTAGTATATGTGGTGTCAGCCGCCACGCTGACTTGTCTTTTTACCATTGCAAATGCCGCCGCGCGCATCTTTTCCTTCATTTGGATGTTCCGCGCCGGGCGGTGGCGTTACCTCAGACGCTTCTGCATTCTCATTGGTTGCTTGTCTGTGGGCTTCGCGCTCTTCAAGGGGGGGCGGGGCCTGGTTTGGCACACTCTGCATCACGGCTCGCTCTGGCCCGCCCTTCGAGGTACTCTCGGCGCCATTTTGTCAGGTCGCGTGCGTGTGTGACGGTTCTACTTACCCCGGTCCGTAAGTGCCTTCGCGGGTGACTTCATACTTATTTTTGTGGGTTTGGTTCTGACACCCCTTCTTCCCATTGTGTCTTTCAGACGGGTGAATCCATTGGCTTCTCCCGCCCCAATGTAATTGATAGTTGGGCCTTGTATAATTACTCCCACTTCCCTAGCGGGTCATTGGGGCATCCAGGGTTGCTTTATAGCGTCAATCCCTACTGGCATATTGTGCCTAATAATCACCATATGGAGGCATCTCAGGATAATGTGACCGGGGTTCCTTCGGGACAAGCCCGGCTGTGTGTAGCTTGTGGGGTCTCGCCTATTAGCGGTGACAATGCACGGGTCCGTGTTCCTTGCGCACAGCAGGTGCTAACGTTGCAATCCGCCCCTCCTGTGGCTGGGCCTGCACCTCGTCTCACTTCACCTACTCCCCCCAAGCTTGAGTCTCACCCACATTGAATTGCATACAAGCGGGGATTCTCAGCCTGATGTGTCTGCTAGACTGGCCAGTGTTGAAAAATTGATTGCTAATACTTAAGCGCGTAAGGCCACTGCTAAAAAGCGTCACTTAACCCCTGATGCCACTCTTTTCCCTATGATGAGTTGTTGCATCTATGTGGCTATACCCCCTCGGACGAAGGGGAGCTGTTTTCTGATTCAGGATCATCTGTTGAGAGACCCAGGGGTCATGACTATTCTGGCTCTGACTCCTGAGCCCCGGATGATACTGACAGACTGCTGGTTCAGATTTTTGAGGTTCTGTCCATCTCTCCCCCTGTTGCGGCTCCGAGGCAAAGGGGTGAGCTTTTTCATACCGCTAAGGCTCATTTGGCATTTCTTGAGCAAACCCATTTCAATAATCTCGTGCTTAAGGAGTGGGAACTTCCCAGTAGACTTCCCGGTATACCTAAGAGTGGGGACGGAAAGTACCCCTTTCCTGCTGATATGGTCAAGTGCTGGTCATCCCCTCCCGAGGTGGATGCTCCTATTCTAGGGCTGTCTAACACCTCTGTTATGCACTCCCCTGACTCTACTACTCTGCGGGATGCCGAGGACCGGCGCATTGACCAATTGGCGTGACATGCCTTTGCATTTGTGGGGACGGCGCTTCGCCCGGTTTGCGCCTCGCCCTTACATCTGTGGCGCTCAGGTCCCTGATCAGAAGTGTACTTGACGGTGCTCCTGATGATTGCTACCTGATGTGTTTAATGCACTGTCTAACTGTGATGTGTTTGTAAACTTTATCCTATCTGCCTTGGATGATGCCATTAGGATGTGTGCGAGAACTTCTGCCTTGGTGGTAGCTATACGCCGCGCGGTTTGGCTGCGCCAGTGGGCTGCTGACAATGCTGCAAAGATGGCCCTCACTGGGCTTCCATTTAAGGGGCTACGCCTGTTTGGGGACCGCCTAGACCTTTTTGCTAAGGGAGGTAAGTCACCCCAGCGCAGACGGCAGTCTCTGCCCTTTCGGGGCCAGGGCTCCCTTTCACTCCCCTACCGTGGTGCTAAACAAGGAAAAGGGGTGTCCTTCGCGGGGGCTCGTGCAGATTCCTGGCACAGGAGCAGAGGACGACGTCCTGGCTCCTCCTGGGGGGCTAAGCCCAATCCTCTCCCAAGCCCCCTCAGGCATGATGGGGCGCCCTTGCCCGTCAGGGTGGGGGGACGGCTGCAGCACTTTGCTCACGTCTGGAGGCATCACGTCTCAGACCGGTGGATTCAGGAGGTAGTGTCCTCCGGTTACAAGATAGTCTGCTGTGCGGCCTCCCCCAACATTCATCAGGTCCTGGATCCCCCAGGACCCTGTCTCAGCTCAGGTGTTGGCGCAGGCCGTGCAAGGCCTTCTGGGTCTGGGAGTCATTTGCAGCGTCCCCTTAAGAAAAAGAGGCAAGGGGTTCTACTCCAACCTCTTCACAGTTCCCAAAAGATGTGTCAGTCTGGCCTATTCTGGATTTAAAGATCCTCAACAAATTTGTCAAGAACAGGCGTTTTCGCATGGAAACTCTGCGCTCGGCCATCAGCTCCCTGCTCCCAGGGGATTTCATGACGTCTGTGGACATCAAAGATGCTTACCTTCACATCCCTGTGTTTTCAGGACACCAAAGGTTCCTCAGATTCGCATTGGAAGATCAACATTACCAGTTTGTGGCCTTGCCATTTGGCCTCACTTCAGCTCCCAGATTGTTCACCAAGGTGCAGGCGGGGGAGATGTCTCTGATGAGGTCGAGGGGCATCCGCGTGCTGCCCTACCTGGACGACATACTCATCACCTCTCGGTCTCTACAGCAGGCAGAGTTGGACACTCAGCTGGTAGTGTCCACCCTGGAGTCCTTCGGTTGGGTGATCAATCACCCCAAGTCTTCTCTGTCCCCTTCCTCAGTGATCCCGTTCCTGGGAATGATTCTGGATACGGTTCAGTCAAGGATATTCCTTCCTCAACAGAAGGTGGAAGCTCTAACTGCGCAGGTGAGGTTCCTGCTGTCGTGTCTCCATCCCTCCCTCAGGCAGGGAATGCAGTTGGTGGGCCTGATGGTGGCGTGCTTCGAGGCGGTGCCTTTTGCTCAGTTCCATTTGAGGCCTCTACAACTTCACCTTCTGTCAGTTTGGGACAAGGACCCAACGTCCTTGGACGGGGTCTGTGTGCTCCCCCCCTTGGTCCCAGGAACTTGCTGGGGGGCAGGTCCTTTCTGGCCCCCTCCTGGGAGACTATCACCACGGATGCCAGTCTGTCAGGATGGGGGGGGATTCTGGAAGTCCCTGCGGTTCCAAGGGAGGTGGGGGCCTCAGGAGGCCCACTTACATATCAACATTCTGGAACTATGGGCGATCAGATTGGTTCTGGATCAGTTGACCGACCACCTGCGGGGTCTCTCTGTGCAGGTGCGCTCAGACAACAGGACGGCGGTTGCATACATCAACCATCAGGGAGGGACCCGGAGCAGGGGGGCCCTCCAGGAGGTGTCGTGGATTCTGACATTGGCGGAGGCCAATGTTCAATGCATTTCGGCTGTGTACATCCCGGGGGCAGAGAATCTACTGGCAGACTCTCTGAGCAGGGGAACCCTCATCAGGGAGAGTGGTCCCTCTGCAACAGGGTATTCCAGTCCCTGTGTCACAGTTGGGGGTCTACCAGATGTGGATCTGTTTGCGTCCCGTCACAATCACAAGCTCCCGGCCTTTGTCTCCCTGTCTCAGGATCCTCTGGCCTTGACCACGGATGCTCTGTCCATGTCATGGCAGGGATTTTGGCTCCTGTATGTCTTTCCTCCATTCCCCCTGCTGGGCAGGGTTCTGCGCAAGATTGCTCTGGAAGTGGTGCCAGCGATTCTGGTGGCCCCCAGGTGGCCAAGAAGAGTGTGGTTCGCAGATGTGGTGCAGATGGCAGTAGACCAGTACGTTCTGCCAGGGGTGCCAGATCTGATCACTCAGGGCCCCTTACGCCATCCCAATTTACAAACTCTGGCTTTGACAGCCTGGCTGCTGAAACCTCCATCTTGATGGAGAAAGGCTTGTCCGCCTTGGTGGTTGATACCATGGTGAAGGCTAGGAAGAAAACTTCTTCTTCCATCTATTACAGGGTATGGCGTACCTACATTGACTGGTGTGAGTATAGGTCTCTTCCCTGTCGGGTGTTTTCAGTTCCCAGGGTTCTGGAGTTCTTACAGCATGGGTTGGAGTCGGGACTCCAACTCAGTACTCTGAAGGGTCAGGTTTCTGCCCTGTCTGTTTTCTTTCAGAAGTCTTTTGCTCAGCATTCTTTGCTTAAGACCTTCTTCCAGGGGGTTACTCATGTGCGTCCCCCACGTAAACCTATGGTCCCTGTTTGGGATTTGAACTTGGTTTTGTCTGCCTTGCAGGGTGCTCCCTTTGAACCTATACAGGATGCTGCTCTGGCTATGCTTACCCTCAAGGTTGTCTTTCTGGTGGCCATTACTTCGGTCAGGCGTGTTGGCAGGAGTTGGCTCTGTCTATTCATCCCCCATACTATGAGAGACACCAGGACAAGGTGGTGTTCCGCTTTAAGCCAGACTTTCTGCCTAAGGTGGTGTCTGTTTTTCATTTAAATCAAGATATTGTTCTTCCTTCATTGTGCCCTAATCCTAGCAACGCTAAGGAAAAGGTTCTGCATTCCTTGGATGTGGTCAGGTGTCTGAAGTATTACCTGATAGTCACTGCGTCCTTCAGCTGCTCTTTTTGTGGTCCATTCTGGGCCCAGGAAGGGTTTGGCTCCTGCCAAGTCTACTATTAGCAAATGGATTCCCAGGCTGTGATTCAGGCCTATTCTGCTAAGGGGAAGAATCCTCCCTTCCGCCTTACTGCTCATCCTACTCATGCTATTGGTGCCTCTTGGGCCTTCCAGCACCAGGCTTCTGTTGAACAAGTTTGCAAGGCGGCTACTTGGTCTTCTGTTCATACCTTTTCAAAGTTTTACAAGGTTGATGTTAGGGCCTCAGCTGATGCTGTTTTTGGCCGCAAGGTTTTGCAGGCGGCAGTGGTTTAAACTGTCTGCTGTTACCTTCTTTGTTGGGGATCCCACCCTACTTTATGGACACTGCTATTGGATGTCCCAAGTGTAAGTAATCTATCTGGAGCAGGACGTACTGTATACTAAGAATAATACAATTCTGTGAAGTACTCACCTGTAGAATTGGTATTATAAGTATACAGCACGTCCTGCTCCACCCCACCCTTGGTTTTGCATTATTCTGGATCCCCTGTATGGTGATTGTTATCATTGTTATTGTTACCAGTTTGGGTGGTTAAATTCTCCTGGCTTCTCGTTCACTGCTTTTCAATGCTGGGGATTTGTGGGAGGTCCCCGGGTATTTGAGGGGCCGGGAGGAGCCTGTTTTACATGTCTTTGAAGTGCAGCGCCATCTGGCGGAGGATAACCCAAGTGTAAGTAATCTATCTGGAGCAGGACGTACTGTATACTTATAATACCAATTCTACAGGTGAGTATTTCACAGAATTGTATTTTTTGCATTCATCTCTGCAGAAGTTCACCCTCTACTGAAGAATAACCCAACTGTCAAGACTTATTGAAGCGGAGTGTATGTCACACTTATAATATCCGTTTTAAAGGTGAGTAATCACAAAACGGTATTTTTTGGTTATGTCTTTCAGGTGGGACACCCGTGGGTTGTGGTTTCTCCCAGTCCTGCTCCTTACTCCCCTCCTTCATCTCCCCTTACGATTCTGGGGGCATCCCGGGTGGCTTTATTAGCTGTTACCCTGTGCTGGCATATTGCACCTGTATTAATCACCATATGGAGACTTCTGGGGATAATGTGCTCGGGGGTCCTTCGGGACAATCCCGGCGGTGTTCCATGTGTGGGGTATCCCCTATCAGCAATGACGTCACGGTGTGTGGGCCGTGCGCCCAAGCTGTCCTTGCGCTTCAGTCTGGGCTGCCTGCTTCTTTACCAAGCTCTGCGCCCCCTTCGGTATCGCCTACCCCGCCACGCCTGCATTTATCCCCCAGTGAGGGGTCACATTCTGATCTGGCACTTCGTGTGCCCAGCATTGAAAGACAGCTTGCCAGGCCTGTTCCACGTAAGGCCTCTAGCAAGAAGTGGCACCTGGCTTCCAAGCCTGACCTGTTTACTGAGGAGCAGGAGGAAATTGATCTTGTTGATGACCGTTACTCCCTAGAGGAAGAGGAGCTTTTCCCAGGCTCTGATTCCTCTGGGGACCAGCTGGTGGATGGCGACAGTGATCCTGGGTCTGAGGATTCCTGGTTCCCTGAAGACACTGCTAATCTGTTGTCTCGCATTTTTGAGGTTTTGCACATTGTCCCCCCCGAGGTGGCTAAGAGGAAACAGGGTGAGCTTTTTCGTGCTGTTAAGCAGCGTCTGGAGTTCCCTGAGCAGAGTCATTTCACTAATATGGTGCTCAAGGAGTGGGAATGTCCTAGTAGATTGCCCGCGGTGCCTAAGGGGTTGGATAAGAAGTATTCCTTTCCTGCTGATCTGGTTAAGCGATGGTCGGGTCCCCTCGAGGTAGACGCACCTGTTCTCGGGTTGTCCAACACTTCAGTCATGACTTCCCCTGACACTACTACACTGCGGGACAGCGAGGACCAGCGTATGGATCAGCTGGCCTGCCATGCCTTTGCATTTGTGGGGGCTGGGTTGCGTCCGGCCTGTGCCGCTGCCATAACTGCTATTGCTCTTAAGAGACAGATCAATTGTCTCCTTGATGGCACTACAGCTGGAAGGGCTGAGTATAGGACCCTCTTGTTGTGCTCTGAATTTTTTGCCTTTATACTTACTGCCATGGATGATGTTATACGGCTGAGTGGTAGGGCCTCTGCCCTCTTGGTGGCTATGCGACGCTCTGTTTGGTTGCGTAAGTGGGCAGCGGACGCTGCTGCTAAGAAGGCTCTCACTGGGCTCCCCTTTGTGGGGCTGCGGCTCTTTGGTGAGCGCCTGGATGTTTTAGCCAAGGATGGTAGGCTGCCTCAGCGTAGGAGGCAGCCTCGGCCTTTTCGGGGGACATCTGCTTCAGTCTCCTCCTTTCGTACCCCCAGAGGAGGTCGAGGGCCCTTCTTTTCAAGTACCCGCAGGGGTTCTTGGGGCCGTGGCAGATCCCGTGGTCGTCCCAGTCTCTCATGGGATTCTAAGTCCAAACCTTTTCCCAAGCCCCCTCAGGCATGAGGAGGCGCCCTCACCCATCCGGGTGGGGGGACGGCTTCTGCTATTTGCTCACGTCTGGAGGCTTCACGTTTCAGACCGGTGGATTCAGGAGGTGGTGTCCTCCAGTTACAAGATAGAGTTTGCAGCCTGGCCACCCCCCAGATTCATTAGATCCCGGATACCTCACAACCCTCTGTCAGCTCAGGGGTTACGCCTTGCTGTTCAACGTCTGCTGGAATCAGGAGTCATTTGCCTGGTGCCTTCCCAGGAATGGGGTCAGGGTTTCTACTCCAACCTGTTCATGGTCCCCAAGAAGGACGGGTCCCTGAGGCCCATCCTGGACTTGAAGGGTCTCAACAGGTTTGTCAAGTTCAAGCACTTTCGCATGGAGACCCTTCGCTCGGCTGTCAATACCCTTCGCCCGGGCGACTTCATGACCTCCGCGGACATCCAGGATGCTTATCTTCATGTGCCTATCTTCCCAGGTCATCAGAGATTTCTCAGGTTTGCTCTAGAGCAGCGGTACTCAATTGGCGGACCGGGGTCCGAATGCGGACCTCTGTGCCAGATTTCTGGACCCCTGCCCTGACAGGATTGGCGATGTAGTTTGTCTCCCTGACAGTGTCTCATGACTCCCTGACACTTAGCATTGCAATATGAAGTACTGCATGTGCAGGAAGGTATAATCCACCCCCAACCCGCCCCCAGTGCGCTGATTTCTAACTATCCACCCCCCCGACAGCACCCCGTCCGGACCTTCGCCTCTCACCAGATGCCTGTAAATGGACCTTTACAAGAAGTGGTTGAGTACCCCTACTCTAGAGCATCAGTATTACCCGTTTGTGGCCTTACCGTTCGGTATCACCTCGGCACCCCGGGTGTTCACCAAGGTGCTGGCGGGCGTGATGGCTCTGCTGCAGTATCAGGGCATTCGCATCCTTCCTTACCTGGACGATATTCTGATTGCGGCTCAGTCTCTTCATCAGGCCGAGAAGGATACTCAGGTGGTACCTCCACGCATGACTCTGGATACCTCTCAGGTCAAGGTATTCCTGCCTCAGCTGAAAGTGCAGGTCCTTCAGAAGCAGGCTCGGGCTCTGCTCTCGTGTCCCCATCCCTCCATCCGGCAGGGGATGCAGTTAGTGGGCCTGATGGTGTCCTGCTTCGAGGTGGTCCCCTTTGCTCAGTTTCACATGAGGCCTCTTCAGTTGCACCTTCTGTCTGTTTGGAATCGGGACTCTGTTTCCCTGGAGCAGGAATTTGCTCTGTCCCCCCTGGCCAGACAGTCCGTCTCGTGGTGGCTGGACTCAAGGAATCTTCTAGTGGGCAGGACATATCTGCCCCAGTGTTGGGAGACTGTAACCACCGATGCCAGTCTGACCGGTTGGGGGGGGGCTTTTGGAAGTCTCTGCAGCTCCAGGGTCAGTGGGGCCCCCAGGAGGCCCATGCTTCCATCAATGTCCTGGAACTGAGGGCGATCAGGTTGGTTCTTGCTCAGCTGACCTCACACCTTCGGGGTCGGGCTGTTCAGATCCGCTCGGACAACCAGACGGCGGTTGCCTACATCAATCATCAGGGAGGGAAGAGTCTTGGGTGGAAGAGAATGTGCCTTGCATCTCGGCGGTTTACATTCCAGGGGGTGGAGAACTTGGAGGCAGACTCCCTGAGCAGGGGGATGTCTCGGCTGGGGGAATGGTCCCTCAGCAACAAGGTTTTTCACTCCCTGTGTCACCGCTGGGGTCAGCCGGATGTGGACCTGTTTGCATCCCGCCACAACCACAAGCTTCCCAGGTTTGTCTCCCTGTCTCAGGACCCTCTAGCCTTCGCCACGGATGCGCTAGCAATGCCTTGGACGGAGTTTCGGCACCTCTGTGTTCCCTCCTTTTCCCCTGCTGGGCAGGGTGCTGCGCAAGATAGCCCAGGAAGGGGTACCAGCCATTCTGGTGGCCCCCTGTTGGCCAAGGAGGGTGTGGTTCGCAGACGTCGAGCATTTGGCAGTAGATCAGTATGTCCTGCCCAAGGATCCAGATCTTCTCACTCAGGGACGACTGTGCCATCCCAATTTACAAACGCTGGCTTTAACGGCTTGGCTGCTGAAACCTCCATTTTGATAGATAAGGGGTTGCCGGCCTCTGTTGTTGATACCATGATTAGGGCTAGGAAGAAGTCCTCGTCCTTTATCTACTATAGGATTTGGCATGCTTACATGGTGTGAGTCTAGGTCTCTGCCTTGTAGGGTGTTTTCTTTTCCCAGGATTCTGGATTTTTTGCAGCGTTGCTTGGATTCGGGCCTTCAACTTAGTACCCTCAAGGGTCAGGTGTCAGCTCTGGCAATTTTCTTCCAAAGATCTTTTGCCAATCACCGGTTGGTCAAGACTTTCTTTCAGGGAGTCACTCATGTGCGTCCACCGCGTAAACCTATACTACCTGTTTGGGATCTATATCTGGTGTTGTCTGCTCTGCAGGGTGCTCCCTTTGAGCCTATCAGTGGGGCTGCTTTGCCCATTATGACTCTTAAGGTGGCCTTCCTGGTGGCCATTACTTCGGTCAGGTGAGTCTCTGAGCTGGCGGCTCTCTCCATCAAACCTCCTTATTTTGAGCAACATCAGGATAAGGTGGTGTTTCGGCTTAAGCCGGATTTCTTGCCTAAGGTTGTGTCTGCTTTTCATCTCAATCAGGACATTGTTTTGCCTTCTCTGTGTCCTAATCCTGCTAATTCCAAGGAGCTGACACTTCATTCTCTGGATGTTGTCAGGGCTCTGAAGTTTTATTTGGTTGCTACTGAGCCTTTCAGGAAATCTGACGCTCTTTTTGTTCTTCCTGCTGGACCTAGGAGGGGTCTGCCCCCGGCTAAATCCACTATCAGCAAGTGGATCCGCCAGGCGGTGGTGCAGGCCTATTCTGCTAAGGGGAAGGTTCCCCCTTTTAGAGTTACTGCTCATTCCACTCGTGCTATTGGTGCGTCTTGGGCTTTTCAGCACCAGGCTTCTGTTGAACAAGTTTGTAAGGCCGCTACTTGGTCTCCTGTTCATACTTTTTCCAAGTTTTACAAGGTTGACGTTAAGGCCTCTGCTGATGCTGCTTTTGGCCGCAAGGTACTTCAGACAGTGGTGGTTTGAACTGCCTGCTGTTACTCTTTGGGTATCCCACCCTACTTTAGGAACACTGATTTTGGAAGTCCCAGATGTTATGACTTCGTGAAGCAGGCTGTGCCATGCATTGGGAAAAAGACAATTCTGTGAGTACTCACCTGTAGAATTGCTTTTACCATGCATGGCATGGCCTGCTTCACCCCACCCTTGTTACGTTGTTCTTGGTTTCGTCTTTATTACTTCCCGGTTCTTGTATTACTGCTTTTCAACTACTGGATAAGTCTATGGTGATTCCGTTCTCATATGGTACGGGGCGGAGCCACAACTCTTCTGCAGTGCACTGCGCCACCTTGTGGCGGAATACCCAGATGTTATGACTTCGTGAAGCAGGCCGTGCCATGCATGGTAAAAGCAATTCTACAGAATTGTATTTTTTGTAGTTTGGCTTTCTGTATTACTTGTCTGCAATCAGTGTTACAACTTCAGTGAAATTCCCTGGAATCCTCTCTGAGGAGGAAGGCCGTGCACTTGAGAATGAGAAATGCCTGGCAGTGATATGTGAACAGAGGAAAGTCGACTTGTCACTGTCTGCCTTTAATTTTCTGGCATGTGATGTAATGTGTGCCTTGACCAGTGATTAAGGTAAGAGTATTGCTCACAGGGCAACTTTTAAAGCTGCTGAAATATCTGAGTGGAACAATGTGGCTTTGAAGGCCACATCTTGTATGGGTGAGATTGATGTTCTGTAGGCCAGTGTCCTGCAAATTTGATATCCACTGACTCAACAATGTATATTTTCCTGCAATAATTCCATGTGTGTGCTGGACTTGGCAGCTGTAAATGATTACATTTAATACATGCTGTTTTTTTTTTTTTTTTAAATATGCTCCAGACGTATGTGATTTATGTACAAAAATAGATGCCATGTGTTAGCAGGATCCTGACTTTCCCTGTGAATCGGGGCATGCTGTCTTTATCTATTCATCATTTACATCTCCGGGCTATGAAACACACCTAGTCGATGACAGGCTGTGTGCTAATGCGCCCACCATGGTTTGGCCTTGAAACTGGTACTGTTTAAGGGCTAATGCAGAAGATTCCCGCGTTTCTTTGTGGCCTGACGGATGACTTCTCATTTGTCACTGCATTTACAAATGGGTGCACCATGTTTTTCTTGGAATGCTGAGTAGTGATTTATGATTCTACAGTCGTGCTCAGTCATTTTTTTCTTTCTAAGAGTAAGTTTACATAATACACAAATATAATAAGACAAGATTCCATAGTCACATAGATAACACTGCTGATTAAAATACTGCATTTATAAATATACACAGATGAGTTACAATGTTCTGGCCATATTCTACCTGCAACATTGGCAGATGGTCACTTGACGCGAGTTTGCTTGAAGGCTATACAAGGTATAGCCTTGTATAGTACACATCTCTTTTTGCTGTCATAGGTAAAAGGGGCAATTTAGTTTTAATTGAAAACATTGATTATTATTTGGAGGGCAGTATTTTTGAAACCGTTAACGTGCTGCTGTGGTGAGTGTGTGTTATGAGTGGACAATTGGGACCATTGCAAATGGCTAAAGTAAACTGAGGGGCACAGGTTGCCATTGGTGTGAGAGGTGATCATCTGCTACAAAGATTATCAAAATCTTCAGGCAATATGACACTTGGCTAGAACAGTCCGACATTGGTTGGAAGAAGATAACCAAGGTTTCAAAATACTACCCTGGGTAGTAATATCCCCGAGACTTTAATCCAGTTGATCATCTGTAGTACCACCTCAATCACTATATGGATCCTCCCCTACCTATCATCCAGTAGCTGTGTCCAGCTCCTGTTACCTGTGACAACCTACCAGGACCTTTTTGAGTCCATCTAGCTGCTGTCTGTGCTGCACATTGTGGTTACTCCTGAATTTAACTAGTGGTTACAATAATGTGACTCGACTGTGTAAATTAATATTTATAACTGTCTGTATAATCTGTGATTTATCCTTTTCCTTCAGTATTTCACCTGATGCATAGTAGCAATGGTTTATGTTTCGCTAGCATTTGTGGTGTCCTGATTGTGTATGTCAGGCAATAATTGACAGAATTTTGGGGGTACCTCTTATGAAGGTAATCCTTGAGGTTGCCAAAACAAAAGTTGTGCGCTCTCCACTCCACTGTGCTTCCATATCCGGTGTGCTCTTAGTCCTCCTCCTGATTCATTCTGGCCTGCTCCTCTCCTCTGCCATATGGACCTCTTGCACTATGTATGCAATTAACCCCTGCAGCTCCATGCCTCCTTTTAATCATGTCTCCCTTTTCTATCTTAAAAGACTAGGGTGCTTGAAGTTAATTAGTAGTGGTTATTTAATTGTAAATTCATGGGATGCCTACTTCTCTTGGAGTTCCTGATTGTGTTACCCTGCAGCCCCAGTGAATCCTTATTCTACTTTAGAGTTTCTGCAGATTACATAAGGCACCCTCTACAGTAGATTGGTCTGCAGTTATGTTTAGTTTCCAGTTCCTTAGATCCAGAGTTGACCTCCTTTTTGTAAAAGTATTTCTGCTTTGGGACTGTGGTCTGAACCATGAGAAAGAATGTGGGATCTGGTGCTTTGGACATTGGAGCATTATCCTTTTGAACCTGTGAAGGGTCCGCCTTTTTGTCCATTTCCTGTAAGGTTATCTCTCTTCTCTTCCTTGAGGTGGTATACCAAATGCAAGTATCTTGTTTTGTGTACCTTGATATTTTACAAGTTGACAAAGATAAGATTCGGGTTGACATGGATTCCTTCATGTTCAGTATGTCTTGAGAACTGGTCAATTTTCTTTTTTGAGAATCTGTGTACCAAGTCGAGGATTTTCTTCCTCCTTTGCTTCCTAGAAAGAACCATGACTTGGCTGCCATTAACCTGCTAATTAACCAGGCATCACCAAATGTTGGTGGACAGGTTATTTGGGTCTCCTTTCTGCTCTTGCTTTAATTTGTTTCTACCATGTTCATCTAATGCCCAAGTCTCGCTTTTACTTCGGTCATCTTTAATCAGTTACTGACTAAGCTGCTACTGCTGATATACAAATAAAATGTTCCAGCAACGCTAATTGCAGGACACTATAATTTAAGACATACTTGCTTGATGATCCGTATTGTAACAGTCAAAGGTTACAGGCAAATTTTTCAGTCTTGACGGATTCTCTAGAGAACCAAAGTAGAGATGCACACCAAGTTAACTGTATGCAAGTATAAAAAAAAAATTCATACAAGTGTGGGTAAAGATATATACATAATCAGACCTCAGGGATTGCAATTATGTAAATTAGACCATATAGTGCCACAGATAGAATCAGGGCCGGAGGCCCCATATACAGTATTTTCTTTCCTTTAAAATTATAGTCCAGTCAAATAACTGATTGGTGGCTGTCTGGCACCCACCGACTTACTGGAATATCAGATCCTTTGTGCTTCCCTTGTGTGGGTGCGTGCTGCTTGGGAACTCCTGCTATGCCATTCTGGGTGGGGGAGTAGTGTAGTTGCCCAGCTGGTCCAGCAGAAAACAGTTCTATGCATTGAGCTGCCAGCGGCTGTGCTTAATGGTTTATGTGCAGTGACAGCTCTGATAGCTTTGTTGCTGGCCCCGCGGCCCGTCAGACCAAAGACTGAAAAGCCTACTGGACCAGACCATAACCCAAAGGTTGGTGGAGACCCCCTTAACAGGGCAAGTGGTGGAGGCCCCGGGGCTTGCGCCTCCCTCATAATCCGGCCCTGGATAGAATAATAGATCACAAAAATGAAAATGTACAGGGACTGTGGGTACTGCAATGTACAGAAAATAAACTGTTACCTTCACACATTTATATGTAAAAAAGTTTAAATATTTCTGTAAATTGCAGCGCCCATAGTAACATAAAACTTTGTATGCATCTCTACTTTGGTTCTCTAGAGTACTTTGGTGGGATATGAGAAAGCCCTACCTATAGACTTGGCACCCATAAATCATAAGGTGGTCTCTACCTCTTTTTCTTAGTAAGAATAACATTTGTTGGCGTGTGATTACCATACCTAACTAAATCTGCCTTGACAGGCTGTAATAAAATATCTATCTATATTACAGGTAGGACAAATAGCTTCTGTAATAGTCGCAGTACTTATTTTTACATAGTGGCTAAAGCAATATGGTAAATGTTTTGTTTTATACCAGCGTGTCTCAGTAATTTATATGTGCATATTTTTCCATTAAAGCAAATTTATATTGATCTGTTTTGTAGCATTCAGAATGATCCCTTACCCACTGGAAAAAGGTCACCTTTTCTACCCATACCCCATCTGTACAGAGACAGCAGACAGAGAATTACTTCCATGTAAGTAGATTTGGGGGGGTTCAAGCAATGGCATTCAAAATAAGTCCAAAGTATGTACTGCTTTCTACATTGTAAATACTTTAGAAAAAGTTGACTGTAAATGCTGTATGAAGTGCAATCAATGCAGGTAAGATACAATGTGAAAGCAGTCTCTAACGAGTGACGTTCCTACTTTTTTGTCTACCTCTTTTCTACATATAATACATAAGTGTATTGATGCTAATGAACCACTGAACTGCAGGAGATATTCTTTAAAGTATGCAACTTCTCCAGCTAAGTCCATGACCAAAAGTTTTCTCCTGTGTCTGTAAAAATGAATATGACCAGATCTATAATCATGTAAAGCTCAGGAGTCCCACAAGTCCATTTGCACAGCAAGGAACATCTGGCATGATTAGTCTTGTTTTAAGAAACATTTTTCAGCTTTGGAAATAAGGTCTAGAGGTCTGTTTAGGCGTGGCTTATCACACTGTATGCCGGGAGAGGAGGGTACAAGTATTAATTGTAAAGTTGGGCATATTATGCGTGCTAACTGGGAAATGCGAACCCTGAAAAAGTTCCACCCCCTTTTCATACTTTTGGTAATCTGTGGTAGAATTAGCTTCTGCACACCTGAACCAGGGTTCCAGCACTCACAAGACTCCAATCCTAAAGCTTTGCCTTTGTCTTTGTGACTTATGCATAGAAGGATAGAGCACAGTTCTCCCTTCTAGGAAAAAATGCAGGATCATGCTGTCTTCTGAGAGTTCAGATTTGAGTGCATCCATTACTCTAGGTCAGTTTGTGGAGGAGGGAGATACGGTTTTTACAGTGGATCTCTTCTAAGTGCGTAAGAGCCAGATAAGCTCTTAAAGACCTACAAGGCTTAGGGCACAGGTTATCATTTCCCCACTGAATTCCCAAAGCTATGTGCATAGGATTCTCTACCCCCCCCCCCCCCCCCCCGAATTGAATTCCCAAAGCTATGCGAATAGGTTTCAAGGGTGGACTGCTCTGTTAGTGTATTACCCACATGGGAGCTAGAACCCCTCTCCTCCTATTCACTACCACTGCATACCCCTCATTACAGCAGGGGGTATGCACATGGAGAGGCATCAGCGGTTGGGGCAACCACCCATGCATATCTCTCTCCTAGCAAATCTGCTTCCCCCCTTCTATTTTTCCAAGTCATCCTTCAGCTTGACCACGTGGAGATATCATGCTCCACCCCCTGGGAGGAAACACAAAACAGGAACAGAGTTTAAAAGCCCCACCCCTTCCTCCCCACTTCAGTTCTTTGTGTTTCCTCCCTGGGAAACCTTGGGACAAAGTGTGTGCTGATGTTTTTAGTACAACGGTCATTTTATTGTTTTAATTAGTTTTTATACCCTCCATAGTTTGGAGTTAGCCAGCTGCACCAGGTATAACCCACAGGAGACCCTGTTGGAGACTGGATGCACCTGGGGCTATATCCCTCATAGTCTATGGGAATAACACAGATAGTGCAAAATTTCCTGTTTTAAATCCTGTTCCGTTTTGGAAGCAGGCATGCTGGGTGATGTGCCGCTCTAGTAGTAGTGCGCTATTTGCGAACTATTTCCCTCCATTTTTTTCAAATGCGGAGGTGTGGCGGTGACGTCATTCACGTCGTCTTCCGGTTGTCTGCAGGAAGCCGGAAAAACAACCAGCATGTTTAAACTGAACCGGCGCGGCTAGCGTCGGTTCAGCTTTAATTGCAGGGAAAGCGGCAGCAGCAGCAGCAGCAGCATTCAGCCGAGTTCCCACGGACCCCACCAACGCTGAAGCAGACACTGCGGTGAGGCAGTCATGTCGGAGACAGCTGACGGAGGCCAGCACGCGGTAGGAGATATCTACCACTTATTTTACAGTGATATGATGTATTTGTATAATGCAGAGGTAGTATGCGTTTTTGCCTGCTGTGTAAATGTGTGTGTGTGTATATATATATATATATATGCAATTATTTTGCTTAAGTGCTATATATGCATACAAGTTTTTTCCTAATGCATTGTATAAATATTGGTATATCACTATATTTTTCACATATCTATGAGTATACATGGATATGTATGTATATATATATATATATATATATATATATATATATATATATCTGTATATGTATTTATATATTTATGCATATTTATATATGCTTCCAGTATGCTATTTTATCCTATATTTTAGAGAGAGTCTAAATCTGAAGATAAAAAGCATGTTAAATCTACCAAGAAAACTAAAAGATGTGAAGTCTGTAGTACCACACTTCCGGATTCTTGGCAGTTGGCTCTGTGTATGTGGTGCGATAAAGCCAAAAGAGAAAATGATTCGGCTGCTATCCTCAGGGAATTTTTTTCCTTGAAGCAACAATTAGATTCAATGGAAAATGCCCAAAGGGGATTTGTAACCCATAATCAATGGTCACTTGCTACTGCACCCATTCCTAATATCAGTACAGAGAGCCAAGATAGGGGAGTTTCATTAGTGGGGCTAAATAATGAAACTGTTCCCTTACCCCCTATACAAATTGAAATTACTTCAGATCCGGGGGAAGACCCAGATTCCTCTCAGGATTCATTAGATGAGGAAAGCCAGCCAGAAAGGGGGCATGTTAGTTCAAGCTCTTTTTCTGAGGACTTAGATTTATTATTGAAAGATATTTATGACACATGGGGCATCCCGCAGGAGGAGACAACCCTTTCACAGCAGGATGAAATGTATAGAGAAGTATTGATTACAAAATCAGAAAGAGCTTTTCCAATCCATTCAGTTTTAAAGGTTATGGTTAAGACAGAATGGGATAACCCGGAAAGAAAATTTTTCCTGCCTAGAGCCCTAAAAAGAAAATACCCTTTCAAAGATCCCATTGTGGATCTGTGGACAAAATGCCCTAAAGTGGTCGCACCTGTTGGTCAAATGTCTAAAACCTCAGACTTAAGTTTTGAGGATATGGGTTCGCTACGTGATCCTATGGATCGCAGAAAAGAACATATTTTAAGAGGAGCTTGGGATGCTACTCTTTTTCAATTTAAACCAGCAATGGCATCAGATGTAGTCCTGAGAAGTATGTCCAAATGGATAGACAATCTTAAAGCTCCTATTGGGAATAGAGTTCCACCGCAAGATGTTATGGCAACTCTTCCTACTTTATACAGAGCTATGTCATTTCTTACACATGCTTGTCAAGAAATCATCAGGGCCTCAGCCAGAACTTCGGCTTTAATAGCCTGTGCCCGCCGAGCAGTTTGGTTGAAATCCTGGTCTGGGGACAATAGTTCTAAAAGTAGACCTATGTGCAATTCCTTTTCAAGGAAGACACTTGTTTGGGGAAGACCTAGATAATCTGTCGAGGTCCACAGAATCAGGGAAGAAGTTTCCTACTAAAAAGAAGACTTACTCATTTAGGCCAGGTAATAAGGGCAGAACAACTATTAGTCAGACCCACAGAAAGGCAGACACAAAGAAACGCTGGGTGCAATCTAGGCCACAAAGGAAATATTCCTTGGTGAACAAGGCTCTGGAAGGGCCTAGGCAGCATTCCTGACAACCCTCTTCAGGTGGGGGGAAGACTTTCCAAGTTTGTACCCGCTTGGAAAGACATTACCCAAGACCAGTTTGTGTTAAAAACACTGGCTGAAGGCTATCGGTTAGAATTCTCTTCCCTTCCCCCATTTACCTTCTTAGTGACAAAGTTACCAAAAGATCCCAAACAAAGGAGTGCTTTCCCTTTAGTGTTGCAGGAACTCTTACAGAAAGAGGTGATAGAAATAGTTCCACCAAGTCGGTTTCTGGAGGGCTATTACTCTCATGTTTTTCTGGTAGTAAAGTCATCAGGAAGGTACAGGATGATTCTAAATCTGAAAGGATTGAACAGATTCATTCGGTACAAAAGATTCAGAATGGAATCAATCTACTCGGTGAGACACATCCTGATTCAGGATGCCTTAATGGCCAATCTGGATCTTCAGGATGCATATCTGCACATTCTCGTTCTGGAAGCTCACCCCAAATACTTGAGGTTTGCAGTACAGCTAGGCCACACAACCTTGTATTGCCAGTACAGGGCACTTCCTTTTGGCCTGTCATCCTCCCCCAGAATTTTTACGAAGGTACTAGCAGAACCAACGGCCTTCCTGAGGCAATTGGGTATCAACATCATACCGTACCTGGACGATTTGCTAATTCTAAGCAACTCCAGAGAGACTCTGTTGGTGCATTTGGAAAAAACGATGAAGGTTTTAAGAGATCTGGGTTGGATAGTAAACCTGGAAAAATCCAGGCTAGAGCCCTCACAGCAGTGCATGTTTCTGGGGTTCCTGATAGACCGCACGCAGGGAAAGATTTTTCCGCCAGAAGAAAAGGCTCTAAAGATTAAAAAGCAGAGTGATAGCATTGGTAAAAGAACCAAAGACTCTAAGAGAAATATTCAAAGTACTAGGGTTAATGACAGCAACAATCCCAGCAGTAAGCTGGACTCAGTTACACATGAGATCACTGCAGAGATTCCTGTTAGAAAAATGGGACAGAAATCAAAATTCACTGGACCAGTTAGTAAAGTTAAACTCAACGGTCCTGAGAGAACTACTCTGGTGGACGGAGACCTCAAATATAACAAAGGGAAGAGAATGGAGACAGACCAATCCAGTGGTATTAACCACGGATGCGAGCAGCTGGGGTTGGGGAGCCCATTTAGGAATTCACCAAGCCCAGGGGAAATGGTCAAAGGTAATTTCAAAAAGATCCTCAAACTTCAGGGAACTTCTAGCTGTAAAACTAGCATTAAACCATTTTCAGAAGGAAATATGGGGAAAGGAGGTACAGGTAAGATCAGACAATTCAACAACAGTGGCTTACCTAAACCATCAAGGGGGGACAAAATCAAAGGTGCTGGCAGCACTAGCATTAGATCTCTTGATTCCCTTGCAAAGTCAAATAAAATCCCTGGAAGCAGTTCATTTGAAGGGAACTCTAAACACGCTAGCAGACTCCCTAAGTCGGGGAAAACTGCATCAAATGGAATGGTGTCTGAAGCAAGACATATTCGATTTGATCACAAGTGTTTGGGGTCATCCTCAAATAGACCTGCAACCAAGGAGATTACCAAATGTCAGAGGTTTTTCTCCCTAGTGAAGGAGGAAGGTGCAGTAGCAATAGATGCATTTGCTCAAAAATGGAACTTTCACCTTGCCTATGCTTTTCCACCCTTCAGAATCCTGCCCCAAGTGATCCGGAAGGTGGCTCAAGAAAGAACAAATGTGATATTCATAGCCCCATACTGGCCAAGAAGAGTCTGGTTTGCAGAGCTGATCAGAATGGCGGTAAAAGATCCTTGGAAATTGCCGGAAGTACCAGACATCCTACATCAACAATCAATACTTCACCCAAAATCGAAGAAGCTTCAAATGACCGCTTGGATTTTGAAAGGGCACTGCTGAGAAAAAAGGGATGTTCTCACAGAGTAATAGAAACATTATTTCAGAGCCGTAAGTTGACTACAAGAAAGATTTACGGAAAGGTATGGAAAAAAAATCTTCTTTTTGTGAAGTCTGAAGGAAAGGGATATAGCTTCAGTGCTAGAATTTTTGCAAGAAGGATTTGAAAAGGGACTGGCAGTAAGTACCCTGACGAGTCAAGCCTCTGCGATATCAGTTTTCCTGGAATGTAAACTTCGACAAAATGAACTTGTTAACCGTTTTTTCAAATCTATTGTACGTAGAAGGCCGGCTACATTTAAAGGCTTTCCTACCTGGGACTTGTCAATAGTTCTCAAAGGCTTGTTGGAACCTCCGTTTGAACCCCTAGAAGAGGTTTCAGAGAAATGGTTATCTATGAAATTTTGTTTCTTGATAGCGATAACATCTGCAAGAAGGGTGAGTGAGCTTCAAGCGTTGTCTATAATTGAACCCTATTGT
Organism: Gastrophryne carolinensis; assembly: GCA_027917425.1. Taxonomy (NCBI): domain Eukaryota; kingdom Metazoa; phylum Chordata; class Amphibia; order Anura; family Microhylidae; genus Gastrophryne; species Gastrophryne carolinensis. The sequence goes on from CM051238.1 coordinate 208,928,985, forward strand.
GCGATACTACCAGACAAAGTAATTCTTAGGCCCAATCCAATGTTTTTACCTAAAGTAGCAACTTCAAACAACAGGTCGCAAGAGATGGTTCTCCCGACACTGCCTAATGCAGCTGGAAAGGAGGAAGATCTTTCGCTGCTTGATGTCAAAAGAGCACTGATCATATATCTGGAAAGATCAAAAGACTGGCGTCTAGCAGAACAAATGCTAGTAACTTTTAGTGGGAAAAATAAGGGTTCAGCAGCCTCTAAGGCTACTATTGCGAGATGGATAAAACGGACTATCGCAAAAACATATGAAATTATGGGAGTGACGCCTCCTGAAGTGTTAGCTCACTCAACAAGGGCTATGGCCGCATCCTGGGCAGAAAGAACTGGGGCTTCTATTGATGAAATATATAAAGCTGCCATGTGGTCTTCGCCCCACACCTTCCTTAAACACTATAGACTTGACCTACTGTCTGCAAAACATCAGTCCTTTGGAAGAAGTGTACTCCTTGCAGCATCCCATCCCTAAGGTATAATTACTTGCCTAATCCTCTCCACGTGGTCAAGCTGAAGGATGACTTGGAAAAACCTCCGTTACTTACCGGTAACGTCCTTTTTAGGAATCCTTCAGCTTGACCGCTGATAACCCACCCAGTAGTCAAGGGTTGGAGTACGGTTACTGTTCTATAACTGAAGTGGGGAGGAAGGGGTGGGGCTTTTAAACTCTGTTCCTGTTTTGTGTTTCCTCCCAGGGGGTGGAGCATGATATCTCCACGTGGTCAAGCTGAAGGATTCCTAAAAAGGATGTTACCGGTAAGTAACTGAGGTTTTTTGGCTGCTGGAACCTTTAAACAATTTGCACAGGAAAGTGAAAGCCCCACTGACAAACGTGATTAGCTGCCTGTGGTCATGTGGGGCTTGGTCACAGTACAAGAGTTGAAAAAGTGGTACATTTGTGGTATCTATTTTGGAATGCTTTGCAAACATTTCAGTGGCACTATGCTTCAGTTTAAAGGATCTGATTTCTTAGATATATCTAGATACTGGGACATCAAAGATTTTTCCTCCCCAAAGACAAACTGAGGCTTAAGTCAATTGATCGCAGGATCTACACATGAGGGTGCTGGGTCTGATTATACTTCTAGAACCAAAGACTCGATTTCACTAGACCCTTCAAGCAGGTGTCCCTGTCTCCTCAGGCCAGACTAGATATATATGTGGTGGCTCTAGTCCACTCTGCATTAGTGAACCAATGGAAGGGTCTTCATCATGGATGCCAGCCTGTTAGAAAATACAATTCTGTGAAATACTCACCTGTAGAATTGATATTATTTGTATACAGTACGTCCTGCTCCAGATATGCTTACACTTGGGTTATCCTCCGCCAGATGTCGCTGCACTGCAGAGACATGCAAAACAGGCTCCAACCGGCCCTCAAATACCCGGGGACCTCCCACAAATCCCCAGAATTGAAAAGCAGTGAACAAGAAGCCGGGAGAATTAACCACCAAAAAACTGGTAACTATAACAATGGTAACAATCACCATACAGGGGATCCAGAATAATGCAAAAAAACAGGGTGGGGTGGAGCAGGACGTACTGTATACAAATAATATCAATTCTACAGGTGAGTATTTCACAGAATTGTATTATTCTTAGTATACAGTACGTCCTGCTCCAGATATAATACTTACACTTGGGACATCCAATAGCAGTGTCCATAAAGTAGGGTGGGATCCCCAACAAAAAACGACAACAGCAGACAGTTTAAAACCACTGTCACCTGCATAACCATACGGCCAAGACAGCATGAGCTGAGGCCCTAACATCAACCTTGTAAACTTTGCAAAGGTATGAGCAGAAGGCCAAGGTAGTGGCCTAGCCAACCAATTCAACAGAAGCCCGGTGCTGAAAAGCCCAAGAGGCGTCAAGCACGAGTAGAAAAAGAATCAAGGCGACAAGGAAGATTCTTCCCCTTGCTGGAATAGGCCTGAGTAACAGCCTGACGAATCCAATCGCTACAGTAGACTTGGCAGAAGCCAAAAAACCCTTTCCTAGGACCAGAAGGAACATCCATTAAGGTAATAACCAGGGCCAAAGTCGCCCAACTCCCCGAGAGCAGACGGGATCGGGCACATTCAGGATGTAATGACCATAGGCCCCAAGGAACATCAGTTCTCCTAAAGGACACAGTGACTACCAAGGAAAAAGCTTTCAACACCTGTTTAAGGAATGCAGAACCCTTTCCTCAGTGTTGCTAGGAAAAAGGCACAGCCGGGATAACAATATCTCAAATTTAATGAGCATAAGACACCTCCTGATGCAGAGAGTTCGGCTTCAGGCGGAACTCCACCTTATCCTGGTGTATCTCAAGGAATGGGGGCTAGGTAGACAGAGCCGCCCGCTAACACACGCCTGACCAAGGCAACAGTCACCAGAAGGACAACCTTGAGGGTAAGACAGCCAGACAGCATCCGGAATAGGACCAAGGGACAAAATCCTGCAAGCAGACAAAATGAAGTTCAATTTCAAATCCCAACAGGGACCATAGGATTACATGGGGGACGCACATGAGTACCCCCTGAAGGAAGTCTTAACCAAGGAAGACTGAACCAGAGACTACGAAGGCAAGGTGGACAGGGCAGAACCTGACCCATCAGAGTACTGAGGTGGAGAACCGACTCCAAATCATGCTGAAACAACACTAGAACCCTGGGAACCGAGAACGCCCAACAGGTAAGAGAGCTAGACTCACCCCAGTCAATATGGGTATGCCATACCCTATAACAGGTAGAAGAAGACGAGGAAGAAGCTCGCTCCTAGCCTCCCATAGTTTCAGCAGTCAGGACTGTAGATTGGAGTGACGTAAAGGGGGCCCTGAGTGATCAGAGCTGGCACTCCTGGCAAAGGTACAGAAAGCCACTGTCCTCGGTACCATGTCTGCAAACCACACTCTACTAGGATACCTGGGGGGCACCGGAATCACTGGTCCCCTTACCAGAGCAATCTTGCGCAGACCCCTGCCTAGCAGGGGGAATGGAGAAAGGACATACAGAACCGAACGTCCTGTCATGACGTTACTAAGGCATCCGGACCACTGCCAGAGGATCCTGAGACAGGGAAACAAAGGCCGAGAGCCTGTGAAGGTGACGGAACACAACAGATCCACGACTGGCACAGGGATTAGCACATCCTGTCGCAGAGGGGCTCCACCTGAGCTAATCTCACTGATATGCAGGGAACATTGTCTCCACCCAGAAAAGGAACATAGACACTTCCTGGAGGGTCCGCCAGCTCCAGGCCTCTTCCAATGATTAATGAAGGACATTTGTCGTCAGACAGACCGAGCGCCCCCAAACTGGCAAGCCCAGAAGGGAAGTGGGCAAGCAAGATAGAACCAACTGAAAACGCTCACAGTTTAGAACCTCGATAGGCGTAAGGACCTTCTAAGGGCCCCACCACCCCCAGAATCGCAGGGAGTTTCAGAAGAAACCCTCCCCCTTCAACCTGATAGGTTGGCATCCATGGTGACCGTTTCCAGTAAGGGGCAAGAAGGAACTGCCCCAAGACAGGTCCCTTGAGAGCATCCACTTCCAAGAGAAAAACTTTCTACCAGGTGGGAAGGCCCACATACCCTGCTCCAGGGATGCTAGATCCCTGTCCTGTATTAACAATAGAAGTCGCAGAAGGGCCCAAGGGGAACTGAGCATAAGGGACCTCTTCCGATCAAGTCACCAACGGCCCCACCAGCTGCATCCCTGCCTGGTGAAGGGACCGAGACAGCAATGAGGGACTGAGCCCATGTGACCAGATTGTCCACTGTATTGCTGAGAAGGGGAGGTTCTGGTTTGAACCTAATCCAGAATCATTCCTAGTAATGAAGTTACCATTTAAGGGGACCAAGAGGACTTGGGGTGATTGATCACCCATCTAAATGACTCCCAATGGACACCACCAGCCGGGTATCCAACTTAGCCTGACGTAGAGACTGGGAAGCGAGAAAGGACGTCCAGGTAGGTCATCGCGCGGACGCCCCTTAGTCTCATCAGAGACCTCACCATCGTCAGCACCTGAGTGAGCACTCTGGGAGTTGAAGAGAGGCCAGATAACCAGGCCACAATTAGCAGTGTTGGACTACCAACACGAACCCGAAGAGCCTCAGAGACCTGAAGGTACATGGATGTAAACATAAGCATTTTAGAGTTCCCCAGACGGCAAGAAGCCCACTGGGCGCAAGGTGCTGATGGCCCATCTCAGAGTTTCCATGCAGAAGCCTGTAATTAGAGAATTGCTGTGAATCCAGAATGGGCCAGCCCGACCCATCCTGTTGGGGGACTATGGAAAGGTTGGTGTAGCGGCCCCTGCCTCTGCCTGTTACGGGCAATCTGCAAGAGACCCTCAGACCTCGCAGGCCTAGCATGGCCTGTGCCAGCAACTGAACAGCGGCAGGACCAGGAGTATCTATCTTGTATCTGGAGGACACAACCTCCTGAATCCACCAGAATGAAGCGAGATGCCTCCTGATAAGAGCAAGGTGCTGCAGCCATCCCCTCACCCAGACGGGCGAGGGCGCCCCATCATGCTTGAGGGGGTTTGGTGGAAGATTTGGGCTTAGCCCCGCTGGAGGGGCCAGGGCGTTGTCTGCTGCTCATGGGGCAGGAGTCTGCACGAAAAATCCGGAAGGACACCCCTGGTTCCTGTTTAACACTAAGGTAGGGGGGAGGAGGGGCGCCCCTGCCCCGAGGGGGCCGAGACGGCCGTCTGCGTAGGGGTGATTTGCCCTTTTTACCGAACAGGTCTAGACGGGCCCCAAATAGGCGTTGCCCTCTAAAGGGAAGCCCAGTAAGAGTCTTTTTAGTAGCATCGTCGGCACCCCACTGTCGCAGCCAGAGCAAGCGACGTATAGCCACCACAAGGGCAGAAGTTCTTGCACACATTCTAATGGTGTCATCCAGCGCTAATAGCATACATTTTACAAACACATCACAACTGGAGAGTGCATTAAACACCTCCCAGGGGAGATCCTCAGGGTGATGATCAAGCAACTTTCTGATGAGGGTTCTAGCGGCCACATAATTCTGAGATGCCTCCATATGGGGATTATTCAAGGCACAATATGCCAGTAGGGATTTACACTATAAGTAACCCTGGATGCCCCAAAGACCCGCTAGGGAAATGGGAGAATATTACAAGGCCCGTTATAATTTTACGCCGGGAGAAGCCAATGGTGTTCACCAGTCTGAAAGACATAATGGGAATAAAGGGTGTCCGAACCATGCGCAGTAATCAAGGATCATGAAAATCGCCCGCGAGGGCACTTGCAGACCAAGGGAGGAGGAGGACCGCTACCACGCATGCGTGCGACCAGCATCAAAATGGCGCCAAGCGAACCTCGAAGGGCGGGCCAGAGCGGGCTGTGACGCGGAGCGCGCCAAACCAGGTCCCCGCCCCCCGAAGAGCGCGAAGCTCTGAGATAGTTACAACGTTGTCATGAGGAGCGAAGTGTATGGCACACTTAGAAAAATGATTTGCCAATGAAGACGCCGCAGCGTCTGAGGCGACGCCACCACCTGGCGCAGCACATCCAGTAAAGGAAAGAGGTGCGCGCGGCGGCGACAGATACACAATAAAAATGCAAACAGCGCGGCTCTGACACCAGGAATACCAGTCAAAGGACAATACTAAGGCCATAAGCGTGTAAACATACACTGAGACCACCACACCCCCCCCTTTCTTTCCCCCCCGAGCTACGGGTGGAACGAGGGAGGATGGCGACCCTTTGTACAGGGCCCACCGCTACACGGGGCATGGGGCAATAGTGCAGGAGGGACATCCCCTAGAGGCCTAAACCGCCTACCCTTTGGTGGGGGACTGCGGTGGAACATGGCTCCGTAAGCACGCATGGTGCTGCCTACCTTCACCCGACCAGCGCAGCCCAGGCTGGGAGGCACATCACAGGGAGGACGGGTGGGAATAGTCCAACAGGGTCGCAGGCTTTGATAGCCCCACTCACCTGCGAGAGAGTGATACTTCATGTCTTCGCAGTCAGCACTGCAGAGAAATCTGAGGATTTGTGGGAGGTCCCCGGGTATTTGAGGGCCGGGAGGAGCCTGTTTTGCATGTCTCTGCAGTGCAGCGCCATCTGGCGGAGGATAACCCAAGTGTAAGTATTATATCTGGAGCAGGACGTACTGTGTACTAAGAATAGTGGCTGGCCACAGGTGGATTTTGTTCCACATTAAAACCAACGTGCTAAAAAATAAAAAGGTTCTCCACTTGAATGCCATGTGCACATGTAACTTCATCCAAGGTCTGTCATTGGTATATGGGAGCTTATTCAGATGGTGTGAAAGCTCAGGGCAGGGCCTCTCCTAGGACATACTCTCTTCCTAGGATCCTGGCTTCTTGGAGGCAGAGACAGGTTGTGGCTTTGACCATTCTTTTTCAGACACCATTGTATGTTGGTTAACTTCAGATTGCTGCTCAGCTAGCTGCTTGAATCACTGGATTCTGTGCCTCTGGTTGTGTTACCGCCCCAAATGGCATTATGTCAATAAGAGAGGGTCAAAGAGCTGGTAGCTTTATCTATGGATCTGGCCTAAATAGATCCCCACTCTGATAAGCCCCCCCCTTGACTAATTACTCCACATCAGGCTATGGTGACACGCCCCTCCAAGTTCTGACCTTCCCGTTAGCTCATGTTTGGTGACATCAGTTGGCTTTTTAATAGAGGTTTCTATCAGTTCCACCCTGATGGGTACTGCTTTGGAACATTCCAAGGTTACGTGTCCCCCTCCTCCCCCATCTGACAGAGAAAATTGGATTTTAGTACTCACCTTAAAATACTTTTCCTGGGATCCCTTAGGGATCCCATCAATTAAATTGACATCTTGGATCTGGGTATCTGTGTGTGGGCTATATGCTCTGGAGGAAGTCCTCTGAGTGGTACTGCTTAGATACGGCCAGAGTGCCCTCAGGCAGAAGGTTATATGGAGAGGAGGAAGAGCTTTTATTGGCAGCTTATCTTCTGGTTTGCATGTATCCTATAGCCAAGTTTAGATAAATACTTGGGAACGCCCCTAAATGACTCCAGGGAAATGAATTTTTCCTGGTGTCCTGCTCGGGTCCATTCTTGACAATTGGGTTATCCGCCAAGGTGGCGCAGTTGACTGCAAGACGAAACTTGTGGCTCCTCCCGGCTCATATAAAGGCAACTGTTTCCCTAATAATCCCCTTGCAGTCTGACTGCGAAGATGGATCTTTCTCTCTCTCCATGGGTATCGCAGACAAGCGGGGCATCCCAAGCCTGTGGGCCGCTGCAGTCCTATTCCCACCTGTTTCAGTGGACCCTTTCTGACTCCCAGCCTCCGGCTACGAATCAGGTGATGGTAGGGGAACGCCGAGGGTCAGGCGTTCGGCAGAGCTATGCTCTGGGCCGCAGACCCCCGAAGGGTAGCCGGCCATAGGCTATGGTGAGCCTATATGCGGGGGGGGGGGGGTAACCACCTTGGTAACTCCCCCGCATCTGCATTTAGCTCCCAGTGAGAGGGAAGCCAGCAGGGGGTCTCAAACGGTCTTGGCACTCAGAGTGGGCAGTCGTCAGTTGTCACGTTCAGCCGCTGGCAAGGCCACGCCTAAGAAGCGGCATTTGGAGCCGGTTTGTTCACTTTTTGCCGATGATGATGCCGATTATGAGGCCTTTGGTTGCCGAGACTCCATGGAGGAGGGTGAGTTGTTTCATGATTCTGACTCCTCCTGGGGACCGTCCGGGGGGCTTTGACAGTGACCCTGGGTCCTCCTCTGATGAGGAAGGTTGGCTTCCCGATGACACAGAGAAGCTGTTGTCGGCGGTTTTTGAAACCTTGCACATTGTACACCCAAAGGCGGCCAAAAAGAAGCAGGGGGACCTTTTTCGGCCTGAGAGACAGCGTCGTGTCTTTCCTGAACAGGACCATTTCTCTAAAATGATTTTTAAGGAATGGGAGAAGCCTAATAAACTGTCGTCGGCCTGGACAGACGGTATCCCTTTTCGGAGGACTTGATTCGCCTCTGGTCCCGTCCCCCTGAGGTGGATACCCCCGTGTTGGGGCTCTCCAATACCACAGTTATGCTGTCCCCTGATACTACTTCCTTGCGCGATCATGCTGACAGGTGCATGGATCAGCTAGCGTGTCACGCTTTCACTTTTGTGGGCGCTGGTCTTCATCCTGTCTGTGCTGCGGCCATTGTCTCCATAGCCATCAAGAAGGTGAGACGCCTTGTGGATATCGCCAGAACTCGCAAGCGGGTGGAGGAGTATAAGGATCTCCTAGCTTGCGCGGACTTCATTGCCTTTGTGATTTCAGCCATGGATGATACCATCCAGCTTGGCGGCAGGGCTTCGGCCCTGCTGGTCGCTTTTCATCGTTTTATCTGGCTGCGACAGTGGGCAGCGGACGCCGTCGCCAAGAAAGCTCTCACTGGTATTCCCTTCCTGGAACTTCGGCTGTTCGGGGAGCGCCTGGATCTCCTGGCGAAAGATGGGAGGCTCCCTCAGCGTCGGAAGCCTGTGCGGCCCTTTCGGGGCTGCTCTTCTTTCGTCCCTTCCAAGGGGGACGAGGCTCTTTCTTCTCTGCTGGCCGCAGAGTTTCCTAGGTAGATCCCGCGGTCATCCCAGTCCCTCCTGGGGGTCCAAGTCCAAGCCCCCTGCCAAGGCCCCTCAGGCATGAGGAGGCGCCCTCACCCATTCGGGTGGGGGGGGGGGCGGCTTCTGCTTTTTGCTCATGTCTGGAGACAGCACGTCTCGGACCGGTGGATTCAGGAGGTGGTGTCCTCCAGGTACAAAATAGAGCTGGCAGCTTGGCCGCCCCCAAGATTTCTTCGGTCTCTGATTTCCCAGAACCCTTTGACGGCGCATGGCCTAAGATTGGCTGTCCAGGTGGCTCACCAGGAACTGGGTAGAGGGTTCTATTCCAATCTTTTCACGGTGCTCAAGAAGGATGGTACTCTGAGACCTATTCTGGACCTGAAGGGCCTCAACAGGTTTGGCAGATTCAAACACTTCCGCATGGAGACCTTACGGTCAGCGGTGAGTTCACTTCGGCCTGGCGATTTCATGACCACGATGGGCTGCTTACCTACACGTCCCTATTTTCCAGGGACATCAGAAGTTCCTGAGGTTTGCGTTGGAGTATCAGCACTACCAGTTTGTGCCACTGCCGTTTGGAATTTCTTCAGCCCCTCAGGTGTTCACCAAGGTGCTGGCGGGTGTCATGGCCCTGCTGAGGAGCCAGGGCATTCGTATTATTCCCTACCTGGATGACTTGCTGATTGCTGCTCAATCTCTTCAGCAGGCCGTGAGCGACATCTCTTCCAAGTCCTCGATCACTCCGTCATTGGTGATGTCTTTCCTGGGAATGACGTTGGACACCTCTCAGGTCAAGGTGTTCCTCCCCCAGCAGAAGGTGGAGGGTCTTCAGGCGCGGGCCTTGCTGTCGTGTCCACTCCCCTCCATCCATCTCGGGATGCAGTTGGTGGACCTCATGGTGTCTTGCTTCGAAGCTGTACCCTTTGCCCAGTTCCACATGAGACTTCTTCTGTTTCCGATCCCAAACGGTCAAGAGATTCAACTGGAGTCCCTCTCGTGGTGGTTGGACTCAAGAAATCTTCTAGTGGGCAGGTCCTTTCTGACTCTGCATTGGGAGATTGTCACCACGGACGCAAGTCTGACTGCTTGGGTAGGGTTTTGGCAATCGCTGAAGTTCCAGGGCCAGTGGGGCCCTTAGGAGGCTCACATGCCTATCAATCTCCTGGAGCTGAAAGCGATCCGATTGGTCCTTTTTCAGTTGACTCCCCATCTACGGAGTCTTGCGGTCCAGGTCCGCTCGGACAATCAGACGGCGGTCGCCTACATCGATCATCAGGGTGGGACTCGGAGCAAGCGAGCCCTCAAGGAGGTGACCCTGATCCTGTCTTGGGCTGAGGAAAATGTTCCCTGCATCTCGGGGTGTAGAACCAGGGGGCAGACTCCCTGAGCAGGGGGACTTCTCTTCTGGGGGAATGGTCTCAGCAACAAGATTTTTCACGCTCTGTGTCGCCGCTGGGGTCAGCCGGACGTGGACCTGTTTGCGTCCAGACACAATCACAAGCGTCCAAAGTTCGTCTTTGTCAAGAGATCCTCTGGCCTTCGCCACGGACGCGCTGGCAATTCATTGGACGGAGTTCCGACTCCTTTACGCCTTTCCTCCCTTCCCTCTTCTGGGTCGCATGCTGCGCAAGATAGCCCAGGAAGGGGTACCGACCATCCTGGTGGCCCCTCATTGGCCGAGGCAATGTTGGTTCGCGGACATAGTCCAGATGTCAGTGGATCGCTACGTCATGCCCGACGATCCAGGGCTTCTCACTCAGGGGCTGTTACGCCACCCCAATTTACAAACGCTGGCTTTGACGGCTTGGCTGCTGAAACCTCCATCCTGACGGAGAAGGGGCTGTCTGCCTCGGTCGTGCGTACCATGATTCAGGCTCGGAAGAAATCCTCTTCCATGATTTATTACAGGGTCTGGCACGCTTACATTGCCTGGTGTGAGTCTAAGAGTTTCCCTTGTCGCACATTTTCCCTTTCTAGGATTTTGAAGTTCCTACAACATGGCTTGGATTCGGGCCTCCAGCTGAGTACCCTCAAGGGACAGGTTTCACCTTGGCTATTTTCTTCCAAAGATCCTTCGCCAATCATAGACTTATCAAGACCTTTTTCCAAGGAGTTACTCATCTACGGCCACCGCGTAAGCCTATGCTACCAGTGTGGGATTTGAATTTGGTGCTTTCTGCTCTCCAGGGTCCTCCCTTTGAGCCCTTTATCCATTTTGACTCTGAAGGTGGTCTTTTTGGTTGCTATCACTTCGGTGTGTCGTGTCTCGGAGCTGGCGGCACTTTATATGAAGCCTCCTTATTTTGAGCGGCATCGTCTTAAGCCGGACTTCTTACCCAAGGTTGTTTGTCTTTCATCTCAATGAGGACATTGTCTTGCCTTCCTTGTGTCCTTGTTCTAAGGAGCGGACCCTCCATTCCCTGGATGTGGTCAGAGCCCTTAAGTACTACCTGGTTGCTACGGAATCCTTTAGGAAGTCGGATTCCCTTTTTGTCCTTCCTGAGAGGCCTAGGAAGGGTTTGCCTCCAGCCAAATCCACTATCAGCAAGTGGATCAGACAGGCGGTGGTGCAAGCATATTCTGCCAAGGGGAAGGAACCCCCTTTCCGTGTTACATCTCATTCCACTAGAGCTATCAGTGCCTCTTGGGCTTTTCAGCACCAGGCTTAGGTTAAACAGGTTTTACAAGGTTGATGTTAGGGCCACAGCTGATGTTGTTTTTGGCCGTAAGGTGCTTCAGGCAGTAGTGTCATGAACTACGTGCTGTTGCTCACTGGGGATACCACCCTTTCTTGGACACTGCTTTTGGATGTACCAATTGTCAAGAATGGAGCGACCCGAGCAGGACACCAGGAAAAATACAATTCTGTGATTACTCACCTGTAGAATTGATTTTGATGGTGTCTTGCTCGGGTCGCTCCATCCCACCCTTGTTCTTTTATCCTCTTTTTGCCCTGTTATGGTGATTACTGTTTGAGAGAGTTTATTTTATTATGGTCTCTGGCCTCCCAGTTTGTCTCTGTATTTACTGCTTTTCAACACTGGGGATTATTAGGGAAACAGATGCCTTTATATGAGCCGGGAGGAGCCACAAGTTTCGTCTTGCAGTCAACTGCGCCACCTTGTGGCGGATAACCCAATTGTCAAGAATGGAGCGACCCGAGCAGGGTGAGTAATCGCAGAATGGTATTTTTAAGCTGTAAGATATTTTGCTTTTCACAGATACCTCAGCAGCCAGCTAGTGTGTTCAGGTTGCATATAGGTTGATAAATATTGTTCCTACTTGGTCTTGTGACTCAAATTACTAAACAAAATACTCCTTCTCCCCTTTAGCATTTCATGAAGTCTCTGTATATCCAAAGAAAGAACTTCCCTTCTTCATACTCTTCACAGCCGGTTTGTGCTCTTTCACAGCCATGTTGGCTCTTCTAACACATCAATTCCCAGAGCTCATGGGAGTCTTTGCAAAAGCTGTAAGTTATTTATCACATGAATTATATTGTGCTACAACCTGTTTGATGATATGTTTTTTTAGCTTTACTAATTTCATTGGGGATGTTTATGAAGACACACAACCGAAGAGTTAAAGTGTAAAATTGAGACAAATTTTGAGTGGGAACTTTGTAAAATCCATTATCTTCTGTACAGTAAAGAGAATTTATAGTTGTAATGCTGGAGTCTGACCACTTGTTGTTATGTTCCAGAATTGATGTGCCAGAAAACTTCATCTGAATAAACTGTTAAAGCTCTTGTGTTTTCATGTAGAGGTGAAAACATGGCTTTAATAGTAGTTCAGTTATTAGACTCTCCTAACCTAATCTCTTTACACCACAAGACATTGTACAAAAATCAGCATTCTATATTTTTTACACTATAAGACGCAATATTAAAAGAAAAATAAGAAAACAAATATTCTAAACCAAATGGTATGCTAAAATACCCCCCAATAACCTAATATCAGGAAGTGTCAGAATCTCCCCAAACCCCCAAGCAGTTTGCAGAATCCCCTCTAATCCTCCCTGTAACAAGCAGTGTGGCAGAATCCCCCCCCCCCCCCCCCCAATCTCCTGTAAAAAGAAATGTGGCAGAATCCTTTGTAATGGACAGTGTGGTAGAAACCGTCCCAATTCCTAATAGAAAAGTATGCAGAATTCTCCCTCCAATCCCCCTTATAACAGGCTGTGTCAGAATCCCACTCCCCACACCCAATTCCTTACCTCATCTGGGATCTTGGATCCATCAATGTCAGCGGTGCATGGGCAGTAGCAGAGGCTGTGCACAGATCAGCTTCCCCACTCTGTGCAGGTCCCGGTCAGCCCATTCAAGTGAATAAACAGACGGGGCCACGCACAGATCGGGGGAAGCCACTGTGTGTAGTAAAGCCAAGATGGCTGCGCTGAGAGCCAAGGTAAGCTTTTTTTTATTTTTTTATTTTTTTTTTGTAACCCCCATCTGCTCTCATTTTACCAGCTCTTCTGCACTGCCCTGTACTGCATCTGATCATCCTCCTGCATCACGCCAGAACCAGGGCTGCAGCAGCATAATCGGATGCAGGCGGACAATCGGCAGCGTAAGAGATCCGGGAAGGTGAGTGGATTTTTTCTTTTACATTAGCTCCATAAGACACACACACATTTCCTCCCTGCCGCGAAAAACATGGTAAACTTCTAATAAGAAATGTGGGCTTCCTGGAATTTCAATTCTGCAGCCATAGATGTGTTATGTGAACCCAGATCCTGAGCAATCAATCAGGTTAGATCTTCAGAATGGGCAATGGCTAGTACAAAGGTTCTACTCCTGCATATTTACGATTAAAATTCACCAGAAACCTTAACAGACCATTAGCTAATATTCACTCTTTTATGCCTTGCAGTTCCTGAGCACCCTTTTTGCACCTTTAAACTTTGTCATGGAGAAAGTGGAAAGTATACTTCCATCCAGTTTGTGGCATCAACTTACGCGAATCTGAAACTCCAGCAACAATTCAGGATCAACTCAACATCGTTGCTGCTCACAACAAAGCATGAATTTACCTGAGAAACAGCAAGCCGCAGTGAACTGGCTGATTCATTTTTTTGTTATTAATGAGAAACATGATGTTCAGTTCAATTATAATTTGCCTTTAAAAGGGAAAAAAACAATTCTTTAAAATAAAGTTTTGTGTATGGCAGCAATATTCTTGTGTACATTGTGATTGAATAAACACCACTTAAACTAATGAAATCCAACTCTGTGACCAGATTGGGAGTGAGCCTTAAAAGGGGGTTAACAGTTATGTACCCCCCCCATCTCACAAAGGTCTGCATAACTACTGCTCTGGACCACCAAAACATGGGACATACAAGGAAAAAATTGTACTGATGCCCTACTTCTGAAAAGCCTGTTTGCCTGGCTGCTGCTCAAGCTTGACTGCTTAAGGAGGCATTTTCAACAAATGATATGCTGCCTGTGAAGTAAGAGCCTAAAAACTGGGTAAATCTTCTTAACCTGCTGGAGTAACAGGACCACCAAGGTAATAGCATTTTAAAGGATGTCAGTAAGGGGATCTATATTCTAAGTGTGCCATACACTCCACTTCGATCTTCATGACATGTGGGTAACTTCTGTAGAGATGACTCCCGTTCCATATATACCTGGGACCTCCCACCAATTTCCCAGTTCCTTCTCTGCAGGGAAGGCGACAAGACAGAAGATGAAGACTTCTTTACTTACAGGTAAGTCAGGCTCGCGCCCGGCCGTTTATTGTCCCTATTGCTGCCAGGACCCTTTCTAAATTGCCCCTATTTGAGCCTCCCAGCTTAGGCTGCGGGTCCTGGTGAAGGTAGGCAGCACCCTATGGGTGCGGAAGGAGCATAGCTCCACCGTGAGACCTCACTATGGGGTAGGCGGTTACCCAGGTTTTGGCGATCTATGCTTATGGCCGGATTCTGGCAGGGTTCCCCCCCTTCTGGGTCCCTTACTCCCCTCCAGGGGGGTTGCCTGGCCATTATTTCGTTTTCGTTCTCCTATGCCCCTGTGTGTGTGTGAGTTTCACTGTGTGTGTGACTGACAGGATGTTTTTCACTTCTGAGACCATATCTGGTGCTTTGATTTAGCCTGGGGAGCTTCTCCCCCTCAGGCTGTGTTCAGGGAGGGGGCGGGGCCGGGCTCTCGGTGCAGCTGCAGTAGCCCCGCCCCCTTCTTTGGCGCGATTCTGTGGCTCAATCCTTGTGATCTGCGTTGCTGGGAGGGGGGGCGTGGCCTGGCGAGCGCGCGTTCTGCACTGGCCCGCCCTCCCCCTTCTCTTCCTGTCTTTCTGCAAGGCACTTCTCGGGGGGCCATTTTGGATTGCTGTGCTGAGCTGCGCTCCTGGTGGTACGGGCCGGTTGGCCACTTCCTTAGTTTATGTGGGGGCCCGTCTCTAGCGGGGGGCCCCCACTGATTTGCGGGCATGTGTGTGTGTCTATATAGTTTTTTGGTTATCGCATGTCTGGAGCTGGGATATATATATATATATATATATATATATATATATATATATATATATATATATATATATATATATAATTATGTATGTGTTATTGCTATATATATATATATATATATATATATATATATAGGGGATTGCACTTATGATGCCTGTTTGTGTGTTACAAATTGCATTGTATTTGTGCATATTAGGGGGTTCCTCCTGGTCCTGGGGTCCCTAGTGTAAAATTGATCACCTCAAATCCTCCCACCGGGACTTTTAAGGGGCATCCCGGGTTGCTTAGGCGTAAATTCCCTGCGGTCTTGCGACTGACCACAAAAATCACCATATGGAGGCTCCGCAGGATACTGGGCTCGGGCTCCCTCTGGGACAATCGGGCCATGTGTGGGGTATCCCTTACGGGGGAGAATGTGCTGATCTGTATACCATGCGCACAAAAGGCCATAACTCAGCAGTCTGGTACCCAGCCTTCTGGTCGGCTCCTCCCGCTTCATCGCCTTCCCCTCCCCACCTTATCCATACCTCAAGTGTCATTCGTGCCAGCGGGGAGTCGCACTCTGATGTTTGGGCTAGGTTGGCCAGCATCGAGAAATATATTGCTAGCACGGTGGGCAAGAAGCCCCAGGCTAAAAGGAGACATTTGTCGTCGGCCCAGCCCTTGTGGGATGTTGATGATGATTCCGTTGATTTGTCAGATTATTCCCAGTTAGAGGAGGGGGAATTGTATGAGGAAACAGAGGCTGACTATGTTCAGTCTGGGGATGCCGATGTCGGGCAGGCGCTGGGGGATGCCGTAGATACGGCCACTGTTTTGTCACATCTATTGGAGGTGTTAGATATTGAACCGCCTGAGGCGCCCCCTCTCAAGAAGGGGGAATTTTTTGGGGTCCGCAAGCCCCGTCTGGAATTCCCTACCCAGGGTCACTTTGATGCGCTGATCCTTAGAGAATGGGAGAGGCCCAGTCGCTGCCTGGTGTTCCTCAGGGATGGGATAAGAAGTATCCTTTCCCGGTGGAGGCGGTTAAGCGCTGGTCTTCTCCTCCCGAGGTCGTCGCTCCAGTTTTAGGTTTGACCAACTCTTCTGTGCTGAACACCCCTGACGCCACTTCCCTTAAGGATGGCGAGGATAAGCGCCTTGATCAGATGGCGTGCCACGCATTTGCCAGCGTGGGCTCGGCCCTGCGGCCTGTTTGTGCATCTGCCCTAGTGTCGCTTGCTACCAGGTCTCTTATCAGGGACTGGCTGAATGACGCTCAGTTTGATCCAGCTAGCGCTGAGTTCGCTACCCTTAAGAGATGTGAATTGTTCATGGATTTTGTCATGGCTGCTATGGAAGATTCTATTGTCGTGTGTAGTAGGACTTCAGCCTTACTGGTGGCTATGCGCAGATCGGTCTGGCTCCGCCAGTGGACGGCGGACGTTGGGGCCAAGAAGTCGCTCACAGCTCTTCCCTTCTCGGGTACGCGGCTGTTTGGAGATAAATTGGATGCTGTTGCTAGTTACCTCAGCGGAAGAAACAGCGCCGCCCCTTTCGGGGGGCTGGCTCGTTCACTCCTTCCTTTTGAGGGACCAGAGCGGCTAGGGGTTTGGCCTTCTCGGGTGTCAGGGGCTCGTCCTGGAACAGGGGCAGAGGTCGGGCACGTCCCGCGGCTGCCTGGGGTTCCAAGCCCAAGCCTGCCGTTAAACCGGCGCCCTCACCCGCAAGGGTGGGGGGACGGCTGCGGCTCTTCTTCCAGGTCTGGGCCCGGGAGGTCACAGACAATTGGATCTTGGAAGTGGTCTCCTCCGGGTACAAACGGGAGTTCGAGTACTGGTCGCCCCCAAGATTCTTAAGGTCTCGGGTGCCCTCGGACCCTCAGGCTGCACAGGGGCTCCTGTTAGCAGTGAAAAACCTTATGGACATGGGGGTTATATGCCCGGTGCCTCCGTCAGAGAGAGGCAGGGGTTACTACTCCAACCTTTTCATGGTTCCCAAAGAGGAGGGTTCGGTGAGACCCATTCTAGATCTCAAGGTTCTCAACAGGTTTATCAGAGCCAAAAAGTTCCGCATGGGGACTCTGCGCTTGGCTATCAATTCCCTTCGCCAAGGGGATTTTATGACATCAAGGATGCGTATCTGCATGTTCCGATTTTTCAGGCACATCAGAGATTCCTCCAGTTTGCGGCAGAGGATCAACATTTTCAGTTTGTAGCTCTTCCCTTCGGACTGACCTCGGCGCCGAGGGTCTTCACCAAGGTCTTGGCGAGAATAATGGCTCTGCTCAGAGCTCAGGGCATTCGCATTGTGCCTTATCTGTTAGACTGAAGAGAGAAATGAGACTGCACTGGATCTATGCTGTTAGTGTGTAGCGTGCACAAAAGGGGTGAAAGCGACTAAATACCAAAAAAGAAACTGGAAGGACCCACACCTTCCAAAACACCCTTTATAATATATGGCACCACTACTATGTATATTTGAAAAAATTCATATTTATTTTCAAAAATGTATGAACCACTATACACACTTAAGACAAATTAAAAAACATAGAAGACAATACATTGTCGATAAGGAAGGAAAAGGACAAAAAATTTGGAAGGTGTGGGTACTTCCAGTTTCTTTTTTGCTATTTGTGCCTTATCTGGACGACCTGTTGATCTCAGCTTCTTCCCTCCGTCAGGCGGAGCTGGACACCCACCAGGTGGTGTCGACCCTGGAGAGGTTCGGGTGGGTGATCAAACGCCCCAAGTCTTCTCTCTCTCCCTCTCGTGTGATTTCATTTCTGGGCATGAATCTGGATACCATTCTGGCCAGAGTGTTTCTGCCCCAGACCAAGGTGCAGGGGATTCAGGGTTTGATCCGCCTTCTTCTGGCTAATCCTTGTCCCTCTATCCGACAGGGGATGAAACTGGTGGGCTTGGTGTCCTCCTTCGAGGCGGTACTGTTTGCACAGTTTCACATGAGATCTCTTCAACTTCACCTATTGACGCATTGGGACAGGTGTCCGCAGTCATTGGATCAACCTTTCAGGATGTCTCCTAGGGTTCGGCAGTCCCTTCGGTGGTTGCTGGAATCGAGCAACCTGTTGAAGGGCAGATCCTTTCTGGTCCCTTGTTGGGAGACGGTTACCACGGATGCCAGCCTGTCGGGCTGGGGAGATTATTGGAAAAGTCATCAGTTCAGCGGGGTGTGGGGTCCTCAGGAGGCTCACACCCCCATCAATGTCTTGGAGCTCAGAGCCATCCGACTGGTTCTGGCTCGGCTGACCTCACATTTACAGTGTCTACCGGTTCAGGTTCGTTCTGACAACCGAATGGCGGTAGCTTACATCAATCACCAAGGAGGGACTCGCAGCAGGAGTGCCCTCAGGGAAGTCTCTCTGATCCTGCACTGGGCGGAGAGCAATGTTCCTTGCCTTTCGGCAGTCTACATTCCGGGAGTGGAGAACACGGAGGCGGATTCCCTGAGCAGGGGATCCTCTCGCCAAGGAGAGTGGTCTCTCAACCCCGAGGTTTTTCTGGATCTTTGCCGCAAGTGGGGGACTCCGGAGGTGGATCTTTTTGCCTCGAGACACAATCACAAACTTCCGGCCTTTGTGTCTCTTTCTCAGGATCCTCTATCTCTGGCAGTGGATGCCTTGTCCCTTGCTTGGAAGGAGCTGGGTTTTCTGTACCTGTTTCCGCCCGTGTCCATGCTGGGCAAGGTCGTTCGCAAACTGGTTCTAGAAGGGGCACCAGCGATTCTGGTGGCTCCAAGGTGGCCAAGAAGGGTTTGGTACGCAGACGTGGTAAGGATGGCCGTAGATCAGTACCGGCTTCCCTTGTTGCTGGATCTGCTATCTCAGAGTCATCTACTTTACCCCAATTTACAAACGCTGGCTTTGACGGCTTGGCTGCTGAAACCTTCATTTTGAAAGAGGAAGGTTTGTCTGAGGCTGTTCAGACCTTGATTAGGGCTAGGAAGCGGTACTCTTCTGGCATTTACTATAGGACTTGGAGGTCCTATATTGATTGGTGTGAGGCTAGGGCCTTGCCTTGCAGGGTGTTTTCGATACCCAGGATTTTGGAGTTTCTTCAGCATAATCTGGATCTTGGGTTCCAGCTTAGTACTTTGGAAGAAAACCGACAGAGCAGAAACCTGTCCTTTCAGAGGTCTTTTGCCTTACACCCGCTGGTTAAGACCTTTTTCCAAGGGGTCGCGCATGTGCGCCCCCCTCGGAAGGCTGTGGTTCCTGTTTGGGATTTGAATTTGGTTCTTTCGGCTCTGCAGGGTCCTCCTTTTGAGCCGCTACAGGATATTGCTCTTTTGGTTCTCACTCAGAAAGTTGCTTTCTTGGTGGCTATTACCTCTGTTCGGTGTGTCTCTGAGTTGGCGGCTCTGTCGATTCAGGCCCCTTACTTTGAGAGACACCAGGATAAGGTGGTTTTTCGTTTTAAGCTGGATTTCCTTCCTAAGGTGGTGTCTGCTTTCCACCTCAATCAGGATATTGTTCTCCCTTCCTTGTGTCCTAAGCTTAACAATGACAAGGAGAGGGTTCTGCACAATTTGGATGTTGTTCGCTGTGTGAAGTACTATTTGGTGACTACTTCTTCCTTCCGCAAGACGGACGCTTTTTTCGTGGTGCCCTGCGGGCCCAGGAAAGGTTTGGCGCCTGCTAAGTCTACGATTAGCAAATGGATTCGTCAGGCCATTGTTGGGGCCTATTCTGCTAAGGGGAGGACTCCCCCTTTTAGGGTCACTGCGCACTCTACTTGTGCGGTTGGTGCGTCCTGGGCTTTTCAGCACCAGGCTTCTGTTGAACAAGTTTGTAAGACTGCTACTTGGTCTTCCGTTCATACTTTTTCCAAGTTTTACAAGGTTGATGTGCGGGCTTCAGCGGATGCTGTTTTTGGCCACAAGGTTCTGCAGGCTGCAGTGGTTTGAGTTGGTACATTCCTTACTGTTTCTGGTTCCCACCCATGACGGACACTGCTATTGGATGTCCCACATGTCATGAACATCGAAGTGGAGTGTATGGCACACTTAGAATACCGTTTTGTGAGTACTCACCTTTAAAACGGGTATTATGAGTGTGCCATACACTCCACTTCACCCCACCCCTTTTTTTCAGGTATTCTGGGGCTTTTATATGGTGAACTATTGGTTTTGATTGTTAAGGTTATAATTGGTTCTTCCTGGTCCCCTTACTTCTTTTTTACACTGGGAAATTGGTGGGAGGTCCCAGGTATTTATGGACCGCGAGGGGCTTTCTTTTTTGCATATTCATTTCTGCAGAAGTTCGCCCTCTACTGGAGATTACCCACATGTCATGAAGATCGAAGTGGAGTGTATGGCACACTCATAATACCCGTTTTAAAGGTGAGCTCCTGGAGGCTGACTCTGTAAGTGGCTGCTTGGAAGTGGTGAGTTAAAGCAGGATCTCCTGTGGTAAGCTTGGGGAAACTGAGCTCATTTGGTAAGTAAAATATAGCAAACTGTGTTTGTTTTATTTTTGTGAATCAGTGTGTTAATGCTGGCACAAATTTAAACAAAAGAAACAAAAGAAGTCTTGAAAACGAGCCCCTTCCGGCCTATATATACCTGGGACCTCCCACTTAACACCCAGTATTTTCTCTCTGCATGAGGCGACAAGACAGAAGAAAGAAGTCTCCTGCTTGCAGGTAGCCGGGGTCAAACCCGGCACCCCCTTTTGGTCTATTTCTGCCCAGTCTATTGTGTGTTTTATGCCTAGATAACGGAAGCCTCCCAGCCAAGGCTGCTGGCTGGGCAAAGGTAGATGGCACTTTAGGTGCCTAGGAGCTTATCTCCTCCGCTCGACCCCACGCGTGGGGCAATGTGGCTATCCGGCATGGTGATCCGGATTTGGGATGCCCCTGTCCCGATGTTCCCCTTGGCCACCTTCTCCCGCTCGGTCCCTTCTCCCTTCGCTGGGGGGGGGTGCTTGTTTACATGAGGTGCTTTACTTGTGTGTGTTTGTGTATGGGAAGTGCTTTGGCAGGGTCAGCGCCGCGGTGGCGGCGCGTGGCCTGGGCTGCTGGGGCCTTTTGTTTTGTTCACTTTTAAATTTCCCCCCTTTTTGGGCTCTCTGCGGCCTCGCTCGGTGATCAGGGGGCGTGGCCGGAGCGCACTGTGTCCGGGCCCGCCTCACTTCCTCTGTCTCATCAGAGACAGGTGTGCTGGAGCCGGTGGGGGAAGAGGTCCAGTGCGGCTTTAGCTGTTAAGGTAAACGGTCCCCACCATCGCGCACGTGGGGCCGTCCTTGTACTCTGTATTAGCCTGCCATGCCTAGCGTTTTCCTGAGGGCACTTTGCTTTGTGTTATGGGTTTAATGTCTGTATGTATGTATATGGGTATGTATGTGTATATGTATATATATATATATATATATATATATATATATATATATATATATATATATATATATATATTTATGCATGTATATACTTTTATTATTTATTGATGCACTCTCTGGCTTTGTTAGCCTTAAATAGCATGTGTCATGTATATTTTTTATTCATGATGTTTAAGCTGTTTATATATGTATATGTCTTGCCTTGTTTGGTTATGTATGAATGTGGTGCATACTGGTTGGGGGACCGACTGTGGTCTCTTTTCCCCCACAGATTCTGGGATCCCCTCATTGCAGTGGCTCTCCCGGTCTGTTATACCTGGCTAGTCTTAGGCCCTTATTCATCAAGCGATAGCGCCAGGTAGTGTCTGACGAGCGCCAGGTAGCGGCAGCTAACGGCGACTACCGACTCAAGTACGCCCGGCGGCGGTCACAATGACGCATTTATCAAGCAAAATGAGGCTAGCGACAGCGACGGCTAGCGCGGCATTCATCATGAAGCCGCCTGGACCTCACAGCGCCGCTGCAAATTCCCTCACAGCGCCAGGTATGAGCTGTCGCTCCCTGGCGATGTCCAATGCATTTCAATGGAGCAATCTATAATTATTCATAATTAATTGGTATTAATTTTTTTTTTTTTTTTTTTTTAATGTCAAAAAATCGGAGACCACTTCTGCAATGTTAGGATTTATTTTTAAGTAAAAAAAAAAAAATAAATAAATATGTGCAGAACTGATCTAACAGGTCTGAGATTAATGTATTCATATTACAAAATGATTCTAAAAACATGTCTAATGTTACATTAAAAAAATATGGTTGTTTAGGGGTTAAAAACTAGTTAATACCCATCGCCGCCAGCGCTCTGGGGTTTAAACAAGGAATGGACAGCGACAGCACATTCGGAGCGTCATTTTTTAATGAATATGAAGCTAGCCGTTCGCTCTGGCCATTCGTTGTCAGGCGCTCACATACAACGCTGAACCTGTGAAACAGCGACCCCCCAGCCCGTATTCAACATTACCGCACACCGACTGAGTCGCTGTCATCAAGCTAATGCCGGCCAAGCACAGCGAATACTGGCTGGCGCTGAAAAAATCACGCTACAGTCGCTCATCTGTCGCTACCTGGCGCTATTAATGAATCGGCCTCTTAGTCTCTAAATTGGGATTTTCCTAGGCTTAAAAAAAAAAAAAAACAATCCTCCCACTCCTGGGACTTTAATTACAAAGGGGCATCCCGGGTTGCTTAATGCGTAAAATCCTGGGTTGTTGCGAATACCATAATTTCACCATATGGAGGCTTCCGACGTTACCGGAAATGGCTCTTCGGGGCTATCCAGGCTGTGTGGGGGTTGTGGGGCTCCGCTCCCAGGCGATGTCATATTATGCGTTCTATGTGCAGGGCAGAATATTGCGCGCCAGTCCGTCGCTCCGGCGTCTGGCTCCCCGCAACTTCCGTCATCTCCTACCCCCCCTTCCTTATTCCGGACCCCGCGTGACATTGTCAAGAAGGGGGATTCGCATTCCGAGGTGCATGCGCGGTTGGCCAACCTCGAGAACATAATTTCCGCTACGGTAGCTCAGAAGGCTACGGCAAAGTGGAAGCACCTTTCTCCGGCAGTGCCTGCTTCGGAGGGTGAGGTACTTGAATTTTTGGATTGGTCTGATTGTCCCCCTGATGGAGGAGGGGGAACTCCTTGAGGAGTCGGATGAGCCTGCAGACCAGCTTTTGGTTGACACTGCTGGTGATCAGGCTGTGGGGGTGTCCCTTGACACTCCTTCCATTTTGGCTCAAATGTTTAAAGTTTTGGCTTTGGATCCGCCCGCGGTGGTTCCTCCGCCAAAGGTTGAGTTGTTTGATATTTCCCAGCCGCGTTTGGTGTTTCCCAGGCAACAGCACTTTGAGAGGGTTGTCCTTAAGGAATAGGAACAACCCGCGCACCTGGCTGGAACTCCTCCTAATTGGGATAAGCGTTATCCCTTTCCGGAGGACTTGGTGAAGCTTTGGTCAGTGCCCCCTGACGTCGATACCCCTGTGTTAGGGCTGTCTAGCTCGGCTGTGTTGCACTCTGACAACACTACCATTAAAGATGGTGAGGATCGTCAGATTGATCAGTTGGCTCGCCATGGTTTTATCAGTGCCGGATCGACACTGCGGCCGGTTTGTGCTTCGGCACTTCTTCTGTTGGCAGTTAGGTCCATTATTAGGGATCTGTACGCAGGTCTTGATCCCGCTTGTGATGAGTTTAGTTCTCTCAAGCAGTGTGAGTCATTTATTTCCTTTGTCTTGTCCGCCCAGGACGATGCTCTTGCATCGAGTAGCAGGGCAGCGGCACTGCTGGTTGCTATTCGTCGGTCAGTGTGGCTGTGCCAGTGGACGGCGGACCTTAACTCTAAGAGGGCGCTTACAGCACTACCTTTCTTAGGTTTGCGCCTGTTTGGCGATAAGTTGGATACAATTACCAAGGATGGTAAGTTGCCTCAACGCAAGGGGCCTCGTCGCTCCCTTCGGGGTGCGAGTTCCTTTAGTCCCTCCTTTCGGGGAGCCAGAGTGGGCAGAGGGGCTTCCTTTCCCGCTACCGGGGGTGTAGGTTGGACCCGGGGGAGGGGCCGTGGCCGTCCCGGTCAATCCTGGGGCGCTAAGCCCAAGCCTACTGGTAAGCCTGCTCAGCAATGAGGGGCTGCCCTCACCCGTGCGGGTGGGGGGAAGATTGCGACACTTCTCCCTGGTTTGGGACCAGGAGTTTCCGGACAGATAGGTCCGGGAGATGGTGTCGTCCGGTTACAAGCTGGAGTTCGAGTCTCGCCCTCCTTCACGGTTTTTCCGGTCTCGGGTGCTCACCGATCCTTTGGCCGCGCAGGAGCTCCTGGCGTCGGTAAGGAATCTTCTGGAAATGGCGGTCATCCGGCCGGTGCCGCGCTTAGAGATGGGCCTCGGTTTTTACTCCAAACTTTTCACAGTCCCCAAGAGGGACGGGTCGGTTCGCCCCGTCCTGGATCTGTAGTTCCTCAACCTTCCTAAGTCCTCCCTCGCTCCGGCCAGGGTGGTGTCCATTCTGGGAATGCGGTTGGATTCCGGTCAACACAAGGTGTTTCTCCCTCAGTTTCTCACGAGGACGCTTCAGTTTCACCTGTTGGCATCCCGGGACTGGCGACCACGGCCGTTGGTCCTTCAGTTTCAGGGGTAGTAGGGACATCGAGGGGTCCACTTGCCCATCAATGTTCTGGATCTAAGAGCCATCCGTCTGGTTCTTGCTCTTTTGTCTCAACATGTTCGGGGCCTTCTGATTCAGGTTCGCTCGGACAATCGAACGGTGGTTGCTTACATCAATCATCAGGGAGGGACTCGCAGACTGGGTGCCCTCAGAGAGGTGTCCCTGATCCTGACCTGGGCGGAGGCACATGTTCCTTGTCTCTCGGCAGTCTGCATTCCCCTCCGGTGGGGAACTCCGGAGGTGGACCTGTTTGCCTCTCGTCACAATTGCAGGCTCCCGAACTTCGTGTCGCTCTCCCAGGATCCTCTGGCTCGGGCGGTGGACGTCATGTCCCTGAGCTGGGGGGATCTGGGGTTTCTGTACCTGTTTCCTCCAATACCCATGCTAGGCTGGGTGGTATGGAAGCTGGCTCTGGAAAAGATGTCCGCCATTCTCGTGGCCAAGGCGAGTATGGTGCGCAGACATCGTTCGGCTGGCAGTGGATCTGTTCATTCTGCCTCTTCGGCTCGGTCTGCTCACTTAGGGTCAGCTGTCTTACCCCAATTTACCAACGGCTTGGCTGCTGAGACCTTCATTTTGAAGGAGGAGGGTCTTTCTGACTCGGTTGTTAAGACTCTGATCGGTGCTCGGAAGAGGTCTTCTTCTATCACCTACTATAGGACTTGGAAAGCCTATATCGCTTGGTGTGAGGTTAGATCTTTTCCTTGTAGGGTCTTTTCAGTCTCCAGGATTCTGGAGTTTTTGCAATCAGGGCTGGACTCTGGTCTTCAGCTGAGTACTTAGACAAGGCAGAAACCTGCCCTTTCAATCTTTTTTCAGAGACGTTTTGCGCTTCATCCTTTAGTTAAAACCTTTTTCCAGGGGGTTACGCATGTGCGGCCTCCCAGGAAACCGTTACTCCCTGTTTGGGACTTGAATTTGGTTCTTTCTGCTCTTCAGGCTCCTCCCTTTGAGCCTTTGCAAGATATTGCTTTGTCTACCTTGACTCAGAAGATTGTCTTCTTGGTAGCTATCACTTCGGTTCGGCGTGTCTCGGAGTTGGCGGCCTTGTCTATTCAGGCGCCCTACTTTGAGAGGCATCAGGACAAAGTGGTCTTTCGGTTCAAACCGGACTTTCTTCCTAAGGTTGTTTCTGCTTTTCATTTGAATCAGGATATTGTTCTTCCCTCCCTGTGTCCTAAGCCTAAGAATGACAAGGAGAGGGTTTTGCATTGTTTGGATGTAGTACGCTGTGTTAAGTACTATTTGATTATTACTTCTCCTTTTTGTAAAACTGATGCCTTTTTTGTCGTGCCCTGTGGGCCTAGGAAGGGTTTGGCGCCGGCCAAATCCTCCATTAGCAAATGGATACGTCAGGCCGTTCTGCTAAGGGGAAAGTTCCCCCTTTTCATATCACTGCTCATTCTACTCGCGCCGTTGGAGCGTCTTGGGCTTTTCAGCACCAAGCTTCTGTTGAACAAGTTTGTAAGGCTGCTACTTGGTCTTCCGTTCATACTTTTTCTAAGTTTTACAAGGTTGATGTGCGGGCCTCGGCAGATGCTGTGTTTGGCCGCAAAGTTCTGCAGACTGCAGTTATTTAAGTTATGCTTCATTTTGCCTTCGGATACCCATCTCTTGTGGACACTGCTTTTGGATGTCCCGATCGTAAGAATTAAAGGGGAAGTGGGGTGTGTGACACACTGAGAATACCATTTTGTGAGTACTCACCTGAAAAATGGATATTGTCAGTGTGTCACACACCCCGCTTCACCCGCCCTTTTAGGTATCCTGGATCCTTTATATGGTGAAGCTTTTCTTTATTTTGAGGTTACCATTGGATTTCCTGGTACCTTATCTTTCTGCTTTTGAAATCACTGGGTGTTAAGTGGGAGGTCCCAGGTATATATAGGCCGGAAGGGGGCTCGTTTTCAAGACTTCTATCTGCAACGTCGCCACCTGCTGGTGGAGTAACCCGATCGTAAGAATTAAAGGGGAAGCGGGGTGTGTGACACACTGACAATATCCATTTTTCAGGTGAGTACTCACAAAATGGTGTTTTTGTGAATCAGTGTGTTAATGCTGGCACAATTTTAAACAAAAGAAAAAAAAAAGGTTTTTTTTTTTCTTCACTTTCTCTCTCTCGGATTCCTGCTGAGGCCTAATTGAAGCAGGTGTGTTTATAAGGCAGCACACAACTCGTGGAGCTTGCTCCTCTCCTGGAGGTTGACTCTGTAAGTGGCTGCTTGGAAGTGGTGAGTTAAAGCAGGAGTTACTTAAAAGCAGAAGTGCTGAAGCTGTATCTGCCTTTGATTTCAGGTTGTTACTTTAAGTGCTGTAAATTCTACACTTCCCACAAATTGATACAATGGGTTCCATGCCTAACAATGCTGTCCAGTGTACATCTTGTGCTATGTATGCACTTTTTGATCAATCGGTCGATGGTGGATATATATGCTAATCGCTGATTTGGAAACTGTCATTCACGGTCTAAATAAACAATTGGCAACACTGAGAGACATTGTTATCATGCAAAAGAGTCTAGATCTCACTGAGCTTGAACTCAATGGGTCAGGGGAGGGTGGTAGTATGGGGGGAGAGGAAAAGCAGGAAAATAAGGCAGCTAGCTGGATAACAGTAGGTGGGGTAGGGGTAAAAGTGACAGGGAGGCTAGCCCTGAACAGGCACCTCCAAACAAGTTTGCCCGGTTGGCAGATGAGGAGGATGTTGGCTCAGGGATGGCACAACTGCAGCAAGACACATCTGTCGGCTCCAGTAAGAAAGGGAGGGGAAATGGGAGAACAGGGCAGGCAAGACAAGTGCTGGTAGTGGGTGACTCTATTATTAGGGGAACAGACAGGGCAATCTGTCACAAAGACCGGGATTGCCGAGCAGTGTGTTGCTTTCCTGGGGCAAGAGTACGGCATGTAGCGGGAGGGGCTGGCGTAAACCCAGCGGTCATGGTGCATATTGGCACAAATGACATAGGAAGAAGTAGGTGGAAGGTCCTTAAAAATGATATCAGGGAAGCTTAAGGCAAGGACCTCAACTGTAGTATTCTCAGAAATACTACCAGTACCAAGAGCCACACCAGAGAGACAGCGGGAGATTAGAGAGGTAAACAGGTGGCTCAAAAATTGGAGTAAAAAGGAGGGGTTTGGGTTCTTAGAGAACTGGGCCGACTTCACAGTGGGCTACAGGTTCTTTGGCAGGGATGGGTTGCACCTCAATGGGGAGGGTGTATCTGTTCTGGGGGAGAGGATGGCTAAAAGGTTAGAGGAGTGTTTAAACTAAGCACTGGGGGGGGGAGGGTAAAAGCAGTTACAAAGGGGAAGTTAGGAAAGAAAGTGACAGTGGGTGTAGACATGAAACTGGGTGTGGAGAGGGGGGAGGGGTTAGCACATCTAGCAGGAATAAGGGCAATATACAAAATTATCAAAATTGTCATAAGCATTTGAAATGCATGCTTACAAATGCTAGAAGGTTGACTAATAAAATGGATGAACTAGAACTGATAATAACAGAAGAGCAATATGACATAGTGGGGGTAATAGAGACCTGGCTGGATGAAAGCTATGACTGGGCAGTAAATTTACAGGGATACTGTGTGTTTAGGAGGGACCGTAACAAATGCAAAGGGGGTGGATTCTGCTTAATTATTACTATTGTTTATTTATATAGCGCCATCATCTTCCATAGCGCTTTACAAAGTAGTAATTACAGACAGGGTAGAAACATACGGTACATATAATAATTCAAGTGCAGTTTTACAGAGTTGACAATGGATATTCTGAATACAAGATACAATAGGGGAGAGAGCCCTGCCCTTGCGAGCTTACAGTCTAAAGGAAGAGGGGTGAAGACAAGGGGGAAGGATCACAAACAGTCCACATTGAGCTTTGTGGCGTGCGCCCTTGAGAAGATTGGTTATGCCAGATTATATGCTTGTCTGAATAAGTGAGTTTTAAGGGCGCCTTTGAAGGTTTTGAGGGTTGTGGAGTGGCGGATGGGGTGCGGGAGGGCATTCCAGAAGATTGAAGTTGCACGTGAGAAGTCCTGGAGGCGGGCGTGAGAGGAGGTGACCAGGGTGGAGGACAGGAGTAGGTCGGCAGAGGAGCGGAGGCTGCGTCTAGGTTGATACTGTTGGATTAGAGATGAGATGTAGGGAGGGGCCTGTTGGAGAGAGCTTTGTATGCGAGAGTTAGAGTTTTGAACAGGATTCGCTGAGGGACTGGCAGCCAGTGTAGGGATTGGCAGAGAGGTGCAGAACTAGAGTAGCGTGAGGAGAGATGGATGAGGCGAGCAGCAGAGTTCAGGATAGATTGGAGGGCTGCCAGTCTGTTAGTTGGTAAGCCACAAAGAAGGATGTTGCAGTAATCCAGTCGGGATATGACCAGGGCATGCACTAGCATTTTAGTGGTGTCAGGTGAGAGGAAAGGACTGATGCGGGAGATGTTTTTAAGTTGGAGGCGACAGGAGGTGGCCAGGGAGTGAATGTGTGGTTTGAAAGAGAGGGCAGAGTCCAGAATGACTCCCAGGCACCAAGCTTGGGGAGTTGCTGTTATTGTGTAATTGTTGACAGAAATAGACGTGTTAGAGAGGGGAGGGGAGTTAGAGGGTGGGAAAATGACCAGTTCTGTCTTGTCCATGTTTAGCTTGAGGTAGCGAGATGACATGAATGAAGAAATAGCTGAGAGGCAGTTGGGGAGGCGAGATAGGAGAGAGAAGGGATTGGGGCCTGAGAGATATATCTGAGTGTCATCCGCATAGAAGTGGTATTGAAAGCCTAGTGAAGTTATAAGTTTGCCAAGGCCGTGGGTGTAGACTGAGAAAAGTAGGGGGCCTAGGACAGAACCTTGCGGCACACCAACAGAAAGAGAACGTGAAGATGAGAGTGTGTTAGAATAGGATACACTGAATGATCTGTCAAAGAGAGTGCAAGCCCTTGAACCCCAAGAGAGGAGAGAATATCAAGAAGCAGAGAGTGGTCGACAGTATCAAAGGCTGAGGAGAGGTCAAGAAGGATGAGGATGGAGTAGTGACCAATGCTTTTGGCAGTGAGTAGATCATTGGTGACTTTGGTGAGGGCAGTTTCAGTGGAGTGGTTACGGCGGAATCCTGATTGTAAGGGGTCAAATAAGTTGTTAGTGGATAAATATTGTGACAGTTCTGAGTGGACATGTTGTTCAAGAAGTTTGGAGGAGAAAGGGAGTAGCGAGATAGGGCGGTAGCTGGAGAGGGCAGAGGGGTCGAGAGAGGGTTTCTTGATTATCGGAGTAATAACTGCATGTTTGTAGGAAGAAGGAAAGGTGCCAGTGGAGAGAGAGAGGTTGAATATGGATGTTAAGGCTGGAGTGAGGGATGTAGACAGTTGAGGAATAAGGTGGGATGGAATAGGATCGAGGGAGCAGGTAGTCAGGTGGGCTCTAGAAATGAGAAAGGTTAGTCCAAGCTCAGTTATTGGAGTGAAGAAAGTAAGAGAGTAAGGCGGGGGGATTGTTTGAAATGGTGAGGGATTCTGAGGGGCAAAGCCGAGTCAAATGTTGTAAATTTTTCCTTTGAAGAAATTTGGGAGGTTGGAGGAGGAGGTGGTGGGCCGAGTAAGGAACTGAAAGTGTTGAAGAGTTGTTTGGGATTCTGGGCTTGTGCAGAAATCATTGAAGAGAAATAAGCTTGCTTAGCAGATGAAAGGGCCGTCCTGAGTTCCTGAAGGGCTTGTTTGTAGAATAGAAAGTCATGTTTGGCTTTGGTTTTCCTCCATCGCCGTTCAGCAGCTCGAGACAGCTGTTTCAATCTGGTTGTGCCTGCATTTAGCCAGGGTTGTGGGTTTCTGGTGCGGGGACGGCTATAGGTGAGGGGGGCGACAAAGTCCAGAGCTGAGGAGAGAGTATTATGGTAGTGTGAAGATGCAGCGTCTATGTCCGTGAATGAGGTCAAGGTCTGAAGAGGTTGAAGTGAGGCAGAAAAGGACTGAAGGTCTAGGTTTCTTAAGTTCCTGCATTGAGTTGTGGGTTTGTGTGGAGGGGGGTTAGCAGGCATTGGAGAGAGGGTCATAGTCAGCAGATTATGATCAGAGAGGGGGAGCAAGGAGGATGAGAGGTTTGAGACAGAGCAGAGGTTAGTGAAGAGGTGGTCAATTGTGTGGCCGTCTTTGTGGGTGGGTGCAGTAGACCATTGCTTGAGGCCGAAAGATGAGGTTAGTGACAGTAGTCTGGTGGCAGCAGGGTTGCTAGTGTCAACAGATATGTTAAAGTCACCCATGATGATTGCAGGGATGTCTGTGGACAGAAAATGAAGGAGCCAGGTAGAAAAGTGGTCGAAGAAAAGAGTAGTAGTTCCAGGAGGGCGGTAGATGACTGCTTAATTGTAAAATCCTCTCTACAGCCTGCTCTGCAGGAGGATATATGTGAGGGGAATGACCATGTGGAGTCTGTATGGGTAGAAATACATGGAGGGAGAAACAAAAAAAATACTGATGGGGGTTTGCTATAAACCTCCAGATATATCCGAATCCATAGAAAATATGATGCTAAGGCAAATAGATATAGCCGCTAAACTAAATGAGGTAGTGATTATGGGGGACTTTAAATACCCAGATATAAACTGGGACGCTGAAACATGTGTTTCGCATAAAAGTAATAGTTTTTTTTATCTAAAACAAAAGATGCCTACCTTTCCCAACAAGTACAAGCTCCAACAAGGGGGAAAGCCATATTGGACCTAATACTAACCAATGTACCAGACAAAGTAGTAAAGGTACAGGTTGGGGGACACCTTGGAAGCAGTGATCATAATATCATTAATTTCCACTTAGCAGTCACTAGGGTGCCTTATCAAGGAGCCACAAAAACACAGGACTTCAAAAAGGCAAAGTTTGACCAACTTAGAGATGCCCTACACTGCATTGACTGGGAAAATGTCCTTAAAAACAAAAGCATGGACACTAAATGGGATACTTTCAAAGGAATACTTAGTTTTATTCCTGTAAGGTATATATCAGAATGAAAATTATTAGACACACATGTAAACTGATGTGGCTAAATAAATAGGTTAAGGGGGCAATAAACAACAAAAAAAGGCATTTAAAAGTTTAAAGCAGGAAGGGACAGCAGAAGCATTAAAAAAACTACAAAGAAGAAAATAATGTAAACAACAGATAAGGGCAGCTAAGCTGGAGACCGAAAGACTGGTCGCGCAAGAGAGTAAAACTAACCCCAAATTATTCTTTAGCTACATAAACCGTAAAAGGTACAAACCTGAGGGTGTGGGCCCCCTGAAAAGCAAGGAGGGGACCCCTATAGAGGGAAATGAGGAGAAAGCAAATTTGCTTAACAACTTCTTTGCTTCTATATTCACAAAAGAATTCGACATGCCGAGTGAAATGAAGGGGTATAACCGAAACCCTCCATTAAATGTCACTGGTCTAACCAAGGAAGAAGTCCAGCACTATCTCAAGCAGATAAAAATCGATAAATCCCCGGGACCAGATGACATACATCCTCGTGTTTTAAGGGAGTTATGTACAGTAATACACAAGCCGTTATTTCTATTAGTTGTGGATTCCATAACTACAGGGTCTGTTCCGAGGGATTGGCGCTTGGCAAATGTGGTGCCAATATTCAAGGGATCTAGGGGGGAACCGGGGAACTACAGACCGGTAAGCTTAACATCTGTGGTGGGCAAGCTGTTTGAAGGTTTCTTAAGGGATACTATCCTGGAGTACCTTGGGGAAAATTACCTTATTACTCCATATCAGCATGGATTTATGAGGAATCACTTCTGCCAGACAAACCTAATCAGCTTTTATGAGGAGGTAAGTTCAAGATTGGATCAGGGGGAGTCATTGGATATCATATATCTTGACTTTTCTAAAGCATTTGATACTGTGCCACATAAAAGGCTTGTACAAAAGATGAGAATGCTTGGACTGGGGGAAAACGTGTGCAGAGGGGTGGGAAATTGTCTTAATGATCGGAAGCAAAGGGTGGTTATCAATGGTACACACTCAGATTGGGCCACTGTTACTAGTGGAGTACCACAAGGGTCAGTTCTGGGACCAATTCTCTTCAATATATATATAAATGACATTGGGTATGGATTAAATAGTAAAGTCTCAATCTTTGCAGATGATACTAAGCCAAGTAAAGTAATTAAAACAAAAGAGGACAGCAGGCAGCTACAAACAGATTTAGATAAATTGGAAGCATGGGCAGTTAAATGGCAAATGAAGTTTAACACAGATAAATGTAAGGTTATGCACATGGGAAGGAGAAATCTGTGTCATGATTACACACTAAATAAAGAAACACTTGGTAAAACAACAATGGAAAAGGACCTAGGGGTTTTAGTTGACAATAAGCTCAACTGTAGTAATCAATGTCAGGCAGCTGCTGCCAAGGCAAATAGGATCATGGGGTGCATCAGGAGGGGCATAGGTGCTCATGACCAGAGCATCATTTTACCCCTGTACAAGTCACTGGTCAGACCTCATATGGAATACTGTGTACAGTTCTGGGCACCTGTGCTTAAGAAGGACATATCAGAACTGGAGCACGTTCAAAGAAGGGCAACAAAGTTAATAAAAGGAGTGTGGGGGCTAGAGTACCTGGAAAGATTGTCCAAGTTAGGTTTATTTAGTCTAGAAAAAAGACGATTGAGGGGTGATCTAATAACTATGTATAAATATATTCGGGGTCAATACAAAGATCTGTCCCACAATCTATTTATACCCCGGAGTGTAACCATAACCCGGGGGCATCCACTAAGGTTAGAGGAAAGGTGCTTTCTCCACCGACATAGGAGGGGATTCTTCTCTGGCAGCGAGTTCCATAGTCTCACTGCGCTTACAGAGGAGGTAGTAATGATGGATACAGTAAAAACATTAAAAAGTGGCCTTGATGCCTTCCTGGCATGTAATAACATTTCCAGCTATGGCTACTAGACCACTGGAAGGAGTTAAACAGGCTGAACTGGATGGACTAAAGTCTTTATTCAGCCTTACATACTAGGTTACTATGTTACTATGTTACTCACAAAACGGTATTTTTGGTGTTTGGAAAGATAGCAGTACAACATCATTAACCTAATAAAACACTGTTTTCCCAAGACGTCCTCCAGGACAGCGCAGCCTCCGCCCACCTACAGGAAACATAACTGAACATAATAAATACCCCTCCTCTTCCTCCAGACCCTCAGTGTTTTGTGTTTCCTCCCGATGAAACATGCTGGACATCGTCCCATTTTTTTGTTTTATTCCCAGGGAGAATGGCCGGTCTGGTCCACTGTGCTCTAGCAGGCCGTTCGGGGTCCAGGTTGCCCCTGGCCTGCTGCAGACAGAGATGCCCCGTGGGAATTCCTCATCCTGGAGCTAGTCTGGGCGGCAGTCTCCAGGATGGGAGCCCAACAAGGGGCTTTGGATCCCATCTACAGGTTAGTAGGATTACGGGGTTTGGGTGAGGACCCCCCAACCCCCCCTCATTCCAGGGACTCGCACGGGGAAGTAGGGGGCCTGGGAGGACTTACCTGTTCCTTCTGGGCTCCAGGCCGGGGGTCCGCTGGAATGCTGCTGCAGCTATTCCAAGTGATTGTTCAGGCCGGCCGGAGCACATGGCAGAAGCCAGCTGGCGTCGGCCATACTGTTTCCTGAGGCCAGCAAATCCTCAGGAAGACGCTGGCCTCGTGCTGCTGAACAAAGCGCTCCGGACTGGGCAAATTGGTACCGGCGGCCGTGGGTTTGCTGAAACCGATGGCAGGGGACGGTTCTCCAAATGGGGTAAGTAGAGGGGTAAGGGGGGCCTTCGGGCTCTCCTGAGTTCCCTCAAACCCCCTTCCCAACCCCCCCACTCTCACAATAACTAATGGTATGTTGAATTGTGTCATTGTAGGCTAAAGAGCCCGAAGTAAAGGAGGCTAAAGCCACTAAGGATTCCAAAAGAGACTCCTGAAGCCATAGGGAGTCCAGGGAGCAGGAAGAGCCCAGGGATAGAGTGGATCACCTTAGGTCATGCTCCCTTGTTTGGGACCTCTCCCTGAGGGGCACTCCAAAATGCTATGTAAGGAATGTTTGGAGGAGGCTGCGAGGGATAGTGTACCAGAGGTCCTGAAAAGATATTTGAGAATATTGACTCAAAATTATCTGACACTCTGGAGCAGTTCAGGTCCCGGTTTTTGCAGGTCCCTGGGGATAACTTAGAGGCTGGGCACCCTTGTTCGCAGCTACCAGCCGCTCAGGACTTACCTTCCACCCAGATTCCCGAGGAATCCCCTAGAGTGGTGCTGGAGGGGGAAGAGGAGCGAATGGTATCTTCAGATGAGTCGATCCATTCCTCTGCTAGAGAGAAGGGATCGGAGCCCTCAGCTTTGGACCAGCCAGGAAGATTTAGTTTCTTTCTGGAGGATGTTCCCGATCATGTTAAGGCTGTTCAGGCTTCCCTTAGTTATGGGAATGAGAGCAGAGCGCTTTCACGTCATGATTCTCTGTATAGAGGTTTAACTGTGAAGGAAGAGCCGTATTTCCCTATACACCAATCTCTTAAAGACATTTTGGTCAGGGAATGGGGAGCTCTGGAAGCTCGCTTTTTCTGAGAAGATTCCCCCTTGAGGAATCGGTTGTGGAACAGTGGGCAAATTGTCCCAAAGGGATGCCCCTCTGGCAAGTATCTAAAAGATCGGATCTGTCCTTTGATGATATGGGTTCACTAAGGGATCCAATGGATAAGAGAGCAGATATCCTCCTGAAAAGAGCCTGGGATACGGATTCTTTTTTGCTTAGACCGCTGCTTGCAGCTGATTGCCACAGCAGGGTGTCTGAGGTATGGTTAGAGAAAGTAAGGACTAATAATAAGGAAGGGGCTCCCAAGGAGGAGCTTGAGGATGCTTTAATGTTTGTGTGTAAAGCAGTAAATTATATGTCTGATGGCGTGTCAGAAGCAGTCAGAGCCACAGCAAAGAATATGGCTCTGAGTAATTCTGCTCGCTGAGCACTCTGGCTCAAGACATGGCAGGGCGACCAAACTTCCAAGCCGCACTGGTGTTGTATCCCCTTTGGAGGGAAAACTTTTGTTTGGTTCTGAGTTAGAAAGGGTATTAACCGGATCCACAGAAGCGGGAAAGAAATTCCCTGCTAAAAGAAAGCATCTTCAGCCTCCCAGATGGAAGATGAAGAGGCCTAGACTTATGCAGAGAGCGGGCCGGGCTCAGGATGCTGGGAAGTCATGGGCTTCTCAGAGATTGAGGGGGAAGGGAGGTTTATTTGTTTAAACCCCCCAAACAGCCCTGATACAGGCCCGGTAGGGGGGAGACTTCTGTCATTTCTTCCGGCCTGGCAGGAGATATCTCAGAACCCCTTTGTGCTTCAGACAATTCGGCCTGTGGCTAGAATTTGTCTCATGGCCGGAGAATCATTTTCAGGTAACCCAGTGCCCCAAGGAACGGGACAAGGCAGAGGCTCTTCCTTTAGTGATTACACAACTAAAGGAGATGGCGGTTATAGAGGAGGTCCCATGGCACCTGAGGAGGACAGGAGTGTACTCGCATGTATTTCTGATTCAAAAGCCTTCAGGAAAGTTTAGAATGATTCTGAATCTAAAAAGATTTAAAAAACAGTGCAAAAAAGGGTTCGGGTGGAAACAATTTTTACCATCAAAGAAAATTCTGGCCAAAGGGGCCCGGATGGCCTCCATAGACCTTCAGGATGCGTATCTGCATATCCTGATCCTGCCGGCACACAGAAAGGTTTGCAGTGATGTTAGGTAGAGTAACCTTTCACTGGCAATACAGGGGTCCTGGCAGAGGTGATGGCCTTTCTGAGAAAGGATCAGATAGGCATCATAGCCTATTTGGACGACCTGTTACTGTTTGCACTGTCTAGGGAGCTCCTAGAGAGCAATGTGAAAAGAACATTGTCTCTTCTGACGGAGCCAGGATGGATAATAAACAAAGAGAAATCAAATTTGCTTCCCCAAACAGATGGTATATATCTGGGGTATCTGATCAACCTGCCTCCTCCAAAAATACACAAGATTGCCTCCCTGTCCTCTTGCGTGCAACAAGATTTCAAGGTATCCATGAGAAAAATTCTGGAGTTGCTAGGTCTAATGGCTTCCACCATTCTGGCGGTCAGTTGGGCTCAGTGTCACTCAAGGCCCATGCAGGAATTTTTCCTAAAGACATGGAACAAGGATCAGAAGTCATTAGATATGATAACAACTCTTCCAGAAAGAGTTTGCATGTCCCTTCAGTGGTGGACAGTTCAGGGAAATCTGGAAAGGGGAAGGCCTTGGCATCAGATGGACCCCATAAGGATCACGACCGATGCAAGCACCTGAGGATGGGGGCTCATTGGTCCCAACATCAGATACAGGGTGCATGGTCGGACGATCTGTCACAAAGCTCATCAAATTTTCGAGAACTAAAAACTGTGGATCTAGCATTAGATCACTTCAGAGACCAAAGACAAAATCAGGATGTCCTGATTGTGTCGGACCACGCCACTGCGGTGGCCTACATCAACCATCAGGGCGGCACCAGGTCAGTGGAGCTAGAAGCTCTCTCCACGATCATTTGTGCCAAACTGGAAAACTCAGTAAGGTCCCTGAGAGCAGTACATATCAAGGGACAATTGAATGTACTGGCGGATTTCCTCAGTCGGGGTCAATTGAGGCCCTCACAATGGGAGCTGAACCAGAGGGTCTTCGAGCAGGTAGTAGACTTTTGAGGCTCACCAGAGATAGATCTGTTTGCCACAAAGAGAAATTCCAAATGGCAAAACTTCTTCTCGCTGTACCAGGGTCAGGGAGCCCTGGCAGTGGATGCATTCTCCCAAGATTGGGGAAGATTCAGCCTTTGGGAAGCAGATGAAAAGGTGGGAATGCATAGCAGAGTATTGAAAAAGATAAAGACAGAGGGAGCAAGAATAATTTTGGTGGCACCACAATGGCCCGGGAGGCTGTGGTTCTCTCTTCTGATTCAGATGACATCCGGTCCACCTTTCATTCTACCAGTCAGTGGTCTTGCTTCAGCAAGGCCCCATTCTTCATTCTCAGGTCCAGAACCTTTGGCAGACAGCCTGGATCCTGAATTGAGTTTGAAGCAGAGTCTTAACAACTCTGCTTGATAAGCCCTTACTCTTTATCATAAATTTTCCTGGTCACCACCTTTCTACTCTGTTAAAGTCTGGAAAACATACAATTCTTTCTGTAAGAGCCATAACCTAGGCTCTTCACAGGTGGCCTTGGTTCTGGAATTTTCACAAGAAGGTGTGGAAATGGGCTTAGCCATAAGCACTTTGAAAGTGCAGACACAAGGCTTAGAGCCAATGGATTGATTGATAGATTTTTCGTCCCAATAGCTAGGAAAAGGCCAGTGAATCCTAAGATCTTTCCACTTTGGGATCTACCCATTGTTCTTAATGGATTGACTAAGACACCCTTTGAGCCAATTGCTGACTCAACTTTTAAATATTTGACGCTAAAAATACCATTTTGTGAGTACTCACCTGAAAAATGGATATTGTTAGTGTGCCACACACCCCGCTTCACATTTAAAGTGGACCAACACCCGGGGGTGATCGGCCCGGGAATCTATAAGGGGGTTTTTTTGGGGGGGGGGTCCCTCACCGCGGGACATCCCGATCTCGGATGTCCCGCGGTGAGGGACCCCCCCCCAAAAAACTCACGTGATCGGCGCCGGCCTCCCGCGCACCCCTCTAGGCGTGCGCGGGCCCGCGCCGGCCGTTTGTGAATGGCCGGCGCGGGCACTGTCAAAGGGGCGCGCGGGAGGCGGCGGCGGACGCGCTGTCTTGTCCGCAGCTGTCACCCGCTTGTCCGTGGCTACGTGGGAGCGTGGTGAGGTGAGTTTTGGGGGGTTTCTGGGGGGTTTTACAATAAATCGGGGTGCCCCCCTGAAGTGGACCAAAACCCAGGATAGTCAAAATCCTGGGTGTTGGTCCACTTTAATATTCTTCACGATTAGGTTACTCACCGCCAGGTGACGCTGTGCAGAGAGGAAGTCTTGTAACGAGCCCCCTTCCGGCCTATATATACCTGGTACCTCCCATTTATCACCAGTGTATTAAAAAGCAGAAAGACAAGGTACCAGTAAATTAACTGTAACCTCAAAATAAATCAATATAAATAAAAGCTTCACCATATAAAGGATTCGGAATACCGAAAAGGGTGGGAGTGAAGCGGGGTGTGTGGCACACCAACAATATCCATTTTTCAGGTGAGTACTCACAAAATGGTATTATTCTTGGTGTGCCACACACCCCGCTTCACCTTTAATATTCTTCACGATTGGGACATCCAAAAGCAGTGTCCACAAGGGATGGGCATCTCAAGGCCAGGTGAAGCATAACTTAAATGACTGTAGTCTGCAGAACTTTGCGGCCAAAAACAGCATCCGCTGAGGCTCGCACATCAACTTTGTAAAACTTAGAAAAAGTATGAACAGAAGACCAAGTGGCGGCCTTACAAACTTGTTCAACAGAAGCTTGGTGCTGAAAAGCCCAAGACGCTCCAACGGCGCGAGTAGAATGAGCAGTGATACGAAAAGGGGAAACTTTCCCCTTAGCAGAATAGGCCGCAGTAACGGCCCGACGTATCCATTTGCTAATGGCAGATTTGGCTGGTGCCAAACCCTTCTTAGGCCCACAGGGCATAACAAAAAAGGCATCCGTCTTACGAAAAGGAGACGTGATAATCAAGTAGTACTTAACACAGCGTACTACATCCAAACAATGCAAAACC
Organism: Gastrophryne carolinensis; assembly: GCA_027917425.1. Lineage (NCBI taxonomy): Eukaryota > Metazoa > Chordata > Amphibia > Anura > Microhylidae > Gastrophryne > Gastrophryne carolinensis. Next base: position 208,968,329 of record CM051238.1, read on the forward strand.
CTCTCTTTGACATTCTTAGGATTAGGACACAAGGAGGGAAGAACAATATCCTGATTCAAATGAAAAGCAGAAACAACCTTAGGAAGAAAGTCTGGCTTGAACCGAAAGACCACTTTATCCTGATGCCTCTCAAAGTAGGGCGCCTGGATAGACAAGGCCGCCAACTCTGAGACACGCCGGACCGAAGTGATAGCTACCAAGAAGACAATCTTCAGAGTCAGGGTAGACAAAGCAATATCTTGCAGAGGCTCAAAAGGAGGTTTCCTGGGAGGCCGCACATGCGTAACCCCCTAGAAAAAAGTTTTAACTAAAGAATGAAGCGCAAAACGCTTCTGAAAAAAGATGGATAAGGCAGAAACTTGCCCTTTCAAAGTACTTAGCTGAAGACCAGAGTCCAGCCCAGATTGTAAAAACTCCAGAATCCTGGAGACCGAGAAGACCCTACAAGGAAAGGATCTAATCTCACACCAAGCGATATAGGCCTTCCAAGTCCTATAATAGATGATAGAAGAAGACCTCTTCCGGGAACTGATCAAAGTCTTAACGACTGAGTCAGAAAGAACCTCCTCCTTCAAGAAGGAGGTTTCAGCAGCCAGGCCGTCAAACCCAGCGCTGGTAAATTGGGGTAACACAACCGACCCTGAGTGAGCAGATCGGGCCGAAGAGGCAGAACGAACTGGTCCACTGCCAGCCGAACGATGTCTGCGAACCACACTCGCCTTGGCCACCTTGGGGCCACGAGAATGGCGGACACCCTTTCCAGAGCCAACTTCCGAACCACCCTGCCCAGCATGGGTATCGGAGGAAACAGGTATAGAAATCCCAGATCCCCCCAGCTCAGGGACATGGCGTCCACTGCCAGAGCCAGAGGATCCCGGGAGAGCGACACGAAGTTCGGGAGCCTGTGATTGTGACGAGAGGCAAACAGGTCCACCTCCGGTGTCCCCCATCGGAGACACAGTGAGCGAAAAACCTGAGGATGGAGAGCCCATTCTCCCCGACGGGGAGAGCTCCTGCTCAACCGGTCCGCTTCCTGGTTCTCCACTCCTGGAATGTATACCGCCGAGAGACAAGGAACATGGGCCTCTGCCCAGGTCAAGATCAGGGACACCTCTCTGAGAGCACTCAGACTGCGAGTCCCTCCCTGATGATTGATGTGAGCAACCGCTGTTCGCTTGTCTGAACGCACCTGGACCGGAAGGCCAAGAACGTGTTGAGTCAGCAGAGCAAGAACCCGACGGATGGCTCTCAGTTCCAGAATATTGATGGGTAAGTGGGCCTCTTGCGGCCCCCACTGCCCCTGGAACTGCAGCTCCTTCCAGAATCCGCCCCATCCCGACAGACTGGCGTCCGTGGTGACAATTTCCCAAAGAGGGGTCAGGAAAGACCTGCCCTTCACGAGATTGGTCGAGACCAACCACCACTGGAGGGACTGCCGAACCCGGGAGGACAACTGGAAGGGCTGGTCCAACGACCGAGGCTGCCGGTCCCAAGACGCCAACAGATAAAGCTGAAGCGTCCTTGTGTAAAATTGAGCAAAAGGAACTGCCACGGCCCTTCCCCCGAGTCCAACCTGCACCTCTGGTAGCGGGAAAGGAAGCCCCCCTACCCGCTCTGAATCCCCGAAAGGAAGGTCTACCAGAACTTGCCCCCCGAAAGGGACGACGAGGCTTCTTACGTTGGGGCATTTTACCACCTTTGGCAACTGAATCAATTTTATCCCCAAACAGCCGCAACCCCAAAAAGGGGAGAGCTGTGAGCACCTTTTTAGAAGCTGCGCCCGCCGACCACTGGCGCAGCCATACTGCCCGACGAATAGCCACCAGCATTGCAGCTGTCTTGCTACTCATAGCCAGCGCATCGTCCTGAGCGGACAGAACATAGGAAACAAAAGACTCACACTGCCTGAGAGCAACAAGCTCCTTACAAGTGGGATCAAGATCCACACACACACAGACCCTGAATTACAGATCTAACCGCCAAAAGAAGAAGCGCTGAAGCACACACCGGGCGCATCGCTGACCCGACGTAACTAAAACCATGGCGAGCGTACTGGTCAATCCGACGATCCTCACCATCCTTAAGGGCAGTAGTCTCAGCAGACTGCACCATAGCCGTGCTGGAGAGCCCTAGTACAGGGGTATCGACGTCAGGAGAAACCGACCAAAGCTTCACCAATTCTGGTGGAAAAGGATAACGTTTCTCCCAACTGGAAGGAATTCCAGTTAACCGCGTGGGATGTTCCCATTCCTTGAGCACAATTTTCTCAAAGTGGTGTTGTCTGGGAAAAACCAAAGGCGGCTGAGGGACATTAAACAACTGACCCTTTGGCAGGGTGACAGCCTCAGGTGGATCTAAATTCAAAATTTCAAACATTTGAGCAAGAATGGAGGGGGTGTCACGAAAACCCCCCCGCAGACAAATCGCCAATAGCATCAACCTCAAGCTGATCTGCAGGCTCATCTGACTCCACCAAAAATTCTCCCTCCTCGGACGAGGAGGGAGCAATCGGACCAAACCACAGGCTACATCATCCTGTGAAGCCGGAGGTATAGGAGTCAGGTGCTTCCGTTTCGCAGTGGCCTTTAACCCTGCTTTAACGGAAACTATTTTCTTGAGGTTGGCCAACCGTGCCGCCACCTCGGATTGCGAATCCCCACTCTTGACAATGTCACGCGGGGTCCGGAATAGGGAGGGAGGGGTAGAGGATGATGGGAGTTGCGAAGGGCCAGCAGCCGGAGCAAAGGACTGACGCGCAATACTCTGCTTTGCACAAGGAATGCATACAAAAACATCATCAGCTGGGAGCGGAGTCCCACATCCTCCGCATACCCTAGATGGCCGGTAATATCGGAAGCCTCCATATGGTGATTTATGGTATTCGCAAAATTTAGGGTTTAAGGCATAAGCCAACCTGGGATGCCCCTTTATGTTAATGTCCTGGGAGGGAGGATTTAATTTATAATAAAGATCCCCTTAAATAAATAAATAAATATATATATATATATATATATATATATATATATATTTTTTTTTTTTTTTAATATATATATATATATATATATATATATATATATATAAATAAATATATAAATATGTCCCAATTTGCAGGAAAAGAAAGGACTAGCCAGGCAAAAAAGAACCGGGAGGCCGCTTTATTGAGGGAATCCCAGGAACTGTGGGGAAGAAACAAACCAACAGTAAGACCCCCAGAAACCAATGGCAACATGCAATATAACATACATACACAGCACCAAGTGCTTTGAAGAGGCAAGAAAACTGGCCTCTGATTTTCCTCCTTATATATTTTTCTTTTTTTTTTTTTTAAATAAAAGTTTTTTTCCATTAAATATATTACTTTTTAAATAAACAGTCAAACACCATAAAAAAATAGACGGCCCCACGCCAGGTGACGCCGCTTACCTGCCCCAGTAAGGCTTACAAAAGCCCAGCACTCGACCAAAGAGGTGGTGGAGACAGGCAGCAAATGTCAGCGAAGGCGGGAGTGGCCGATTAAAACAAAGGAGATAAGCGGAGGGGGGAGGGGAGCTGGATAAAGTAAGAAAAGTGCAGGCAGCCATAAGCAAGCCTGACACCGTACAGCCCGCCCCGGTCACCCCTAAAGCTGACCCAAAGCTCTGGCCCTACAAGCCAGCAGCAGCAGCCCGCAAAACAGAGACTGCCATATAAGGAGGAATCAAAGTCAGGCCATATGCACACTCACTTGCGGTGCAGCCTGACAACGTTGAAATAAGCAAAACACATGAACATACAGTAAACCATACACATCCCTCTACACCCCCCCCCCATAGTGAAGGGAGAAGGGACCGCAACGGGAGAGTAAGGGGCTAAAGGGACCCTCGGGACAGGGGCATCCCACTTCCGGATCACCATGCCGGATAGCCGCATTGCCCCCAAAAGAGGGGATCGAGCGGAGGAGATAAGCTCCTAGGCACCTATAGTGCCGTCTACCAATTGCCCAGTGAGCAGCCTAGGCTGGGAGGCTTCCATTCCACCATAAAGGTACAAACAATCAAAAAACGGGCAGAAATAGACCAAAAGGGGGTGCCGGGGTAAGACCCCGGCTACCTGTAAGTAGGAGACTTCAATCTTCTGTCTTGTCGTCAAGCAGAGAGAAAAACATTGGTGATAAATGGGAGGTACCAGGTATATATAGGCCGGAAGGGGGCTCGTTACAAGACTTCCTCTCTGCACAGCGTCACCTGGCGGTGAGTAACCCAATCGTGAAGAATATTAAAGGTGAAGCGGGGTGTGTGGCACACCAAGAATAGTTGTATTTATTCTTGCGATTACTTCAGCAAGAAGAATTAGTGATTTGCAGGCATTATCTGTAGGGATGAGCGAATCGATCCGGACGAACCCGGATTCGATCCGAATTTCATGAAAAATTCGATTCGGATTGAATCCGAATTTCCCCGTGCTTCGATCGCTCGAAGTTTTCCTTTAACATCCATTCATTTACATTACAGGCATTCTAAGATGGCGGACGGGACATGTCCAGACATCTACCCCGCACCAGTGCAAGCTGGGGCAGTCACATGCAGCCTATCAGCAGCCAGCAAGCCCGGTGACGTCACAGCGCTATTTAAGGCGGCGGACATCTTGCTTTTCCTCATTTCTCTATTGCATTCGTGAGAGACAGGACGCTGCTGTAGTGAGGGAGAGACAGAGAACCAGGGACAGACAGGGACAGGCAGGAGACAGGCAGAAAGTCAGCGAGAAGCAGGGAAAGTTAGGAAAAATCGGAGGCAGTCACAGGGAGATTTTTTTTTTGAGTGTTACTGGCTGGCTGACTGGCTTTGTTAGCGTTTTCAGGCTGCTTATACACTTACTGTGCATATATACTGAACTGATCTCAAGTCTGCTGTGAGGCATCCCATTCTGTGACTACACCAGCCTCTATTTACTATAACCCTTTGCACTTATTCTAAAAGTAATTTGGCCTGATAAAGACACTTTTGCTGTGCATAGTAGTACTGCTCCCAGGTGCTCTCTGGTTGGGGCATCCCATTCTGTGACTACACTAGCCTCTATTTACTATAACCCTTTGCACTTATCCTAATAGTAATTTGGCCTGATAAAGACACTTTTGCTGTGCATAGTAGTACTGCTCCCAGCTGCACTCCTGTTGGGGCATCCCATTCTGTGACTACACCAGCCTCTATTTACTATAACCCTTTGCACTTATTCTAAAAGTAATTTGGCCTGATAAAGACTTTTGCTGTGCATAGTAGTACTGCTCCCAGGTGCACTCCGGTTGGGGCATCCCATTCTGTGACTACAACAGCCTCTATTTACTATAACCCTTTGCACTTATTCTAAAAGTAATTTGGCCTGATAAAGACACTTTTGCTTTGCATAGTACTACTGCTCCCAGGTGCTCTGCTGTTGGGGCATCCCATTCTGTAACATACCATACCCCTCTTTATTTACACTAAGCAGCTCTCTTATTTACACTAAGCAGGCCTGTTGGAGACTGAGTGTTACTGCTCACTTTTGGTGTGCATTATATTCTGTTTCATATAGACCCACCGCTGCCTGGGGGTTCTTAAAATATCACCTACTACCACACCAGTTAGACTATGTCGGGCAGACAAGTGCCTGGAAGTGAAAAGAGGAGTGGCAGAGGCCAAGATTCCGCAGGCAGAGGTCGCAGCAGACTGGGGGCCAGTAGCAGCAGGAGTCACGCTGAGAGACCTAATCTGCCAGTATCTGCTAGCGGTCGGGTCTCCACCAGTAACGCATCTGCTGTGGTAGATTGGTTAACGCGCTCATCAACATCATCACAACTTACGTCTGAGACCCCCAGTCTAGGGTCGGTAGGTTCCTCTGACACAACCCTGAGTTGGCATGCCCCGAGAGCAGTCCCTGTCCTCCCATTGCCTCTGTCCTACGCCGTTCCCTCCCCCAGCGACGTATCCTATGCTTTGGGTTCAGCTCCACTCTTTAGTGAGGAGGACGATCAGATAGAGGACAGTCAGCAGCTACTGCCCAGCCAAGAAATGGAGGTGGCTTCTTTAGCTAGGCAGACAAATAGTGATGTGGACAGTGTCGTGGGTGCTGCGAGCATTCTAGCTCCTGCGCCAGACACTGTTGACGAATCCACGAACATCAGTGACGTACAGCCACAACTCGGTGATAATGATGATGACGATGAAGCCGATCGCACTTGGGAGCCGGGTGATGAAGGGGCTTCATCGTCATCATCAGGAGAAGAGGGCCGCAGGTTGCCCCGGAGTCAGCAGCTGAGGCAGCAAGGTGGTAGCAGTCAGCATGGGGGCACAATTCCAAAGGCTGGAGCCGTCCGGGGCCGGGGTAGAGCACCTGCTGTGCGGCAGTCTACCTTATCGGGAGGTAGTGGAGCGGGGGTTCCTGTAGTTGGCAACAGCAGCAGTGAATCAGTGAGGCCAGGGGGTGGGAAAAGTAGCTACTCGGCAGTGTGGCAGTTTTTCCTGAAGCATCCGCAGGAGGGTAACATGGCCACATGCAAGATATGTAGGCAGAAGGTGAAGCGTGGCCAGGGTCCAAATGTTGGCACCACGGCCCTGCGTCAACATATGCAGAGTCACCATAAAGCGGCCTGGGAGAACCTAGGCTCCGGAGAGGTGGGCCAGACTGCTTCCTCACCGAGTGGCACGCCGCTCCCAATTTCTGCCAGCCAAGGCTCCAGCACCTCAGCCGAAGGCAGCTGTGCGTCATACCCATCCTCTGTCGCTCCTGCTCCTCCTCCTCCTCCTCGTCATGCATCCCGCCAGCAATCCATCAGCGAAGCCATGTCCAAGAGACAGCAGTATGCGCCCACTCATCCTACGGCGCAGAAGCTGAATGTGCTCCTGTCCAAGTTCCTGGTGCTGCAGTCGCTCCCTTTTCAGGTGGTGGACTCTGCACCTTTCAGAGAACTGATGGCTTGTGCCGAGCCGTGGTGGAGAGTCCCAAGCCGTCATTTCTTTGCCAAGAAGGCAGTACCAGCGCTGCACACTTTTGTTGAACAGAAGGTGGGCCAGTCCTTGAGCCTGTCGGTGTGTAGCAAAGTGCATGGCAGCGCCGACGTCTGGAGCTGTAACTACGGTCAGGGACAGTACATGTCGTTTACGGCCCACTGGGTGAATGTGGTCCCTTTGCAGCAGCAACTTGGACAGGTCATGCCGCTTCAGCCTCCGCGTTCCCTGCCCGTTGGGCCTGTGACACCGTGTGACTCGGCCTCCTCATCCTCCGCCATCTCCTCACCATCCACTGTAGGCTCAAGTCTCAGTGCCCCTCCAGTCTACCATGTGTGCAGGGCACGGAGGTGTCACGCTGTGCTTTACATGGTTTGTCTTGGCGAACGGAGTCACACAGGGGAGGAACTGCTTAAATTTATTCATCAGGAAATCCAAACATGGCTTACTCCAAGAAAACTTAAAATGGGAATCATGGTTACCGACAATGGGAAGAACATTTTGTCTGCGCTGCGCCAAGGAAGCCTGACCCATGCCCCCTGCATGGCTCACGTCTTCAATCTGGTTGTCAAGCGGTTTCTGAAGTGTTCCCCCCATCTGCAAGACATCCTAACAACTTCAAGGAAACTTTGCATGCACTTCAGCCACTCATACACCGCCAAACACACCCTTCTTGAGCTACAGCGTCAGAACGGTATCCCCCAACATAGTCTGATTTGCGATGTTTCCACCCGTTGGAATTCCACCCTTCACATGTTGGACCGATTATATGAACAGAGAAAAGCCATCACGGATTTCCTGATGATCCAAGCAGATAGGGGGACTCCCCTGTGTAACTTCAATGTCAACCAGTGGCAGCTCATACGTGACACCTGCCGTTTGCTCAGGCCCTTTGAGGAAACCACTTTATTTGTCAGTCGGCAGGATTACGGGATGAACGACGTGATTCCACTGCTTCATGTACTACAGCACATGTTGGAAACCATGGCTGGTCAGGGCACTGGAGACATGGCGTTTACATCTTACGGCCACATGAACCCCGTTGGAGCTGAACTGGAGGAGGAGGAGGAAGAGGAGGAGTTGCCCAGCGAAACACAGTTTAGGCTTGGCGAAATGGCTGGTTTATCTAGTCAGCGGACAGGAGAGGAGGAGCAGGAGCAGCCAGAGGAGCTAGAGGTTTTTGAGGAAGGCGAGACAGAGGACCCGGGCACACCGTGGCAGTATGCAGTGGAGATGGAGACAGGTGGTCCATCCGAGTCACTTGCGCAAATGGCACGAAGCATGCTCACGTGCTTGCGTAGTGACCCCAGAATTGTTTCCATCTGTCGGCGGGATGACTTCTGGCTGTCCACCTTATTGGACCCTCGCTTCCGGCACAAAATGGGGGCATTTTTTAAACCCACCGAGAGGGAGGACAAACTCAACTACTACAAAGACATTCTACGTAGGCAGTTGGCCGATGCCTATCTGCGCCATGGTCCATACTCTCGCAGGTCTGACTCGAGGGGACCTCTGCGCTCACCTTCCACTGCCATGGCTGCTAGGGGGGTTGGCAGGAGCAGCAGCTCCATCAGCAGCAGCCTCAGTCTTCAGTCGCTAATGAGTAGCTTTCTACACCCGCATAGTGAGGCTACTCATGAGCAGCAGGAAGACCTGGAGCAGGACCTGAACCAGCAGGTCATGTCATACTTTGACATGACCATGCCAATACACCTTGAGGATCCACTGGACTTCTGGGCACCCAAACTTGATTTGTGGCCGCAACTAGCAGAGTTTGCCCTGGAAAAGCTGTCCTGCCCGGCAAGTAGCGTGCCATCTGAGCGGGTGTTTAGTGCGGCGGGGGCCATAGTTACGGCGAGGAGAACTCGTCTGTCAACTAAAAATGTGGAGAGACTCACCTTTGTCAAAATGAATCAGGGATGGATCAGCCAGGATTTCCACCCACCAATGGGTGATGCATGCGACTAGATTCAGCATGGTGCCACGTTTTACACTTTCCAAATGGTGCAAAACATATTTATGTCTTTAGGCCAATTTTTGGGCTCCTGCTGCTGCCAACTCCAGGGTGTGATTCATCCAATTTTTGGGCTCCTGAAGCCAACCCCAGTGTCTCTTTAAAGTAATGTTTGGGCTCCTGCTGCTGCCAACTCCAGGGTGTGATTCATCCAATTTTTGGGCTCCTGAAGCCAACCCCAGTGTCTCTTTAAAGTAATGTTTGGGCTCCTGCTGCTGCTGCCAACTCCAGGGTGATTCATCCAATTTTTGGGCTCCTGAAGCCAACCCCAGTGTCTCTTTAAAGTAATGTTTGGGCTCCTGCTGCTGCTGCCAACTCCGGGGTGTGATTCATCCAATTTTTGGGCTCCTGAAGCCAACCCCATTGTCTCTTTAAAGTAATGTTTGGGCTCCTGCTGCTGCTGCCAACCCCAGGGTGTGATTCATCCAATTTTTGGGCTCCTGAAGCCAACCCCAGTGTCTCTTTAAAGTAATATTTGGGCTCCTGCTGCTGCCAACTCCAGGGTGTGATTCATCCAATTTTTGGGCTCCTGAAGCCAACCCCAGTGTCTCTTTAAAGTAATGTTTTGGCTCCTGCTGCTGCCAACTCCAGGGTGTGAATCATCCAATTTCTGGGCTCCTGAAGCCAACTCCAGTGTCTCTTTAACCCTTCTAGTGCCAGCTACGTGACTCTCACGTAGCTGCCTCTCCAACCGTTAAGTGCCAGCTACGTGAGAGTCACGTAGCTGACTTTAGAGGCCCAGAAAACAAAAAGTAAAAAACATACAGACTTACCTTACCCCTCATTTGAAAGGGCCAGCGATTCTGTACAAAAATCCACTGTTAGATTTCCGCCCCCAGGCCTCTGATCTTCAGGAGGGGGCCCGTAATAGGCCCCCCCCGCCGGCGCCGACATCTGAAAAAAAAAAAAAAAAAGTAAATGACATTTACTCACCTGGCAGCGCGATGGCTCTCCCCGGGTCTTCTCTTCACCAGGGGGGGCTCCGATCCCCCCCCCCCCCGGGCTTTCCACGCTGCTTGTGAGGGCCCAGAAACGGGCCATCACCATCCTCTTCGGCCGGCGCTGGCCCCGCCCCTAGCCCCACCCCTAACTCCGCCCACTTGACGTCATCCCGCTCCTCGGGTTACTGGCACCCAAGCTCCGATCTGTCAGTTGTCAGCAGCGATCGGAGCAGGGAGGGTGGCAGGCAGGGTGGCTCTGATCTCCCTGCCTGCCACCCTCCCTGCTCTGATCACTACCGACAACTGTCATCTGCAGCAGCGTGGGACACTGGATGGGAGGTAAGTGAAAATAGAATAATAAAGAACTTGTCTGGTGTCTTTTTTTTAACTTAACCCTTTGTGAACTGGTAAGGGGTCCATGAGACCCCTTATACCAGTTCACAAGGCTCTGGGTATGGCAGGTCACCTGCGGCAAGCGGGTGACTTGCCATAACCCCCAGCCCCCCATTACCTGCCTCCCCAATGGCCAGGGGGGGGCAGAAGGGCCCGGGCCACGTGGCTATGTGGGCTAGTAGCCTGCAGGGCCAGGGGCCACCAATGCTGGCCCCTGCGCCCTGTTCTACAAGCCCCCATAGCTGGTCCGGGTCAGTAATGCTGGGTAAGGGGGACCCTATGTCATTTTTTGGGGGGGATTTTAAGGGTTTTTAACCCTTAGAATTCCAAAAAAGAAATGAGGTCCCCCTCTGGGAGGGGGAACCCTATGTCATTTTTTTTTTTTATTAACCCCTTACAACTATGCAATCATATTGCATAGTTGTATCCTATCTGGAATCTCCTAAACTGCTGTTTCAGGAAAGGGGGTATACCTATACATATGTGGTACCATTGTAACCGGGAGAAATAGGGCTTTCACACGCAATAATATTTTATTAACAAACTTACATTTTTTATTACAAAAAAAACACTACAAATTGTAAAAAATAGTTTTTTTTTCATTTTTTTGCACATATTTCACCCAAAAGTATTGAGAATACACTAAAAAAAGGCCAAACAAGACATTTCATGTTGAAGCCCAGACTCTGCTGAAAAAAACAATATATAATTTTCATCGAAATCCCTGGAAATCCCTTCAAAAATCAAGGTTGCACACGTGTAGCGCAAAAACGTGAAAAGTCGTCTGGCAACAGATTGTGACAAAAAATCTCGGTAGGCCGGCACTCAAAGGGTTAAAGTAATGTTTGGGCTCCTGCTGCTGCTGCTGCCAACTCCAGGGTGTGAATCATCCAATTTTTGGGCTCCTGAAGCCAACCCCAGTGTCTCTTTCAAGTAATGTTTGGGCTCCTGCTGCTGCCAACTCCAGGGTGTGATTCATCCAATTTTTGGGCTCCTGAAGCCAACCCCAGTGTCTCTTTAAAGTAATGTTTGGGCTGCTGCTGCTGCCAACTCCAGGGTGTGATTCGTCCAATTTTTGGGCTCCTGAAGCCAACCCCAGTGTCTCTTTAAAGTAATATTTGGGCTCCTGCTGCTGCTGCTTGCAACTGCAGGGTGTGATTCATCCAATTTTTGGGCTCCTGCAGCCAACTCCAGTGTCTCTTTCAAGCTTTGTTTGGGCTCCTGCTGCTGCTTGAAACTCCAGGGTGTGTCAGTCAATTTTTGGGCTCCTGCTGCTGCCAACTCCAGTGTCTCTTTCAGCCAATGTTTGGGCTCCTGCTGCTGCTTGCAACTCCAGGGTGTGATTCATCCAATTTTTGGGCTCCTGCTGCTGCCAACTCCAGTGTCTCTTTAAAGCAATGTTTGGGCTCCTGCCCCTCATAGTGATGCCACTTCAACTCTCTGCAATTGTGCCGCTCTGCGATTCTATTAGTGATGCCTCTGATCTGCATGTGATATTTATTCAAAGTATTATTTAACTAACCCAGCACGCATCCTGTGCGTGTTACAGCAAGGCAGAATGGTTTACAACCCTATTGAGGCTCTAGGAGGCTCAGAAATAGTCGTTTTTAATAGCGATTCGTCGCGAATAAATTCGGGTCGAAACTATTTTTGTCTGAAAATTCGTCGAATCAGTCGAATCAAATTTTTCAAAAATTCGCTCATCTCTACTTATCTGTTAAGGAGCCTTATTTTCGTGTATTTCCGGATCATCTTTCGATCAGACCCAATCTGCTTTATTTGCCAAAGATTTCTACAGAGTTTCACAGGTCCCAGGAGATTTATCTTCCTGGACTCAGGCCTGAAGATATTGGTGAGCAGCAGGAAATGCAGCTTGTGGATGCTAGGAAGATTGTATTAATGTATTTGGAGAGATCTGCTGGATGGAGAAAGTCATATCATTTATTGATAACCTTTTCAGGTAGAAATAGAGGGTTGCAAGCTTCTAAGGCCTCTATTGCTAGGTGGATTAGGGATGCCATACAGGTAGCCTATGATGGTATGGGTAAGCAGGCCCCTGGGTTAGTAAGGGCCCACTCTGCTAGGGCAATTGCTGCTTCCTGGGCTAATCGGACAGGAATTTCACTGGAAGAAATCCGCAGAGCAGCAACATGGGCTTCCTCACACCCGTTTCTGAAGCACTACAGAGTGGATTTGTCTTCATATACCAAGCAAGCTTTTTTGTTATATGAATGTTTCCTTCTGGACTACTCGGTTAAAACCCTGAAAGTCTGGAGGAAGGGGAGGGGTATTTATGATGTTCAGTTGTGTTTCCTGAAGGTGGGATACCGGAAAACCAATTACGGGTAAGCCAATTGGGATTTTTAGTAGAAGTGATATTTTGACAAAGCAAAAAATACCATTTTGTGAGTACTCACCTGAAAAATGGATATTGTTGGTGTGCCACACACCCCGCTTCACTTTTAAATATTCTTCACTTTTAAATATTCTTCACTTAATGGGTTAACTCACCGCCAGGTGACGTAGTGCAGAGAGGAAGTCTTGTAACGAGCCCCCTTCCGGCCTATATATACCTGGTACCTCCCTTCAATCACCAGTATATTAAAAAAGCAGAAAGACAAGGTACCAGTATTCCACCGGTAACCTCAAAATCAATTTGATATAAATAAAAAGCTTCACCATATAAAGGCTTCGGAAATACCGAAAAGGGTTGGAGTGAAGCGGGGTGAGTCAGGTGAGTACTCACAAAATGGTATTATTCTTGGTGTGCCACACACCCCGCTTCACCTTTAATATTCTTCACGATTGGGACATCCAAAAGCAGTGTCCACAAGGGATGGGCATCTCAAGGCCAGGTGAAGCATAACTTAAATGACTGCAGCCTGCAGAACTTTGCGGCCAAAAACAGCATCCGCTGAGGCTCGCACATCAACTTTGTAAAACTTAGAAAAAGTATGAACAGAAGACCAAGTGGCGGCCTTACAAACTTGTTCACAGAAGCTTGGTGCTGAAAAGCCCAAGATGCCCCAACGGCGCGAGTAGAATGAGCAGTGATACGAAAAGGGGGAACTCTTCCCTTAGCAGAATAGGCCGCAGTAACGGCCTGATGTATCCACTTGCTAATGGCAGATTTGGCTGGTGCCAAACCCTTCTTAGGCCCATGGGGCACAACAAAAAAAGGAATCCGTCCTACGAAAAGGAGACGTGATAATCAAGTAGTACTTAACACAGCGTACTACATCCAAACAATGCAAAACCCTCTCTTTGTCATTCTTAGGATTAGGACACAAGGAGGGGAGAACAATATCTTGGTTCAAATGAAAAGCAGAAACAACCTTAGGAAGAAAGTCTGGCTTGAACCGAAAGACCACCTTATCCTGATGCCTCTCAAAGTAAGGCGCCTGGATAGACAAGGCCGCCAACTCCGAGACACGCCAAACCGAAGTGATCACTACCAAGAAGACAATCTTCTGAGTCAGGGTAGACAAAGCAATATCTTGCAAAGGCTCAAAAGGGGGAGCCTGAAGAGCAGACAGAACCAAATTCAAATCCCAAACCGGGAGTAATGGTTTCCTGGGAGGCCGCAAATGCGTAACCCCCTGGAAAAAAGTTTTAACTAAAGGCTTAAGCGCAACACGCTTCTGAAAAAAGATAGATAAGGCAGAGACCTGCCCTTTCAACGTACTTAGCTGGAGACCAGAATCCAGCCCTGATTGTAAAAACTCCAGAATCCTGGAGACCGAAAAGACCCTACAAGGAAAAGATCTTATCTCACACCAAGCGATATAGGCTTTCCAAGTCCTATAGTAGGTGATGGAAGAAGACCTCTTCCGGGCACTGATCAGAGTCTTAATGACTGAATCCGAAAGACCCTCCTCCTTCAGGATGGAGGTTTCAGCAGCCAGGCCATCAAACCCAGCGCTGGTAAATTGGGGTAACACAATTGACCCTGAGTGACCAGATCGGGCCGAAGAGGCAGAACGAACTGGTCCACTGCCAGCCGAACGATGTCTGCGAACCTCACTCGCCTTGGCCACCTTGGGGCCACGAGAACGGCGGACACCTTTTCCAGAGCCAACTTCCGAAGCACCCTGCCCAGCATGGGCATCGGAGGAAACAGGTATAGAAATCCCAGAACTCCCCAGCTCAGGGACATGGCGTCCACTGCCAGAGCCAGAGGATCCTGGGAGAGCGACACGAAGTTCGGGAGCCTGCGAGAGGCAAACGGGTCCACCTCCGGGGTCCCCCATCGGAGACACAGTGAGCGAAACACCCGAGGATGGAGAGCCCATTCTCCCAGACGGGGAGAGCCCCTGCTCAACCGGTCCGCTACCTGGTTCTTCACCTCTGGAATGTAAACCGCCGAGAGACAAGGAACATGGGACACCGCCCAGGTCAGGATCAGGGACACTTCTCTGAGAGCACTCAGACTGCGAGTCCCTTCCTGATGACCAATGTAAGCAACCGCTGTTTGATTGTCTGAACGCACCTGGACCGGAAGGCCCAGAACGTGCCGAGTCAGAAGAGCAAGCACCCGACGGATGGTTCTCAGTTTCAGAATATTGGTGGGTAAGTGGGCCTCTTGAGGTCCCCACTGCCCCTGAAACTGCAGCTCCTTCCAGAATCCGCCCCATCCCGACAGACTGGCGTCCGCGGTGACAATTTTCCAAAGGAGGGTCAGGAAAAACCTGCCCTACACCAGATTGGTCGAGACCAACCACCACAGGAGGGACTGCCGGACCCGGGAGGACAACTGGAAGGACTGATCCAGCGACCGAGGCTGTTGGTCCCAAGACGCTAACAGAAAAAGCTGAAGCGTTCTCGTGTGAATTTGGGCAAAAGGAAGAAACACTCTGTGTTGATGAGAGTCCAGGCCGGGACAAACCGACCCATCTTTCTCGGGGACTCGAATTCCAGGTCGTAACCGGCCGACACTACCTCCTGGATCCATCTGCCTGGAACCACTTGGTTCCAAACCTGGGAGAAGTGTCGCAATAGTCCCCCCACCCGCACGGGTGAGGGCAGCCTCTCATTGCTGAGAGGGCTTATCAGCAGGTTTGGGTTTGGTGCCCCAGGACTGAGTGGGCCGGCCACGGCCCCTTCCCCCGAGTCCAACCTGCACCTCTGGTAGCGGGAAAGGAAGCCCCCCTGCCCGCTCTGAATGCCCGAAAGGAAGGCCTACCAGAACCTGCCCCCCTAAAGGGGCCACGAGGCCTCTTGCGTTGTGGCATCTTACCACCCTTTGCGACCGAATCAATTTTCTCCCTAAACAGACGCAACCCCAAAAAGGGGAGAGCTGTGAGCACCTTCTTAGAAACTGCGTCCGCCGACCACTGACGCAGCCATACTGACCGGCGAATAGCCACCAGCATAGCCGCTGCCTTGCTACTCATAGCCAGCGCATCGTCCTGAGCGGATAGCACATAGGACACAAAAGATTCACACTGCTTAAGCGCAGTAAACTGTTTACAAGCGGGATTGAGATCCTCATATAGCCCCTGAATTAAAGACCTAATCGCCAATAGAAGAAGGGCTGAAGCACACACCGGGCGCAACGCTGACCCGGAATAAATAAAACCATGGCGCGCGTATTGGTCAATCCGATGATCTTCCCCGACTTTAGGGACAGTGGTCTCAGCAGACTGTACCATAGCCGTGCTGGAGAGCCCTAGCACAGGGGTATCGACGTCAGGAGGGACAGACCAAAGCTTTACCAACTCTGGTGGAAAAGGATAAGGATAACGCTTTTCCCAACTGGAAGGGATTCCAGATAACCGCGTGGGATGTTCCCATTCCTTAAGGACCACCCTCTCAAAGTGGTGTTGTCTGGGAAAAACCCAACGCGGCTGAGGCTCCTTAAACAACTGACCCTTTGGCAGGGTGACAGCCTCAGGTGGATCTAAATTCAAAATTTTAAACATTTGAGCCACAATGGAGGGGGTGTCAAAAACAACCCCCTCCAACCAATCGCCAATGGCATCAGCCTCAAGCTGATCTGCAGGCTCATCTGACTCCAACAGGAATTCTTCCTCGTTCGGGGATCCATCGGACCATTCCACAGGCTCACATAACTCGTCCTGTGGAGCCGAAGGTACCGGAGTCAGGTGCCTCCGTTTTGCAGCGGCCTTTAACCCTGCTTTAACGGGCACTACTTTCCGGGGGCTGGCCGACCGTGCCGCAAAACAGAGACTGCCATATAAGGAGGAATCAAAGTCAGGCCATATGCACACTCACTTGCAGTGCAGCCTGACAACGTTGAAATAAACAAAACACATGAACATACAGTAAACCATACACACAATACATATCCCTCTACCCCCCCCCCCCCCCCCCCCCATAGTGAAGGGACCGTAACGGGAGAGAAAAGGGGCTACGGGGACCCTCGGGACAGGGGCATCCCATTTCCGGATCACCATGCCGGATAGCCGCATTGCCCCACGCATGAGGTCGAGCGGAGGAGATAGGCTCCTAGGCACTTAAAGTGCCATCTACCATTTGCCAAGTGAGCAGCCTAGGCTGGGAGGCTTCCATTCCACCATCAAGGTATAAACACTCAAACCGGGCAGAAATAGACCAAAAGCAGGAGACTTCAATCTTCTGTCTTGTCGTCCAGCAGAGAGAAAAATACTGGTGATTGAAGGGAGGTACCAGGTATATATAGGCCGGAAGGGGGCTCGTTACAAGACTTCCTCTCTGCACTACGTCACCTGGCGGTGAGTTAACCCATTAAGTGAAGAATATTTAAAAGTGAAGCGGGGTGTGTGGCACACCAAGAATAACAGTGTAGTATAATAAAAGGGAAACAAATAGGACCCAACAATTAAGACATGCACGCTGCTCATTCTGAGCAATTATACCATAAATTGAAAGGGGCTTGTTATAATGGCAGTGAGGTTATAAACTGCTGAAGTAATTCACTCTGTGGTATATTTGGGTTACATTTTGGCATATATTAAAGGTACAAGAGTGGCAAATATTGCACATTTTGTTTATAGTGTGTTTACTTCTGAAATATAGTGGAAAAATACAACTCTGTGAAGTACTCACCTGTAGAGTTGGTATTATATGCAGACAGCACCTCCTGCTCCAGACATAGTCCTTACATGTGGGTATACCTCCGCCTTCAGCGCCGTGCACTGCAGAACATGAAGAAAACAAGCTCCTCCCGGCCCTACATATACCGGAGGACCTCCCACAAATCCCCAGCATTGAATAGCAGTGAGAAGGAAAGGCCAGGAGAAACAACCACCCAAAACTGGCAAAACAAAATATCAAGTATAACAATCACCAAACAGGGGATCCAGAACAAAGTGAAACCAGGGTGGGGTGGAGCAGGACGTGCTGTCTGCATATAATACCAACTCTACAGGTGAGTACTTCACAGAGTTGTATTATTCTAAGCAGACAGCACGTCCTGCTCCAGACATAGTCCTTACATGTGGGACATCCAATAGCAGTGTCCGTAAAGAAGGGTGGGATCCCCAACAGAAGGCAACAGCAAACCGTTTAAACAACTACGGCCTGCAGAACCTTGCGGCCAAAAGCAGCGTCAGCTGAGGCCTTAACATCAACCTTGTAAAACTTTGTAAAGGTATGAACGGAAGACCAAGTAGCGGCCTTGCAAACTTGCTCCACAGAGGCCTGGTGCTGAAAAGCCCAAGAAGCCCCAACAGCTCTAGTAGAATGAGCAGTAAGACGAAAGGGGGGAGTCTTCCCCTTAGTAGTATAGGCTTGAACCACAGCCTGACGAATCCATTTACTGATGGTAGACTTGGCGGGAGCCAAACCTTTCCTAGGGCCGTGAGGCACAACGAAGAGAGCATCCGTCTTTCTAAATGCCTGAGTGGTAACCAGGTAAGACTTGACACACCTAACCACATCCAGGGAATGTAAAACCCACTCTTTAGGGTTATTAGGATTAGGGCACAAGGAAGGAAGAACAATATCTTGATTCAAATGAAACGCAGACACAACCTTAGGCAGGAAGTCTGGCTTGAAGCGAAACACCACCTTATCCCGGTGTCTCTCAAAGTAGGGAGGCTGAATAGACAAGGCAGCCAACTCAGACACACGTCTAACCGAGGTAATGGCTACCAGAAAGACCACCTTGAGCGTGAGAACAGCAAGAGCTGCTTCATGAATAGGCTCAAAAGGAGGACCCTGTAGGGCCGACAAAACCAAATTCAGATCCCAAACAGGAACCATAGGTTTCCGAGGGGGGCGCACATGAGTGACCCCCTGAAAGAAAGTCTTGATAAGAGAGTGCTGGGCAAAGGTCTTCTGAAAGAAGATAGACAGGGCCGAAACCTGGCCCTTCAAAGTACTAAGCTTCAGACCTAAGTCTAGACCATGTTGTAAAAACTCCAGCACCCTGGAGACTAAGAATTCCCGGCAGGGAAGAGACCTGGATTTGCACCAGTCAATGTAGGCACGCCACACCCTATAATATATGGCAGAAGAGGTCTTCTTCCTGGCTTGGACCATGGTAGCCACTACAGAAGCGGACAAGCCTTTTGCCTTTAAAATGGTGGTTTCAATAGCCAAGCCGTCAAAGCCAGAGTTAGTAAATTGGGATGGCGTAGAGACCCCTGAGTTAGGAGGTCTGGAATCCTTGGTAGATCGTACTGATCTACTGCCATTTGAACCACGTCTGCGAACCACACTCTTCTTGGCCACCTTGGGGCCACCAGAATAGTGGGTACCCCTTCCAGAGCGATCTTGCGTAGCACTCTGCCCAGAAGGGGAAGTGGTGGAAACGCATACAGGAGCCGAAACTCCTTTCAAGACATTGCCAGAGCATCCGTGGCCAGAGCCAGAGGATCCTGAGACAGAGATACAAAGCTCGGTAGCTTGTGATTGTGACGGGACGCAAACAGATCCACATCTAACGGTGACACAAGGACTGAAATACCGAGTTGGAGAGGGACCACTCCCCCTGACGGGACGACCCCCTGCTCAGGGCATCTGCTAGCAGATTTTCCGTCCCCGGAATGTAAACAGCCGAGATGCATTGGACATTGGTCTCTGCCCAAGTTAGAATCAGAGACACCTCCTGGAGAGCACCCTTGCTCCGGGTTCCTCCCTGATGATTGATGTAGGCCACCGCCGTCCTGTTGTCTGAGCGTACCTGAATCGCCAGACCCTTCAGGTGCTGTGTCAATTGTTCCAGCACCAACCTGACCGCCCTGAGTTCCAGGACATTGATGGGTAGATGGGCCTCCTGAGGACCCCCACCTCCCCTGGAAACGCAGGGACTTCCAGAATCCCCCCCAGCCCGAGCGACTGGCATCCGTTGTGACCGTCTCCCAGGAGGGGGCCAGGAAGGATCTGCCCCTTGTCAAGTTCCCATGGTCCAGCCACCACGCCAGGGATTGTCTGACCGAGGGGGGAAGCACCCAGATCTCGTCCAAGGACGCTGGGTCCTTGTTCCAAACTGACAGAAGGTGAAGCTGCAGCGTTCTCAAATGGAATTGGGCAAATGGCACCGCCTCGAAGCTTGCCGCCATCGAGCACACCAACTGCATTCCCTGCCTGATAGAGGGATGAGGGCTCGAGAGCAGGGACCTGACCTGCGTTGTCAGAGCTTCCACCTTCTGTGGGGGAAGGAATATCTTTGACTGAACTGAATCCAGAATCATCCCCAGAAACGGTGTCACTGGGGAAGGGGACAGAGAGGACTTTGGGTAATTGATCACCCAGCCGAAGGACTCCAGGGTGGTAACCACCAACCGCGTGTCCAGCTCTGCCTGCTGCAGAGACTGGGATGAGATAAGTATATCGTCCAGGTAGGGCAACACTCGTATGCCTTTTAGTCTCAACAGAGACATTACTCCTGCCAGCACCTTGGTGAATACCCTGGGGGCTGACATAAGTCTGAATGGCAGAGCCACAAACTGGTAATGTTGATCGAGCAGCGCAAATCTGAGGAACCTTTGATGCCCCGGGAACACCGGAACGTGCAGATAAGCGTCCTTGATGTCCACAGATGTCATGAAGTCCCCTGGGCGCAGCGAGACAATGGCCGAGCGCAGAGTTTCCATACGAAAATGCCTGTTTCTGACAAATTTGTTTAAGTCCAGAATGGGTCTGACTGACCCGTCCTTTTTGGGCACCGTGAACAGGTTGGAATAAAACCCCACGCCCCTGTCTTTTAAGGGGACCTTGCAAATGACCCCGAGGTCTAGAAGGTCCTGCACCGCTATCGTCAAGACTTGAGCTGAGGCAGGATCCTGTGGGATTCGGGACCCGACGAACCTGGTAGGGGGCAGTACAGCAAACTCTATCTTGTAGCCGGAGGACACTACCTCCTGGATCCACCGGTCTGGGACGTGGCGTCTCCAGACATGTTGAAAATGCTGTAGACGTCCCCCCACCCTGACGGGCGAGGGCGCCCCTTCATGCCTGGGGGGTCTTGGGAGGGGCTTTGGGCTTTGGCCCCCAGGAAGAGCTGGGGCGGCGACCTCTGTTCTTGTTCCAGGAATCTGTGCGAGCTCTGGCGAAGGACACCCCTCTTCCCTGTTTAGCCCCGCGGTAGGGGGTCGAGTGGGAGCTTGGGCCATGAAAGGGCCGAGTCTGACGCTTGCGCTGGGGCAGCTTGCCCCCTTTAGCAAAGATATCTAACCTTTCTCCAAACAGGCGCAGCCCTTTGAACGGAAGCCCCGTAAGGGCCTTCTTGGCGACATTGTCAGCTGCCCACTGGCGTAGCCAGACCGCTCGGCGTATGGCTACCACCAGAGCAGAGGCTCTAGCACTCAGCTTGATAGCATCGTCCGATGCAGACAGTATATAATTGATAAAAGTCTCACAGGTAACCAAAGCATTGGCGGCATCGGATGGCAAGTCATCCGCCCCTTCAAGAGCAGTCTTAACCACAGTCCTGAGCGCCACCGCCGTGATGGCTAAGGCGCAAACCGGGTGGAGCGAGGCTCCCCCAAATGCAAAGGCCTGACATGCCAATTGATCGACCCGTCGATCCTCCAGATCCCGCAGCGTAGTAGTGTCAGGGGAGTGCATAATCGAGGTATTGGACAGGCCCAGGATCGGGGCGTCGACTTCGGGCGGCGAAGTCCAACACTTGATCAGGGCAGCAGGGAATGGATACTTCTTATCCACAGTCTTAGGAACCCCCTGGAGTTTGCTGGGATGTTCCCACTCCTTTAAGACTAGATTATTAAAATGAGTTTGTTCAGGGAATTCCAACCGCACCTTAGCGGTATGGAACAGGTCACCTCTTTGCCGAGGAGCCGCCGGCGGGGGAGAGAGGGATAACACGTCAAAGATCTGGGCCAGCAATCTATCAACGTCATCCTGGGACCAAAGGTCAGAACCAGATTCATCCTGACTCCTGGACTCATCGTCGTAGGACCCCGAGTCAGAAAACAGTTCCCCATCCTCTGAGGGGGGAGTGTGCGTAGGACAAATGTAAATCATCCGAGTCTACAGGAAGGATAGTGGCTTCAGGATTCAGGTGGCGCGCCAAGGAACCAGCGACTAAACTTTCCACGCTAGCCAGTCTAGCGGCAAAGTCAGCATGGGAGTCCCCGCCAGGGTTGGGGGTTAGACTCAGGCTTGGGGGAGTAGGAGAAACAAGGCGAGGTGCAGGCCCAGCCTCTGAAGAGGTGGGTAGGCCAGCTAGCGCCTGCTGGGCACAAGGGACGCAGACTCATGCATTGTCACCACTGCTAGGTAAGACCCCACAAGCTACACACAGACGGGCTTGTCCCAAAGGAACCCCGTTCACGATATCCTGAGATGCCTCCATATGGTAAGTATTATATTCAATATGCCAGTAGGGATTGACGCTGTTAAGCAACCCTGGATGCCCCAAACGCCCGCTGGGAAGTGGGAGTGATTTGATTAAAAGGTTCAGGGCCGGACTTTACAACGGGCCGGACTTTACAACGGGCCGGGAGAAGCCACCGAAGTCCACGGTCTGAAAGACACAAGGGGAAAGGGACGTCAGAGCCAGCGCGAAGAAGACAAGTTAGGAAAGGGATCGCCCATGAGGGTACTTACAGAACAGCGAGGGGAGGACCGCCTTCACCACGCATATGTGAGAAGGAAATGGCGCCAAGCGAACCTCAAAGGGCGGGCCAGAGCGGGCGATGACGCGGAGCGCGCCAAACTGAGCCACGCCCCCCCTCCGGAGAGCGCGAAGCTCGAAGGCGCGCAGCCTATCAGAAGCGACAGATATTGTCAGGGAGACATCACTCAGAGATCTGACAGGGTGAAAGCGGTGATAGGACGCAAGCGCTATAGAATAAAAATGAAGTATGCGCCGAGTAATACATGAAGGCGCAGTAGGAAAGCAAAAGGCTGAGAGTGAAGCGCAGCTCTGACTCCAAGGACCAATAAGACAATGGTTGACTAGTGTGATTAGGGCAAGGATTAGCCGTCGTACACACGACCCCCCGCCCCTCTTTTTTCCCCCCACTAACGGGGAAAACTAGGGAGGAAGGTGATCCAGAATACTGGGTTCACCGCTACACTGGGCGAGGGGCACTAGTGCGGGAGGGGCATCCAATAGAAGGCTCAACATTCGCCTTAACCGCCTACCCTGTGGAAGGGAATTGCGGTGGAGTCTAGCTCCGTAAGCACACTAGGTGCTGCCTACCTTCACCCGACCCGCGCAGCCCAGGCTGGGAGGCATTAATTCACAATGAGGACGGGTGGAAATAGTCCCGCAGGGCCTCGGGCTGTCAAGCCCCGCTCGCCTGCGAGAGCGTGATACTTCATGTCTTCGCAGTTCCAGCACTGCAGAGAAAACTGGGGATTTGTGGGAGGGAGGAGCTTGTTTTCTTCATTTTCTGCAGTGCACGGCGCTGAAGGCGGAGGTATACCCACATGTAAGGACTATGTCTGGAGCAGGACGTGCTGTCTGCTTAGAATATAGGAAGTTCCATACATTGTTCTGATGAAAAACATGCCGTGATTGAAAAGTTGAGTGGAGAGAAGTGCAGCACTTTACATGTGTATTGGCTTAAGATTTCACTAAAACCTCAAAGATGCAGAAGGAAGCTGGAAACTACTGTTCAATTACATGGAAGGATAACCAAAATGGCAAAGGCTCGGCTAAATATCACATCCAGAGAGATCAAAGAAGATCAGATTTTTTCATTGAGTACTGCTACAATCAGAAGATGACTTAACCAGAGGTCCACTGGACCCCAGCTCTAGCCATAACCACCCCTTTCCGGGTACATGACTGGCTTTCTACTTTAAGTGAAGCAAAATTAGTAGAGAAAACTCCTCGCAAAGTCCGGTTTTTGGAAAAAAAAAAAAAGACCTAGAGAGAATAGGTGAGGTTTCTCATACCATGGTGTTGGGATATGTTTATTGCATACCATGGATCAGTCTGATTACATCAAAGTACTTGATCACGTTGCCATATGCCAAAGAAGAAATGCCCTTGAAACAAGTTTCAGCACGACAATTCAAACACCAGTAAACAGACATGTATGGAAATATAAGTTGTTATATTTCATGGATTTAAACGCTGCCATTTTTTTTACCACTGTGTTTACCTGTATTTCTCTTATGATAGCACCTACTTCAGTTGCATGTAAAAGGACATAGAGGGCCATGCTAATTACTTGGTGACCCAAGGTGCACTTTGCGCGTGAATTGCAATCTACATCTGAGTGAGCATTTGCAAGTGCAATAAAAAAACATTCGCCCCATCTCATGTGTTTTTTTTTTTTTTTACAGATGGGGCCATAGGTTTTTAATGAAATGAGGATTTCTTTAAATAATTTAGAAATAACCCCTGTGAGCTATGCAGAAAATAATCACCACATTTTTCTGCATATCCTATAGGGTGCTTCCAAAAGTAACTTTTTTTTTTTTTAATAATGAGATGCAGGTGGCAATTCATGCCACAAGGCACACCTAAAGCGCACGGTGCTTCACCAATATTTAGAAGGAACACTCATAGCAGCTGTAATACCTAACCATTCTATTGACACTGGCATAGCTACAAGTTGCTGTCGATTTTATTTTTTGCAAAGCTCAAGTATTTGTAACTTTTTTTTTCCTCACTTATGTAGGTCTCTTCCAATAGAAAGGCTTACAGGACTAAAGGGGCACTATAATCAAATAAATGATAAAAATGTATGTTCATTGGCAAGAGGAGTTGTTAATTTTACACCCTGGATACAGATGCCTTTATCCCCCATGAAATACTTTGGGCAGGTATTAGAGGTTACTGCAACAGGCTGGCAGTACAGGCAGTTAAACCTTTGACAATACTATTCCACTTTTACATTGGAGAACTGCTCACTTCTATCGCCACTGTTTTTTTCTTCCAGTAAAGGAGTGTATAATTATAATTAAACCAACCCCCTCCACTCATTTCCTATGGAGCATTTTTGTGTTTTTTTTTCCCAGTATTGGACTATTTTTGCATTTAACTGTGAAACAGGCAGTACTTTACCAAAAAGGGGGGAATTTAGGTTAGGTCATTTCTGCTAATGGGATTTCCTGGAACAGATTATGTGCATCTAATTACCAAAGGTAAAAGACCAGTGTCCTACAGAATTCTTTTCATCAAGCATTATGAAATTCTGTGGCCACTTCATTTAAATGCAATCACTTCATTTTCAAGGTAAAATAGAATGTTCATCTAGCATAGCTACATTAAAAAAAACAATTTACTTGAGGACTAAAAATACAATTCTGTGAGTACTCACCTGTAGAATTGATTTTGTAGTATACAGCACATCCTGTTTCACTAATATTCCCGCAGTGGACTGCGGAAAGACTTGTGGCACCTCCCGGCCCCAAAAAAGGACAGGAACCTCCCACAAATTCCCAGTGTTACAAAGCAGTTAGACTAGAAGCCAGGAGAACAAAAATGAAGGAACCCCAACCAAAAATTTGAACAAAACCAAGAAAATGATGACAAGGGAGGGGTGAAACAGCACATGCTGTATACTACAAAATCAATTCTACAGGTGAGTACTCACAGAAATGTATTTTTCAAAGTATACAGCACGTCCTGTTTCACTAATATTCTGTACGCTTGCGACGTCCAAAAGCAGTGTCCGTAAAGTAGGGTGGGATCCCCAAGAGCAACAGCGGGCAGTTTAAACCACTGCCACCTGAAGAACTTTGCGGCCAAAAGCAGCATCAGCTGAGGCCCTAACATCAACCTTGTAAAACTTAGACAAAGTATGAACACAGAATACCAAGTTGCGGCCTTACAAACTTGTTCAACAGAAGCCTGGTGCTGAAAGGCCCAGGAGGCACCAATAGCACGAGTGGAATGAGCAGTAAGGCGGAAGGGATGCACCACCGCTTGACGGATCCACTTGCTGATAGTGGACTTAACTGGAGGCAAACCCTTCCAAGGTCCAGAAGGAACAAAAAGAGCATCAGTCTTCCTGAAAGATTCAGTAGCGACCAAGTAAAACTTCAGAACCCTGACCACATCTAAAGAATGCAGAGTCCTCTCCTTGGAATTAGGATTAGGACACAAGGAAGGCGAAACAATGTCCTGATTGAGATGAAAAGCAGACACAACCTTAGGCAAGAAATCAGGCTTAAACCGAAACACCACCTTGTCCTGGTGTCGCTCAAAATAAGGAGGTTTGATGGAAAGCGCCGCCAACTCAGAAACACGCCTGACAGAAGTGATAGCCACCAAAAAGGCTACCTTAAGAGTCAAAATGGGCCTCACGGAGAGGCTCAAAGGGACGACCCTGCAAAGCAGATAACACCAGATTAAAATCCCAAACTGGTAACATAGGCTTACGCGGCGGACGCACGTGAGAAACCCCCTGGAAAAAAGTCTTAACCAAACGGTGACTGGCAAAAGATTTTTGGAAAAAAATTGCCAGAGCTGAAACATGACCCTTGAGGGTACTAAGTTGAAGGCCCAAATCCAAACCATGTTGCAAGAACTCCTGGGAGTAGAAAACGCCCGACAGGGAAGAGATCTGGACTCACACCAGGCAATGTAAGCATGCCAGACCTTGTAGTAGATAAAGGACGAGGACTTCTTCCTAGCCCTAATCATGGTATCAACAACAGAGGCAGGCAACCCCTTTTCCATCAATATGGAGGTTTCAGCAGCCAAGCCGTCAAAGCCAGCGTTTGTAAATTGGGATGGCACAGCTGCCCCTGAGTGAGCAGACCTGGATCCTTGGGCAGGACGTACTGATCTACTGCCAGCTGCACGATGTCTGCGAACCACACCCTTACATGAAGGTAAGCATCTTTGATGTCCACAGAAGTCACCCAGGCGCAACTGACCGCCGAGCGCAGGGTCTCCATGCGAAAATGAACCTGACCAATTTGTTGAGGCGCCTCAAATCCAGGATGGGCCTCAGGGACCCAGCCTTTTTGGGAACAGTGAACAGATTGGAATAAAAACCTCTGCCCTTTTCCTGGAAGGGCACCAGGCAAATGACCCCCAAATCCATAAGGCTTTGGACCGCAAGCCGCAAGCCCTGAGCTGACTGAGCTGAAGGGATTTTGAACCATCTGGGATCTGATGAATCTTGGGGGCGGCCAGGCTGCAAACTCTATCTTGTACCCAGAGGACACCACCTCCTGAATCCACCGGTCTGAGACGCGCAGTCTCCAAATGTGAGCAAAGAGCCGCAACCGTCCCCCCACCGGATGGGTGAGGGCGCCTCCTCATGCCTGAGGGGGCTTGGGGGAAGATTTGGACTTGGGACCCCATGAGAGACCGGGGCGACCACGGCCTCTACCCCGGCCCCCAGGGTCTCTACGTGCCTCCGCAAATGGTGCACCCCGACCGGACCTGGGAGCACGGAAGGAGGGGAGGGAAGAACCAGCCCGCCGAAAGGGCCGCGGCTGCCTCCTGCGTTGAGGCAGCCTACCATCCTTGGCAAACAGATCCAGACGCTCCACAAAGAGCCGTAGCCCAGTAAAGGGGAAGCCAGTGAGAGCCTTCTTAGCAGCATTATCAGCCGCCCACTGACGCAGCCAAACAGCGGCGTATAGCCACCAAAAGGGCAGAAGTCTTACCACACATTCTGACCGCATCATCCATAGCAGAAAGAATAAATGCCACAAATTCATAGCAAAGCAGGAGGGATCTATACTCCTCCCCCCTATTGGCATCCGAGGCATTATCCAGAAGGCACTTGAGTAGCCCTTTAATAGCAAGAGCCGGGATGGCAGAAGCGCAAACAGGGCGCAGCACAGTCCCTGCACAAGCAAACGCGTGACAGGCCAGCTGATCAGTACAGTATCGTATGCCGCCGCACACCTACCAAGTATAGAGGGGGGGTGCACGGTTCGCGGTGACACCGCAAATCCACAGGTAGCAAAGAAAACCAGCACTCCGGATATGTGTGAAGATAAGTAGAGCTGTATTCGTACAGTGTACAATCAGGAACAATGAATCCATAATCCAACGTTTCAGGGATAACAACCAACAAGTGGTACATAACAGAAACAAAGTATATACAGGTATCTAGCCAATGGCAGGCCAGGAAAAGCCCGCCTGATGTCACAATGACGTCACAACGATTGCGCTGTCAGGACTGACAGGCATAGTATAAAGAATGAGAATCAACAAGCTAATATGTGTATGACTCACCGGCAGAGGCCCCCCCCCCGCGAAGAAACCGCAATGCTGCAGTGCTGTGGGCTGGCCGCAGCGGCGGAGAACACCGCAGGTGTCAGGCCGGATGCATAGCAACCGGACTGTCACAAACCTCCAATAAGAGGGAGGCGGAAGTGACATCACAGTCAGGGCAGAGATGCCCTGTGCTTGTGATATCCGCCCTTCGATCGCCAGGATAGGCTGTAAAGGGCGCAGCCCCTGTCAGAGCTGTCTGAGCTCTGACAGGGACCGAGATCCGTCACCACGGTGTGTGTCTGCGGGGGAGGCCCTGTAAAACATAAGTGGTAAAGGAAAACATGTTAGTAATTACGTAGAACATATAGAAAATAAATACACAAACCAGCCAGTAAGCAAAATCACCTGGACACCGGAGGGAGCCTATGCAGTACCTATGGAATAACACGTTGTAGAAAAATAATAGGGGCCATGGTGGCCATAAATAGATCCCATGCCCAGCTGTAAATAGTTCAGCTGGGGCAAGATGTAATGTAATGTACCCCGCTCTGCGGCAGGGGTAAGGAGCACAGGGTCAAAAAAAAAAAAAAAAGGAAAAAGGCAAAAGTAAGGCTGGCAGGAAAGGGTGGCCAGGTGGGGAACATGGCTGCAGTCAGAAAACTGTATAGTACTCAGAGAAGAGGCCAATGGATAGCAAGAGGGGACGGGTTAGCAGGCCAAGCAGGGAGGGGAGAAAGAAGGAGGGGAAAAGGAAGAGTGACAGAACGGAAGAGTATAAACAAGAGAGGAATAGCACAGAGGGTCAGTGTAAGAGAAGAGAGAGAAAGAAAGAAGGGGTAAAGAGGAAAACGGCCCGGGTGGGAACAAGAAAGGGGAGAGCAGCAGAAGTGACAAGTGACATCTAGAAAAATTAAGAAAAATTATCTCAGTTCCAAGAAGCTATGAAAGCCAAACAAGGTATTTAGACCACAGGGTGCCACAGTGTCCAGCTTGTGAATCCAGAACGTTTCTCTCTGAAGGAGGAGACGTTCTCTATCGCAGCCTCGGTGAGGTCTGGGGACCCGATCCAATAACCATTCCTCTGAGTTCATGGACCTGATGTTTACTCAGTAAAAAATGTGCCGCAACTGGTTTGTCCAATTCCATATTTTCACCACGCTCGACTTTCTCCTTCAGCACCTTAATATCGCTCCTATGTTTCTGAAAACGACGTTTGAAAGGACCCACTGTCTTACCGACGTATACCAGGCCACATGGGCATTTCAATATATATATGCAGAAGTCGGTA
Source organism: Gastrophryne carolinensis (assembly GCA_027917425.1). Taxonomy (NCBI): domain Eukaryota; kingdom Metazoa; phylum Chordata; class Amphibia; order Anura; family Microhylidae; genus Gastrophryne; species Gastrophryne carolinensis. The sequence goes on from CM051238.1 coordinate 208,997,475, forward strand.
TTACAATTAAAATAGTCTCGAATCTTAAAGCGGTAGCCAGTATGTGGGTGTGTGAAAGATTCCCCTGTGATCAGGGAATTACAAACATTGCAGTTGAAACATCTGTAACAACCTAGTTTTGTAGATAATGATAGAGATGTTTTTCTATATTTCTCTGTGGGGTCAGCCCTCACCAGTATGTCTTTTAGGTTGCGACTTCTATGATACACCCTGAGGGGGGGGGGGGTTTAGGCACGGTGCCAAATTATGATCTGCCGTGAGTATGTTGTGATGTCTACAACAGATCCTTTCGATCTTCGGTGAGACTACATTAAAGGTCTGAAAAAATGGGATGCAATCGGTCTTACTCTTCTTTTCAGGTTTAGCCCTGAAGATTTCTCTAGCTTTATGTAGGGCCGTTTCAATGGCCGACACGGGATACCCTCTCGTGCGGAATTTATCGTACATCATTTGTAGCTGTTCAGTCCGGACATGTTCGTCTGAATTAATTCGGAGAACTCTCAGGAACTGAGAGATGGGGATATTGTCAAGCAGATGTTTAGGATGTGCGCTCTCATACCGCAGTAAGGTATTTCTGTCGGTCGGTTTACTAAATAGGCTGGTAGAGATGGGGCCATGAGCTGCCTTTGTTAGTGCCACATCCAAAAAGGTGACATATTCGGTGGAAATCTCAGGGTTAAATTGTATGGAAGGAAAAATCGAATTGATGACAGTGATGAACTGTAGCAGAGATGTGTGGTCCCCTTTCCAAAATACCATGACGTCATCTATGTATCGACCCCACGAAACAACATTATCCTGAAACAATTCTGAGGGGTATATTTCCTTCTCCTCCAGAAATCCTACAAAAAGGTTAGCGAAGGATGGCGCCACCGCACTACCCATGGCCACGCCCCTTATTTGCTGATAGAAGGTATTTTCAAACTTGAAAAAATTACCATTAAGTACCAATTCAAGTCCATTCAAAATGTATTCTGTGGGAATCCCCACTGGGTCCCGTTATAAGAAAAAACGGGTGGCTGTGAGGCCGTCCGTATTAGGTATATTGGTATATAGGGATGTAATGTCCATCGTAACCATGTATGTGATCTCTTGTGTGGGGATACTCTGTAATTTCAAAAGGAAGTCTCCCGTGTCCTTTAGATAAGAGGGTAGCTGTCTCATATAGGGTTGGAGTATCGTGTCAAGCCACTGTGCCAAAGGTTGTGTTGCAGAATTGGTGCCTGCTACAATAGGACGGTACTTCAAAGGGTTAAACCCTTTACGAATCTTGGGTAGTCCATAAATGACTGGAATAACAGGGTGTTCCATTATTAGGAACTTGGCAATGTCACTCGATATCCAACCATTTGCAAGCCCCATATCAACATATGTCCGGACCTTAACCTGTACCTGGTGCATGGGATTATGTGGTAATGGTTGATAACTCATTATCCTTGAGTAAATCCTCAATGCCTTTTTTGTAATCACAATAGTCCAACACAACAATGGCACCCCCCTTGTCGGCCGGTTTGATAATCTGTGGGTCAGACTTGAGGCGTTCCAATGCAGCAATTTCGCCAGGGGTCAACGCGCCGGTCCTCACCATCCCTCAGAGTAGAAGTGTCAGGCGAATGCATGACCGAGGTATTGGACAACCCAAGCACTAGAGCATCCATCTCGGGAGGACACAACCAGCGCTTAACCACATCAGCAGGAAATGGATACCTCCTGCCCCAACTCTTAGGCACCGCAGCCAATCTGCTAGGACGTTCCTACTCCTTGAGCACCAAATTATTGAAGTGGATCTGCTCAGGGAACTCCAAGCGTTGTTTAACAGTGTGAAAAAGATCACCCTGCTGCCTTTTAGCCGGGACAGGAGGTGTAATACACAGTACTTAAAAAATGTGAGACAACAGCCTGTCAGTATCCTCAGGAGACCATGGGTCTTCTCCAAAAGGAGACCCAGTACCACCATAAACCTCCTGCTTCTCCTCAGAGGAATCAGAGAAAAGTTCCCCCTCTTCTAGGGGGTACAGGCCAGGGAAAGAAAACTGTCCCTCATCCTCCTCAGGAAAAAGGGAAACAGCAGGAGTTAAATGCCACTTCTTGCCAGAAGCCTTACGAGGGACCGACCCAGCCATATGCCTTTCCAGGCTGGCCACCCGCAAGGCCAGGTCATAATGTGATTCCCCACTAGCATGTACCTCACTAGGGGTCAAATGCAGGTGCGGGGGGGGGTAGGTGATATAGAAGGGGGCGCATAGCTGGGCAGCGTAGCAGGCAACCCAGACTGCAGCGCAAGTACCTTCTGGGTGCAGGGCACACATACCCTGACACCGTAACTCACAGGGGATACCCCACACGCGGCACACAGCTGGGCTTGTCCCAAAGGAACCCCAAGCAGATTATCCCCGGAAGCCTCCATATGGTGATTAGAGTGTGCACACTGGCAAGTATAGGGTTAAGGCTAACAAGAGCCACCCGGGATGCCCCAGGGGGGGAGAAGGAAGGGAAGAGGGCCGGGAGAAACCACAGTCACGTTTATCCCGCCTGAAAGACATAAGAAAACCACACATAACATTCCCATAATGTGGTGACAAGAGCACAATACAACCCCGAAGGGGACTCACGGACGATGAAGCCAATCGCACATCCAGGCAGGCCAGCAGCGCGCCGCAGTACCGCAGGTCAGGAGAAGACAAACTCCAAACCAAAATGGCGCCCGCAAGGACCTTGAGGGGCGGGCAGCGGAGGTATGACGCAAAAAGCGTCATCCGCGGGACCCCCCCCAGAGGAGCGCGAATCGCGCTTCACGTGACCCCCCAGCACCAATGACAGAGCAGTAAAACATGAGGAGAATGTTGCTGCCAGCCGCGGAGCGCCGTATAAAACGGTGCGGCGGCGAGCGCGGACAATACAAGTAAAAAGCAGATAAAATACAATGTGAAACCCCCCCCCCCCCCCCCCCAGGAGAGCTCCCCAGGGAGAGAGCGAGGCGGGGAAGAGCAACGGTAGGCGCACCCAAGGCATGCTTAGCTAGGGAGGAGGGGGGGCAGTGGAGGGGGGCAAGGGAAGGCCCACAATAAGGTGGGAAGGGGCATCCCACAAGGCTCACCATAAGCCTGAACCGCCTACCCTTGTAGGTACAGGGATTGCAGTTCGAGCAGCGCTCCTCCAGCACCTGACCTTGGCGCTGTCCTACCTTCACCCGAACCAGGCAGCCGAGTCTGGGAGGCAGTGGGTCCAGAACAGGTGGAAATAGACCTGCAGGGCTGCAGGCTGATAAGCCCTGCTCACCTGCGTAATATAGAGAGCCATCTTCTATCTTCGCAGTCCAGACTGCAGAAGGAAACTGGGAATTTGTGGGAGGTGCCTGTCCTTTTATGGGGCCGGGAGGTGCCACAAGTCTTTCTGCAGTCCACTGCGCCACCTTGTGGTGTGATATCCCAAGCGTAAAGAATATTAGTGAAACAGGACGTGCTGTATACTTGGAAAAATTGGTGACCACTACAAAAACAGGAATTGAGAGAGTTCCCTAATTGGGCCATGGGCAACCAAAATACATCTTGTTTTTGACATATAAAAATCTTCAGAAATAATGATATCACCATTATTAATAAATGTATACTTGCCTGTTTTTAGGGAGCAGACAAGTTATCATGCGACTGTTATTTAGCACAAAGTAAGAACGAAAGTGATGAGGACTTTTATTAAATACCCATTTAAAGTTTTGGAAAAGTAGATTGACAAGATTTGTTCAAATATGTGATAATATATATAGTGAAAATTGATAAATAGTCTTGATTCAGGATGCTCCCAGGTGCCTCTTAAAACATGGGAACCTGTAACCCAGCCAGGCTCCTCCTGGGTGTCTGCCTCTATCTTGGCCATGCTAACTTACCTTGCTCAGGCACCTCAGCCATTTTAATTTGCCCCAGAAGAATAGGGCCCTGCCCTAGTTTGCAGGGACTTTGCTACATTCAAGGTCCCATGCAGCAAAAGCTGGTTGCCACAACAGTGTTCTGCTAAAATGACATGGGATGTAACAGGAGCTAAACATCTTGAAAGAACTTGAATTCTACAATACTTGTCCTTTTACAAGTGCCGATTCCTAACATCAACGCCAAGTGATCCCAAAGCAAACCAACCAACTGCTTGATGACTTTGCACAATGAGGTCTTTTATAGGTCATCTTAGCAAATGCCACAGCTTAAGGAGATTGTTGGGAGGGAAGCCCATACTCACATTTTTTCCCGTACAGTTTCAAAACGGAGATCCAACCACCCCCAATTCTTTGCTCTACAGCACACCCCCAATGTTAGTGCTTTGATGAAGTGAGATCCTTTAATTTATGACCTAGGGTTAATTACTTGTGTAGGCTTATCACCCTTCTTTTCCTGCTTATGAACTGTTGACATAAGTGCTAAAAACTTAGCTCAGGTTACACAACACAACCTCCAGTTACATAGATTTTATTTAGAATTAAAATTCAATATTGTGTAAGAGTTCCCCAGATATTTAAAACTCTGAATCTGAAGATTGTTTATAAAATCAATGATTTAGAGAACTGTTAACTGCAGGGGCTACACACAAAAAATATGTGGAAAAAACATCCTTTTGGATCCTACACACCTGGGTCATGCTTTATTCCAGCGACTCCCTACTGGAGGACATTTTAAGATTCCATCCAGTTGGACCTCAAAATCTAGGTGTGGGTTCTACCCCACTGCTAGCGGTTTGCTGACCAAGAGTGTAAAAAAAAAAAAGATATAGCTTCTGTGGTTAAAAGCCAGGGACCCACTTTTATTGACCACCTCTAGTATTTGATTTTATATTAGAGCTATAGTTTAGCCTCTGGACTATAAGCTATGAAAATAAATGTTTCAAACATAATGCACTTTTATTATATTCTACAGATCTACCTTCACTAGTATTGGACCTTTTCTGTATGTGTTTATTGATTGCACTAGTATGGTAAAAAAAATACCTTTAAAACCACATACATTTTAAAATGTTAAGTTTCTACAATTTAAATTAATCCTGTGCTGGAGTGAAATAAAGCCTGTGTCACCCCAGGCCCTTGCAAATGTAAAACACTATAGATCCTAATTGGATCTAAAATGTAACAATTTGTGGGAATAAAAGTTTTTTTAAATATAGTACTACTTTGCTTTTCTACCAAAGTGCTTAAAAACTTCTGAAAGTGCTGAATTCAATCACCATAAATAAAATGCACGTACTGGACTTACCAATATTAGTGCTCTCATCACATGCGCTTTACGTTGGCTCCTCTTTAATGTGGGATCTGCCCCTTATGCAGTGAATCAGGGAGAGAGTGCTTCTACAGAGCCCTCCAGACATCACATTCATCAATGCTGGACAGGATACTACAGCGCCACTTTTCCACCCGCTAAGCTAGGTCATGGCGCCCGACACCCTCTTGCAGCATCTACTAGTGGACACTCACATGGCAATATGTTGCGCTAGTCTTAAATCATCCTCCAAGTCTCTGGGCTTGATGTGTTAGTCTATAGGCTGAGATGTGTTTATGTTTTTTGAATTTTTAAATCTGGTAAGCGCAATTAAAAGGATAAGGCTTTGTACCCTTTATGGATTTTAATGGTATTGCACTGTCGGCTTTTTATCTCTGTTTGCTCTCGGTTTATACCGACTGAACATTTTTAACAATATTTAATATTGGAAACAATCTATGTTAATAGTGTTTTGAAAAGGATATCCAAATTGGCAGCTATTGCACTAAAGAGGAGCTAAACCAAGGTTTATATGTGAAGACCATAAAGATATTTAAACCAGTAATTCATGTTGGAACGTATGTGTTGATAAGCCCTTAAGAAGCTCAGAAAGGGGCAGATCCCACATTAGAGGAGCTAAAGTGAAGCACATGTGATGAGAGAACTAATATTGAGAAGTCCGGTACGTGCATTTTATTTATGGTGATTGGATTTAGCACTTTCATAAGAAGTCTTTAAGCACTTGGGTGGAAAAGCAAAGTAGTACTTTATTTAAAAGAACTTTTATTCCTGTGGATTGCCAAGTTCTAAATCTACATATTCATTGCGCTAGGATTTAGATTTTTATCCTTTACTGTGGAAATCTGTGTAATTTAAGTCACAAGATATTGGAAGAGAGGACAGGGATCTAGGTTCCTTTCAGATGAGCTCACTCAACATTATAACCACATGTACATAGAAGTTTTCAATATTCCTCATCAATACAGCATCCAAAAAAAAGACTCCCGCTATCTATTGGTAAGATAATGTGCTGATTGCACCAAGTCCTCATTATACCTAGATATTAACAAACCTCCAATTTATTCTGACCTCACAGCTCAAATACTGCGTTGGTTTAGGTAAGGGAAAAGTCAGAGCAAGACTGGGAAACAATAAGGTCAGCCAACATCCAGCGCTCCATCAATGTTATTCAGGTAGAAACAGTATATAAATTGTTAATTCATTGGTAATGGGTTCCCACAAGGATAGCCAGGGCAGTCCACTGGCTACTCTGACAGAGGCTTTAGGAGAAATAACATTCCAAAGATTTCTTGTATGCTTTACTTTACTGCAGATGACCATTTTTCCATTATGAACAGGATACATTCAAAGGACAGTGGAATTAAGACAACTCTATTTCCAGAATAAGTTATTATAATTTAATAGGGGTGGTTCTGTTTCTTTATTATACACATTTAGCCCAAGTTCTCACAATGCACTCAACTTTCTGAAGAACAGGGACACAGTGGTGCTAGATATCCTCCCTCCGGCCAATGGCTTTACATGTGTGCACATCCACAGTCTGAAGGCAATCTCTACACTGCACCGTGCAGCACCAGTGAAACTTACATTCACACTTCACCAATTTAGTCACACGAGCCGTGTCATATCCTCGTCCACAACACATGACCTCACAGCTGTCCATGCCTCGCGATGACTGGTTGCAGATTCGACCATCTGTTCCAAATGAGCCTAGGATATAGAAAAAAAACGAATTGAACATTTAGATTTTTTTAAAATCTGAATAATAAAGTTCCCTGCTCTTCCTGATCGGGGAGCTGATCCATGTGGATGCTTTACATCACTCCTCCCCCCATTTTTGTCAATGGAATGTGCCTATTTGTTGGCCTTGCACCTTAGAGAACGAACACAGCAGGTTGAATCCCAACACACAGGTAGTTTAGGAATAAAAACCTGGTGGTAGGGCCCTGCTTAAACTGGCGAAGAGATTGGGAACAGGAAGAGGACTCCTAGCTGAAGTTTTAATTGGACCTAAACTCAACCTCCCTTCTAGAGTCCAGACTAAAGTCCCACAAAAACTTGACCCACCGACTCCCACTGAGCCAGAATTTAGGAATAGTATCCTCTATATGGCACTCTGTGTAATACGGGACGAGAGAACAGCTGCAGTCTACACAACTCCGATCAGAGCATTCTGTGCTAGTAGATATTGCTTCACTGAAAAGAAGGTGCGTTTTTTTCTAATGGTGTAGGAGTGCGGGTTAGGTTAGTATCTCTGTGTACTGCGAGTTTCTGTGAACAGAGTTATTTGGGCAAGGGTTTAAGTTGGATTTCAGAAACTGCAGACTCTATTTATTCTATTTATTCCAAAATAAGATTTGAGATCCACAAAATAGTTAGATTCATTCAGACTCGCACATACAATTCCTGATACTGCTCTCGATTTACAGTAATGGACTTTTCAGTATGCACAGTGCAGATATTTGTTACGTTTTGCTTCACTAAGCTGTGCGTATCGGCAAATATAGATCATATGTGTTTCTGCTATATATAAAAGATAAAAAAAACTGGGAGATCCCACTAAATGCAAAGGATCCTGTGCACTGACTAACATCCCACTAACTTAGTAATTGAACAAGGAAACCTCTAACAAGATAGGTGGTTAAGTGTGGGGCTGGCACAAGCAGACAGACAGCTACAATTGATGCCAAAATGTTGTTTAAGGTTACGTATTGCACATGGGTGTGAAGTCAACTAGGCTTCCACAGAAACGGAAACCGAGGACCTCGTTTCGCAGATCGACAAATTTTCATCTCTATTTTGTCCAGAGAGCCTGCTGGACTGGGGAGTTGTAATACTTGTGCCCCCCTCAAAGTGGGGCTGTGGCTTCTACTCAATACTATATGTCATCCCCTAAAAGGAAAAGTCAGTTTGAATGATCCTGGATCTACGGAATTTCAATAGTTACGTTCAGGTGTAGAAGTTCTGCATAGAATCTTTAAGGTTAGTCGTGAGTTCACTGCAACAGAGGGATTTTCTGACCACGATGGATATAAAGGATGCTTATCTACATGTCCCAATCTTCCCTGGTCACCAACAATACCTGCATTTTGCGGAGCCAGACATTTCCAATTTGTGGCACTGCCAATCGGACGGTCCACTGCTCCACGAGTGTTTTCGAAAGTCTTGGTGGTGGGTGATGGTACTACTGTGAAGGCAGGGTGTGCACATCACCCCATACCTAAACAACTTGCTCATCTAAGCATCATCCCTGGCAGAGGCACTGCAGGATGTTCAGACGGTCCTTTCTTCGCTGGCACTTTTGGGTGAGTGATCAACTACCACAAGTCCCAGGTGGTTCCCTCCATGGTGGCAACCTATCTAGGTATGATATTGGATACTTGATGGGCACGGGTCCTTCTTCCAGTGCAGAGGTGCACAGCTCTTCAGGAGGCGGTGAGATCGCTACTGAAGGCGAACATTTCGCGATCAGGCAGGGCATGCGTCTCCTTGGCCTGTTGGTGTCTACCATTGAGGCAGGTCCGTATGCCCAGTGCCACTCCAGCCCTCTATGAATGCTGATCTTATGAAAAAGGTGCAGGACTGTGCAGACTTTGTCGCTGGCAGCTGAGGCCTTCCGGTCAGGGTACAGTCAGACAATTCCACAGCTGTGGCCTACATAAACCATCACGGAGTACCAGGAGCTGGCAAGTGTTCCAGGAAGTGAGTTGCATCATGAGGTGGGTGGAAATTCACTTTCCATGCATCTCGGTAGTTCACATTCCGGGGGTGGAGAATCTTCAGACTAATCCTGATTGCCCCACACTGGCCCAGAAGGGTGTGAATCTGGTCAGCCTGGCGGTGGAGCCCCCGTGGTAACTCAACTGCCCAGATCTTCTGAAACAGGGTCATCTGCAGCACCCCAGTCATCCAGCGCTGGCTTTAGCAGCTTGGCTGTTGGGACCAGCATATTGGAGGACAGGGGGTTGCCTGCCACAGTAATTCGGACCTTGTTTCGAGCATGGAAACAGTCATCCTCTGGAATTTACTACAGGACTTGGAGGGCCTTCGTGTCTTGGTGCGAATCTAAGGGCCACTCCTGTCTAAGGTTCTCGGTACCCAAAATTTTGGAGTTCCTCCAGCGAGGCCTGCAGACTGGCCTACAGCCCAGCACCCTTAAGGGCCAGGTCTCAGCCTTGTTCATTTTTTTCCAATGGACAATTCTGGACCATAGGTTAATCCGCACTTTCATGCTGGGTACTGTTCATGTTTGGCCTCCTCAGTGGTCGATAATCCTGTCCTGGGATCTCAATCTGGTCCTATCAGCACTTCAGGGGCCCCCTTTGAACCCATGACGGAGGCTTCTCTGATGGTGCTCACGTTGAAGGTGGCTTTTCTTGTGGCGATCACCTCCATCCAGCAGGTTTTCGAAGCTGGCAGTGCTTTCAATCACCCTTTTTGGTGCTGCATGAAGACAAAGCGGTGTTTCATCTTGCAGCACCTGTGGGCCACCCAGTGTGGTCCATTCAATATGTCTGGGGTGCCATCACAGTATCCTAGCAGCTGTGGAACAGTATTGCCATCTTTGTTCCATCCTGTGAAACCCACGGCCCTCATCACTGGCACTATATGCAAACAGCACACCAGCTCTGTGTACAGATACGGCATTCTTCAGCGTGATCAGTTTTCTGCTATGAGTCATCTCTCCATCGCAGTGCTGTTAACATTATAATAGCAAGCAGCTGGATGCAGCCTTTGTTACAATTTAATGCAGCAAAGAGCTGGTCTGCTTTCTAGAATGTAACATTAGGGAACCTCCATGTTACATTGCACAGCACATCAGCAACACAGGTTTTAAAACTTTCAGCATGTGTTTTATCGCTTTTAGTGCTGCTGCCTCTGTACTGTGGCAGTACCCTGGCCAATAAATTGACCACATTAAGCCCACTGCTCCTAAACCCAGCAGCAGTCTGCCGTATCAGTAAGAACTGTAAACTTGTTTTTTTTTTTTGGGGGGGGGGGGGGGGGGGCTGTGAAACCTATGTATGCCCCTGCCCACACATAATATACATTACAAAGAAATCCAGCTAGATCACAATAAAACTTAACCTTTGCTATAAAGAGTTACAAATCAATATACCACCATGGAGTGCCACAGAGTAGTGCAAACATACTGTACATTTGGCCCCAATCTAACCCATAAGTATATCACTGAAATAATTACTTGTGCATAAATGTCCTGAATCTGATGCCAAAATACAAAACAAGTTCAAAATCTAACAGACAAAATCAATAGCTCAGCATGTACGATTTCCAGGTGTTTAGCCATAGGAGGTCAAAAAGGAACAAACAAACTGGCAGATGTCCTTCACAGAATCACAGGGGGTTTGTACACTTTGGCCTCGATTCAATAAAGGTAGAAAAAAATTCTCATGGTAGTAAAAAATTCAATTCATTAGAAAAAAAGCCTGAGAATGTCACTGTTACTGAATCACTAGATAAAAAGACAATGAAAGTCAATGGCAGCTTTTACTACAGTGTAGAAAGGAGTAAACAGCTCTCTACTTTTCTTAGGAGTAATAAAGTGCCATTGACTTTCATTGTTTTCCTATGTGGTGATTCAATAACAGTGACATTCTCAGGCTTTTTTCTCATGAATTGAATCTTTTACTACCATGAGGATTTTTTTTCTAACTTTATTGAATCAAGGCCTTTGTGTTTTTCCAGTTTAAGTAAAAGTACAATTCTGTGACACTCACCTGTAGATTTTTTTTTTTTTTAATGCTGACTAACTATTTACATATATACAGATCCACCAGGACTAGGCATCTAAGGACTAGAAGCAGTAACCCAGTAGAAGGGAGGGTCTAAAAGCCTGGAGTAGATGTAGAAGAGAAAACAATTCTACAGGTGTATGTCATCAAGAAGCTCCCCGAACGGACAACCCGTCAAGGGCTTCTTAGAAGCCGCATCTGCCAACCGTTGTTTTAGCCATAAAGAGCGCCTTAATGCTACAAGTAAGGCTAAAGCCCTGGCGCACAATTTACCCAAATCATCCATAGCCAAAACAACACTTATTCATTGTCAAACAGTCATTGAACAATCAGGAACTCGAATCTCGAGAATGACCTCGCGACCTGGCCTTAGCAACAAGCTGTTTTTACAACCTTCTAATTGCCAAAGATGCTATGGAAGTGGCACAGGCTGGCCATAAAAACGACCCTACCATAGAAAAAGCATGACGCGTCAAATGATCAATACGCTTTCCCGCAGGATCTTTCAAAGAAGCGTTATCAGAGGAAGGCATGACAATGGTGTTAGAAATACCCAGGAGGGTCCACCACTGGAGGAAGAGACCATAACCTAACCAAATCCATTGGAAAATGATACTTCGTATCTAAAACCTTAGGAATGGGAGGAAGCCTCTCCCATTCCCTCTGGGCAATATTGGAAAAATGAGACTGTTCGGGGTTTTTCAGACTTGACTAAATCTCCCTTCTTCCTCTTGGGAGCTTTAGGGGGCGAAATGTGCTGAACCTCAAAAATGGCACCAATCAGGCTCCACGTCTCATTCCTGAAGAGATATCTAAATCTGAATAACTGCCTCCCTGCTAGAGGGAAGCTCTTCCTCAGACAACTCTTCCTCCTCTTCCCCAGAGACTAATGATGCATATAAATCCTCCTCAGACTCAGAGGAATCTAAATGTTTCCTTTTCCCTAAGGCTTTCAATGGGGGGCTGCCGTAGCTAGCTGCTTCTCAAGGCTAGCTAACCTCTCTAATATTGGGCTGAATCTCACCCCCCTGGCTAGCCTGGCCAGGGTGAGCTACCAAAGAAGCTCTAGGTTCTAAGGGACCAGAATCAATAGTTGCTGATGGAATAGTCCTCCTGCTATGATCAGTAAAAATCAACCTAGCACTGGGTAAACTATACTGAACTCATCCAGTGGTCTCTGCCAACACACAGGACAAAGGATAACTGCTGGTATACCAGATCCGCTATCCCCAGATGCCTTCGTCATGATGACTTACAATAGTCTAAATAAACCTAAAGGGCCTAAGACTGAAGTATATAAGTCCTCGATAGTCACAAGTGAGAACCTAGGAGCAACCACAACAAACTATCCCTCTTCCCTCAATCTACAATAAAAATAAAAATATTAAAAATTACATCTTTAACAAATAATAATAAAGTAAATGAATGCACTCACATTCCAGGATGTCCAGGGTTGGAGTGCTGCCTAAACAGGATACCACAGCTTTCTACGGACCCCAGAGGCAGGCGACAGGGCTGTGGGACTGAGGTAGAAGAGCCACGCTCACCCCCGAAACAGCAGCGGGGCAACCATAGAAGCTGCATAGAACCAGATCCCTGGGACAGAGATGGAGATCCTCACTTGCCGCCGAAGCAGGGGCGGGGTGCAGCGGTGGCTGCGACAAAGAAGCGGGGAAGGAGACTGCAATCCCCGAGAAGTAGTAGCTAGTGAAGCCGGCGAGCAGTACCTCTTCACCCGCGAAGAGGAGAGAGAGAGAGAGAGACGCAGACGAAGAGTGAAGCGGCCACGCACGCCGCAAGACTCCGTCCCCTGCCGAGTTCCCGCTTCCGTAAAGCCAAAGCGCAGTCCAGCTGCAAGTATGAAACTAGGTTGTCATGGGGCAAACGGAAGTATATGGGCCAGGAGGAACTACACCTTTCTACCTTGCAATCCACGCCCTCCCGGGCAGGAATTAGCCTGGAATTGACCCTACACAGGTCAGTAATTGAAAAGCAGTAGAACCACCGACTGGGAGACTAAGGCAACTATGACCAATTGGAGAAGAAATGTTAATCCACACCTTCTCCTCTTATTTTTTCTCAATTTTTTTTTTTTTTTTTTTTAATGCTGAACTCACTATTAACATATATACAGATATACCAAGACTAGGCATCTAAGGAGTAGAAAATCATAACCCATTAGAAGGGAGGGTCTGACTCCCTGGAATGGATGTAGAAGAGAAAACAATTCTACAAGTGTCACAGAATTTTATTCAGGCCGTCAGCTCCAGTAATGAATGGGACCTCCAAAAGCAGTGCCCTGCGTCTGGGCGGGATCCTGAAGCATAAAAGCAGCATAAGCCAAAACAACTTAACTCACTACTGTATGTTAAACCTTTCTACCAAAAGCGGCATCCACCGAGGCTCTAACATCTACCTTATAGAACTTGGTAAATGTATGAACAGAAGACCATGTAGCGGCTTTACATGCCTGTTCCACCAAGGCCTGGTGCTGAAATGCCCAGGAAGCACCAATAGCTTAACAGGAATGAGCTGTAACCCGAAAGGGAGGTTCCTTTCCCTTGGCAGCATAGGCCCTGACTACCACCTGTCTTATCCATTGGCTGATGGTAGACTTAGCTGGTGGAAAACCATTTCGAGGATTCCTTTGGCTATAACAAATAAGAAGTCCGACTTACAGAAAGGCTTTGTAGCAGAGATATAATATCTTAAAGCTCTTAATACTTCCAAAGAATGAAGGACCCTTTCCTTGGGATTAGCTGGAGCCGGACATAAAGATAGCAAAACCACCTCTACATTAATGAAAAGGAGAAACCACCTTGGGCAGAAAATCCGGCTTAAATTGGAAGACAGCCTCAAAATAAGAAGACTTAACTGACAAGGCTGCTAATTCAGAAACCCGCCCAACCGAAGTAATAGCGACTAGAAAAAATGGCCTTAAGAGTCAATAAGGTTGGAGAAGCATCTATCAAGGGCTCAAAGGGAGCGCCCTGAAGGGCCGACAATACAAAGTTCAAGTCCCAAATCGGTAAAATAGTCTTGCGCGGCGGCGCACATGAGTGACTCCTTGGAAAAAGGTCTTAACAAGTCTATTCTCGGCAATGGGCCTCTGAAAAAAGATGGATAGGGCAGAAACATGTCCCTTTAGCATGCCTTTTTGGAGTCCATCTTTCAGACCCTTCTGTAGAAATTACAGAACCCTGGAGACAGAAAACCTTTCACAAGAAAGGCTCCTAGATTCACACCAGGCGATGAAAGCCAGCCAAACCCTGTGGTAAATCTTTGAAGAAGTCTGCTTCCGGGCCTGGATCATGATGTGAAAAACCTTGGCTCATGGGAATAGGAAAATGTAAAATTAATATTTGCTGCACATTAATCTCCAATATTTCTACTAGATATTAATACTATAAATATTGCAAATACTAATAATCATATCAGCCCAGTAGCCACTAATTTGATACAATCCAATGGTCGCTCAGGCCATACATCCAGTGAAATGTCCTAAGAAATATATTTAATACCTTATGTTTAATCTTATTTTATTAGATTTTCAGCATTTCACATTTACATTTACACAGACACAACTTAATACAAAGTGCAAAGTACATAACATATGACATTATATTGCACTCCCAAAACTACTGCTGCTCATCTACATACACCCCACGTGGACAAAGACACATTAGGGTTGGGGGGGAGGGGAGAAATATTTAATACCTTAAAATACTTTGCACATACAACCCATTGTGTGAGAAATTATCCACCACACACACACAGTAAGATGTTTAAATTAAAACGGGTTTAATTTAGCACAGTAAATAACCTTCACTTCACTAATCCAATATGTTCTTGTGTGAGAAGATCTGGGTCTTCTCACACAATGCTCCCCTGCCGACATTCTTACTATGTCTGAGAACCAGCTTCTCCTTGGCCAGCAAGGGTCCACCAGAATGGTTGGCACCCCTTTGTGGGCTACCTTCTTTAGAACTCGACCTAGGGGTGGAAACGGAGGGAATGCATAAAGGAGGCTGAACACCGATCAGGGAAGGGTCAGTGCATCTGTTGCTATTGCTAGAGGGTCCCTGGACAGAGACACAAACCTTGGAAATTTCCAATTGTGTCGAGATGCAAAGAGATCTACATTCGGCCTGCCCCAGTGCCTAAAAACACCCTCTGACTGAGAGACCATTCCCCCTGGAGCAGGACTGTTCTGCTTAAACAGTCGGCTTGCGAGTTGTCCACTCCTGGACTGTGAATTGCCGAGATGCAGGGAACATTCCTATCGGCCCAGAGAATGATGCGGCTTACCTCCCTGAGAGCTCTCCTGCTCCTGGTGCCCCCCTGATGGTTGATGTAAGCCACCGAAAAGAGATCAGTAAGTCGTCTAAGTAAGGGATTATGTGTATCCCTTGTGCCCTTAGGAAGGCCATAAGTCCTGCTAAAACTTTGGTAAACACCCTTGGAGCTGAGGACAGGCCGAAGGACAGAGCCACAAACTGAAAATGTAGGCCATCCAGTGCAAGACGCAGATACTTTGGATGACCCAGAAGCGGTGATGTGAAGATACGCATCCTTTATATCCACTGTGGACATCTCCCGGCTGGCGTGACATCACTGTGGATCTTAAAGATTCCATGTGAAAGTGTCTCAGACAGAGAGAATTGAAACAGTGGCTCTCAAGCCTTCTGCCTTTGTTGGATTTAGGGATGCCCTTGACCAAAAAACCTTTGAGGAGGTGTGGCTGAAAACTCGATCTTATAGCCTGAAGAGACCACCTCTTGTATCCAACGATATGATACATGTTGCCTCCAGACAGGAGCAAACTGCAAAAGCTGTCTCCCCATCTACAAGGATGGGGGCATCCCTTCATGCCTAAGAGGACCTAGTGAGGGGCTTTGACTTAGGTCTGTTCTAGAATTCCCTATGGGATCCTGAAGAAGCATAACCTCTACCCCCCCAAAGGGCCGGGAGCCAGAGGACTTATGAAGATGAGGGGTGTACTTCCTCTTTTGAGGAAGTTTAGTTACCTCCTTAACCATGTTATCAAGATGCTCCCCGCACAGTTGACCCCCAAAGAAGGGGAGATCCATCAAGGACTTCTTAGCAGCGGCATCTGCCGACCATTGCTTTAGCCATAAAGAGCAACGTAATGCTACTAGTAATGTAGAAGCCCTGGCGGCTAATTTATCCAAATCATCCTTAACCGTAATGACATATTTGTTAATTTCCCAACAAGTCTTGAACAGTCGGGAGCCTGAGTCATGGGAATGACCTTGCAATCTAGTCTTAGCAGCGAGCTGCTTTAGCAACCTTCTATTTGCCAAAGATGCTATAGAGGAAGCACAGACTGGCTACAAAAGCGAGCCTACCAAAAAAAAAGGTATGCCGGGTCAACTCATCGATGTGCTTTTCTGTAGGATCTCTCAAAGAAGCATTGTCGGGGGAAAGGCATGACCGTAGTGTTATATAAGCTCGAAGGCCCTCTTCCATGACTAGTAGTAGTCAGGAGTGTAGGGTCTTTCTAAGTCTCCTTTTTTCCTCTTGGGAGCTCTGGGAGGTGAAATATGCAGAACCTCAAAAATGGCCCCAACGAGGCTCTCCATCTCGTCCGTTACCAGAGTATCCTCCTCAGAAAAGGAATCAAGAGCCGAATAACTGTCTTCCCTACTAGATGGAAGCTCGCCCTCAAACAGCTCTTCCTCAACCTCCTCAGAAACTAGTGATGCGAATAAATCCTCCTCAAAATTAGAGGAATATAAATGTTTCCTTTTCTCCAATGCTTTCTTGGGGCCTGACGGAGCAAGCTGCCTTTCAAGACGAGCTAACTTCTGCGCAATATCAGGCTGCAATATCAGGCGAAGAACACACAACAGCTCCCCTGAGCATGCCGACAAAGAGCAGCCGTGCATATCGCCAGTCACTTCCTGGTGCGCTATTCCGCCCCTGCCCAGCTCCCGCCTCCTTAAGGTAAAAGCGCCAAATTCAAAAATGACAAAATAAAAATGAAAAAACATGTGGAAAGGGGAAGGGGGATATATAAAAAATATACCGTAGTTCATCCAGCAGGTTCACCAGACAAAAACCTGCGCCGATTGCTATTCTTAAATGAAACTCTTCAGCCCAGAGTGTAATGACACCCTAAAAATCATCCTAAGACCCCGGCATTTGCCTTACCACCAGGATCCTATGAAAACAGCATAGCTGAGGGGGCATAGTGGGTCCAAGGATTCGTGGGAAATATGGGCATGGAATAAAACAGACAGGGTAAAATCCCAGCTTCTTGCATAAATCCTAGAAAAAGGGAGAAAGAAAATCCATGCGACCTTCGCAGTCCAGTCCAACTGCAAAAATGAAACTGGCCTGTGTTTGGGCAGCTGGAAGTATATAGGGCCGGAAGGAGCCACACCATTCTATCTTGCAGTCCACGCCTTTCGGGCAGGAAATAACCCGTTCATTACTGGAGCTGACGGCCTGGAATGGATTGGGAGAGAAATATAATTTTATGCTGGCCACACACCTTACAGATGCCACAACTGTCAAGTGTCAGAACTCTCTCTGATTATTACCAACATATTTAAATATAAAGCTGTAAAAAGAAAGTTTTGGAACACTTGTCTTAGCCTAAATGCATTTTGCCTACTCCTACGTCATGAATACGAGCAGCTTTTAACGATGCCACTTATGCTTCCCAAAGTCTTTAATGTAAGTCTGCTAATTAAAGAAGTACCTGCGTGACAGATATCCTTTCACAATTCTTATAGCCCAAAAGTCATTGTTGTTGACATATTTATGTCTAGTTCTGTACAGAGCTGGGTGCAGAACTGGCATTTCTATCCGGTCTCCTACATTTTCTATAGAAGGACATTCTGTGGTGAGGCAATCTGCTAGACATCAATTACTATAAACAGACATGCTCATAAAATGACTCATCGTTCTAAAAAGGTAAAATGATGGAAGATTTCATCCTAAACTCTACAAGTCAGCTGAAGGGTATGAAAAAGTTGGCAAGATTAAATAGATGGGATGAGGTTTGTGTCCGTTAAATGTTCTTCATTTACATCAACATTTGCTTTAAATTCAACACCTTATGAATATTGCAAAATGATTTATACTGGAAAATTGCACAAGTGTTAAGAGCTTTCAATTTGAAAATTCTTACAGCAGTTTATGAAAGAGGCTTGAGAAGGGTGACATGTTAGACCTGTCAGGGGATTCTGCTAAGTTAATAAACTATGTGTCATTAAAATAAGTAACAAGAAAAAATACCATTTTGTGAGTACTCACCTGAAAAATGGATATTGTTGGTGTGCCACACAGCCCGCTTCACTTTTAAATATTCTTCACTTAATGGGTTAACTCACCGCCAGGTGACACAGTGCAGAGAGGAAATCTTGTAACGAGCCCCCTTCCGGCCTATATATACCTGGTACCTCCCTTCAATCACCAGTATATTAAAAAAGCAGAAAGACAAGGTACCAGTATTCCACCGGTAATCTCAAAATCAATTTGATATAAACAACAAGCTTCACCATAAAAAGGCTTCGGAAATACCGAAAAGGGTGGGAGTGAAGCGGGGTGTGTGGCACACCAACGATATCCATTTTTCAGGTGAGTACTCACAAAATGGTATTATTCTTGGTGTGCCACACACCCCGCTTCCCTTTTAAATATTCTTCACTTAATGGGACATCCAAAAGCAGTGTCCACAAGGGATGGGCATCTCAAGGCCAGGTGAAGCATAACTTAAATGACTGCAGTCTGCAGAACTTTGCGGCCAAAAACAGCATCCGCTGAGGCTCGCACATCAACTTTGTAAAACTTAGAAAAAGTATGAACAGAAGACCAAGTGGCGGCCTTACAAACTTGTTCAACAGAAGCTTGGTGCTGAAAAGCCCAAGACGCCCCAATGGTGCGAGTAGAATGAGCAGTGATACGAAAAGGGGGAACTCTTCCCTTAGCAGAATAGGCCGCAGTAACGGCCTGACGTATCCACTTGCTAATGGCAGATTTGGCTGGTGCCAAACCCTTCTTAGGCCCATGGGGCACAACAAAAAAGGAATCCGTCCTACGAAAAGGAGACGTGATAATCAAGTAGTACTTAACACAGCGTACTACATCCAAACAATGCAAAACCCTCTCTTTGTCATTCTTCGGATTAGGACACAAGGAGGGAAGAACAATATCTTGGTTCAAATGAAAAGCAGAAACAACCTTAGGAAGAAAGTCTGGCTTGAACCGAAAGACCACTTTATCCTGATGCCTCTCAAAAGTAAGGCGCCTGGATAGACAAGGCCGCCAACTCCGAGACACGCCGAACCGAAGTGATCGCTACCAAGAAGACAATCTTCTGAGTCAGGGTAGACAAAGCAATATCTTGCAAAGGCTCAAAAGGGGGAGCCTGAAGAGCAGACAGAACCAAATTCAAATCCCAAACCGGGAGTAATGGTTTCCTGGGAGGCCGCACATGCGTAACCCCCTGGAAAAAAGTTTTAACTAAAGGCTTAAGCGCAACACGCTTCTGAAAAAAAAAAAGATAGATAAGGCAGAGACCTGCCCTTTCAACGTACTTAGCTGGAGACCAGAATCCAGCCCTGATTGTAAAAACTCCAGAATCCTGGAGACCGAAAAGACCCTACAAGGAAAAGATCTTATCTCACACCAAGCGATATAGGCTTTCCAAGTCCTATAGTAGGTGATGGAAGAAGACCTCTTCCGGGCACTGATCAGAGTCTTAATGACTGAATCCGAAAGACCCTCCTCCTTCAGGATGGAGGTTTTAGCAGCCAGGCCATCAAACCCAGCGCTGGTAAACTGGGGTAACACAATTGACCCTGAGTGAGCAGAACGGGCCGAAGAGGCAGAACGAACTGGCCCACTGCCAGCCGAACTATGTCTGCGAACCTCACTCGCCTTGGCCACCTTGGGGCCACGAGAACGGCGGACACCTTTTCCAGAGCCAACTTCCGAAGCACCCTGCCCAGCATGGGCATCGGAGGAAACAGGTATAGAAATCCCAGAACTCCCCAGCTCAGGGACATGGCGTCCACTGCCAGAGCCAGAGGATCCTGGGAGAGCGACATGAAGTTCGGGAGCCTGCGAGAGGCAAGCGGGTCCACCTCCGGGGTCCCCCATCGGAGACACAGTGAGCGAAACACCCGAGGATGGAGAGCCCATTCTCCCAGACGGGGAGAGCCCCTGCTCAACCGGTCCGCTACCTGGTTCTTCACCTCTGGAATGTAAACCGCTGAGAGACGAGGAACATGGGACACCGCCCAGGTCAGGATCAGTGACACTTCTCTGAGAGCACTCAGACTGCGAGTCCCTTCCTGATGACCAATGTAAGCAACCGCTGTTTGATTGTCTGAACGCACCTGGACCGGAAGGCCCAGAACGTGCCGAGTCAGGAGAGCAAGCACCCGACGGATGGTTCTCAGTTTCAGAATATTGGTGGGTAAGTGGGCCTCTTGAGGTCCCCACTGCCCCTGAAACTGCAGCTTCTTCCAGAATCCGCCCCATCCCGACAGACTGGCGTCCGCGGTGACAATTTTCCAAAGGAGGGTCAGGAAAAACCTGCCCTACACCAGATTGGTCGAGACCAACCACCACAGGAGGGACTGCCGGACCCGGGAGGACAACTGGAAGGACTGATCCAGCGACCGAGGCTGCTGGTCCCAAGACGCTAACAGAAAAAGCTGAAGCGTTCTCGTGTGAATTTGGGCAAAAGGAAGAAACACTCTGTGTTGATGAGAGTCCAGGCCGGGACAAACCGACCCATCTTTCTCGGGGACTCGAATTCCAGGTCGTAACCGGCCGACACTACCTCCTGGATCCATCTGCCTGGAAACACTTGGTTCCAAACCTGGGAGAAGTGTCGCCATAGTCCCCCCACCCGCACGGGTGAGGGCAGCCCCTCATTGCTGAGAGGGCTTATCAGCAGGTTTGGGCTTGGTGCCCCAGGACTGAGTGGGCCGGCCACGGCCCCTTACCCCGAGTCCAACCTGCACCTCTGGTAGCGGGAAAGGAAGCCCCCCTGCCTGCTCTGAATCCTCGAAAGGAAGGCCTACTGGAACCTGCCCCCCTAAAGGGGCCACGAGGCCTCTTGCGTTGTGGCATCTTACCACCCTTTGCGACTGAATCAATTTTCTCCCTAAACAGACGCAACCCCAAAAAGGGGAGAGCTGTGAGCACCTTCTTAGAAACTGCGTCCGCCGACCACTGACGCAGCCATACTGACCGGCGAATAGCCACCAGCATAGCCGCTGCCTTGCTACTCATAGCCAGCGCATCGTCCTGAGCGGATAGCACATAGGACACAAAAGATTCACACTGCTTAAGCGCAGTAAACTGTTTACAAGCGGGATTGAGATCCTCATATAGCCCCTGAATTAAAGACCTAATCGCCAATAGAAGAAGGGCTGAAGCACACACCGGGCGCAACGCTGACCCGGAATAAATAAAACCATGGCGCGCGTATTGGTCAATCCGACGATCTTCCCCATCTTTAGGGACAGTGGTCTCAGCAGACTGTACCATAGCCGTGCTGGAGAGCCCTAGCACAGGGGTATCGACGTCAGGAGGGACAGACCAAAGCTTTACCAACTCTGGCGGAAAAGGATAACGCTTTTCCCAACTGGAAGGGATTCCAGATAACCGCGTGGGATGTTCCCATTCCTTAAGGACCACCCTCTCAAAGTGGTGTTGTCTGAGAAAAACCCAACGCGGCTGAGGCTCCTTAAACAACTGACCCTTTGGCAGGGTGACAGCCTCAGGTGGATCTAAATTCAAAATTTTAAACATTTGAGCCACAATGGAGGGGGTGTCAAAAACAACCCCCTCCAACCAATCGCCAATGGCATCAGCCTCAAGCTGATCTGCAGGCTCATCTGACTCCAACAGGAATTCTTCCTCGTTCGGGGATCCATCGGACCATTCCACAGGCTCACATAACTCGTCCTGTGGAGCCGAAGGTACCGGAGTCAGGTGCCTCCGTTTTGCAGCGGCCTTTAACCCTGCTTTAACGGGCACTACTTTCCGGGGGCTGGCCGACCCTGCCGCCACCTCGGACTGCGAATCCCCACTTTTGACAGTGTCATGCGGGGTCCGGAACAGGGAGGGCGAGGTAGGCGATGATGAAGGTTGCGATGGGCCAGCAGCCGAAGCAACAGACTGGCGCGCAATGCTCTGCTTTGCACAAGGGATGCAAATAAAGACATCATCAGCTGGGAGTAGAACCCCACAACTTACGCACCCCCCGAATGGCTAAGAAGAACTGTTTCCGGCAATAACGGAAGCCTCCATATGGTGATTTATGGTATTCGCAATTTTTGGGCTTTGAGGCATAAGCCAACCCGGGATGCCCCCTTATTTGTAAATGTCCCGGAAGGGAGGATTTTTATTTATATATATATATATTTTTTTTTTTTTCAAAAAGGAAGGTCCCCCTTAATAATCTATATATAAATATAGATTGTATATATATATATATTTTTTTTTTTCTTTTTTTTTTTAAATATATATACGCAAGTATATATAAATAAATATGTCCCAATTTAGGAGAAAAAGAGACTAGCCAGGCAATAAAGAACTGGGAGGCTACTAATTGAAGGAATCCCAGGATCTGTGGGGAAAAAAACAACCAACAGTAAAAACCCCCAGAAACCAATGGCAACATGCAATATAACATACATACACAGCACCAAGTGCTTTGAAGAGGCAATAAAACTGGCCTCTGATTTTCCTCCTTATATATTTTTCCCCTTTTTTTTTTTTTTTTTTTTTAAACAAAAGTATATTTCCATTAAATATATTACTTTTTAATAAACAGTCAAACCCATAAAAATATAGACGGCCCCACCAGGTGAGGCCGCTTACCTGCCCCAGTAAGGCTTACAAAAGCCCAGCACCCAACCAAAGAGGTGGTGGAGACAGGCAGAAAATGTCAGCGAAGGCGGGAGTGGCCGATTAAAACAAAGGAGAAAAGCGGAGGGGGGAGGGGAGCTGGACAAGGTGAGAAAAGCGCAGGCAGCCAAAAGCAAGCCTGACACCATACAGCCTGCCCCGGTCACCCCTAAAGCTCTGTCTCTACAGGCCAGCAGCAGCAGCCCGCAAAACAGAGACTGCCATATAAGGAGGAATCAAAGTCAGGCCATATGCACACTCACTTGCAGTGCAGCCTGACAACGTTGAAATAAGCAAAACACATGAACATACAGTAAACCATACACACAATACACATCCCTCTACCCCCCCCCCCCCATAGTGAAGGGAGAAGGGACCGTAACGGGAGAGAAAGGGGCTACGGGGACCCTCGGGACAGGGGCATCCCATTTCCAGATCACCATGCCGGATAGCCGCATTGCCCCACGCATGAGGTCGAGCGGAGGAGATAAGCTCCTAGGCACTTAAAGTGCCATCTACCATTTGCCCAGTGAGCAGCCTAGGCTGGGAGGCTTCCATTCCACCATCAAGGTATAAACACTCAAACCAGGCAGAAATAGACCAAAAGGGGGGTGCCGGGGTAAGACCCCGGCTACCTGTAAGCAGGAGACTTCAATCTTCTGTCTTGTCGTCAAGCAGAGAGAAAAATACTGGTGATTGAAGGGAGGTACCAGGTATATATAGGCTGGAAGGGGGCTCGTTACAAGACTTTCTCTCTGCACTGCGTCACCTGGCGGTGAGTTAACCCATTAAGTGAAGAATATTTAAAAGTGAAGCGGGGTGTGGGGCACACCAAGAATAGTAAAGGTTTGCCTTCATGATACATTACCTGCAACTTTGGTATTTGCCAAGAAAATTAGGCGCCATTACTGCCGAGTACGTGTACCTCAGCTGGTTACACAATAAATTACCTGAATAAGCAACAATAAATATTTTTTTGGCTTTAGTTTTATGTGTTTACTATTAAGCAAGATTAAACTGAATGCAAAAGAAATGCACAATGTATTACATAATACAGACACATACACAACTTTACCTATCCAGAAAGTCCATGTCAATGTCTGCATCAGTACTTTTATTAAGGAGCTTATCGGCTGCACCATAAAGGGCTATATAATAGATCACTATAAAAGATAACCCAAATTAGGGTTTTGCTCCACTTTAATAGTCAGACTAATAGTCAAAAGTTATTGAAGAGTAAGCAATGGAAAGTGCAAGTTTACATTAACTGCCGAGCATTTAGAATCTGCATTAACATGCTGCATGGCAGTATTAGGGGTTACTTTTGCACCCCACCCAATCTTTAGTTTTCCTTTATTGTAACCCAAAAAAAAAAAAACCTTTGAACATACGGTGATAATTGCTCAGCTATTATCTGCTGAGCCAGTCTGTGGGCAACAGTAGCATTGATTCTTCTAGTATCTGCACAAAACATTGCATGATGGGTAAAAGCATCTGCACATATAAGAAAAATACAATTTTGTGATTACTCCCCTGTAAAATGGGTATTATAAGTATGTCACACACCCCGCTTCAAGACATTCATTACATGTGGGTATACTGACCTGTAGATGGCGATCTTGCAGAGATGTCAATAAAAAAAGTAAGACCCTCCCGGTCCATAAATACCTGGGACCTCCCACTCATTCCCCAGTATAAAGATAACAGTAAGGTAAAGGGACCAGGAAAGCCAATTAAAACTAACAAAGGTTCACCATATAAAGGATCCAGAATACCAAAGGGCAGGGTGAAGCGGGGTGTGTGACATACTTAGAATAATACCATTTTGTGATTACTCACCTGTAAAATGGGTATTATAAGTATGTCACACACCCCGCTTCAAGACATTCATTACATGTGGGACCTCCAATAGCAGTGTCCATAAAGGGCGGGGATCCAAAAACAAGGCAACAAGGCAAAAACTTAAACCACTGCTGCTTGCAGAACTTTGCGGCCAAAAACAGCATCCGCTGAGGCCCGCACATCAACCTTGTAAAACTTGGAAAAAGTGTGAACCGAAGACCAAGTAGCAGCCTTACAAACCTGCTCAACAGAGGCCTGGTGCTGAAAAGCCCAGGACGCCCCAACAGCACGAGTAGAATGAGCAGCAACACAAAAAGGGGGAATCTTCCCCTTAGCGGAATAGGCCCCAACAATGGCCTGGCGAATCCATTTACTAATGGAAGACTTGGCAGGAGCCAAACCTTTCCTAGGCCCAGAGGGCACCACAAAAAGGGCGTCAGTCCTACGAAAAGGGGAAGTAGCCAACAAATAGTACTTCACACAGCGAACCACATCCAAAGAATGCAAAACCCTCTCCTTGTCATTGCTGGGCTTATGACACAAGAACAATGGTAGAACAGGTAGAAAGGTAGAACAATGTCCTGATTAAGATGAAAAGCAGAGACCTCCTTAGGAAGGAAATCTGGCTTGTAGCAGAAAACAACCTTGTCCTGATGCCTCTCAAAGTAAGGGGCCTTAATGGACAAGGCCGCCAACTCCGATAGACGCCAAACGGAAGTGATGGCAACCAGAAAAACAACCTTCTGAGTAAGCGTAGAAAGTGCAATATCCTGCAAAGGTTCAAAAGGAGGACCCTGCAAGGCAGACAAAACCAAATTTAAATCCCAAACTGGGAGCAAAGGCTTCCTAGGAGGCCGCACATGCGTAACCCCCTGGAAAAAGGTCTTAACCAGAGGATGAAGAGCAAAAGACTTTTGAAAGAAAACCGCCAGGGTAGAAACATGCCCTTTCAGCGTACTAAGCTGCAAACCTAGGTCCAGACCATGTTGCAGAAATTCCAAAACCCTAGGGATAGAAAACTCCCTGCAAGGCAAGGCCCTGACCTCACACCAATCAATATAAGACCTCCAAATCCTATAGTAGATGGCAGAGGAAGACTTCTTTCTAGCCCTAACCAGAGTCTGAATGACAGCATCAGAAAGACCTTCCTCCTTCAAGATAGAGGTTTCAGCAGCCACACCGTCAAAGCCAGCATTGGTAAATTGGGGTAGAGCAGTGGACCCTGAGTGAGCAGAGCCGGCAGAAGGGGCAGATCTAACTGATCCTCTGCCAACCTTACCACGTCTGCGAACCAAACCTGTCTTGGCCACCTTGGAGCCACCAGGATTGCTGACGCGGCCTCTAGGGCCAGCTTGTGCACCACTTTGCCCACCATGGAAAACTGAGGGAACAGGTATAGAAACCCCAGATCCCTCCAGTTCAGAGACATGGCATCCGCTGCCAGAGCCAGTGGATCCCGCGAGAGAGACACACAAATGCCGGAAGCTTGTGATTGTGACGTCCCCCACCGGTGGCAAAGCGACCGAAACACCTTGGGGCTGAGCGACCATTTCCCCCGGCGAGATGACCCCCTGCTCAGGGAGTCCGCCTCCGTGTTCTCCACTCCCGGAATGTACACTGCCGAGATGCATGGGACATTGCTCTCTGCCCAATCCAGGATCAAAGACAATTCCCTGAGGGCACGCCTGCTGCGAGTCCCTCCCTGGTGATTGATGTAGGCGACCGCCGTCCGATTGTCCGACCGAACTTGAACCGGTAGTCCCCGCAACTGATGAGTCAAGTGAGCCAGAACCAACCTGATGGCTCTCAACTCCAGAACAATGATGGGATCGTGAGCCTCCTGATGACTGGCATCTGTCAGAAAGGACCTGCCCCTTGTCAGATTGCTTGGTTTCAGCCACCACCGAAGGGAACGCCGCACCTGGGGGGGACATCATAAAGGACTGATCCAATGACAGCGGGGACCCGTCCCAGGCCGCCAAGAGATGGAGCTGGAGTGTCCTTGTGTGAAACTGGGCAAAGGGAACCGCCTCGAACGATGCCACCATCAATCCCACCAGTCGCATCCCCAGCCGGATGGACGTGCGGGGGATAGATAGGAGACGCTGAGTCAATTCCTGAATCAGAAGAACCTTGGCACGGGGGGGGGGGGGGGGACACCCTGGCCTGAGAAGTATCCAGAGACATTCCCAGGAACTCCACCACCCTGGAGGGAGAGAGGCAGGACTTGGGATAGTTGATCACCCAACCAAAACTCCACGGTCCTGGTAACCAGCTGCGCCTGACTGAGGGAAGACGCCATAATGAGAAGATCGTCCAGATATGGCACGATGCAGATACCCCAGGCTCTGAGGATGGCCATCACTCCTGCCAACACCTTGGTAAAAACCCTTGGAGCCGAGGTAAGGCCAAACGGAAGAGCCACAAACTGAAAATGTAGATTTTCCACGACGAACCTGAGAAATCTCTGGTGTGCCGTAAATACTGGAATATGCAGGTAAGCATCCTTGATGTCTATGGACGACATGAAGTCCCCCTGACGAAGTGAGTGGATGGCTGAGTTTCCATACGGAACTTCCGGGGATGGACGAACCTGTTGAGCAACTATAGATCCAGAATGGGGCGAACGGATCCGTCCTTCTTGGGCACCGTGAACAAATTGGAATAGAAGCCCAGGCCCCGGTCTGAGGGGGGCACCGGACAGATGACAGCCATGTCCAAGAGACTTGCTACTGCCGCCCGAAGCCCCTGAGCGGCCAGAGGATCTGACGCCACCCAAGACCTGAAGAATCTGGGAGGGGGCCGGAACTCTAACGCCAGCTTGTAACCGGAAGACACCACTTCCTGAATCCACCTGTCCGAGACCTCTTGGACCCAGATCCGAGAGAAGAGTTGCAGCCGTCCCCCCACCCGCAAGGGTGAGGGTGCCCCCTCATTGCTGAGCCGGCTTGGCAGCGGCTTTAGGCTTAGAGCCCCAACTGTGCCCTGGACGGGCCCGGCCCCTGGACCAGGAATCACCTCTGGACGAGGGGAAAGCCGAACCCCTGCCAACTCTAGCCCCACGAAAGGACTGAGAGAAGGAAGCCGCCCCCCGAAAGGGGCGACGCTGCTTTTTCCGCTGAGGTAAATTACCTCCCTTCGCCACCGAACCCAATTTCTCTCCAAAGAGCCGCAACCCCACAAAGGGAAGGGCCATAAGCGACTTTTTGGACACAAAATCAGCCGCCCACTGGCGTAACCAAACCGACCGCCGGATAGCTACAAGCAAGGCCGAAGCTCTGCTACACATCACCAATGCGGTCAGCAAAAAGGACAAAAATAGCTCACATCGCTTAAGGGCGGCAAACTCCTCACTAGCCGGGTCAAGCCCGGAAGAGGTCAACAGTCCTCTAACAACCAACCTGGCAGCTACCAATAAAAGCGCCGAAGCACAAACCAGCCGCAAGGCCGACCCAACACTGGCAAAACCATGACAAGCCATCTGGTCAATGCGTTTATCCTCACCATCCTTGAGAGTAGTGCACTCCGGAGAATGCAGGATTGAGGAGCTGGACAACCCCAAAACAGGAGCATCCACCTCGGGGGGGGGGGGGCGACCAGTGCTTCACCGCGTCCGCCGGAAAGGGATATTTTTTGTCCCAACCCGGAGGCCGAGTCGGCCTCTCCCATTCCTTGAGAATGATACCATCAAAATGCTTTTGATAAGGAAATTCCAAGCGCGGCTTGGTCACCTCAAAGAACCCCCCCCTTCAGCGGAGGATCCGCCTCGGGGGGAGAAATAGCCAGGACCTCAGACATATGAGCCAGGACCCTAGAGATATCCAAGGAATCCCCCTGGCCCTGCTCGGTAATCGGAGCCCTCAGACTCCTCAAACAGCTTCGCTTCCTCAACCGGGGAACAATCAGACCAATCCAGGGAGTCAAACTCCTCCATATCAAAGGCCTGCGTGGCTGTATACAAATGTTTTCGCTTTGCCGTGACCTTTTTGGCAACAGCACTGGAAAACAATTATTCAAGATTGGCCAATCTGGCACACACCTCAGATTGCGACTCCCCGCCAATGACCACATCACATGGGGCACGTGTCAAGTGAGGGGGAGACGGAGAGGAGACTGGCGGAGCAGAACCAGACGCCTGAGATCCAGACTGCCGCGTAATAGACCGTTGTGCACAGGGTACACAAAAATACATCATCCCCCAAAAGGGATACCCCACACCCCAAACACAGCATGGATTGCCCCGAGGGGGGGCACAAGACCAGTATCCGGGAAAGCCTCCATATGGTGATTTTTGATATATATATGCACAATGTCCCGAGGGAATTACGCAGTAATGCAACCCGGGATGCCCCTTTAAGTCCCGCGTGGGAGGAATTACAGACCCCTAAATTTAACCAGGGACCCTAGGACCGGGAGAACCCCCCTTTAATAGGCACAATGGTCCACCTGGAACACACAAACACAGCAATCAGACCACATAGGAATTGTCCAAAGGGGTTAATAATAGAAGCGTTGCCAAGCAACCCCAAGGAGGGGCATGATCAACAATAAAAAACTAATGGGGCCACAGGCCACTCACCAACAGACACGCCGCTAGCCTGGCAGTGGAATGAAAAGGCGCGTAGGCAGAGGAAGAGGGAAGGTGCGCTGCGCCCGGCCCCGCCCCTTCCCCGTCGCTCCCGGCCAGAAGCCTAGACCTGAACCGCGGCGCCCGCGCCCGGCCCCGCCCTGAGGGGAAGAAGCTCCCCCTGTACCATAGAACAGCCGCCATGACTAACACCGGAGGCCGGCGCCGGTCTGAGTACCACACAAGCGCAAGCAAGTTAAGCACCACACACACACATACAATAAAGAAAGAATCTATAAGGGACCAGGACCCCCCCTCTAAGGGTATCCGGGAGAGGGGGAATCCAAGCTAGGGTGGGAGGCCAAGGGACAGGGCATCCCAAACCGGGGTCACCAACCCGGTTAGCCGCCTACCCCTTTTATGGAGTCTCACGGCAGAGCGTAGCTCTTGAGCACCTAGGGTGCCATCTACCATTGCCCGAACCAGCAGCCTAGGCTGGGAAGCAGTAAAATCAAAGAATCCGGGCAGGAATATATCAAATAGAAGGCCGGGAGTCATCCCGGCTACGTGCAAGGAGGAGACATCCATCTTCTGACTTGCTCGCCGTCTGCAGAGATGAAAGACTGGGGAATGAGTGGGAGGTCCCGGGTATTTATGGACCGGGAGGGTCTTACTTTTTTTATTGACATCTCTGCAAGATTGCCATCTACAGGTCAGTATACCCACATGTAACGAATGTCTTGAAGCGGGGTGTGTGACATACTTAGAATAACAGCAATAGCAATAAGCTGTTATTCCCAAACAGACTGGCTCAGGAGACAATATAAAATGCATCCATTTTCCCCTGTAAAAGCAGAAAAAAATCTATTAACCCAGCTGTGTCTCTTTTCAGCAGGTTGTATATGAATCCTATCCTCTTGTAATATAGTATATGATCATTTCTGTTCAAATTCCTTTAAAATCTAAATTTTAAAAGTTTTTTTGGGGGAGGCATACTGAAAGGCTTTATATATAGCCTATTTTAATGAACCCTGCATCTCAGGCTTGCTTTAGCCTACACCCAGGGTCAGCCTTTGTGGTGAACAGATTAAGCACTCGGCATCCTAGGGGGGGCTGGATGTTATTTTAGGTAGGTACTGGTGCTGTTCTTAGCTGGACTGATCCCTCTGCTGGTAACCAAGGCATGTGGTGGGCCTTAGGAATGGAAGCACAGGAACAAGTGCATGCTGTTGTTTCCCCCACCACAGGTGCCAGTCTAGGCAGCACTTCACAATTCCGCTAGAAGCCCTTGGATCCTTCTAAAGGTTTGCGTCTATGGAGAAAGTTTGTTTTGCGTGGAAGTCTATTGGAAATCAGAGAGTCTGTTTTATTCCTGGGGAAGAGGGTGCCACCCGCTCTGCTCTTCTAAAGTCATTGTCCTGGCACACTCAAAAGTATTCTAGTTGTGTAGGGCTACACATGCAATGTTCCTTTTTTTATTATAATAATGGGGTTTTATTGGGGTTTTTATGAATGTTATACAAGACAATTATAGGAAGGAGTCGTGTACGTACAAAAAGCTGAAGCTGTTACAGGATAATAAAATACAATAGTAACATATTCAACTGCTGTTGTAGTAAGCCTTTAAATGTAAAATCTATGGGCTGCTTCTCCAGTAAGTGTCAAGCCCGTGGATCCACGATCCAGGATTCAGTGTTGTGGTCTCATCGCCGGTTCAGGGTCTTCAGTGGGGCAGAGAACAGTGGTTTTCTGGCCCACGTGCCAGCTTCTTTCATCTCGATTGCTGCCACAGGAAGGGTCTTTTTATACCAGCGAGTGAAAGGCAAAGTGGAGTGAGTGGTGGAAGCTGGGAATGGGAACAGGACGCCGATCCTCTGCACCGCTCCTGGCTTCTACAGCTCACTTCTGGCTATCAGAAGCAGCGATGGGCGACATGGGACAGCAGTGGTCATTGGTGAAAAGGGGTTAAATAATTACAAAAAAAGAAAATATATTAATGGAATTTTTAATGGGATTTTTGTTTTTACATTTAACCCTTTGGAGTGGTTGGCATATTACCTGCCGGCAAATGAGTGACTTGCCAAAACCCCACCCCCTTACCTGCTTCCCCAAAAGACCAGGGGGTGCAGAGGAGCCTGATGCCTATGTGGGCTATTCAGGCTGGTAGCCTTATGGCCAGGGGTCGGCCACTCAGCCTCTGCATCCTGGTCTACCAACCAAAATGAATGCCAAATTTACAAGCAATATGATTTTATTAAAAAAAAAAAAAAAAAAAGGTAGGCTGGCACTGCAAGTGTTAATAGACATCTCAACCTTCATTGTCCTGCATCTGTCAAGTAAATGCTTTTTATTTAAAAATATATTAAAACTGGTATGGAGTGGTTTTGAGTTCGAAGAACAGGAGGGTAAGGTTAAAAAAGAGGGGAGGGGGGATTCTACAGGGCAAGTGGCAGGCAAGGCAGATTTGTAGGAATTATAGTATCCTGGAGGGCATAAGAGTAAGGATACACTGAGAGGCAGAGATTCAGAGTGGCAAGTCTTGAAGTATGGAGTTTCGGGGGGGCATGGTGTCAATTTGAGGGTGCACATTAGGTTTTGTCCTGATAGACAGGGAACAGGGTGCCAACCTACAGTCTTGCCGGGGGGGTATGGGTTTGCATTGAGCCTGGGTGGCCATCTAAATATAAAAAGTGCCAACAAGGGCACATTCAAGGCAGGGTGTAAGGGGAATACATTGATTTTCAATACATATTTTGTTAAAACATTAGAAAACAATACCATGCTGATGTATCCAGGAAGAATACAGTTTATGCTGTAAATTACTGTAAAAGTATCAGATGTAAATAGAGTCTAATTAGCTTGCCAGAGTTATCATCAGGGCAGATGTCTTGAATGGGTCCAAGCCAAAAATGCTAACTGCTTTTAATTAAATGTGCCACTTAACACAAATACACTTATATCATGTCATTACAGAGTTATGAAATGCGAGCTGAAGCATTTCAGCACTGGTGATACTAGTGCCAGCTTTTTGGGGGGGAGGGCCATAGATGGAGGCATTGTATGCTTGCGCACACACAATTATTTCTTCGCATTTGCATCAGAGCAGTGTGCCCCAAGCAGTGGGCTGCCTTGAACACCTCAGTAATGTCCCATGGCAAGGAATGAAACCTGCAATCCTCCAGTCACAAGATTGCTTCCTCAAGGCAACGTCTGCCCCTAATCCAGGCCATGAGTGCCCCTATTACTGTTTGTATCAGGTGATTACTGACAACGGGTAAGGGAATGGCACAGAGCACAACGCTACATGTCTTTTCATAAAATACAAAGTTGAAAATCTACTTGGTTTGAATAAAGTGCAAAAAAAATGCAGGTAAGTGCATGGCATCAGAGGAAGAAGCCCCATCATATTTCATGTGTGCACAGCTCTGGGGTTATGCATCTTTTACTACTATCTTTAAACATCCATTCAAGGGCAAGAGAAACTACATGTTTTTGAATCCCCTGCATTCAACTGGCAGTTGAATAGACTTATTAACACTCACTGTAAGTGCTCTAATTCTTCTTATACTTCATCGTGCCTGTTAACTTTTCCTTTCTGTAGATGGCATGTGGATGCAATGTTATTTCCATGTGGAGCTAGATGGCAATTCTAAAAGATAATACCCCCCATTAAAGTCTTACGTCTTTGCTAGAGCCGTTGGAATATTCGGAGAGGCCGAGTTTTGAGAGTTTTCAACTCACAAATTCGAAAAGAAAATATTTAATGTATTAAAGTCTAGGCAAAAAGCACATACTGTACTCCCCTCATCGAAACGAAGGTCATATTTAATATAAAATATTTAATGTATTGAAGTCTAGGCAAAAAAGCACATACTGTACTCCCCTCATCGAAATGAAGGTCATATTTAATGTAAAATATTTAATGTATTGAAGTCTAGGCAAAAAGCACATACTGTACTCACCTCATCGAAACGAAGGTCATATTTAATATAAAATATTTAATGTATTGAATTCTAGGCAAAAAGCACATACTGTACTCACCTCATCGAAACAAAGGTCACTGCAGGACTTTGTTGTGATACCCGGTATGTTTTGTTACCTTCCTGATTGTATCAAATATTTGTCTCAACGTGTACCCTTTTTTTTTTTTTAAATTAAACATAAATAAAATTGTAAGCTTATCCCTTATTACTCTACAAGCTCAGTAAAACACTGACTCATTCCATCTGCTGAACAGTAGTGAAACAGACCTGTTTCTGAACTGATCGGTAGGACCCATGCTCGGTGGCAGTGTTCACATGTCACTGTTTGGAGCAACATCTGCTGTAGCAGTGAATCAGATTACTGGTGAACGTGTGGTGAAGTTAAACTGTATTATCAAACATTCATGGTTGTCTCCAATCCAGTGAACAATCACTAGGCACATTTTTCAACCTATAAGACAGGACAATCATCACAAAAGGTACAACAATATAGGCCGAAGCTGGAACTGATGCAGAAACTGAAAAGGAAAGGTTGTTCAGGCATAAAACTATCTATTAAAAGCCTAGATTTCATTGCAAGTGTTAAGTAGGATAAGACAAGTAGGATCACAATAAAAGAAAAAGGGAACCATAGTTAAGATTTTACCTATCCCCTGTATGGTGTTAGCATAGACCTTCAAGAGCCTAATAGTAAATGCAGCCCAGTTCACCATAGTTAGCTTTTTTAATGCAACAGATAGCTGTTAATGTAGCCATAGGGCCCTCCATATGCATCTGTATGCCCCTCCATCTGTATGCCTGTATTAGCTGCAATTTATACAAATAAGAAAAACAAGAGATACAGGTTGAAATTCCCACACATTGTAAGAGGCCCAACATTTGACCTTGTATTTTTTACTTACTCAGTCACTCGCTAACATGCCACAGATGAGACAAATAAAGCATGTAATAGAATAATTGTGATGTCATAAGTTACACACTAGATAAGGCCTTCCAATATTCTTGTATTTAACATTAAAATATTCCTCATAATATAAATCATTCTTGTATCTGACCTTTCAGAGATGCAATATGAACCTAAGCTGCCATTATATAGTCCAGCGAAACCACACATGGATAATCACAGATTAATGCAATAGCTGAATCAAGATTCTGGTAAGCAGAGTTCTAAATTCATAATACATTTTTCACAGGGTGTATTTTAAAGTGACCCAGCAGAATACACAGGAAATGAGATGTAGACCTGTCTGGAAAGAAACTCTGCGCTAAAATACGACGGTGAAGCAAAGTTTTGGAGAACTGGGAGGGTCCTTTACCACTGGGAAAATATCAGATTTTTACCAATTATGATCTTTGATTTGTACTAGATATTTAAAAGCTGAAGTAGTACTTTTTCAAAGAAACATTTCATATCAATCATATATTCTACTTTGGATTTTTTCATTGCTAAATGACTTGGATTTTAAACAGATCATTATAATAAAATCACATCTGGCATATAAAATGTAGAAAATTAACAATGTTCTAAAATTGTGCTTTTAGGGCCAGTTGACGTGAACAACATTGTGGGTTGCTTGCCATAAGGCATTTTAAAAAGTTGAATTTCAAATGTAACAGTTGTAGCTTTAAGTTCTGCCTGGCAACAGCAAAAAAATTACAATTTTGCATTTCTTATAAAATTGTGCTTCATTGTTCATAAATACATTATATATAAATAATCATTCTGTATAGCACAAAATGTTACTTAAATTTACCAAGCTCTATTTACATATGAACAAGAACAAAGCATGATTCCAGCAGACTAAAATATAGCGAAAACTTCTAATATCTACAATGCTTAAAAGGATGTGGACAAAATGTTTACCTATTAGGTTTAGTGATGTATTGACCATAATTAAAGGACCTCTGTAGACAAAGGCAATTGTTAGACCATTGTGAAGGGCAACGTTTGGCACTGTCCTAACTGTTTTCCATTTTTAAATTGAAGAATAAATAGGCAAAATATCGAGGTTTTAGAGTTTTACATTATGATTTTGCTTCTGAAGCAAGTGGGCGTGGCACTTAGCTCTATAACCAGTATAATGGGCAGGGTCTGTAAGAGCCCAATATAGTACTATTGTGTATATTATATATGTAATATATATATTATATATGTATATAGTAATTAAAATGAATATATACCATACACCATAAGTGCATTTTTTTATAACATAAGGCAAACAATAGAACAAAATATGGCAATAATATTTTTTTTTATGTGCATTTATACATTTACAAACTATTATCTGTGTTCTAATGCACTGGTTAGAATCTAAACACACCACTTTAGTTTGTTCATTCCAGATTACAACTACAACCATGCAGACAGCTACCGGTGATTCATACTGGTGGTCTATGGCAAAGGAATGCAGGGGCGTGTACCACTTCTCTTTTGCTAGTTCCAGTAACAGCTGCGTTCTGACAGTAACAGAGTGCAGACATAAGGAGGTGAACTATTGAATGAATGTTTATGCAATTTGCCTAGAGTGTCCCTTTAACTAACAGGGCATACAATAAGCAATAAACTTCATTAGACGAACACTTGTGGTAATATTAGCCTAGCTGAAGAGCTCAGTTCCATAGTATCCCTTTTCCAACAGCAGCTTAATCACAAAGCTTATAGCAAGTAGAAAAAAAACCCTCTGGAAGCAATCCTAAGAGCCATGCTCAGCATTTGTTATTGGCTGGGGCAGTGAATAGTATGCCCAGCTGGGTTACAGAGGTTTTGGTTACAGAGGATTTTGTTATATTTATTAAACCGGACCTTCAGTATTAATGAAAAGCCCTTACATTCCAGCATCTAAAATATCATTTTCCTAAGAAAACCCTGGATATCCCTTCAAAAATCACAGGAACATGTGTAGTGCAAAATAGTGAAAAATGGTATGGCAACAGAGTGACAAAAACTCTAGATAGGCTGGCAGTTAAAGTTATTAATCTCAATAGGAGGCTCTTTACACATCATTGGTTCTGGACAAACTGACTGCCAAGCAGTATTGTGACCGCCAGTGTGGTGAGGGCCGTGCTCGCAAGCTTACATTCTTAAAGCATGTATTGAGGATTTTTGATATGTTAAACTGGACCTTCACCACGATTTATTGAAAAGCCCAAACCCTTAAAAATGATTCCCCAGCATCTAAAGTGAATATAGTTTAAGTTTTTAGTCACTTATTATTATTATTATTATTGTTTATTTATATAGCGCCATCAACTTCTGTAGCGCTTTACAAGGTAAGAAACAGACAAGGTAAAACATATAGCACAGAGAACAATACAAAATTAGATGCCACAGGTTAAAACCAAGTGTTGTGAGCACAGGAGAAAATAGGGAGGAGTGCCCTGCCCTTGCGAGCTTACAGTCTAAAGGATGGGGGTGGAGACAAAGGGGACGGGGTCACAAGTGGTAGAGCCTGAGTATGGCTGCATGTGCCATTGAAAGTTATAGTAGTTGCTTAAGCCAGGTCATATGCTTGTCTGAAGAAGTGAGTTTTGAGGGCGCTTTTTTAAGGCTTGGAGTGATGGAGAGTGGCGGATCGAGCGGGGGAGTGCATTCCAGAGAAGTGGGGAGGCACGGGAGAAGTCTTGAAGGCGGGAGTGTGAGGAGGTAACCAAGGAAGAGGACAGGAGAATGTCAGAGGCAGAGCGGAGGTTGCGCTTTGGTTGGTAATGCTGGATCAGAGATGAAATGTAGGAAGGGGCCTGGTTAGAGAGAGCTTTGTAGGTTAGCACTAGAAGTTTGAACTGAACTCTATGGGAGACAGGTAACCAGTGGAGTGATTGACAGAGGGGAGTAGCACTGGAGAAGCGATAGGAGAGATGGATGAGGCGAGCAGCAGAGTTTAGGATAGATTGGAGGGGAGCCAGTCTGTTTGTTGGCAAACCACAGAGGAGGGTGTTGCAGTAGTCCAGCCGGGATATGACCAGGGCGTGCACTAGCATTTTAGTGGTGACAGGTGAGAGGAAGGGACGGATGCGAGATATATTTTGAGTT
Organism: Gastrophryne carolinensis; assembly: GCA_027917425.1. Lineage (NCBI taxonomy): Eukaryota > Metazoa > Chordata > Amphibia > Anura > Microhylidae > Gastrophryne > Gastrophryne carolinensis. Next base: position 209,034,803 of record CM051238.1, read on the forward strand.
GGAGGCGACAGGAGGTGGCTAGGGAGTGAATGTGAGGTGTGAAGGAGAGAGAGGAGTCCAGAATGACACCCAGGCATCGAGCTTGAGGAGTTGCAGTTATTGTAAGATTATTTACAGAGATTGTGGTGTTAGAGAGGGGAGGGGAGTGAGATGGTGGGAAAATGACCAGTTCAGTTTTGTCCATGTTCAGTTTAAGAGAGCGAGATGTCATGAAGGAAGAGATGGCTGTTAGACAGTCAGGAATGTGAGAGAGGAGAGAAGAGAGATTCGGGCCAGAGAGGTAGATCTGAGTGTCGTCTGCATAAAAGTGATATTGGAAGCCTAGCGAGGTTATTAGTTGTCCTAGACCAGAAGTGTATATTGAAAAAAGTAGGGGTCCTAGGACTGAGCCTGGTGGTACCCCTACAGACAGAGACCGGGGAGAGGAAATGGTGTTTGAGTAAGATACACTAAATGTGCGGTGAGAGAGATAGGAGGCGATCCAAGAGAGTGCGAGATTCCAAGAGAAGAAAGAATATTGAGAAGCAGAGCATGGTCGACAGTGTCAAAAACAGATGATAAGTCAAGAAGAATGAGAGCAGAGTAGTGACCTTTGGATTTGGGTGTTAGTAGATCATTGGTGACTTTGGTGAGGGCTGTTTCGGTAGAGTGACACGAGCGGAAACCAGACTGGAGGGGATCTAGGAGGGAGTTTGTAGACAGATAATTTGTAAGTTCTGTATGGACATGCTGTTCAAGAAGCTTTGATGAGAAAGGAAGCAGAGAGATTGGGCAGTAACTGGGGAGGGCAGAGGGGTCCAGAGAGGGTTTTTTGATGAGTGGAGTTATAACAGCATGCTTATAGGCGGAGGGAAAGGTACCAGTTGAGAGGGAGAGGTTGAATAAAGATGTTAGGGCTGGAATGACAGATGGAGACAGTTGAGGGATAAGGTGGGATGGAATGGGATCAAGGGAGCAGGTGGTCAGGTGAGCCTTTGAGACCAGGAACGAGAGACCTTGAGCAGTTAACACTGTGAAATGAGTTGATGAATGGGACAGGGGGGATGTTGGTAGGAGAGAGGTGTTCTGGGGGGGGGAAGCCACTTCGAATCCTGACGATTTTTTCTTTGAAGTATGTGGCAAACTGCTCAGCCGTTAGCTGTGAGGATGGAGGAGGTGGCGGTGGGCGTAGAAGGGAGTTGACAGTGTTAAATAGCTGTTTAGGATTCCGGGCCTGTGCCGATATGAGTGATGTGAAATATTCCTGTTTAGCAGAGGAAAGGACAGTCCTGAGTTCCTGAAGGGCTTTCTTGTATAACAGGAAGTCCTCCTTGGTTTTGGATTTCCTCCAATGCCGTTCAGCAACTCGAGAATGCCGTTTCAATGTTGCAGTGTTAGTGTTAAGCCATGGTTGTCTTTTTTTGGCCTGATGGCGACTGTAGTTAAGGGGAGCAACGGAGTCAAGGGCAGCAGTTAGTGTGTTATGGTAGTATGAAGCGGCAGCGTCTACATTGGTAAATGAGGGCAGGGTGTGAAGGGGATGTAAAGCATTGGAGAGAGATTGAAGGTCTAGGTTTCTGAGGTTCCTGCGAAGAATTGCAGGTTTGTGTGCAGGGGGGGGGGGGGGGGGGCTAGTGGTAAGGGAAGAGAGTGTTAGTAAGTTGTGATCAGAGAGGGGAAGTGGGGATGAGGAAAGACTGGATACAGAGCAGAGGTAAGTAAAGAGCAGGTCAAGCGTATGTCCATCTTTATGGGTGGAGCTGGTAGACCATTGTTTGAGGCCAAAGGAGGTAGTTAGGGATAATAGTTATTTATTCTTACTTATTATTCTTTCCCCCACTGGGCTGCTGCCATCTTGAATCCGAAGCATCACACTTACTGAGCAGAGGAGAGAGGGATAAAGTACAGGGGGACGGGTTATATCTGTGCTTTGCTCAGACAGAGCAGAGCTGGGGTCAGGAAAAGGTCAGCAATCCCAGAATGCAGAGCAGCACAGTCAGAAGGCACTTCTTGTTTGCAGGCTGCCTGATGTTTCATGAGCCGCCATCTTTGATGTTTAAAGGCTCATAACATGCAGTAGATGCAGGTAGGATGATTTTTAATGTGAGCAATCTGTATGTACAGGGTGTAGGAAACATCCGCTTTAAACCAAACCTTCACCCTGAATAAGTGCATATTTTATATGTTTCCCACACCCTGTACATACAGATTGCCCACATTAAAAATCATCCTACCTGCATCTACTGCATGTAATGAGCCTTTAAACATCCAAGATGGCAGCTAATGGAGCATTAGGCAGCCTGCAAACAGGAAGTGTCTTCTGACTGTGTTGCTCTGCATTCTGGGATTGCTGTCCTTTCCCCGACCCCAGCCCTGCTCTGTCTGTGCAAAGCACAGCTATAACCCCACCCCTTGTACTTTATCCCGCTCTCCTCTCCTCAGTATGCGTGATGCTTCTGAGTCAAGATGGCGGTGCCCGTATCCTAGAGTCCTGAACAGAGTTGCAGCCCAGTAGGGAAAGAATAATAAGTGACTAAAAACGTAGAATATATTAATATTGTTGTTTTCTCAACATTTTGGGGTGAAATATGTTTTTACAATTTGTAGTGCTTTTTTTGTAATAAAAAAATGTCAATAGTTTTTTGAATAAAATCTTATTGCATGCAAAAGTCCCATTTCTCCCAGTTACAATGGTACCACATATGTATTGGTAGACACCCTTCCTGCCTAGCAGCCTCCCCCAAACTGAAACAGCGCTTTAGGATATTTTCTGCTAAAATACAACTGCTATGCGCACCATGCAGTTTTTCAAGAAAAACAACCTTTTGCATTTGAAATACCCCTAAAAACTATATATTCTCTGGTAATCTCTCAATTCTTTGATTGCAATTTCCTAAAAAAACAAAAAAAAAAAAAAACATTTTCTTAAAAAAAAATATGCAAACAAGAAAAAACAAGTTGAATCTGAAAAAGCAAGGCCCCCCCGAACAGAAAAATACCCAACATGCATAGGTACTGACAAGGGAAGAGTTGGAAAACACCAGAAAGTAAAGCATGCCCGTAATGGTAATTTTACTTGAGATGTGCTCCCCCTACGCGTTTTCAACCAAAACAACCCTTTACATTTGGAATACCCTTACAAACCATATATTCCCTGAAAGTAAATGTTAAGCTTTCTAGACGTACCCATCTTATTGTAGTGGGCGCATCTTTCAGGAAGTGATCCTTCGAAGAATTCTTTGGTTGCACAGGGTTTAGCTTAAAAAAAAAATGAAGAAAAAAGTAGAATATAAAACACATTTCCCCAAAATATCAATATGCAAGCAAACAAGCTAAATCTGAAAGCACAAGGTCCCCTCAGCAGAACAATACCCAACATGCATAGGTACTTCTAACTGCCAGCCTACTTGAGATTTTTTCACCCTCTGTTGACAGGACATTTTTCACCATTTTGCTCTACGTTTAGCTGTGATTTTTGCAGGAATTTCCATGAACATTACATGTTGTTTTGCGGCAGAGTTTAGGATTTAACATGAAATGTCTTGTTTGCAATTTTCCACTGTTATTTTAATATTTCTGAGTTAAAGTGGACCAACACCCTCCTAGATTGGCCCGGGAATCTATAAGATTCTCCAGATAAGAATCATTACACTTGGGTATTACTCTGCCAGATGGCGCTGGACTGCAGAGACCGCAAAACTGGCTCCTCCCAGCCCCTGAAAATACCATTTTGTGAGTACTCACCTGAAAAATGGATATTGTCAGTGTGCCACACACCCCGCTTCCCCTTTAATTCTTACGATTGGGTTACTCACCGCAGGTGACGACGTTGCAGAGAGGAAGTCTTGTAACGAGCCCCCTTCCGGCCTATATATACCTGGTACCTCCCACTTAACACCAGTGATTTAAAAAGCAGAAAGACAAGGTACCAGTAAATCTAACGGTAACCTCAAAATAAATTAAAGCTTCACCATATAAAGGATTCGGGATACCGAAAAGGGCGGGGTGAAGCGGGGTGTGTGGCACACTGACAATATCCATTTTTCAGGTGAGTACTCACAAAATAGTATTATTCTCAGTGTGCCAGACACCCCGCTTCCCCTTTAATTCTTACGATTGGGACATCCAAAAGCAGTGTCCACAAGGGATGCGTATCCGAAGGCAAAAATGAAGCATAACTTAAATGACTGCAGTCTGCAGAACTTTGCGGCCAAAAACAGCATCCGCTGAGGCCCGCACATGAACCTTGTAAAACTTAGAAAAAGTATGAACAGAAGACCAAGTAGCGGCCTTACAAACTTGTTCAACAGAAGCTTGGTGCTGAAAAGCCCAAGACGCTCCAACGGCACGAGTAGAATGAGCAGTGATACAAAAAGGGGGAACTTTCCCCTTAGCAGAATAGGCCGCAATAATGGCCTGACGTATCCATTTGCTAATGGAAGATTTGGCCGGCGCCAAACCCTTCTTAGGCCCACAGGGCACAACAAAGAAGGCATCCGTTTTACAAAAAGGAGAAGTAATAATCAAATAGTACTTAACACAGCGTGCCACATCCAAACAATGCAAAACCCTCTCTTTGTCATTCTTAGGCTTAGGACACAAGGAGGGAAAAACAATATCCTGATTCAAATGAAAAGCAGAAACAACCTTAGGAAGAAAGTCTGGTTTGAACCGAAAGACCACTTCATACTGATGCCTCTCAAAGTAGGGAGCCTGAATAGACAAGGCCGCCAACTCCGAGACACGCCGAACCGAAGTGATAGCTACCAAGAAGACAATCTTCTGAGTCAGGGTAGACAAAGCAATATCTTGCAAAGGCTCAAAAGGAGGAGCCTGAAGAGCAGAAAGAACCAAATTCAAGTCCCAAACAGGGAGTAATGGTTTCCTGGGAGGCCGCACATGCACCACCCCCTGGAAAAAAGTTTTAACTAAAGGATGAAGCGCAAAACGCTTCTGAAAAAAGATAGATAAGGCAGAAACTTGCCCTTTCAAGGTACTTAGCTGAAGACCAGAGTCCAGCCCAGATTGTAAAAACTCCAGAATCCTGGAGACCGAGAAGACCCTACAAGGAAAAGATCTACTCTCACACCAAGCGATATAGGCTTTCCAAGTCCTATAGTAGATGATAGAAGAAGACCTCTTCCGGGCACTGATCATAGTCTTAACGACCGAGTCAGAAAGACCCTCCTCCTTCAGGATGGAGGTTTCAGCAACCAAGCCGTCAAACCCAGCGTTGGTAAATTGGGGTAACACAGCCGACCCTGAGTGAGCAGATCGGGCCGAAGAGGCAGAACAAACTGGTCCACTGCCAGCCGAACGATGTCTGCGAACCATACTCGCCTTGGCCACCTTGGGGCCACGAGAATGGCGGACACCCTTTCCAGAGCCAGCTTCCGAACCACCCTGCCCAGCATGGGTATCGGAGGAAACGGGTACAGAAAACCCAGATCCCCCCAGCTCAGGGACATGGCATCCACTGCCAGAGCCAAGGGATCCTGGGAGAGCGACATGAAGTTCGGGAGCCTGCAATTGTGACAAGAGGCAAACAGGTCCACCTCTGGCGTCCCCCACCGGAGACACAGTGAGCGAAAAACCTGAGGATGGAGAGCCCATTCTCCCAGATGGGAAGAGCCCCTGCTCAACCGGTCCGCTTTCTGGTTTTCCATCCCTGGAATGTACACCGCCGAGAGACAAGGAACATGGGCCTCCGCCCAGGTCAGGATCAGAGACACCTCCCTGAGCGCACCCCGGACTGCGAGTCCCTCCCTGATGATTGCTGTTCGGTTGTCTGAACGAACCTGGACCGGAAGGCCCAGAACGTGTTGAGTCAGAAGGGCAATAACCCGACGGATGGCTCTCAGTTCCAGAATATTGATGGGTAAGTGGGCCTCTTGAGGTCCCCACTGCCCCTGGAACTGAAGCTCCTTCCAGAATCCCCCCCATCCCGAAAGACTGGCGTCCGTGGTGACAATTTCCCAAAGAGGGGTCAGGAAAGACCTGCCCTTCACGAGATTGGCCGAGACCAACCACCATTGGAGGGACTGCCGGACCCGGGAGGACAACTGGAAGGGCCGATCCAGCAACCGAGGCCGCCGGTCCCAGGATGCCAACAGATAGAGCTGAAGCGTCCTCGTGTGAATTTGAGCAAAAGGAACTGCCTCGAACGAGGCAACCATCAACCCTACCAGCCTCATCCCCAGACGGATGGACGGCCGAGGATTGGAAAGTAGGACCCGAGCCCACTCCTGAATCAGATACATTTTGGACTGGGGGAGAAACACTCTGTGTTGAAGAGAGTCCAACTGCATCCCCAGAAAGGACACCACCCTGGCCGGAGCGAGGGAGGACTTGGGAAAGTTGATCACCCAACCAAAGCTTTCCAGCGTGGAGACCACCATCCTGGTGTCTGTCTCTGATTGATTGAGGGACGGAGCCATGATGAGAAGGTCGTCCAAATAAGGTACGACACGAATGACCCGAGATCAGAAAATGGCCATCACCCCTGCCAGCACCTTGGTGAACACTCTTGGAGCCGAGGTAAGGCCAAACGGAAGTGCCACGAATTGAAAATGCTGATCTTTCATCACGAATCCATCCTTGATGTCTATGGACGTCATGAAGTCCCCCTGCCGAAGAGAACCGATGGCCGAACGCAAAGTTTCCATGCGAAACTTCCGAATACGGATGAACCTGTTGAGTAATTTCAGGTCCAGGACGGGACGAACCGACCCGTCCTTTTTGGGGACTACGAAAAGATTGGAGTAGAAACCGAGGCCCATCTCTAAGCGCGGTACCGGCCGGATGACCGCCATTTCTAAAAGACTCCTTACCGACGCCAGGAGCCCCTGTGCGGCCAAAGGATCGATGGGCACCCGAAAGAAATGTGAAGGAGGGCGAGACTCGAACTCCAGTTTGTAACCAGATGACACCACCTCCTGGATCCATCTGTCCGGAACCACCTGGTCCCAAACCTGGGAGAAGTGTCGCAATCGTCCCCCCACCCGCACGGGTGAGGGCAGCCCCTCATTGCTGAGCGGGCTTGCCAGCAGGCTTGGGCTTGGCGCCCCAGGACTGACCGGGACGGCCACGGCCCCTCCCCCGGGTCCAACCTGCACCTCTGGTAGCGGGAAAGGAAGCCCCCCTACCCGCTCTGATTCCCCGAAAGGAAGGTTTAAAGGTACTCGTACCCCGAAAGGGCCGACGAGGCCTCTTGCGTTGAGGCAATTTACCACCTTTTGCAACTGAATCTAATTCATCACCAAACAGTTGCAAACCCCCCAAAAAGTGCTCTAAGCACCTTTTTAGAGACAAAGTCCGCCGACCACTGGCGCAGCCACACTGACCGACGAATAGCCACCAGCAGTGCCGCTGTCCTGCTACTCATCGCCAGAGCATCGTCCTGAGCGGTCAAGACAAAGGAAATAAATGACTCACACTGTTTTAAGAGAACTAAACTCATCACAAGCGGGATCAAGATCTGCGCACAGATCCCTAATAATGGATCTAACTGCCAACAGAAGAAGCGCCGAAGCACACACTGGCCGCAGCGTCGATCTGGCACTGATAAAACCATGGCGAGCAAATTGATCAATCCGACGATCCTCACCATACTTAATGGAAGTGGTGTCAGAAGAATGTACCACAGCCGTGCTAGACAGCCCTAACAGGGGTATCGATGTCAGGGGGAACTGACCAAAGCTTCACCAAATCCTCAGGAAAAGGATAGCGTTTATCCCAACTAGGAGGGATTCCAGCCAGTCGCGTGGGTTGTTCCCATTCCTTAAGCACAACCCTCTCCAAGTGTTGTTGCCTGGGAAACACCAAACGCGGCTGAGGCACATCAAACAACTCACCCTTTGGCAGGGCGACTGCCTCAGGTGGATCTAAATTCAAAATTTCAAACATTTGAGCCAGAATGGAGGGGGTGTCAAGGGATACCCCTGTAGCCTGATCACCAACAGCATCAATCTCTAGCTGGTCTGCAGGCCCATCCGACTCCACAAGGAGTTCCCTCTCCTCATCCAGGGAATAATCGGACCAATCCACAACTTCGCACCTCTCATCCTCCAAAGCAGGAGCTGCCGGAGAAAGGTGTTTCCGCTTCGCTGTAGCCTTCTGAGCTACTTTGGCGGAAATTATCTTCTCGAGGTTGGACAATCGCGCACACACCTCGGATTGCGAATCCCCACTTTTGACAATGTCACACGGGGTCCGGAATAGGGAGGGGGGGTAGGAGATGACGGAAGTTGCGAGGAGCCAGAAGCCGGAGCGACGGACTGACGCACAATATTCTGCTTTGCACAAGGAATGCATAATATAACATCATCGCCTGGGAGCGGAGTCCCATAACCCCCACACAGCCTAGATGGCCCAGAAGAGCCATTTCCGGTATTGTCGGAAGCCTCCATATGGTGATTTTATGGTATTCGCAACAACCGTGGGTTTTACGCATAAAGCCACCAGGGATGCCCCTTTAAATGAATGTCCCGGGAAAGGGAGGATTTCAATTTTTTTTTTTAATTTTTTTTTTTAAATAATATATATATATATATATATATATATATATATATATATATTTTTTTTTTTTTTTTTTTTAAACCTTAGGACAAAACCCAATTTAGAGTAATAAGGCTAGCCAGGTATAACAGAACCGGGAGAGCCTGCAGTGAGGGAATCCCAGAATCTGTGGGGGAAAAGAGACCACAGTCAGTCCCCCAGCCAGAATGCACCACAATCATACATAACCAATAAGGCAAACATATATGGCTAGCTTAAACATCTTGAATAAATACACATGACACATGCAATTTCAAGGCAAAGCCAAAAGTGCAAAAAAAAAAAAAAAATCAGAGTACATACCGGTATGAATACATGCCCATACATATATATATATATATATATATATATATATATATATATATATATATATATCTATCTATACACAACACACACACATATATATATTACATATTAGAATGGTAATGTGTAATAACGCAGCAACTGGAGCCCAAATCCCACAGTTATGTGATATATTAAGTCAACCTATCAGAAGGCTGACATAAAAAATATACCCATAAGTAGAAATGCCCCAGGGAAACGCTACACAAGCAGCACATAGCATAAGAACGGCCCCACGTGCACAATGGTGGGGCCGTTTACCTGTGAAGTTTCAGCCGCACAGAAGGCTCTTCCCCCACCGGCTGCAGCGTACAGGTCTCTAATGAGACCAGGGAAACAAAGGGCGGGCCCGGAGCCGAGAAGAGAGGGAAATACAAACGTGCAGTAACTGAAAACAGGCCCCAGCAGCCCTGGCCATGTGCTGACACTAAAAACTGCCAAGGCCTTTTCACAGTAAAGTAAAGCACTCATGCACATTACACACACACCTCTCCCCCCCCCCCCTAGCAAAGGGAGAAGGCCAAGCGGGAGAAGGTGACCTAAAGGGACATCGGGACAGGGGCATCCCAAATCTGGATCACCATGCCGGATAGCCGCATTGCCCCACGCGTGAGGTCGAGCGAAGGAGATAAGCTCCTAGGCACCTATAGTGCCATCTACCGTTTGCCCAGTGAGCAGCCTGGGCTGGGAGGCTTCCATTAACCACGTAGGTAACAATCAAACTGGGCAGAAATAGACCCAAAGGGGGTGCCGGGGCAAGACCCCGGCTACCTGCAAGCAGGAGACTTCTGTCTTGTCGCCATGCAGAGAGAAAAACACTGGTGTTAAGTGGGAGGTACCAGGTATATATAGGCCGGAAGGGGGCTCGTTACAAGACTTCCTCTCTGCAACGTCGTCACCTGCGGTGAGTAACCCAATCATAAGAATTAAAGGGGAAGCGGGGTGTGTGGCACACTGAGAATATACCCAGGACCTCCCACAAATCCCCAGCATTGAAAAGCAGTTAACGAGAAGACGGGAGAATGATAACAGAACCAACTAGTAACTATAAAACAATGATAACAATCACCATACAGGGGATCCAAGGATAATACAAACCAAGGGTGGGGTGGAGCAGGACGTACTGTATACTCATAATAACAATTCTACAGGTGAGTAATCACAGAATTGTATTATTCTTAGTATACAGTACGTCCTGCTCCAGATAAGAATCATTACACTTGGGACATCCAATAGCAGTGTCCATAAAGTAGGGTGGGATCCCCAAGGTAACAACAGACAGGTCAGACCACTGCCACCTGCAGAACCTTGTGGCCAAAAGCAGCATCAGCTGAGGCCCTAACATCAACCTTGTAAAACTTTGAAAAAGTATGAACAGAAGACCAAGTAGCGGCCTTGCAAACTTGTTCAACAGAAGCCTGGTGCTGAAAAGCCCAAGAGGCACCAATAGCATGAGTGGAATGACCAGTAAGGCGGAAGGGATGATTCTTCCCCTTAGCAGAGTAGTCAATCACAGCCTGACGGATCCATTTGCTGATAGTAAATTTAGCAGGAGCCAAACCCTTCTTGGGACCAGAAGGGACCGCAAAAAAAGCATCAGTTTTTCTGAAAGGTGCAGTAGCCCCCAGATAATACTTCAGACACCTAACCACATCCAAGGAATGCAAAACCCACTCCTTAGCGTTACTAGGATTAGGGCACAAGAAAGGAAGAACAATGTCCTGATTCAGATGAAAGGCAGACACGACCTTAGGCAGAAAATCTGGCTTGAAGCGAAACACCACCTTGTCCTGGTGTCTCTCAAAGTAGGGGGGCCAACTCAGAAACACGCCTAACAGAAGTGATAGCCACCAAAAAGACAACCTTGAGAGTAAGAATGGCCAGGGCAGCCTCCTGCGCAGGTTCAAATGGAGCACCCTGCAAGGCAGACAAGACCAAGTTCAAATCCCAAACAGGCAACATAGGCTTACGTGGGGGACGCACATGAGTAACCCCCTAGAAAAAAGTCCTGATCAGAGAATGCTGGGCAAAGGACCTTTGGAAGAAAGGTCAGAGACATGCCAGGGCATGCCAGGGCAGAGACATGCCCCTTCAGAGTACTGAGTTGGAGCCCCAGCTCCAACCCATGCTGCAGGAACTCCAGGATCCTAGGAATAGAGAACACACGACAGGGAAGAGACCTAGACTCACACCAGTCAATGTAGGCATGCCAAACCCTATAGTAAATGGAAGAAGAAGACTTCTTTCTAGCCTTTATCATGGTATCAACAACAGAGGCAGACAGCCCCTTTTCCATCAAGATGGAGGTTTCAGCAGCCAGGCCGTCAAAGCCCGAGTTTGTAAATTGGGATGGCGTAAGTGACCCTGAGTGAGCAGGTCTGGCACCCTAGGCAGAGCGTACTGATCTACTGCCAGCTGCACCACGTCTGCGAACCACACTCTTCTTGGCCACCTGGGAGCCACCAGGATAGCTGGCACCCCCTCCTGAGCTATCCCCCAACAGGGGGAATGGGGGAAAGACATACAGGAGCTGAAAGTCCTGCCATGACATTGCTAAAGCATCTGTGGCTAAGGCCAGAGGGTCCTGGGACAGGGAGACAAAGGCCGGGAGCTTGTGATTGTGACGGGAGGCAAACAGATCCACATCTGGATGGCCCCAACGGTGACATAGAGAGTGAAACACCCTCTCGCAGAGGGACCATTCTCCCAGGCGAGAGAGAGTCTGCCTGCAGATTCTCCACCCCCCGAATGTACACAGCTGATATGCAGGGAACATTGTCCTCCGCCCAGGACAGGATCAGAGACACGTCCTTGAGGGCCCCCTTGCTCCGGGTCCCCCACTGATGATTGATGTAGGCAGCCGCTGTCTGGTTGTCCGAGCGTACCTGGACAGGCCGGCCCCGAAGGTTTATACTAAGAATAGGTATCTGCCCCTGCTGCTGCTGCAGTCTGCCTTACCACGATCTGCAGTATACAAAGAATAGCCCCAGTCAGTAGGTGTAATCATGCTTTAGAATATTCATCCCAATTGCCTGCCCCCTTTTTATTTACTCTTACGCCAGCAGCTTTATGGGAAAGCTAGCAAGTACAAAAATACAGTTTTGTGAAGTACTCACCTTTAAAATGGGTATTATGAGTGTGCCATACACTCCACTTCGAACATCATGACATCTGGTTATATCCTCTAGAGGGCGTACTTTCGCAGATATGAAATGCAAAAAAGGCAGCTCCTCCTGGCCCATATAACCTAGGAACCTCCCACCAATTCCCCAGTGTATAAAAGCAGTAAGGACCAGGAAAAACCAATTATAACAACACCACCCCCCAATGGTTCACCATATAAAAACTCCGGAATACCTGAAAAAAAGGAGTGCGGCGAAGTGGAGTGTATGGCACACTCATAATACCAGTTTTAAAGGTGAGTACTTCACAAAACGGTATTATTCTAAGTGTGCCATACACTCCACTTCGAACATCATGACATCTGGGACATCCAATAGCAGCGTCCGTCATGGGTGGGAACCATAAACAGTAAAGAATGTACCAACTTAAACCACTGCAGCTTGCAGAACCTTGCGGCCAACAACAGCATCCACTAAAGCCCGCACATCAACCTTGTAAAACTTGGAAAAAGTATGAACGGAAGACCAAGTAGCAGCCTTACAAACTTGTTCAACAGAAGCCTGGTGCTGAAAAGCCCAGGATGCACCAACAGCACGAGTAGAATGAGCAGTGACCCTAAAAGGAGGAGTCCTCCCCTTAGAGTAGGCCCCAACAATGGCCCGACTAATCCATTTGCTAATGGTAGACTTGGCGGGCGCCAAACCTTTCCTGGGCCCGCAGGGCACCACGAAAAAGGCATCCGTCTTGCGGAAAGAAGAAGTAGTGACCAAGTAGTACTTAACAGCGAACAACATCCAAATTGTGCAGAACCCTCTCCTCGTCATTGCTAGGCTTAGGACATAAGGAAGGGAGAACAATATCCTGATTGATATGAAAGGCAGATACCACCTTAGGAAGAAAATCTGGCTTAAAGCGAAAAACCACCTTATCCTGATGTCTCAAAATAAGGGGCCTGAATCGACAGAGCCGCCAACTCAGAGACACGCCGAACAGAGGTAATTGCCACCAAAAAGGCAACCTTCTGAGTGAGAATAGAAAGAGCAGTATAGTAACATAGTATGTAAGGCTGAATAAAGACTTTAGTCCATCCAGTTCAGCCTGTTTAACTCCTTCCAGTGGTCTAGTAGCCATAGCCGGAAATGTTATTACATGCCAGGAAGGCATCAAGGCCACTTTTGAACATTTTTAATGTATCCCTCATTACTACCTCCTCTGGCAGCGAGTTCCATAGTCTCACTGCTCTTACAGAGAAGAATCCCCTCCTATGTCGGTGGAGAAAGCACCTTTCCTCTAACCTTAGTGGATGCCCCCGGGTTATGGTTACACTCCGGGGTATAAATAGATTGTGGGACAGATCCTTGTATTGACCCCGAATATATTTATACATAGTTATTAGATCACCACTCAATCGTCTTTTTTCTAGACTAAATAAGCCTAACTTGGACAATCTTTCCGGGTACTCTAGCCCCCGCACTCCTTTTATTAACTTTGTTGCCCTTCTTTGAACGCGCTCCAGTTCTGATATGTCCTTTTTAAGCACAGGTGCCCAGAACTGTACACAGTATTCCATATGGGGTCTGACCAGTGACTTGTACAGGGGTAAAATGATGTTCTGGTCATGAGCACCTATGCCCCTCCTGATGCACCCCATGATCCTATTTGCCTTGGCAGCAGCTGCCTGCCATTGATTACTACAGTTGAGCTTATTGTCAACTAAAACCCCTAGGTCCTTTTCCATTGTTGTTTTACCAAGTGTTTGTTTATTTAGCGTGTAATCATGACACAGATTTCTCCTTCCCATGTGCATAACCTTACATTTATCTGTGTTAAACTTCATTTGCCATTTAACTGCCCATGCTTCCAATTTATCTAAATCTGTTTGTAGTTGCCTGTTGTCCTCCTTTGTTTTAATTACTTTACTCAGCTTAGTATCATCTGCAAAGATTGAGACTTATATATATATTGAAGAGAATTGGTCCCAGAACTGACCCTTGTGGTACTCCACTAGTAACAGTGACCCAATCTGAGTGTGTACCATTGATAACCACCCTCTGCTTCTGATCATTAAGCCAATTTCCCACCCATCTGCACACGTTTTCCCCCAGTCCAAGCATTCTCATCTTTTGTACCAGCCTTTTATGTGGCACAGTATCAAATGCTTTAGAAAAGTCAAGATATATGATATCCAATGACTCCCCCTGATCCAATCTTGAACTTACCTCCTCATAAAAGCTGATCAGGTTTGTCTGGCAGGAGCGATTCCTCATAAATCCATGCTGATATGGAGTAATAAGGTCATTTTCCCCAAGGTGCTCCAGGATAGTATCCCTTAAGAAACCTTCAAACAGCTTGCCCACCACAGATGTTAAGCTTACCGGTCTGTAGTTCCCAGGTTCCCCCCTAGATCCCTTTTTGGATATTGGCACCACATTTGCCAAGCGCCAATCCATCGGAACAAACCCTGTAGTTATGGAATCCACAAATATTAGAAATAACGGCTTGTCTATTACTGTACATAACTCCCTTAAAACACGAGGATGTATGTCATCTGGTCCCGGTGATTTATCGATTTTCATCTGCTTGAGACGGTGCCGGACTTCTTCCTTGGTTAGACCAGTGACATTTAATTGAGGGTTTCGGTTATTCCCCTGCATTTCACTCGGCATGTCAAATTCTTTTGTGAATATAGAAGCAAAGAAGTTGTTAAGCAAATTAGCTTTCTCCTCATTTCCCTCTATAGGGGTCCCCTCCTTGCTTTTCAGGGGGCCCACACCCTCAGGTTTGTACCTTTTACGGTTTATGTAGCTAAAGAATAATTTGGGGTTAGTTTTACTCTCTTTCGCGACCAGTCTTTCTGTCTCCAGCTTAGCTGCCCTTATCTGTTGTTTACATTGTTTATTTTCTTCTTTATAGTTTTTTAACGCTTCCGCTGTCCCTTCCTGCTTTAAACGTTTAAATGCCTTTTTTTTGTTGTTTATTGCCCCCTTAACCTTTTTATTTAGCCACATCGGTTTACATGTGTGTCTAATAGTTTTATTCCTGTAAGGTATATATCTGTCACACTGAAAATTAAGTATTCCTTTGAAAGTATCCCATTTAGCGTCCATGCTTTTGTTTTTAAGGACATTTTCCCAGTCAATGCAGTGTAGGGCATCTCTAAGTTGGTCAAACTTTGCCTTTTTGAAGTCCCGCGTTTTTGTGACTCCTTGATAAGGTACCCTAGTGACTGCTAATTGGAAATTAATGATATTATGATCACTGCTTCCAAGGTGTCCCCCAACCTGTACCTTTATTACTTTGTCTGGTACATTGGTTAGTATTAGGTCCAATATGGCTTTCCCCCTTGTTGGAGTGGCTCAAAAGGAAGACCCTGTAGAGCCGACAGAACCAAATTCAAATCCCAAACAGAAACTACCACCTTCCTAGGAGGCCGCACATGCGCGACTCCTTGGAAAAAGGTCTTAACCAGCGGGTGCAAGGCAAGAGACTTCTGGAAAAAAAAACGACAAAGCCGAAACCTGTCCTTTCAAGGTACTAAGCTGGAAACCAAGATCCAGATTATGCTGAAGAAACTCCAGAATCCTAGGAATAGAAAACACCCTACAAGGCAAGGCCCTAGCCTCACACCAATCAATGTAGGACCTCCAAGTTCTATAGTAAATGCCAGAAGAGGACCATTTCCTAGCTCTAATCAAGGTCTGTACAACGGCCTCAGACAAACCTTCCTCCTTCAGAATGAAGGTTTCAGCAGCCAAGCCGTCAAAGCCAGCATTTGTAAATTGGGGTAAAGAAGTTGACCCTGAGACAATAGATCCGGCAACACGGGAAGCCGGTACTGATCTACCGCCAGCCTTACCACGTCTGCGTACCAAACCCTTCTTGGCCACCTTGGAGCCACCAGAATTGCTGGTGCCCCTTCCAGAATCAGTTTGCGAACTACCTTGCCCAGCATGGCGAAGGGTGGAAACAGGTACAGAAACCCCAGATCCTTCCAGGCAAGGGACAAGGCATCCACTGCCAATGCTAGAGGATCCTGGGAAAGAGTCACAAAGGCCGGAAGTTTGTGATTGTGCCTCGAGGCAAAGAGATTCACCTCTGGAGTCCCCCACCTGCGGCAAAGATCCAGAAAAACCTTGGGGTGGAGAGACCACTCTCCTTGGCGAGAAGATCCCCTGCTCAGGGAATCCGCCTCCGTGTTTTCCACTCCCGGAATGTAAACTGCCGAAATGCAAGGAACAAAGTTCTCTGCCCATTGCAGAATCAGGGAGACTTCCTTGAGGGCACCCCTGCTGCGAGTCCCTCCTTGGTGATTGATGTAGGCCACCGCCGTTCGATTGTCTGACCGAACCTGAACCGGCAGACCCCGTAACTGCGACGTCAGCCGTTGCAGAACAAGCCGGATGGCCCTGAGCTCCAAGACATTGATGGGGTTGTGAGCCTCCTGTAAACTGCCGAAATGCAAGGAACAAAGTTCTCCGCACATTGCAGAATCAGGGAGACTTCCTTGAGGGCACCCCTGCTGCGAGTCCCTCCTTGGTGATTGATGTAGGCCACCGCCGTTCGATTGTCTGACCGAACCTGAACCGGCAGACCCCGTAACTGCGACGTCAGCCGTTGCAGAACAAGCCGGATGGCCCTGAGCTCCAAGACATTGATGGGGTTGTGAGCCTCCTGAGGACTCCACACCCCACTGAACTGATGACTTTTCCAAAAACCTACCCAGCCCGACAGGCTGGCATCCGTGGTAACCGTCTCCCAACAAGCGACCATAAAGGACCTCCCCTTCAACAGGTTGCTCGACTCCAGCCACCACCGAAGTGACTGCCGAACCCTGGGAGACATCCTGAAAGATTGATCCAAAGACTGGGGACACCTGTCCCAATACGTCAATAGGTGAAGTTGAAGCGATCTCATGTGAAACTGTGCTAACGGTACCGCCTCGAAGGAGGACACCATCAAGCCCACCAGTTTCATCCCCATTACAGATAGAGAGACAAGGATTGGCTAGAAGAAGACGGATCAGACCCCGAATCCCCTGCACCTTGGACTGGGGCAGAAACACTCTGGCCTGAATGGTATCCAGATTCATGCCCAGAAAGGAAATCACGCGTGATGGAGAAAGAGAGGACTTGGGGCGGTGGATCACCCACCCGAACCTCTCCAGAGTCGACACCACCTGGTGGGTGTCCAGCTCCGCCTGACTGAGGGAAGAAGCTGAGATCAACAGGTTGTCCAGATAAGGCACAATGCGAATGCCCTGAGCTCTGAGCAGGGCCATTATCCCCGCCAAGACCTTGTTGAAGACCCGCGGTGCTGAGGTCAGCCCGAAGGGAAGAGCTACAAACTGAAAATGTTGATCCTCCACTGCAAACCGGAGGAATCTCTGATGCGCTGGAAAAACGGGAATATGCAAATACGCATCCTTGATGTCTATGGACGTCGTGAAATCCCCCTGGTGAAGGGAATTGATAGTGGAGCGCAGTCTCTCCATGCGGAACTTTTTGGCTCTGATAAACCTGTTCAGAACCTTGTGATCTAGAATGGGTCTCACCGAACCCTCCTTTTTGGGTACTGTGAAAAGGTTGGAGTAGTAACCCCTGCCTCTCTGCGACAGAGGCACCGGGCAAATAACTCCCAAGTCCAGAAGATTTCTTACTGCTAACAGGAGCCCCTGAGCAGCCTGAGGGTCCGAGGGCACCCGCGACCTCAAGAACCTTGGAGGCGGCCAGTACTCGAACTCCAGTTTGTACCCGGACGACACCACCTCCAGGATCCAATTGTCTGTGACCTCCCTGGCCCAGACCTGGAAGAAGAGCCGCAGCCGTCCCCCCACCCATGCGGGTGAGGGCGCCCCTTCATTGCTGAGCCGGCTTACCGGCGGGCTTAGGCTTGGAACCCCAGGCAGCTGGTGGGCGCGCCCAACCTCTGCCCCTGTTCCAGGACGAGCCCCTGACACCAGAGACGGGCAGACCCCTAGTTGCTCTGGCCCCACGAAAGGACGGAGTGAAAGAACCGCCCCCCCCCGAAAGGGAAGGCGCTGTTTACTCCGCTGAGGTAACTTACCTCCCTTAGCAACAGCATCCAATGTATCACCAAACAGCCGCGTACCCAAGAAGGGAAGAGCTGTAAGGGACTTCTTAGCCCCAAAATCCGCTGTCCACTGACGCAGCCAGACCAACCTGCGCATGGCCACCAATAGGGCCAAAGTCCTGCTACACATGATAATAGAATCCTCCATAGCAGACAACACAAAATCCATGAATAATTCACACCTCTCGAACTCAGCGCTAGCCGGATCAAATAGACCGTCATTAAGCCAGTCCCTGATAAGAGACCTGGTAGCAAGCGACACTAGAGCCGATGAACAAGCCGGCCGCAGGGCTGATCCCACACAAGCAAACGCATGACAGGCCATCTGATCCAGGCGCCTATGCTCGCCATCCTTAAGAGAGATAGCATCCGGGGTGTTCAATACGGAAGAATTGGTCAAGCCCAAGACAGGCGCATCAACCTCAGGGGGAGAAGACCATCGCTTGACCGCCTCCACCGGGAAGGGATACTTCTTTTCCCATCCCTGGGGAGCACCTGGCTGCCGACAGGGCCTCTCCCATTCCTTCTGGATCAATGCATCAAAATGATCCTGCATAGGAAACTCTAGACGGAGCTTGCGGACCCCAAAAAATTCCCCCTTCTTCAAGGGAGGCGCCTCAGGGGGAACAATATCCAACACCTCCAACATATGCGTCAACACCACAGCCGTATCTACGGCATCCCCCGGCGCCTGCCCACCAAAAGTCTCACCAGACTGCACAAAATCAGATTCTGTCTCCTCATACACTTCCCCCTCCTCTAAAGGGGAATAATCTGACAAATCCATATAATCGTCATCTGTGTCCCACACAGGCTGGGCCGATGACAAATGACTCTTTTTAGCTTGGGCCTTCTTGCCCACCGTGCTAACAAACTTTTCAATGCTCGCCAACCTGGCGCATACATCTGATTGCGACTCCCCGCTGGCAGGGGAGGGGAAGGCGATGAAGCAGGAAGAGCCGACCCAGAAGGCTGGGACCCAGACTTCCGCGTTATGGCCTTATGACCGCATGGAGTACAGATTGGTACATCCTCTCCCGTAAGGGATGCACCACACCCCAAGCATGGGTGGACTGGGCCCAATGAGGACCCGAGTCCAGTGGACTCCTGCGGAGCCTCTATATGGTGATTTTTTTATTGGTCAGTCGCAAGACCGAAGGGAATTACGCTAAAGCAACCCGGGATGCCCCTTAAAAGTCCCAGTGGGAGGATTTTAGAGGAGACCAACTTTAAACTAGGGACCCTAGGACCAGGAGGAACCCCTTAATATGCACAATCTGAAGCAATCTGCAACACACAAAAGCATACAATTACAATGAGGCATCTGCATTAATAAAAATACAAGCAACCCCATATATACAGCTATATACAGTATATAGTCCTAAACTCATAGACATGCACCACCAGGGGCCCACTCCACCAGAGAGTGACCCCTAAACAATAAAAAACAAAAGGCCATCAGGCGCTTACCTGACCCCTGCAAGCAGCACAGCAGCGCAGATAACTTCCAAGATGGCCCCTGAAGCATGAGGAGCCAGGACCAGGAAGAAGAAGGGGGCGAGCCAGTGCCGAAGGTGCCTTTTTTAGGCCACGCCACCTCCCTGCAGTGCGGAGCAAGGCAAGCTAGGGCCCTCCAATCGCGCCAATGAGGGGGCGGGGCTACCGAGCACCGGCCCCGCCCCCTTTTACACACACCACAGCCTGAGTGATTCACAGGGATTACTTCCAAATGACCACAGCAACTAAAGTGTGAAGCACCTAACACACAGACATCCACACACACACATAAAACAAAAAATCAAGGGAAAAAAAACAGCCTGGGACACGCCAGCCCCCCCCCCCCCCCGCCCCCCAGCGGAGTAAGGGACCCGGAGGGGGAACCCAGGGAGGCCCCGGCCGAAATAAGGCCGCATAAGGCAGGGACTAAGGGCATCCCACACCAGGATCACCGTAACCTGGTGACACCGCCTGCCCCAATTGAGGACTCACGGTGTATTAAGACTCCCAAAGCACCCACAGGGTGCTCCTACCCTTGCCAGGACTCACAGCCAAAGCTGGGAGGCTCACTAGGGACAATTTGTTAAAAATCCTGGCAGCAATAGGGACAAAAAATGGGGCGCCGGGCGTCAGCCCGTCATACTTGCAAGAAGAAGTCTTCATCTTTTGTCTCGTCCACTCGCAGAGAAGTAACTGGGGAATTGGTGGGAGGTTCCTAGGTTATATGGGCCAGGAGGGGCTGCCTTTTTTGCATTTCATCTCTGCGAAATAAAACAACAATAAAAAACAAAAGGCCATCAGGCACTTACCTGACCCCTGCAAGCAGCACAGCAGCGCAGATAACTTCCAAGATGGCCCCTGAAGCATGAGGAGCCAGGACCAGGAAGAAGAAGGGGGCGAGCCAGTGCCGAAGGCGCCTTTTTTAGGCCACGCCACCTCCCTGCAGTGCGGAGCAAGGCAAGCTAGGGCCCTCCAATCGCGCCAATGAGGGGGCGGGGCTACCGAGCACCGGCCCCGCCCCCTTTTACACACACCACAGCCTGAGTGATTCACAGGGATTACTTCCAAATGACCACAGCAACTAAAGTGTGAAGCACCTAACACACAGACATCCACACACACACATAAAACAAAAAATCAAGGGAAAAAAAACAGCCTGGGACACGCCAGCCCCCCCCCCCCCCCCGCCCCCCAGCGGAGTAAGGGACCGGGAGGGGGAACCCAGGGAGGCCCCGGCCGAAATAAGGCCGCATAAGGCAGGGACATCCCACACCAGGATCACCGTAACCTGGTGACACCGCCTGCCCCAATTGAGGACTCACGGTGTATTAAGACTCCCAAAGCATCCACAGGGTGCTCCTACCCTTGCCAGGACTCACAGCCAAAGCTGGGAGGCTCACTAGGGACAATTTGTTAAAAATCCTGGCAGCAATAGGGACAAAAAATGGGGCGCCGGGCGTCAGCCCGTCATACTTGCAAGAAGAAGTCTTCATCTTTTGTCTCATCCACTCGCAGAGAAGTAACTGGGGAATTGGTGGGAGGTTCCTAGGTTATATGGGCCAGGAGGGGCTGCCTTTTTTGCATTTCATCTCTGCGAAAGTAAGCCCTCTAGAGCAGTGGTCCTCAACCCTGTCCTCAAGGCCCACCAACATGTCATGTTTTTTGGATCTCCAAATAGCCAGCTCTATTGCTCTGCAGCTGCACTAATTACTCCACCTGTGCATCTTTGTGGAGATCTGCAAAACCTGGCCTGTTGGTGGGCCTTGAGGACAGGGTTGGGGACCACTGCTCTAGGATATAACCAGATGTCATGTTTGAAGTGGAGTGTATGGCACACTTAGAATATTAGCAAAGTTTAACAACCACCAGAAATGATATTTCAGTCACTTTCAGTAAATTTTCTGCATGACAATATAGAAACTTATTTTATTATTTTCATACTTAAAGAAAAGTATAGTATTTCTGAAGTTAAAGTTATACGAAATGCAAGCCTGATTGTTGTCGCATTGTCTCGGGCTACACGTTGCACTGTCCCTAACTTCAATAGGTTTTCAAAAAGCCCAGTAGTTAGTTCTGAAGTTATTTGTAAAAGTATAAGAGCACTGGAGATGCAGAGAAAAAAATGAGGAGAAACAGTGGGTGTTACCACAGCGATGTGATGTAAGCGCACTGTGTGCTTTACATATATCATAGTAAAAAAAAATAAGTGCATTGTTGTGCCTTTAGTTATTACTGACAGCACATAGTGTGATCAGAGAAAGGGGGTGAGAGATGCTGCAGGCTAAGAGCATCTTCAGCCTGCCAGGCGAGGGAGTAGTTTCCGTTCTCAGTCCATTGAAGGTTGATTGAAGGACCAGGTCGGCGGAGTGGAGACTGAAAGCAGAATGAGAAAGTGATTTCCTCACCAACTAGACTGACCTAGCAGGAAGGAGAGCGCTGGAGGGACTCAATGTAAGGTAAGCTACGGACTTTTAACTTGCCATTCACTTTAAACTTTGAGATCATCCCTTTAAAAAATATGTTGCACTTGATTTTCTTATTTTTACCACCCAAAGGCCCCTGCATTACATACTGCTATCAAAGACTGTTGAACAGTTTAACTTGCATTTGATATGGAACCACCATTCAATATGACATGTACAGTCCATTAACCTCCATATCCTATCCAAAGTTGTCGGAGGGAAAGCAGCACACTTTAGTTAAAAGATTTAACAGAAGACCTGGCACCTGATTCTTTGCAGTTCATTAAAATGTACATTTTATTCAAACGCACAAACCCTGTCTCCTAGAAATATACATATCTGTATGAATATTAGCAGAGCGGTTGCCTACCCAAATCTATTTAGGCACTGCTAATCGTTTGCAAATCCAATGAATTAGTGCTTTATCTATTTAAAATACTGTATTTTTTGCTCTACAGGATACAACTTTCCCACTCAAAGTGGGGGAGGGGAACTCTGGGCATCTTTTGGAATGAATGTTGCAAATGTAGTAGCTGATGCAGGCCCCAAAGAGCTCCATCGTGGAGGAAACGGGGGGGGGGGGGCTTCTTCTAGACGGACTGTATCAAAAAAAGAGAAAGTCCTGGTTGTCGGTTAACTAAGGATGAACAGAGGCGTTTACGCATACCCGATTCAGATAGGCTGGGGGCAGGATTGCGCCGCAGAGGGCATGGAGCTCTGGGATGTGGTCACTTCTGTTTCTCCATGTCAACACTCTGCGCCTAAGAGAGCTGATTGGTGTACATTATTCTGCATGGCATACATCGCTGGTTGGTGGAGAGCCTGCGAATGTGCCAGGATGAAAGGTACATTTTCACACTGGAAAGGTGATTGCAGGCCTGCAAAGGGGTTCAAACATGCCCATTTAGTGGCATTTAGTCAGCTGACCATATAGTCTTTTTTAAGGGCCTACAAAGTTGGTAATAGGTCCACTTTGATTTTGTTCTTCGGTTAAATAAACAAATGCCATTATTATTATTTCTAATTAGTCTGTGGTGCATACTAAAAGATATATAGGCCATACAGCTGTATTTTATTTAGAATTGTTATAAATTAACTCTTTTTCTTTGTAATCATTTAACAAAAATGATGTACTATGTTCACCTCAACTTCCAAATATATTATTTACCAGTGCATAGAACATGTTAAAGTGAAAGTCCAGACAAAGTGTAACTCTTCCTGCACTGCCACCCTCCCCTTATCGTTGAAACACGACAGGGGTAACAACAAAAAATTTCTTACCTCGCCCCAGATCTAGAAATGTCAGGCGCTCCTGTCGCAAAGACCTTGTACAGAACGGCTATCTCTGCTGTGTGAGTGCACCCAACTGCATTTTCAGGTGAATAGGCGGGCGGGTCATACATAGAGCAGGGAAAGCTGCTCTGTACAGCAGAATAAAAATTGCTGGCAATCAGCGATGGATGCTGGACGAGATAAGGAGTATTTTTTCTTGTACCCCCCCCCCCGACTTTGACTGGACAACCACTTTAAAGTGGACCAAAACCCAGGATAGTAAATTGGGGGTGCCCCGCTGTGTGAAACCCCTCAGGACGCCGAGTCCAGCTCACCTTATCCCAGTCCCATGACACATCTAAGAGTAGCGGCTCTGACGGCCGTATCCTCCGGCTCCCTCTAACAGGGAACGTTCCCGCGCAAGTAAAACATCAGATTTCATTCTATGCTAATGTCATTTTTAGGGGGGATTTTAAGGGTTAAAAACCCTTAAAATGCAAAAAATGACGTAGGGTCCCCCTTACCCTGCAGGCTACTAGCCCACATAGCCACTAAGTGGCCCGGGCCCTTCTGCCCCCCCCCCCGGCCGTTGGGGAGGCAGGTAATGGAGGGGTTGGTTGTTATGGCAAGTCACCTGCTAGCCGCAGGTGATTGCCAGCCCCAGAGCCTTGTGAACTGGTATAAGGGGTCTCATGGACCCCTTACCAGTTCACAAATAAAAAAAGACACAGACACAAAATTCTTTATTCTTTTTTTTTTACTTATAGTCACCTCCCATCCAGTGTCCCGCGCTGCTGCAGATGACAGTTGTCGGTAGTGATCGGAGCAGGGAGGGTGGGAGACAGGGAGATCAGAGCCTCCCTGCCTGCCACCCTCCCTGCTCCGATCTCTACCGACAAGTGAGAGTCAGAGCCCGGGTGCCGGTATAGAGGAGCTGGATGACGTCATCCAGCTCCTCCCACAAGCGGGCGGGGCCAGTGCCGGAGGAAGAGGACGGTGAGGGCCCGTTGCTGTGTCCTCACCCGAAGAGTGGTGTCCGGGGAGGGGGAATCGGAGCCCCCCCCCCCCGGTGAAGAAAAGGCTCGGAGAGAGCGATCGGGCTGCGAGGTGAGTTTTTGTCATTATTACTTTTATTTTTCTTTCAGATCGCGGGGGGGGGGGGGGGGCTATTCCGGGCCCCCTCCTGAAGATCAGAGGCCCGAAGGCGAAAATCCAGTTGATGCTTATTGTAGGGAATCGCTGGCACTTTCAAAAGAGGGGTCAGGTAAGTCTGTATCATTTTTACTTTTTTTATGGGGCTCTAAAGTCAGCTACGTGAGTCTCACGTAGCTGGCACTTAACAGTTGGAGAGGCAGCTACGTGAGATTCACGTAGCTGACACTAGAAGGGTTAAAAGAAAGAAAAGCAAGTCTGGCTGGATATTTCTTGATGCGGGGTGTATAAGTGACCCGACCTCCTGTCATCCAACATATTTGTATGGAATTTTATATTCGTGATATCGTGATAGTGCTCCATTAAGCTTGTTAACAAAATGCTGTCTTTTACAGACCTTAAATGGAGTGCATTGACCATAAATGTTGAAACATCATTGGATGTGTTTTTGGATGGTACAAAGAAGAAATAAAATCGGATTAAAAAATCTAAATGCTAAAAATAAAGTACTAACAGATAAGTATATCACAGAAATACGTCATCCCTTTCAAAGTGACCTTACAAGAGTTAATACCAGGCACACAATTGAAATTCAGAGAAAATACCACAGTTAGAGAGGAACATTATAAAATCAGGTTAAGTGCATCTTTGCTTATTTCATTCCTTAAGTGCACTGTCTACATCAGCTCATTCCATGTAAATCTGACATCATAATCAATACATTTCAAGTCCTAATACACAGAAGGAAGCGGATTCTTAGACTGAAGTCACATCACTGATATCTAACATTGGAAACTGCTATTTCCATTAGGGCCAATAAATACATCCCATTATCTGACAAAAAAAATATTGTGTATAACTATTCACTAAATGTAGATCCACTAAGCAACTTTAAGTCACTGATTGCCATTGTGAATAGTAATACATAGAGTAAAGATAATGTTTTTTTCAGCCTACTGATCAGAATTATATTCAACAGGAAAATATATATCTAACATAACTTTTTGTTTGGTCACCAGAAACACATAAGTGTGACTGGTGCCAAATGATGACACTCATGTACATACCTTTATTTTGTTGAGAACATGTAGGGAGGTACTAATTGTTCTCAATGGGAGCCTCTATACACCAATCAGACCCCCCCCCCTCCAAGGCCACACAGCTCCCAGCCTATTATCAGCTGTAGAAAAAGGACATTGAAGCAGGTGGAGGGAAAGCAGGGTCCAGCGTACCAAAGAATCGCTATTTTTGGGTGTTAAAAAAGACCAGCAAGAAATCAGTGGTTTGGAGGGGAGCTTTTGCAATCTGGATGCCCCAAAGTTGTTTTATTGATCCAGCAACAATGAGTGTTGGACTGCTTTAACCTCCAGGGAGTCTTCCCAAAACCACCATCATGCCTAATAAACTAGATGTTACAATGTTCAAGCCAAATGTGATAACAAGAGACAATAGGAAAGAGGGCACTGCTCTTGCGAGCTTACAGTATAAAGGATCGGGGGTGGAGACAAAAGGCGCGTATGAAGTCTTGAAGGTGGGAGTGCGAGGACATGACCAAGGAAGAGGACAGGAGAGTGTCCAAGGCAGAGAGGAGATTGTATCTGGGTTGATAACGCTGGATTAGTGATGAGATGTAGGGGGCCTGGTTGGAGAGTGCTTAGTAAATTAGTGTAAGAAGTTTGAACTAAACTCTCTGAGAGACAGGTATCCAGTGGAGGGACTGACAAAGGGGCGCAGCGCAGGAGAAGAGTGAGGAGAGGTGGAGGAGGCAAGCAGCAGAGTAGATTAGAGGGGTGCAAGTCTGTCTGTTGGTAAGCCACAAAGGAGTGTGTTGCAGCAGTCTAGGGCATGAACTAACATTTTAGTGGTATAAGGTGAAAAAAAGGGATGGATTAGGGAGATGTTTTTAAGATGGAGACATCAGGAGGTGGCCAGGGAGTGAATGTGACGTGTGAGTGAAAGAGGGGAGTCCAGAATGACATACAATATAGTACAATGATGCTAAATGTGCCAGTACTGTAATGTGATTTAATAAATTATCTTTAAAACTTACCAGATTCCCTGTCTCTGATACAGTAGTCTGGTGAATTCTCAAAGTACACTAGATCATTAGTAGTAGGTTTCTTAAAATGTTTATTTGCCACAGCAAAGCCTGTCCCATCTTGATTCATTACAACTTGGATAGCTCCATTATATTTTTTACGAAGGTAGTCTCCTGTTTTGCGGAAATCCCCCATAGTTAACCAGCATGTCCTTAAAGTACAGGATCCACTCACTCCATGGCATTTACATTCTTGTGTCATAAACCGCTTAACTGCCTATAAAAATATAAAGCATATTACCACACTTTATTGTGTTTCTAACACAATAATGAAAATCAATACTTTTTCTGAAGTCTAAGATTATGAATGCTCCCTATACCTTCAATTCCACAAAACTATTTTAAGGAACTAGAAGTAAACAACGAAGTAAACAACACTATGTTCAATGGCAGCAATAGAAGTTTACAGAAGTTTGCAGACAAAAAGACGATTAAACATTGAGCTGGCTAGATTACCAAACCAGTGAAGAGTACACATTATAGGCAACCCTGTAATTATGTGCAATAATGTTCAGTAATAATGTAATAGTGTAAATTTGTATTCAGTTCAAACTGCCTTCAAAATAAGGGAAATTTATGTACTCACCGGTAAATTTCCTTTCTCGTCCTCTCATTCCGGGGCACCACCAGTAGCAACGCGTGGGTTAATCTCAGCTGTAGGCGGGGACCGCAAGATGGAAAAAAACTAGCTCCTCCCCGGCCTATACAGGGCAGGCTGTGGCAGGATCTCCTCAGCTAATTAAAAAGCAGCCCCGGACGAGAGAAGCGCTAACCTGTGCATAATGCGTGCAACTAGAAACGGTGCAACAAAATTAAAACCGCATAAAAGGCATCAACTGCCACCAATGCAGTCGTAACACAACGGAATTGCGGGTGTGGTGCCCGGAATGGAAGAGTATGAGAAGGGAAATTTAGCGGTGAGTACATACATTTCTCTTTTCTTATCTCTTCCATTCCGGGGCACCACCAGTAGCAACATGTGGGATGTCAAAAAGCAGTACTCTCAATTAGGGTGGGACTGTGCAAGAACAGCCAACTGTGTCAACCTAACCAAGAACAATGGCACTGACACCTCAAGCTTAGACCCCCAGAGAGGGGTTCACCACAGTCTGCAACACTTCACGCCCCAGAGCAGCATCGGCAGATGCCCTGACATCAAGTCTGTAAAACTTGGTGAAGGTGTGGAGAGATAGATGACCAGGTCACTGCCTTGCAGACCTGTTCCGCCAACTCCTGGTGTTGGAAAGCCCAAGACGCGCCAGTTGCCCTGGTGGACCGGTGTCCCGGAAGGGTGCCTGCTTCCTCTTGGAGATGTAGGCTTGTATGACTGCCTGCCTGATCCATCTGTTAAGAGGGGACCTGGCAGCCGCCAGGCTCCTCCTTGGTCCTTCTGCGATCGCGAACAAGACATCCATTTTTCGTACTGCTCAAGTAGCGGCCAATACTTTAATGCCCTGACCACATCAAGGGATTGCAGTAGTCGCTCTTTATGGTGAGTGGGTGTGGGCACAAGAAGGGAAGCACTATATCCTGATTAAGATGAAAGGGAGAGACCATCTTGGGCAAAAAATACTGCTTCACATGAGACACAGCTTTCTCTTCATGCAGCACCAAAAAGAGTGATCTGATTGAAAGCGCTGCCAGCTCCAAAAACCAGCTGGATGGAGGTGATCACCACAAGAAAAGCCACCTTCAACGTGAGCAGGGAAGCATCCACCATAGGTTCAAAGGGGGGCCCCTGAAGTGCTGATAGGACCATAGAAGATTGAGATCCCAGCACGGGGCTATTAACTGCCACAGAGGCCGAACATGTGGCCATCACATCGACTGCCACGGCCAGGGGGTCTTGCACCCTGGACACGAACCTCTGTACCTTCTGATTGTGCCGAGATGCAAAGATGTCCACTTCCGACACTCCCCACTGGTCTCAAAGGGCTTGAAACACACCTGGTGAGGGAACCATTCCCTCTGGGTCCACCACTTCCCTGTTCCAATAATAAGCCTGCAGATTCTCCAGCCCCAGAATGTGAACTGCCCTGATGCACGGAACATGAATTTCCTCCCACCTCATGATGTGACTTCCTGGAAGGCTTGCCAGCTCCTGGTACCTCACGATGGTCAATGCAGGCCACGGCTGTGGAACTCTCCGACTGTACCCAGACTGTAAGGCCCCAGAGCTAGGCAATCCGATGCCTGAGAACCAGGTACTCACCTGTAGAATTGTTTTTTCTGGGAATCCATTCCAGGCACTCCTTACGCTTGGGATTTCCTCCTTGCTGACCACGTGACTGCAAGAAAGAAAACAGGTGCGGCCCCTCCCGGCCCATAAGTAGCAGCTGCCTCCTCACCAAGATCAGTTTACTTAAAAAGCAGTAAAAAACAGAAAAACAGAGGCACGCCGGGAGTGCCTATATAGGAGTCCATGTTACTTTACATCGAACTCCGCGAGAATACTCTCAGAAATTAAGTTTTGTTCTTTTCACTTTCTCTTACACTTTTTCTATTTTCTCTCTTTTTTTTTTTTTTAAATGCTAATGAAATAAACACCATCAAAAAAAAGCATCAAAAGATAGATCATGACCCAAGACGGGTGGGCCGGAGTGCCTGGAATGGATTCCCAGAAAAACCAATTCTACAGGTGAGTACCTCACAGAATTGTGTTTTTTCTTCCAATCCATTCCAGGCACTCCTTACGCTTGGGATCTTCAAAAGCAGTGCCATCTATGGGCGGGAACGCAGAACAGCAGGTAGTTCATTTCACTACTGCCTGAAGAATCTTTCGACCAACCACAGCGTCAGCTGAGGCTTTAACATCCGCCTTGTAAAATTTGGTAAATGTATGAACCGTAGACCAGGTGGCAGTTTTGCAACCTGTTCCACCGAAGCCTGATGCTGAAAAGCCCAAGAAGCACCAATGGCCCAAGTGGAATGGGCCGTGACCCGAAAAGGGGGTTCCTTCCCCTTGGCCGAGTAGGCTCTTCCTACTGCCTGCCTAATCCACTTACTGACGGTGGCTTTAGCTGGCGGAAGCCCTTTTCTCGGCCCTTCCGATATAACAAAAATGGAAATCCGGTTTGCGGAAGGAATCTGTAGCTGCCAATATCTTACGGCTCTGACTACATCTAAAGAATGAAGCGCCCTTTCCTTAGCAGGAACTGGGCATAAAGAAGGTAAGTTACCTCTTGATTAAGGTGAAAGGGAGAGACGATCTTAGGTAAAAAAATCAGGCTTAAACCCGAAAAACTACTTTGTCTCTGTGTAACTCAAAATAAGGAGACTTCATACATAAGGCGGCTAACTCAGAAACACGCCGCACAGAAAAAAGCCCAATAGAGCGTCAATCATAGGATCAAGGGGAGCACCCTGCAGAGCCGTCAACACCAGATTCAAGTCCAGAGCCGTCAACACCAGATTCAACACCAGATTCAACACCAGATTCAACACCAGATTCAACACCAGATTCAACACCAGGTGGAATGGGCCGTGGAATGGGCCGTGACCCGAAAAGGGGGTTCCTTCCCCTTGGCCGAGTAGGCTCTTCCTACTGCCTGCCTAATCCACTTACTGACGGTGGCTTTAGCTGGCGGAAGCCCTTTTCTCGGCCCTTCCGATATAACAAAAATGGAAATCCGGTTTGCGGAAGGAATCTGTAGCTGCCAATATCTTACGGCTCTGACTACATCTAAAGAATGAAGCGCCCTTTCCTTAGCAGGAACTGGGCATAAAGAAGGTAAGTTACCTCTTGATTAAGGTGAAAGGGAGAGACGATCTTAGGTAAAAAAAATCAGGCTTAAACCCGAAAAACTACTTTGTCTCTGTGTAACTCAAAATAAGGAGACTTCATACATAAGGCGGCTAACTCAGAAACACGCCGCACAGAAAAAAGCCCAATAGAGCGTCAATCATAGGATCAAGGGGAGCACCCTGCAGAGCTGTCAACACCAGATTCAAGTCCAGAGCCGTCAACACCAGATTCAAGTCCAGAGCTGTCAACACCAGATTCAACACCAGATTCAACACCAGATTAGGGGGCAGTTGTGGCCTAGAGGCAAGGGGAGCGCACTTGCGACCAGAGGGCTGCAGGTTCGAATCCCGGTCCTGGGACAAGACCGAAGTACTCTTGAGCAAGGCACCCAACCCCGCAACTGCTCCCCGGGCGCCACAATTAGGGCAGCCCACCGCTCCGAGCATGTGCACACTCACTGCACGGATGGGTCAAATGCGGAGGATGAATTCATATGTGTGTGCAAGCATACAATGGCCATCTATACATTAAAAATGTAAAAATTTAACATTTAAAAATTGCAGAGGTCGGACATGAGTGACCCCCTGAAAAAAAGTCTTAATGAGCCTCTTACTAGCGAAAAAAATAGACAAGGCCGATACATGCCCTTTTAGGGTGCTTAACTGTAGGCCCATTTCTAAGCCATCTTGTAGGAATTCGCATACTTTCTGCACGAAAAATTCCTAGCACCAGGATATGAACGACCACCAGACCCTGTAGTAAATCATGGAAGAAGACTTCTTCCGGGCCTGAATCATGGTATGAATAATCTTGGCCGATAAACCCTGCTAAGATTGAGGTTTCAATAGCCAAGCCGTTAAAGCCAGCATCTCACCCCTGAGTGAGAAGATCTGGATCGACCGGTAGGCGCCGATGGTCTACTGACATCCTTGTTATGTCTGAAAACCAACTTCTTCTTGGCCAATGAGGAGCTACTAGAATGGTAGGTACCCCCTCCTGAGCTATCTTTCCTAATACACGGCTCAGGAGCGAAAGTGGGGGGAAAAATGTACAGAAGCTTGAACCTTGCCCAAGAGACTGACAGGGCATCCGTTGCTATGACCAGAGGGTCCCTTGATAGGGACATGAAATTTTTCCGTTTGTGATTGTGTCTGGATGCAAAAGATCCACTTCCAGACACCCCCAGCGAAGACAAAGGGCTTGAAAGACCTTCCGACTGAGGGACCATTGTCCCCAACGCAGAACCTCCCTGCTCAGAGCGTCGGCCTCCTGGTTTTCTACCCTCGGGATGTAAACTGCCGAGATGCAGGGGACATTCTCCTCTGCCCAAGTCAGAATCCGGCTTACTTCCTCTAGAGCACTCTTGCTCCGGGTACCCCCCTGATGATTGATATAGGCTACTGCCGTCCGATTGTCCGACTGGACCTGGACTGCCTGCCCCTTTAAGCTGGGGGTCAGAAACTGAAGCACTAGTCGGATTGCTCTTAATTCCAATATATTTATGAGAAGCTGATACTCCTTCGGCCCCCATTGTCCCTGGATCTTCTGTGTCTGCCAGATGCCCCCCCAACCTGTGAGACTGGCATCCGGGGCAACAATCTGCCACTGTGGTGTCAGAAAGGACCTGCCTACAGACAGATGAAGCGGGTCCATCCACCACAGAAGAGATTGCCTGGCCGAGGGCGTCAGAACAAAAAACTTGATCCAGCGACTGTGGGGCTCGATATCAGTTTGCCAACAGATTCCACTGAAGAAGCCTCATGTGAAACTGGGCAAAAGGTACGGCCTCAAAGCAGGCTACCATAAGGCCTACTAGCTTCATCCCTAGCCGAATGGTTGGCTGCCGGCAAGCCAGTAAGTACTCTATTTGATTTCGAATTAGCAGAACCTTCTGCTCTGGTAGAAACACTTTGACTTGAACCGTGTCCAGAATCATTCCTAAGAAGTTCCTTACTGGCGCCGAAGTGATATGGGACTTTGGGTAATTGATCACCCAGCCGAAATCTTCCAGAGTTGATAGGACCATCTGTGTATCTTTCATGATCCGCTGAAGAGACCCGCTGAAATTAAAAGATCGTCCAAATATGGAATGATGCACATCCCCTGGCTCCTGAAAATGGCCATGCGACCCGCCAAAACTTTGGTGAACACTCTTGGAGCCGAGGATATCCCGAATGGGAATGCCACAAACTGGAAGTGCGGGTCTTCCAGGGCAAACCTCAGGAACTTCTGATGCCCTGGACAAATTGGAACATGCAGATACGCGTCCCTTAAGTCTATAGTAGTCATAAGATCCCCGGGCCGAACTACTCTTACCTCTGACCTTAGCGTCTCCATGCGGAAAGGTTTCACGCGGATATACCTGTTGAGACCCTTTAAGTCTAAAATGGGGTGCATCGACCCGTCCTTTTTGGGGATTGTGAACAGGTTGGAGTAAAACCCCTGACCTTCCTCCTGAAAGGGTACCCAACAAATTACCCCTTTTTGAAGGAGATGCTGAACTGCGAATCTCAGGGCATCTATCTTTGACTGGTTCCGGGATGCCCCTTACCGAAGGAACCTTGCGGGTGGTCTGGCTGCAAACTCAATCTTGTAGCCTGATGACACCACCTCTAGGATCCAAAGATCCGCCATGTGGCGCCTCCAGATATGAGCAAAATGCAAAAGCTGTCCCGCCACCCGCTCAGGTGAGGGCACCCCCTCATGCTGGAGTGGGCTTGGCTGGAGGATTAGGCCCACTTCTCCAGGCCCCTCTTGCCCTATTACGCGCTCTACCTCTAAAATCTCTACGGGAGCAAGAACGAAAGGCACCTCTGCCAGTCCAAAAGTCGATATGATGAAGTCCTCTGAAAAGGCCGAGTCGTCCTCTTCCTCTGAGGCAGTTTGCCATCCTACCGTCCAGCTTTTCTCCCAAAAATCTGCTCCCTAAAAAAAGTAGATCTATAAGAGCTTTCTTAGCGGCGGCAACCGCCAATCATTGTCTTAGCCATAAGGAACGGCGCAAGGCCACAAGCAGAGCAGAAGTTCTAGCAGCTAGCCTGACTGCATCATCCATCGCAGTGATAGCGAACGAGTTAAAGTCCAAACAATCCTTAAAATCTTTGGACTCTTGAATAAGCCTGCGAGACTTAGCCCTGGCTAAACTTTTTCTTCATCTTCTTCCTTGAAGCCAGGGACACAATGGCCATGGCACAAACAGGACGTAGAAAGAATCCTTTCATAGCAAAAGCATGGCGGGCCAATTGATCCATTCGTCTCTCTGTGGGATCTCTTAAAGATCCCATAGTAGCAGACGGCATGATGGAAGTATTAGACAAGCCTGCTACTGGAGAATCCACCTCAGGTGGGTAAGACCAAAGCTTAATCATGTCATCATTTTTAATTTTCCCATTCCTTTAAACACCATTTTAGAAAAGTGCGGCTGATCCGGGAAGACCTGCCTTTGCCTTACTGGCTTAAACAGATCATCCGTCCCTCTTTTTGCCACCTCAGGAGGGGTGATATTATTATTATTGTTCATTTATATAGCGCCATCATCTTCCGTAGCGCTTTACAAAGTAGTAATTACAGACAGGGTAGAACATACAGTACATACACTATTTCAAACGCAGTTTTACAGATTTGACAGTGGATATTCTGAGTACAAGATACAATAGGGGAGAGAGTGATATTCAAAGTTTCAAAAACCGAAGAGAGCAGACACTGTGTTTCGCCTGCGAGGAGGGGGTCCTCATCAGAAGAGAGTCACTATCTTCCTCGCCTTCTGAGAGCTGCTCATCTATATACTCATCTTCCTCCCACTCTCCAAAAGAGGCAAATACATCTCTTTCCTCCGCAACAGGTTCCAATGCCTCCTCTTATAGGTGGCCTTCTTTGGAATAACCAAGGATAACTGTCTCTCCAGGTTATCCAACCTGTGCACCACATCTGACTGCGCCTCACTGCCTTCCCCCTCTCCAGGGGAAGGAAGGGATGGGTGAGCCGTTGCGCTCACACCAGCAATAACTGGACTAAAGACCTGAGCCGCCGCTCTATTATGGCCTAACCAATTCTCATGGCGCAAGCAGAACAAACCGTGCTGAAACTACCCAGGGGATCCCACTTACATAAGGGGCAGAGCCCGCCCCGCTCCAATGGGATGCCCGAATCACTATCCCCTGATGCCTCCCTCATGTTTTTTGTTTTTTTTTTAATTTGGCAATCAGACCTAAAAGGCCCTAAGCCTAAAACCAATCCCAAAAGGGACCGGGAGGAACCACAACCCTTTTCTATACTTTTTTTTAACTGATAAAAAGATAAAACTGACAATCATTATAATAATAAAATATATATATATATATATATATCTATATCATAGCTTAGTGCAAACAACGGCAAACTCAGCTTGCCCTGCCTGAGGCAGCAATATGAATAAACCAGCGAAACCCCCGAAACCCATCCTAATCACAAGGCATTTCTAGGCCAGCACCTTGGCCCAACCGGCCACCACCGCAATCACACTGCTATCTGGCCGCAATAATATATATATATATATATATATATATATATATTTATATATATATATATATATATATATATACACACACACACACACACACACCTAGCAATATGCGATTTCCTCGCCCGGGGAGAGAAACAACTGAATACACGGCCATGTGGTTCCAGGTTAAACTCTGCCCCCTGCGTGACGTTGGCCATGTCCCTTAAAGGCATACATAAACATTTTTTTTTTTTTTTTTTTTTTTAAGATAAAAACCTACCTAACTGGAAGAAGGAAGGGTTGGGTAAAAAATAAAAAAAAAACATTCCTCATCAGGTACACCAGAGAAAAACCTGCGGCTGATTTGCTTTTCAAAAAAGCCTGCAGCCCAGAGCATATATACTCTGTAAGCGCCCCAAGACCCCGGCGCTTCCACCTTACCTTTCACGGACCCCAAAACAGCCAACGCTGTGGAGGCATAAACTTGGGTCTTGAGGGATCCGTGGGAATAAGGCTACGCAGAGAGCCGACAGGGTTCAGTCCCCCGCTTGCTGCCAATCCCTGAAAGCTAATTTCCTGAACAACCTTCACAGTCACTTGCCACTGCAAGAAAGAAAAACTGATCTTGGTGAGGAGGCAGCTGCTACTTATGGGCCGGGAGGGGCCGCACCTGTTTTCTTTCTTGCAGTCACGTGATCAGCAAGGAGGTAATCCCAAGCGTAAGGAGTGCCTGGAATGGATTGGCAGAAAAATCGCCCCCAGTTCCAACACATTGATTGGAAAACTGCGCCCTCACTGGTCCCAGAGACCCTGAAACATTTGGTTGTCCAGAACACCATCCCAACCATCTGTGGTCAGGAAGACCTACCAAACCGGCAGAAAAGACCAACCCACTGCCAGCGACTGCTGGTCCAGCCACCAATTCACGGATCGTCAGGCACTGTCCATCAAGATGAAGCGTCGGTCCATTGTCTGCACATTCCTGCGCCATTTCGATAGGAGTAGAAATTATAGAGGCCTGAAGTGGAACTGGGCATACTGAACTGCCTCAATGGTAGACATCATCAGGCCAGGGTGACGCATCCCCTGCCTGATCGTGGAATGTTCGTCTGTCAGCAGCGACCTCATAGCCTCCTGAACAGCTGTGCATCTCTGGACCAGAATAAGGAACTGTACCTGTCAAGTTTCGAATGTCATATTTAGATAGGTCGCCACCACAGAGGAAACCACCTGGGAATTGGGATAGTTGATCACCCACTCAAATGTCCCAGCGTGGACAGGACCATGTGAACATCACGCAGTTCCTCTGCCAGAGATGGAGCTTGGATGAGCAAGTCGTCCAGGTATGGGGTGATGCTCGCACCCTGCCTCCATAGGAGTACCATCACCACTACCATGGGGCAGTGGACAGTTCGAAAGGCAGTGTCATAAATTGAATAAGTCGGGCACCTATTGCGAAATGCAGGTATTGCCTGTACCACGTCCCCCTCATGACGAGGCCGCCTCCCCCTCCAAACTTTGGCAGCCGTGCAGTAGTAATCACACACACACGGACACCAGGGAGCCCAGCCACCAACCTCAGGGCTAACCCAGCAGCCATGGGGAAGGCAGACAGCGTCTCTCTCAGGGTGTCCTGGGGCTAGATGACACGGGGGTAGAGGGACTGGGGCTTGGTGGGACACACACAGCAGGGCCACCATGCAAGGCCCAGAGATCAGGTATACTGCTGCAGTGGGGTCCTGATCTCGGGGCTCAGACCCGCTTACCTGGACCTATGCACGCTCCCCTCACTCTGCATGATCCAATACTATCGGCTTAGGAACGGACTTCAGGCATATAAGGGAGGTCCCCAGGAACGCTGCAGCTGGTGAGGGTCTGGGAGACAGCCTCTGTTTCCGGTCAGCACTGTAACTAAAAAAAAAAAAATATATATAGTCATCTACACAGTCTTTTGCGACTGCAACAGCCTGCCCTATATAGGAGATAGTTTTTTTCTATCTTGCAGTCCCCTCCTACGGCTGAGATTAGCCCACCCGTTGCTACTGGTGGTGCCCCCGATGAGATGAGAAGAGGTGTTTAATCCAGTAAAGCAGATACAGCATTTATTTTCAAGAGCTAGGATAATATGATTTGAAGGAGATTCTTTATGTAATGCACTTTAAACCCTGATTGAAACCCTAGAGTTTTAGGTGAGTAGTGAGTGTATAGGTGGACGTTGCTGAATGCTACAGGTTTCAAAGGATATAAATATATTCATTTTAAAAAGAGGACCTTTCTCTAACATTCCTTGTTTGGTGTGCATTTGGCTATATCTTGGTACACAGATTCCAAAGTGGACCTTAATAGCTAAAAAAAAAAAAAAAAAAAAAACTCATGTTTCTGCTATTTTCACAATGGCAGGAGCCAAGACATGTAAGATCAGCTTATGGACCTCTAGCTTGTGCGAGGGAACATATGTGACTTGTTTGCAATCCAATTAGTGCAACAGCAAGGCTGGGACTGTCTCAGTGACTTTGTTTTACCTGTACTGTTGCTTCTGTTACAACATGAAAGTGGACATTAATGACCCCTACATACAGTTCTCATTTCTTCTCCATCTGTAGTTCTTACAGAGTTGCGTAAGCAACAAAATGTGATGTTCAGCATCATAGAAAATATAGGATGCAGATATAACATTTG
Source organism: Gastrophryne carolinensis (assembly GCA_027917425.1). NCBI lineage: Eukaryota > Metazoa > Chordata > Amphibia > Anura > Microhylidae > Gastrophryne > Gastrophryne carolinensis. The sequence continues at coordinate 209,072,278 of CM051238.1, forward strand.
CTTAAATTGGTGCTTAACAATTTTTTTAACCAGATAGTGTGTAGCTGTAATGTATTATGCATTATATTCCAAATCACGGGTCACCAATCTTTCTTTACTTGAGAGGTACATTTAGCACTGCTAGATGGTCGTGAGCCACATTAAACGGCAAAAAGATTGGCAAGTTCACTGCTCAGTCCAGTAAAGACAGGGGATGCAAAATACCATTTTGTGATTACTCACCTGTAAAATGGGTATTATAAGTATGTCACACACCCCGCTTTAGAATAGTCATTAAACTTGGGTTATACTGACCTGTAGAGGGCGATCTTGCTGAGATGTAATGAAAAAAAGGGAGCCCCTCCCGGTCCATAAATACCTGGGACCTCCCACTCATTCCCCACTATTAAGACAGCAGTAAGGAAAAAGGGACCAGGAAGAGCCAATCATAACCAGTAACAGTAAAAAAGGTTCACCATATAAAGGATCCAGAATACCAAAGGGCAGGGTGAAGCGGGGTGTGTGACATACTTAGAATACCCATTTTACAGGTGAGTAATCACAAAATGGTATTATTCTAAGTATGTCATACACCCCGCTTCAGAATAGTCATTATACTTGGGACATCCAATAGCATAAAAGGTGGGATCCAAACAAAGCAATAACGCACAACTTAAACCACTGCAGCTTGCAGAACCTTGCGGCCAAAAACAGCATCCGCTGAGGCCCGCACATCAACCTTATAAAACTTGGAAAAAGTGTGAACAGAAGACCAAGTAGCAGCCTTACAAACTTGTTCAACAGAGGCCTGGTGCCGAAAAGCCCAGGAAGCCCCAACAGCACGAGTAGAATGAGCAGTAACAAGAAAAGGAGGAACCTTCCCCTTGGCAGAATAGGCCCCAACAATGGCCTGGCGAATCCATCTACTAATGGAAGACTTGGCGGGCGCCAAACCTTTCCTAGGCCCGGAAGGCACCACAAAAAAAAGCGTCAGTCTTACGAAAGGAAGAAGTAGTCACCAAATAGTACTTCACACAGCGAACCACATCCAAGGAATGCAAGACCCTCTCCTTGTCATTGCTGGGCTTAGGACACAAGGAGGGAAGAACAACGTCCTGATTAAGATGAAAGGCAGAAACCACTTTAGGAAGGAAATCTGGCTTGAAGCAGAAAACAACTTTGTCCTGATGCCTCTCAAAGTAAGGGGCTTGAATGGACAAGGCCGCCAACTCTGAGACACGCCGAGCTGAGGTGATAGCGACCAGAAAAGCAACCTTCTGAGTAAGCATAGAAAGAGGAATATCCTGCAACGGCTCAAAAGTAGGACCCTGAAGAGCAGAAAGAACCAAGTTAAAGTCCCAAACTGAGAGCAGAGGCTTCCTAGGAGGTCGCACATGCGTAACCCCCTGGAAAAAGGTCTTAACCAAAGGATGAAGAGAAAAAGGACCTTTGAAAGAAAATCGCCAGGGCAGAAGCCCTTTCAAAGTACTAAGCTGGAACCCCAAGTCCAGACCGTGTTGCAGAAAATCCAAAATCCTAGGAATAGAAAACACCCTGCAAGGCAAGGCCCTAGCCTCACACCAATCAATATAAGACCTCCAAGTCCTATAGTAGATGGTAGAGGAAGACCGCTTCCTAGCCTTAACAAGAGTCTGAATCACCGCATCAGAAAGACCTTTCTCCCTTAAGATGGAGGTTTCAGCAGCCATGCCGTCAAAGCCAGCATTGGTAAATTGGGGTAAAGTAGTTGACCCTGAGTGAGCAGATCCGGCAGAAGGGGCAGATCGAACTGATCCACCGCCAGCCGAACGACGTCTGCGAACCAAACCTGCCTTGGCCATCTTGGAGCCACCAGAATTGCTGGCGCCCCTTCTAGTGCCAACCTGCGCACCACCATACCCACCATAGGGAACGGAGGGAACAGGTACAGGAACCCCAGATCCCTCCAGCTCAGAGACATGGCATCCACTGCCAGAGGATCCCGCGAGAGAGACACAAACGCCGGAAGCTTGTGGTTGTGACGAGAGGCAAAGAGATCCACCTCCGGAATCCCCCACTTGTGGCAAAGTGACCGAAAAACCTTGGGATTGAGAGACCATTCCCCCCGGCGAGACGAGCACCTGCTCAGGGAGTCCGCATCCGTGTTCTCCACAACCGGAATGTACACCGCCGAAATGCATGGGACATTGCTCTCCGCCCAGGCAAGAATCAAGGACACTTCCCTGAGGGCACTCCTGCTGCGAGTCCCTCCCTGGTAATTGATGTAGGCGACCGCTGTCCGATTGTCCAACCGAACTTGAACCGGTAAGCCCTGCAACTGAAGATTCAAGTGAGACAGAACCAACCTGACGGCTCTCAGCTCCAAAACATTGATGGGATCGTGAGCCTCCTGAGGCCCCCACAGTCCCTGAAACTGAAGATCCTTCCAGAAACCCCCCCAACCTGACAGGCTGGCAGCCGTGGTGACTGTCTCCCAACGAGGGGTCAGAAAGCACCTGCCCCTCATCAGATTGCTTGGTTCCAGCCACCACTAAAAGATGGAGCTGGAGCGTCCTTGTGTGAAACTGAGCAAAGGGAACCGCCTCGAAGGAAGCCACCATCAATCCCACCAGTCTCATCCCCAGCCAGATGGACGGCTGAGGGTTGGACAGAAGAAGCTGAATCAACTCCTGAATCAACAGAACCTTGGGTTGAGGGAGGAACACCCTGGTCTGAGAAGTATCCAGAGACATTCCCAGAAAAGACACCACCCTGGACGGGGAGAGGGAGGACTTGGGATAGTTGATCACCCAGCCGAATCCCTCCAGAGTGGATACCACAGCTCTGGTGTCTAGCTCCGCTTGGCTGTGAGAGGATGCCATAATGATGTGAGAGGATGCCATAATGAGAAGGTCGTCCAGATAAGGCACGATGCGAATACCTTGGGCTCTAAGGAGGGCCATCACCCCTGCCAGTACCAAAACAAGGTAAGGCCGAATAGAAGGGCCACAAACTGAAAATGCAGATTTTCCACCACAAACCTGAGAAATCTCTGGTGTGCCGGGAAGATAGGAACATGCAGATAAGCATCCTTGATGTCTATGGACATCATGAAGTCCCCCTGACGAAGAGAATTGATGGCTGAGCGCAGCGTTTCCATGCGGAACTTCGGGGGACGGATAAACCTGTTGAGGAGCTTCAGATCCAAGATGGGACGAACAGAGCCATCCTTCTTGGGCACCGTGAACAGATTGGAATAGTAGCTCAGGCCCCTTTCCAAGGAAGGCACCGGACAAATGACAGCCACATCCAGAAGATTCTTTACTGCCGCCTGGAGCCCCTGCGCGACTAGAGGGTCCGAAGGCACCCGAGACCTGAAGAATCTGGGAGGGGGCCGGATCTCGAACTCCAGCTTGTAACCGGAAGACACCACTTCCAGAATCCACCTGTCTGAGACCTCCTGGTCCCAGACCTAGAAGAAGTGTCGCAGCCGTCCCCCCACCCGCAAGGGAGAGGGAGCCCCCTCACTGCTGAGCTGGCTTGGCAGCTGGCTTGGGTTTGGAACCCCAGGTGTGACCTGGACGGGCACGTCCTCGGCCCCTGTTCCAGGAATCACCTCTGGAGGAAGAGAAGGCCAATCCCCTGCCAGCTCTGGCCCCACGAAAGGAAGGGTTAAAGGAGGCCGCCCCCCGAAAGGGACGACGCTGCTTCTTTCGATGAGGTAACTTGCATCCTTTCGCGACTAATCCAATTTTTCTCCAAAAAGCCGCAACCCCATGAAGGGAAGAGCCGTAAGCGACTTCTTAGCCACAAAATCAGCCGCCCACTGGCGCAACCAAACCGACCGTCGAATAGCCACAAGCAAGGCCGACGTTCTACTACACATCACCATGGTGTCATCCAGGGCGGCTAACACAAAGGACATGAACAACTCGCACCTCTTAAGGGCGGTGAACTCATCACTAGCCGGATCAAGTCTGGAAGTAGCCAACAGGTCCCTAACAACCGACCTGGTAGCTACCTCCAAAAGTGCCGAAGCACAAACAGGCCGCAAGGCCGAACCGACACTGGCAAAGCCATGACAAGCCATCTGATCAATGCGCCTGTCCTCACCATCTTTTAAGGTGGTGGAGTCAGGAGAATGCAAAACAGAAGAATTAGACAACCCCAACACGGGGGCATCAACTTCGGGAGGGGACGACCAGCGCTTCACCGCGTCCACCGGGAAGGGATATTTCTTATCCCAGCCCTGAGGAACACCCGGAAGCCGAGTAGGCCTCTCCCATTCCTTAAGAATAATGCCATCAAAATGCTTTTGATCTGGGAATTCCAAGCGCGGCTTAGAAGTCCCAAAGAACTCCCCCTTCTGTGGAGGAGTCTCTTCTGGGGGAGAAATAGCCAGAACTTCGAAAAGATGAGCCAGGACCTTAGGGGTATCCATGGTAACCCCCTGTCCCTGCTCGGAATCAGCGCCCACAAATTGCTGATCATCAGAACCATTGGACTCCTCAAATAACTATCCTTCCTCTAGCGGGGAACAATCAGACCAGTCCAGTAAATCAAACTCATCAAAATCCAAGGCCGGTGCGGCTGGAGACAAGTGCTTCCTCTTAGCCAGGGCCTTTCTGGCCACAGCGCTAGAAAATAATTTCTCAAGATTGGCCAATCTGGCACACACATCAGATTGCGACTCCCCACCCGTGACAACATCACCTGGGGTACGGATCAGACGGGGAGGGGTAGGCGATGAGGCAGGCGGCGCTGACCCAGACGCCTGGGACCCGGACTGCCGCGTTATAGCCTGCTGTGCACATGGTATACAAAGAAATACATCATCCCCCGTAAGGGATACCCCACACCCCATACACTGCTGGGATTGCCCCGAGGGGAGCCCAAGCCCAGTATCCTGGCAAGCCTCCATATGGTGATTTTATTGGTAGTCGCAATGACCAAGGGAATTACGCAATATAAGCAACCCGGGATGCCCCTACTATGTCCCGAGTGGGAGGATTTATTGGGAGCCCTAACCAAAAAACCCAGGGACCCAGGACCAGGAGGACCCCTTTAATATCAAATAAAGGTCCACCTGAAAGACATAAGGCAAGAGCTGATCAACACACACGCACACAATCAGGCCCACCAAATTATATATATATATATATCCATAACAAGCAGATAAAATTAAATAATGTAAAAATACAATTCTGTGAGATACTCACCTGTAGAATTGGTATTATATGCATACAGCACGTCCTGCTCCATCTATAATACTTACACATGGGTTATCCTCCGCCAGAGGGCGCTCTGCACTGCAGACATGCAAAAACAGGCTCCTCCCGGCCCTTCATATACCCAGGGACCTCCCACAAATCCCCAGTATTGAAAAGCAGTGAGAAAGAAGCCAGGAGAAACCAACCACCAACTGGTAACAATACTAATAACAACAATCACCATACAGGGGATCCAGAAAAAGTAAACCAGGGTGGGGTGGAGCAGGACGTGCTGTATGCATATAATACCAATTCTACAGGTGAGTATCTCACAGAATTGTATTATTCTAAGCATACAGCACGTCCTGCTCCATCTATAATACTTACACATGGGACATCCAATAGCAGTGTCCATAAAGTAGGGTGGGATCCCCAAAAACAAGGCACAGTGGACAGTAAAGGTGCTGTCACCTGTAAAACTTTGCAACAGGCATGACATGAGCATAGGCTCTAATGTCAATCTCATAACAAGACCTTTGAAAGGTATGATTAGAGACAAGCAACAGTCTAGTAACTTATTCAACAGAAAAAACCTGGTTGTCAGGTCCCGTGGGACGCCCACCTTCCAATAAGTCTGCAACCCCCAATCTCCGCTGCTTTCTTCGCCTATAGACAAGCCCCCGTTTGCCGGGACGCAGGACACGCCTCACCGGACACGGTTGCCCCCAGGACTTGTTAGCACAAAGGATGCAGACTTATGCAGGGGAAGGCAAACGAACCAGGAACGAGTAGGGTCAAACGGGCAAGGTCATACACGGTAGATCAATCCAAGGAGGCACGGTACAGGTGGATGAGACAGAAGAATGGTCAGGTCAAGCCAAAGGTCACACCGGGGAATCAGAGATACGCAGTACAGAGGAGCAGGCAGAAATCGTGGTCAAAAAACAGGCAAGAGGTCGGTCCAGGCAGCAATCAGGGATGGTCATACACGGCAAGATACGTAACGAAACAGACACCAATTCACACCCAGCAGCACGCTATCACGGGCAAGGATCAACTGCAATAGGAACACCTTTATAGGAAGTGACCGAGTAGATAGAGGGACATGATTGGTGTAACTAGGAACCTGAGGCTGATTGTCCCATTCAAACCAGAAAGGTGTTCCACCTTAAGAAACCTTGGGCTCATTGGCCCAGAACTAATTACCTCCGGTGGGCGCACTGTGTGCAGCGCCGCCGGAGGGCATAAGTACAGAATGCTCGCGAGCGCGATGCTGCGCGTCAGGAGCGTGGCCGCTCCAGACGCCGCCGAAGAGGGAGCCGCCCGAGCAGCCGCTCGCGACGGAAACAGCCGAGCGGCTGCTCGTGACGGAAATAGCCGAGCGGCGGCCGGGAACAGAGGTCGTCGAGCCGCCGCCTGCCGGAGACACCGCCCAGCCTGCGTGCCGGCCGACTGAGCGCAGCCGGCGTGGGACCGAAGGCCAGGTGAGTGCGTGGTCCCCGTGACACTACCCACCCCTTCACGAGGGGCCTCAGGACCCTTACCAGGTTTATCAGGGTTCTCACGATGAAATCTATTGACTAAGGTTCTGGCATGAACATCCTTGGCCGGTACCCAACACCTCTCAGGACCGAAACCTTTCCAATCAATTAAATACTGTAATGAATTTTGAACCATACGAGCATCGAGTATTCTGTTAATTTCATATTCGGGTTCATCTCCCATAACGACCGGAGGAGGAGATGACACCTGAACATTTCTGGCAGATTTTAACAAAGAAACATGAAAGGTCGAGGGAATCTTCATGGACATAGGTAACTTGACTTTAAAGGTAACATTACTCAGTTTGTTAGTGATGGGAAAAGGACCGATGTACTTAGGGCCTAACTTAGACGAGGGTTGTCTAAGGGCAATATTTCTCGTGGACACCCAGACCCAGTCTCCCACCTGAAATGGTGGTTCTTGCGATCTACGTCGGTCCGCAAACACTTTATATTTTTCAGAGGCCTTCTTAAGGTTCACCTGTATTTCAGACCTTAGTCCTTTCCCGTAGCCATTCCTCCAAGGCCGGCAAGTTGGAGGAAGGACCAGAGAAGGATGACGCCTTAGGATTCCTGCCATAGTTACAGAAAAATGGCGAAAACTTAGTCGACTCGCTAGGCGCGTTGTTAAAGGCGAATTCTGCAAATTCGATAAATTCCGCCCACTGTTCTTGACGGTCAGACACAAAGCAGCGTAAATATTGTTCTAAACTCTAATTCACCCGCTCGGTCTGTCCGTTAGACTGGGGGTGATAAGCTGTAGAAAGAGAAACTTTAATACCTAAGCGATTACAAAAAGCTTTCCAGAAACGGGATATAAACTGAACCCCCCGATCTGAAACAATATTTTGTGGTATACCATGGAGGCGGAAAACATGTTTAATGAATAATTGTACTAAGTCTGGCGCCGACGGGAGTTTTACTAAAGGAATAAAGTGTGCCATTTTACTGAAGCGGTCCACCACCACCCAGATTACAGTATTCCCCTGCGATTGAGGTAGATCGACAATGAAATCCATGGATATGTGAGACCATGGTTCGTTAGGAATTTCCAGAGGTACTAATAATCCCACTAGAGATCCATGGATTGTCTTACTCCGGGCACATACAGGGCATGCTTCGACAAAAGCGGTTATGTCACGTCTGATGGTGGGCCACCAGACATGACGTTTGGCGACAGCTAAGGTTTTCCGAATCCCTAAGTGACCGGCGGACTTGGCATCATGAAGTTCCTGTAAAACGGCGAGACGTAAATGAGGTGGAACAAATAAGCATTCAGAGGGTTTACCGGGAGGAGAATCAATCTGGAATGGCGTCAAAGAATTAGACAAATCAGGGAGAAGGGCGCCCACTATACAACCTAAGGGCAGAATCGGTTCAGCAGGATCAACTCGGTCTTTACAGTCCCCGAAGTTTCGAGATAAGGCGTCTGCTTTGGCATTCTTTTTCCCTGGTTTATAGGTGATAATGAAATTGAAACGAGAGAAAAAGAGTGCCCAGCGAGCCTGACGGGAGTTGAGCCTTTTGGCGGACTCTAAATATTCCAGATTTTTGTGATCGGTATATACGGTAATGGGGTGTAGGGAGCCTTCTAGCCAGTGACGCCATTCTTCAAAGGCCAGTTTAATACCCAACAGTTCCCTATTACCAACATCATAATTACGTTCGGCAGGAGAAAATTTACGTGAGAAGAACACACAGGGATGCAGTCTCTCCGGATTGCCAGAATACTGGGAGAGAACTGCTCCCACCCCAAGTTCGGAGGCATCGACCTCTAACAGGAACGGGTGATTAGTATCGGGATGTATCAAAACCGGAGCTGAAGTAAAGGTCTCTTTCAGTAGTTGAAAGGCACTTATTGCGGAGGGAGGCCACTCCTCAACAAAAGCGCCCTTCCGAGTAAGATCAGTTAAGGGACTCACAATAGAAGAGAACCCCCTTATAAATTGTCTATAAAAATTAGCAAATCCTAAAAACCACTGAAGCGCCTTAAGGGTTCTAGGTTGCTCCCACTCCATTATCGCGGATACCTTGGAGGGATCCATAATCAACCCACGCTTGGAGATTAAATATCCCAGAAACTGAATTTCAGAAACTTCAAATACACATTTAGAGATCTTTGCATACAGACGATTCTCCCATAACCTTTGTAGCACCGCTTTAACATGCTGACTGTGTTCCAACAGGGAACGGGAAAAAATGAGTATGTCGTCTAAATAGACCACCAGAAACCGACCCAAGAAATCGCAAAATATGTCGTTCACGAAATCTTGGAACACTGCAGGGGCATTACATAGGCCGAAGGGCATCACCAAGTATTCATAGTGACCACCTTTGACATTGAAGGCTGTCTTCCATTCATCACCCTGGCATATGCGAATAAGGTTATATGCCCCTCTAAGATCAAGTTTGGAGAAAATTTGAGCCCCAGATACCTGATTAAAAAGGTAGTTGATTAAAGGTAACGGATATCTATTCTTGACTGTAACTTTGTTTAACCCCCGGTAGTCAATACAGGGGCGTAAACCAACGTCCTTCTCGACGAAAAAAAAATCCTGCACCAGCAGGTGAGGTAGAAGGACGGATGAATCCCTTCTTGAGGTTCTCTGAAATATAATCTTTCATGGCCAACTCTTCAGACCGTGTGAGATTATATATCTTCCCCCTAGGGGGCATCGTACCTGGAAGCAAATCGATAGGACAATCATAGGTCCTATGTGGGGGGAGAATGTCAGCGGATTTTTCAGAGAACACATCTGCCCAATCTGCATAGGCTGGTGGTAAACCATCAAGGATGACCTGTGAGGATCTAAGGGATGTAGAGAAGCAATGCTCATAACAGAAGGGACTCCATTTAACAAGATCCCCAGATTCCCAATTAATAACTGGATTATGGGTTTTTAACCATGGAAACCCTAATACAATAGGGGAAACAGGACTCTCAATAATAAAAAACTCTAATTCTTCAGAATGGGAAGAACCCACAATTAAATTCACCAAGGGGGTCTTAAAGGAGACCAATCCTCCCATAATGGGCTTGTTATTGATCGCCAGGGAATTTTCTAACGGGATCGATGGGATATCAAGGGTGGAGGCAAGTGACCTGTCCAAGAAATTGCCAGCCGCTCCACTGTCTATGAAAGCGGAGGCAGAATTCTTGGAAAGACCCCAAGAGATCATAACAGGTAGGAGTAACCAATTGATAAGAGGGAATGATACCTGACCGCCTAGATGAAGTCCCTCAGCAGGATCTAGGCGCTGTAGTTTCCCGCCACCGGAGCCTTGTTTGGACAACTTTTTGCAAAGTGGCCAGGATTTCCGCAATAAAGACAAAGGCCTTGAGTTCTACGCCGAACTTTCTCTGCCTGTGAAAGATGGGTTACGCCAAGTTGCATGGGTTCTTCAGACGTTATAGAAGAAGAGGCGACTGCACCCCTAGGGCTTGACTCTTGGCGTGAGGGTCCCCAAGGTTGATCCTTGCCTTTTTCTTGGCGTCTTTCCCTGAGACGTCTATCCACTCTAATTGCCAGCTGCATATACTCATCAAGGCTTTTAGGTAGCGGATAATTTACTAGAACATCTTTAATGTTTTCGGAGAGTCCAATTCTAAATTGACTGCACAAAGCTGGGTCATTCCACTTGGAATCGATGGCCCATCGCCGGAACTCTGCACTATACTCCTCCACTGAGCGTTTTGCCTGTCTAAGGTTCCGTAGCTTGGAATCTGCCGTTGAAGCTCGATCAGGGTCTGCATATAATAGCTCCATGGCAGAAAAGAAGGAGGAAACTGATTGTAAGGCTTCGTCAGAAGGTGCCAATCCAAATGCCCAGGTCTGAGGGTCACCTTGGAGAAGTGAGATGACTAGGCCCACTCGTTGGGTTTCTGATCCAGATGAGTGGGGCCGTAGACGGAAATAGAGCTCACAAGAGTTCTTAAAGTTTGAAAACTTCATCCGTTCCCCGAAGAATTTCTCTGGAAGAGGAATCTTGTGCTCGATTGTAGGTCCAGGATCCAATGGCGCAGGAAGTTGGCGACTTTCCTGTGTAGCCACTCGCTGGGCCAGCTGGTTGATGGCGGTAGCCATAGCTTGCACCTGCTGCATTAATTCTTCCATCTAGAATAATGTCTTTTTGGCCCGTGATAATGTCAGGTCCCGTGGGACGCCCACCTTCCAATAAGTCTGCAACCCCCAATCTCCACTGCTTTCTTCGCCTATAGACAAGCCCCCCGTTTGCCGGGATGCAGGACTTATGCAGGGGAAGGCAAATGAACCAGGAACAAGACTGGGTAGGGTCAAACGGGCAAGGTCATACACGGTAGATCAATCCAAGGAGGCACGGTACAGGTGGATGAGACAGAAGAATGGTCAGGTCAAGCCAAAGGTCACACCGGGGAATCAGAGATACGCAGTACAGAGGAGCAGGCAGAAATCGTGGTCAAAAAACAGGCAAGAGGTCGGTCCAGGCAGCAATCAGGGATGGTCATACACGGCAAGATACGTAACGAAACAGACACCAATTGACACCCAGCAGCACGCTATCACGGGCAAGGATCAACTGCAATAGGAACACCTTTATAGGAAGTGACCGAGTAGATAGAGGGACATGATTGGTGTAACTAGGAACCTGAGGCTGATTGTCCCATTCAAACCAGAAAGGCGTTCCACCTTAAGAAACCTTGGGCTCATTGGGCCAGAACTAATTACCTCCGGCGGCCGCGCTGTGTGCAGCGCCGCCGGAGGGCATAAGTACATAATGCTCGCGAGCGCGATGCTGCGCGTCAGGAGCGCGGCGCGATGTCAGGGACGCGGCCGCTCCAGACGCCGCCGAAGAGGGAGCCGCCCGAGCAGCCGCTTGCGACGGAAACAGACGAGCGGCTGCTCGTGACGGAAATAGCCGAGCGGTGGCCGGGAACAGAGGCCGCCGGCCGGAGACGCCGCCCAGCCTGCGCGCCGGCCGACCGAGCGCAGCCGGCGTGGGACCGGAGGTCAGGTGAGTGCGTGGTCCCCGTGACACTGGTGCTGAAGGGCCAATGGTACCCAAGCACCAATATAACGGGATAAAATGAAAAAGGGGAGATTCTTCCCCCTCAAAGGAATAGGCCAGTGTAATGACCCAACCAGCCCACAGGCAACAGAAACCTCGTGGAAAACTTGTAACTTCCCCAAGGGGAATGAGAACTGGTCACCCGACCGAAGGCGGGAATACTGATCCCTTTACTAGCACCAAGCCAAGGGCTTTACTCAGGACCTGGAGACATCCAAGAAGGATTAATCCAAAGGACGCCGTGGCGCTGGAAACAGGCGATATCAGGCGCATATATAAGGAGGCGCCCGCAGACTCCAAGAGCATCAGTCCCCCTAAGGGAGAAGAAAGCCTCAGGGGAAAAATTGCAACACCTGTTGAGGGAATATAGACCCTCATATTAGGATTATTAAGAACAAGGTCCGTAGTTAGACTAAACAGACTAACACCATGAACATAGAACACCACTTGGACCTGAGGTCCGGCGTAAGAAGGAATACCCCCACGGCATGGGGTGCATATAGATATATATATCTATACATATATATACATCGAGCCAAGGCTAAGTAACCAGATCCACCTTCTCAGGCACACATCTGACTGAGGCAGGAGCCCCCAGAGAAGCGACTTAGACTACAAGGCAGCTCAGACATCATCCAGCAGAAAGTCCCCAGGGAAAAATCCGCAGGGCAAACAAAATGAAAATTGATCCCAACAGGGACCATGGAACTACTTGGGAGATGCACCTAAACAATCCCCAAGAGAACTCCTCACAAGGAAGACAGAACCAGCTTCCTACAGGAAGACAGCCAGGACAGAACCTGAACCTTCAGAGTCCCTAGATGGGGAGCCAACCCCAACCTATGCTGTAATGACTCAAGAGCCCTGGGAATCGAGAACGTCCAACAGGTAAGAGACCAAGACTCATGCCAATCAATATGGGTATACCATAAACCCCAATAGACGGAGGAAGAGGAAGCCAAGGAAGCTTGCTCCTAGCCCCCCATATACTGAGTCACCCAGAAGATAAGGCCTGTCTCCAAGGGGTGAATGAATCAGCTGTCAAGCCCCAGACTAGAGTCTGTATATTGGGACGGCAAAGGAAGGGGCCTGACAAGGGCAGAACCGCGCTCCTGAGAGAGCGAGCAGGTCAGCAGACTACAGCAGAAGCATCTGCGAACCACAGTCCACAAGGCCACCCAGGCCATTAATCTCACGGGTCCCTTTATCAGCACAACGTGCGAAGAACCCCACAAGTAGGGTGAACGAAGAGAAGGCATATAAAATAGAAAGCCTATGCATAATTTTAGGAAGCCCCCATGACCAGAGTCAGAATATTCTGGGACAGTAAAAACAAGGGCGGAGCCCCTGTGGTATAAGCGAGACCCAACAGAGCCACCCTAGTTGGCTCTCACAGCGACACCAGGATATCATAACCTGCCGCTGAAAGGCATCCATTGTAGCGAATACCGCTGAGAAGCAGGGGACGTAGACCCCCACCCAAGCAGGATCAGGGACCCTCCAGAGGGAGCATCCTGCTTCAAGCTCCAGACCAATAATAAACAGGCCATTGTCTTCCAACAGGCCAAGAGTCCCCAAATAGACAGATCCTAAAAGAGGAGAAGTCCAGCCGTATAGGGACAACGGAAGGCACACCTTTTCAACAAAACCAGTAGGTAAGATGGACCCTCTAGGGGACCCTACCTAGGAACCACGGGGGGTTGTGGAAGAAATCCCCCCCCCCCACCAACCTGCGAGACTTGGTACCCAAGGTGACCATTCACAGGAAGATGCAAGTAAGGAAGGGGGTGCCCCCTGACAGGGCCCTTGAATATGATAAGCTCAAGAGGAACCACCTTACCAAGGGGGAATGAGCACAGACCAAGCCCCAGGGTGCTGGAACCCCATGTAAGCTCAATAACCTACTGTGCCGAAGAGCCCAAGGGCTCGGTATATAAGGGACATCATCTGATATGCCACCAACGGGCCCACCAGCTGCCATCCCGCCTGGTGAAAGTAAGATGTCAGTAAAGGGGGACAGAGCCCCCATAACCAGGAGTCCCCTTGTTGCCAGAGAAGAAGGCTCAAGCCTGAACAGAATCCCAGGAATGGGGATAGCGGATAAGGGACCATGAGGGATTGAGGTGACTGAGCAACCATCCAGTAACTCCCAGGGGACACCGCTGGCCGACCAATCCAATCGGCCTGACGTAGAGACTGGGGAGTAAGGAAAGACGACCCGGTAGGTCCTAACGCAGACGCCCCCCCCAGGCATGTCCAAGACATCACCCCCATTCGTGCCATGGTGAGTAGCCTGGGAACGAAAGAGAGGCCCCAAATAATGCCTCAATCCGCAGGTTTGGTCCTGCAACACCGTCTAGTAATGGTCTTGGTGTCCAAAAGACACAAGGGGAACTAAGAAGATCTAGTACTTCACAGGAGGCCGGAAGCCCCCCTTGTACAGGGCGCCTGTGTCCCAAAACAGAGGTGTCATATAGGGACTACCTGTGAGAGTAGAATTGCCAGGCCTACCATAGGCCAGCGTGGCCCAGACTGCCTCATACTGTTGAGGGAAGGAGGAAGGTTAATATAGAGGCCAAAGACCCATACTGTTAAGGGCAACCTGTAAGTAAGCCCAAACTCTGTAGGCCCAGTACGGCCTGCACCAATTTCTGAGGGAAAAGCAGGGGCTAGAAGCACCCTGACAACCACTGACAGGGACCGCCCAGCAAAAGCTATCCTGTGTCCAGGGGAACTACCTCCTGGAACCACCAGAAGGAGAAGGTACATTCCTAGATGGGAGACAGCTGCTGCAGCAGTACCCTCGCCCAGAAGGGCGAGGGCGTCCCTTCATGCTTGGGAGGTCTTGGCAGATTTGGACTTAGTCCTGCCAGAGGGCCCAGGGCGCTGCCTGCCCACCCCATGGTGGAAATCCACACCGAACAGTTGAAAGCACACCTCAGGTTCGCGTTTGACACTAACGTAGGGAGGTGGAGGGGTGACCCTGCCCCGGGGAGGCCGGAGCGGCCTTCTGCGCAAGGGTGCTTTACCCTTTTTACCAAAAATGTCCAAACGGGCCCCAAATAACCACCGTCCTCTGAAGGGAAGGCAAGTGAGAGCCTTTTTCGTAGCCTCGTCAGCACCCCACTGTCGCAGCCAGACCAGGCGGCGAATAACTACCACAAGGGCAGAGGTTCTAGCACACATCTTAATGGTGTCGTCCAGTGCTGATAGAATAAACTTCATAAACGCATCACAGTCTGACAGCGCATTAAACACCCCCCAAGGGAGGTCCTCAGGGCGGTGATCTAGTACTTTTCTGACAAGAGTCCTGGCGGCCACAGCAGTGATGGCCGCGGCACAGACCGGGCGCAGAGCCGTCCCAGCACACGAGAAGGCGTGGGAAGCCAGTCTGTCAATGCGCCGGTCCTCAGCATCCCGAAGGGTACGGTAAAAAGGAGCCGTCATGAAAGGGGGGTTAGTAACTCCTATAACAGGTGCATCCACCACAAGAGGTGCTGACCAAAAATTAACCACATCAGGAGGGAAAGGGTACTTTAAGTACCCTTAAATTTTACCTTTAAGTTTACAAGGCGATTCCCATTCTTGGGATATAAGATTCTGGAAATGATCCTGTTCTAGGAACTCCAAGCGCAGCGGCGCTGTATGGAAACTCTCCTTCTTGGGCTTCGGGGTCTCCCCAGGAGGGGAGATTGACAAAACCTCAAAGATCTTAATAAGAATTTCATCTGTGTCACACAGGCCCCAAGAACCGGGCCCAGAATCATCACAGCCCCCGGGCATTTCGTTCGAGGAGCCCGAATCTGAGAATAGCTCACCTTCCACAGAAGGATCAAGGTCCTGCATATCAGCAGAGTCATCGGTATAGTTAGGAACCGGAGAGCCAGGAGGCGTCAGGGACCGCTTTTTACCAGGGCCCATATGCTCCGCCAATCCAGAAAGCACCTGCTCCGCCGTAGGCAGCACGCGCGGCACGGATTGCAGGTCATCCCCGCTCGAGTGGGACTCCTCAGGAGTGATATTTAGGTCCGGGGAGACGGGTGTATTGAAGGGAGGTGCAGCCATTGGCAGACCTGCCTGTTCAGCACACGGTCCGCAGACCCGTGCTCTGTCAGCCTCAGCCTGGGGCTGACCACACACTGCACACAGCCGGTCATGTCCCAGAGGGACCCCGGATACATAATTATGAGATGCCTCCATATGGTGATTATCAGAGCAGTATGCCCGCAGGGATTTACGCAATAGGCAACCCTGGATGCCCCAAGACCCGCTAGGAAGTGGGAGAATTTGTTATGTGGACCCGCTGTAATATATGTTAGGCCGGGAGAAGCCACCGAAGTCCTGGCGTCTGAAAGACATAATGGGACAAGAGGGGTGGTGTCAGTGCCATGCGCAGCCGAATAGACATAGAACCATGCCGCCCCGAAGGGCACTTACATGACCAAGGGAGGAGGCAGATCGCACCACGCGCGCAAAGATTGTCAAAATGGCGCCAAGCAAACCTCGAGGGGCGGGCCAGGGCGGGCCAGGCCAGGCCGTGACGCGGAACGCGTCATGCCGAGTCTCCGCCTCCCCCAAAGAGCGCGAAGCTATAACCAACAGAAATAAGTAGAACAGTTGGATAGAAGGCGTATGCATAAAGATGCTGACACGCTGGAAATGATGCTGCCGTCTAGGCAGTTGTTAATGAAAGACAAACGGCTCGCAACTGTATAGCAGGAGCGCGACACTGACACCCAATAAAATAAAAACCAAAGGCCTTAACGTGATACTTAACACTAGGACTGCCACACATACCCCACCCCCCCCGAGTTACGGGAGGAAGCGAGGGAGAAGCGGACAGCGTCCATGGACTAAGTCTGTGAGGGGCACGGGCAAGAATGCGGGAGGGGCATCCACTAGAGGCTCACCATCGGCCTAACCGCCTACACTATGGAGGGGGATTGCGGTGGAGCGTGGCTCCGTTCAGCACACAAGGTGCTGCCTACCTTCACCCGACCCGCGCAGCCCAGGCTGGGAGGCATATTCTTCCGAAGAGGACGGGTGGAAATAGTCCCGCAGGGCTTCGGGCTGTAAAGCCCCACTCGCCTGCGAGAGCGTGATACTTCATGTTTTCGCAGTTCAGCACTGCAGAGAAATCTGGGGATTTGTGTATATTTTGTGGGTATATGAAGGGCCGGGAGGAGCCTGTTTTTGCATGTCTGCAGTGCACAGCGCCCTCTGGCGGAGGATAACCCATGTGTAGGTATTATAGATGGAGCAGGACGTGCTGTATGCTTAGAATATATGGAGCCCACAGGGCGCTTACTATAATGGTGCCAACAGCAGAGCACGATGCAAAGCAGAGAGCAGATGAGGAAGAAGGAGGGTGGGCCGGCGCGTCGTGCCCGGCCCCTCTCCCCTGACAGAACGCGGCTCCCAGCCAGTGGCAGGGCTCCGCAGCGGCGCCAGCAGCACAGGGGGCGGGCCGTAGGAGCGCGCCGAGCGCCCGCCCCCCCCACACGGAACCTGAGGTGAAGAAGCTCCTCCAAGAAAACGCTGCCAGAAACGGCCGGCGCCACGGCCACAGCCGGCGCCAGCCAAGAGTGAACAGAAAAGCACACAACAGTAAATAACACACACACCTCAATAACATCCACAGAGATCATTCACAAGGGAGAAGGTGTGCCCCCCCCCCCCCCTTCAATAAGGGAACAATGGGTGACCGGGAGAGGGGGAAACCCACTTAGAAGTGGAGGGGCCAGGGCATCCCACTCCGGGATCACCAACCCAGACAGCCGCCTACCCCCTAGTATGGGGTCTCACGGCGGAGCAGAGCTCCTGAGCACCGTAAGGTGCCGTCTACCTGTGCCCGGACCAGCAGCCTAGGCTGGGAGGCAAGGGCTACTTAAATAAAAGTGGGTCCAGGCAGGAATAAACCAACAAGAGGGCCGGGAGTTACCCCGGCTACCTGCAAGGAGGAGACATCCATCTTCTGACTTGCTCGCCAACTGCAGAGATGAAAGACTGGGGAATGAGTGGGAGGTCCCAGGCATTTATGGACCGTGAGGGGCTCCCTTTTTTTCATTACATCTCTGCAAGATCGCCCTCTACAGGTCAGTATAACCCAAGTGTAATGACTATTCTGAAGTGGGGTGTGTGACATACTTAGAATATTTAGTATCCTCTGTTGCAGTGGACAAGTAATCCTAGAGTATTCTGGGGCAGATACAGTTGTATCTTACTAAGCAGATACAAATTAATGCCTCTGGTGTACGTATATGTTTTTTAAAGAACAGCAACAGTACATTTTTATTTTAGTTTTGTATAGTAGGGAACTATTAAATGTTTCTCTTTATGGTGACTATTCAATAAGTTTATAAACTACATTGACAAAAGATTTTAAAAATTTAGTTGGTCATCTCTTTTGTATCTAAAATAGCTTCCACTCATCTGGAAATGTTTTTTCAAAGATTGGGGGAAGGGGGATTCTTGCTCATTCATGCAGAAGAGCATTTATAAAGTCAAACACTTATGTTGGATGAAAAGAGCCTGGCCCATCATTTCAATTCTAGTTAATCCCAAATGTGTTCTCTAGGGTTGCAGTCAGGTACCTGTGTGGGTCTTCCAGACCAGACCCATGCATTCTTTACTACTGGAACTGAGGTATCCTATGTAACCAAAAATAGAAAATCTATTCTAGAGCATTTGCTCTCCTCCAGTCTACTAGAAAAAGCAGAGTGATCCATCATTCCAAAGATGCTGGAATGTCCAGTAGTGGCTTGCTTTACACCCATGCGATGTGGAACTGTGCATGAAAACACATGAAGATCCCAGGGCACAGTTTTAAAGGTTAAGGGATGTTAAAGGGTCTGTCCAGGCAAAAAATAAATAATAATAATAATAATAATAATAATAATAATAAAATGAACTGATTTCCAAGATTAAGTCCCTCCAGCATGCAGCACTGGCCCCTATTCACTGGCGATTACTGGATACCTAGATCGACCTTTTAAGGCCAAGGGAGTTTTGGAACTGCAGTTATGTAGTCAGCATAGCATTGGGAGCTTTTAGTTATTATGTGCCCTAGCACTCGGTGAACCTGCTCTATAACGTTTTGGGGTCTTCCACTTCATGGCCGTGTTGCTTCGCATTTCCACTCACAGTTGATTGTCGAGTAGCAAGGAAAAAAATAATTTTCACAAAATCTTAACAACAGAAACATCCTTTTACAGTAGCCCAACTATTATTTTATTATTTATTTATATAGAGCTGTCTTCTTCCACAGTGCTTCACAATGTAGTAAAGAAGACATTGTAAAACATATAGTACATAGACAATCGCTGACCAAATGCAAAAAAGTACAAAGCAGACACTATGGGTGTACAACATAAAAGGAGGGAGAGCCCTGCTCTTTCGAGCTTACAGTCTAAAGGATACACTAGGGTAGAGACACAAGGAATGGACCACAAGTAGTAGGTATTGAGTTTGGTGTCATGAGCCCAGTGGACCAACTTAAACCAGATTATTTTATTGTCTGAAAAGATGTGATTTGAGGCCAGTTTTGAACGCTTTGAGTGTTAGCGAGAGTCAGATTTAAAGGGGTGTGGCATTTCAGAGAAGGGGAGTGGTACATGTAGTCCTGAAGATGGGAGTGAGAGGAGGTGACCAGGGTGGAGGACAGAAAAAGGTCAAAGGCACAGCAATGGCTAGGTTTATAATGTTGGATTACAGATGAAATGTAAGGAGGAGCCTGGCTGAAGAGAGCTTTGTAGAGTTAGAATTTTAAACTGAATTCTCAGTACACTGGCAGCCAGTGGAGATGCTGACAGAGACAAAGAACCAGAAAAGCTAGAGGAAAGGTGGATGAGGCTAGCAGTATAGTTCAGAATATATTGGAGGGGTGGTAGTCTGTTTGTTGGTAAGCCACAAAGGAGGGTGTTGCAGTAGTCAAGTGCAGATGTGACCAGGGCATGCATTAGCATTTTAATGGTGTCAGGAGAGAGGAAAAGATAAATGCAGGAGATGTTTTTTAGGATGGATTTGACAGATGGTGACTCAGTCAATGTCAATGTGATGCTTGAATGATAGAGAAGAGTCCAGTATGCCTTCTAGACATGGGACTTGAAGCTGCAGTTTTTGTGCAGTTGTTAGAGTAGATGGTCATGTTAGAGAGGGGAGGGGAGTTAGATGGTGGGAAAAATACAATTCTGTGATTTTTTCTGCTTTATTACATCAGGACGTCAGATGATTCAGACAAGCATGAGTTAACTACTTGGCTGAAGGGTATGGACTGCAAGAATAAGGGTGTGGCTCCTCCCGGCCTATATACTCCCAGCTGCCTTTCCACAATCCAGTATTCGAAAAGCAGTCGACCCAGCCACCAATGGGAAATAAGGCATCCCTATATTTTTGTTGGGGACAAAAGGGGAGACAATAAACAAACTCCTCTCTACCTCTCTCCATTTATTTTCCCCCCTTTTTTTCGATGCTTATCAAGTATTTACTTATATACAACCTCCACTAGGACTTAGGCATCCAAGGAATGGATTATAGTAACCTAGCAGACAGGGAGCGTCTGACGTAATAAAGAAAGTAATAATGAAAGAGAAAGCAATTCTACAGGTGAGAATCCCAGAATTGTATTTCCTCTCCCAATCCTCACCAGGCCGTCTGCATTCCGTAATGAATGGGACCCTTCCAAAGCAGTACCGTTACTTCAGGGTGGGATCCCAGGTATTAACCTATAACAAATGAAGAAGAACCTATACCAAACAAAAAACCTTTTAGCGAAACCTCTAATTTACACTAAATGATAATATTTACCAAAATACAATATAGTAAATCATTTATAAAGGCTACTCGCACCACCCCCAAAGGCGAGGGCGTCCCTTCATGCCAGAGAGGGCTTTGAAGGGGATTTTTCCTTTTTCTGCCAAAAACCTCTTAACCTATCCTGGGACTCTGGTCTATTCCAAAATTATTTTCAGTATCCTGAAGAGGCGGAGGATTAGATGACCTGCGAGAAAAAGGAAAACCCTTCCCTGTAGAAGTTAAATAGACATATCTCCAGTAGCTTTCTTTATCATGTCATCCAAGCGCTCCCCAAACAGATGTCCCTCCTGAAAAGGGAGCCCTGCCAGATTTATCTTTGAGGCAGCATCAGCCAACCATTGCCATAATGAATGCCTTAAAGCCACTAACAGAGCTAAACCTCTGGCACTTAAGCTAATCAAATCATCCATAGCAGAGATGACATAGCTGTTAATATCCAAACTGGTTTTAATCAACTGTGAGCATGCCTTCCATACGCTACCTGAACGAGTCGTCTTAGAATCCAGTTGCTTTAACAACTTCCTGTTATGGATGCTATGGATGTGGCACAGTAAGGTCGATCCTACAATAGAAAAAACATGATGTGCCACCTGATCTATGTGCTTATCCGCTGGATCACTTGGGGAGGCACTATTAGAGGATAAGAGAAAAATCTTAGCCCAGAAAATACCATTTTGTGAGTACTCACCTGAAAAATGGATATTGTTGGTGTGCCACACACCCCGCTTCACCTTTAATTCTTCACGATTGGGTTACTCACCGCCAGGTGACGCTGTTGCAGAGGAAGTCTTGTAACGACCCCTTCCGGCCTATATATACCTGGTACCTCCCATTTATCACCAGTGTATTAAAAAGCAGAAAGACAAGGTACCAGTAATTTAACGGTAACCTCAAAATAAATAAAAGCTTCACCATATAAAGGATTCGGAATACCGAAAAGGGTGGGAGTGAAGCGGGGTGTGTGGCACACCAACAATATCCATTTTTCAGGTGAGTACTCACAAAATGGTATTATTCTTGGTGTGCCACACACCCCGCTTCACCTTTAATTCTTCACGATTGGGACATCCAAAAGCAGTGTCCACAAGGGATGGGCATCTCAAGGTGAAGCATAACTTAAATGACTGCAGTCTGCAGAACTTTACGGCCAAAAACAGCATCCGCTGAGGCTCGCACATCAACTTTGTAAAACTTAGAAGGTTAAATCATCGTATCAGCAGCTTGATCCTGGGAGCGGACCCAGGGACTGGTCGGCCTGTCTGGCCTGGGCCGTCCAGCTCCTGGGACCGCTCCCGTTTTTGTATGTGCACCAATCATTCCTTTTCCCTCCATTTGCCCCCTTCCTTAGTGGCCAGTATTCCCTATAAAGCAAGACTGCTTCAGTATCCCAGTGCCTGTTATAGCCTCTGGGTTCTGGGAGCGTTTCGTATTGTCTTTTCCCTACATTATTTAGCTTGGACTTTGACCACTCTCGTTTGCTGCCTGCCCTGACCTTTTACCTTTCTGCCTGACCCCTCTGATACCTCGCACCGTGACCTTCTGGATTTGACCTCGGCTCGTTTGACTATTCTTCGTTACTTCCATTGGATACCTCGCCCCGTGACCTCCCGGCTCTGACCTCGGCTTGTAATTGGACTTCCGCCTCCCGGCATCCTCGTTTGGGACTCCCTGCCGTTCATCAGTCTCCACCTTAAGCTGGTAATCTTTGCGCCTAATAAGTCCTGGGGGTAATCGAGTAGGAGAGGCATTACCCGCGTCTCTTACAAGCGGGGACTTGTCTATAGGCAGAAGAGCTCAAGACAGACTGGTGTCCGGTACAGTCCTTACAGTATAACGGGCCCGAGAATGGACCAAATCCTGGAACAGGTGCAAGCCTTAACGGCGGCTGTAGAGCACCTGGCTCACCGGGTTGCGGCCCAGGAGAACCGTCCTGCTCCTATCGTCCCCAGTTCTCAGGGGACTCCGGCCGCAGCCTCTGTGGAACCCAAAATTCCACTCCCAGAGAAATTTCATGGCGACAGAGCAAGGTTTGCCAACTTCCGGGACTCTTGCAAATTATATTTCCAACTTCGTCCTGTCTCTTCAGGATCACAGGAGCAACGGGTTGGGCTGATCATCTCTCTCCTTCAAGGTGATCCACAATCCTGGGCCTTCAGTTTATCATCCTAGGATCCTGCTCGTCTCTCAGTGGACAGTTTCTTTTCCGCGATGGAAGTTCTGTATGACGATCCCGATAAAGGGGCAACGGCTGACGCTAAGCTACGTACCCTTCGCCAGGGACGCCGTCCAGCTGAAGATTACTGCTCAGAATTCCGGCGCTGGGCAGTGGACTCACGCTGGAACAATCCTGCCCTCTGCGGCCAATTCCGGCTTGGATTGGCCGATTCTATTAAGGATATTTTGGTGAATTACCCGGAACCCCAGACCCTAGACGAGTTAATGCACCTCGCCATCCGCATAGACCGTCGTCTTCGGGAAAGGCGCCTGGAGAAAGGGTCACATTTCGACTCCGTTCCGAGAGCTGAGGCCCCAGTAGTGCAACCAGCGGAAGAACCCATGCAACTGGGCGCCACAAAACTCACCGAAGTTGAAAGACGTCGGCGCCTGTCAGAGGGGCTGTGTCTGTACTGTGGCGGAACTGGTCACGTGGTCAGAGTATGCCCAAAGAAGCCACCGGGAAACTTCAGAGCCTAGGGGGTTTCGAGGGGGCCCTCCTAGGCTGTAAGGTATCACCTCATGTATCGTCACCGGTTCAGCTTAAAGTTGATTTAAAATATTTAAATTTGAAGGCCCTCTTAGACTCTGGAGCAGCAGGGAACTTCCTTGACTCTGAGTTAGCCCAGAGTTTAGGAATTACGCTCCAGTCTTTGCCCACACCCATCCGAGTTTCTGCCATTGATGGCACACCTGTTGCAGGGGGACTGGTGCAGTTTAGGACCCTTCCTATATAATTTAAAGTGGGAGCTAATCATTCTGAAATTATCAGTTTTCTAGTCTTGAGCATGCCTAGCACCCCCTTAATTCTGGGATTGCCTTGGTTACAGAAGCACAATCCCCAAATTGACTGGGTGTCGGGACAAATCATGAAGTGGGGGCACCAATGCTTTCAGAGCTGTTTGGAACTTCCGGTTAGGGTCACGCAATTATCTCCAACTAGAGTTCCCACTCCATACCTGGAATTTGCTGACGTCTTCTCTGAAAAGGCGGCAGACAAACTTCCCCCCCCATAGACCATGGGATTGCCCCATTGAGCTCCTTCCTGGTACCATGCCTCCTAGGGGGAGAATTTTTAATTTAACCCGAGCTGAGAATCATGCCATGCGGGAATATATTGCAGAAAATCTGGAAAAGGGGTTTATTCGGGCATCTTCTTCCCCAGCAGGAGCAGGATTTTTTTTTGTTGAGAAGAAGGATGGGGGGCTCCGTCCGTGTATTGATTATCGGGGTTTAAACAATATTACTATTAAAAACAAGTATCCCTTGCCCCTAATTGAGGGGCTGTTTACGCAGGTGGCTGGGGCTCAGGTCTTTTCTAAGCTGGATCTCCGGGGCGCCTATAACCTTATCAGGATTAGGCAGGGTGATGAGTGGAAAACGGCCTTCAATACTCTCGAAGGGCATTATGAGTATTTAGTAATGCCATTTGGTTTATGTAATGCTCCCGCAGTTTTTCAAAGTTTTGTAAATGAGATTTTTAGAGACTACCTTGGCCGATTTGTAGTCGTCTATTTAGATGACATTTTGATTTTTTCTTCATCTCTTGACGAACATCGCAAACATGTGCGCGTGGTCTTGCAAAAACTCAGGGAAAACTGTCTATATGCTAAGTTAAAAAAGTGCCAATTTGAAGTCTCAGAGGTTCCTTTTCTTGGTTACATTATTTCTAATACTGGTCTTTCCATGGATCAATCCAAAGTGAAAGCAGTATTAGAATGGGAGCAGCCCAGGGATCTGAAAGGCCTGCAAAGGTTTTTGGGCTTCGCTAATTTTTATAGGAGATTCATTAAAAACTTTTCTTCTTTAGTGACCCCGTTGACGAATCTTACCAAGAAAGGGGGCTATCCGTTAGTTTGGCCGGTTCAGGCTGTCCAGGCTTTTGAGAAATTGAAAGGAGTCTTTAGTTCTGCTCCGGTGTTAGTACATCCGGACGGTCAATTGCCCTTTTTTGTGGAGGTGGATGCCTCCGAGATTGCTGTGGGGGCAGTTCTATCTCAATATCGCGGGTCCCCTGAACGCCTTCATCCTTGTGCCTTTTTTTCTAAGAAATTCTCGGCGGCTGAAAGAAATTACGACATCGGTAACCGAGAATTGTTGGCTATTAAGTTGGCCTTTCAGGAATGGAGACACTGGCTGGAGGGGGCTCAGTACCCAGTTACAGTCTTCACGGACCATAAAAACCTAGAGTACATCCAATCCGCAAAAAGACTAACTCCTCGACAGGCTCGCTGGTCCTTGTTCTTTTCTCGGTTTAACTTCTCCATAACCTATAAACCTGGGTCCAAAAACGTGAAAGCGGATGCCCTGTCTCTGAGTTTTTCTTTTTCTGATTCACCTGAAAGGATGGATGTTCCCATCTTGCCCCACTCCCTGGTGGTAGCTGCCATCCAACCTCAACTCCCTGATTTAGCTCAATTCCAGGCCGAGGCTCCACCTGAAAAGCCTGAGTCGGTCCAGTTTGTGCCCTCTCTTTATCGCACTGCCTTTTTGTCTCATTTTCACGATACCAAAACAGCAGGTCATCCGGGGGTAAAGAAAACTATCGCTTTACTGTCTCGCCAAGTCTGGTGGCCATCCTTTAGGAAGGATGCACAAAAATTTGTCCAAGCCTGTAAGGTCTGTGCTCGGAATAAGTCCTTAAGACACTCCCCTGAAGGCCCTCTACTACCACTGCCCATTCCTGCCTCTCCGTGGACCCATTTGGCCATGGATTTCATTACGGACCTTCCCCCTTCCCAGGGATATACCGTTATTTGGGTAGTAGTGGACCGCTTTAGCAAAATGGCTCACTTCATCCCTTTAAAAAGGCTTCCCACAGCTCAAATCTTAGCTCAACTCTTTATCACTCACATTTTTAGAATCCACGGTATCCCAGTTGATGTTGTTTCAGATAGGGGGGTCCAATTTGTCTCCCGGTTTTGGAGGGCTTTCTGTGCTAAGCTGGGCTTCACCGTCTCTCTTTCCTCTGCATTCCACCCTCAGTCGAATGGGCAAACCGAAAGAACAAACCAATCTTTAGAACAGTACTTGCGTTGTTTCACGGCTGATACTCAGACGGATTGGGCTTTCTTCCTTCCGTTTGCTGAATTTGCATTGAACAACGCTTCACATTCTTCCACGGGGTTTCTCCCTTCCATTGTGTTTATGGCAAAGATCTGAAGTTCTCAGCCCTTTCGGACCAACCCTCTAGGGTTCCTTCCTTAGACGACTGGGTTTCCAAGTGGCCGGGGTTATGGAATAAAATCCAGCAACATCTGACCAAGGCTGTCCTTCAACAGAAAAAATTTGCAGATCGTAAACGTTCTTCTAATTCTGGTTATGAGGTGGGGAACTGGGTTTGGCTTTCAACTAAGAATCTGGCCTTACGCCAGCCCTCCGCTAAGTTAGGCCCTAAATTTATCGGGCCCTTCCCCATAACACGAAAAATCAATCAGGTTACGTATCAGTTAGCCCTCCCTTCCTCCATGAAAATCTGTAATTCCTTTCATGTGTCACTTCTTAAGCCTGCAAGAGACCATGATTCTAATAGTCCTCCTAGTCCTGTGTTAGTTGATGGGCATCAAGAGTTTGAGATTGCCCGGATCCTTGATTCCCGCTTTTTTCGAAACTCTCTTCAATATTTGATTGACTGGAAGGGGTACGGCCCGGAAGAAAGATCTTGGGTTCCCGCCAGAGAGGTTCATGCGCAGAATTTGGTGAAGAGATTCCACAGGGAGAATCCTCTGAAGCCCAGCTTGGAGGGTCCAGTGGCCCCTCCTCAGGGGGGGGGGGTAATGTTAGGCACTTACCTTGTCGCCGTCCCTGGTCCAGCGCCGCGCTGTCGGGTGGCCCTCGGCTGGCTGCTGCCCGACGGTCCCCGGGTGTGCCGACTCCTCGGCGCTGTCGTGAGGACCGGGGGTCGGCGGCACTGGACGGTGTCGGTGGCCGCGTCGCAGCCCGCTCTGCGCGGCTGCGCAGTCCCGCCGGGCTCCCTCTCAGTGTGGCGCTTCCCCCTCCCAGCGGGGGCGCGCTCGATCCACAACGTGCCCGCGAGCACGTCCTTCTTATGCTTCCCGGCGGCGCTTTCCCCAGCGCGCCCGCCGGGGGCAAGGTTAAATCAGCGTATCAGCAGCTTGATCCTGGGAGCAGACCCAGGGACTGGTCGGCCTGTCTGGCCTGGGCCGTCCAGCTCCTGGGACCGCTCCCGTTTTTGTATGTGCACCAATCATTCCTTTTCCCTCCATTTGCCCCCTTCCTTAGTGGCCAGTATTCCCTATAAAGCAAGACTGCTTCAGTATCCCAGTGCCCGTTATAGCCTCTGGGTTCTGGGAGCTTTTCGTATTGTCTTTTCCCTACATTATTTGGCTTGGACTTTGACCACTCTCGTTTGCTGCCTGCCTGACCACGATTCCGCCTGACCCCTCTGATACCTCGCACCGTGACCTTCTGGATTTGACCTCGGCTCGTTTGACTATTCTTCGTTACTTCCATTGGATACCTCGCCCCGTGACCTCCCGGCTCTGACCTCGGCTTGTAATTGGACTTCTGCCTCCCGACATCCTCGTTTGGGACTCCCTGCCGTTCATCAGTCTCCACCTTAAGCTGGTAATCTTTGCGCCTAATAAGTCCTGGGGGTAACCGAGTAGGAGAGGCATTACCCGCGTCTCTTACAAGCGGGGACTTGTCTATAGGCAGATGAGGCGGTCGAGATTGGGGATTATCAGCTCAAGACAGACTGGTGTCCGGTACAGTCCTTACAAATATCCTGATTCAAATGAAAAGCAGAAACAACCTTAGGAAGAAAGTCTGGCTTGAACCGAAAGACCACTTTATCCTGATGCCTCTCAAAGTAGGGCGCCTGGATAGAAAAGGCCGCCAACTCCGAGACACGCCGGACCGAAGTGATAGCTACCAAGAAGACAATCTTCTGAGTCAGGCTAGACAAAGCAATATCTTGCAGAGGCTCAAAAGGAGGAGCCTGCAGAGCAGAAAGAACCAAATTCAAATCCCAAACCGGGAGTAATGGTTTCCTGGGAGGCCGCACATGCGCACATACGCTTCTAAAAAAAGATAAGGCAGAAACTTGCCCTTTCAAAGTACTTAGCTGAAGACCAGAGTCCAGCCCAGATTGTAAAAACTCCAGAATCCTGGAGACCGAGAAGGCCCTACAAGGAAAAGATCTAATCTTGCACCAAACGATATAGGCTTTCCAAGTCCTATAGTAGATGATAGAAGAAGACCTCTTCCGGGCAGTGATCAGAGTCTTAACGACAGAGTCAGAAAGACCCTCCTCCTTCAAGATGGAGGTTTCAGCAGCCAGGCCGTCAAACCCAGCGCTGGTAAACTGGGGTAACACAACCGACCCTGAGTGAGCAGATCGGGCCGAAGAGGCAGAACGAACTGGTCCACTGCCAGCCGAACGATGTCTGCGAACCACACTCGCCTTGGCCACCTTGGGGCCACGAGAACGGCAGAAACCCTTTCCAGAGCCAACTTCCGAACCACCCTGCCCAGCATGGGTATCAGAGGAAAAAGGTATAGAAATCCCAGATCCCCCCAGCTCAGGGACATGGCGTCCACTGCCAGAGCCAGAGGATCCCGGGAGAGCGACACGGAGTTCGGGAGCCTGTGATTGTGACGAGAGGCAAACAGGTCCATCTCCGGTGCCCCCCATCGGAGACACAGTGAGGATGGAGAGCCCATTCCCCCAGACGGGGAGAGCCCCTGCTCAACCAGTCCGCGTCCTGGTTCTCCACTCCTGGAATGTATACCACCGAGAGACAAGGAACATGGGCCTCTGCCCAAGTCAGGATCAGGGACACCTCTCTGAGAGCACTCAGACTGCGAGTCCCTCCCTGATGATTGATATAAGCAACCGCTGTTCGATTGTCTGAACGCACCTGGACCGGAAGGCCCAGAACGTGAGGAGTCAGGAGAGCAAGCACCCGACGGATGGCTCTCAGTTCCAGAACATTGATGGGTAAGTGGGCCTCTTGAGGTCCCCACTGCCCCTGGAACTGAAGCTCCTTCCAGAATCCGCCCCATCCCGAAAGACTGGCGTCCGTGGTGACTATTTCCCAAAGAGGGGTCAGGAAAGACCTGCCCCTCACGAGATTGGCCGAGACCAACCACCACTGGAGAGACTGCCGGACACGGGAGGACAACTGGAAGGGCTGATCCAGCGACCGAGGCTGCCGGTCCCAGGACGCCAACAGATAAAGCTGAAGCATCCTCGTGTGAAATTGAGCAAAAGGAACTGCCTCGAAAGAGGCGACCATCAACCCTACCAGCCTCATCCCCAGATGGATGGACGGCCGAGGATTGGAAAGTAGGACCCGAGCCAACTCCTGAATCAAAAGAATTTTGGACTGGGGGAGAAACACTCTGTGTTGAAGAGAGTCCAACTGCATCCCCAGAAAGGACACCACCCTGGCCGGAGCGAGGGAGGACTTGGGGAAGTTGATCACCCAACCAAAGCTTTCCAGCGTGGAGACCACCATCCTGGTGTCTGTCTCCGATTGACTGAGTGACGGAGCCATGATGAGAAGGTCGTCCAAATAAGGTACGACCCGAATGCCCCGAGATCTGAAAATGGCCATCACCCCTGCCAGCACCTTGGTAAACACTCTCGGAGCCGAGGTAAGGCCAAACGGAAGTGCCACGAATTGAAAATGCTGATCTTTCATCACGAATCGAAGAAAACGCTGATGAGCGTGGCAGATGGTAACATGAAGATAAGCATCCTTGATGTCTATGGACGTCATGAAGTCCCCCTGCCGAAGGGAACCGACGGCCATACGCAAAGTTTCCATGCGAAACTTCCGAAAACGGATGAACTTGTTGAGTAATTTCAGGTCCAGGACGGGACGCACCGACCCGTCCTTTTTGGGGACTGCGAAAAGATTGGAGTAGAAACCGAGGCCCATCTCTAAGCGCAGTACCGGCCGGATGACCGCCATTTCTAACAGATTCCTTACCGACGCCAGGAGCCCCTGTGCGGCCAAAGGATCGATAGGCACCCGAGACCGAAAGAACCGTGAAGGAGGGCGAGACTCGAATTCCAGCTTGTAACCAGACGACACTACCTCCCGGATCTATCTGTCCGGAATCTCCTGGTCCCAAACCTGGGAGAAGTGTCGCAATCGTCCCCCCACCCGCACGGGTGAGGGCAGCCCCTCATTGCTGAGCGGGCTTACCGGCAGGCTTGGGCTTGGTGCCCCAGGACTGTGCGGGGCGGCCACGGCCCTTCCCCCGAGTCCAACCTGCACCTCTGGTAGCGGGAAAGGAAGCCCCCCTACCCGCTCTGAATCCCCGAAAGGAAGGCCTACCAGAACTTGCCCCCCGAAAGGGACGACGAGGCCTCTTACGTTGCGGCATTTTACCACCTTTTGCAACTGAATCAATTTTATCACCAAACAGACGCTATCCCAAAAAGGGGAGAGCTGTGAGCACCTTTTTAGAAGCTATGTCCGCCGACCACTGGCGCAGCCATACTGCCCGACGAATAGCCACCAGCATTGCCGCTGTCTTGCTACTCATAGCCAGCGCATCGTCCTGAGCTGACAGAACATAGGAAACAAAAGACTCACACTGCCTGAGAGCAATAAGCTCCTTGCAAGTGGGATCAAGATCCACACACACACAGACCCTGAATTACAGATCTAACCGCCAATAGAAGAAGCGCCGAAGCACACACCGGGCGCATCGTTGACCCGGCATAACTAAAACCATGGCGAGCGTACTGGTCAATCAGACGATCCTCACCATCCTTAAGGGCAGTAGTCTCAGCAGACTGCACCATCGACGTGCTGGAGAGCCCTAGTACAGGGGTATCGACATCAGGAGGAACCGACCAAAGCTTCACCAATTCTGGCGGAAAGGGATAACGTTTTTCCCAACTGGAAGGAATTCCAGTCAACCGCGTGGGATGTTCCCATTCTTTAAGCACAACCCTCTCAAAGTGGTGTTGTCTGGGAAAAACCAAACGCGGCTGAGGCACATTAAACAACTGACCCTTAGGCAGGGTGACGGCCTCAGGCGGATCTAAATTCAAAATTTCAAACATTTGAGCCAGAATGGAGAGGGTGTCAAGGGAAACCCCCGCAGACAAATCGCCAATAGCATCAACCTCAAGCTGATCTGCAGGCTCATCTGACTCCACCAGAAATTCTCCCTCCTCGTCCAGGGAGCAATCGGACCAATCTACAGGCTCACATACTTCATCCTGTGAAGCCGGAGGTACAGGAGAAAGGTGCTTCCGTTCCGCAGTGGCCTTTAACCCTGCTTTAACGGAAATTATCTTCTCGAGGTTGGCCAACCGTGCCGCCACCTCGGATTGCGAATCCCCACCTTTGACAATGTCACACGGGGTCCGGAACAGGGAGGGAGGGAGGGGTAGGGGATGATGGAAGTTGCGAAGAGCCAGCAGCCAGAGCAACGGACTGACGCGCAATATTCTGCCTTGCACAAGGAATGCATACTAAAACATCATCGCCTGGGAGCGGAGTCCCACAGCCTCCACACACCCTAGATGGCCCAGCAGAACCATTACCGGTATTATCGGAAGCCTCCATATGGTGATTTATGGTATTCGCAAAATTCTGGGTTTAAGGCATAAGCCACCCGGGATGCCCCTTTATGTTAATGTCCTGGGAGGGAGGATTTAATTTATAATAAAGATCCCCTTAAAATAATAGTATAAATAAATATAAATATATATATATATATATATTTTTTTTTTTTTTTTTTATATATATACAAGTATACAGGTCCTTCTCAAAAAATTAGCATATAGTGCTAAAGTTCATTATTTTCCATAATGAAATGATAAAAATTAAACTTTCATATATTTGAGATTCATTGCGCACCAACTGAAAATTTTCAGGTCATTTTTGGTTTTAATACTGATGATTTTGCCATACAGCTCATGAAAACCCCAAAATCCTATCTCAAAAAAATTAGCATATCGTGAAAAGGTTCTCTAAACGAGCTATTAACCTAATCATCTGAAACAACTAATTAACTCTAAACACCTGCAAAAGATTCCTGAGGCTCTTAAAAAAGCCCAGCCTGGTTCATTACTCCAAACCACCATCATGGGTAAGACTGCCGACCTGACTGCTGTCTAGAAGGCCATCATTGACACCCTCAAGCAAAAGGGTAAGACCTAGAAAGAAATTTCTGAACAAATAGGCTGTTCCCAGAGTGCTGTATCAAGGCACCTCAATGGGAAGTCTGTGGGAAGGAAAAAATGTGGCAGAAAACGCTGCACAACGAGAAGAGGTGACCGGACCCTGAGGAAGATTGTGGAGAAGGACCGATTCCAGACCTTGGGGGACCTGCAGAAGCAGTGGACTGAGTCTGGAGTAGAAACATCCAGAGACACCGTGCACAGGCGTGTGCAGGAAATGGGCTACAGGTGCCGCATTCCCCAGGTCAAGCCACTTTTGAACCAGAAACAGCGGCAGAAGCGCCTGACCTGGGCTACAGAGAAGCAGCACTGGACTGTTGCTCAGAGGTCCCAAGTACTTTTTTCTGATGAAAGCAAAATGTGCATGTCATTTGGAAATCAAGGTGCCAAAGTCCAGTGTCAAGTACCCACAGTCAGTGATGGTCTGGGGTGCCATGTCAGCTGCTGGTGTTGGTCGACTGTGTTTTATAAAGGACAGGGTCAATGCAGCTAGCTATCAGGAGATTTTGGAGCACTTCATGCTTCCATCGGCTGAAAAGCTTTATGGAGATGAAGTTTGCATTTTTCAGCATGACCTGGCACCTGCTCACAGTGCCAAAACCACTGGTAAATGGTTTACGGACCATGATATTACTGTGCTCAATTGGCCTGCCAACTCTCCTGACCTGAACCAAGGGCCTCCATAACACCTCAGCAGTGCCACAGGCTGTTTGCCTCCATGCCACGCCGCATTGAAGCAGTCATTTCTGCAAAAGGATTCCTGACCAAGTATTGAGTGCATAAC
Organism: Gastrophryne carolinensis; assembly: GCA_027917425.1. Lineage (NCBI taxonomy): Eukaryota > Metazoa > Chordata > Amphibia > Anura > Microhylidae > Gastrophryne > Gastrophryne carolinensis. Next base: position 209,105,017 of record CM051238.1, read on the forward strand.
TGAACATAATTATTTGAAGGTTGACTTTTTTTATATTAAAAACACTTTTCTTTTATTGGTCGGATGAAATATGCTATTTTTTTAGATAGGATTTTGGGGTTTTCATGAGCTGTATGGCAAAATCATCAGTATTAAAACAAAAAAAAAGACCTGAAAAATTTAAGTTGGTGTGCAATGAATCTCAAATATATGAAAGTTTATTTTTTATCATTTCATTATGGAAAATAATGAACTTTAGCACTATTTTTTTGAGAAGGACCTGTATATATATATATATAAATATGTAAATATGTCCCAATTTGGAGGAAAAGAAAGGACCAGCCAGGCAAAATAGAACCGGGAGGCCACTGTATTGAGGGAATCCCAGGATCTGTGGGGAAGAAACAAAACAACAGTAAGACCCCCAGAAATGGCAACATGCAATATAACATACATACACAGCACCAGAGTGCTTTGAAGAGGCAAAGAAAACTGGCCTCTGATTTTCCTCTTTTTTTTTTTTAAATAAAAGTATTTCTCCATTAAATATTTAACCTCTTTTTTTTTTTTTTTTTTTTTAAATAAAACAGACACCATAAAAAATAGACGGCCTCACGCCAGGTGCTTACCTGCCCAAGTAAGGCTTACAAAAGCCCAGCACCCGACCATAGAAGTGATGAGGGACAGGCAGCAAATGTCAGCGAAGGCGGCAGTGGCAGCGGTGGGAGCCGAAGCGGCAGAGCTCGCACAAGCAGAAGAAGCGGCGGGGCGGGCAGCAGTAGCAGCAGGCATATGCGGCCAAGAGCCCCGCATGCAGCCTCCTGATGAACAGGAAGGAAGTGCGGCTGGGGCCGGTAAATGACGCGCCGCCGGACCACGCCCCCACCCCTGACGTCATCCGGCCCCGCCCCCCCGCCAAATATGAACAGTGTCAAAGCAATCAGAGGGCTAACAAGCCCTCAGTAAAAAGGAGAAGGGGGAACCGGAGATACTAGGCAGCCTGTGCTGCCCCCAAATAAAAACACACGGCCCGCCAAGCGGCGCCCGATTAAAAACAAAGGAGACAAGGGGAGGGGGGAGGGGGAGCTGGATAAAGTGAGAAGGGCGCAGGCAGCCACAAGCAAGGCTGACACCGTACAGCCCGCCCCGGTCACCCATAAAGCTGACTCAAAGCTCTGGCCCTACAGGCCAGCAGCAGCAGCCCGCATAACAGAGACTGCCATATAAGGAGGAATCTAAGTCAGGCCATACGCACACTCACTTGCGGTGCAGCCTGACAACGTTGAAATAAACAAACACATGAACATACAGTAAATCAAACACACAATACACATCCGTCTACCCCCCCCCCCCCATAGTGAAGGGAGAAGGGACCGAAACGGGAGAGCAAGGGACCAAGGGGACCCTCGGGACAGGGGCATCCCACCTCCGGATCACCATGCCGGATAGCCGCATTGCCCCCAAAACAGGGGGTCGAGCGGAGGAGATAAGCTCCTAGGCACCTATAGTGCCGTCTACCAATTGCCCAGTGAGCAGCCTAGGCTGGGAGGCTTCCATTTAACCATAAGGGTAACAAACAATCAAAACCGGGCAGAAATAGACCAAAAGGGGGGTGCCGGGGTAAGACCCCGGCTACCTGCAAGCAGGAGACTTCAACCTTCTGTCTTGTCGTCATGCAGAAAGAAAAACACTGGTGATAAATGGGAGGTACCAGGTATATATAGGCTGGAAGGGGGCTCGTTACAAGACTTCCTCTCTGCAACAGCGTCACCTGGCGGTGAGTAACCCAATCATGAAGAATTAAAGGTGAAGCGGGGTGTGTGGCACACCAAGAATACTGAAGCGTCTATCACCGGAGAACGAGTCATAAATCAATCTGATCTGAAGAAAAAGGATACTTAGAATCGAATACCTTAGGAATGGCTGGAAGACTATCCGGCTCCTGCTATTCCTTTTGGATAAGATTGGAAAAATTAGTTTGCTCTGGAAAAAAGGGTCAATGTTTTTGCAGCTTAAACAAATCTCAGTTCTTCCTCTCGGGGGTTTCTGGAGTCGAGATATTCCTATTGGAAGAAACTTCCCCCTCTGAACTACTGGGAGACTACTGCAGCAAAAATATCCTCTTTCACATCAGAGGAAATGAAATGCTTCTTTTTCTTTCGAGCCAGTGGATCTGAATAACCCTCTAGACAATGCAACCTTTCCACAATCTTCCGGAGGACACCATCGCCCTGGATATCCCCACGAGGCTCGGCTACCGAAGGAGTCCTAGGGTATGACGGCCCAGCGACAGAAGTCAGAACCCTTGCTGGAGGATACATCTGTCTCCCATATTTAGCAACTACTACTGTAGCACAATCCCTACAAATAGTGCTGTCCTCATCCAGTGGCACTTGCATGCATACTCGACATGGGGTGAACCTGTCTGCTAAGGGACCAGATCAGAGTACCCCAGATGTCTCCGTCATGGGGAAAAAAATACAATAATCTAATAATAAAATAATCTAAAACTAAGACTAAAGTATAAAACAGGCCTCGATGGTCCCAAATGAATACTCCGAGACCTTAGGGGTGAACCACACCATCTATTGCTTTCCCACAACCTACAAAACAAAAAATAAAAAGACAACAATATATTAATAATAATAAAAACAACAAAATAATGACAGCATTAATAATAATGTTAATAATAAAATAATAACATGCAATAACAGAAGCTATCACCTAACCGTTTGAATCCGCTTAAAGGTGGCCGCAGTAGCGGCTTGGAAAGTGGCCCTGCTGCTGGTCGGTCCAAGCCCCTGGAAGAGCCATGGAGTCCGGGCAAAGAGGCACAGTATGTGACCAGGGCAGCCAACCGACCGATGCAGGGAGCCGACCGAACCCGCAATGCCGCAGCAATATTAAGCAGCAGCACGGCCAGAAAAAATAATAACAACATGCAGTAACAGAACCTAACTGTTTGACCCTGCTCGAAGGTGGCCGCAGTAGCGGCTCGGGAAGCGGCCCTGCTGCCGGTTGGTCCAAGTCCCTGGAAGTGCCCTGGAGTCCGGGCGAAGAGGCACAGTATGTGACCAGGGCAGCCGACCGACTGATGCAGGGAGGCGAACCGAACCGCAAGCCGCAGCAGTATTAAGCAGCGGTGCGCTAGAAAAGTGACCATGCACGCGGGGAAGAAAAGCACCGCAAGCCGGAGAGGGAACTGGCGATGGTAGCGCTAGGAACCCAGCCTAGCTGGAAAGAACCAGAGGTGGCGGATGAGGTAGCGAACTTCTCTCTCCACTTGTACCAGTGGAAGAAAGCCTCTGTCTCTTTCTGCTGCCTTAGCCCTCGCCCAAAGGACCCCGTCCCCTTAAAAGGCGTGAAATTCAAAATTTTAAAGTGCAATAAACAATGTACAAATATTTTGGGAAAAGCAATAAAAAGAGGAAAAAAATTCCCCTGGCCCCCCTATAGGCTCACCAGAAAAAACATGTGGTTGACTCTTCATTTAAGCAGAATTGCAGCACAGGAGTGACAACTTCTTAAAAAAACAAAGTGACACCCCAAAGTGTCCTAAGACCCTGGTGCTTACCCTTACCACCCTGATCCGTATACAGCATAGCTGAGGAGGCATTGGGTCCATCCAGATCAGTGGGGTATAAGGACCGGACGACAGTCTGGGTTAACTTCCCCTGCTTCTCAAGTAAAATCCTAACAAACAAAAATAAATGGATGTGAGGCATTCAAGGTACACCTTCGCAGTCCAGTTCTAACTGCAAGAAAGAAACTGGATTGTGGAAAGGCAGGTGGAAGTATATCGCCGGGAGGAGCCACACATTTGTTCTTGTAGTTCATGCGCTTCGGCCAAGAAGTTAAAGAGGACCAAAACACAACTTGGAGTCTATGAGACTCCAGGGAAGGCATACTCGCTCCTCCCAGGGCACCTGCTCCCAGGTTTCCCGAAAACTCACCTTCGTTCCCGGTCCAGCGGCGCATGCGCGAGCAGCAGCTGCATCCCCGCTATGCCTTTAGCAGGATGCATTGCATTTGTGAATGCACGGGCACGCTCCCTATTAAAGGGTAGTAGAGGATGCAGCCACCAGCGTGATTGGATCTGCACGCATTAGGCAAGCTCCTGGACGTATGGGCTCGAACGGATCCAAGCGCGGCGATTGGACGAACGTCCACGCATGTGCCATAGGACTGGGAAGAGGTGAGATTGTTCAGGCAACCTAGGTGGTTTCACACAGCAGGGCACCCCCGATCAGGGTGCCCTAGGGGCCGGGGCCAAAACCCAGGCTAGTCAAAATCCTGTGTTTTGGTCTACTTTAACCCATGCGTATCTGAATCATCTGACCTGAATTAAAAGGAAAGAGAAATGATCAGTTCTGCTTTATTCATGTTCAGGGGAGGCGACAAAGGAGGAGGTGGCTGTTGGACAATCAAGAAGGCGAGATAGGAGGGAAGATAAATTTGGGCCAGAGATGTATATTTGTGTGTCATCTGCCTAGAAGTGATGTTGGAAGCCTAGTGAGGTTAAAAGTTTGCCAAGACCGTAAGTGAAAATTGAAAAAAGTTGGGGTCCTAGGAAGGAGCACCAAGAGACGAGGAGGAGAGGAAACCACATTTGAGTAGGATACACTAAATTACCTGTCAGAGAAATAGGAGATCCAAGAGAGAGCAAGGCTTTGAATTCCAAGAGAAGAAATAATTTTGAGAAGCAGAGGGTTGTCAGCAGTGAAAAAAGGCTGAGGATAGGTCAAGAATCAGAAGGAGACAGCTAAGGGATAAGGTGGGATGGAGAAGGATCAAGAGCAGAGGTGGTCAGGTGGGCTTTAGAGATTATAGAGCCTTTGTTCAGTCAGCGGAGTGGAATGGGGGGGGGGGTGGAGACTGGAAACATTTTAGGGTTAATAACAGTTGTCCATTTATTCTTTAAAAAATGTAGCGAATTGCTCAGCTATTTGAGAGGTGGGAGGAGGGGGTGGAAGAATTAAGGGGATAGTTTAGTGTATGGTTGTAATATGTGGCTTCAGCATCTGCCTCAGAAAAGTGGACCAATATATGAAGAACTTCCTTTTTGCAGGTGGCCTGAAAATGCATGACCCGCCATCTTGTTTTTAAAATTTATCACAGCAAGAGTTAGAAAAGGGCAAATTAATTTTTTATGTGCAGCGATCTAAATTGCCCCGGGGAGGGATGCATATGGGCACTTTTTGTTGCGTTGGTCTGGTTTAAGTCATTTTTGACTGTTGGTCTGCTTTAAGTTCCTATGCAGAGTGGTTAGAGGAGAGGTTAGACACAGAACAGACAGAGTACAGGTCAGGTGTGTGGCAGCAGCAGACCACTGTTTGAGGCCAAAATAAGAGGTAAGCGATAGAAGTCTGGTGGCAGCTAGGTTGTTGGTGGCAACTGGTACGTTGAAGTCGCCCATGATTGATGCAGGGATGTCAGTGGAAATTAACTGGAGGATCCAAGTGGAAAAGTGGTGGAGAGTAACAGTTCCGGGATGGGGGCGCGATAGATGATAACAATATTGAGGTGACGGAGAGTATAGGCGGAAACAGTGGACTTCAAAAGAGGACAAGGATAGAAAGGGTAGGGCAGGGACTGGATTAAAAGAGCAACATTCAGAAAGGAGGATGCCAACAACCCCGCCATGCTTGTTATTTGATCTTGGGGTGTGGCTGAATTGAAGTCCCCCATGTGAAACAGCAGCAGGCGAGATTGTGTGAGCCATGTTTCTGTAATGCCCATGAAAGTGAAAGAGTTCATAATAAATAGGTCATGGATGTACGAGTCCACAGTGCACAGGTGTTTCAAGAATTAACCTTTCTTTCACAAATGTTTGTAAGGGCAGGCAGAATGCCTAAGTGCTTGTTTTCAAACTCCCAAATTAAATGGTTAACAAGATATCTTTTTCCATTGAGTGTCTAACAGAAAAGCAATGGGAACAGGACCAGAGTCCATGAGAGCTACTGCTCAGGTAGTGCCTCTCATGCCTATGTGTTTCAACACAGACAACAATGCTGGGAAGCTTTACCTGTCGCACCTGCACATTGTGATCCGAGTTGTGGTTCGACTTATACAGCTGGCCAGTCATGCTTTATTGTGCAGGGAGGAGGGGGCCCAACCAAGAGGGGAGTGCAAGGCACAATCAGGGGGACAGCAAGGCCCAGTCAGGGGGGAAAAACTTCTGAACCCCCAACGACAATTACAATAAATATTAAATAAAAGCTTTAACAAATACCTTTCGCCCAGCTCTGTTGTTGTGAAGGTTCATCAGAGCTCTTGCATCTTTACCTTTTTTCTCTTTTGCGTCAACAAATGCCCTGGCAAACTTGATACCATAGTCTATGTCATCACTACATCCACCCCAGTCAAAGCTGCCTTTGTCATCCTTGTGATGGCCTTTTTTATTAGGATCACATGAGCAGGACTTTAGTTCTCCCTGGCTGCATGCTCTTGTGACAGCAAATACAACTCCAGCAGAAGAAATGGCATAAACAAATGCTGATTCTCTACTACCTAAAATGCAAAGAAAAGAAACATGTTATCAGAAAAGCACTAAAAAGTTTTTCTACAGCCATTTGTGCACTTTGTGAGTTTTACCATGTACTTGCCGATAATTCACAAAGAAAATGTTCCATCTGCATATATGCCTATGTAGAGATAATTATCTAAAGTTACACATTACACAAGTCCAACAAACCACAAAGTCTACAGCATAGGAGTACAGTTTACAATGTAAGTGAGAGAGAGAGAGAGAAAATGCATTACCATGTAAACACATCCTCAACCTTCAGGTTCTTCTGTGATCCTTAGTATACTCCAATTAAGAAAAAGTAGTTAGGTAAGCACACCTATGGTATTATAATGATTTCAAAGATAAAGCAGAGAAGCCGGGTGCAATCACACTGAGTAACTGGCAGGAATCTGCCAAAAAACTATCTAGAACCAAAAAGTGTATGAATGCACACCTTGACACAAGGGTTAAGTTGCAAAAATAGGTATATCTGTATTTCAAAGGAAAATTTTCAAATAATACATCGATCTACAGCGAGTATAACAATTCATGAGTCATCTGTATGCACAGGTACCATCCCCTATTTACACAATTTCAAAAAATGATCTATATACTCTATATACAGGAAACAAGAAGTGCTGCCCATTCAAGTGTAGGGACAATTAGCAGGATGCTGCAGAACTACTAGAACAATGTGCATATTAGTAAGGGATAGAGCCACATAATGATAAAGTAATCCTATGAATAATGGGCAATCCTGGTGGCTTATACCTTTAAGGATGCAGCTTGTAGGAGGCACAGGTGTGCACTGCTGGAGAGTACAGGTAGTGACCGTCTCTATTCGCAGATCAATAACAGCGAGACTGCCTGCAGCCTTTTTTAATACGGACACTTTTGTCTATCTGCGAATAGAGACGGTCACTACCTGTACTCTCCAGCAGCGCACACCTGTGCCTCCTACAAGCTGCATCCTTAAAGGTATAAGCTACCAGGATTGCCCATTATTCATAGGATTACTTTATCATTATGTGGCTCTATCCCTTACTAATATGCACATTGTTCTAGAAGTTCTGCAGCATCCTGCTAATTGTCCCTCCACTTGAATGGGCAGCACTTCTTGTTTCCTGTATATAGTGTATATAGATCATTTTTTTTAAATTGTGTAAATAGGTGATGGTACCTGTGCATACAGATGACTCATGAATTGTTATACTCACTGTAGATCGATGTATTATTTGAAAAATCTCCTTTGAAATACAGATATACCTATTTTTGCAACTTAACCCTTGTGTCAAGGTGTGCATTCATACACTTTTTGATCCTTAGTATACTCCAGCATGCAATCCCCCGAACAGCTCCAGTGAATAGACCAGCAATGCAATATGAAGAGATCTACTGTTGCCAGATCTGAAGTTACCTCTAGAGGGCATGCCGGAGAAGGTTTTTTTTGTTAAACAATCTTAAACCGACCTAAAAAGAATCCAGGGCCAGCCATTTGCCTCTTCTTGGGACATTCTGATTTGGTATGCTCTGCTGTGTAAAACAGCCTGGGATCCTGGGATCATTGTAGTATTAATGCAAATTCCAATAAAAACCTTTTTTTTTGGAAATTGATTTTATCTGGGGCCAGTTTGAATTCCTACAACAAAGCAGCGGGATACAGAAAGTACATTAAAATGGCCCAGATTCTACCCCACTAAGATAATGTTGAAGCATATGCTGTATTTCATTTTTAAGTTTGCAAAGGCTAAGAAAATGTGAAGTCATTTCAGAAAACACTTAGGTGGGGCAAAGACCAGGGGAAGGATTTATTCTAGTATGAAAACAGCCTGTCCAAGAAATGTCCAAATAACACATTTAATGTAGTATCCAAACTACAGTGTATATCAAATATCAAAAATACGTGAAGAAAAGCAATATAAATGAACAAGTGATGTGTTACATAAAGCAGATTTCTAAGGGTGACAAACAAATCTCTGACAATTTCTTCAGAATCCCAAATGACAAACATTACTACATTTAAATAATTTATTATAATCACACTCGAAATGCCATACCATAAGCAGACACGCATTACACACTCACCCTTATAACAGTGCAGGTCAGCTGCATGCTTTAACACTGCAGATAAACCTCAGGTGCAGCAGCTACTAGCTGTGAAAGATAATTGTTCAGCTGGTAGCTGGTCAAAAGCAGAAAAACTGTTCTAAAAATTTGCACCATGAATAGAGGTTCATCTGCAAGGCACAGATAAAAGAATCATACATTGAAACACCCACATTGCTTACCTTCCACTTCCTTTATATTATTCCACATGGAGAACCATTTAAAGCGGACCAATCGCCCCCCTGCAGCACCCACATTGCTTACCTTCCACTTCCTTTATATTATTCCACATGGAGAACCATTTAAAGCGGACCAATCGCCCCCTGCACCAATCATCAGGGACCAATCACCAAGATATTCAAAATCCTAGCGACTGGTCCACTTTAAACAAGATAACAACCCTTAGGCTTACTGGTAACTGATTTTTTAGGAATCTGTCAGTGTGACCACCTGGAGAGATTATGCTCCACCCCCTGGGAAGAATCACAAACATGAACAGAGGTTAAAAGCCCCACCCCTTCCTCCCCACCTCAGTCCTTGTAAAGTATCATAACATCCCTTGGAGTACAGGCGGGTACTAAGCGGTCATGCTTAACGATTCCTAAACAATATGTTACCGGTAAGTCTTAAGATGGTTTTTCCCAATCATCCTTCAGCGCAATCACCTGGAGAGGATTAGGTAAGTAATTATACCTTAGGAGTGGGAAGCTGCAAATAGTACCCTTCTACCGAAGGCCTGATGTTTTGCATATAGTAAATCAAGTCTGTTTGAGAAAGGTGTGGGGTGAAGACCACATTGCTGCTTTACATATCTCATCCAAAGAGGCCCCATGAAGCGGCCATAGCTCTCGTAGAGTGGGCAGAGACCTCTAGGGGAGATACCCCCCTAGTAGAGTACCCATCTGGCTATAGTGGGCTTGAAAGCTGCTGAGCCCTTCTTTTTTTCAGCTAAAAGTTACTGAAAGCTGTTCTATTTAGCAGTGAGAGATCTTCCTTGCCTGTTCAATTTGGTAATGTCGGAAGGACTATCTCTTGCGACCAGTTAGTCGAAGTCACTATTTTTGGCAAAAACAATGGTTTGGGTCTGGTAGTACTGCACACTGTGGTTCTTTAATGGATAAAGCCTATAGCTCACTTACTCGCCTGGCAGAAGTAATAACTAGCAGAAAACAATTTTAGCGATAACCATTTCTCTGACACCTCATCCAGAGGCTCAAAGAGGGGCTCCATCAAACCCTTAAAACAATTGACAAGTCCCAGGTAGACAATGCCTTAAATGGTGCAGGTCTTTTGCGCATAACTGCCTTGAAAAAACGATTGATTAGTTAATTTTGTCTCATTTTTTGTTCGAGGAAAACCAATAATGCTGAAGTTTGAGTATTTAAAGTACTTACAGCCAACCCCTTATCAAATCCCTCCTGCAGGAATTTGAGTATTGTGGCTGTCTCTTTCTTTCAACTTGTTCACTTCATAAAAAAGAAAAACGTTCCCATACCTTTTCATAGATTGTCCTAGTACTTTCGGCTGGTCACAAAAGTTTCAGTCACTCTAATTGAACAACCATTACTTCTTAGGATGGCCCTTTCAGAATCTACGCTGTCAGTAGCAATTTTGACAGATTAGGATGCAGAATGAAGTCCTGATGAATGATGTTCGGAATGTCTGGAAGGGACCTTTCTCTGCCATCTTCTTTAATTATGCGAACCAAGCTCCCTTTGGCAAGAACAGAGCTATGAGGATTACTATTACCTCTTCTTAATGAATGTTTACCTCTGCAATCCATTGGATTATGTCCTCAAAACTTAAATCTGCCGTTCTGGACATCTAACCCAGTGGTGCATCCATTTTTGGACATTTGCTCTACGGTTCCATATCCTGCTCGTGGAACAAGAATTTCCTTTTTAAGGAGTTAGGCATAAAAAACTTTTTCTCTGGGAACTCCGTCTTAATGATGTCCTTAAGTGCTGAGTGGACTGGAAAAGTCTTACCAGTTTTTCTATCCAGAAATTTTTTTGGCTTTACATCCTGCACTGATCGGGGTTTATCTTCCTGCTGAATCCCCCATGTATCAAATATCCTGTAACACCACTATTCAAAAACACTATGGGAACATTCTTGTTCTCCTTCCTCCTGAAAATCCTCATCCATAGAATCCTGTGGGGAACCATCCTCTTTCACTAATTCACCCTACTCAGGTATTACATCAATCTGCACAGGGATGGAAGGCAAAGTCCTGGGAGCAGTGCTAATCGAAGATGACGCTTGTTTTTCAGGCTGACTTTCTGAACCTGAGACTGAGTGACAAAATCTTTTTGGGCATCGATAAAGGCTCTCTCCTGCCTCATGATATGGATTTTCCTTAATAAAGCCACTGAGTCTGCCTCTTTTTTAGCCATCTCACAACCCAGGCACATAATCATCTGCCAAGTGTTCAGGAGCATCCTGCTGCAAACTTCACAATGTTTGGACTTTTTCGATGCTTTTCTATGTTTCCTATCTTCCGATTTAGATATAGCTTCATTTTCCTTTACTTTCCTTTACTTTAAAGACGTAACAAAATACCGTTTTGTGAGTACTCACCTTTAAAACGGCTATTATGAGTGTGCCATACACTCCACTTCGATCTTCATGACATATGGGTAATCTCCAGTAGAGGGCGAACTTCTGCAGAGATGAATATGCAAAAAAAGAAAGCCCCTCCCGGTCCATATATACCTGGGACCTCCCACCAATTCCCCAGTGTGTAAAAGCAGTAAGTGGACCAGGAAGAACCAATTAAAACCTTAACAATCAAAACCAATGGTTCACCATATAAAAGCCCCAGAATACCTGAAAAGTAGAAGTGGAGAGTATGGCACACTCATAATACCCGTTTTAAAGGTGAGTACTCACAAAAAGTGCCATACACTCCACTTCGATCTTCATGACATGTGGGACATCCAATAGCAGTGTCCGTCATGGGTGGGAACCAGAAACAGTAAAGAATGTACCAACTCAAACCACTGCAGCTTGCAGAACCTTGCAACCAAAAACAGCATCCGCTGAAGCCCACACATCAACCTTGTAAAACTTGGAAAAAGTATGAACGGAAGACCAAGTAGCAGCCTTACAAACTTGTTCAACAGAAACCTGGTGCTGAAAAGCCCAGGACGCACCAACCGCACGAGTAGAGTGCGCAGTGACCCTAAAAGGAGGAGTCCTCCCCTTAGCAGAATATGCCCCAACAATGGCCTGACGAATCCATTTGCTAATCGTAGACTTAGCAGGCACCAAACCTTTCCTGGGCCCGCAGGGCACCACGAAAAAAGCGTCCGTCTTGCGGAAGGAAGAAGTAGTCACCAAATAGTACTTCACACAGCAAACAACATCCAAATTGTGCAGAACCCTCTCCTTGTCATTGTTAGGCTTAGGACACAAGGAAGAACAATATCCTGATTGAGGTGGAAAGCAGACACCACCTTAGGAAGGAAATCCGGCTTAAAACGAAAAATACCATTTTGTGAGTACTCACCTGTAAAATGGATATTGTCATTGTGTCACACACCCCGCTTCCCCTTTAATTCTTACGATCGGGTTACTCCACCAGCAGGTGGCGATGTTGCAGAGAGAAGTCTTGAAAACGAGCCCCTTCCGGCCTATATATACCTGAGACCTCCCACTTAACACCCAGTGAATTCAAACAGCAGTAAGACAAGGTACCAGGAAATCCAATGGTAACCTCAAAATAAAAATAAAGAAAAGCTTCACCATATAGAGGATCCAGGATACCAAAAAGGGCGGGTGAAGCGGGGTGTGTGACACACTGACATTATCCATTTTACAGGTGAGTACTCACAAAATGGTATTATACTCATTGTGTCACACACCCCGCTTCCCCTTTAATTCTTACGATCGGGACATCCAAAAGCAGTGTCCACAAGGGATGGGTATCCGAAGGCAAAATGAAGCATAACTTAAATGACTGCAGTATGCAGAACCTTGCGGCCAAACACAGCATCCGCTGAGGCCCGCACATCAACCTTGTAAAACTTAGAAAAAGTATGAACGGAAGACCAAGTAGCAGCCTTACAAACTTGTTCAACAGAAGCTTGGTGCTGAAAAGCCCAAGACGCTCCAACGGCGCGAGTAGAATGAGCAGTGATAGGAAAAGGGGGAACTTTCCCCTTAGCAGAATAGGCCCCAATAATGGCCTGACGTATCCATTTGCTAATGGAAGACTTGGCCGGAGCCAAACCCTTCCTAGGCCCACAGGGCACAACAAAAAAGGCATCAGTCTTACGAAAAGGAGAAGTAGTAATCAAATAGTACTTAACACAGCGTACTACATCCAAACAATGCAAAACCCTCTCCTTGTCATTCTTAGGCTTAGGACACAAGGAGGGAAGAATATCCTGATTCAAATGAAAAGCAGAAACAACCTTAGGAAGAAAGTCCGGTTTTAAACGAAAGACCACCTTGTCCTGATGCCTCTCAAAGTAGGGCGCCTGAATCGACAAGGCCGCCAACTCTGAGACACGCCGAACCGAAGTGATAGCTACCAAGAAGGCAGTCTTCTGAGTCAAGGTAGACAGGGCAATATCCTGCAAGGGCTCAAAGTGAGGAGCCTGAAGAGCAGAAAGAACCAAGTTCAAGTCCCAAACAGGGAGTAATGGTTTCCTGGGAGGCCGCACATACGTAACCCCCTGGAAAAAGGTTTTAACTAAAGGATGAAGCGCAAAACGCTTCTGAAAAAAGATAGATAAGGCAGAAACCTGCCCTTTCAAAGTACTCAGCTAAAGACCAGAGTCCAGCCCTGACTGCAAAAACTCCAGAATCCTGGAAACCGAAACAACCCTACAGGGCAAAGATCTAACCTCACACCAAGCGATATAGGCTTTCCAAGTCCTTTAGTAGATGGTAGAAGAAGACCTCTTCCGGGCCCCGATCAGAGTCTTAACAACCGAGTCGGAAAGACCATCCTCCTTCAAGATGAAGGTTTCAGCAGCCAAGCCGTCAAACCAAGCGTTGGTAAATTGGGGTAACACAGCCGACCCTGAGTGAGCAGATCGGGCCGCAGAGGCGAACGAACTGATCCACCGCCAGCCGAACAATGTCTGCGAACCATACTCACCTTGGCCACCTTGGAGCCACGAGAATGGCGGACACCCTTTCCAGAGCCAGCTTCCGTACCACCTTGCCCAGCATGGGTATCGGAGGAAACAGGTACAGAAAACCCAGATCCCCCCAGCTCAGGGACATGGCGTCCATCGCCAGAGCCAGAGGATCCTGGGAGAGCGACACGAAGGTCGGGAGCCTGCAATTGTGACGAGAGGCAAACAGGTCCACCTCCGGTGTCCCCCACCGTAGACACAGCGACCGAAAAACTTGAGGATGGAGAGCCCATTCTCCCAGACGGGAAGAGCACCTGCTCAACAGATCCGCTTCCCTGTTTTCCACACCCGGAATGTAAACTTCCGAGAGACAAGGAACATGGGCCTCCGCCCAGGTCAGGATCAGGGACACCTCTCTGAGGGCACCCAGACTGCGAGTCCCTCCCTGATGATTTATGCAAGCAACCGCTGTTCGATTGCCCGAGCGAACCTGAACCGGAAGGCCCAGAACATGTTGAGTCAAGAGAACAAGAACCAGACGGATGGCTCTCAGTTCCAGAACATTGATGGGCAAGTGGGCCTCTCGAGGCCCCCACTGCCCCCGAAACTGAAGATCCTTCCATCCCCCCCATCCCGAAAGACTGGCGTCCGTGGTGACAATTTCCCAAAGAGGAGTCAGGAAAGACCTGCCCCTCAAGAGATTGGGGGGACTGCCGAACCCGGGAGGACAACTGTGGTCGCCGGTCCCAAGACGCCAACAGATGAAGCTGAAGCATCCTCGTGTGAAATTGAGCAAAAGGAACCGCCTCGAATGAGGCAACCATCAACCCTACCAGTCTCATCCCCAAACGGATGGACGGTTGAGGATTGGAAAGGAGGACCCGAGCCAACTCCTGAATCAGACAAATCTTGGACTAAGGCAGGAACACCCTGTGTTGACAAGAATCCAACCGCATTCCCAGAATGGACACCACCCTGGCCGGAGCGAGTGAGAACTTGGGAAAGTTGATCACCCAACCGAAGCTTTCCAGCGTGGAGACCACCGTCCTGGTGTCCGTCTCCGATTGATTGAGAGAAGGAGCCATGATGAGAAGGTCATCCAGATAAGGTACGACACGAATGCCCCGAGATCTGAGAATGGCCATCACCCCTGCCAGCACCTTGGTGAACACTCTTGGAGCCGAGGTAATGCCAAACGGAAGTGCCACGAATTGAAAATGCCGATCCTGCATCTCGAACCGAAGAACACGTTGATGAGCCTGGCAGATGGGAACATGAAGGTAAGCATCCTTGATGTCTATGGACGTCATAAAGTCCCCCTGCCGAAGAGAACCGATGGCCGCAGAGTTTCCATGCGAAACTTCCGAGTACGGATAAACCTGTTGAGGAACTTCAGATCCAGGACAGGGCGAACCGACCCGTCCTCCTTGGGGACTGTGAAAAGATTGGAGTAAAAACCGAGACCCACCTCTAAGCGCGGCACCGGCCGGATGACCGCCATTTCCAGAAGATTCCTTAACAACGCCAGGTGCCCCTGCGCGGCCAAAGGATCGGTGGGCATCCGAGACCGGAAAAAACGTGAAGGCGGGTGGGACTCGAACTCCAGCTTGTAACCGGACGACACCACCTCCCGGATCCATCTGTCCGGAACCTCCTGGTCCCAAACCAGGGAGAAGTGTCGCAATCGTCCCCCCACCCGCACGGGTGAGGGCACCCCCTCATTGCTGAGCGGCCTTACCAGCAGGCTTGGGGCCCCAGGACTGACCGAGACGGCCACGGCCCCTCCCCCGGGTCCAACCTGCGCCCCTGGTAGCGGGAAAGGAAACCCCTCTGCCCGCTCTGACTCCCCGAAAGGAGGGACTAAAGGAAGTCGCACCCCGAAAGGAACGACGAGGCCTCTTGCGTTGAGCCAACTTACCACCCTTGGCAACTGAATCCAATTTATCGCCAAACAGGCGCAAACCCACAAAAGGAAGCGCTGTAAGCGCCTTCTTAGGAGTTAAAGTCCGCCGTCCACTGGCACAGCCACACTGACCGACGAATAGCAACCAACAGTGCAGCTGTCCTGCTACTCATCGCAAGTGCATCGTCCTGGGCGGTCATGACAAAGGAAATAAACGACTCATACTGCTTGAGAGAACTGAACTCATCACAAGTGGGATCAAGATCTGCGTACAAATCTCTAATAATGGACCTAACTGCCATCAGAAGAAGCGCTGAAGCACACACCGGCCGCAGTGCCAATCCAGCACTGGTAAAACCATGGCGAGCCAATTGATCAATCCGACGATCCTCACCATCTTTAATGGTAGTAGTGTCAGAGGAGTGCAACACAGCCGTGTTCGACAGCCCTAACACAGGGGCATCGACGTCAGGGGGAACCGACCAAAGCTTCACCAAATCCTCCGGAAAGGGATAACATTTATCCCAACTAGAAGGAACTCCAGCCAGGCGCGTGGGTTGTTCCCATTCCTTAAGGACAACCCTCACAAAGTGTTGTTGCCTGGGAAACACCAAATGCGGCTGGGGCACATCAAACAACTCAACCTTTGGCGGGGGGGAACACCACGGGCGGATCCAAAGCCAAAATTTCAAACATTTGAGCCAAAATGGAAGGAGTGTCAAGGGACACCCCTGCAGCCTGATCGCCAGCGGTGCCAACCAATTGCTGGTCTGCAGGCTCATCCGACTCCTCAAGGAGTTCCCCCTCCTCATCAGGGGGACAATCGGACCAATCCAATATTTCAAACACCTCATCCTCCGGAACAGGCGCTGCCGGAGAAAGGTGCTTCCGCTTTGCCGTAGCGTGGCGGAAATTATCTTCTCGAGGTTGGCCAATCGCGCACACACCTCGGATTGCGAATTCCCACTTTTGACAACGTCATACGGGGTCCGGAATAGGGGAAGGGGGGTAGGAGATGATGGAAGTTGCGAGGAGCCAGAAGCCGGAGTGCCGAACTGGCGCGCAATATTCTGCTTTGCACATGGAACGCATAATATATCATGCGAAGAGCCATTTCCGGTAATGTCGGAAGTGGTGAAATTATGGTATTCGCAACAACCCAGGGTTTCAGGCATTAAGCAACCCGGGATGCGCCTTTATAATTAAAGTCCCGGGAGTGGGAGGATTTTTTAAGCCTAGGAAAAATCCCAATTTGAACAGTAAAAACAATATGTGCCTCCAGGAGTTATGTTAAAGTGCCAGGGAAAAATCACAAACACAAGCACTACATATCCACAGTATGAGACTACAGCATAAATGACGGCCCCACGTGCCGAGGTGGGGACCGCTAACCTGATACTGCTGCTGCCGCACTGCTGGAAACGCACTTTCCCCAGCTCAGCCCCAGCACCTGTCTCCGTGATGAGGCAGAGGAAGGAAGGCGGGCCCGGGCTCAGCGAGCGACGCGCTCCGGCCACGCCCCCTGCCAGTGAGTCACACAGCGAGGGCCGAAAGGGAGCGCGGCCCCGCCCCAAGACCCGAACAACAGCGCGTGTAAACGGGCGCCACAGGCGCCCACAGTCCCCCCAAGCCAGCCAAGCGGGGGAAGTTTTAAAAACACAAGTAGAAGGAGCCCCAGCAGCTCAGGCCACGCGCCCGCACACCGCGGCGCTGACCCTGCGTCTGCCAGCGCTCCCCACACACACACAATACATAAGTAAAAAGCACCCCATGCAAACACCCCCCCCCCCCCAAAGCAAAGGGAGAAGGGACCAAGCGGGAGAAGGTGGCCAAGGGGAACATCGGGACAGGGGCATCCCAAATCTGGATCACCATGCCGGATAGCCACATTGCCCCACGCGTGGGGTCGAGCAGAGGAGATAAGCTCCTAGGCCCCATATAGTGCCATCTACCGTTGCCCAGCCAGCAGCCTGGGCTGGGAGGCTTCCATTAACCATCTAGGCATATAAACAATTGACTGGGCAGAAATAGACCAAAAGGGGGGTGCCAGGGTTTGACCCCGGCTACCTGCAAGCAGGAGACTTCTTTCTTCTGTCTTGTCGCATCTTGCAGAGAGAAAACACTGGGTGTTAAGTGGGAGGTCCCAGGTATATATAGGCCGGAAGGGGCTCGTTTTCAAGACTTCTCTCTGCAACGTCGCCACCTGCTGGTGGAGTAACCCGATCGTAAGAATTAAAGGGGAAGCGGGGTGTGTGACACACTGAGAATAACCACCTTATCCTGGTGTCTCTCAAAGTAAGGGGCCTGAATCGACAGGGCCGCCAACTCAGGGACACGCCGAACAGAGGTAATAGCCATCAAGAAAGCAACCTTCTGAGTGAGAACCGAAAGAGCAATATCATGTAACGGCTCAAAAGGAGGACCCTGCAGAGCCGAAAGAACCAAATTCAAATCCCAAACAGGAACTACAGCCTTCCGAGGGGGCCGCACATGCGCAACCCCTTGGAAAAAGGTCTTAACCAGCGGGTGTACAGCAAAAGACCTCTGGAAGAAAACCAACAGAGCAGAAACCTGTCCTTTCAAAGTACTAAGCTGGAACCCAAGATCCAGATTATGCTTTAGAAACTCCAAAATCCTGGGTATCGAAAAAACCCTGCAAGGCAAGGCCCTAGCCTCACACCAATCAATATTGGACCTCCAAGTCCTATAGTAAATGTCAGAAGAGGACCACTTCCTAGCCCTAATCAGGGTCTGAAAACAGCCTCAGACAAACCTTCCTCTTTCAAGATGAAGGTTTCAGCAGCCAAGCCGTCAAAGCCAGCGTTTGTAAATTGGGGTAAAGTAGATGACCCTGAGATAGCAGGTCCAGCAACAAGGGAAGCCGGTACTGATCTACGGCCATCCTTACGACGTCTGCGTACCAAACCCTTCTTGGCCACCTTGGAGCCAACCAGAATCGCTGGTGCCCCTTCTAGAACCAGTTTGTGAACTACCTTGCCCAGCATGGAGACGGGTGGAAACAGTTACAGAAAACCCAACTCCTTCCAAGCCAGTGACAAGGCATCCACTGTCAGAGACAGAGGATCCTGAGAAAGAGACACAAAGGCCGGAAGTTTGTGATTGTGCCTCGAGGCAAAGAGATCCACCTCTGGAGTCCCCCACTTGCGGCAAAGATCCAGAAAAACCTCGGGGGTTGAGAGACCACTCTCCTTGGCGAAAGGATCCCCTGCTCAGGGAATCCGCCTCCGTGTTATCCACTCCCGAAATGTAGACTGCAAGGAACATTGCTCTCCGCCCAGTGCAGGATCAGAGAGACTTCCCTGAGGGCACTCCTGCTGCGAGTCCCTCCTTGGTAATTGATGTAAGCTACCGCCGTTCGGTTGTCAACAATGACCGAACGAACCTGAACTGGTAGACCCCGTAAATGTGAGGTCAGCCGAGCCAGAACCAGTCGAATGGCTCTGAGCTCCAAGACATTGATGGGGGTGTGAGCCTCCTGGGGACCCCACACCCCGCTGAACTGATGACTTTTCCAATAACCTCCCCAGCCCGACAGGCTGGCATCCGTGGTAACCGTCTCCAAACAAGGGACCAGAAAGGATCTGCCCTTCAACAGATTGCTCGATTCCAGCCACCACCGAAAGGACTGCCGAACCCTGGGAGACATCCTGAAAGGTTGATCCAATGACTGCGGGCACCTCTCCCAATGCGTCAATAGGTGAAGTTGAAGAGATCTCATGTGAAATTGTGTAAACGGTACCGCCTCGAAGGAGGATATCATCAAGCCCACCAGTTTCATCCCCTGTCGGATAGAGGGACAAGGATTGGCCAGAAGAAGGCGGATCAGGCCCTGAATCCCCTGCACCTTGGACTGGGGCAGAAACACTCTGGCCTGAATGGTATCCAGATTCATGCCCAGAAATGAAATCACATGAGACGGGGAGAGAGAAGACTTGGTGCGGTTGATCACCCACCCGAACCTCTCCAGGGTCGACACCACCCTGTGGGTGTCCAGCTCCGCCTGACGGAGGGAAGAAGCTGAGATCAACAGACGGAAGGGAATAAGGGCCCCCGGAAGGGGGGGAACCCTGCCAGAATCCGGCCATAAGCATAGAGGGACGGGGCATCCCACACCAGGATCACCAAAAAAATCTGGATAACCGCCTACCCCATAGTGAGGTCTCACGGTGGAGCAGTGCTCCTTCTGCACCCATAGGGTGCTCCTACCTTCACCAGGACCCGCAGCCTAAGCTAGGAGGCTCAATATAGGGGCAATTTAGAAAAGGTCCTGGCAGTAATAGGGACAATAGACGGCCAGGCGCGAGCCCGGCTTACCTGTAAGTAAAGAAGTCTTCATCTTCTGTCTTGTCGCCTTCCCTGCAGAGAAGGAACAGGGGAATTGGTGGGAGGTCCCAGGTATATATGGACCGGGAGGGGCTTTCTTTTTTGCATATTCATCTCTGAAGAAGTTCGCCCTCTACTGGAGATTACCCATATGTCATGAAGATCGAAGTGGAGTGTATGGCACACTTAGAATATATTACCACCTTAACCCTGGTCCGCTTACACATTACCCAATAAACGCTTTCAGGGCCGCTTCCGTATTTGCTGGAGTGGCAGACATCACAGGAAGGACAGGACCTCTTTACCTGTTGGGCTGCCGGACGCTGCCCCTGCCTCCCGCCCCTGCGCCTCGCTGTCACTACTGCCGCTGCAAGTGCTCCCTCACCGAGGTGCCCCTGCCCAAGCTTCTCTAGCTCTTGGCGCCGCTCCGACTTCACTCCTGGCTCGGAGCACCATGTGTCTCCCTCTGCCCTGTACGCTGGCCGGGGAGAAATGCCGCCCTTCCATTTCCGGGTTTCGGTCTCACTGCCAAAACTGGAAATGAAGAGAGGCGCCAAAGTTCACATGTAAAAAATAAAAAAATATACTTAACAAAAATGATTAAATAAAAAATACCATTTTGTGAGTACTCACCTGAAAAATGGATATTGTCAGTGTGCCACACACCCCGCTTCCCCTTTAATTCTTACGATCGGGTTACTCCACCAGCAGGTGGCGAGGTGCAGGGAGAAGTCTTGAAAATGAGCCCCTTCCGGCCTATATATACCTGGGACCTCCCACTGAATCACCAGTTATTTAAAAAGCAGAAAGACAAGGTACCAGGAAATCCAACGGTAACCTCAAAATAAAGAAAAGCTTCACCATATAAAGGATTCGGGATACCGAAAAGGGCGGGTGAAGCGGGGTGTGTGGCACACTGACAATATCCATTTTTCAGGTGAGTACTCACAAAATGGTATTATTCTCAGTGTGCCACACACCCCGCTTCCCCTTTAATTCTTACGATCGGGACATCCAAAATCAGTGTCCGCAAGGGATGGGTATCCAAAGGCAAGGTGAAGCATAACTTAAATGACTGCAGTCTGCAGAACTTTGCGGCCAAACACAGCATCCGCTGAGGCCCGCACATCAACCTTGTAAAACTTAGAAAAAGTATGAACAGAAGACCAAGTAGCGGCCTTACAAACTTGTTCAACAGAAGCTTGGTGTTGAAAAGCCCAAGACGCTCCAACAGCGCGAGTAGAATGAGCAGTGATACGAAAAGGGGGAACTTTCCCCTTAGCAGAATAGGCCACAATAATGGCCTGACGTATCCATTTGCTAATGGAAGATTTGGCCGGCGCCAAACCCTTCCTAGGCCCACAGGGCACAACAAAAAATGCATCAGTTTTACGAAAAGGAGAAGTAATAATCAAATAGTACTTAACACAGCATACTACATCCAAACAATGCAAAACCCTCTCCTTGTCATTCTTAGGCTTAGGACACAGGGAGGGAAGAACAATATCTTGGTTCAAATGAAAAGCAGAAACAACCTTAGGAAGAAAGTCTGGTTTGAACCGAAAGACCACTTTGTCCTGATGCCTCTCAAAGTAGGACGCCTGGATAGACAAGGCCGCCAACTCCGAGACACGCCGAACCGAAGTGATAGCTACCAAGAAGACAATCTTCTGAGTCAGGGTAGCAATATCTTGCAAAGGCTCAAAAGGAGGAGCCTGAAGAGCAGAAAGAACCAAATTTAAGTCCCAAACAGGGAGTAATGGTTTCCTGGGAGGCCGCACATGCGCAACCCCCTGGAAAAAAGTTTTAACTAAGGGATGAAGCGCAAAACGCTTCTGAAAAAAGATAGATAAGGCAGAAACCTGCCCTTTCAAAGTACTCAGCTGAAGACCAGAGTCCAGCCCAGATTGTAAAAACTCCAGAATCCTGGGGACTGAAAAGACCCTACAAGGAAAAGATCTAACCTCACACCAAGTGATATAGGTTTTCCAAGTCCTATAGTAGGTAATAGAAGAAGACCTCTTTCGGGCACCGATCAGAGTCTTAATAACCGAGTCAGAAAGACCCTCCTCCTTCAAGATGGAGGTCTCAGCGGCCAAGCCATCAAAACCAGCCTTGGTAAACTGGGGTAAGACAGCCGACCCTGCGCGAGCGGACCGGACCGAAGAGGCAGAATGAGCTGATTTACTGTCAGCCAAACGATGTTTGCGCACCACACTCGTCTTGGCCGTCTTGGGGCCACGAGAATGGCGGACACCCCTTCCAGAACCAGCTTCCGTACCACCCAGCCTAGCATGGGTATCAGAGGAAACAGGTACAGAAAACCCGGGTTCCCCCGGCTCAGGGATATGGCTTCCGCCGCCAGAGCCAGAGGATCCTGGGAGGGCGACACAAAGATCGGGGGCCTGCAGTTGTGACGAAAGGGAAACAGGACCACCTCCGGTGTCCCCCACCGGAGCGGACTGCAGGCTGCCGAGAGACAAGGAACATGTGCCTTCGTCCAGGTCAGGATCAGGGACTCCACTCTGAGGGCACCCAGACTGCAAGTCCCTCCCTGATGATTGAAGTAAGCAACCGTTGTTTGACTGTCCGAGCGTAGCTGAACCAGAAGGCCCAGACCATGATGGGACACAAGAGCAAGAACCAGACGGAAGGCTCTCAGCTCCAGAACAGACGGCCGAGGATTGGAACTAAGGATCCAAGCCAACTCCTGAATCAGACAAACCTTGGACTGAGTGAGCAACACCCTGTGTTGACCGAAATCCGACCGCATTCCCAGAGAGGACACCACCCTGGCTAGAGCAAGGGGGGACCTGGGAAGTTTGAAAAACTTCAGATGCAGGACGGGGCAAGCTGACCCGTCCCTCTAGGGGATTGCGAAGAGAAAGGTGTAAAAATCGAGGCCCACCTCTAAGTGCGGCACCGGCCGGATGACCGCCATTTCCAGGAAAACCCGTGAGGGAGGGCGAGACTCGAACTCCGGTTTGTAACCGGGCGACACCACCTCCCAGATCTGTGTGTCCGGAGACTCCCGGGGGTGATTGGCCCGGAAATCTATAAGATTCCCGGGCCGATCACCTCCCACCCCACGGGACATCCGAGATCGGGATGTCCCGCAGGGTGAAACCCCCCAGAAACCCCAAAAAGACCTTACCTGATCCGCCGCCGCCGCCGCCTCCTGCGCGCCCCTCCAGACGTGCGCGCGCCCGCGCCGGCCCTCTGTGAATGGCCGGCGCGGGCGCGCGGACGCCGAGAGTGACGCGCGGGAGGCGGCGGCGGCGGAAGCGGCTTGTACGTTCCTGTCCCCCGCCTGGACGTTGGCGGGGATTGGCTGCGGCGTTCACGTGGGAGCGGGGAGAGGTGAGTTTTTTGGGGTTTCTGGGGGGTTTCACACAGCGGGGCACCCCCGATCGGGGTGCCCCGGGGAAGTGGACCAAAACCCAGGATAGTCAAAATCCTGGGTGTTGGTCCACTTTAAACCAGGGAGAAGTGTCGCAATTGTCCCCCCACCCGCACGGGTGAGGGCAGCCCCTCATTGCTGAGCGGGCTTAGCAGTAGGTTTGGGCTTGGCACCCCAGGACTGACCGGGACGGCCAGGACCTCTTCCCCGGGACCAACCCCGGTAACGGGAAGGGAAGCCCCTCTGCCCGCTCTGGCTCCTCGAAAGGAGGGACTAAAGACGTGCGGCCTCTGTGAATGGCCGGCGCGGGGACGCCGAGAGTGACGCGCGGGAGGCGGCGGCGGCGGAAGCGGCTTGTACGTTCCTGTCCCCCGCCTGGACGTTGGCGGGGATTGGCTGCGGCGTTCACGTGGGAGCGGGGAGAGGTGAGTTTTTTGGGGTTTCTGGGGGGTTTCACACAGCGGGGCACCCCCGATCGGGGTGCCCCGGGGAAGTGGACCAAAACCCAGGATAGTCAAAATCCTGGGTGTTGGTCCACTTTAAACCAGGGAGAAGTGTCGCAATTGTCCCCCCACCCGCACGGGTGAGGGCAGCCCCTCATTGCTGAGCGGGCTTAGCAGTAGGTTTGGGCTTGGCACCCCAGGACTGACCGGGACGGCCAGGACCTCTTCCCCGGGACCAACCCCGGTAACGGGAAGGGAAGCCCCTCTGCCCGCTCTGGCTCCTCGAAAGGAGGGACTAAAGGAACTCGCACCCCTGAAGGAGCGACGAGGTTTCTTGAATTGAGGCAACTTACCATCCTTGGTAACAGCATCCAATTTCTCGCCAAAAAGGCGTAAACCTACGAAGGGTAGCGCTGTAAGCGCCCTTTTAGAATTAAGGTCCGCCGTCCACTGGCGCAGCCATATAGACCGATGAATAGCCACCAGCAATGCCGCTGTCCTGCTACTCGTCGCAAGAGCATCGTCCTGAGCAGTCAGGGCACAAGAAACAAACGACTCACACTGCTTGAGAGAGCTAATCATATCACAAGCGGGATCAAGATCTGCGAGCAGATCCCTAATCATGGATCTAACAGCCAGCAAAAGAAGCGCCGAAGCACAAATTGGCCGCAGTGTCGAGCCGGCAGTGATAAAACCATGGCGAGCCAATTGATCAATCCGACGATCCTCACCATCCTTAATGGTAGTGGTGCCAGAAAGGTGCAACGCAGCCGGGCCAGTCAACCCCAACACCGGGGTGTCGACTACGGGGGGCACTGACCAAAGCTTCACCAAGTCTTCTGGAAAGGGATACCGCTTATCCCAATTAGGAGGAGATCCAGCCAGGCGCGTGGGTTGTTCCCATTCTTTAAGAACAAGCTTCTCAAAGTGCTGTTGCCTGGGAAACACCAAACGCGGCTGGGGTACATCAAACAACTCACCTTTTGGCAGAGGGACCACCGCAGGCGGATCCAAGGCCAAAACTTTAAACATTTGAGCCAAAATGGAAGGAGTGTCAAGGGACACCCCCACAGCCTGATCACCAGCAGTATCAAACAATAGCTGGTCTGCAGGCTCATCCGACTCCCTAAGGAGTTCCCCCTCCTCATCAGGGGGACAATCCTCCGAGGCAGGTACTGCCGGAGCAAGGTGCTTCCGCTTTGCCGTAGCCTTCTGAGCCACTGAAGCGGAGATAATTTTCTCGAGGTTGGCCAACTGCGCATGCACCTCAGAATGCGAATCCCCATTTTTGACAGTGTCACACGGGGTCCGGACTAGGTTGGGGGGGGGATGGGAGATGACGGAAGTTGCGAGGAGCCAGAAGCCGGAGCAACGGACTGGCGAGCAATGTTCTGCTGAGCACATGGAACGCATAATATGACATCGCCTGGGAGCGGAACCCCACAGCCCCCACACAACCTGGATAGCCCCGAGGAGCCATTTCCGGTAACATTGGAAGCCTCCATATGGTGAATTTGTGGTATGCGCAACAACCCAGGGTTTTACGCATTAAGCAACCCGGGATGCCCCTTTGTAATTAAAGTCCCGGAAGTGGGAGGATTTTTTTTTTTTTTTTTTTTTAAACTAGAAAAAATCCCAATTTCGAAACTAAGACTAGCCAGGTATAACAGACCGCGAGAGCCTGCAGTGAGGGAATCCCAGAATCTGTGGGGGAAAAGAGGCCACAGGCAGTCCCCCAGCCACAATCATACATAACCAATAAGGCAAACATATATGGCTAGCTTAAACATCTTGAATAAATATACATGACACATGTAATTTCAAGGCAAAGCAGAGTGCAAAAAATCAGAGCACATACTAGTATAAATACATGCCCATACACACACATATATATATATACATATACATCACAATGGTAAAGTGCACTATCGCAGCCACCGGAGCACATATCCCACCTATGTGATAAAATAAGTCAACCTATAAGCAGGATGACATAAACAATATTCCCCATAAGTAGAAATGCCCCAGGGAGAAAACGCTGCGCAAGCAGCCATAGCATGAGAACGGCCCCACGTGCGCAATGGTGGGGCCGTTTACCTGTGAAGTTTCTGCCGCAAGGAAGCTCTTCCCCCACCGGCTGCAGTGTCCAGGTCTCTAATGAGACCAGGGAAGCGAAGGGCAGGCCACGCCCCCTTTACACGCAGAGCGAGGCCGCAGAGAGTGCGGCCCCGCCCCCTAGTGACGCGGCTCGACCAATGGCGAGCGCAACCGAAAAGAGAGAGGGAAATACAAAAAACGTGCAGTAAAAAAACAGGCCCCAGCAGCCCCAGCCATGCGCTGACACTGAAAACTACCAAGACCTTTCACAGTAAAAGTAAAGCACTCATGCACACTACACACACACACACACACACACCACCCCCCCCCCCCCCCTTAGCGAAGGGAGAAGGCCGAGCGGGAGAAGGTGACCTAAAGGGACATCGGACATCGGGACATCTGGGGTCGCGCGGAGGAGATAAGCTCCTAGGCACCTAAAGTGCCATCTACCTTTGCCCAGCCCGCAGCCTAGGCTGGGAGGCTTCCATTTAACTAGGCATAATAAACTCACAAGAACTGGGCAGAAATAGACCAAAAGGGGATGCCGGATTTTAACCCGGCTACCTGCAAGCAGGAGACTTCATTCTTCTGTTTTGTCGCTTCATGCAGAGAGAAAAAACTGGTGATTCAGTGGGAGGTCCCAGGTATATATAGGCCGGAAGGGTCTCATTTTCAAGACTTCTCCCTGCACGTCGCCACCTGCTGGTGGAGTAACCCGATCGTAAGAATTAAAGGGGAAGCGGGGTGTGTGGCACACTGAGAATATAATAACTGAGCATTTTGTTCAGTAGATCCAGCACCTGTTGTGAGCAGAATTTAAAGGACCGGCAAATCCAGAACTAACTAGTTGTTTGGGATTTAACCCTTTAAGTGCCAGTCTACCTGCAGCTTTTGTCACCCTCTGTTGCCAGACCATGTTTCACTATTTTGCGCTACACATGTTCAACTGTGATTTTTGAAAAGATTTACAGGGATTTCCCAGGAAAATTATATATTGTTTTTTTCAACAGAGTCTGGGCTTCAACATGAAATGTCTTGTTTGGCCCTTTTTTAGTGTATTTTCAATACTTTTGGTGAAATATGTGCAATTAAAAAAAAATCTATTGTTTGCAATTTGTAGTGTTTTTTTGTAATAAAAAATGTAAGTTTGTCAATAAAATGTTATTGCGTGCGAAACCCCAATTTCTCCCGGTCACAGCGGTACCACATATGTATTGGTAGACACTCTTTCCAGCCCAGGAGACTCCCCAAAACTGAAACAAAGCTTTTCAGATAAAGTACAACTGCACTATGCGCACCTTGCAGTTTTTCCAACAACCCTTTACATTTGTGGGCTTAGTTTTCTGGAAGTAATCCCTCAATGTATTCTTTGGTTGCACAAAGTTTCCCTAAAAAAGAATAAAAGGAAGAATCAAGCCACATTTTCCTAAAAAAAATTATATGCAAACAAGAAAAAACAAGTAAAATCTCAAAAAGCAACATGCCCCGAACAGAATGATACCCAACATGCATAGGTACTGTCAAGGGAAGAGTTGGCAAACACCACAAAGTAAAGCGTGCGCATAACAATTTTACTTGAAAATTTCAGCTCTGCAGACAAAGTGCGCACCTTGCAATTTTTCAACCAAAACAACCCTTTACATTTGGAATATCCCCGATAAACCATATATTCCCTGAAAGTACACATGTTAAGCTTTCTAAGAGTACCCAGCTTGTTGTAGTAGGCTCACCTTTCTGGAAGTAATCCCTCGAAGAACTCTTCGGTTGCACAGGGTTTCCCTAAAAAAATGAATAAAAAAAATGAATAAATAACATGTTTTCCCAAAATATAAATATGCAAACAAGAAAAAACAAGCTAAATCTGAAAGCGCAAGGTCCACCAAGCAGAACAATACCCAACATAGGTACTATTAACCCTTTTAATTGCCAGCCTACTTGAAGTTTTGCCACCCTCTGTTGACAGGTCATTTTTCCCCATTTTGCGCCATGTTTAACCGTGATTTTTGCCTGAATTTTCAGGAAAATATATATATATTTTGCAGCAGAGTTTAGGCTTTAACATGAAATGTCTTGCTTGTAATTTTTCTACTGTTTTTTAAAAATGTTTGCGTAAAAAAAACAAAAAAATAAATAAAACAATATTTTTTAGACAATTATCCCCTTTATTTTAAATAAAACATTTGTTTTATTAATGAAAACCACATGTGAAAGCCCCATTTCTCCTGATTACAATGGTACCACATATGTATCAGTAGCCCCCCCATTCTTGCCCAGGAGACCCCCCAAACTGAAAAGAGCACTTTACAACATTTACAAATAAAATACTACTATCCACACTATAAACATAAGGGGTTAATTAAAAAAAAATGACATAGGGTCATGGGAAGGCCCTTCTTACCCATCATAACCAGCCCGGGACCAGCTATGGGGGCTTGTAGGAACAGAGTGGAGGGGCCAGTTTTGTGGCCCCCCACCCTGCAGCCTACAAGCCCACATACCCTATGTGGGCCCGGGCTCTTCTGCCCCCCCCTGGGCTTTGGGGAGGCAGGTAATTGGGGGTGCGGGGGTTAATGGCAAGTCACCCGCCAGTTGCAGGTGACTTGCCAGCCCCCAGTCTTGTGAACTGGTATAGGGGGCTCATGGACCCCTTACCAGTTCACAAAGGGTTAACATTAAAAAAAAAAAAAAATACCACACAAAATGTCATTTATTAAAAAAAAAAAAAAATATATACAATTCTGTGAAGTACTCACCTGTAGAATTGGTATTATACGCATACAGCGCGTCCTGCTCCGGATATAGTAATATGTGGGTAATCCTCCGCCTGAGGCGCCGTGCACTGCAGACATGTAGAAAACAAGCTCCTCCCGGCCCTACATATACAGAGGGACCTCCCACAAATCCCCAGCATTGAAAAGCAGTGAGAAAGAGAAGCCGGGAGAAACCAACCACCCAGAAAATGGCAATAATAGCAATGATAACAATCACCATACAGGGGATCCAGAACAACGTGAAACCAGGGTGGGTGGAGCAGGACGTGCTGTATGCATATAATACCAATTCTACAGGTGAGTACTTCACAGAATTGTATTATTCTAAGCATACAGCACGTCCTGCTCCGGATATAGTAATAACATGTGGGACATCCAATAGCAGTGTCCATAAGCAGGGTGGGATCCCCATGAGAAAAGGCACAGCCAACAGTAACAGCGCTGTCACCCGCAACCTTGCTACCAGGAGCAACGTGAGCAAATGCTCTAACTCAAACATATGAAACCTTACAAAGGCTGAGTGAAACACAAGCAGCGAACTAGTCAGCTTGCTCAACAGAACCGAGTGACGAAAGGCCCAAGCCAAGCACAAGTATAAAGAGAACAAAAACCAAGAGAGAAGAATTAATCTCCCCTACACAAGTAGGCCAGATTAACGCCTAACCATGCTACTGCAAAGAAAGGGTAGCCATGGCAACCTTAGAACCCTCCCCGTCGGGGAATATGAACCCTGGTCTCAGGCGAGACCGGCGGGAATACTGAAAACAACGCTAACAAGGCTCGGCAAGAGCCGAAACGTTTACTTTAGGCTCAGAAGGACAAACCAACCGAGCAAGACCAATCAAAAGGGCTCCTACACCCATGGAAGCAATCAAATCCTGAAGGGTCAACCTGTTCCGGGACCTTCACAGATGAAAAAGGACAGGCCACTGTCAGACTGACCGAGAGTCCCCAAAAAAGACAAGTCCTGAGGAGGAGTAGTCCAGCAATTTAGAGCCCACAAAAGGCTCAATGTGATAACCGAAAAACAGTATGAAAACGGACCCCCTAAAGGGGACCCCCATAGGAACCACAGGGGATTTCGGAAGAAATAAAAACCCCCTAGACAACCTGCCAGACTTGGTCCCCATGGTGACCATGGTGACAAAAACATCACAATCAGACAGTGCATTAAAGACCTCCCAAGGGAGATCCTCCGGCTGTTGGTCAAGTATCTTCCTAAGAAGGGTCCTGGCGGCCACTGCGGTGACAGCCGCAGCACAGACCGGGCGCAGAGCCGTCCCTGCACACGAAAAGGCATGGGAAGCCAATCTGTCAATGCGCCGGTCCTCAGCATCCCGAAGGGTACGATGAGTAGAAGCTGCCATGAAGGGAGGGTTAGCAACCCCAATAATAGGTGCATCCACCTCGGGAGGGACTGACCATCGATCAACCAAATCAGGGGGAAAAGGGTACTTCCAGTCCCAGAGCCCCGGAACCCCTGTAAGTTTACAAGGTGATACCCATTCCTTAGATAAAAGAGTCTGGAAATGATCCTGTTCCAGAAATTCCAGGCGCGGCGTCACCGTGTGGAAACTCTCCCTATTGGGCTTGGGAGACTCTCCCGGAGGAGAGATGGACAGTACTTCAAAGATCTTTATAAGTAACTCATCAGTGTCACACAGGCCCCAAGAACCAGGGCCAGAACTGTCACGGCTCCAAGACATCTCATCTGAGGAACTGGAACCTGAGAACAGTTCACCTTCATCAGAAGGATCAAGGTCCTGCCTAGCAGCAGACTCCTCAGTTCCAGTGGGAAACCTAGAACCAGGGGGCGTCAGGGACTGTTTCTTTCCAGCGCTCCGCCAAACCAGACATCACCTGCTCCGCCGTGGGTAACCTGCGCGGCACCACCTGCTGGTCATCCCCGCTCGAGTGCGACTCATCTGGAGTGAGATTTAAGCGCGGGGAGACAGGAGTATTGAAGCGAGGTGCAGCTACTGGTAAACCTGATTGCCGGGCCAGCACTTGTTCAGCACACGGTCCGCAGACCCGTGCTCTGTCAGCATCAGCGTGGGGTTGTCCACACGCAGTACACAGCCGGTCTTGTCCCCGGACACATAATTCTGAGATGCCTCCATATGGTGATTAATCTAAGTAATATGCCTGTAGGGATTTATGCTGTAAGCAACCCTGGATGCCCCAAGACCCGCTAGGAATGTGGGAGAATTTAGATATAAACCCGTTAAGATATATATATCAGGCCGGGAGAAGCCACTGGAATCTTGGCGTCTGAAAGACATAAGGAGAAGAGAGGGTGTCAGAGCCATGCGCTACAGGAAGGAAAAAATAACCGAAAACGCCCGTGAGGGCACTTACAGTAACCAAGGAAGAGGAGGATGGCGCCAAGAGAACCTCGAAGGGCGGGCCAGAGCTGCAGATGACGCGGAACGCGCCAAACCAGACCACGCCCCCCCGGAGAGCGCGAAGCTCTAAGCGCGTAACAAGACAGAAAAAGGAGACAGTAGTAAACGCCATGCGTCGCAAAACCGAGGAGAGCCGGGACGACACCCGGGAGTGACGTCATAAGCCCCGCCCCTAGTCAAGATGGCGGCGCCCATCGGAAGGCAGGGGGAGAGGGCATTTTGAGCCCTCTCCTGAAGACTAAGCAGCCTGGGGGGGGGGGGGGGGCGATCAGAGGCCCCCCCAGTGAAGAGGAGACCCGGCGGGAGGCAGTGCGACTGCAGGTAAGTAAATGTCATTTTTTATTTTTATTTTTTTTACAGTTAGCAGCTGCTGCCGCCGAAGCAGGGGAGGGCGCTATTCCAGGGGCTCTCCTGGGGCCATCCGAGCCCCCACGGGGGATCAGATGGCACCAAATTAAAGAGGAGACCCGGCCAGATCCAACGAGGGGTTAGGTGAGTATTTTTTTCTTTTTTAACACCTACATGCTTGGCATTTAGGTCCTTGACAAGCCAGCATGTAGGTGTTACGTGCTTGGCACTTAAAGGGTTAAAGGGATATTGCACAACTAGTGCACATGTAAAAAAACTATGTGGGAAACTAGCCCTGGCTGTGCCCAGAACTCCATCAGGAAAATGTCCAGGCCAGCGGGCTACTCCAGTACTCTGGAGTCCACATAACAAAAAAAAGACAATTCTGTGAGTACTGACCTGTAGAATTAATTTCTCTTCCATTATTACTTCAGGACATCAGAAGAATTCTGAGACGAATAAGTTAACCTTTCCCAAAGGGTGTGGTCTGCAAGAACAAAGGTGTGTCTCCACCTCCCGGACCTATATCCACCTGGCTGACTCTATGCACTTCAGTTTAATTAAAAAGCAGTAGAACCAGCCGCCCGGGAGGCATATCTATCCTGTTGGAAACAAGTTGATCATTGATCATTATTTACAGCAACTATTTACATATTTACCACTCCACTAAAACTAGACATCCAAGACATGGACATAGTAACCTAGAAGACAGGGAGGGTCTGATGTCCTGAAGTAATAATGGAAGAGAAATTAATTCTACAGGTGAGTTCTCACAGAATTGTCTTTCGTCTTCCATTTTACTTCAGGCCATCAGAAGAATTCAGAGACGAATGGGACCTCCAAAAGCAGTACCCTAATTCGAGTGGTATCCCCAAACCTTATTCTTTTCAGGAATAAGACACTCCAAAAACCCTTATTCCTTTCAGGAATAAGACATTTCAAAACCATCTAATTACCACTGTATGTAATTCCTTCCTACCAAAGGCTCTACCTTATAGAATTTGGTAAATGTATGAGCTGAAAACCAAGTAGCGGCTTTGCATACTTGTTCTATTGAAGCTTGATGCTAAAAAGCCCAAGAAGCTCCAATAGCTCTTGTCGAATGAGCAGTAGTCCTAAAAGGAGAACTCTTCCCCTTAGGGAATATAGGCTCTTGCCACTGCCTGTCTAATCCATCGCTAATGGTAGACTTAGATGGTGGAAGACCTTTCCGTGGACCCTCAGGTATGACAAAAATGGAGTCCGACCTATGGAAAGATTGTGTAGCAATGAGATAGTATCTTAGTGCTTTCACTACATCCAGCAATGAAGAATCAGACACTGGAGTATGACATAAGGAAGGCAATTCACCTCTTCATAAAGACGGAAACAACTTAGGAAGAACATCCTGTTTAAAGCAGATGACGACCTTGTCCTTATGTAACACTAAATAAGGAGACTTAACTGATAAGCTGCTAATTCAGAAACCTTCCTTACGGAGGTTATTGCCACTAAAAAAGATAACCTTAAGAGTCAATAAAATCAGTGACGCATCTGCCAGTGGTTCAAAAAGAGGACCCTGATATAGAGCTGATAAAACTAAGTTCAGGTCCCAAACCGGCAAAGTGGCTTACGAGGAGGCCGCACATGAGCGTCTCCCTATACAAAAAGTTTTGATACATTTATTCACAGCAATGGGGTTCTGAATAAAAAGATAGATAAAGCAGATATCTGTCCCTTTAAAGTACTCAATTGAAAACCTTCATCAAGACCTTTCTGCCAAAAAATCAAATATTCTGGGAACAGAAAAAATTCTACCAGTGAACCTTCTGGATTTGCACGAGCGAATCCAGAAGGTTTACTTGCCAGACTCTATAGTAGATCATTGATGAAGGCTTCCTCCTGGCCTGAATAATAGTCTGCATGACTATGTCAGAAGAACCCCCTTTCTGCCAAGATAAAGGATTCAATAGCCAGGCCGTCCAAGCCAGAACATGTGAATTGGGATGCCTTAGAGGCCCCTGTGTGAGAAGATCTGGATCAGCACGAGTTGCCCTCGGACATCCTTACTATGTCTGAGAATTAGCTTCTTCTTGGCCACCGAGGAGCCACCAGAATCGTTGGGACTCCCTTGTGAGCTAACCTTTCTTCGCACTTGGCCCAGGAGTGAAATAGGAGGAAATGCATAAAGAAGCTTGAATGCTGACCATTGAAGAGTCAGGACATCTGTTGCTATAATCCACTCCAGCTATGTGTATAGCCGAAATGAATGAAACCTGTTTCTCGGCCCAAAGTAAAAACCAGCTCACTTCCATGAGGGCTTCACTGCCTCAGGTGCCCCCATGGTGGTTGATATATACCACCGCCGTCCAATTGTCTGTTTAAATCTGGACGGGATGCCCCTTCAGATGGTATGTCCAATGTCTGAGATACAATAGAATCGCTCTCAGTTCCAGGATATTTATGGAGAGTCTGCTCTCCTTCGGACTCCACTGTCCCTGGAGCGTTGGTGACTCCATGACACTCCCCCAATCAGATAGACTGGCATTCGTGGTTATGATCTTCCACTGTACTGGAAGGAAGGATTTGCCAGTCTGAAGAGGCTGAGTACCAGGCTAGAGACTGCCTTGTTGACGGTGTCAGGCAAAAAGAGTGATCCAGAGTGTGTGGGCCTCAATTCCAGATTGTGAGCAATTCCATCTGCAGGTGTCTTGTGTGAACATTGCAAAAGGTACTGACTCAAGCAAGATACTATCAGGCCCAACAGACATATTCCTTAATGAATCGTCGAGTGAGGGCAAGACAAGAGACCCTGTACCCTGGCCTGAAGTAAGAGTCACTTCTGTGTTGAGAAACCACTTTTACCAGAGACGTGTCTAATGACATTCCCAGAAAAGAATAACTCTTCAAGCTATGATATGATATTTGACTTAAGAATTCGACTGGATAAGCAGTTATCCAATGTCGATCAGTCTGTGTATCCTTCTGGCATGATGGGGCCCATATCAACAGATAGTCTAAGTAAGGGATTATATGTATACCCTGACTTCTTAGAGAAAACATGAGACCTGCCAACACCTTGGTAAATACCCTTGGTGCTGAAGATAGACCGAAGGGTAACGCCACAAACTGAAGATGTAGGCCAACTACAGCAATGTAGGTATGCATCCTTATATATACACTGTGGTTATAAAAAAAAAAAACGCAATTCTGTGAGGTACTCACCTGTAGAATTGTTTTTTCTGGGAATCCATTCAAGGCACTCCTTACTCTTGGGTTTCCTCCTCCTTGCTGATCATGTGACTGCAAGAAAGAAAACAGGTGCAGCCCTCCCGGCCCATAAGTAGCAGCCGCCCCTTAATCAAATCAGTTTACTTAAACAGCAGTAAAAATAATCCATGTTACTACACATCAAACTCAAAAAATGCTCTCAAAAATTAAGATAAATTAAATTTATTTTTTTTTCCATATATATGCCATGAATAATAGAAACTAAATGGCTTTAACACCACAGAGAAGCGTCAGAAGATAACATGACCCAAAAAACGGGTGGGCCGGAGTGCCTGGAATGGATTCCCAGAAAAAACAATTCTACAGATGAGTACCTCACAGAATTGCGTTTTTTCTTCCAATCCATTCCAGGCACTCCTTACTCTTGGGACCTCCAAAAGCAGTGCCATCTATGGGCGGGATCCCCTGACGCAGAACAGCAGGTAGTTCACTTCACTACTGCCTGGAGAATCTTCCGACCAACAACAGCGTCAGCTGAGGCTCTAACATCCACCTTGTAAAACTTGGTGAATGTATGAACCGAAGACCAGGTGGCAGCTTTGCAGACCTGTTCCACCGAAGCTTGATGCTGAAAAGCCCAAGAAGCACCAATGCCCTAGTGGAATGGCCCGTGACCCGAAAAGGGGGTTCCTTCCCCTTGGCCGAGTAAGCTCTAATCACTGCCTGCCTAATCCATTTGCTGACAGTGGCTTTAGCCGGTGGAAGTCCCTTTCTTGGTCCTTCTGAAATAACAAAAAGAAGATCCGTCTTGCGGAAGGCATCTGTAGCTGCCAAATACCACCTTATGGCTCTAACCACGTCTAAGGAATGAAGTGCCCTTTCCTTAGCATTAGCTGGACTTGGGCACAAGGAGGGTAAAACTACCTCCTGATTAAGATGAAAGGGAGAAACGACCTTAGGCAAAAAATCTGGCTTAAACCGAAAACCCACCTTTGTGTAACTCAAAATAAGGAGATTTCATACATAAAGCGGCTAACTCCGAAAGACGCCGCACAGAAGTGATTGCCACTAAAAATACCACTTTAAGTGTCAAAATGCTCACTGGAGCGTCGACCATAGGTTCAAAAGGAGCCCCCTGTAGAGCCGTCAACACCAAATTCAAGTCCCATACCGGTAAGATAGACTTGCGCGGCGGACGGACATGAGTGACTCCCTGATAAAAAAATCTTAATGAGTCTATTACTAGCGATAGACTTCTGGAAAAAAATAGATAAGGCCGATACCTGCCCTCTTAGGGTGCTTAAACATAGGCCCATCTCTAAGCCATCCTGCAGAAATTCTAGGATCCTAGATATCGAATACTTTCTGCATGAAAATACAACTCTGAAGTACTCACCTGTAGAGTTGGTATTATACGCATACAGCACGTCCTGCTCCAGTAGTAGTAATAACATGTGGGTAGTCCTCCGCCGCCGTGCACTGCAGACATGTAGAAAACAAGCTCCTCCCAGCCCTTCACACACCGAGGGACCTCCCACAAATCCCCAGCATTGAAAAGCAGTGAGAAATAGAGACCAGGAGAAAGCAACCACCCAAAACTGGCAAAAATATCAAAGATAACAATCACCAACAGGGGATCCAGAACAAGGTGAAACAGGGTGGGGTGGAGCAGGACGTGCTGTATGCGTATAATACCAACTCTACAGGTGAGTACTTCACAGAGTTGTATTATTCTAAGCATACAGCACGTCCTGCTCCAATAGTAGTAATAACATGTGGGACATCCAATAGCAGTGTCCATAAAGAAGGGTGGGATCCCCAACAGAAGGCAGCAGCAAGCAGTCTAAACTATTGCCGCCTGCAGAACCTTGCGGCCAAACACAGCGTCAGCTGAGGCCCGAACATCAACCTTATAAAACTTAGTAAAGGTATGTACAGAAGACCAAGTAGCGGCCTTGCAAACTTGTTCAACAGAGGCCTGGTGCTGAAAAGCCCAAGAAGCCCCAACAGCTCTAGTAGAGTGAGCAGTAAGATGAAAGGGGGGAGTCTTCCCCTTGGCAGTGTAGGCTTGAACAACAGCCTGACGAATCCATTTACTGATGGTAGACTTGGCGGGAGCCAAACCCTTCCTAGGCCCATGAGGCACAACGAAGAGAGCATCCGTCTTCCTAAAGGCCTGCGTGGTAACCAAGTAAGACTTGACACACCTGACCACATCCAAGGAATGCAAAACCCTTTCCTTAGGGTTACTAGGATTGGGGCACAAGGAAGGAAGTACAATATCTTGATTCAAATGAAATGCAGACACAACCTTAGGCAGGAAGTCTGGCTTGAAGCGAAACACCACCTTGTCCCGGTGTCTCTCAAAGTAGGGAGGCTGAATAGGCAAAGCAGCCAACTCAGACACACGTCTGACTGAAGTAATGGCTACCAGGAAGACAAACTTGATCGTGAGCACAGCTAGGGCGGCCTCATGGATAGGCTCAAAAGGAGCCCCCTGCAGGGCCGACAACACCAAGTTCAGGTCCCAAACAGGAACCATAGGTTTCCGAGGGGGGCGCACATGAGTGACCCCCTGAAAGAAGGTCTTGATAAGAGAGTGATGGGCAAAGGTCTTCTGAAAGAAGATGGACAGGGCCGAAACCTGGCCCTTTAAGGTACTGAGCTTGAGACCTAAGTCTAGGCCATGTTGTAAGAACTCCAGCACCCTGGATACTAAGAATTCCCGGCAGAGGGATTCACACCAGTCAATGTAAGCCCGCCACACTCTATAGTAGATGGCAGCAGAAGTCTTCTTCCTGGCTTGGACCATGGTAGCCACCACAGACGCTGACAAACCTTTTTCTCCTCAAGATGGAGGTTTCAATAGCCAGGCCGTCAAAGCCAGCGTTAGTAAATTGGGATGGCGTAGAGACCCTTGGGTCAGAAGGTCTGGTGACCTTGGCAGATAGCACTGATCTACTGCCATTTGAACCACGTCCGCGAACCACACTCTTCTTGACCACCTTGGGGCCACCAGAATCGCGGGTACCCCTTCCAGAGCGATCTTGCGCAGCACTCTGCCCAGAAGGGGAATTGGCGGAAACACATACAGGAGCTGAAACTCCTTCCAAGACATTGACAGGGCATCCGTGGCCAGAGCCAGAGGATCCCGAGACAGGGATACAAAGCTCGGGAGCTTGTGATTGTGACGTGACGCAAAGAGATCCACGTCCGGCACACCCCAACGGTGACAAAGTGACTGAAATACCCTGTCTCAGAGGGACCATTCCCCCTGACGGGACGACCCCCTGCTCAGAGCATCTGCCAGCAGATTCTCCGTCCCCGGAATGTAAACAGCCGATATGCATTGTACATTGGTCTCTGCCCAAGTTAGAATCAGAGACACCTCCTGGAGAGCACCCTTGCTCCGGGTTCCTCCCTGATGATTGATGTAGGCTACGGCCGTCCTGTTGTCTGAGCGTACCTGAACCGCCAGACCCTTCAGGTGCTGGGTCAATCATTCCAGCACCAATCGGACCGCCCGGAGTTCCAGGACATTGATAGGAAGATGGGCCTCCTGAGGGCCCCACCTCCCCTGGAAGCGCAGGGACTTCCAGAATCCCCCCCAGCCCGAGAGACTGGCATCCGTTGTGACCGTCTCCCAGGAGGGAGCCAGGAAGGATCTGCCCCTTGTCAAATTCCTGTGGTCCAACCACCATGCAAGGGATTGTCTGACCGAGGGGGGAATCACCCAGCTGACGTCCAGAGACGCTGGGTCTTTGTTCCATAATGACAGAAGGTGAAGATGCAGGGTTGTCAAATGGAACTGGGCAAAGGGCACCGCCTCGAAGCTTGCCACCATCGAGCCCACCAACTGCATTCCCTGCCGGATGGAGGGATGAGGGTTCGCGAGCAGGGATCTCGCCTGGGTTATCAGAGTTTTCACCTTCTGCGGAGGAAGGAATATCCTTGATTGAACCGAGTCCAGAATCATTCCCAGAAATGGGGTCACTGAGGAGGGGGACAGAGAGGACTTTGGGTAATTGATCACCCAGCCAAAGGACTCCAGGGTGGACACCACCAACTGAGTGTCCAGCTCTGCCTGCCGCAGAGACAGAGGTGATGAGAATATCGTCCAGGTAGGGCAACACGCGTATGCCCTTCAGTCTTAAGAGAGACATCACCCCTGCCAGCACCTTGGTGAAGACCCTGGGGGTCGACGTGAGGCCGAATGGGAGGGCCACGAACTGATAGTGCTGATCCAACAGCGCAAATCTGAGGAACCTTTGGTGCCCTGAGAACACCGGCACGTGCAGGTAAGCGTCCTTGATGTCCACAGATGTCATGAAGTCCCCTGGTCGCAGCGAGGCAATCGCCGAGCGCAGAGTTTCCATACGAAAATGGCTGCTTCTGACAAACTTGTTTAGGATTTTCAAATCCAGAATGGGTCTGACTGACCCGTCCTTTTTGGGCACCGTGAACAGGTTGTAATAAAACCCCATGCCCCTGTCTTTTAAGGGGACCTCGCAGATGACCCCGAGCTCCAGAAGGTCCTGCACAGCCAGCATCAAGACTCGAGCTGAGGCAGGATCCTGTGGGATCCGAGACCTGACGAACCTGGTAGGGGGCAGCACCGCAAATTCTATCTTGTAACCGGAGGAGACTACCTCCTGAATCCACCGGTCTGGGACGAGGCTTCTCCAGACATGCTCGAAGTGCTGTAGACGTCCCCCCACCCTGACGGGCGAGGGCGCCCCTTCATGCTTGGGGGGTCTTGGGGGGGGGGGCTTTGGGCTCGGGCCCCCAGGAGGAGCCGGGACGGCGTCCTCTGTTCTTGTTCCAGGGTTCTGAGCACGACCCAGAGAAGGACACCCCTCAGCCTTGCTTGGTCCCCCGAGGGTAGAATGGGAGCTTGGACCATGAAAGGGCCGAATCGGACGCTTGTGCTGGGGCAGCATGCCCCCCTTGGCGAAGATATCTAATCTTTCTCCAAACAGGCGCAGTCCTTTGAACGGAAGCCCCGTAAGGGCCTTCTTGGCGACATTGTCAGCAGCCCACTGGCGTAACCAGACCACCCGGCGTATGGCTACCACCAGAGCAGAGGATTTAGCACTCAGCTTAATAGCATCGTCCGATGCAGATAGGATGTAATTCACAAAGGTCTCGCAGGTGGCCAGAGCATTGGCGGTATCAGAGGGCAAGTCATCCGCCCCTTCCAGCGCAGTCTTAACCACCGTCCTGAGCGCCACCGCCGTGATGGCTAAGGCGCAAACCGGGTGGAGCGATGCTCCCCCGAATGCAAAGACGTGACAGGCCAATTGATCAACTCGCCGATCCTCTAGATCCCGCAGCGTAGTAGTGTCAGGGGAGTGCATAATAGAGGTAGACAGACTCAGAATCGGGGCATCAACCTCGGTCGGCGATGTCCAGCACTTAACCAGATCGGCAGGAAATGGATACTTCTTATCCACAGCCTTGGGAATCCCCTGGAGTTTACTGGGATGTTCCCACTCTTTTAGCACTAGGTTAACAAAGTGAGTTTGTTCGGGAAACTCCAACCGCACCCTAGCGGTATGAAACAGATCGCCCCGCTGCCGAGGGAGGGGGAGAGAGGGATAAAACATCAAAGATCTGAGACAACAGTCTGTCAATGTCGTCCTGGGACCAAAGATCAGAACCAGACTCCTCCTGACTCCTGGACTCGTCCTCGTAGGATCCTGAGTCAGATAGCAGTTCCCCTTCCTCTGATGGGGCCTGAGCATAGGAAAGCAGCAAATCATCACATTCTACAGGGAGAATAGTAGCTTCAGGGTTCAAATGACGCTTCTTGGCAGTGGCCTTGCGCGCCAGGGAGCCAGCAATAAAGCTTTCCACACTGGCCAATCTAGAGGCCAAATCAGCATGAGAATCCCCACTAGAGTTGGGGGTTATGCTCAAGCTAGGGGGAGTAGGGGAAATATGGCGACGTGCGGGCCCAGCCTCGGAAGAGGTGGGGAGACCGGCTAGCGCCTGTTGAGCACAAGGTACGCAGACCCGTGACTTGTCACTGCTGCTAGGTGAAACCCCACAAGCTGCACACAGACGGGCCTGTCCCGGGGGGACCCCGTTCGCGATGTCCTGGGATGCCTCCATATGGTGATTATTAACTTCAATGTGCCAGTAGGGATTGACGCTTTAAGCAACCCTGGATGCCCCTATGACCCGCTTCGAAGTGGGAGTAATATCTAAAAAATGTTCTGGACCGGGCGCTACGTCGGACTAGGGGAAGCCACCGGTGACCGCTGTCTGACAGACACAAGGGGAAACAGGGATGTCAGAGCCGAGCGCGAGGAAACAGCTAGAAAAAGGGGTCGCCCACAAGGGCACTTACAGTCTGCGAGGGGAGGACCGTCTTCACCACGCGCATGCGAGAAGGAAATGGCGCCCAGCGAACCTCGAAGGGCGGGCAATAGCGGCCGATGACGCGGAACGCGCCAGACAGAACCACGCCTCCCCCCCCGGAGCACGCGAAGCTAGAAGGCGCGCAGCCAATCAGGAGAGAATGTAGCTACGTTAGCATCCCTTCAGAGCAGAGGTCTGATGAAGAGGGCAAGAGAAATTGAAAAAAAAAAACGCCGTAGCTTCCCCAAAACGTGCTGCTGTGTGCGCCTAAGGCACAGTAAAACGCTGCGGTCAGTTTAATGTTAAGCAAGTGAAGAGCGCTCTGACACCCAGTAGCGGTAAGAGTCTAAAGTGTACTTAGGGCAAGGAGTAGGCCATCAACACACAGCCCCCCCCCCCTCTTTTTTCCCCCACTAACGGGGGAATCTGGGAAGGAAGGTGACCCGAATAGAGGGTTCACCGTTAGATGGGGCATGGGGGTACTAGTGCGGGAGGGGCACCCTCTGAAGGCTCACCATTCGCCTTTAACCGCCTACCCTATGGAGGGGGATTGCGGTGGAGACTAGCTCCGTAAGCACACTAGGTGCTGCCTACCTTCACCCGACCAACGCAGCCCAGGTTGGGAGGCATATTCTTAACAAGAAGGACGGGTGGAAATATTCCCGCAGGGCCTCGGGCTGTCAAGCCCCGCTAGCCTGCAAGAGCGTGATACTTCATGTCTTCGCAGTTCCAGCACTGCAGAGAATTCTGGGGATTTGTGGGAGGTCCCTCGGTGTGTGAAGGGCCGGGAGGAGCTTGTTTTCTACATGTCTGCAGTGCACGGCGCCGGAGGCGGAGGACTACCCACATGTTATTACTACTACTGGAGCAGGACGTGCTGTATGCTTAGAATAAACTCCTAGCCTCACACCAGGATATAAAAGATCTCCAGACTCTGTAGTAAATCATGGAAGAAGACTTCTTCCGAGCCTGAATCATGGTATAAATAACCTTGGCTGACAAACCTTTGTCTGCTAGGACCGAGGTCTCAATAGCCAAGCCGTCAAAACCAGCACCTGTAAATTCGGGTGCCGAAGCGCCCCCTGAGTGAGAAGATCCGGCTCGACCGGTAGGCGCCAATGGTCTACCGCCATCTTTGTTATGTCCGAAAACCAACTTATTCTTGGCCAATGAGGAGCTACTAGAATGGCAGGTACCTCCTCTTGAATTATCTTTCTTAGAACACGACTCAGAAGCGGAAACGGGGGAAAAATGTACAGAAGTTTGAACCCTGCCCAAGGGACTGACAGGGCGTCTGTGGTTATGGCCAGAGGATCCCTAGACAGGGACATGAATACTGGCAGCTTGTGATTGTGTCTGGACGCAAAGAGATCCACTTCCGGATGTCCCCAGCGAAGACAAAGGGCTTGGGAAACCTTCCGACTGAGGGACCATTCTCCCCGACGCAGAACCTTCCTGCTCAGCGCGTCGGCCTCCTGGTTTACTACCCCCGGAATATAAACTGCCGAAATGCAGGGAACATTCTCCTCTGCCCAACTCAGAATCTGGCTTACCTCTTCCAGAGCACCCTTGCTCCGAGTACCCCCCTGATGGTTGATATAGGCTACCGCTGTCCGATTGTCCGACTGGACCTGGACTGCCTGCCCCTTTAAGCTGGGGGTCAGATACAGAAGTACTAGCCGGATAGCTCTTAACTCTAATACATTTATGGGAAGCCGATTCTCTCTCGGCCCCCACTGACCCTGACTCTTCTGAGATTGCCAGATTCTGCCCCATCCTGTGAGACTGGCATCCGTGGCAACGATCTGCCACTGTGGAGTCAAGAAGGATCTGCCTACAGACAGATGAAGAGGGTCCATCCACCACAGAAGAGAATGTCTGGCCAAGGGTGACAGAACAAAGACCCGATCCAGCGACTGCGGGGTCCGATCCCAGCTTGCCAATAAATTCCATTGAAGGGGCCTCATGTGAAACTGGGCAAAGGGCACTGCCTCGAAACAGGCTACCATCAGGCCTACTACCCTCATTCCCAGCCGAATAGTCGGCTGCCGGCAAGCCAGAAGGCACTCTATCTGATTCTGAATTAGCCGAGCCTTCTGCTCTGGCAGATAAACTTTGACTTGGACGGTGTCCAGAGTCATACCCAAGAAGTTCCTTACTGGCGCCGGAGTGATATGAGACTTCGGGTAGTTGATCACCCAGCCGAATTCTTCCAGAGACGACCGAACCGTCTGCGTGTCCTTTAAAATCTGCTGATGCGAACTGGCTGAAATTAGGAGATCGTCCAAATAAGGGACGATACATATCCCTTGGCTCCTGAAGATTGCCATGAGGCCCGCCAAGACCTTGGTGAATACCCTTGGAGCCGAGGATATCCCGAACGGAAGAGCCACAAACTGGAAATGCTGGTCTTCTAGGGCAAACCTCAGGAATCTTTGATGCCCCAGAAATATTGGCACATGCAGATACGCGTCGCTTATGTCTATGGTAGTCATAAGATCCCCGGGTCTCCATGCGGAAATGCTTCATGCGGATATATCTGTTGAGGTCCTTCAGATCTAAAATGGGACGAATCGACCCGTCCTTTTTGGGGATTGTAAAAAGGTTGGAATAAAACCCCTGACCTTCTTCCTGAAGGGGTACTCTACAAACCACCACTTTTTGAAGGAGGTGCCGAACTGCGGACTTCAGGGCCACTAGCTTTAACTGG
The DNA here is from genome assembly GCA_027917425.1 of Gastrophryne carolinensis. Taxonomy (NCBI): domain Eukaryota; kingdom Metazoa; phylum Chordata; class Amphibia; order Anura; family Microhylidae; genus Gastrophryne; species Gastrophryne carolinensis. The sequence continues at coordinate 209,148,694 of CM051238.1, forward strand.
TTCCGGGATGCCCCTGATCGAAGGAACCTTGCGGGCGGTCTGGCTGCAAACTCGATTTTGTAACCTGAAGACACCACTTCTTGGATCCATCGATCCGCTACATGGCGCCTCCAAATATGAGCAAAAAGCAAAAGCCGTCCCCCCACCCGCTGGGGTGAGGGCGCCCCCTCATGCTGTAGTGGATTTGGCTGGAGGTTTAGGCCCCTCCTGCCCTATTACGCGCTCTTCCTCTACCCCAAAAATCTCTACGGGAACAAGGCCGGAAAGCTCCTTTGCCTCTCCGAAAAGGCCGAAATGACGAAGACCTCTGAAAAGGCCGAGTCGACCTTCTCCTTTGAGGCAATTTGCCATCCTTCACCATACCGTCCAGCCTTTCTCCAAAAAGTCTGTTCCCTAAAAAGGGTAAATCCGTAAGCGCCTTCTTAGCGGCGGCGTCTGCCGACCACTGCCTAAGCCACAATGAGCGGCACAAGGCCACAAGGAGAGCAGAGGTTCTCGCCGCCAGCCTGACCGCATCTTCCATTGCAGTAATAGCGAATGCATTAAAGTCCAAACAGTCCTTAAGGTCCTTGGACTCCTGGGTCAGCCTGCGAGATTTAGCCCTAGCTAAGCTCCTCTTTATCTTTTTCCTCGTGGTCAGACACAATGGCCGTGGCACAAACGGGGCGGAGCAAAGAACCTATTATGGCGAAGGCATGGCGGGCCAATTGATCCATACGCCTCTCTGTGGGATCTCTAAGGGAACCCATAGTAGCGGATGGCATCACCGAAGTGTTAGTCAAGCCTGCAACCGGGGAGTCCACCTCAGGCGGAAAGGACCAAAGTTTAATTATGTCCGCTGGAAAAGGATACCTAAAATCTAGGATCTTGGGAACAGCCGGTAGCTTATTAGGATTTCCCCACTCCTTAAGTATCATTTTGGAAAAATGTGGCTGTTCTGGAAACACCTGCCTTTGCCTAACAGGCTTAAACAGGTCATCCTTCCTTCTTTTCGCTACCTCAGGCGGGGAGATATTCAAGGTGTCAAACACCACAGAAAGCAGACCTTCTGTTTCATCCACGAGGAGAGGATCTTCAGCGGACGAAAATAAGATAGAATTACTATCTTCTTCTGACCGCAGCTCGCCCAAATACTCCTTGTCCTCTTCTTCCCCAAAGGAGGCAAACATATACTCTTCCTCCGTAACCGGTTCCAAATGCTTTCTTTTAAAGGTGGCCTTCCTTGGAAACACAAGAGACAACTGCCTCTCCAGATTATCCAATCTGTGAGCAAGTTCTGTCTGCACCTCACTGCCTTCTCCCCCTTTAGGGGAAGCAGGAGACGGATGAACCGTAATGACCTCAGCATCAGCCAGGCCAGAAACTCTGTCAGCCGCTCTGTTATGATCTAGGCCGATCCTCACGGTGCAGGCGGAGCAAACTGTGCCAAAACCGCCCAGGGCATCCTGCCTGCATAAAGGGCAAATCCTGCCCTGTTCAAGAGGGATGCCCGTATCGCTATCCCCTGATGCCTCCCTCATGGTGTTTTTATTAAAAAATACTTTTGTATATCTTCTTTTTTTTATTGGCCAGCTGACCCAAAGGGCCCTGAGCCTAAACCAATCCCCCCAAAAAAGGGACCGGGAGGAACCGCAACCCTGCTTTCTATCCTTCTTCCAATCTAAGAAATAAAAGGGGAGAAAGAGAAAAGGATTTAATACCTACAACTTTAGCTCCAAAGGGGAATAAATAGCAGCTGATAAAAATTAATAAAAAATAATGTGCTATATAACCACCTAATAATATAAATATATTGAGGATATAATAGTAATATAAAAATATAATCATCTAATAATATAATAAAATAATATAAAATTATATAATATAATTAAATAATAAAATAACCACAGCTGATAACTAAAAATATCTACAATATTTTAGTATTTCATTATCATGAAAACAATATATTCTTCCCAAAATTTAATATTTAAAATATATTTAAAATATTTAAAAATAATCATGATTAAAATCCTCACTGAGGACTTGCTAATACATCAATCTATATCCAGAGAAAAAAGGGATCAGAAGATCCACTCACCACTGCCGTCTGTCTTCACCCTGGGGAGACAAGATCATACCTTACACATAAATCAACCACAGCCATCAAGCTCAGCTGCTGCCTGCGCCGCCCCCCATCACGGCAATTAAGAGTATAATGGTAGCCAAGCCCGAACAAATGCTACCACAGCCCCCTCCCTACCTGCCGTCAGAGCCGGTGTCGCGGCTTGTCTAAGAAATAGGACCGCAAGAGCCGGTCTCCGCCGCCGGGAACACAAGCCGGCTTCTCAACCAGCATGGTGTGGGAAAGAGAGGAGGGGCTGGGCGGAAGAGAAGGGCTGGGAGGACGCGGAGGGCTGGGAAGAAGCGGAGGACTGGGAGGAAGTGGAGGGCTGATGAACAAACACCCATGGCCCCGGCTCCCCCCGCAGGTCAGGCGCCGAGCGCAGCGTGAGAAAGGAAGAGAGGAGAGTGTCAGGGAGAGGCCATAGCCCTGCATCCCCCGCTGTCGAGTCTCCTACCTGACTCTGGTAGAGATCCTGTACACCTCTCTGGCGCGATCTCCTTCCCCAGTGAAGGAGTACTGAATGTAACACGTGGCCCAAGAAAACCACGCCCAGCGTGATGTCAGCCCAGCTCTTTAAAGCCATATCACACAACAAAAGAAATTCCTTTCCTTTTTTTTTTTAAAGATGTTATGATCCCTGCAGCCCAGAGCATACATACTCTGAGAGCGCCCCAGACCCCGGCGCTCCCACCTTACCTTCACGGACCCCAAAACAGCCAATGCTGTGGAGGCATAAACTCGGGTCTTGAGGGGGCCGCGGGAGTAAGGCTACGCAGCGAGCTGACAGGGTTCAGTCCCCCGCTTACTGCCAAACCTTGAGAGCGATTCTCTAATCTTCCACAGTCATCTTGCCACTGCAAGAAAGAAAACTGATTTGATTAAGGGGCGGCTGCTACGTATGGGCCGGGAGGGCCGCACATGTTTTCTTTTTTGCAGTCACATGATCAGCAAGGAGGAGGAAACCCAAGAGTAAGGAGTGCCTGGAATGGATTGGAAGAAAAACTCCCCGCTGGAGTAACTTCACTGTGGATCAACAACTCCAATCTTTATAAAGGTGAGACACGGCAGATCTCAATACTTCTGCTTTCTGCGGAATTCGGGATACCCCTGACCAGAGATCTCTGATTGGGTCTGGCTCCGAATTTGATCTTGTAACCTGAGGATAGAACTGCCTGTATCCAAATATCTATTACATAAAGCCTTCAAATATGAGCAAAATGCAGAAGCTTTCCCCCCACCTGCAAGAGTGGGGGTGTTCCTTCATGCCTGAGCAGGCTTTGAAGGGGGTCTGGCTTTATTCTGCCAGACACCTGTTGCCTTAATTTGGAACTTTGTCCTATTCCTAAAAAACCTCTAGCCGGAAGCCCGGAGTATTAGAGGCTCTGCGGAAGCAGTATTAGACTTCGGCTTCTGTGGCAGATTAGATGATTTACCACTAGTAGCATGCTTTACCATGTCAACCAAGCACTCCCCAAACAGACACCCCACCTTAAAGGGGAGTCCTGTCATTCTTTTTTGGAGGCTATGTCAGCTGGCCATTGCTTAAGCCATAAAGCACGCCTTAAGGCGACCACCAGAGCTAGGCCTCTGGCACTTATCCTGCTCAATCCTCCATAGCCAGTATCATATACCTGTTGTAGCCAAACTGGTCTTGATCACCTGGGAGCATGACTTCCATGAATGACCCCTACGAGTCTTCGAGTCCAGTTGTTTTAACAACCTCCTGCTCCCCAAAAATGTTATGGATGTAGTACAGGCCGGCCGCATAGTCGACCCCATAACAGAATAAGCATGGCATGCAACCTGATCCACGCACTTATCCACTGGATCCTTTGGAGAAGCACTATCCGAGGATGGCATAACCAAAATCCTAAAAAGACCTGGCCCCAGAACGTCCACCACAGGAGGGTGAGACCATAATTCAATCTGATCTGGAGGAAAGGGATACATAGTACTTTAGGAATTGTCGGAAGACAACCTGACTTCTGCCATTCCCTATTGATCAGATTAGAATGGAGGAAATTAAAACCATCCATCCATCTTAACTGAGCACCCCCTTGTGTAGAGACTATGGCAGCTACAATATCCTCTTCAAGTTAGAGGATAAATCCCTTCTTTAAAAACTTTTTTAGTAGCCAATCCTTCTAAATTACTTTCTAAAGGTTTAGGACCACTTGAGGGCTGCCGACAGTTTAAAGACTCAGAAGGAGGCTATGGCAGCCAGAATATCCTCTTCAAAACTCATATGGATAGTAAAAAGGTTTTGAAAAAAAAATCCTTTGACTTGTTAAAGGTTTTAGGTCCGCTTGAAGACTGCCAGGGGTTTTTTTTGTAAGCTCAGAGGGCACCGTCAACAAGGGTCTGAATCCTTGCAGGGAGGAGGCAAATGTCTTCCATATCCACTACTACCGTAGCATAACCCTGCGCACCGTGCTATCCTCATCCAATGTATGTTTGCATACTGGACATGGGGTGAATCTATCTGCTAAACAACCAGATCGGATTACCCCAGATGCCTCCGTCATGGTGATTAATACTAGATTACCTCCCAGGGGGGTCTAAAACCTAGTATATGAACAGTTTCTGATAGTCGCAAGACTATTCTGAGAGCTCAGAGGGTGAACCACATCAATATATTGGCAGTCTTATCCATATATATATTTTGAACAAAAACAAATTAAAAAGCATTAATATTTATATATGAATAAAATATATTAATACACATGATCATTTAAAAATGACCTACCTAAAGATTTAGGTCCGCTTGAGGGTGGCTGAGAGTGGCTCAGAAGCAGCCCTTTTTGCTGGCCAACAACCGAAGTATCAAGCGCTTCCGGAGAAGAACAGTTAAGTTGGCGGTACTTTTGTGCTTCCCCCAGCCGAAAATCTTTTAGTGAAGGCGGCCGGAGAAGAACCGCGATGTCACTGGTACTCGGCGCTTTGCCCGGCCGCAAATCTTCCATTGAAGGCGGCTGGCTGCAGAAGAACCGCGATGTTAGCGGTGCTTGCCGCTCTGCCCGGCTGAAAATGTTCCAGTGAGAGCGGCCGGAGGAGAACCGCGATGTTAGCAGTGCTTGCCGCTTCGCTCGGCCGAAAATATTCCAGTGAGATCGGGGTAAGAAAAGAGGCGCTCGCTGCTATGCTAAGCCGAAAATGTTTCCATAGCGGTGGGTAGATTCAATGCTTTGAGTCCCGCTTAACTCACATTTTGAATTTAAAAACACATGGGAAGAGCAATAAAGAGGAAATTAATTCCCCTGGTTCCCCTCAATCAGGCTCACCAGAAAAAACCTTATGGCTGCTTTTTCCTGTGGCGGAATTCTCAGCCAGGAGTGTCACTCTTCTTTAAAAAACAAAAAGGTGACACCCCACAGTGCCCCAAGACCCTGGCGCTTACCCTTCCATCCTGATCCGAATGCAGCTTAGCTGCGGAGGCAAAGTGGGTCCATTCAGATCCAAGGAGTATAAGGGCCAAGGAACAGTCAGGTTTCCATTACCCCCGCTTCCAAGGCATAATTCCTTTAAAACAAAAAGTAAATGGGAGAGGAGTTCAGATACATCCTTGCAGTTCCACTGCAAGAAAGAAAACTGAAGTGCATTGAGTCAGCCAGGTGGTTATAGGCCCAGGAGGTGGAGACACACCTTTGTTCTTGCAGACCACACCCTTCGGGAAAGGTTAACCCATTCATCTCAGAATTCTTCTGATGGCCTGAAGTAAAATGGAAGAGAAAACTACAATAAAAAATTGGCCTAAGTCTAACACATCCAGGCACACACTGTCCATCGGTTTCCGAGGGAGGAAACACAAAGAACTGAGGTTGGGAGGAAGGGGTGGGGCTTTTAAACTCTGTTCATGTTTGTGTTTCCTCGCAGGGGTGGAGCATAATCTCTCCAGGTGGTTACGCTGAAGGATGACTAGGCAAATAATAAAATCTTTTGACTGACAGTAACGAGCACGGTTTAACTAAGGGCAGAATCTGCCAGACTAACCTGATTGGCTTCTATGAGGAGGTGAGTAGGGATGGCTGTAGATAAACTTTTTCTGGATTTTGCAAAAGCATTTGACACTGTAGACGCTTATTGGGGAAATTGAGATCTTCAGGATTAGAAAATGCAGTTTGTAACTGTAATGAAAACTGGCTGAAGGATCGTGTGCAGAGAGTTGTGGTTAATAATACCTATTCTGAATGGTTACCAGTTGTAAGGGGTGTACCCCAGGGTTCAGTTCTGGGCCCACTATTATTCAACTTGTTTATAAACAACATAGAAGATGGAATTAAAAGCACTGTCTCTATTTTTGCAGATGACAAAGATATGTAGCACAGTGCAGTCTATTGAAGATGTTCACAAGGTTTAGGCTGACTTGGACACATTAAGTGTCTGGGCATCCACTTGGAAAATGAAGTTCAATGTGGAAAAATGTAAAATCATGAACTTGGGGTCTGACAACCTGAAGGACACATATGTCCTCGGGGGAGTAAAACTGGGAGAGTCACTTGTTAAGAAGGATCTGGGGGTACTGGTAGATCACAGGCTAAACAACAGCATGCAATCCCAAGCAGCTGCTTCCAAGGCCATCAAGATATTATCATGCATTAAAAGATGCATGGAATCACGGGATAGGGATGTAATTTTGCCTCTTTACAAGGCACTGGTGCGCCCTTACCTGGATTATGCCGTCCAGTTCTGGGCACCCATTCATAGAAAGGACGCTCTGACTATGGAAAGGGTGCAGAGGCGAGCCACCAAACTAATAAGAGGAATGAAGGATCTCAGTTATGAGGAAAGATTACGAGAATTAAATCTGTTTAGTCTTGAGAGGAGACCACTGAGGGGGGACATGATTACCTTGTATAAATATATAAATGGCCAATACAAAAGATGTGGGAGAACACTATAACAGGTAAAATCCTCTCTAAAGACAAGGGGGCACTCCCTTTGACTGAAAAAAAAAGAAATTTAGCCTCCGGATGCGACAATCATTTTTTACCATAAGAACTATAAATCTATGGAATAGCCTCCCACAGAAGCTTGTTACAGCATCAACTGGTGACAGCTTCAAAAAAAGGATTAGATGCTTATTTAGAAGAAAATAACATTAACAGTTACTATTAGTGGTTATCAGTAAAAAACAAAAAATAAAATAACTTCCACCTATAAAATAAAATAATAACTTTCCCTACCCCAACACCCTTGGTTGAACTTGATGGACATTAACCGTATTAACTATGTAAAAATGTACATTTCAGACAACCTCTCACATATAGACAAATTCTACCCAAACTCTTGCAAACTTTTCTTCCCTGCTGCCTGATGCTCACTGGGCCAGAATTGCCTCAATAATTGGGCCACAACAGTTGTCCAGATGTTATCCAGCCATCAGTGCAGCTAACTAGCAGTGATGAACAGCAGGTAGTGTCAGAAGTAATGTGGTATCCATCGCCGGCAATGTTAACTGATATAGGAAAAACCGTAGCCAGCCCTCATCTCCACCTACCGATCAGACTCCATCTTAATATACCACAACACAGTGACATCTTGTTATCCCATGTTACTTTGCACAAAAAACAAGTACCTAACAGGTTAAAAAGATCCCAAAAGGATAAACAACTTACTATGTAAAATAAGCTTTCCAAATAAGCTTTGATCTCTTTCATGTGTGTTGCAGTTCCATCTGTGATGTCGAAACTGATGCTGACATTCTGCTGTCCATTCATGCACGCCTAACCCAATCACATTCATAATTTCAGGGTAACGCTGACAAAGCTGTCTCTGACGAGTCACTAAACCTGGTACATTATTGCACATTACTCGAGAAGAACTTGAGGATGATCCAACAGCTCCCATATACCTGCAGAGCACAAAAATATATTATGTAGACTAAAAAATACATTTACTTATGCTAAGTAACCAGTAACGTGATTTTGTAGGTCCCTTAGAGAGGTGATTATATTATCACTTAACGCTGGAGCAATTGGAAAACAAAATACAGTGGGAGCAACCATGTTTTATTAATGGAGCTTACCAATAGAGGGAGGTAATATTTATGCCCCTACAAACACACCAGCTGCAACAGCAATTCTCTTAAAAATGTTTATTAAAAAAATACTACAAATAGCAATACATAATACACACACTAAATCACAAAGACATTTAAAAAACAAAAGCATCACAAAAGGGCTCTGCCATATATGCCAGTTACATCTAGCCTAACCCAAAGTGCCATAGTGCCAATAAATAAAAAATTGGAATAGAAATACTCTAATGTGTCACAAATGGCAAGAAAACACAGCCCTTTAAAATGAATAGGCCCTTTCACATCAGTGCGCTGTGGTATGCAAAATGCTGCATGCAGCTCTTTGCCCGCAGCGTGACCATAACACGCTCCGTAGAATTCTATGGGTAACACAGGTAAAGCACACTATTGCACTTTACCCGCAGTGCATTGCATAAAGGTTAAAGAGCCATACTCACCGCAACCTCCTGGTCCATCGCCGATGGTCCCCCCATTACTTTACTGACCTCCATCCTCCAGTCAGGCACTGCAATAGCCCAGGAAGCTGGCTATTACAGTGCCTGACTGGAGGGAGATGCCGGGTCAAGCAGCACTGGTATTCTCGGGGATTTGGAAGCTCCTTTGTTCACTGCTGCCCCCTCTTGCTTGCTGACATTACCACCCACACTCCAGGTGCCTGCTCCACTGCTGCTCCTGGGGGGCAGGAAACTGTAGTGCAGGGCGGCAAGTAAATGCCACCGCTGCACTGTACCGGAGGCAGAGCACAGCATCTGTGCGTTTCCACTGCAATAGTATTGTTGCTGAACAGTATGAACAATGTGCAGGAGGAATGAAGGAGGATGTAGCAAAGTATCAAAAACTGTAAATAAAGTAGAAGATAAATACCTTATTTTTCTGCCTAGAAGACACACCCTCAAAAAAGTGAAAAAAAAAGTCAGTGCCTCCTCTAAACTCTGGTTGCGTCTTATGGGGCAAAAAATACAGTAAATATATATCACCTGATTAGTATGCAGAGCCCGCCATGGTACCTAAGGCATTCCATGGGCCACCACATCACTGCCGAAGTAGTATTGTTGGTATTCCAGCGTGCACGCACCTTTGGTGATTTTGATTGTACCAGTTTCTTTATTTTTTATTAATGAAGGACAAAGGGTCCCCACAGCCCAATATTGTACCAGCAAATTGACAGTTCACAGAGTGGGCAATCAAATACAAATAAAGGCTGATTAAGCACTGTGAGAATGTTTTTTCTCGCTCTGTTTGAGAGAAAATGCTTTTTGTAATGATTTTTTTTTCCCTCAGTGCAATTATCACGGTGCTGAATCAGCCCTAATGTGTCCCAATGCCACCCAACTTAAAGTCTCAACAACCTCTGAATAAATTATGCAATCCACTAATAAGTATAAAAGGTATACCGTAATTCATTCTTAATCAAACATGCACCAAAAATTCATACTGTTAAAACAACAAAAACCAAGAGGGTGCCTCAAAATATATAAAAATTACACAAGTATGATATAATTAAAGTGGACCAACACCCAGGGGGGATCGGCCCGGGAATCCATAAGATTCCCGGGCCGATCAGATCCCTCCCCACGGGGCATCCGAAATCGGGATGTCCCGCGGGGTGAAACCCCCCAGGAAGCCCACAATCCTACCTTTTCCACGTTCCAGTGGCGCATGCTCGTCCGCCGCCTCCCGCGCGTCCCTCTAGCAGGGCCGGCAAACGGCCGGCGCGGGTGCACTCCCTGTAAGAGGGACGCGCGGGAGGCGGACGCGCTCTGCTTGTCCGGCGCTGCCTCTTGCTTGTCCGCCGGTGGGGATTGGCTGCAGCGGTCACGTGGGAGCGGGGAAAGGTGAGTTTTCGGGGCTTTTTTGGGGGGTTTCACACAGCGGGGAGCCCCACCGAAGTGGACCAAAACCCAGGATAGTCAAAATCCTGGGTGTTGATCCACTTTAAGGTGGACCAAAACCCATAGAGATCGGCCCAGGAATCTATAAGATGATTCCCTATCCCCGGGACATCCAGAATCAGGATGCCCCGCTGTGTGAAACTGAGGTCACCCGGTATACTCACTTTCAGCTCTGGTCCAACGGTGCATGTGCGAGCAGTGGTGCATCTCCGCTGCCCCTTTAGCAGGACGCGTGCCCGCACCAGGCATTTACGAATGGTCTGCGCGGGCACGCTTCCTGTTAGAGGGCAGCGAGTATGCTGTGCCGGCACGCTCTGCTAGACTCAGCTCCTTAAACAAGATAAGCTGAGAATGCGTTAGGGCAGCCGAGCACACTGTCGCACATGCGCCATAGGACCAGGGAAAGGTGCATCAGTTCGGGCCACCTGGGGGGGTTTCATACAGCACGGTTCCCCGTGGACAAGGACCAAAACCCAGGATAGTCAAAATCCTGGGTTTTGGTCCATTTTAAGGTAATCAAAGTACCTCCTCTTCGCGAAATTCCCAAAAAGTTAAAATGTAACTGCACTGTATTAAGAATCATTTTGGGTCATATGGTCAATCCAGTAGCCAGTGGCTCATGTCCACTAACTCCAATTGAATTGTTACCTTACATTGAGTCCCTCCAGCATTGTCCTTCCTGCTGGTCGGTCTGCTTAGTTAGTAAATGACTTCCTCATTCTGCTTTCAGTCTCCACCCCGCTGACCTGGTCCCTCAATCAACCTTCAGTGGACCGAGAACAGAGATGACCCCCCACTCCCTCCCCAGACATCCTGATGCTTCTCTCTGCAGATCTGAAACCCCTCCCTCTATTTCCTCATAAACGTACACAGCTTCCAGCAGGCTCCATTCTTTTATTAGGCTGCCAGCAATCAGTCTGCCCACACCTGCCACCCTGTATTACTGCGTAGGTCTGTTTGCCAGCCATTCCACAGGTCAGACACCCACACTGCACAGGCTGCAGACAATCTCAGTCTGCACCATGTCTCTCCCTCCCATGATCTGCTCACACTGAGCGGACAGGCTTACATAACATCACTGTTTCCACACCCAATGCTTTTAATTTTTTCCCTGCATCTCCAATGGTCTACTATTTTTACCAATTAGGAACCAAAGGGTTTTTTTGAAAACTGACTTAAATTTAGGACAGTACAACATGTAACCCGAGACAATGGTACAACAATTGGGCTTGCCTTAAAGTGGACTATTTTGACTATCCTGCGTTTTGGTTGTTGCCTCAGGGGAACCCCCAGATAAGGGATGCCCCACTGTGTGAACCCTCCCGGTCGCCCAATTGAACTCAGTTCTCTCCAGCCCTACAGCGCATGCGTGACCACTTGTCCAATCAGTGCGAGCTGATCTGCTCCGGCGCCTTCGTCTAAGGCGGGCATATCAGAGCGTGCTGGCAGCTGCATACCCCGCTACCCTCTAACAGGGAGCGTGCCTGCGCCAGCCATTCACAAAGAGCAGGAATGCGGCCGCTGATCGCACATGCACTGTTGGACTGGGAAAGAAGGCGAGTTTCTGGGCAACCTGGGGGGTTTCACACAGCGGGGCATCCCGATTCGGGGGGGTGGGGGGGTCAAGTGGCCTTGGACTCATAGACACTTATAGATTCCTCTCCTGATCTCTGTGGATTTTTGTCTACTTTAAGTATAACTTTAATTCCTCCTGCGGTTTAAGTTCTCAAAGTCTATTTCTCACTCTCTACCCGGCAAATCACTGGGAATATCCCCCCCCCCCCCCCCCCCCCACACATACACACACAAGTTGACCTCAGCAAGGTGCACTTTCACTTACCTTCACCGCAATCCTCCAGTAAAACCCAGCCCCGCAACTGGCTGTGTGGTCCAGAGTCAGTGTCGCTTTGTCACCCACCAGCAGATACATGAACTGCATGACCACTGAGTTTCATATGTTGTGTTTGACGTGAGTGAAGTGCAGGGGTGTAAGCACAGGGGGCTCAAGCAATTTGGATGCCCCCACTCGCAACTTTCACAATGCCGCCCAGCACCCATTTTGTGCAAAATTCAGTATTTTAAACTGTATGCATATGCGGGGCACGAGAACAAAAGAACTAAAGCAAATAATTGCATTGCGTTTTTTATTTACATTAAAAAGATACATACAACAGTATGTATGTATCTTTTGAACGTAAAAAAAATGTGTTATACCCTAACTGGCAAGTTCTTTTCTACCATCAGTACAAATAGAACAAAAGTGGTCTGTTTAATAATCTATCACATGAAAAGTGAAATTCCCTAAAATGTTTTAATACTTTTTAAATGCAATAACTTGGTATAGATTTTGGAAAATGTTATTTTAAAACACAGAATATTAAACACACTCATTTTCCAGTAATGGCCACAAAAGTCTTTTGACAGAGTTAATAATATACTGTAGAAAAGAACAAAAAGGAAAGTGGTTTTGCATTTCAATTTATGGTTAATCATTAAATATATTTTTGTTCATATTTCCAATTTTCATTTTGCTACTAACAAGTAACCATCATTAGATTTTCAGGATAAAATTGTAACATTAAATCAAAAACAGGCTTTAACAAAAAAAATAGTCCTTGAGAATTGTGTTTACTTTCACACTTGGACAAAATTGTTGGAACCCTTCCATTAACATTTTAACTGCCAGCCTACCTACAGATTTGGCCCCCTCTGTTGCCAGCCTTTTTTTCATCTTTCTGCATTATATATGTTTAAAGTGGACCAAAACCCATGATTCTGACTATCCTGGGTTCTGGTCTTTGCCCCCCAGGCACCCCGATTGGGTCTGTGTGAAACCCCCCAGGTCGCCCGATCTCACAGCGCATGCGCAGCCTCTCATCCGGTCAGCGAGCTCGGATCCACTCCTGCTCCTTCGTCCAACAGCTCGTCTAAGGCGAGCAGATCCGAGCATGCAGGCAGATGCCCTGCTACCCTTTAATAGGGAGAGTGCCCGCGCTGGCCATTCACAAATGCCTGGTGCAGGCATGCACCATGCAGGATAGCGGGGATGCGGCCACTGCTCGTGCATGCGCCGTTGGACCGGGAACAGGTTTTCGGGTGACCCGGGGGGGGGGGGGGGGTTGGACACATTGGGGCATCCCGAATCTGGATGCCCCAGGGCGAGTATGTATGTCTGCCCTGGAGACTCAGATTCCAGGGCGGGTTTGGTCGTATTTTTATATAATGTTTTTTTTTCCATCTGTCTGGGCTTTAACATAAAATGTCTTATTTGTAATTCTGTCATTGCTTTGTCAATGTTTTTGGGTGAAATGTGTTTCATTTTTTTTTTTAATTCTGTGGCATTTTTTTAAATAAAAAAAATATGTTTTTTAAGAAAAGTTATTAAAACAGTACCACATATGTATCAGTAGACATCTGTCCCTGCCCAGAAAACACAGTTTTATGTGATTTTCAAATGAAATATAACTACAATCTGCACTATCAAGGGTTAAATCCTTAAAAATTCCAGAAACAATGATGTCAGCACTCACCGGCCCCTCCTGCTCTGTGAACATGTACAGGAGTCTCAAGGACGTCTTACAATCTCACAAAGGGTTAAGTGTAAAAAAATACAATTCTGTGATTACTCACCTTGTAGAATTGGTATTATAAGTATGCAGCACGTCCTGCTCCAGATAATGATTCATAACAGATGGATTATCTCCGCCAGAGGGCGCTTGACTGCAGAGATGGCAAAAAGAGGCCCCTCCCGGTCCATATATACCCGGGACCTCCCACAAATTCCCCAGTATAGAAAAGCAGTAAGGAGAACCAGGAGAAGCCAATGATAAAAACCAACGTTAACAAGGTTAACAATCACCATACAGAGGATCCAAGATAATGCAACAGGGTGGGGTGGAGCAGGACGTGCTGCATACTTGTAATACCAATTCTACAATGTAAGTAATCACAGAATTGTATTATTCTAAGTATGTAGCACGTCCTGCTCCAGATAATGATTCATAACAGATGGGACATCCAATAGCAGTGTCCTTAAACAGGGTGGGATCCCAAAAGCAACAACGCGCAGTTCAAACAACTGTCGCCTGCAGAACCTTGCGGCCAAAAACAGCATCTGCTGAGGCCCGAACATCAACCTTGTAAAACTTGGAAAATGTATGAACAGAAGACCAAGTAGCAGCCTTACAAACTTGTTCAACAGAAGCCTGGTGCTGGAAAGCCCAGACGGCCCCAACAGCATGAGTAGAATGAGCTGTAACACGGAAAGGAGGATCCTTTCCCTTAGCAGAATAGGCCCTAAAAATAGCCTGACGAATCCATTTGCTAATAGTAGACTTAGCAGGGGTCAGACCCTTCTTGGGACCCGAAGGGACCACAAACAAGACATCAGTCTTTCTAAAAGGCGCAGTAGCCACCAAGTAGAACTTCAAATTCCTGACCACATCCAGGGAATGCAAGGCCCTCTCCTTGGAATTACCAGGATTAGGGCACAAAGAAGGAAGCACAATGTCCTGATTGAGATGGAAGGCAGAGACAAGGCAGAGACAACCTTAGGCAAGAAATCAGGTTTAAATCTGAAAACCACCTTGTCCTGGTGTCTCTCAAAGTAGGGGGCCGAATAGAAAGGGCCACCAACTCCGAAACACACCTGACCGGGGTGATGGCCACCAGAAAGGCAACTTTAAGGGTAAGAATGGACAGAGCAGCCTCATGCACAGGCTCAAAAGGAGGGCCCTGAAGGGCAGACAACACCAAATTCAAGTCCCAAACTGGCAACAGAGGTTTGCGAGGGGGACGCACATGAGCAACCCACTGGAAGAAAGTCTTGACCAGAGGATGTTGAGCGAAAGATCTCTGGAAGAAAATAGCCAAGGCAGAAACGTGACCCTTGAGCGTGCTGAGCTGAAGTCCCAGATCCAAACCATGCTGGAGGAACTCCAGAATCCTAGGAATGGAAAACACCCGAAAAGGAAGGACCCTAGACTCACACCAGTCAATGTAAGCCCGCCAGATCCTATAGTAGATGGTAGAAGAGGATTTCTTCCTAGCCCTGATTAGAGTATTAACCACAGACTCAGAAAGCCCCTCATCCCTTAAGATGGAGGTTTCAGCAGCCAGGCCGTCAAAGCCAGCGTTTGTAATTTGGGATGGGAAAGCTGCCCTTGAGTGAGAAGGTCCGGGACCAGGGGCAGTTGAACGATATCTGCGAACCACACCTGTCTTGGCCACCGGGGGGCCACCAGGATTGCTGGCACGCTTTCCTGAGCCAGCTTGCGCAGAACCCTGCCCAGCAAGGGGAATGGAGGAAAAGATACAGGAGACGGAACCCCTGCCAGGATAGAGTCAGAGCATCCCCTGCAAGGGCCAGGGGATCCTGGGACAGAGAGACAAAGATTGGAAGCTTGTGATTGTGGCGGGACGCAAACAAATCCACATCCGGTACCCCCCAACGGTGACATAAGGACAGGAAGACCTCGTTGCTGAGAGACCATTCCCCCAGGCAAGAGGTCCCCCCTGCTCAGGGAGTCCGCCTCCAAATTCTCCACCCCCAGAATGTACACTGCTGAGATGCAAGGAACATTGTCCTCCGCCCAGGGCAGAATCATGGACACCTCCTTGAGGGCACTCTTGCTCCGAGTCCCTCCCTGATAAATGATGTAGGCAACTCCCGTCTGGTTGTCTGAGCGAACTTGGACCGGCCGGCCCTGAAGGTGAGGAGTCAACTGGGCCAGTACCAACCGAACCGCCCTCAGTTCCAGGACGTTGATGGGGGCATGGGCCTCCTGAGGGCCCCACAGCCCCTGGTATTGTAGGGTTCTCCAGAAGCCCCCCCCAACCTGACAGACTGGCATCCGTGGTGACAGTCTCCCAACAGGGGGCCAGAAAGGATCTGCCCCCCAACAGGTTCCTCGAGTCCAGCCATCACAAGAGGGACCACCGGACCAGAGGGGACAGAACGAAAGCCTGATCCAGAGACAGGGGACTCTTGTCCCAGACTGATAGGAGATGGAGTTGAAGAGGTCTCATGTGAAACTGTGCATATGGAACTGCCTCGAAGCAGGACACCATCTGCCCCACTAGCTGCATCCCCTGCCGGATGGAGGGATGAGGGCATGACAGCAGGGAGTGAACCAGAGCTTGCAGAGAGTCCACCTTCTGTTGAGGAAGAAAGATCCTGGCCTGAACAGTATCCAGATTCATGCCCAGGAAGGAAGTCACCCGAGATGGGGAAGATTTGGGGTGATTGATCACCCAGCCGAATGACTCCAGAACCATCACCACCAGCTGGGTATCCAATACCGCCTGCTGGAAGGACAGAGAAGTGATGAGAAGGTCGTCCAGATAGGGAAGAATGCGAATGCCCTGAGCCCTGAGGAGAGCCATGACACCCCCCAGCACCTTGGTGAAGACCCTGGGTGAGGAAGTGAGACCGAAGGGCAGTGCCACAAATTGGTATTGCTGGTCGACCAGGGCGAACCTGAGGAATCTCTGATGCCCTGGGAAGACTGGAACATGAAGGTAAGCATCCTTGATGTCTATGGAGGTCATGAAGTCTCGCGGGCGCAACAAACTGATCGTGGAGCGCAGGGTCTCCATGCGAAAGTGCCTGGTTCTGATTAACTTTTTGAGCAGCTTTAATTCCAGAATGGGTCTCATTGACCCATCCCTTTTGGGAACTGTGAACAAATTGGAATAAAAACCCCGACCTCTTTCCACAGGAGGGACCTGACAGATGACTCCCAAGCCCAGTAGATTTTGCACCACCAGAAAAAGTCCATGAGCTGCCAAGGGGTCTAGAGGAATCCGAGAATAGAGAAATCTTAGGAGGCCATGCAGCGAACTCTAGCTTGCAGCCGGAGGACACAACCTCCAGAATCCACCTGTCTGAGACCTGTTGTCTCCAGACACGAGCAAAGAGCCGCAGCCGTCCCCCCACCTGGATGGGTGAGGGCGCCCCTTCATGGCTGAGGAGGCTTGGCAACAGATTTGGGCTTGGACCCCAGGAAGATCCGGAGCGGGCACAACCTCTGCCCCTGCCCCAGAAGTCTCCCCTAGGGTCAGCAAAGGAGACCCCTCTCCCGGGCCTGGACCCTCGGTAGGAGGGAACAAAGGCCCCCGAACCCAGAAAGGGCCGCAACTGCTTCTTACATTGAGGCAACTTACCCCCCTTGGCAAACAGGTCCAAGCAGCCAAACAGAGCGGCGTATAGCAACCACCAATGCAGAGGTTCTACTACACATCCTAATGGTGTCATCTAAAGCAGAGAGGACATATGCAATGAACATTTCAGACTGTGACAAGGCCCTGAGCTCGGCACTAGCCGTATCATCAGGAGCGCCTTCCAACAGACCCTTGAGGAGAGACCTGATAGCAACAGCAGTAATAGCAGAAGCACAGACAGGGCGCAAGGCAGACCCCACACAGGCAAAGGCATGGGAAGCCAGCTGATCAATGTGCCGGTCCTCACTATCCTTAAGAGTAGTGGAATCAGGGGAATGGACCACAGAAGTGTTGGACAACCCCAATACTGGTACATCCACTTCTGGAGGGGTTGACCAACATTTAACCACATCAGCGGGAAAAGGGTATCTTATCCCAGCCCTTGGGGATTCCCGGGAGCCGACCGAGACGCTCCCATTCTTTGAGGACAAGATTATTGAAATGGGCCTGTTATGGAAATTCCAGACGTGGTTTAACAGTACTGAAAAGTTCCCCCTGTAACTAGGGAGCCGCAGCAGGAAGGGAGATAGAAAGCACATCAAAAATCTGAGTTAACATTCTATTGGTATCATCAGCATCCCAATGATCAGTGCCATAGTCAGTACCACTGAAATGCTGATCAGAGAACAATTCCCCCTCCTCAAGTGGGGTATAGTAAGACAAATCAAGAAAGTTCTCCGTCTCCACAGGAAAGGCAGATAATATCCTGTGTAGCCTCCATTAGTGATTAAGGTGGCACAACTGGCCAGTAGAAATTACGCCGTATAAGCAACTCGGGATGCCCCAAATGTCCACAGGGAAGTGGGAGGTTTTAACACTTTTGGCCTCTAATAAAGTTGAGGAAACTAATAGAGGGGCCAGGACCGGGAGAAACCTCTTTAATACAGTGTTCTCCCATCTAAAAGACATAATAAAAAAGCACCCATAAACACAACAACAGTGGTACAATGGATAGCAAACAAAGCCTGCAAGGGCACTCACAGACCACATTAAGGGGGCCAGCAGACACTTCAAGAGGAAGGCAAGATGGCGCTGGAGGGACCTCGAGGGGCGGGCCGCATGAGGGGACGACACGGAACGCATGCCCGATAGGCCACGCCACCTCCGCAAGGCGCGCAATTGGCCTGCATCAGCAGCCAATAAGATGGCCAGGAAAATACCATTTTGTGAGTACTCACCTGAAAAATGGATCGATCGATCGGGTTACTCCACCAGCAGGTGGCGACGTGCAGGGAGAAGTCTTGAAAACGAGCCCCTTCCGGCCTATATATACCTGGGACCTCCCACTGAATCACCAGTTATTTAAAAAGCAGAAAGACAAGGTACCAGGAAATCCAACGGTAACCTCAAAATAAAGAAAAGCTTCACCATATAAAGCATTCGGCATACCGAAAAGGGCGGGTGAAGCGGGGTGTGTGGCACACTGACAATATCCATTTTTCAGGTGAGTACTCACAAAATGGTATTATTCTCAGTGTGCCACACACCCCGCTTCACTTCTAAATATTCATCACTTAATGGGACATCCAAAAGCAGTGTCCACAAGGGAAGGGCATCTCAAGGCCAGGTGAAGCATAACTTAAATGACTGCAGTCTGCAGACCTTTGCGGCCAAACACAGCATCCGCTGAGGCCCGCACATCAACCTTGTAAAACTTAGAAAAAGTATGAACAGAAGACCAAGTAGCGGCCTTACAAACTTGTTCAACAGAAGCTTGGTGCTGAAAAGCCCAAGACGCTCCAACGGCGCGAGTAGAATGAGCAGTGATACGAAAAGGGGGAACTTTCCCCTTAGCAGAATAGGCCGCAATAATGGCCTGACGTATCCATTTGCTAATGGAAGATTTGGCCGGCGCCAAACCCTTCCTAGGCCCACAGGGCACAACAAAAAAGGCATCAGTTTTACGAAAAGGAGAAGTAATAATCAAATAGTACTTAACACAGCGTACTACATCCAAACAATGCAAAACCCTCTCCTTGTCATTCTTAGGCTTAGGACACAGGGAGGGAAGAACAATATCTTGGTTCAAATGAAAAGCAGAAACCACCTTAGGAAGAAAGTCTGGTTTGAACTGAAAGACCACTTTGTCCTGATGCCTCTCAAAGTAGGGCGCCTGGATAGACAAGGCCGCCAACTCCGAGACACGCCGAACCGAAGTGATAGCTACCAAGAAGACAATCTTCTGAGTCAGGGTAGACAAAGCAATATCTTGCAAAGGCTCAAAAGGAGGAGCCTGAAGAGCAGAAAGAACCAAATTCAAGTCCCAAACAGGGAGGCCGCACATGCGCAACCCCATGGAAAAAGGGATGAAGCGCAAAACGCTTCTGAAAAAAGATAGATAAGGCAGAAACCTGCCCTTTCAAAGTACTCAGCTGAAGACCAGAGTCCAGCCCAGATTGTAAAAACTCCAGAATCCTGGAGACCGAAAAGATCCTACAAGGAAAAGATCTAACCTCACACCAAGTGATATAGGTTTTTCAAGTCCTATAGTAGGTAATAGAAGAAGACCTCTTTCGGGCACCAGAGTCTTAATAACAGAGTCAGAAAGACCCTGCTCCTTCAAGATGGAGGTCTCAGCAGCCAAGCCATCAAAACCAGCCTTGGTAAACTGGGGTAAGACAGCCGACCCTGCGCAAGCGGACCGGACCGAAGAGGCAGAATGAGCTGATTTACTGTCAGCCAAACGATGTCTGCGCACCACACTCGTCTTGGCCGTCTTGGGGCCACGAGAATGGCGGACACCCCTTCCAGGACCAGCTTCCGTACCACCCAGCCTAGCATGGGTATCAGAGGAAACAGGTACAGAAAACCCGGGTTCCCCCGGCTCAGGGATATGGCTTCCGCCGCCAGAGGATCCTGGGAGGGCGACACAAAGATCGGGGGCCTGCAGTTGTGACGAAAGGGAAACAGGACCACCTCCGGTGTCCCCCACCGGAGCGGACTGCAGGCTGCCTTCGCCCAGGTCAGGATCAGGGACTCCACTCTGAGGGCACCCAGACTGCAAGTCCCTCCCTGATGATTGAAGTAAGCAACCGTTGTTTGACTGTCCGAGCGTAGCTGAACCAGAAGGCCCAGACCATGATGGGACACAAGAGCAAGAACCAGACGGAAGGCTCTCAGCTCCAGAACAGACGGCCGAGGATTGGAACTAAGAATCCAAGCCAACTCCTGAATCAGACAAACCTTGGACTGAGCGAGCAACACCCTGTGTTGACCGAAATCCGACCGCATTCCCAGAGAG
The DNA here is from genome assembly GCA_027917425.1 of Gastrophryne carolinensis. Lineage (NCBI taxonomy): Eukaryota > Metazoa > Chordata > Amphibia > Anura > Microhylidae > Gastrophryne > Gastrophryne carolinensis. The sequence goes on from CM051238.1 coordinate 209,169,189, forward strand.
GACACCACCCTGGCTAGAGCAAGGGGGGACCTGGGAAGTTTGAAAAACTTCACATGCAGGACGGGGTAAGCTGACCCGTCCCTCTAGGGGATTGCGAAGAGAATGGTGTAAAAATCGAGGCCCACCTCTAAGTGCGACACCGGCCTGATCACCGCCATTTCCAGGAAAACCCGTGAGGGAGGGTGAGACTCGAACTCCGGTTTGTAACCGGGCGACACCACCTCCCAGATCTATGTGTCCGGAGACTCCCGGCCTTAAACCAGGGAGAAGTGTCGCAATTGTCCCTCCACCCGCACGAGTGAGGGCAGCCCTTCATTGCTGAGCGGGCTTAGCAGTAGGTTTGGGCTTGGCGCCCCAGGACGGCCACGACCTCTTCCCCGGGACCAACCTACAGCCCCGGTAACGGGAAGGGAAGCCCCTCTGCCCGCTCTGGCTCCTTGAAAGGAGGGACTAAAGGAACTCGCACCCCTGAAGGAGCGACGAGGTTTCTTGAATTGAGGCAACTTACCATCCTTGGTAACAGCATCCAATTTCTCGCCAAAAAGGCGTAAACCTACGAAGGGTAACGCTGTAAGCGCCCTTTTAGAATTAAGGTCCGCCGTCCACTGGCGCAGCCATATAGACCGACGAATAGCCACCAGCAATACCGCTGTCCTGCTACTCGTCGCAAGAGCATCGTCCTGAGCAGTCAGGGCAAAAGAAACAAACGACTCACACTGCTTGAGAGAGCTAATCATATCACAAGAGGGATCAAGATCTGCGAGCAGATCCCTAATCATGGATCTAACAGCCAGCAAAAGAAGCGCCGAAGCATAAATTGGCCGTAGTGTCGAGCCGGCACTAATAAAACCATGGAGAGCCATTTGATCAATCCGACGATCCTCACCATCCTTAATGGTAGTGGTGCCAGAAAGGTGCAACGCAGCCGGGCCAGTCAACCCCAACACCGGGGTGTCGACTTCGGGGGGCACTGACCAAAGCTTCACCAAGTCCTCTGGAAAGGGATACCGCTTATCCCAATTAGGAGGAGTTCCAGCCAGGCGCGTGGGTTGTTCCCATTCTTTAAGGACAAGCTTCTCAAAGTGCTGTTGCCTGGGAAACACCAAACGCGGCTGGGGTACATCAAACAACTCACCTTTTGGCAGAGGGACCACCGCAGGCGGATCCAAGGCCAAAACTTTAAACATTTGAGCCAAAATAGAAGGAGTGTCAAGGGACACCCCCACAGCCTGATCACCAGCAGTATCAAACAACAGCTGGTCTGCAGGCTCATCCGACTCCTCAAGGAGTTCCCCCTCCTCATCAGGGGGACAATCGGAATAATCCAAAAATTCAGGTACCTCATCCCCCGAGGCAGGTACTGCCGAAGCAAGGTGCTTCCGCTTTGCCGTAGCCTTCTGAGCCACTGAAGCGGAGATAATTTTCTCGAGGTTGGCCAACTGCGCATGCACCTCGGAATGCGAATCCCCATTTTTGACAGTGTCACACGGGGTCCGGACTAGGTTGGGGGGATAGGAGATGACGGAAGTTGCGAGGAGCCAGAAGCCGGAGCAACGGACTGGCGCGCAATGTTCTGCTGAGCACATGGAACGCATAATATGACATCGCCTGGGAGCGGAACCCCACAGCCCCCACACAACCTGGATAGCCCCGAGGAGCCATTTCCGGTAACATTGGAAGCCTCCATATGGTGAATTTGTGGTATTCACAACAACCCAGGGGTTTACGCATTAAGCAACCTGGGATGCCCCTTTGTAATTAAAGTCCCGGAAGTGGGAGGATTTTTTTTTTTTAAACTAGAAAAAATCCCAATTTAGAGACTAAGACTAGCCAGGTATAACAGACCGGGAGAGCCTGCAGTGAGGGAATCCCAGAATCTGTGGGGGAAAAGAGACCACAGTCAGTCCCCCAGCCACAATCATACATAACCAATAAGGCAAACATATATGGCTAGCTTAAACATCTTGAATAAATATACATGACACATGTAATTTCAAGGCAAAGCAGACTGCAAAAAATCAGAGTACATACTAGTATAAATACATGCCCATACACACATATATATATATATATATATATATATATATATATATATATATATATACACACATACACACACTACACATTAAATAAATATATATATTACACATTAAATAAATATATATATATATATATATATATATATATATATATATATATTATATAGACATACACACACAAATATATATACATATACATCACAATGGTAAAGAGCACTATCGCAGCCACTGGAGCACATATCCCACCTATGTGATAAAATAAGTCAACCTATAAGCAGGATGACAAACAATATTCCCCATAAGTAGAAATGCCCCAGGGAGAAAACGCTGCGCAAGCAGCCATAGCATAAGAACGGCCCCACGTGCGCAATGGTGGGGCCGTTTACCTGTGAAGTTTCTGCCGCAAGGAAGCTCTTCCCCCACCGGCTGCAGCGTCCAGGTCTCTAATGAGACCAGGGAATCGAAGGGCGGGCCCGGAGATAGCACGTCCCGGCCACACCCCCTTTACACGCAGAGCGAAGCCACAGAGCGCGGCCCCGCCCCCTAGTGACACGGCTCGACCAATGGCGAGCCGCAACCGAAAAGAGAGGGAAATACAAAAAACGTGCAGTAAAAAACAGGCCCCAGCAGCCCCAGCCATGCGCTGACACTGAAAACTACCAAGACCTTTCACAGTAAAAGTAAAGCACTCATGCACACTACACACACACACCCCCGAGCGGAGGAGATAAGCTCCTAGGCACCTAAAGTGCCATCTACCTTTGCCCAGCCCGCAGCCTAGGCTGGGAGGCTTCCATTTAACTAGACATAATAAACTCACAAGAACTGGGCAGAAATAGACCAAAAGGGGATGCCGGATTTTACCCCGACTACCTGCAAGCAGGAGACTTCATTCTTCTGTCTTGCCACTTCATGCAGAGAGAAAAAAACTGGTGATTCAGTGGGAGGTCCCAGGTATATATAGGCCGGAAGGGGCTCGTTTTCAAGACTTCTCCCTGCACGTCGCCACCTGGTGGTGGAGTAACCCGATCGTAAGAATTAAAGGGGAAGCGGGGTGTGTGGCACACTGAGAATAATTGATAGTGATGCCTCCGCTGACCGCGGACGCCACAAGGCGCGCGTGTCAGCGGTGGCAAATTCAAATGAAGACAGGGCGCGGAGCCCTGAAAGGGATGCATAGTAAAAAGCAGCAAAGTCTATAAACTAACCTGCACCGCCTACCCTTTGGTGGGGGATTGCGGCCGGAGCCAAGCTCCCTAACAGAGCACCAGTGATAGGTGCCTACCATCACCCGACCAGCGCAGCCAAAGCTGGGAGGAATAAGCAAAAGGTGGAACGGTTGGAAATAGTCCTACAGGGCCAAGGGCTGCTAAGCCCGGCTCACCTGCGAGATGAGAAGCCATCTTCTGACCTTCGCAGCCGACTGCAGAGAAGGAACTGGAGAATTTGTGGGAGGTCCCGGGTATATATGGAGAGGGAGGGGCCTCTTTTTGCCATCTCTGCAGTCAAGCGCCCTCTGGCGGAGGTAATCCTATCTGTTATGATCTGTCATCTGGAGCAGGACGTGCTGCATACTTAGAATAAAGTCTATCCCTGGTCTGAGAGCGGGAAGTGATTGGTGGAAGCCAGGAGCGGGGCTGAGGTTCGGTGTCCCCAGCCCCAAGCTGAGATCTCACTTGCTGGTATAAAATGCCCTTTCCTGCGATGGGGAGGGAGCTGTCAGAAGCAGGACACAGAATCACTATTCTTTGCCCCACTGAAGACCCCAGACAGATGATCTGAGGTTCATCAGGGGGAAGAGGAGACCCGCAGAGCTAGATTCTGGAAGGAGGCGTGCTTTTAATTTAATTGTAAATGAGGGAAGTGCCAAGAAAGTAAGAATGTATGGGCTTGACGCTTAACGGTTGGAGAAGCAAGCTCAGATTCTATGTGCTTGGTGTTTAAAGGGTTAAAAAATAACCCACAATGGTCACTAAAATAACTGACAAAAGTAATTATACATATAAGTTAACTTAAAATCAGCTAATAAAAAGGATTACATTTGATGTGTGGTTCAACAGAACAAAAATGTAATAAACTAATTAAATTGGCCTGGACAAAAAAAATTTAAAATAATTTTAACATAGGGACACTTTAAGCTAATAGATTATATATATATATATATATCTCAAGGTAGTGCTTCTCAATGACCCCCACAAAGGTTTGACTAGTACTGGTCAGCTAAACTGTCCATATATATGCATGACAGTCTGATTTGATCTACATTCATACATTTCATAGGTACATGCACAGAGTAACTGGACCTTTAAGTGTTATAGATAAAGATGTTGACCTGGTATTGGATGAGGGCTGCTCCCTTTTTAAGGCTTGCTCTTCAGAATGAATATGCTAGTACCCTCTTCCATATTAGAGAAAAAGCAAATCGTTAGAAACAAGGTGCCATTTTGTGGAACACAACACACACTTGCAGTTAGATTTCACACTGATACAGTTGCCTCAATCCAATGACATTTTCCTAAGCAGGTCCAGCAGAGGCTGGAAAGCATTACATAGAAACCATAAAGTGCTGTAACTTTAAAGTTCCTGTCCAGGCACACACTAATCTGCTCCGCCCTTATCCCCCTTGAGAACAGTGCAAAATAAGAAATTTCAAAGCATCTCAAAATCTCTGATTATATGTAAACACATTATGTATTCAAAGCAGAGCCGTTTTCTTCGCTTCAATTTCTGGGTCTTGTCAGAGCTAGGAAGGGCATGTCATGAAGCAGGTCAAAAGCATGCTCTGCTGTGGTCAGAGATAGCTGTGGGGCCACCGTGGCCTGCTTATGCAGAGAGCCTCAAGAGAAAAAGTAGCTTTTAGACAACTTTTTTTACATGGTCTTGGAGAAAATAAATTAAAAGAGGGCAAACTTTGAAGTCCTGCTCTGGTCTGTACCCAGCGCTGCAGGAAATGGAGGAGAGGAATATGTAACAGGTTTCAGGTGAGCTGCTGTTTCCTTAATATTGCCACTGGTTGTATAGTTCCTTTAAATCCCATAATCAATGCACCTGCTTGAGACTGAATCTGAGGAGCTCTCTGACTGAAAACTTTCTGCTTCATAAAAAACTCCCACTGTCACAAAAATTGCACTACTGGCAAATACGTATTAGAATTCAGCGTCAGGTTAATGAAAACATGCATGAATGCTGCTACAAAGAACATACTAAAGTTAAACCGGACCAACACCCGTTATTACTTTAACGGGTGTTGGTCCCTCTCTCTCTCTGCTAGCAAGAACCTTTGGGGGGGGGGGGGAAGCATCCAGAACGCTGGAGCCCCCTCGCACCTAACCGCATAGAATACTCACCTCCATTACGGGCCAGCGCCGGGAAAGAAGTCCTCCAATTGGCCGGCCAGGTGCGAGGGGGCTTCAGCGTTCTGGATGCCCCCCGAGGTTCTTGCTAGCAGAGAGAGGGACCAACACCCGTTAAAGTAATAACGGGTGTTGGTCCGGTTTAAATTAGCATGAGCTACAAAAAACATCATTCTAAAGGCAAAATCTGACTTACATTGCTAACATATATTGCTGCTCAAATTGCTGACAGTCGAGTCAGATAGAAGATAATTAGATGAAAAAGAAAATATTTAAACTTGAGGAAAACCTTCCAGCATAAAAACACATTCAATGCAGAAGCATATTATTAAAGAAGAGTCATAAAAATGGAGATGACATCATCTGTGCCCAGATGTTCCTGATTAGCAAACACACACTGCAAAGGCACCTTAAAGGCTTCTCACAAGTAGTTTATCTTAACTTTGCTTTAAAGCAGAATTTCCATCACAAATTGAACCCAAGCAGTCAGGCACATGTCATGGTTTAAGATAGCAGGATGCAATAGAAAAAAGAAGTCTGGAAGCAAACTGCAGTTTCTAGGGCTATTATGTTTTGTAAATCAGAGGCACAGATTATATGTTCCAACCAGAAAGAAAGATATGCCATTAGAGTCCAACCAAACCTGCAATTTTTTTTTTTTTATCATTATCATCACACCTCATGAACAGTTGCTTGGACCAAAATTATCCAATATTGTGTCATTACAAACAAGCAGTAATGTACAACATAAAAATGCTGCTATGCAAGCCCTTTAAAGTGATAAAAGAGGCAAAGCCTATTGTTACGACTATTGTGTCAGGCTGCTTTCTGCCCCACAGCTGCCTAAAAGGGCCACTGTGCCCCACGGCAGCCTAAAGGACCACTGTTCCCCACGGCAGCCTAACGAGCCACTGTGCCCCACAGCAGCCCAAAAGGACATTGTTCCCCACAGCAGCCCAAAGGGCAACTGTGCCATGCGGCAGCCCAAAGTGCCACTGTGCCCCACGGCAGCCCAAAGGGCTACTGTGCCCCATGGCAGCCTAAAGGGCCACTGTGCCCCGCAGTAGCTCAAAGAGCCAGTGTGCCCCACAGCAGCCTCAAAAGGCCTACCTAAATGAGCCCCTGCCTCGCACCACCTGGTCCCTTCAGCAACCCAATTGGCCTCCTGTGCCCCACACTATCTAGCACTACAGTAGCCTAACCAGGCCCCCAGCCACACTCCACATGGCACTACCGTGGCCTAAACTGGGCCCCTGGACAGACTCCACTCGGCTTCAGTGCAACAATCTGGCCCCAAAGCGACCTGACTGGGACCCTGGCCCTAGGCAGTTAACTAACCCCATGCCCTACAGCAGCCCTGCCTGGTACCTGCTACTAGAGAGAGGCAACTTAGCCTTCTCTTTTTCTCACCAGGAGCGGCAGAACTGAAATGCTGCCATTGTTGTGACCACCTGGTGGTGGAAAAAAAAAATTGCGCAGCTGCAGAAGCCATCACTGGTGTATTGTTGACAGATGTGGCCCGACAAACCATTCATATGGATACTCACCTCATCCACCTGCAGTGTGATGCGTAGTATCTGATTGGCCTGCAGTTAAACAAAACATTGTAGTGCTGTAAACTTACAGGCGGATGGATATGTATCTAAATTTAACACACGGTGAGTAAGGTTCTGTTTAGATTAGTTGCATGTCAAACTGTGGAAAGCACTGATAAATAATCCTGTGGTCCTTGTAGAGCACAGACTGTCTATTTCTAAAGAATGAAAAATACCCCTCTGTAATTTTTAAAGCATTGACTCCAGTAAAAGGGACATTAATCTACTCCTGGAATATTCACTGGATAATAAATGATGCCCTGGAACTATGCTCAGTCAGGCTCAGTCATTTACCCCTCCATGCTACTGCAACCCATTGGTATGACAGGCAAGGGCAGGGATAAATATTGGTGATGTCTGCTGTGGGTGTAGGTCCTCTTTATGAAGGGGACACAATTACTTAATTTACAGTACAAGAACATGCATTCAACTTGAGGTCAGCAGCAGTAGCAGTTATAGGAAAATATTTTGTAAAATATTTTCAAAAAGTCAGGTTCTGGTGGAAGCAATTACCTCTAGTATAAGGTAGGTGATTTTCCAAATTAAATACCAACCAACAGCTATAAACAATAGTCCATAGAATGTTGGTCCAGGGATAAAATACCATTCTGTGAATACTAACCTTGTAGAATGGTATGCAGCTTGCCCTGCTCCAGTAATGATTCATTACGTCTGGGATATAGTCTCGGGGTGCTTTACTGCAGAGATGGCAAAAAAGAGGCCCCTCCAGGTCCTTATATACCCGGGACCTCGCAAAATTCCCCAGTATAAAAAAGCAGTAAGGGAACCAGGAGAAGCCAATAACAAGATGAACAATATTAACCAGGAAACATTCACCATATAGAGGATCCAAGAACAAAAAACAAAAAAACAAAAAAAAGGGTGGGATGGAGCAGGGCGTGCTGCATACTTATAATACCCATTCTACAAGGTGAGTATTCACAGAATGGTATTATTCCAAGTATGCAGCACGCCCTGCTCCAGTAATGATTCATTACGTCTGGGACATCCAATAGCAGTGTCCATAAACGGGTGGGGATCCCAAAAAGGCAATAATGCGCAGTTCAAACCACTGCCGCCTGCAGAACCTTGCTGCCAAAAACAGCATCCGCTGAGGCCCGAACATCAACCTTGTAAAACTTGGAAAAGGTATGAACAGAAGACCAAGCAGCAGCCTTACAAACTTGTTCAACAGAAGCCTGGTGCTGAAAGGCTCAGGGAACCCCAACAGCATGGGTAGAATGACCAGTGACTCGAAAAGGAGGATCCCTCCCTTTAGCAGAATAGGCCCTAATAATGGCCTGACGAATCCATTTACTAATAGTAGACTTGACAGGTGCCAAACCCTTCTTGGGACCCGAGGGTACCACAAACAAGGCGTCCGTCTTCCTGAAAGGCGCTGTAGCCACCAGGTAGTAATTCAAGTTCCTGACAACGTCCAGAGAATGCAAGGCCCTCTCCTTGTCATTACCAGGATTAGGGCACAAGGAAGGAAGCACAATGTCCTGATTGAGGTGAAAGGCAGAGACAACCTTAGGCAAGAAGTCTGGTTTAAAGCGGAAAACCACCTTGTCCTGGTGTCTCTCAAAGTAGGGGGCCTGAATAGACAGAGCCGCCCACTCAGAAACACGCCGGACAGAAGTGATAGCCACCAAGAAGGCAACTTTCAAGATGAAAATAGACAGTGCAGCCTCATGCACAGGCTCAAATGGAGGACCCTGAAGGGCATACAATACCAAATTCAAATCCCAAACCGGTAACATGGGTTTGCGGGGAGGGCGCACATGAGTGACCCCCTGGAAGAAAGTCTTGACCAAAGGATGAAGAGCAAAAGACCTCTGGAAGAAAACGGCCAAAGCGGAAACATGCCCCTTCAGAGTGCTAAGCTGAAAAACCAAATCCAGGCCATGTTGAAGGAACTCCAGTATCCGAGGGATGGAGAACACCTGACAGGGAAAAGCCCTAGCCTCACACCAGTCAATGTAGGTCCACCAGGTCCTGTAATAGATGGTAGAAGAGGATTTCTTCCTAGCCCTGACCAGAGTCTGAACAACCAAATCAGACAGACCTCTATCCCTTAGGATGAAGGTTTCAGCAGCCAGGCCGTCAAAGCCAGCGTTTGTAAATTGGGGTAACAGAGCCGTCCTTTAGTGAGAAGATCCAGAACCGGGGGCAGAGGATACTGATCGACCGCCAGCTGCACGACGTCTGCGAACCACACCTGTCTTGGCCACCTGGGGGCCACCAGAACAGCTGGCACTCTTTCCTGAATCAGCCTGCGCAGAACCTTGCCCAGAAGGGGAAACGGAGGGAAGAGGTACAGGAGACCGAACCCCTGCCAGGACAGAGACATGGCATCCACCGCCAGAGGATCCTGGGACAGTGAGACAAATGCTGGAAGCTTGTGATTGTGGTGAGAAGCAAACAGATCCACGTCCGGCATCCCCCACCTGTGACAAAGGGATAGGAAGACCTCGCTGTTGAGGGACCATTCTCCCAGGCGAGAGGCCCCCCTGCTCAGAGAGTCTGCTTCCAGATTCTCCGCTCCCGGAATGTAAACCGCAGAGATGCACGGGACATTGTCCTCAGCCCAAGACAGGAACGACACCTCCCGGAGGGTACTCTTGCTCCGAGTCCCTCCCTGATGATTGATGTAAGCGACCGCAGTCCGGTTGTCAGAGCGAACCTGAACCGGCAGGCCCTGGAGGCGTCAGCTGCGCCAGCACCAACCGAACCGCCCTCAGCTCCAGAACATTGATGGGGGCATGGGCCTCCTGAGGGCCCCATAGCCCCTGGAATTGGAGGGCTCTCCAGTAGCCCCCCCAACCTGACAGGCTGGCATCCGTAGTGACCGTCTCCGAACACGGTGTCAGAAATTATCTGCCCCCCCAGAAGATTCCTCGAGTCCAGCCACACACATAAGGGACCGCCAGACCAGAGGAGATAGAACAAAAACCTGATCCAGAGACAGGGGACTCTTGTCCCAGACCGACAGAAGATGGAGCTGAAGGGGTCTCATGTGAAATTGAGCATAAGGAACTGCCTCAAAGCAGGCCACCATCTGTCCCACGAGCTGCATCCCTTGCCGGATGGATGGATGAGTGCTGGACAGCAAGAAATGAATCAGAGCTTGAAGAGAGTCCACCTTCCGCTGAGGGAGGAAAATCCTGGCCTGAATGGTATCCAGAGTCATACCCAGGAAGGGGGTCACCCGGGACGGGGAGAGTGAGGATTTGGGATAATTGATTACCCAACCGAACATTTCCAGGGTCGCCACCACCGTCCGGGTGTCCAATTCTGCATGTTGGAGTGAATGGGACATAATGAGAAAGTCGTCTAGATAAGGAAGAATTTGAATACCCCGGGCTCTGAGAAGGGCCATCACGCCCGCCAACACCTTGGTGAGCACTCTGGGGGCAGAGGTGAGACCGAAGGGAAGTGCCACAAATTGGTAGTGTTGTTCCTCTACTGCGAACCTGAGGAACCGCTGATGCCCTGGGAAGACCGACACATGAAGGTAAGCATCTTTGATGTCTATGGAAGTCATAAAGTCCCCCGGGGGCAGGGAGATGATAGCGGATCACAGAGTTTCCATGCGAAATGTCTGGACTTGTTGAGAAGTTTTAGGTCCAGGATGGGTCTGATGGAACCATCCTTTTTGGGTACTGTAAAGAGATTGGAATAGTAACACTGACCTCTCTCTCCCGGAGGAACCTGACAAATGACCCCCATGGCCAAGAAGTTTTGTACCGCCAGAACCAGACCCCGAGCTGTCTGAGGATCCATATGAACACGGGACCTGAGGATCCATATGAACACGGGACCTGAGGAATCTGTGAGGAGGCCAGTCCGTGAACTCCAGCTTGTATCCGGAGGAGACGACCTCCAGAATCCAATTGTCTGAGACTTGTTGAGCTCAGACTTGAGCGAAGAGCCGCAGCCGCCCCCCGCAAGGGTGAGGGCGCCCCCTCATTGCTGAGCGGGCTTGGCAGTAGACTTGGGTTTGGCACCCCAGGATCCGGGCTGGGCACAGCCTCTGCCCTTACCCCAAAAATCTCCCCTTTGCCCCGTAAAGGATACCCCCCTGTCTGACCTAGGCCCATGAAAGGAGGGAGTGAAAGACCCGGAGCCCCGAAAGGGTCGCGGCTGCTTTTTGCGTTGGGGTAACTTACCTCCCTTAGCAAAAAGAACAGGCGTAATACCTTAAAGGGGAGCCCCGTGAGCGCCTTCTTAGTGGCATTGTCCGCTGCCCACTGGCGCAACCAGACCGAGCAGCGGATAGATACAGCCAAGGCCGAGTTCCTGCTACACATCCGAATGGTGTCATCTAAGGCAGAAAGAACATAGGTGATGAACATTTCACATTGTGACAAGGCTCTAAATTCAGCACCAGAAGGATCCTCATGGGAGCTGTCCAGAAGTCCCCTGAGCAAGGTCCTAATCGCCACGGCCGTAATAGCGGAAGCACAAACCGGGCGCAAGGCCGAACCCACACAGGCAAAGGCGTGGGAAGCCAGCTGGTCAATACGCCGGTCCTCACTATCCTTCAAGGTAGTGGAATCAGGGGAATGCACCACAGAAGTGTTAGACAACCCCAACAAGGGAATCATCTTGTTCCATGGTAAGGGCCGGCACAGTGGGCGCCACATGCCATCTTTTAGCTGGAGTCTTACGGGCTGCAGAGCTAGCAAGCAGTCTCTCAATGTTGGCCAATCTGGTGTAAACATCGGTTTGAGACTCCTCGCTAGTGTTAATCACACTAGGGGACATAATCAAGCGAGGGGGCATGGGAGATGATACCAAGGGTGCCGACCCAGACACATGTAGCCCAGATTGCCGCACAAGCGCCTGCTGGGCGCAGGGTACACAGACCCGCACATCCTCGCCCACATAGGATGCCCCACACATCACACACATCCGGGCTTGCCCCGAGGGGACCCCGAGCCCAGTATCCTGGGAAGCCTCCATATGGTGAATTAAAGGTCACAATGACTAATGGGAATTACGCTGTGCAGCTACCCGGGATGCCCCCTAATGTCCGCTAGTGGGAGGATTTACAAATTAAGCCCCCAAAATTAATTGTCTACATAGGGGACAGGATCGGGAGAAACCTCTAATTAGGTCGTCCCTCCTGAAAGACACAATCAATTCACATAGTCAGTCTGGCATAACAGTGAATACCATCAATTCAAAGTAACATACAGTGAAATAGTAAAAAGTCCGCTGAGGGCACTCACGGACGCTGTGGAGCATGCAGACAGGCAGGATGTCCATGCAAGATGGCGCTGAACAATGCAGGAGGGGGCTGGCCGGGAACGCAGGGACAAGTAGAGGCAGTCCAGCCTCCAATCAACAGGACGCCAGCATCCGTGACGTCACCGGCCCACCGCAGAGGGCGCGCGGGCCTTTCAAATCCACAGTGACACACACACACACACTGCAAAACTGAGAGAAGAGGAGGAAGGGAGCGCTGAGCCTAAGTGCCAGCGCTCAGTATGTCACAGTCCAAGCACAGTAAAACCATACACAAAAATACAATTCTGTGAAATACTCACCTGTAGAATTGATATTATTTGTATACAGTACGTCCTGCTCCAGATATAGTACTTACACTTGGGTTATACTCCACCAGATGGCGCTGCACTGCAGAGACATGTAAAAACAGGCTCCTCCCGGCCCCTCAAATACCCAGGGACCTCCCACAAATCCCCAGCATTGAAAAGCAGTGAACAAGAAGCCGGGAGAATTAACCGCCAAAACTGGTAACTATAACAATGGTAACAATCACCATACAGGGGATCCAGAATAATGCAAAAATACCACTTTGTGAGTACTCACCTGAAAAATGGGTATTGTTGGTGTGCCACACACCCCGCTTCCCTTCTTAAATATTCATCCATTATTGGGTTAATCCACCGCAGGTGACGTAGTGCAGAGAGGAAGTCTTGTAACGAGCCCCCTTCCGGCCTATATATACCTGGTACCTCCCTTCAATCACCAGTATATTAAAAAAGCAGAAAGACAAGGTACCAGTATTCCACCGGTAACCTCAAAAATCAATTTTGATATAAATAAAAAAGGGCTTCACCACATAAATGCTTCGGTAATACCGAAGAGGGTGGGGGTGAAGCGGGGTGTGTGGCACACCAACAATACCCATTTTTCAGGTGAGTACTCACAAAATGGTATTATTCTTGGTGTGCCACACACCCCGCTTCACTTCTTAAATATTCATCCATTATTGGGACATCCAAAAGCAGTGTCCACAAGGAAAGGACATCTCAAGGCCAGGTGAAGCATAACTTAAATGACTGCAGTCTGCAGAACTTTGCGGCCAAAAACAGCATCCGCTGAGGCCCGCACATCAACTTTGTAAAACTTAGAAAAAGCGTGAACAGAAGACCAGGTGGCGGCCTTACAAACCTGTTCAACAGAAGCTTGGTGCTGAAATGCCCAAGACGCCCCAACAGCGCGAGTGGAATGAGCAGTGATACGAAAAGGGGGAACTCTTCCCTTAGCCGAATAGGCCGCAGTAACGGCCTGACATATCCACTTGCTAATGGCAGATTTGGCTGGTGCCAAACCCTTCTTAGGCCCATGGGGCACAACAAAAAAGGAATCCGTCCTACGAAAAGGAGACGTGATAATCAAGTAGTACTTAACACAGCGTACTACATCCAAACAATGCAAAACCCTCTCTTTGTCATTCTTAGGATTAGGACACAAGGAGGGAAGAATATCTTGGTTCAAATGAAAAGCAGAAACAAGGAAGAAAGTCTGGCTTTAACCGGAGGACCACTTTATCCTGATGCCTCTCAAAGTAAGGCGCCTGGATAGACAAGGCCGCCAACTCCGAGACACGCCGGACCGAAGTGATCGCTACCAAGAAGACAATCTTCTGAGTCAGGGTAGACAAAGCAATATCTTGCAAAGGCTCAAAAGGAGGAGCCTGAAGAGCAGAAAGACCCAAATTCAAATCCCAAACAGGGAGTAATGGTTTCCTGGGAGGCCGCACATGCGTAACCCCCTGGAAAAAAGTCTTAACTAAAGGTTTAAGCGCAACACGCTTCTGAAAAAGGATAGATAAGGCAGAGACCTGCCCTTTCAACGTACTTAGCTGGAGACCAGAGTCCAGCCCTGATTGTAAAAACTCCAGAATCCTGGAGACCGAAAAGACCCTACAAGGAAAAGATCTTATCTCACACCAAGCGATATAGGCTTTCCAAGTCCTATAGTAGGTGATGGAAGAAGACCTCTTCCGGGCACTGATCAGAGTCTTAATGACTGAATCAGAAAGACCCTCCTCCTTCAGGATGGAGGTTTCAGCAGCCAGGCCATCAAACCCAGCGCTGGTAAATTGGGGTAACACAATTGACCCTGAGTGAGCAGATCAGGCCGAAGAGGCAGAACGAACTGGTCCACTGCCAGCCGAACGATGTCTGCGAACCTCACTCGTCTTGGCCACCTTGGGGCCACGAGAACGGCGTACACCCTTTCCAGAGCCAACTTCTGAAGAACCCTGCCCAGCATGGGCATCGGAGGAAACAGGTATAGAAATCCTAGAACTCCCCAGATCAGGGACATGGCGTCCACTGCCAGAGCCAGAGGATCCTGGGAGAGCGACACGAAGTTCGGGAACCTGTGATAGTGATGAGGGGCCAACAGGTCCACCTCCGGGGTCTCCCATTGGAGACACAGTAAGCGAACCACCCGAGGATGGAGAGCCTATTCTTCCAGACGGGGAGAGCCCTTGCTCAACCGGCCCACTACCTGTTTCATCACCTCTGGAATGTAAACCGCCGAGAGACAGGGAACATGGAACACTGGCCATGTCCGGATCACGGACACTTCTCTGAGAGTACTCAGACTGCGCGTCCTTCCCTGAAGACCAACGTAAGCAACCGCTGATCGATTGTCTGAACACATCTGGACCAGAAGGCCCAGAGCGTACCGAGTCAGGAGAGCAAGCACCTGACGGATGGTTCTCAGATTCAGAATATTGATGGGTAAGTGGGGCCTTTAAGCTCTCCACTGCCCCTGAAAACGCAGCTCCTTCCAGAATCTGCCCCATCCCGACAGACTGGCGTCCGTGGTGACAATTTTCCAAAGGGGGGTCAGGAAAACCCTGCCCTACACAAGATTGGTCGAGACCAAGTACCACAGGAGGGACTGCCGTACACGGGAGGACAACTGGAAGGACTGATCCAGTGACTGAGGTTGCTGGTCCTAACACGCTAACAGAAATAGCTGAAGCGTTCTCGTGTGAATTTGGGCAAAAGAAAGACACACTCCGTCTTGATGAGAGTTCAGGCCGGGATGAACCGACCCATGAACGGACCGTGAAGGAGGGTGAGACTCGAATTTCAGGTCGTAACCGGGCGACACTACCTCCTGGATCCATCTGCCTGGAACCACTTGGTTCCATTGGTAGAAATGTCGCAATAGTCCCCCCACTCGCACGGGTGAGGGCAGCCCCTCATTGCTGAGTGAGCTTATCAGCAGGTTTGGGCTTGGTGCCCCAGGACTGAGTGGGCCGGCCACGGCCCCTCCCCCGAGTCCAACCTGCGCCACTGGTAGCGGGAAAGGACGCACCCCTGCCCGCTCTGAATCCTCGAAAGGAAGGCCTACCGGAACTTGCCCCCCTGAAGGGGCCACGGGGCCTCTTGCGTTGTGGCATCTTACCACCCTTTGCGACAGAATCAATTTTCTCCTCGAACAGACGCAACCCCAAAAAGGGGAGAGCTGTGAGCACCTTTTTGGAAGCCGTGTCCGCTGACCACTGACGCAGCCATACTGACCTGCGAATAGCCACCAGCATAGCTGCTGCCCTGCTACTCATAGTCAGCGCATCGTCCTGAGCAGCCAGGACATAAGCCACAAAAGATTCACACTGCTAAAGCGCAGTGAACTGTTTGCAAGCGGGATTAACATCCTCATATAGCCCCTGAATTAAGGACTTAATTGCCAATAGCAGAAGGGCTGAAGCACATACCGGGCGCAACGCTGACCCGGAATAGATAAAACCATGTCGAGCGTATTGGTCAATCCGACGATCTTCCCCATCTTTAGGGACAGTGGTCTCAGCAGATTGTACTATAGTCGAGCTGGAGAGCCCTAGTACAGGGGTATCGACGTCAGGAGGGACAGACCAAAGGCTTCACCAATTCTGGTGGAAAAGGATAACGCATTTCCCAACTGGAAGAAATTCCAGATAACCGCGTGGGATGTTCCCATTCCTTAAGAACCACCCTCTCAAAGTGGTGTTGTCTGGGAAAAACCAAACGCGGCTGAGGCTCCTTAAACAACTGACCCTTCGGCGGGGCGGCCGCCTCAGGCGTATCTAAACTCAAAATTTTAAACATTTGAGCCAGAATGGAGGGGGTGTCAAAAACAACCCCCTCTGACCAATCGCCAATCTCATCAGCCACAAGCTGACCTGTCAGCTCATCTGACTCCGACGGGAATTCATCCTCGTCCGGGGATCCATCGGACCATTCCACAGGTTCACAAAACTGGTCCTGTGGAGCCGAAGGTACCGGAGCCAGGTGCCTTCGTTTTGCAGCGGCCTTTAACGCTGCTTTAACGGGCATTACTTTCCGGGGGCTGGGCTGTGCTGCCGCCTCGGAATGCGAATCCCCACTTTTGACAGTGTCATGCGGGGTCCGGAATAGAGAGGGAGAGGTAGGAGATGATGAAGGATGTGATGGCCCCGCAGCCGAAGCAACGGACTGGCGCGCAATAGTCTGTTTTGCACAAGGGATGCAAATAAAGACATCATCAGCTGGGAGTGGAACCCCACAACCTACGCACCCCCCGAACGGCTCAGCAGAACCGTTTCCGGAAATTACGGAAGCCTCCATATGGTGATTTATGGTATTCGCAATACTGGGACTTTTAAGGCATAAGCCAACCCGGGATGCCCCTTTATTAGTAATGTCCCGGAAGGGAGGATTTTTTATTTTTTTTTTTTATTTTTTTTTTAAGTTAAGGTCCCCTTTAATAAACTATATATATATATATATATATATATATATATATATATATATATATATATATTTATATATAATCTATGTATATATATATTCAAATAGATATCCCAATAATTAGCCAGGCACATAGAGCCGGAGGGCCACCATCAGCAGGGATCCCAGGATCTGCAAGGAAAAACCATCAGATCCTCACATGTGTATAAACAAACATATAAGCATGGCACCAAAGTGCCCTTAAATCACGCCCCCTTAATACAGAGTGACTCCCCACTATATTACTGCAAGGAATGCATTCCCCATTTAACGGCCCCAACGGGAGGGGCCGCTTACCTGGTCAGCGAGGCAGCAGCCGGAACAAGACTGCAGCCAGCAGCCAGCACGGAAGACAAAGTGCGGCCGTGCGCCCATGCGACTTCCTGCATTGAAGGAAGCAAAACGCTGGGCCCGCCGCAGACGCCGCATGACGTCGGCGCCGCGTCAGCGGGACCCGCCCCCCCCTACGCCGATCAGCTGGAAATCATTCTCAGCTGGGCCACTACACGTGCGCCCAGGCGGCGGAGGGTAAAGACCGCATGGCGCTGTTCAAATGAATACATAAAATGCCAGGCGGGGAGAGGGGAGAGGAGAGGGGGTAGGGGGCCACAAAGCAACAGTCTGCAAGAGAAGTGGCCAGCCCCTACCCAGCGCAGCCTGCCCTTAAAGCAGACCAAAAATATACACATGCTGAATACAGTGAATGCATAATCATGAACACACACACGTTAAAATGCAGTGATACAAGTGAAACACACATACTAAAAGCACACCCTCACACCCCCCCCCCCCCATAGTGAAGGGAGAAGGGACCGTAACGGGAGAGAAAGGGGCTACGGGGACCCTCGGGACAGGGGCATCCCATTTCCGGATCACCATGTCGGATAGCCGCATTGCCCCACGCATGAGGTCGAGCGGTAGGAGATAAGCTCCTAGGCACTTAAAGTGCCATCTACCATTTGCCCGGTGAGCAGCCTAGGCTGGGAGGCTTCCATTCCACCATAAAGGTATACAAACTCAAACCAGGCAGAAATAGACCAAAAGGGGGGTGGCGGGGTAAGAATACCCCGGCCTACCTGTAAGCAGGAGACTTTCATCTTCTGACTTGTCAGCAAGCAGAGAGAAAAAATACTGGTGATTGAAGGGAGGTACCAGGTATATATAGGCCGGAAGGGGGCTCGTTACAAGACTTCCTCTCTGCACTACGTCACCTGCGGTGGATTAACCCAATAATGGATGAATATTTAAGAAGTGAAGCGGGGTGTGTGGCACACCAAGAATAACCAGGGTGGGGTGGAGCAGGACGTACTGTATACAAATAATATCAATTCTACAGGTGAGTATTTCACAGAATTGTATTATTCTTAGTATACAGTACGTCCTGCTCCAGATATAGTACTTACACTTGGGACATCCAATAGCAGTGTCCATAAAGTAGGGTGGGATCCCCAACAAAAACGACAACAGCAGACAGTTTAAAACCACTGTCACCTGCATAACCAGGCCAAGACAGCATGAGCTGAGGCCCTAACATCAACCTTGTAAAACTTTGCAAAGGTATGAACAGAAGGCCAAGGTAGTGGCCTAGCAAACCAGTTCAACAGAAGCTTGGTGCTGAAAAGCCCAAGAGGCATCAAAGCACGAGTAGAGTAAGAATCAACAAGAAACCAAAAGAGAAATGATCCTGCACCGCTCTAAGTGAAAAGATGGGTGCTGGCAAGGGGCTGGCTTTCTGCCATCTAAGTAATATTATCCTTATTAATATTATCCTGATGAAGTGGTGAGGGGATCACCACGCAACGCGTCGTGGGTGTGCTCTGCGGGACGGCTCATTATCCGGTGATGTACTAAAATTATATTGTTATTAGTTCCCGGTTTACCTTAAAAATTCATGTATTTGTAATAGATAATTAGGCACTGCATTACTTATAGCACCTCGTGGCATGGAATAGCCAATTAGCACTTGACACTTTACTGCACCAGTCACTTTTTATGGGGATTTAGCACATATATGAAGAGGGAGTTGTTTTTATAGCTGTATTTGGAGTGTGTATTGTGTAAATATTAATTGACATTATTGTTCACATTTTCACTGTTTGTATCCTTTTTATATTACTTAATTGCATGAATTGTATTGTGTGAGGGAACATTATATTACTCCTGGAACAATATCAACTATTAGATATCCGTCCTGCCCCAATTTTATTGGGGCTTTTTACTCATGTTTTTTAAATGTATGTTTTATATGTTTGTCTGGTAGAACTTGGGTCTATTAAATTAATTGATTAATAAATAAAGGATTACAAATTCATTTAGTATCTTATGGTGTGCGGCACATTCTATTGGGGTAGAATTGGTTTCTATGGTTATCTGGTAACCCACAGATAATATTACTTAGAGTAAGAATCAAAGCGAAAAGGAAGATTCTTCCCCTTGATGGAATAGGCCTGAGTAACAGCCTGACGAATCCAATTGCTAACAGTAGACTTGGCAGAAGCCAAAAAACCCTTCCAAGGACCAGAAGGAACATCCATTCAAGTAATAACCAGGGCCAAAGCCGCCCAACTCCCCGAGAGCAGACGAGATCGGGCACATTCAGGATGTAGTGACCATAAGGACACAGTGACTACCAAGGAAAAAAAAACTTCCAGCACCTGTTCAAGGAATGCAGAACCCTTTCCTCAGCGTTGCTAGGAATAAGGCACAGCAGGAAGAACAATATCTCGAATCAATGAACATAAGACACCACCTGATGCGGAGAGTCCGGCTTCAGGAGGAACACCACCTTATCCTGGTGTATCTCAAAGAATGGGGGCTAGGTAGACAGAGCCGCCCGCCAACACACGCCTGACCAAGGTAACAGTCACCAGAAGGACAACCTTGAGGGTAACAGCAGCCAGACAGCATCCTGAATAGGACCAAAGGGAAAAACCCCTGCAAGCAGACAGAATAAAATTCAAATTCAAATCCCAGCAGGGACCATAGGATTACATGGGGGACGCACATGAGTACCCCCTGAAAGAAGTCTTAACCAAGGAAGACTGAACAAGAGACTACTAAGGCAAGGTGGACAGGGCGGAACCTGACCCATCAGAGTACTGAGTTGGAGAACCAACTCCAACTCATGCTGAAACAGCTCTAGAACCCTGGGAACTGAGAATGCCCAACAGGGAAGAGACCTAGACTCACACCAATCAATATGGGTATGCCATACCCTATAACAGATGGAAGAAGAAGAGGAAGAAGCTTGCTCCTAGTCTTCCCATAGTCTCAATCACAGATAAGCCTGTCTCCATCAAGATGGATGTTTCAGCAGTCAGGCCGACTAGGCCAGAGTCTGTAGAATGGGGTGACGTAAAGGGGCCCTGAGTGAGCAGAGCTGGAACTCCTGGCAAAAGGTACAGAAAACTACTGCCCTCGGTACCATGTTTGCAAACCACACTCTACTAGGGCACCTGGGGACACCAGAATCACTGGTCCCCTTACCAGAGCAATCTTGCGCAGAACCCTGCCTAGCAGGGGGAATGGAGAAAAGACATACAGAACCGAACGTCCAGTCATGACGTTACTAAGGCATCCGGACCACTGCCAGAGGATCCTGGGACAGGGAAACAAAGGCCGAGAGCTTGTGATAGTGACGGAACACAAACAGATCCACAACTGGTTGGACCCCATAGTGACACAGGGATTAGCACATCCTGTCGCAGAGGGACTCCACCGGAGCGAATATCACTGATATGCAGGGAACATTGTCTCCACCCAGATTAGGATCATAGACACTTCCTGGAGGGTCCTCCAGCTCCAGGTCCCTCCCAATGATTAATGTAGGACACGGTCGTAAGACAGACTGGCAGGCCCAGAAGAGAAGTAGTCAAGCGAGATAGAACCAAACTGAAAACGCTCACGGTTTCAAACATCAATAGGCGTAAGGACCTTCTAAGGGCCCCACCTCCCCCAGAATCGCAGGGAATTTCAGAAGAAACCCTCCCCCTTCAACCTGATAGGTTGGCATCCATGGTGACCGTTTCCAGGAATGGGCAAGAAGGAACTGCCCCCAGACAGGTTCCTTGAGTTCATCCACTCCAAGAGAAACCTTCTTACCAGGTGGGAAGGCCCACAGACCCTGCTCCAGGGATGCTGGATCCCTGTCCTGTATTAACAAAAGAAGTCGCAGAAGGGCCCAAGGGGAACCGAGCATAAGGGACCTCTTCCGAGCAAGCCACCAACGGGCCCACCAGCTGCATCCCTGCCTGGTGAAGGGACGGGGACAGCAATGAGGGACTGAGCCCATGCGACCAGATTGTCCACTTTATTGCTGAGAAGGGAAGATTCTCGTTTGAACCTAATCCAGATTCATTCCTAGTAATGGAGTTACCAATTAAGGGGACAATGAGGACTTGGGGTGAATAATCACCCATCCAAATGACACCCAATGGACACCATCAGCCGGGTATCCAACTTAGCCTGACGTAGAGACTGGTAAGTGAAAGGACGTCCAGGTAGGTCATCGCGTGGACGCCCCTTGGTCTCATCAGAGACATCACCCCCGTCAGCACCTGGGTGAGCACTCTGGGAGCTGAAGAGAGGCCAGATAACAAGGCCACAATTAGCAGTGTTGGACTTCCAACACGAACCTGAAGAGCCTCGGTGTCCTGAAGGCACAGGGATGTGAACATAAGCATCTTAGAGCTCCACAGACGGCAAGAAGCCCCCGGGGCGCAAGGTGCTGATGGCCCATCTCAGAGTTTCCATGCAGAAACTGCCTGTAATTGGAGAATTGCTGTGAATCCAGAATGGGCCAGCCTGACCCATCCTTTTGGGGGACTGTGGAAAAGTTGGTGTAGCGGCCCCTGCCTCTGCCTGTTAAGGGCAATCTGCAAGTGACCCTCAGACCTCGCAGGCCTTGCATGGCCTGTGCCAGCAACTGAACAGCGGCAGGGACCAGGAGTACCTGGGACCTGATAAAACTGGGGAAGGCCGCGCAGCAAACTCTATCTTGTATCCGGAGGACACACTCTCCTGAATCCACCAGTATGAGGTGTAAAGCCTCCTGACAAGAGCAAAGTGCCGCAGCCATCCCCTCACCCAGACGGGCGAGGGCGCCCCATCACGCTTGAGGGGGATTGGCGGAAGATTTAGGCTTAGCCCCGCCGGAGGGGCCAGAGCGTTGTCTGCTGCTCCCGGGGCCGGAGTCTGTGCGAGCCCCCACGAAGGACACCCCTGGTTCTTGTTTAACACTAAGGAAGGGGGAAATAGGGGTGCCCCTGCCCCGAGGGGGCCTAGACGGCCGCCTGCGTTGGGGTGACTTACCCTTTTTACCAAACAGGTCTAGACGGGCCCCAAACAAGCGTAGCCCTCTAAAGGGAAGCCCAGTAAGAGTCTTTTTAGTAGCATCGTCAGCACCCCACTGTCGCAGCCAAACCAAGCGACGTATAGCCACCGCAAGGGCAGAAGTTCTTGCACACATTCTAATGGTGTCGTCCAACGCTAATAGGATAAATTTTACAAACACATCACAGTTGGAGAGTGCATTAAACACATCCCAGGGGAGATTATCAGAGTGATGATCAAGCATCTTTCTGACGAGGGTTCTAGCGGCCACTACAGTAATAGCCGCGGCACAGACCGGGCGCAACGCCGTCCCTGCACAAGAAAAGGCGTGGGAGACCAGCAGCTCAATGTGCCGTCCTCAGCATCCCGAAGGGCATTATGAGCAGGGGCTGTAATAAAGGGGGGGTTAGGAACCCCTATGATCGGGGCATCCACCACGGGGGGGGGGGGGATGACCAGCAATTAACCACCTCAGGGGGAAAAGGGGTATTTCCTATACCAGTCCCCTGGGACCCCTGAAAGTTTACTGGGGCATTCCCATTCCTTGAGGACAAGAGCATGGAAGTGAGCCTGTTCTAGGAATTCAAAACCTGCTGTTGCTGTATGGAAACGCTCCCCTCTCGGCTTGGAAGCTTCACCAGGGAGAGAGATAGACAGAGCCTTAAAGACCTTAATCAACAAATCGTCAGTGTCATACTGGGCCCAGTATTCAGGTCCAGAATCGTCCTGACTCCTCGGCCTCTCATCAGATGAGCCCGAGTATAGCTCTCCATCAGAAGGGGAATAGTCACACGAAGTAGAAAACTCCTCAGTTCCCATAGGAAAAAACAGAAACAGGAGACGTCAAGTGCTGCTTCTTACCAGGGGCCTTGCGCTCTGACAACCTCGCAAAGATCTATTCAGCCGTGGGCAGTCTGGAAGACACAACAGGCTGCAACTCCCCCTTTGTATGCGACTCAGCAGGAGTGAGATTTAAGCATGGGGAAATAGGTGAAATGAAGCGAGGTGCAGCCACTGGCAGGCCTGATTGCAGAGCCAGTGCTTGCTCGGCACAGGGTCCGCAGACCCGTGCCCTGTCAGCATCAGCATGGGGTTGTCCACACGCTATACACAGCCGGTCTTGTCCCAGAGGGACCCCGGTCACACTATTCTGAGACGCCTCCATATGGTGATTAAGGCACAATATGCCAGTAGGGATTTACACTATAAGCAACCCTGGATGCCCCAAAGACCCGGGAGAATTTTACAAGGCCCGCTATAAATTTACACCGGGCCGGGAGAAGCCAATGGTGTTCACCGGTCTGAAAGACACAAAGAGAAGAAAATGGTGTCAGAACCAAGAAAACTATAATGAGAATAAGCCGCCCGCGAGGGCACTTACAGTACCACGGTAAGCAGGAGCATCCCACGCGTCACACGCAGACAAAATGGTGCCGTGTACCTTGAAGGGCGGGCCAGCGTTCCGTGACGTGGAGCGCCCCAAAACAGACCCCGCCCTCCCGAAGAGCGCGAAGTCCAACAACAGCCAATGAGGACACGTAGGTGTTGAGGTAACGCCGCCGCCTGGCGCGGAGCCTTCAACTAAGGAAAGAAGCGCGTGCGGCGGCAGTCATGCAAGTAAAATACATAGAAAGGGCACGGCGGCTGACACCATATCTATAAAAGTCCAAAGACAGACAAAGGCCATATACGTGTAAGGATCCAATACAGACCACACAGGCACACCCCCCCTTTTCTTTCCCCCCCTACACGGGGCAAGGGGCAGTAATGCGAGAGGGGCATCCCATAGAGGCTCACCATCAGCCTACACCGCCTACCCTTTGGTGGGGGACTGCGGAGGAGCAGCGCTCCGTAAGCACGTGTGGTGCTGCCTACCTTCACCCGACCAGCGCAGCCCAGGGTGGGAGGCACAACACATCGAGGACGGGTGGGAATAGTCCAACAGGGCCGCAGGCTTTAATAGCCCCGCTCGCCTGCGAGAGAGTGATACTTAATGTCTTCGCAGTCAGCACTGCAGAGAAATCTGGAGATTTGTGGGAGGTACCCGGGTATTTGAGGGGCCGGGAGGAGCCTGTTTTGCATGTCTCTGCAGTGCAGCGCCATCTGGCGGAGGATAACCCAAGTGTAAGTACTATATCTGGAGCAGGACGCACTGTAAACTAAGAATACACGGACATCCCCCTCCCCCCCCCCCCCCCGACTAACTGGGCACACTGGAGAAGGGGGGTAATAAGCCCATAGTCACATTTGGGACATGTGATGAGGGCATAAAGCGGACGGGGCATCCCATATCAGGCTCACCGACCTGTGCCGCCTATCCTTTGGTGGGGGATTTGCGGCGGAGCAGAGCTCCATTAACACCACCTCTAAGCGGTTTTCCTGACAAAGGCTCTTGGCAAGCCGAAACGTTGAAGGGTTTGTGACTTCCTTATCCACCTGGTGTCTCTACCTGTAAGTTTGTTCCTACCTTGTTCATTGCCTCTTGCATATAGCATTGTACTGTATTGTTTATGGGACTATATGAATCTAAATTGACCGTGGCCACTTATTAATTGATTTTCATATACTACAGCCTTTTCTGGACTACTAATTGACTTACTACTAATAATAGCAGCCATGGTAGAGTTACACCAGATCTTTGTACACTAAGCGGTCTTTATGATGTATATATTACTATGTCTGTTTACACCTGTCTGTATATACATCTTTTTGGCATTAAAAAGACTATTTCATTGGAATACAGTCACGTTTCCTGGGTGCTCAATCTTCCCCTTCTCGTGTATATTTATAGTATTCTAGATGTGTAAGGTGTAGGCACATTGAGGATCTTTTGAACCCCAATCAATTTATATCTTTGAATTTGATCTACTTTTCTCTAATTTTAAGTGTGCATCAACCAATAATCAATGCTGATGATGGTCACTGCCGCAGGCCGCCCCACCATGCTGCCGATCACAGTCCCAGGCCACCTCTGGATGGCAGCCGCCATCCTCTCCTTGCAAATGCCAGGTCGCCACCCACCTGTTGTCCCAGTGAAATGCCTGGTCGCTTTCCGTGTGTCGCCCCGCCGAGATGTCTGGTTGCTGTCCACCTATCATCCGCAGAGATGCCGGTAAGCCTCC
Organism: Gastrophryne carolinensis; assembly: GCA_027917425.1. Lineage (NCBI taxonomy): Eukaryota > Metazoa > Chordata > Amphibia > Anura > Microhylidae > Gastrophryne > Gastrophryne carolinensis. The sequence goes on from CM051238.1 coordinate 209,194,651, forward strand.
CCCACCTGCCAAAATACCACTGCTACAGCGCCACCCACCAGCCTGCATACCCACCTACATAAACATTTGTCTGCATCTCCACCTACCTAACCACCTATCTGCCATCTTGCCCACCTGCCTGTATGCTTGACCACCTTCCAGGTTTCATGCCCATCTACTCATCCACCTACCCACTCGCCTGCCTGCATGCTCACCTACCCACCGGTCTACCTCACTCTCCCAGCCAACCATCCACCTACCTGTCTGGCCATCCACCTTACACTTCCGTCCACGCACCTATATGCCAACTGTCCAGCTACCTTTCCACCCAGCCACCTACCCAACCATCCATTCACCTCTCCCACCTACCTACATGCCTATCATGACCACTTTAACACAAGAAGGGACAAAAAAGTACTGATCAAAGATAAAATTAGGATGGTCATTAAGGTGTTAAAACACATTTCCTTTATTCACGAGACACAGATTTCACATATGCAATAAAAAAGACATTTTTGGGACAGCTTTTTCAATATTTATGTTTCCGTTAAGGGGTTAAAGGACAATTATCTACCTGCTCTTCCTGGCATAGACTGAATATATTTTCATCACAGACAGGTTCTGCCTTTCAGCTGATGTGCTACATTCTCTGCTGCTGAGTGGCCATTACATTGACATTTTTTATACATGAAAACTTGAATCATTTAGTGTTTTGGCTACAGTGTGGGAATGTTTCTCCAGAAGGGCACGAAAAGCCAGAAAATCCTTAAATTGTTTTAATTTATTTTTTGCTTTACAGTATTGCGCATTTCCAATAGGTTTACACCTGGCTCCTATTAATGCTGCTAACAGTTTTAAAGTGAATTAAAAGATAAATCACAAAATATTTTCAACTTCCTTCAAGAATTTAAAACACAAAGCATGGATACATTATCAAGCATTTTCCTAAAAATAGATAGAATGGTTTCTGCAGAATATGAGTATAGCTACTAAACAACTACATGTCTTACAGAGCAAGTCATAAAGACACACACACTACATTACAGAGCTGGTCTTAAATTGCAAACCATACACCGTTACTGAGAAATATTTGCATATACAATGTCAGTCTATATATTCAACACCGCAAAAAGGTGTTTAGGTTCATTATTTTAAATGGCTATTGACCTACAATGAAAAGTAAATATCAAAGTAACTCTGAAAATTTTAAACAAGTTTATATTCACTCACTTCACTTGGAGAAGTGATTCAATTAGCAAATGGGTTAAATTCTCTGCTGTTTAAAAAAAAAATTGAGCTCAAATGATCATGCACAACAAAAAACTCAGAACACATCAGCCTAAACAGTTGTCTCTATTTATACTGCTGCAAGATAAACAGCCACTAAAGCACTACCTATGCTTGGAATAACAGGTAAAGACTTACCACCATGAAGTAGTTGGTCTGAATGTTACAAGCAGTAAGATGACAGAAAAAAGAAAACAGACGTCCAGGAACAAGGTGTTCATATTAAAACAAAACCCTCACTGCATATCAGTGTGAGCACAGTAAATCCCATGAGAAATATAAAAACAATTATTACAGTACTTAAAATAAAAAAAAAAATGAAGCTAGAATTCTTGATGCTACCCTGTGCATCCGAAAGCTGCAAAGCATCGACTAGGATATAAAATGAAAAAACTACAAGCAAAGGACTTGGAATATTCTCAAATGACTTCAGCTCTGTCTCAGATTCAAATGGTTAGCCAGATAGAAAAGGAGGTGAGCTTATTTAATCTCTCTTGAGCAGAACGCCTGTTCTGGGGCTGATGGACTTTGCTAGCAGAATGGGTGGGTTTAGAAACTGATGGATGGAATGATGTAAAAAAAAAAAGAGTTAAAGAAGGGAGGGCTGAAAGAAACACCTATGATTGACAGTTAAACCCATTAATCGCCCCTGAGCAAACATGAAACCCAAACAGCGTCTGATCTAACATAAGTGCATGACAATACTATATTGATTTGATCCATGTGCTACCCCTCTGCAATAAAGTGAAGTCCAGAATTCTATATAATATATGCATGACTACATTTTCCAATGATAACATTCGTTCTAATGTCAAATTCTATTGATGTAGATAAACAAATTGTGATTTCATGAAAGAGTATTGTAATTAAAGTACACCCTTCTGTGAATCAGAGGCTGTCGAGCCAAGTAAAGGCGAATTAAATGAATGATGACTGGTAACATATCTAGTGATTTAGCTCATTCTCAGGCACAGTACCCAGCCTGTAATGTATTCTGCTTAATGTAAAAGGCATGAAACAAGACATTTGGACGGTTCATGCTTACCATGACATTAATACTAGGTTTATAATTTTATAATTGTTAGAAGCAAGTTATTGAATATTACTGCATATAAATAAATTGGTGGAAAAAAACATGTATAGCTTTTCTGTTTATAATCATTTTTATAACGTGGATGTTTGAGTGGACCCATCTTTGCATGTATAGTAACCATATATATATATATATATATATATATCCGTGATATTGGGGTTTACAGTTTCAGCCAATCACATTCTCTTTTTCATCCCGTCCCCCAATCAGCTCAGCAGAGCGGGACGGGCTTGCTGGTCCCTCCCTCCATCCAGCCAGGGTGTCTTATGCAAGTACTGGGAATCGAGAATCGCTCCTTACGCTGTTTATTATGCAGCATCACAGATCAAAGGACCACACCCACTTTTTAAGATGATAAATCATCAGCTGAACCTGAATACCTTAATATCTCGGCCATTTCTTCTTCAATTAAAAAAACGGAAAACAGTTTAGGACAGTGCCAAATGTAGAACGATGTAATGGTGTAACAATTACCTTTGCCAGCAGTAGCACTTTAAAGTTTACTGAAGGCAAACCTGATTGTTGCCCCATTGTCTCGTGCTACATGTTGCACTGTCCTGCCCTGTATTAAGACTCTGTAGTTCCTAAGTTATCTTTAAAATTATTAGAGCATTGAGAGATTCAGAGAAATATTAAGAGAAACAGTGTGAGTGTGAGAGAAGAGCGGGCTTTCAGAGCAGCAGAGAGGCAACCAGGATGTGTGGGCAGAGAGTGGGGGGTGTTTCTGTTCTTGGTCTCCCCATCCCCCTAGGCTCTGCTTTGATGGCCACCAAATAAAAATGATGTGTCTCATCCCTGACTCAGGGATGACCCCGGCTCCCTCTCAGCTTGTGCACAAGCACAGAATTACATTCCACTGTTCTGAATTGCCTGACCACTTTACCCTCTGTGTGTAAGATAGAGAAAGTAAAAGTAAATCATTAAACTGTATACCTCAGCAACAAAAGCTTATTTTTTAAAATGGAAAAAAAGCTACGGACATTGCCAGGTGTAGCCCTACACAAAAAATACAACTCTGTGAAGTACTCACCTGTAGAGTTGGTATTATATGCAGACAGCACGTCCTGCTCCAGACATAGTCCTTACATGTGGGTATACCTCCGCCTTCAGCGCTGTGCACTGCAGATCATGAAGAAAACAAGCTCCTCCCGGCCCTACATATACCGAGGGACCTCCCACAAATCCCCAGCATTGAAAAGCAGTGAGAGAAGAAGCCAGGAGGAAAACAACCACCCAGAGACTGGCAATAATATCCAAGATAATAATCACCACACAGGGGATCCAGAACAAGGTGAATCAGGGTGGGGTGGAGCAGGACGTGCTGTCTGCATATAATACCAACTCTACAGGTGAGTACTTCACAGAGTTGTATTATTCTAAGCAGACAGCATGTCCTGCTCCAGACATAGTCCTTACATGTGGGACATCCAATAGCAGTGTCCATAAGTAGGGTGGGATCCCCATGAAAAAAGGCACAGCCAAACAAAACAGCGCTATCGCCTGTAACCTTGCTACCAGGAGCAACTAGAGCAAAGCTCTAACTTAACTTATGAAGCCTTACAAGGCTAATGAAACACGAGCAGAGAACTAGTCAGCCTGCTCAACAACCAAGTGCATAAGGGCCAAACCAAGCACCGGTATAAGAAATCCAAACCAAGAGAGAAGAATGAATCTCCCTTAACAAACAGGCCAGAGTAACAGCCTAACCATGCTACTAACGATAACAGGGTAGCCATGGCAACCATAGAACCTTTCCCGTCAGGGAATACGAACCCTGGTCTCGGCAAGACCAACGTAATACTGAACATGAGCTAACAAGGCTCCTGAAGAGCCAACATGATAATCAGGAGCTCAGAAGGGCAACCAGCCAAGCCAGAGCAGTCCAACAGACTCCCATACTCATGGGAGTAACCAGATCCTGCTGCAAGAAGGATGGTGACATCTATAAGCCCAACGGGCATAGCCCCAACCCTGGACAGGAAGCAGTCCAGAGGTTCCCAACGCCTATTGAGGGATACAGATCCCTTTTAAGCTCAGAGTAAGCAGAACCCCAGTCCAAAGACCAAAGGTTCTGGAATCGAGAAGAATAACAACCCTCCGCCTGGACTCAAGCTTGGTGCAAGGCGGACACATCCTCACCAGACGAGCTGTAAAAAATACAAAAAGGACTAGGCTAAGAAAGCCGTCTCCTATGGCACGCCCCAGACTGAGGCACCCGCCCCGAAGGAGTCATCTGAGGCAGGGAACAGTTCAGACAAGAACCTGAATAAGACCCAGGGAAACCCTTAGCAGGGCAACAGGATAAGCAACCCCCCTCAAGGGAGCTTAGAATTCTCTGGGGAATGCGTCTGAGCCACCCCTGAGGAAAGCTCAACGCCGAAGCTTGAAACTAGTCTCTACCCAGGCCAAACAGGGCGAGCCCTGGAACCTCTCAAGGAACTGAGTTGGGAGACCAACTCCAGCCATGCCATAAGAACTCTAGTACCCATGGGGAAACCTCATTCCATAGGGAATAGAGAGCTAGTCCCAGCCATCCAACTAGGACACCAACTCCCAACATAGCTGTTAGAAAAGGGAGAAGAATAAAAAAGGGAGGGATCTAGACCCAACCCTCCAAAAAGAAGAGACACCCAGAGGGAACATTTCTGATAGGGTGAATAACGATCGTCCAAACCCTGAGAAGGGAATGACGTAGTAAGGAGCCTAACTAGGCGTAACAGCCCACATGAGAGGGCACACAGTACAACTGTCTCCAGCAGAAAAATGCGAACCAAACCACACAGGGCCACTCATGGCCCCCAGTGCAACAGTTCACCCTTGCCACAGCAAGCCTGTGCAGAACCCCACCTAGCAGGGTGTAAGAAGGGTCAGACAAAGGGTAGAATACCCGGACAAAAGGCCAGACTAGGTCACCGTGACCAAGACCAGAGAGTCCTGGGACAATCACCCAGAGCAACGAATTAGGACCTTAACCAGGACAGAGTCTCTGTAACAGTCACAGGGCCACGGCCCCAACCAGTAGGCTCATTGAGACACTAGGGAAGGTCCTCCCAGCACAGTAGGACAGCCAACGAGCCAATACCAATGAAGCGCAAGGAGTGTAAAAAACCTCCACTGGATCAGAACCAGACCCTACAAGAAGGGTCAACCTGTTCTGAGACCTTCTCGGATAAAAGCTGGAACAGGCCACTGACCAGACAGACCAAGAGTCCTCAAGAGACAAGGCTTAAGGGAAACAGACCAGCAAGCTAGAGCCCAACAAGGCACAATGTGATGACCTACCAATGGTATGAAAATGGGCCCCCCTAAAGGGGACCCCCTTAGGTACCTCAGGGAATTGCATAAGGAATAGAACCCCTTTAGTGACCCTGCCAGACCTGGTCCCCATGGCGACCATCTACAGGGATAGCAAGAAGGAAGTAATGGCATCATCAACTTCCATGAGTAGACCAACCAGAAGAGAACCCCCATAAAAACAGGGGGAACGTACTGATCTATTTCCAGGGGTGTTGGAACCCCATCCAGGATAAGTAACCCAAGGTGCCGCAGGCCCCAGGGGCATCTGGGAAAAGGAACAGCCTCGGGCCGCCAGCAATAGGCCCACCAGCCGCAAGGTGAATGTAATGAGATTACCCAGGGGGCAAGGCCCCTTCCATACCAAGGCACCCAAATCAGAAGGGGGAGTTGAACCTGGACCCATCTAAATGCCACCCCGTAGGGGGGAGTATGAATCAGATTACACCAAGTAATAGATGTGCCTAAGCACCAATCCAAAAGACTCCAAGAAAGCCCCAAGTCAAAGTAGAAACTAGTGCGGACAGCACCGGTGAATGAGCATGAAAGCGCTCCCATGCTCGCCTTGGCGAGCCATCTGGGAACAGGGGAGGGACCCCAGACAAGACCCTAATATAAAGAATGGTCCTGTAACCTGGTTGGAAAAAAAGGACTAGGCGTCCAGAAGGAACAAGGGACCGAAGGGGAAAAAGTATCCTTGCAGGCATCAAGAGGTTCACTTGACAAGGGCGTCTGCGGCCCAACAGAAGGATACCAAGTAGGCAGAGCCCGTGGAACCTAGATGCCTAGTCTAGACCGCCGGATCTGGGCAGACTGCGTCATCCCCGGGGGAAGAGCAGAGTGAATGCAATTATCAGCCAAGGCCAACCTAAAAGAAGGCCCAGACCCTCCAGGCCAAACTCAACCTGTGTCCAATCACTAAAGGATACAACGGGGGCTAGAATACCCCTGGCTAATTTTGAAGGGAACTGCCCAAAACACTCCATTCTTTCAAAAACCACATCCAGGAAGGCCATCACCTGCCATCACCCGAACGAAGCATGGGATCCTGCCATAAGAGCCAAGTGCTGTGGCAGTTCCCTCGCCCGCAGGGCGAGGGCGTCCCTTCATGCTTGTGAGGTTTTGGCAGACTTTGGTTTTGACCTGCCAGAGGTCCCAGGGCGATACCTGCCTCCCCTGGAACGAGCTTCCACTCCAAAAAGTTGGAAGCACACTTCTGGCTCTCTTTTAACAGAAACATAAGGAGGGGGCGAGGGGTCCCTGCCCCTGGGCTGCCTGGCTGACCGTCTGCGCGAGGGCGCCTTACCCTTTTTGCCAAAAAGGTCCAACCTGGCCCCGAATAAGCAACGTCCTCGAAAGGGAATAGCAGTAAGAACCTTTTTAGTGTCATTGTCAGCCCCCCACTGTCGCAGCCAAAGCAGGCGCCAAATGGCCACCACAAGGGTCATGATCCTGATCCAAGAATTCCAGGCGCGGCGTCGCCGTGTGGAAACTCTCCCTCTTGGGCTTGGGAGACTCTCCCGGGAAAAGAGATATGGACAGCACTTCAAAAATCTTATTGAGTAACTCATCAGTTTCACACAGGCCCCAGGACTCCGGGCCAGAACCGTTGCGGTTCCAAGACAACTCATCTGAAGAACTGGACCCTGAGAACAGATCACCATCCTCGGACTGATCAAGATCCTGCATAGCGGCAGGTTCTTCGGTTTCAGTGGAAAACCTATCGCTAGGTTGCGTCAGGGATCGTTTCTTCCCAGCGCCCAAGCCTGACATAATATGCTCCGCGGTGGGAAGCTTGCGCGACACTACTTGCTGGTCATCCCCGCTCAAGTGCGACTCATCAGAAGCGAGATTCAAGTCCGGGGAGACAGGTGTATTGAAGCGAGGTGCAGCTACTGGTAAGCCGGATTGCAGGGCCAGCGCTTATTCAGCACACGGTCCGCAGACCAGTGCTCTGTCAGGGTCAGCGTGGGGTTGTCTACACATGGTACACAGCCGGTCTTGTCCCCGACCCCTATACCAGTTCACAAGGCTGGGGGAGGTGGCAAGTCACCTGTGACTAGCGGGTGACTTGCCATTAACCCCTGGCACCCCCATTACCTGCCTCCCCAAAGCCCAGGGGGGGGGCAGAAGAGCCCGGGCCCACGGGCTATGCGGGCTTGTAGCCTGCAGGGCCAGGGGCCACAAAAGCTGGCCCCTGTGCCCTGTTTCTACAAGCCCTGCATAGCTGGTCCCAGGCTGGTTACTTTGGGTAAGGGGGACCCCATGTCAATTTTTTGTGGGATTTTTAACCCTTAAAAATCCCCTCAAAAAATGGGGTCCCCCCCCCGGGAAGGGGGACCCTATGACATTTTTTTTTCTCGATTTAACCCTTTGTAGTGTGGATGGTAGTTGTATTTTATTTGTAAATGTTATAAAGTACTTGTTTCAGTTAGGGGGGTCTCCTGGGCAGGAACGGGGGGCTACCGATAAATATGTGGTACCGTTCTAATCGGTAGAAATGGGGCTTTCACATGCAATACAGTTTTCCTTAATAAAATAATTTTTTTATTTAAAATAAAGGAGTCAATTTTGTAAAAATGTATTTATTTATTTTTTACTTAATATAATATTGTAAAAAACAAAATAAAAAATAAAATTTACAAACAAGACATTTCTTGTTAAAGCCTAAACGCTGCTGCAGAAAATATATATATAATTTTCCTGAAAATTCCAGCAAAAATGGCGCAAAACATGGTGCAAAATGGGGAAAAATGACCTGTCAACAGAGGGTGACAAAATCTCAAGTAGGCTGGCAATTAAAATGGTTAAAGGTAGCTATGCATGTTGGGTAATGTTCTGTTCGGGGGACCTTGCGCTTTCAGATTTAGCTTGTTTTTTTCTGGTATTTATATTTTAGGAAAAGGTGTTTTTTATTCAGCTTTTTTATACATTTTTTAGGGAAACCCTGCGCAACCAAAGAATTCTTTGAGGGATTAATTCCAGAAAGATGAGCCCACTACAACAAGTTGGGTACGCTTAGAAAGCTTAACATGTGTACTTTCAGGTAATATATGGTTTATGGGGGATATTCCAAATGTAAAGGGTTGTTTTGGTTGAAAAATCGCAAGGTGCGCACTTTGCCTGCAGAGCTGAAATTTTCAAGTAAAATCACTGTTACGCACATGCTTTACTTTGGGGTGTTTGGCAACTCTTCCCTTGACAGTAGCTATGCATGTTGGGTATCGTTCTGTTCGGGGGATGTTGCTTTTTCAGATTAATCTTGTTTTTTCTTGTTTGCACATAGTTTTTTAGAAAAATGTGGCTTTGATTCTGCTTTTTTATCCTTTTTTTAGGGAAACTCTTTGCAACCAAAGAATACATTGAGGGATTACTTCCAGAAAACTATGGGCACATCAACAAGCCTGGTACGTCTAGAAAGCTTGAGGTGTGTACTTAGAGAATATATAGTTTGTTGGGGGTACTTTAAATGTAAAGGGTTGTTTTTATGGAAAAACTGCAAGGTGCGCATATTGCATTGCATAGTTGTATTTTATCTGAAAATTCCCTAAAGCGCTATTTCAGTTTGGGGGGAGTCTCCTGGGCAGAAAAGGGTGTCTACCGATACATATGTGGTATCGCTGTAACTGGGAGGAATTGGGATTTCACACGCAATAAGATTTTATTGAAAAACTTACATTTTTTATTACAAAAAAAACTACAAATTGTAAAAATGTATTTTTTTTTTCACATATTTCACCCAAATACACCTACAAAATTACAAATAAGACATTTCATGTTAAAGCCCAGACTCTGCTGAAAAAATACCATTTTGTGAAATACTCACCTGTAAAATGGGTATTATAAGTATGTCACACACCCCGCTTCAAGATATCCATAACATGTGGGTAATACCGACCTGAAGAGGGCGTTCCTGCAGAGATGATAGCAAAAAGAAAGCCCCTCCCTGATCCATAAATACCTGGGACCTCCCACTCATTACCCAGTATAAAGAAGCAGTAAGGTAAGGGACCAGGAAGAGGCAAATATAAGTCAAAACAACGCAAAGTTCACAATATAAAGGATCCAGAATACAAGAATACCCATTTTACAGGTGAGTATTTCACAAAATGGTATTATTCTAAGTATGTCACACACCCCGCTTCAAGATATCCAAAACATGTGGGACATCCAATAGCAGTGTCCATAAAAGGGCGGGGATCCAAAACAAGGCAACAATATACAACTTAAACCACAACAGCTTGCAGAACTTTGCGGCCAAAAACAGCATCCGCTGAGGCCCGAACATCAACCTTGTAAAACTTGGAAAAAGTGTGAACAGAGGACCAAGTAGCGGCCTTGCAAACTTGTTCAACAGAGGCCTGGTGCTGAAAAGCCCAGGACGCTCCAACCGCACGAGTAGAATGAGCAGTGACACGAAAAGGGGGACTCCTCCCCTTGGCAGAATAGGCCCCAATGATGGCCTGACGAATCCATTTACTAATGGAAGATTTGGCAGGAGCCAAACCTTTCCTAGGCCCAAAAGGCACCACAAAAAAAGCATCAGTCTTACGAAAGGAAGACGTAACCACCAGATAATATTTCACAACACGAACTACATCCAAGGAATGCAGCGCCCTTTCCTTGTCGTTGCTGGGATTAGGACATAGAGAAGGCAGAACAATGTCCTGATTCAGATGAAAGGCAGAGACCACCTTAGGAAGAAAATCCGGCTTGAAACGAAAGACAACCTTGTCCTGATGCCTTTCGAAGTACGGAGCTTTAATGGATAAAGCTGCCAACACAGAAACACGCCTAACCGAAGTGATAGCCACCAAAAAGGCCACCTTTTGAGTAAGTGAAGACAAAGCAACCTCATTCAAGGGCTCAAACGGAGGACCCTGAAGAGCAGAAAGAACCAGGTTCAAATCCCAAACTGGAACAAAGGGCTTCCTAGGAGGCCGTACATGCGTAACTCCTTGGAAAAAGGTCTTGACTAAGGGATGAAGTGCAAAGGACCTTTGAAAGAACACCGCCAGGGCAGAAACCTGCCCCTTCAAGGTACTAAGTTGAAGCCCCAGATCCAGACCATGTTGAAGAAACTCCAGGATTCTGGAAATGGAGGACTCCCGACAAGAGAAAGACCTACTTTCACACCAGTCAATATAGGACCTCCAAGTCCTATAGTAAATAGTAGAGGAAGAGCGCTTCCTGGCGCTAATAAGAGTCTGAATCACCGCGTCAGAAAGACCTTCCTCCTTCAATATGGCGGTTTCAGCAGCCACGCCGTCAAAGCCAGCAAAGGTAAATTGGGATAGAGTAGCCGACCCTGGGTGAGCAGGTCCGGCAGTAGAGGCAGAACGAACTGATCCTCTGCCAGTCTTACCAGGTCTGCAAACCAAACCTGCCTTGGCCACCTTGGTGCCACCAGAATCGCCGACGCGCCCTCCATGGCCAGTTTGCGCACCACTCTGGCTACCATTGGAAACGGAGGGAACAGGTAAAGAAACCCCAGATCCCTCCAGTTCAGGGACATGGCATCCACCGCCAGGGCCAGTGGATCCTGCGAGAGAGAAACAAATATCGGAAGCTTGTGATTGTGACGAGAGGCAAAGAGGTCCACCGCCGGGAACCCCCACCTGAGGCAAATCGAGCGAAACACCTGAGGACTGAGAGACCACTCCCCCTGACGAGAGGAGGCCCTGCTCAGAGAGTCCGCCTCCGTGTTCTCCACTCCCGGAATGTAGACTGCTGAGATACACGGGACGTGGCTCTCCGCCCAGTCCAGAACCAAAGACACTTCCCTGAGGGCACTCCTGCTGCGAGTCCCCCCCTGGTGATTGATGTAAGCAACCGCCGTCCGGTTGTCCGACCGGACCTGAACTGGCAGGCCCCGCAACTGATGAGTCAAGCGAAACAGAACCAACCTGATGGCTCTCAACTCCAGAACATTGATGGGCTCGTGAGCCTCCTGCGGGCCCCACAGACCCTGAAACTGGAGGTCCTTCCAAACACCCCCCCAACCTGACAGACTGGCATCCATGGTGACTGTTTCCCAACACGGAGCCAGAAAAGATCTGCCCTTCAACAGATTGACCGACCCCAGCCACCATTGCAGGGATCGACGAACTCGGGGAGTCATCAGGAAGGACTGATCCAACGATAGAGGAGACTTGTCCCAAACCTTCAACAGATGAAGCTGAAGCGTCCTTGTATGAAACTGCGCAAAGGGAACTGCCTCGAATGAGGCCACCATTAACCCCACCAGCCTCATCCCTAGCCGGATGGCCGGACGAGGGGCCGACAAGAGAAGCCGAACTAACTCCTGAATCAAAAGAATCTTGGCCTGGGGCAGAAACACCCTGGCCTGCGAAGTGTCCAGAGACATTCCCAGAAAGGTCACTACTCTGGACGGAGAAAGAGAAGACTTGGGGTGGTTGATCACCCAACCGAACCTCTCCAGAGTGGACACCACCACTCTGGTGTCCAACTCCGCTTGGTTGAAAGAAGAGGCCATGATCAGAAGATCGTCCAAATAGGGCACAATGCGGATACCCTGAACCCTGAGCAGAGCCATCACCCCCGCTAGCACCTTGGTGAACACCCGAGAAGCCGAGGTGAGACCGAAAGGGAGTGCCACAAACTGAAAATGCCAATCCTCCACCACGAACCTGAGAAACCTCTGGTGTGCTGGAAAAATCGGAACGTGTAGATAAGCATCCTTGATGTCTATGGACGTCAGAAAGTCTCCCTGACGAAGCGAGTGAATAGCCGAACGCAGCGTTTCCATGCGGAATTTCCGCGGCCGGATGAACCTGTTGAGAAACTTCAGATCCAAGATGGGTCGAACCGATCCGTCCTTCTTGGGTACCGTGAACAGATTGGAATAAAAACCCCTGCCCTGATCTGAGGGGGGCACTGGGCAAATGACAGCCATGTCCAGAAGATTCTCTACTGCCACCAAGAGCCCCTGCGCCGCCAGAGGCTCCGAAGGCATCCGAGACCTGAAAAATCTGGAAGGGGGGCGGAGCTCGAACTCCAGCTTGTAACCGGAAGACACCACTTCCCGGATCCATCTGTCCGAGACCTCTTGATCCCAGATCTGGGAGAAGTGTCGCAGCCGTCCCCCCACCCGCATGGGTGAGGGCGCCCCCTCATTGCTGAGCTGGCTTAGTAGCCGGTTTGGGCTTAGAGCCCCAACTGTATCCTGGACGGGCACGTCCTCTGCCCCTGCTCCCAGAATCTCCTCTGGAAGAGGGGAATGCAAATCCCCTGCCAGATCTGGCCCCACGAAAGGAGGGGGTAAAAGAAGGCGCCCCCCGAAAGGGACGGCGTTCTTTCTTGCGTTGAGGTAACCTACCACCCTTGGTGACAGAGTCCAATGTCTCTCCAAAGAGCCGTAATCCAACAAAAGGTAGAGCCGTCAGTGACTTCTTGGACATAAAATCGGCCGCCCACTGGCGCAGCCACACCGACCGCCGAATAGTCACCAGCAGAGCCGACGTCCTACCACACATCATCAAGGTGTCATCCAAGGCTGTTAACACAAAAGATAAAAACAACTCACACCGTTTAAGGCTAAGGAACTCGGCACTACCAGGACGAAGCCCGGAAGAAGTCAACAGGTCCCTGACCACAGACCTGGCAACCAACACCATTAGCGCCGAAGCGCAAACAGGCCGTATGGCTGACCCAACGCTAGCAAAACCATGACAAGCCATCTGGTCAATGCGTTTATCCTCTCCATCCTTGAGGGTGGAACAATCAGGTCTATTTAAAACCGAGGAGTTGGACAACCCCAAAACCGGTGCATCCACCTCGGGGTGGGATGCCCAGCGCTTAACCGCCTCCGAAGGGAAGGGATATTTCTTATCCCACCCCTGAGGATTGCCAGGGAGCCGAGCCGTCCTGTCCCATTCCTTAGCAATAATTTTGTCAAAATGCCTTTGCGTAGGAAACTCCAAGCGCGGCCTGGATTCCTCAAACAACTCACCCTTCTGCTGTGACGCCTCCTCGGGAGGGGAAATATTCAGAACCTCCAACATCAGAGCCAGAGCGTGAGGAGTATCCGAGGATCTCCCCAAGTCACCAAGCTCGGCATCAGCGCCAAAAGACTGCTCATCGTCCGAAATATCTGAGTCCTCATAAACCTCCCCTTCCTCTAGCGGGGAATAATCAGACCAATCCAGATTATTAACGTCATCAAGGTCATCCACCGGCGGAGCCGGCGACAAATGCTTTCTCTTAGCCGGAGCCTTACGGGCGACCGAGCTGGAGATAATTTTTTCAAGGTTAGCCAATCTGGCGCATATCTCAGATTGCAGCTCCCTGCCCATGATAACGTCACACGGGGTGCGTGTCTAGGTGGGAGGGGGAGAAGAAGCGACCGGCGGTGCTGACCCAGACGCCTGGGGTTCGGACTGCCGCGTAATAGTTTGATGTGCACATGGTATACACAGAAGTACATCGTCCCCAGTAATGGATACCCCACACAACATACACTTCCGGGGATGCCCCGAAGGGGTCCCGAGCCCAGTATCCGGGGATGCCTCCATAAGGTGAACTTTTAATAGTCGCTATGACCCAGGGAATTACGCCAATAGACAACCCGGGATGCCCCTTTAATGTCCTGAGTGGGAGGATTTATGAACAATAAAATGAACCCAGGGACCTTGGACCGGGAGAAACCCCCTAAATACTACTGGAGATCCTCCTGATAAACCTCCGCCTGAAAGACACAGAAAGAACTTATGAGGCGATAAGGAACAAAACACACATGCAAACAAAGCAGGATGGGGAAGAGGGGGCCACAGGCCACTCACAGTACCGCGGGAACTTGTAATGGCGACCAGACCGTGAGGAAGAGGCTTTTCTGACAAGAACAGGAGAAGGGGGCGTGGTCAGCGCGGGACACGCGTGACGCCAAGCTCCCCCCCCCCCTCCTATGCAAAGCATTAGCTCCTCAGCGGCGCCAGGGATAGATGGGGGCGAGCAGCGGTGACGCGCCGCAAGACCGGCCCCGCCCCCAAGAGGACAATCGTGAGGGGAGATTCTCCTCAGAAAAAGAAGCGCCAAAACCGGCCGGCGCCGCAGCGTATGTGCGGCCGCGGCGCTTGGCCCATTGAAGTAATCAACAGTAAAGCATGTCATCCTGCACTCTAAGCACCGCAGCACACAATACAAGGAGGGACGGACCCTGGCCCCGCGCCGAAGGTCCGGCCCCGCCCCCCCCACTACATGGCATCCATACAGTGCGTGAGGTAAACTACCTCCGCCATTATGAAAGAAGAAGAAAAGCCCAGCACCGCACAGAGGCCTCCTCAAGAACGGCCGCGACGCTGAAAATAATGACAGTTAAAGAGACACACACACCATAACTGTAGTAAAAGACAGAAAAGGTTAATAACATAATAAAGAGAATAGTAAAGAGGGGACCCACACCCCCCATCCCCACTGTGGAAAGGGATCCTGGGAGGGCCATTCCAACGTTAAAACTAAGGGACAGGGCATTCCAAACCGGGGTCACCAACCCGGTGTAACCCCCTACCCTCTTGTATAGGGTCTCACGGTGGAGCGTTGCTCCTGAGCACCTGAGGCGCTAATATACCCTCGCCTGGACCCGCAGCCACAGCTGGGAGGCATATGTATTCTAGGAAAAAAGGGTCCAAACGGAAATAATTAAGTAGCGGGCCGGGAATCATCCCGGCTACCTTAAATCCCCCTGTGCAAGGAGGAGACATCATCTTCTGACTTGCTCGCCGTCTGCAGAGATGGAAAACTGGGTAATGAGTGGGAGGTCCCAGGTATTTATGGATCAGGGAGGGGCTTTCTTTTTGCTATCATCTCTGCAGGAACGCCCTCTTCAGGTCGGTATTACCCACATGTTATGGATATCTTGAAGCGGGGTGTGTGACATACTTAGAATAAACAATATATCATTTTCCTGGGAAATCCCTGGAAATCCCTTCAAAAATCACATTTGAACATGGGGAGCGCAAAATAGTGCAAAATGGTTTAGCACCAAGGGTGACAAAAACTCCAGAGAGGCTGGCAGCGAAAGGGTTAATGCCCTCTACATTTTTCTGCCCTAAAAGACGAACATGCACATAAGACGCATCTAGGATTTGGAAGAAAATAAAAATAATGTTGTGAACCAAAATACCATTTTGTGAGTACTCACCTGAAAAATGGATATTGTTGGTGTGCCACACACCCCGCTTCACTTTTAAATATTCTTCACTTAATGGGTTAACTCACCGCCAGGTGACGCAGTGCAGAGAGGAAGTCTTGTAACGAGCCCCCTTCCGGCCTATATATACCTGGTACCTCCCTTCAATCACCAGTATATTAAAAAAGCAGAAAGACAAGGTACCAGTATTCCACCGGTAACCTCAAAATCAATTTGATATAAATAAAAAGCTTCACCATAGAAAGGCTTCGGAAATACCGAAAAGGGTGGGAGTGAAGCGGGGTGTGTGGCACACCAACAATATCCATTTTTCAGGTGAGTACTCACAAAATGGTATTATTCTTGGTGTGCCACACACCCCGCTTCACTTTTAAATATTCTTCACTTAATGGGACATCCAAAAGCAGTGTCCACAAGGGATGGGCATCTCAAGGCCAGGTGAAGCATAACTTAAATGACTGCAGTCTGCAGAACTTTGCGGCCAAAAACAGCATCCGCTGAGGCTCGCACATCAACTTTGTAAAACTTAGAAAAAGTATGAACAGAAGACCAAGTGGCGGCCTTACAAACTTGTTCAACAGAAGCTTGGTGCTGAAAAGCCCAAGACGCCCCAACGGCGCGAGTAGAATGAGCAGTGATACGAAAAGGGGGAACTCTTCCCTTAGCAGAATAGGCCGCAGTAACGGCCTGACATATCCATTTGCTAATGGCAGATTTGGCTGGTGCCAAACCCTTCTTAGGCCCATGGGGCACAACAAAAAAGGAATCCGTCCTACGAAAAGGAGACGTGATAATCAAGTAGTACTTAACACAGCGTACTACATCCAAACAATGCAAAAACCCTCTCTTTGTCATTCTTAGGATTAGGACACAAGGAGGGAAAAACAATATCTTGGTTCAAATGAAAAGCAGAAACAACCTTAGGAAGAAAGTCTGGCTTGAACCGAAAGACCACTTTATCCTGATGCCTCTCAAAGTAAGGCGCCTGGATAGACAAAGCCGCCAACTCCGAGACACGCCGGACCGAAGTGATCGCTACCAAGAAGACAATCTTCTGAGTCAGGGTAGACAAAGCAATATCTTGCAAAGGCTCAAAAGGAGAAGCCTGAAGAGCAGAAAGAACCAAATTCAAATCCCAAACCGGGAGTAATGGTTTCCTGGGAGGCCGCACATGCGTAACCCCCTGGAAAAAAGTTTTAACTAAAGGCTTAAGCGCAACACGCTTCTGAAAAAAGATAGATAAGGCAGAGACCTGCCCTTTCAACGTACTTAGCTGGAGACCAGAGTCCAGCCCTGATTGTAAAAACTCCAGAATCCTGGAGACCGAAAAGATCCTACAAGGAAAAGATCTTATCTCACACCAAGCGATATAGGCTTTCCAAGTCCTATAGTAGGTGATGGAAGAAGACCTCTTCCGGGCACTGATCAGAGTCTTAATGACTGAATCAGAAAGTCCCTCCTCCTTCAGGATGGAGGTTTCAGCAGCCAGGCCATCAAACCCAGCGCTGGTAAATTGGGGTAACACAATTGACCCTGAGTGAGCAGATCGGGCCGAAGAGGCAGAACGAACTGGTCCACTGCCAGCCGAACGATGTCTGCGAACCTCACTCGTCTTGGCCACCTTGGGGCCACGAGAACGGCGGACACCTTTTCCAGAGCCAACTTCTGAAGCACCCTGCCCAGCATGGGCATCGGAGGAAACAGGTATAGAAATCCCAGAACTCCCCAGCTCAGGGACATGGCATCCACTGCCAGAGCCAGAGGATCCTGGGAGAGCGATACGAAGTTCGGGAGCCTGTGAGAGGCAAACGGGTCCACCTCCGGGGTCCCCCATCGGTGACACAGTGAGCGAAACACCCGAGGATGGAGAGCCCGGTCCGCTACCTGGTTCTTCACCTCTGGAATGTAAACTGCCGAGAGACAAGGAACATGGGACACCGCCCAGGTCAGGATCAGGGACACTTCTCTGAGAGCACTCAGACTGCGAGTCCCTCCCTGATGACCGATGTAAGCAACCGCTGTTTGATTGTCTGAACGCACCTGGACCGGAAGGCCCAGAACGTGCTGAGTCAGGAGAGCAAGCACCCGACGGATGGTTCTCAGTTTCAGAATATTGGTGGGTAAGTGGGCCTCTTGAGGTCCCCACTGCCCCTGAAACTGCAGCTCCTTCCAGAATCCGCCCCATCCCGACAGACTGGCGTCCGCGATGACAATTTTCCAAAGGAGGGTCAGGAAAAACCTGCCCTACACCAGATTGGTCGAGACCAACCACCACAGGAGGGACTGCCGGACCCGGGAGGACAACTGGAAGGACTGATCCAGCGACCGAGGCTGCTGGTCCCAAGACGCTAACAGAAAAAGCTGACGCGTTCTCGTGTGAATTTGGGCAAAAGGAAGAAACACTCTGTGTTGATGAGAGTCCAGGCCGGGACGAACCGACCCATCTTTCTCGGGGACTCGAATTCCAGGTCGTAACCGGCCGACACTACCTCCTGGATCCATCTGCCTGGAACCACTTGGTTCCAAACCTGGGAGAAGTGTCGCCATAGTCCCCCCACCCGCACGGGTGAGGGCAGCCCCTCATTGCTGAGAGGGCTTATCAGCAGGTTTGGGCTTGGTGCCCCAGGACTGAGTGGGCCGGCCACGGCCCCTCCCCCGAGTCCAACCTGCACCTCTGGTAGCGGGAAAGGAAGCCCCCCCTGCCCGCTCTGAATCCTCAAAAGGAAGGCCTACCGGAACCTGCCCCCCTAAAGGGGCCACGAGGCCTCTTGCGTTGTGGCATCTTACCACCCTTTGCGACTGAATCAATTTTCTCCCTAAACAGACGCAACCCCAAAAAGGGGAGAGCTGTGAGCACCTTCTTAGAAACTGCGTCCGCCGACCACTGACGCAGCCATACTGACTGGCGAATAGCCACCAGCATAGCCGCTGCCTTGCTACTCATAGCCAGCGCATCGTCCTGAGCGGATAGGACATAGGACACAAAAGATTCACACTGCTTAAGCGCAGTAAACTGTTTACAAGCGGGATTGAGATCCTCATATAGCCCCTGAATTACAGACCTAATCGCCAATAGAAGAAGGGCTGAAGCACACACCGGGCGCAACACTGACCCGGAATAAATAAAACCATGGCGCGTGTATTGGTCAATCCGACGATCTTCCCCATTGACAGTGGTCTCAGAAGACTGTACCATAGCCGTGCTGGAGAGCCCTAGCACAGGGGTATCGACGTCAGGAGGGACAGACCAAAGCTTTACCAACTCTGGCGGAAAAGGATAACGCTTTTCCCAACTGGAAGGGATTCCGGATAACCGCGTGGGATGTTCCCATTCCTTAAGGACCACCCTCTCAAAGTGGTGTTGTCTGAGAAAAACCCAATGCGGCTGAGGCTCCTTAAACAACCGACCCTTTGGCAGGGTGACAGCCTCAGGTGGACCTAAATTCTAAACATCTGAGCCAGAATGGAGGGGGTGTCAAAAACAACCCCCTCCGACCAATCGCCAATGGCATCAGCCTCAAGCTGATCTGCAGGCTCATCTGACTCCAACAGGAATTCTTCCTCGTTCGGGGATCCATCGGACCATTCCACAGGCTCACATAACTCGTCCTGTGGAGCCGAAGGTACCGGAGTCAGGTGCCTCCGTTTTGCAGCGGCCTTTAACCCTGCTTTAACGGGCACTACTTTCCGGGGGCTGGCCGATCGTGCCGCCACCTCGGACTGCGAATCCCCACTTTTGACAGTGTCATGCGGGGTCCGGAACAGGGAGGGCGAGGTAGGCGATGATGAAGGTTGCGATGGGCCAGCAGCCGAAGCAACAGACTGGCGCGCAATGCTCTGCTTTGCACAAGGGATGCAAATAAAGACATCATCAGCTGGGAGTAGAGCCCCACAACTTACGCACCCCCCGAATGGCTCAGAAGAACCGTTTCCGGAAATAACGGAAGCCTCCATATGGTGATTTATGGTATTCACAATTTTTGGGCTTTGAGGCATAAGCCAACCCGGGATGCCCCCTTATTTGTAAATGTCCCGGAAGGGAGGATTTTTATTTATATATATATTTTTTTTTTTCAAAAAGGAAGGTCCCCCTTAATAATCTATATATAAATATAGATTGTATATATATATATTTTTTTTAATATATATACGCAAGTATATATAAATAAATATGTCCCAATTTAGGAGAAAAAGAGACTAGCCAGGCAATAAAGAACTGGGAGACTACTAATTGAAGGAATCCCAGGATCTGTGGGGAAAAAACAACCAACAGTAAAAACCCCCAGAAACCAATGGCAACATGCAATATAAAATACATACACAGCACCAAGTGCTTTGAAGAGGCAATAAGACTGGCCGCTGATTTTCCTCCTTATATATTTTTCCCCTTTTTTTTTTTTTTTTTTTTAAAACAAAAGTATATTTCCATTAAATATATTACTTTTTAATAAACAGTCAAACCCATAAAAATATAGACGGCCCCACCAGGTGAGGCCGCTTACCTGCCCCAGTAAGGCTTACAAAAGCCCAGCACCCAACCAAAGAGGTGGTGGAGACAGGCAGAAAATGTCAGCGAAGGCGGGAGTGGCCGATTAAAACAAAGGAGAAAAGCGGAGGGGGGAGGGGAGCTGGACAAGGTGAGAAAAGCGCAGGCAGCCAAAAGCAAGCCTGACACCATACAGCCTGCCCCGGTCACCCCTAAAGCTCTGGCTCTACAGGCCAGCAGCAGCAGCCCGCAAAACAGAGACTGCCATATAAGGAGGAATCAAAGTCAGGCCATATGCACACTCACTTGCAGTGCAGCCTGACAACGTTGAAATAAACAAAACACATGAACATACAGTAAACCATACACACAATACACATCCCTCTACCCCCCCCATAGTGAAGGGAGAAGGGACCGTAACGGGAGAGAAAGGGGCTACGGGGACCCTCGGGACAGGGGCATCCCATTTCCGGATCACCAAGCCGGATAGCCGCATTGCCCCACGCATGAGGTCGAGCGGTAGGAGATAAGCTCCTAGGCACTTAAAGTGCCATCTACCATTTGCCCAGTGAGCAGCCTAGGCTGGGAGGCTTCCATTCCACCATCAAGGTATAAACACTCAAACCGGGCAGAAATAGACCAAAAGGGGGGTGCCGGGGTAAGACCCCGGCTACCTGTAAGCAGGAGACTTTAATCTTCTGTCTTGTCGTCAAGCAGAGAGAAAAATACTGGTGATTGAAGGGAGGTACCAGGTATATATAGGCCGGAAGGGGGCTCGTTACAAGACTTCCTCTCTGCACTGCGTCACCTGGCGGTGAGTTAACCCATTAAGTGAAGAATATTTAAAAGTGAAGCGGGCTGTGTGGCACACCAAGAATATAATAGGCAAGGTGCAGAATCCCCCAATTACAGACAGTGACATTCACCCATCCATTCCCCATAGGCAGTGTGGTATCCCCCCTCCCAATCCGCACAGACAATGAGGCATTCTCCCATCCAATTCCCCATAGCCAGTGTGGCTTTCCTGCATCCCGTTCCCCATAGGCAGTATGGTATTCTCAACTACCATTCTCCATAGGCAGTGTGGCATTTCCCCATCCCATGCCTTATAGGCAGTGTGGCATTCTCCCCATCACATTCACATAGGCAGTGTGGCATTCCCACCTCCCATTTCCCATAGATGGCTGAAGAAAATAATAAAAAAAAGTCAACTCACATGTCCTGATGCTGCCCCGCTCCTGCTTCCAACAGGGACACGCAAAAACCCGAATCCATGTAGCGGGGTGGGCGTGGCCTCCACCAAGTCAATGTGGGCCACGCCCCCCACTACACAGATCTGGGTGTTTGCGTGTCCCCCGGCTGCAAGAGGCAGCAGTGACACCTCTATTAACCCTTTAATTGCAAACCTACCTAGAGTTTTTGTCTTCCTCTGTTGCCAGAACTTTTTTTTTACTATTTTGTGTTACCCGTGTTCAACTGTGATTTTTGAAGGGATTTCCAGGGATTTTTTTTTTCAGCAGATTCTGGGCTTTAATGTGAAATGTTTGACATTTTTAAGTGTATTCTCAATATTTTTGGGTGAAATATGTGCAGGAAAAAAAAATTTGTGGTGTTTTTTTGGTAATAAAAAATGTAAGTTTTAGTAAAAGCCCAATTACTCCTGGTTCCAATGGTACCACATATGTATTGGTAGACACCCTTTCCCGCCCAGGAGACTCCCCCAAACAAACAGCCCTAAAGTAAAGCATGTGCCTAATTTTACTTGAAAATTTCAGTTATGCAGACTAAGCGCACACCTTTTCAACCAAAACAACCCTTTACATTTAGAATACCCCCCACAAATCAAATTCCTTGAAAAAAACACGTTAAGCTTTTTAGCCGTACCCAGCTTATTGTAGTGGCTTCATCTTTATGAAAGTAATCCTTCGAAGAATTCTTTGGTTGCACAGGTTTTCCCTAACAAAAAGTCGAAAAAAAGCAATTCTGTGAGTACTCACCTGTAGAATTGTTTTTGTTCTTGCATGGCACGGCCCGCTTCGGTATTCATAACAGTTGGGTTATTCCGCCACAAGGTGGCGCAGTGGTACTGCAGAAAAGCTATGGCTTGTCACGGCTCCCTATAAAAACGGGCTTAACCATAGAGTTCCCCAGCATACACAAGCAGTGAGACAAGAAGCCGGGAGAGAATAAGTAAAAAATGTGAAAAAGGTAAAAAACCCCAATTGACTTGGAACAATCACCGTAAAGAGGCAACCAAGGATAACGATAACAAGGGTGGGGCGAAGCGGGCCGTGCCATACAAGAGCAAAAACAATTCTACAGGTGAGTACTCACAGAATTTCTTTTTTCTTTATTGCATGGCATGGCCCGCTTCGGTATTCATAACAGTTGGGACATCCAAAAGCAGTGTCCGTAGTAGGGTGGGATCCCCAAAGAGTAACACCAGGAGATCAAGTCACTACCGCCTGAAGCACCTTGCGGCCAAAAGCAGCATCCGCTGAGGCCTTAACATCAACCTTGTAAAGCTTTGAAAAAGTATGAACAGAAGACCAAGTAGCGGCCTTACAAACTTGTTCAACAGAAGCTTGGTGCTTAAAAGCCCAAGAGGCACCAATAGCACGAGTGGAATGAGCAGTAATCCTAAAGGGAGGTTCCTTTCCCTTAGCAGAATAGGCTTGAACCACCGCCTGACGGATCCACTTGCTGATAGTGGATTTAGCCGGAGGCAAACCCTTTCTAGGTCCAGAAGTGAGAACAAAAAGAACATCAGAATTCCTGAAAGGCTCAGTGGCGACCAAATAAAACTTCAGAGCCCTGACCACATCCAGGGAATGCAGAGTCCGCTCCTTGGAATTAGCAGGATTAGGACACAATGAAGGCAAGACAATGTCCTGATTAAGATGAAAGGCAGACACAACCTTTGGCAGGAAGTCCGGCTTGAGCCGGAACACCACCGTATCCTGATGTCTCTCAAAATAAGAAGGTTTGATGGAAAGTGCCGCTAGCTCAGAAACTCGCCTTACAGAAGTAATAGCTATCAGAAAGGCTACCTTAAGAGTCAGAATAGACAAGGCAGCTTCACGGATAGGCTCAAAGGGAGGCCCTTGCAGAGCAGACAACACCAGATTCAAATCCCAGACTGGTAGCAAAGGCTTACGGGGTGGACGCACATGTGAAACACCCTGAAAAAAGGTTTTAACTAACCGGTGATTGGCAAAAGAGCTGAAACATGGCCTTTAGGGTACTAAGTTGAAGGCCCTGATCCAAACCATGTTGCAAGAATTCCAGAATCCTGGGAATAGAAAACACCCGACAGGGAAGAGACTTGGACTCACACCAGGAAATGTAAGCATGCCAGACCCTGTAATAGATAAAGGACGAGGACTTCTTCCTGCCCCGAATCATGGTAACAACAACAGAAGCAGGCAACCCCTTTCCCATCAATATGGAGGTTTCAGCAGCCAAGCTGCTAAAGCCAGAGTTTGTAAATTGGGATGGCGTAGCTGCCCCTGGGTGAGAAGATCTGGATCCTTGGGCCGGTCTACTGCCAACCGCACGACGTCTGCGAACCAAACTCTCCTTGGCCAACAAGGGGCCACCAGTATGGCTGGTACCCGCTCCTGGGCTATCTAGCGCATGACCCTGCCCAAGAGAGGAAACGGAGGGAACTGAAAAAATATCTGGCCCTATTTCCGGCAGACACGGCAGACAAGAGCGACTCCCACCGAGTTCTCTACCTGGGATTACCTTATTTGTCTGTAGACCAGAGTTACCTTCACACTTCGGAATTCCGGAGCCCACACCAAGCGCAAGAAAGACACATAACAGCTATTCTCGGTGTGAACTGTTTATTACATCACGATTTTCAGTATATAAAGCATGATAAGGCCTAGGCGGGGAAAAGCTCTAAATAAGGTTCTAAAGTGGACATTTGCTTTTTAATTGGAGCAATTGTATCAATAATCTGCTGTCCGAGGTGTGTGTTAGGCGTGACTATACATCAGCCCACCGTACGTCATGGGACTTCCCAGAGACCAACTTACCCATGGACATTTCTCAGAAAAAGTTGTTATGTTCTATTCTGCAGTCAACACATTCCGTTCACACAGATAATGGCTGAGGCTCCGTTATTCTCACAGTTGAACCTTAAAGTAATTCTCTTAAGTGTAAGCCTTGCAGAAGCCATTTTGTTACTCTATACCTACGTATCCTTTCAGCCCCTTCTTCGAGTCAATGACTTCTAAGTCGCTGACTCGCCCATCGCCTTCTCATATTCTTCTTGGTTCTGAGCCAAATAAGCAGCATAAGTACCCTGGGCCTTGCTAGCACACATAGCAATCACACACATTATAACCTTAAAGGCTACTACTGCAATTGTGATAAGCATGATTATAATGACAAACTGAGTTAAGAATCCCTTCCAGCTGGAGAAGAAATCCTTAAACCAATTTCCCCAGTCCTTCTCTGAGCCAGCATTTGTGTTCATTTCCACAGACAGGGTTTCCAGGCTTTCCATTGCCCCCCTGTTGCTGGTTGTAATATAGGTAATTAACCCAATCAGCATTTTTGTTGATAGTGACAATGGGGGCAAAGAATGACTCAAAACCAGTCTTCAAAGGGTCTCTAGCCTTGAACTCATCAGGTACCCCACGGGGCTCCCCTCTTGGGACTCCTATGGCATCCAGATACACATGGGGGTCGAAATTTCCCCCTAGGCCTCTCTTACATCTCCTCTCGGTCAGCAAGGGGAAATGTATCTGCTCAGTCACCTTATTGGAGGGGGTAATAAGGAAAGGCATTATAATTTTTACCAAGGTACATTGGCCTCTCCATGATTGTCGAAGTTTATTTTTCCCATCTCCACATAGCCTGAACACATCTCCCACACTATGTGACTGATTAAACAAATAAAATAAGAGTCAGGGATGGTGGAACTACCATTATTGGCACAAAAACCTGGACTGAAAATGCCTACATTCACAGTGCCACTAGACAGGGAATAACAGGTGTAGGTACCGGGGTAAACATCTATTCCAGGTCCCGGGGACACAGCCCGGGCCAGTACAGGACAGTTTCTTTTCCAGATTTCACATTCCCCCTCTTAGGTCCTATTGCTGTATATGCTTAGGAAACACCCCTCCTCCCCCTAGGGTAGGGTCAAAGGTACAGGGCCCAGATGAGGACGGGCAGCTGCACAAACATAGTGTTCTGGCTCTGTGCCGTATAATGATAAATTGGTGTTACTGTCAAACCCTGTCTCAGAGGCAAAAGTATCCTCAGGGGAAGGGTTGGCCATGACCTGGACCTCTTGCAGTGACAGTTTTCTTATCCAAGGGGTCATTTGGGGGAAGTGTTGGATCGGGGCTTACCCCTAAAACTGGACATATCCCTGGAGTAAAACCTTCTTCCCCAATCTGAGCAGCCACTACAGGAACAAAAAACAATAGGTCCCATTGTCTGAGGGGGAAGGATTTTCTATAGTGAGGGTAAAAGTTGAGCAGGGATCTCTCCCTATGGCCTGAAAAGCGGCAGATGTGCGGCAGATGTGTGTTATCCCTATCATACACAAACATTTTAAACAGCAAATATAAAAGCAGAATTATTAAAAGTATTGACTAGTATTGATATTGACTAATTTCAAAATAACACTTTCCCTCATGATCTTTAACAGACCAATTACAGGGATTAGGGCAGCCATATAGCACCATCCTTTCAGCTCTAGTGGGAACCAGGGGTAACACACTTTCCCCACAACAAATGTAAATGTTATTACACAAGCTCATGCCTTGTGTTATGCTCCTATTTCTAAACTTCCTTTATATTCTTCTTCATCAAGAACATTATAAGAAATTCAGTTAGGCACATACAGATTAATCAAAATGAAATTCCAGCCAGTTACGTTGTACTGGGCAATGATCTCAGCTGGCTTAGAAATATTAAACTAAGAATGGGATATTCACTTCCCTATTAGATTTCCCAAACTTAAAACCAGCAGTCTGGGTTGTGGGTCTTATATCTGAAGCCCAATCAATTTTTATAAATTAAAGTTCTGAGTGAGATTTAAAGGCATAGCTATCAACGTTGGAGTCATTGTTTGGACACTTTTGGACATGCAGGGGCTCTAAGCGGCCTATTCTTATTTTGCTCTGTGTCACATCACTATATGTTAACCTTGGACCTACTGGGATATTGAGCAGTTCTCCTTTGTAAAACACAACAATACTTGTCTGCAAACGTAGAGAAGCTGAAACTCCGTCCAAGGTATTGCCAGGGCATCCGTGGCGAAGGCCAGAGGATCCTGAGACAGAGAGACAAATCTGGGAGGTTTGTGATTGTGACGGGATGAAAACAGGCCCACATCCGGCTGATCCCGGCGGTGACAGAGGGAGAGAAAAACCTGGTTGTTGAGAGACCACACCCCCAGACGAGACGTCCCCCTGCTCAGGGAGTCCGCCACCTGGTTCTCCACCCCTGGGATGTAGACCGCTGAGATGGAGGGAACATGCTGTTCCGCCCAAGACAGAATCAGGGACACTTCCTTGAAGGCTCGCTTGCTCCGAGTCCCTCCCTGATGGTTGATGTAGGCAACCGCCGTCTGGTTGTCTGAGCGAATCTGAACAGCTCGACCCAGGAGGTGAGTGGATAGGCAAGAAAGAACCAACCTGATCGCCCTCAGTTCCAGGACGTTGTTGGAAGCATGGGCCTATTGTGGGCCCCACCAACCCTGGAACCTCAAGGACTTCCAGAAGCCTCCCCAGCCGGTCAGACTGGCATCAGTGGTGACCGTTTCCCAGCACGGGGGCAGGTCCTTCCTGAAGGTTCCTTGAGTCCAGCCACCATGAGAGAGACTGTCTGGCCAGGGGAGACAGAACAAATTCCTGATCCAGGGACACAGGGTCCCGATCCCAAACTGACAAGAGGTGCAACTGAAGAGGTCTCATGTGAAACTGAGCAAAGGGGACTGCCTCGAAGCAGGATACCATCAGGCCCACCAACTGCATCCCCTGACGGATGGAGGGATGAGGACATGACAGCAGAGCCTGAGCCTGCAGCTGAAGACCCTCCACCTTCTGCTGAGGAAGGAACACCTTGACCTGAGAGGTATCCAGAATCATGCACAGGAAGGTCCTCACCAATGACGGGGACAGAGAAGACTTGGGATAGTTGATCACCCAGCCAAAAGACTCCAGAGTGGATGTCACCATTTGAGTGTCCCGCCCGGCCCGAGGAAAAGACTCGGCCACAATCAGGATGTCGTCCAGGTAAGGAATGATACGGATGCCCTGGGTTCTTAGCAGAGCCATCACTCCCGCCAGCAACTTGGTAAACACCTGAGGTGCCGAGGTGATACCGGGGTAGAGCCACAAACTGGTAATGCTGATCCTGCAGCTCGAACCTTAGAAATCTCTGATGACCTGGAAAGATAGGCACATGAAGATAAGCATCCTTGATGTCCACAGTGGTCATGAAGACGCCCGGGCGAAGGGTACTGACAGCAGAGCGCAGCGTCTCCATGCGAAAATGCTTGAATCTGACAAATTTGTTGAGGCCCTTCAGATCCAGAATGGGCCTCAGAGAGCCATCCTTTTTGGGGGCCGTGAAAAGATTGGAATCGTACCCCTGACCTCTTTCTTGATGAGGCACCAAACAAATGACTCCGGACTAACAGGCAATGAACCGCCAGAAGCAACCCCTGAGCGGACAGGGGGTTTAAAGACATCCGGGATCTGCTGAATCTTGGGGGGGGGGGGGGGGGGGGCTGGGGGGACACTACCTCCTGAATCCACCGGTCTGAGACATGAAGCCTCCAGACGTGAGCTAAGAGCCGAAGCCGCCCCCCACCGGATGAGTGAGGGCGCCCCTTCATGCCTGAGGGGGCTTGGGAGAGGATTCGGACTTAGGATTCCAGGAGAGACCGGGGCGACGACGGGTTCTGCCACGGCCCCAAGAATCTCTGTGACCACTGGAGAGGAGGGAGCCACGGCCCCCTTTGGGAATGCGAAAGGAAGGGAGGGGGCAGAGGACCCCCGAAAGGGCCAAGACTGCCTCCTACGCTGAGGCAGCCTCCCATCCTTGGCTAGAACATCAAGCCATTCCCCAAATAGCCGCAGCCCCACAAAGGGGAGGCTAGTGAGAGCTTTCTTAGCCGCAGCGTTAGCTGCCCACTGGCTCAACCAGAGCGGTGCATAGCCACCAAGAGCGCAGAGGTCCTTCCACACAGCCGCACAGCATCCTCCATAGCAGTAAGGATAAAGGCCACAAAATCAGTACAAAGTAAGAGAGTCCAATATTCCTCCCCCACACTACCAGCTGTTGTGCCATCAAGGAGACGCTTAAGCAGTTTCTTAAAGGCAATAGCAGTAATGGCGGCAGCACATACAGGGCGCAAGCCAGTCCCCACACAGGTAAAAGCATGGCAGGTCACTTGATCCATGCGCCGGTCCTCTCCGTCACTCAGAGTGGTAGTGTCAGGGGAAGGCATGACCGAAGTATTGGACAAGCCTAGCAGGGAGCGTCTACTTCAGGGGGAAATGACCACCTCTTAAGATCAACGGGAAAGGGATACCTTTTATCCAAACCCTTGGGCACCGCAGGCAACTTGTTAGGACGTTCCCATTCTTTAAGCACCAAGGTGGTAAAATGTTCCTGCTCAGGGAACTCTAGACGCTGTTTACCAGTGCGAAAAAAGCTCCCCCTGCTTTCTCTTAGCTACCTCAGGGGCAGCAATGTGCAAAATTTAAAAAATATGTGACAGCAGATTATCAGTGTCCTCAGGGTACCATGATTCCTCTCCAGACGCAGACCCAGGGTCAATATCGCAAACCTCCTGCTGGTTCCCAGAGGAGTCAGAATCCTGGGAGAGCTCCCCCATCTCAAGGGGGTGACAGTCACCAAGCTCATCAATCCCCACATACATCTCAGTAAGGGGAGCAGGCCTGGGGTCTAGATGTCTCTCCTTGCCTGAAGCCTTCCTAGGAGCATTCCTGGCAAGCTGCTTTTCAATGTTAGCCACCTGCAGAGCCAAATCAGAATGTGACTCCCTGCCAACATTCCCCTCACTGGGGCCCAATTGCAGGAGCGGGGGAGTAGGTGAAGCCGAGTGAGGCGCAGAGCTGGGAAGCGAAGCAGGCAAACCAGCTTGAAGCGCAAGGACACTTTCAGCACACGGCACGCACTCCGTGACACTGTTACTCACAGGGCATACCCCACACATGGAACACAGCCGTGCTTGCCACGAAGGGCCCCCAAGCGCGCTATCCCTAGAAGCCTCCATATGGTGATTAGCACAGGCGCAATAGGCCAGCAGTGGGTACAGGCTTAATACAGAAGCCACCCGGGTTGCCCTCCCACGGGATGCCACCAGAAGGTAATGAAGGGGGGATGAGGGGGAGAAAAGGAGTGAAGCCGGGATAAACCACAACTCAATGGTATCCCACCTGAAAAACATAAGTAAAATCACACATAAGCATCCCGCAGCAAAATACCCCAATCAAGGGGGACTCACGGACCAAAGACACCGCGGGGACACACAGGCACAGACCGCTGAATAAGGCGACCCGCCGAAGAAAACAGCGCTGCAGCCAGGGGTGGGCCGCGAAGTGAACAACGCGATACGCGTCATCACCTGGCCCCGCCCCCCCCCAAAGAGCGCGAAAAACTGCGCTCACGTGACCCGGCCGGCGCCATGACAAAGCAAAATCACCTCAGGTTATAGCGCTCACAGCCGCGGAATGCAGTACAAAGCGGCGCGGCAGCTAAACACCAGAAAACACATCCAAAAACATAAAAACACCACAGATATGACTACTCGCCGCTACCATCCCCCCTCCCCCCCCAACCAAGTTAGAGGGGGGGGGGAGAGAAAGACGAGAAAGCAGCGGCGAGCAGCCATGGTCAGGGAGGGGGGGACCCAAGGAAAATGAGGGGACACAGTCCCCAAACTACTTACCCCCTCAGAAGCTAGGACAGAAACTCCGCATCCCTAATAGGCTCACTATAAAGCCTATGGCCGACTACCCTTTGTGTTACAGGGTCTGCGGCTTGGAGCTGCGCTCCAGGAGCACTTGACCCTAGTGCTCTTCTATCTTCACCCGATCTGTCAGCCAAGGCTGGGAGGCAGTGAGAGTCCAGAAACGGATGGAAATAGACTTGCAGGGCCACAGGCTTGGTTGCCCCGCTCACCTGCGCAAGAGAGAGAGCCATCTGCTAACTTCGCAGTCCACTGCAGAGGAAACACTGGGGAACTCTATGGTTAAGCCCGTTTTTATAGGGAGCCGGGACAAGCCACAGCTTTTCTGTAGTACCACTGTGCCACCTTGTGGCGGAATAAACCAACTCTTATGAATACCGAAGTGGGCAATCAATATGGAAAAAAGAAAAAACAAGCTAAATCTGAAATAGCAAGGTCCTCCAAACAGAACTATAACCAACATGCAGAGGTACTTTTAACCCTTTAAATGCCAGCCACGTAAAATTTACGTGGTTGCCTCTCCGTCACTTAAGTGCCAGCCACGTAAAATTTACGTGCCTGGCATTTACCCCTGCTAGTGGGCAAAAAAAAAAAAAAAAAAAATTTACTCACCTGACCCCTCGTTGGATTCGGCCGGGTCTCCTCTTTAATTTGGTGCCATCCGATCCCCCGTGGGGGGTCGGATGGCTCCAGGAGAGCCCCCGGAATAGGCCGCCCCCCCCCCCGCTTCTGCAGCAGCAGCTGCTAACTGTAAAAGAAATAAAAAAATAAAAATGACATTCCCCCCTTGGGGGCGGGGCTATGACGTCATCCCGGTCCGTCTTCGCGGTAAGCCCCGCCCCTTTTGGGGCGGGGCTATGACGCCATTCCAGCCCCGATCACTTCAGGCTTCAGCGTTCTCAGCTGTCAGATGCCTGTGATCGGCAACGGGGAAGGAGGTGGCAGGAGATCCTCTGATCTCCTGCTCCCCCTTCTCTGGATGCCGATCACCGGCATCTGTCAGCAGAGCGGCGCGGGACAAAGGAGCTTACAATCGGAGGTAAGTACAGTAAAAATTTTTTTTTTATTTTTTTAATAAAATACTTTTGTGTGGTATTTTTTTTCATTTAACCCTTTGTGAACTGGTAAGGGGTCCATGAGACCCCTTATACCAGTTCACAAGGCTCTGGGTATGGCAGGTCACCTGCGGCATGCGGGTGACTTGCCATAACCCCCAGCCCCCCATTACCTGCCTCCCCAACGGCCAGGGGGGGGCAGAAGGGCCCGGGCCACTTAGTGGCTATGTGGGCTAGTAGTCTGCAGGGCTAGTAGTCTGCGCCCTGTTCTACAAGCCCCCATAGCTGGCCCGGGTCGGTAATGCTGGGTAGGGGGGACCCTACGTCATTTTTTGGGGGGATTTTTAAGGGTTTTTAACCCTTAAAATTCCCCCCAAAAAAGGGGTCCCCCCCCCCTAGGAGGGGGAACCCTATGTCATTTTTTTTTTAATTAACCCTTTTGTTTTCTGTCATCCAGCAGCTATAAAAGGCTGAAAGAGTGCTCCACTATGGATGGGAGGTAAGTATTAAAAAAAAAAATAATAAAATATTTTTTCTCTTTGTGTGTATGTGTTTTTTTTTTTACATTTAACCCCTTGTGAACTGGTAAGGGGTCCATGACCCCTATACCAGTTCACAAGGCTGGGGGAGGTGGCAAGTCACCTGCGCTAGCCGGTGACTTGCCATTAACCCCCGGCACCCCCATTACCTGCCTCCCCAAAGCCCAGGGGGGGGGGCAGAAGAGCCCGGGCCCACTGGCTATGCGGGCTTGTAGCCTGCAGGGCCAGGGGCCACAAAAGCTGGCCCCTGCGCCCTGTTCCTCCAAACCCTGCATAGCTGGTCCCGGGCTGGTTAGTTTGGGTAAGGGGGGGCCCATGTCATTTTTTTATTTTTTAAGGATTTTTAACCCTTAAAAATCCCCCCAAAACATGGGCCTCCCCCCCTCCCGGGAGGGGGGACCCTATGTCATTTTTTTTCTCGATTTAACCCTTTGTAGTGTGGATGGTAGTTGTATTTTATTTGTAAATGTTAAAAATTACTTGTTTCAGTTAGAGGGGTCTCCTGGGCAGGAACAGGGGGCTACCGATAAATATGTGGTACCGTTCTAATCGGTAGAAATGGGGCTTTCACATGCAATATGGTTTTCCCTAATCAAATACATTTTTATTTAAAATAAAGGAGGCAATTTTCTAAAAAAAGTTTTTATTTATTTATTTTTTTTTACTTAATAAATAAAATTAATAATAAATAAAATTTACAAACAAGACATTTCATGTTAAAGCCTAAACTCTGCTGCAAAAAATATATATATATAATTTTCCTGAAAATTCCAGCAAAAATGACGCAAAACATGGCGCAAAATGGGGAAAAATGACCTGTCAACAGAGGGTGACAAAATCTCAAGTAAGCTGGCAATTAAAAGGGTTAATAGTACCTCTGCATGTTGGGTATTGTTCTGTTCGGGGGACCTTGCGCTTTCAAACTTAGCTTGTTTTTTCTTGTTTGCATATTTATATTTTAGGAAAAGGTGTTTTTTATTCTGCTTTTTTATACATTTTTAGGGAAACTCTGCGCAACCAAAGAGTTCTTTGAGGGATTAATTCCAGAAAGATGAGCCCACTACAACAAGCTGGGTATGCTTAGAAAGCTTAACATGTGTACTTTCAGGGAATATATGGTTTATGGGGGATATTCCAAATGTAAAGGGTTGTTTTGGTTGAAAAATCGCAAGGTGCGCACTTTGTCTGCAGAGCTGAAATTTTCAAGAAAAATTACCATTATCCTCATGCTTTACTTTGGGGTGTTTGGCAACTCTTCCCTTGACAGTAGCAATGCATGTTGGGTATCGTTCTGTTCGGGGGATGTTGCTTTTTCAGATTATACTTGTTTTTTCTTGTTTGTATATAGTTTTTTTAGGAAAATGTGGCTTTGATTCTGCTTTTTTATCCTTTTTTTAGGGAAACTCTTTGCAACCAAAGAATACATTGAGGGATTACTTCTAGAAAACTGTGGCCACATCAACAAGCCTGGTACAAATAGAAAGCTTGAGGTGTGTACTTCCAGAGAATATATAGTTTGTTGGGGGTATTTCAAATGTAAAGGGTTGTTTTTCTGGAAAAACTGCAAGGTGCGCATAGCCCATATCACAGTTGTATTTTTTCTGAAAATCCCCTAAAGCTCTGTTTCAGTTTGGGGGAGTCTCCTGGGCAGGAAAAGGTGTCTACCTATACATATGTGGTACCGCTGTAACTGAGAAATTGGGGTTTCACACGCAATAAGATATTATTGACAAACTTACATTTTTAATTACAAAAATACACTACAAATTGTAAAAAATAGATTTTTTTAATTTTTTTGCACATATTTCGCCAAAAAATATTGAGAATACACCTAAAAAATGACAAACAAGACATTTCATGTTAAAGCTCAGACTCTGCTGAAAAAAACAATATATCATTTTCCTGGGAAATCCCTGGAAATCCCTTCAAAAATCACATTTGAACATGGGGAGCGCAAAATAGTGCAAAATGGTCTGGAGTGTGAAAAAAACTCCAGGTAGGCTGGCACTTAAAGGGTTAACAGGCATCCAACTTGTTTGCAATTTTTCCACTGTTTTTAAAATATTTTGAGGGTAATTTTTTTTTATTTAATTGTCTTTTATTTTAAATAAAACATTTATTTTATTAAAGATAACCATATATGTGAAAGCCCCATTTCTCCGGATTACAACGGTACCGCATATGCATTGGTAGCCCCCGTTGCTGCCCAGGAGACTCCCCAAACTGAAATTAGCACTTTATAACATAATTTACAAATAAAATACAACTACTATCCACACTATAAAGGGTTAAATAAAAAAATAAATGCGTTAAAAACCCTTAAAAATCCCCCAAAAATGACGTGGGGTCCCCCCTACCCAACCTATAGAACAGGGCGCAGGGGTCAGCCTCGGTGCCACCCCCTGCAGGCTACAAGCCTGCACAGCCTTAATGACCCCCTGGGCTCTTATGCCCCCCCCCCAGGCTTTGGGGAGGCAGGTAATGGCGAGGCGGGGGGTTAATGGCAAGTCATCTGGTATAGGGGTCTCATAGATACCTCATCAGTTCACAAAAGGTTAAACGTAAAAAAAACAGGGACACAGAAAAAAAATGTTTTAATATTTTTTTTTTAGTACTTACCTCCCATCCAGCCCAGAGCACTCTGAACACTTTGGCTTCTGCTCTCCTGCTGCTGGAAGCCTTTTTTACCTGCCGGATGACAGGTAACAAACGGTTACCGTATTTTTCGCCCTATAAGATGCACCCTGGATTTGGAAGAGAATAATTAAAAAAATACAATTCTGTGATTACTCACCTTTAGAATTGGTATTATGAGTATACAGTACGTCCTGCTCCAGATAGAATACTTACACTCGGGTACTACTCTGCCAGATGGCGCTGGACTGCAGAGACATCGAAAACAGGCTCCTCCCGGCCCCTCAAATACCCAGGGACCTCCCACAATCCCCAGCATTGAAAAGCAATTAACGAGAAGCCGGGAGAATTAAAACGACCCAAACTAGTAACTTTAAAAATGATAATTCACCATACAGGGGATCCAAGACAATGCAAAACCAAGGGTGGGGTGGAGCAGGACGTACTGTATACTCATAATACCAATTCTATAGGTGAGTAATCACAGAATGGTATTATTCTTAGTATACAGTACGTCCTGCTCCAGATAAAATACTTACACTCGGGACATCCAATAGCAGTTTCCATAAAGTAGGGTGGGATCCCCAAAGGTAACAGCAGACAGTTTAAACCACTGCCGCCTGCAGAACCTTGCGGCCAAAAACAGCATCAGCTGAGGCCCTAACATCAACCTTGTAAAACTTTGAAAAGGTATGAACAGAAGACCAAGTAGCGGCCTTGCAAACTTGTTCAACAGAAGCCTGGTGCTGAAAAGCCCAAGAGGCACCAATAGCACAAGTAGAATGAGCAGTAAGGCAGAAGGGAGGATTCTTCCCCTTAGCAGAATAGGCCTGAATCACAGCCTGACGGATCCATTTGCTGATAGTAGACTTGCCAG
The DNA here is from genome assembly GCA_027917425.1 of Gastrophryne carolinensis. NCBI lineage: Eukaryota > Metazoa > Chordata > Amphibia > Anura > Microhylidae > Gastrophryne > Gastrophryne carolinensis. Next base: position 209,230,033 of record CM051238.1, read on the forward strand.
GAGCCAAACCCTTCCTAGGACCAGAAGGGACCACAAAAACAGCAACGTTTTTCTGAAATATGCAGTAGCCACCAGATAGTACTTCAGACACCTAACCACATCCAAAGAATGCAAAACCCTCTCCTTAGCAGTACTAGGATTAGGGCACAATGACGGAAAAACAATGTCCTGATTCAAATGAAAGGCATACACAACCTTAGGCAGAAAATCTGGCTTGAAGCGGAACACCACCTTGTCCTGGTGTCTCTCATAGTAGGGGCGCTGGATGGAAAGCACCGCCAACTCAGAAACACGCCTAACAGAGGTGATAGCCACCAAAAAGACAACTTTGAGAGTAAGAATGGCCAGAGCAGCATCCTGCACAGGTTCAAAGGGAGCACCCTGCTAGGCTGACAAAACCAAATTCAAGTCCCAAACAGGCACCATAGGCTTACGTGGGGGATGCACATGAGTAACCCCCTGGAAAAAAGTCCTGATCAGAGAATGCTGAGCAAAGGACTTCTGGAAGAAAACAGCCAGGGCAGAAACCTGACCCTTCAGAGTACTGAGTTGGAGCCCCATCTCCAACCCATGCTGCAGGAACTCCAGGATCCTGGGAATAGAGAACACACGACAGGGAAGAGACCTAGACTCACACCAGTCAATGTAGGCACGCCAAACCTTGTAATAAATGGAAGAAGACTTCTTCCTAGCCCTTATCAGTATCAACAACCGAGGTAGACAGTCCCTTCTCCATCAAGATGGAGGTTTCAGCAGCCAGGCCGTCAAAGCCAGAGTTTGTAAATTGGGATGGCGTAAGGGACCCTGAGTGAGCAGGTCTGGCACCCTGGGCAGAACGTACTGATCTACTGCCAGCTGCACCACGTCTGCAAACCACACTCTTCTTGGCCACCTGGGGGCCACCAGAATTGCTGGAACCCCCTCCAGAGCAATCTTGCGCAGAACCCTGCCCAGCAGGGGGAATGGAGGAAAGACATACAGGATCTGAAAGTCCTGCCATGACATTGCTAGAGCATCCGTGGTCAAGGCCAGAGGATCCTGGGGCAGGGAGACAAAGGCCGGGAGCTTGTGATTGTGACGGGACACAAACAGATCCACATCTGGTTGGCCCTAACGGTGACACAGAGATTGGAACACCCTGTTGCAGAGGGACCATTCTCCCTGGCGAGAGGTCCCCCTGCTCAGAGAGTCTGCCAGCAGATTTTCCACCCCCGGAATGTACACCGCTGATATGCAGGGGACATTGGCCTCCGCCCAGGTCAGGATCAGAGAAACTTCCTGGAGGGCCCTCTTGCTCCGGGTCCCTCCCTGATGATTTATGTAGGCAACTGCCGTCTGGTTGTCCAAGCACACCTGAACAGGCAGGCCCCGAAGGTGAGGAGTCAACTAACCAGATCGCCCGCAGCTCCAAGACGTTGATAGGTGTGTGGGCCTCCTGAGGGCCCCACCTCCCCTGGAACTGCAGGGACTTCCAGAAACCCCCCCCAACCTGACAGACTGGCATCTGTGGTGATCGTCTCCCAGGAGGGGGGGTCAGAAAGGATCTGCCCCCCAACAGGTTCCTGGAGTCCAGCCACCACGAGAGGGACTGCCTGCACTAGATCCTGAGCTGACACAGGGTCCTGAGGAATCTGGGAGCTGATGAACCTTTGGGGGGGGAGGGGGCAGACAGCAAACTCTCTTGTAACCAGAGGACACTACCTTCTGAATCCACCGGTCTGAGACATGAAGCCTCCAGACGTGAGCAAAGCCATCCCCCCACCCGGATGAATGAGGGCGCCCCCTCATGCCTGAGGGGGCTTGCAAGAGGACTTAAGCTTGGAGCCCCAGGAGGAGCCAGGGCATCCCAGTCCTCTGCCCCTACCCCAAACGTCTCCTCGGGCCCCAGTAAAGGAAACCCCCCTCCCTTGTCTAGCACCATGGTAGGGGGAGGAAAAGGAGCCCTGACCCCGAAAGGGCCGAGACTGCCGCCTGCGCTGGGGTAACCTGCCTCCCTTAGCAAATAGGTCCAGGCGGTCCCCAAACAGGCGTAGTCCTTTGAAGGGAAAACCAGTGAGGGCCTTTCTGGCAGCGTTGTCAGCAGCCCACTGGCGCAGCCAAACCAAGCGGCGTATAGCCACCACAAGGGCAGAGGTTCTGCCACACATTCTAATGGTGTCATCCAAGGCAGAGAGGACAAAATTCACAAAAACATCACAACTAGAGAGTGCACTAAACTCCTCACAAGGCAAATCATCAGGGGTGCCATCAAGGAAACTTCTGAGCAGGGTCCTAATAGCCACAGCCGTAATGGCAGAGGCACAGACCAGGCGCAGCGCCGTCACCACACATGCAAAGGCATGGGACGCCAGCTGGTCAATGCGCCGGTCCTCAGCATCCTGTAGGGTAGTAGAGTCAGGGGAGTGCATGACAGAGGTGTTCGATAACCCTAGAACCGGGGCATCCACTTCGGGAGGGGATGACCAACACTTTACCACATCAGCAGGAAAGGTATACTTCCTATCCCAATTCTTAGGTACACCGGGACGTCTACTGGGATGTTCCCATTCTTTGAGCACAAGGTTATTGAAATGTGCTTGCTCAGGAAATTCCAAGCGTGACTTAGCAGTATGAAAAAGTTCCCCCCCTTTGCCTGGGAGCCGCAACAGGGGGAGAGATAGACAGAACCTCAAAAATCTGAGCCAACAGTCTATCAGTATCATCCGGGGCCCAGGGGTCAGATCCAGAATCATCATGACCCCTGGGCCTCTCATCAGATGACCCCGAGTCGGAGAATAGTTCCCCTTCCTCCAAAGGGGTATAGCCAGATAGTTGCAAAAACTCATCAGCTTCCATAGGGAAAAGACTGACATCAGGCGTTAAGTGCCGCCTTTTTGCAGGGGCCTTACGCACCAAGGTATTAGCAATTAACTTCTCAACACTAGCTAGTCTAGAAGACACATCAGGCTGAGAATCCCCACTTGTATGCAACTCAATGGGAGTGAGATTTAAGCTTGGGGGAGTAGGACAGGCAAAACGAATCGCAGAATCAGCCACTGGAAGGCCGGATTGCAGTTCAAGCACCTGTTTGGCACAGGGTACACAGACCCGCGCCTTGTCAGCGTCAACATGGGACTCCCCACAAGCTACACACAGCCGGGCTTGTCCCGAAGGAACCCCGGTCACATTATCCTGAGACGCCTCCATATGGTGATTATAGTGGCACAATAGGCAAATAGGGATTAATGCTATACAGCAACCCGGGATGCCCCAATAACCCGCTAGGGAAGTGGGAGTCATTAACACTAGGCCTCACAAGTTAACCAACTAAATAGAGAGAGTAGGGCCGGGAGAAGCCAAAGGGGTTCGCCCGTCTGAAAGACAACCAAAGGGGAGCCGTAAGTATACAATAATTAACAGTGGTAATAAAGCCGCCCGCAAGGGCACTCACGGACCGAGGTAGGTAGAAGCCCGTCACGCAGCAGCCGGAACCAAGCAAAAAAAAATACCATTTTGTGAGTACTCACCTGTAAAATGGATATTGTCAGTGTGTCACACACCCCGCTTCCCCTTTAATTCTGACGATAGGGTTATCCTCCAGCAGGAGGCGACGTTGCAGAGAGAAGTCTTGAAAACGAGCCCCTCATGGCCTACATATACCTGGGACCTCCCACTTAACACCCAGTGAATTCAAACAGCAGTAAGACAAGGTACCAGGAAATCCAACGGTAACCTCAAAATAAAATAAAGGAAAGCTTCACCATATAGAGGATCCAGGATACCAAAAAGGGCGGGTGAAGCGGGGTGTGTGACACACTGACAACATCCATTTAACAGGTGAGTACTCACAAAATGGTATTCTCAGTGTGTCACACACCCCGCTTCCCCTTTAATTCTGATAGGGACATCCAAAAGCAGTGTCCACAAGGGGTGGGTATCCGACAGCAAAATGAAGCATAACTTAGACTGCAGTCTGCAGAACCTTGCGGCCAAACAGCATCCGCTGAGGCCCGCACATCAACCTTGTAAAACTTAGAAAAAGTATGAACGGAAGACCAAGTAGCAGCCTTACAAACTTGTTCAACAGAAGCCTGGTGCTGAAAAGCCCAGGATGCACCAACAGCACGAGTAGCATGAGCGGTGATACGAAAAGGGGGAACCTTCCCCTTGGCCGAATAGGCCCCAACAACCGCCTGACGAATCCATTTGCTAATGGAAGACTTGGCCGGAGCCTAACCTTTCCTAGACCCACAGTGCACAACAAAAAAGGCATCAGTCTTACGAAAAGGAGAAGTAGTAAGCAAATAGTACTTAACACAGCGTACTACATCCAAACAATGCAAAACCCTCTCCTTGTCATTCTTAGGCTTTAGGACACAAGGAGGGAAGAACAATATCCTGATTCAAATGAAAAGCAGAAACAACCTTGGGAAGAAAGTCCGGTTTGAAACGAAAAACCACCTTGTCCTGATGCCTCTCAAAGTAGGGCGCCTGAATAGACAAGGCCGCCAACTCCGAGACACGCCGAACCGAATTGATGGCCACCAAGAAGGCAATCTTCTGAGTCAAGGTAGAAAGAGCAATATCCTGCAAGGGCTCAAAGGGAGGAGCCTGAAGAGCAGAAAGAAAAAAATTCAAGTCCCAAATCGGGAGCAATGGCTTCCTGGGAGGCCGCACATGCGTAACCCCCTGGAAAAAGGTTTTGACTAACGGATGAAACGCAAAAGGCTTCTGAAAAAAGATAGACAAGGCAGAAACCTGCCCTTTCAAAGTACTCAGCTGGAGACCAGAGTCCAGCCCTGATTGCAGAAAATCCAAAATCCTGGAAACCGAAAAGACCCTACAAGGCAAAGATCTAACCTCACACCAAGCGATATAGGCTCTCCAAGTCCTATAGTAGATGGTAGAAGAAGACCTCTTCCGGGCACATATCAGAGTCTTAACAAACGAGTCAGAAAGGCCCTCCTCCTTCAAGATGAAGGTTTCAGCAGCCAAGCCGTCAAACCCAGCGTTGGTAAATTGGGGTAACACAGCCGACCCTGAGTGAGCAGATCGGGCCGAAGAGGCAGAACGACCTGATCCACTGCCAGCCGAACGATGTCTGCGAACCATACTCGCCTTGGTCACCTTGGAGCCACGAGAATGGCGGACACTCTTTCCAGAGCCAGCTTCCGTACCACCTTGCCTAGCATGGGTATCGGCGGAAAAAGGTACAGAAACCCCAGTTTCCCCCAGCTCAGAGACATGGCGTCCACCGCCAGAGCCAGAGGATCCTGAGAAAGCGACACGAAGGTCGGAAGCCTGCAATTGTGACGAGAGGCAAACAGGTCCACCTCCGGTGTCCCCCACCGGAGACACAGAGACCGAAAAACTTGAGGATGGAGAGACCATTCCCCCAGACGGGAAGAGCACCTGCTCAACAGATCCGCTTCCCTGTTTTCCACACCCGGAATGTAAACTGCCGAGAGACAAGGAACATGGGCCTCCGCCCAGGTCAGGATCAGGGACACCTCTCTGAGGGCACCCAGACTGCGAGTCCCTCCCTGATGATAGATGTAAGCAACCGCTGTCCGATTGTCCGAGTGAACCTGAGCCGGAAGGCCCAGAACATGCTGAGTCAAATGAAAAAGAACCAGGCGGATGGCTCTCAGTTCCAGAATATTGATGGGCAAGTGGGCCTCTCGAGGCCCCCACTGCCCCCGAAACTGAAGATCCTTCCAGAATCCCCCCCATCCCGAAAGACTGTCGTCCGTGGTGACGATTTCCCAAAGAGGAGTCAGAAAAGACCTGCCCCTCAAGAGATTGGTCGAGACCAACCACCATTGAAGGGACTGCCGGACCCGGGAGGACAACTGGAAGGACCAAGGTCGCCGGTTCCAAGACGCCAACAGATGCAGCTGAAGGGTCTTTGTGTGAAATTGAGCAAAAGGAACTGCCTCAAAAGAGGCAACCATCAACCCTACCAGTCTCATCCCCAGGCGGATGGACGGTCGAGGATTGGAAAAAAGGAACCGAGCCAATTCCTGAATCAGAAAAATCTTGGATTGGGGCAGAAACACCCTGTGTTGACAAGAATCCAACCACATTCCCAGAAAGGACACCACCCTGGCCGGGGCGAGGGAGGACTTGGGATAGTTGATCACTCAACCGAAGCTTTCCAGCATGGAGACCACCGTCCTGGTGTCCGTCTCCGATTGATTGAGAGAAGGAGAAATGATGAGAAGATCGTCCAGATAAGGTACGATGCGAATGCCTTGAGTTCTGAGAATGGCCATCACCCCTGCCAGCACCTTGGTGAACACTCTTGGAGCCGAGGTAACGCCAAACGGAAGTGCCACGAATTGAAAATGCCGATCCTTCATCACGAACCGAAGATAACGTTGATGAGCCTGACAGATGGGAACATGAAGGTAAGCATCCTTGATGTCTATGGACGTCATGAAGTCCCCCTGCCGAAGAGAACTGATGGCCGATCGCAGAGTTTCCATGCGAAACTTCCGTGTACGGATGAACCTGTTGAGGAACTTCAGATCCAGAACGGGGCGAACCGACCCGTCTTTTTAGGGGACTGTGAAAAGATTGGAGTAATACCCGAGGCCCACTTCCAAGTGCAGCACCGGCCGGATGACCGCCATTTCCAGAAGATTCTTTACCGACGCCAGGTGCCCCTGCGCGGCCAAAGGATCGGTGGGCACCCGTAACCGGAAAAACCGTGAAGGAGGGCGAGACTCGAACTCCAGCTTGTAACCGGACGACACCACCACCCGGATCCATCTGTCCGGAACCTCCTGGTCCCAAACCTGGGAGAAGTGTCGCAATCGTCCCCCCACCCGCACGGGTGAGGGACCCCCTCATTGCTGAGCGGGCTTGCCAGCAGGCTTGAGCTTGGCGCCCCAGGACTGACCAGGACGGCCACGGCCCCTCCCCCGGGTCCAACCTGCACCCCTGGTAGCGGGAAAGGAGGCCCCTCTGCACGCTCTGGCTCCCCGAAAGAAGGGACTAAAGGAAGCTGCTCCCCGAAAGGAACGATGCGGCCTCTTGCGTTGAGGCAACTTACCACCCTTGGTAACAGAATCCAATTTCCCGACAAACAGGCGCAAACCCACAAAAGAGCTGTAAGCGACTTCTTAGAGCTAAAGTCCGCCGTCCACTGACGCAGCCACATCGACCGACGAATAGCAACCAACAGGGCCGCGGTCCTGCTACACATCACAAGCGCATCGTCCTGGGCGGTCATGACAAAGGAAATAAACGACTCACACTGCTTGAGAGAAAAAAAACTCATCACAAGTGGGATCAAGATCTGGGTACAAATGGACTTGACAACCATCAAAAGAAGCGCCGAAGCACAAACCGGCCGCAGTGCCGATCCAGCACTGATAAAACCATGGCGAGCCAATTGATCAATCCGACGATCCTCACCATCCTTAATGGTAGTAGTGTCAGGGGAGTGCAACACAGCCGTGTTAGACAGCCCCAACACAGGGGCATCGATGTCAGGGGGAACAGACCAAAGCTTCACCAAATCCTCCGGAAAGGGATAACGTTTATCCCAACTAGGAGGAACTCCAACAAGGCGCGTAGGTTGTTCCCATTCCTTAAGGACAACCCTCACAAAGTGTTGTTGTCTGAGAAACACCAAACGCGGCTTGGGCACATCAAACAACTCACCCTTTGGCGGGGGGGGGGGGCGCCTCAGGTGGATCCAAATCCAAAATCTCAAACATCTGAGTCAAAATGGAAGGAGTGTCCAGGAACACCCCTGCAGCCTGATCGCCAGCGGTACCAAACAATTGCTGGTCTGCAGGCTCGTCCGACTCCTCTAGGAGCTCCCCCTCCTCAGCCGGGGGACAATCGGACCAATCCAACACTTCCAACACCTCAACCTCCGGAACAGGTGAAGCCGGAGACAGGTGCTTCCGCTTAGCCGTAGCCTTTTGAGCCACCGCGGCGGAGACCATTTTCTCGAGGCTGGCCAACCGTGCACACACCTCGGATTGCGAATCCCCACCTTTGACAACGTCACACGGGGTCCGGAATAGGTGGGGGGGTGTAGGAGATGACGGAGGTTGTGAGGAGCCAGAAGCCGGAGTGCCGGACTGGCGCGCAATATTCCGCTGTGCACATGGAATACATATTATGACATCGCCTGGGAGCGGAGCCCCACAACCCCCACACAGCCTGGATAGCCCAGAAGAGCCGTTTCCGGTAATGTCGGAAGCCTCCATATGGTGAAATTGTGGTATTTGCGACAACCCAGGGAATTACGCAGTAAGCAACCCGGGATGCCCCCTTTAATTAAAGTCCCGGGAGTGGGAGGATTTTAAGCCTAGGAGAATCCCAATTGAAAAATAAGACTAACCATGTATATCAGACCGGGAGACCCACTGCAGCGAGGGGATCCCAGGATCTGTAAGGGGAAGAGACCACAATCAGTCCCCAAGAAACTACAAAGAAAGTTTGCCAGCATGCGCGCGCACACACACACACACCAACACAACCACACAGAATGTAAAGGTAAAATATATAAACAATATATACAAAAGCAAGAAAAGTATATACAGCCAATAAAAAAAAAAAATTATATATATATATATATATATATATATATATATATATATATATATATATATATATGTATAATTAATATGTACCTCCAGGAGGGGAAGCTATACAAATGTGACAGGGTAACTGCGCAAGCGAGTGCCATTAGCACACACTGCACAGTCACACAAAGCAGGGCAAACAAACAAACCCAATACTTGAAATGACGGCACCCTCCTCAGCCGAGCCGGGGACCCGTGTAGTGAGGACTCCGGAGTGAGGAAGAAGGAAGGAAGGCGGGTCGGGCTAAGCGCGGCGGAGCCATACAGCGTGGGCCCATCAAAACACGAGCACCGCGGCCCGCCAAATGGCGGCGCCGCGTGAAGCAAACGGGCGCCAACAGACGCCCCATAGGGTAAAAAGCATTTGTCACAACACAACCAAGCGGGAGAAGTTTAAATACACTAAAAGGTGGCCCAGCAGCTAGGAACACGCGCCTGCACGCCGCGGCGCCGACCCCGCCCGCTGCCAGCACTCCAAACACACAATGAATCACACCCAAAGTGTAAAGCACCCCACACAAGCCACCCCCCCCCCAACGCGAAGGGAGAAGGGACCAAGCGGGAGAAGGTGGCCAAGGGGGAACACCGGGACAGGGGCATCCCAAATCGGGATCACTATGCCGGATAACCGCGTTGCCCCACGCGTGGGGTCGAGCGGAGGGGAAAAGCTCCTAGGCACCATGTGGTGCCATCTACCGTCGCCCAGCCAGCAGCCTAGGCTGGGAGGCTTCCGTTATCTATCTAGGCATACAAACAATTGACTGGGCAGAAATAGACCAAGAGGGGGGTGCCGGGGTTTGACCCCGGCTACCTGCAAGCAGGAGACTTCTTCCTTCTGTCTTGTCGCATCTTGCAGAGAGAAAACACTGGGTGTTAAGTGGGAGGTCCCAGGTATATGTAGGCCAGGATGGGCTCATTTTCAAGACTTCTCTCTGCAACGTCGCCTCCTGCTGGAGGATAACCCCATCGTCAGAATTAAAGGGGAAGCGGGGTGTGTGACACACTGAGAATATGGCGTCGGTATAACTCTTGCCCGCATGAGCAATGACGCGGAACGCGGCAAAGACGGGCCCCGCCCCCCCGAAGCCAACACGTGACAAGCAGCCAATGACAGCGCACCGGCGCCTGAGGTAACGCCGCCACCAAGCGCGGAGCACAGAAAAAATAAAACGTACGTGGCGGCGGCAATTTCAAGCACAATAAATGTAAAACATGTCAGCGCGGCGGCTGACACCAAGCATAATGTAGTGAAGCATAAAAGCCAATACACGTATATACACACACACACAACCCCCCCCCCCCTCTTTTCCCCGAAGGCTACAAGGAGAGTGAGGGAGGACAGCGGCCACTTAACTTAGGGCCCACCAATAGACAGGGGCAAGGGGCAATAGTGCGGGAGGGGCATCCCATAGAGGCTCACCATATGCCTGTACTGCCTACCCTTTGGTGGGGGATTGCGGTGGAGCAGCGGTGCTGCCTACCATCACCCGACCAGCACAGCCAAGGCTGGGCGGCAATTACTGATGGAACGGGTGGGAATAGTCCTACAGGACCGCAGGCTAATAGCCCCGCTCACCTGCGAGTAGAGAGAGCCATCTTCTTGTCCTTTGCAGTCCAGACTGCAGAGAAAATCTGGGGATTGTGGGAGGTCCCTGGGTATTTGAGGGGCTGGGAGGAGCCTATTTTCGATGTCTGCAGTCCAGCGCCATCTAGCGGAGTAATACCCGATTGTAAGTATTCTAGCTGGAGCAGGACGTACTGTATACTAAGAATACACCAAAAAACACCACAACTAACACCACTCGCCGCTACCACCCGCCCACACCCCCCCCCCCGAACAAAGAGGGGGAGGGGGGGAAAGAGACGAGAAGGCAGCGGCGAGTATCCAGGCCAGGAGGGGGGGGGGGAGGTTGGGACCCCTGAAGGAAAAGAAGGGGACATAGTCCCCAAAACACTAACCCCTTCAGAAGCCAGGACAGGAACTCCGCATCCCTAGTAGGCTCACCATAAAGCCTATGGCCAGCTACCCTTTGTGGAACAGGGTCTGCGGCTTGGAGCAGCACTCCTGGAGCACTTGACCCTAGTGCTCTTCTACCATCACCCGATTTGTCAGTCAAGGCTGGGAGGCAGAGAGGGTCCCAAACGGGTGGAAATAGACTTGCAGGGCCACAGCTCTTCTGCAGTACACTGCGCCACCTTGGGGCGGAATAACCAACTGTTATGAATACCGAAGCAGGCCGTGCCATGCAATAAAGAAAATAAGAGAGGGAGATAGAGCTAAGACCAGGCTTCTAGGTGACCACTGAGGAATGAACAACAATGCAACCTGTATAACAGCGGATAAATACGGCTCACTAACTTATCTTGAGGCATAATGTTCCTGGCTTGACTCCTCCGCTGTTTCTAAAGGACAGTACACCTGATCTGGTGTTTGCCTGTCCTGAAGCTGTGCCTCTGATCACCACCACAACGGTGAAAATACTATTACCGAGCGAAGGCCTCCTCACCGCAGCCTAAAATGGAGAGCACATGCCCAGTAATCTGGCCTGGAAGCTGAAACCAATACCCAGAAGCACCTCATACGCCCCTATGCGGAGGTGAAGTAAAACGAGTGGCGGTGATGCTTAAACCACGGGGCTCCCTCCAACCTCTGCCTGGGAAGAAGCCCTACTGCCGCAGCCCGGGGAGTGAAAGCCCCCTGGAATTGTCCCGCCACCGCCCCTCCACCAAGTGAGACCCTGCACTCTAGAGCCAGCAAGTGCCTTTGGTGCTCTAGCAGAACCCCCAGCAACAGGTACCTTGCCCTGTGTAATCTAAGCTGTGGGTCTGTGAGCCCCCTTCCCCAAGAACTACTGGGTTGAAAAAATAATTAAAAAAAAAAAACGAAAGTCGGTTTCCTGAAGAGGAAACACAATACTGAGGACTAGGGGGAAGGGATGGGGCTTCAAACCTGTCCCAGGTCATGTTTCCTCTCTAGGGGAGGAGTCGCGCTCTCTGTGGCCGTCCTAAATGACGTAGGGAGAAAAAATACAATTCTGTGAAATACTCACCTGTAGAATTGGTATTATAAGTATACAGTACGTCCTGCTCCAGATATAATACTTACACTTGGGTTATCCTCTGCCAGATGGCGCTGTACTGCAGAAGCATGCGAAAACAGGCTCCTCCCGGCCCTTCATATACCCAGGAACCTCCCACAAATCCCCAGCATTGAAAAGCAGTGAACAAGAAGCCGGGAGAATTAAAAACCACCCAGAACAACTGGTAACAAGAACAAGATAACAATCACCATACAGGGGATCCAGAATAATGCAACAACAGGGTGGGGTGGAGCAGGACGTACTGTATACTTATAATACCAATTCTACAGGTGAGTATTTCACAGAATTGTATTATTCTTAGTATACAGTGCGTCCTGCTCCAGACATCCAACAGCAGTGTCCATAAAGTAGGGTGGGATCCCCCAAAAACAAAAGGTGACAACAGGCAGTTCAAACTACTACCGCTTGCAAAACCTTTCGGCCAAAAGCAGCATCAGCTGAAGCCCTAACATCAACCTTGTAAAACTTCGAAAAGGTATGAACAGAAGACCAAGTAGTGGCCTTGCAAACCTGTTCAACCGAGGCCTGGTGCTGGAAGGCCCAAGAGGCCCCGATAGCACGAGTAGAATGAGCAGTAAGGCGGAAGGGCGGACTCTTCCCCTTAGCAGAATAGGCTTGAATAACAGCCTGACGAATCCATTTGCTAATAGTAGACTTGGCCGGAGCCAAACCCATCCTAGGACCAGAGGGGACCACAAAAAGAGCATCAGTCTTCCTGAAGGCCGCAGTGACTACCAGGTAATACTTCAGACACCTGACCACATCCAAGGAATGCAGAACCCATTCCTTAGCATTACTAGGATTAGGGCACAATGAAGGAAGCACAATATCCTGATTCAAGTGAAAGGCCGACACCACCTTCGGCAGAATGTCTGGCTTAAAGCGGAACACCACCTTGTCCTGGTGTCTCTCGTAGTATGGGGGCTGAATAGACAACGCCGCCAGCTCCGAAACACGCCTGACCGAAGTGATAGCCACCAGAAAAACCACCTTGAGGCTAAGTACAGCCAAGGCAGCATCCTGAATAGGCTCAAAGGGAGCACCCTGCAAGGCAGACAAAACCAGGTTCAAGTCCCAAACAGGAACCGTAGGCTTACGTGGGGGACGCACGTGGGTGACCCCCTGAAAGAAGGTCTTAACCAGGTGCTGAGCAAAGGATTTCTGAAAGAAAACAGACAGGGCAGAAACCTGACCCTTCAGAGTACTGAGCTTTAACCCCAACTCTAATCCGTCTTGTAAAAATTCCAGGATCCTAGGGATGAAGAACTCCCTGCAGGGAAGAGACTTGGACTCACACCAGTCTATGTAGGAACGCCATACCCTATAATAGATGGCAGAAGAAGTTTTCTTCCTAGCCTGAACCATGGTATCCGCCACTGAGGCAGACAAGCCTTCCTCCATCAAGATGGAGGTTTCAGCAGCCAAGCCGTTAAAGCCAGAGTTTGTAAATTGGGATGGCGTAAGGAGCCCTGAGTGAGTAGATCTGGCGCCTCTGCCAGGACGTACCGATCTACTGCCATTTGTACCATGTCTGTGAACCACACCCTTCTTGGCCACCTTGGGGCCACTAGAATCACTGGCTCCTTCTCCAGGGCAATCTTGCGCAGAACCCTGCCCAGCAGGGGAAACAGGGGAAATACATACAGGAGACGAAATTTCTTCCAAGACAACGACAAAGCGTCCGTGGCCACAGCCAGAGGGTCCTGAGACAGGGAGACAAAGGCCGGGAGCTTGCGATTGTGACGGGATGCAAACAGATCCACGTCCGGTAGACCCCAACGGTGACACAGGGACTGGAACACCCTGTTGCAGAGGGACCACTCCCCTTGCCAGGAAGTCCCCCTGCTCAGAGAGTCTGCTAGGAGATTTTCCACCCCCGGGATGTAAACAGCCGAAATGCATTGAACATTGGCCTCCGCCCATGTCAGAATCCGCGACACTTCCTGGAGGGCACCCTTGCTCCGGGTCCCTCCCTGATGATTGATGTAGGCAACCGCCGTCCTGTTGTCTGAGCGCACCTGAACAGACAGTCCCTGCAGGTGATCGGTCAACTGCTCCAGAACCAACCTCACCGCCCGTAGTTCCAGAATGTTGATGGGTAAATTGGCCTCCAGAGGGCGCCACCTGCCCTGGAATCTCAGGGACTTCCAGAATCCCCCCCAACCTGACAGACTGGCATCCGTGGTGACCGTCTCCCAGGAGGGGGCTAGAAAGGACCTGCCCAAATTCTTGTGGTCCAGCCTCCACGAGAGGGACCTTATGACCAACGGGGGAAGCACACAAAACCTGTCCAGGGACGCAGGATCCTTGCCCCATACCGAGAGGAGATGAAGCTGCAGAGGCCTCGAATGGAACTGAGCAAAGGGCACCGCCTCAAAGCTCGCCACCATCAGACCCACCAGCTGCATTCCCTGTCTGAGGGCGAGCTGGGGGCACGAGAGCAGGGACTGCACCTGCACATTCAGGGCTTCCACCTTCTGTTGGGGAAGGAATATTCGTGACTTAACCGTATCCAGAATCATCCCCAGGAATGGGGTCACCGACGAAGGGGACAGAGAAGACTTGGGGGGATTGATCCCCCAGCCGAACGACTCCAAGATGGACACCACCTGCTGAGTGTCCAGCTCCGCCTGCTGTAGGGGCCATGAGGCGATGAGGATGTCGTCCAGGTAGGGCAGCACTTGAATGCCCCCTGACCTTAACAAGGACATCACTCCCGCCAGTACCTTGGTGAACACTCTGGGAGCTGAAGTGAGGCCAAATGGTAGGGCCACAAACTGATACTGTTGATCCTTCAACACGAATCTGAGAAACCTTTGATGTCCCGGAAACACAGGAATGTGAAGGTAAGCATCCTTGATGTCCACAGTTATCATAAAATCCCCTGGGCGCAGAGAGCCAACGGCCGAGCGCAGAGTTTCCATGCGAAAGCGCTTGTGCTTGACAAATTTGTTGAGGATCTTTAAATCCAGAATGGGCCTGACTGACCCATCTCTTTTGGGTACTGTGAACAGGTTGGAGTAGAACCCTTCTCCCAATTCTCTCAAGGGAACCTGGCAAATAACTCCCAGATCCAGAAGGTCTTGTACTGCTTGCATCAGGACCTGAGCCGATGCCGGGTCCTGGGGAATCCGGGACCTGACGAATCTTGAGGGGGGCCGTACAGCAAACTCTATTTTGTAGCCAGAGGTAACTACCTCCTGAATTCACCGGTCCGAGACTTGGTGCCTCCAGACATGCGCGAAGTGCTGTAGCCGTCCCCCCACCCTGGCGGCCGAGGGCGCCCCATCATGCCTGAGGGGTCTTGGGAGGGGCTTTGGGCTTGGTTCCCCAGGAGGAGCCGGGGCGTCGCCCCTTGCTCCTATGCCAGGAGTCTGCACGAGCCCCCGCGAAGGACACCCCTTTCCCCTGCTTAACACCTCTGTAGGGGGCTGAAAGGGGACCCTGGATCCAAAAGGGCCGAGGCTGTCGCCTGCGCTGTGGTAACTTACCTCCTTTAGCAAAGAGGTCTAGGCGGTCCCCAAACAGGCGCAGGCCCTTAAAGGGGAGCCCAGTAAGGGCTTTCTTAGCGGCACTCCGCCCACTGGCGCAGCCATACTGCGCGGCGTATAGCCACCAAGGCGGAAGATCTGGCACACAGCCTAACAGCATCATCCGACGCGGACAGGATAAAGTTCACAAACGCATCACAATTAGACAGTGCATTAACAGCATCAGTAGGCAGCTCGTCTGGGCCATCAAGAACATTCCTGATCATGGCACTGAGCGCCACAGCAGTAATGGCCAAGGCGCAACCCGGGCACAGTGCCGCCCCACCAAATGCAAAGGCTTGACATGCCAATTGGTCAATGCGCCGGTCCTCAGAATCCCGTAGCGTAGTGGTATCGGGGGAGTGCATAATAGAGGTGTTAGACAGGCCTAAAACAGGGGCATCGACCTCGGGGGGGTGATAGCCAGCACTTGACCATATCAGCAGGAAATGGATACTTCCTGTCTAAACTCTTAGGGATCCCGGGAAGTCTAATGGGATGTTCCCATTCCTTCAACACAAGGTTATTGAAATGGGTTTGCTCGGGAAACTCCAATCGAGCCTTAGCAGTATGAAATAGCTCACCCCTTTGCCTGGGGGCCGCAACAGGGGGAGGGATGGAGAGAACTTCAAAAATCTGAAGCAGTAGTTTGTCAGTATCATCCAGGGTCCAGTGGTCCGAACCAGAATCGTCATAACCCCTTGTCTTCTCATCAGAAGATTCTGAGTCAGAGAACAGCTCCCCTTCGTCCGAAGGGGTATGGCCATAAAAATTTGAAAACTCCTCAGACTCCATAGGGAAGGGAGCCGAATCAGGGATTATGTGCCACTTTTTAGCAGTGGCCTTGCACACTAGAGAACTAGCAAGCAATTTTTCAACACTGGCCAGTCTAGTAGCCACATCAGGATGAGAATCCCCGCTTGTATTGGGGGTTCGACTCAGGCTTGGGGGAGTAGGTGAAGTGAGGCGAGGTGCAGGCCCAGCCACTGGAGGGGTGGGAAGTACCATTAGCGCCTGCTGTGCACAAGGGACGCAGACCCGTGCATCGTCACCGCTGATAGGCGAGACCCCACAAGCTACACACAGACGGGCTTGTCCCGAGGGAACCCCGTTCACAATATCCTGGGATGCCTCCATATGGTGATTAATGGGCACAATAAGCCAGTAGGGATTGACGCTATAAGCTACTCTGGATGCCCCAATGACCCGCAGGGAAGTGGGAGTAAGTTAACTAGGTCCACTGGTAATTAAGCCGGGCCGGGAGAAGCCACTGGATTAGACCGTCTGAAAGACATAATGGGAATAGGGATGTCAGAGCCATGCGCAGTAAGCAAGACAATAAAAATCGCCCGCGAGGGCACTTACAGATCGAGGGAGGAGGACGACTGTTAACACGCGTGCGCGCAATGAGCATCGAAATGGCACCATGCGGACCTCGAAGGGCGGGCCAGAGCAGGCTGTGACGCGGAGCGCGCCAAGCCAGGTCTCCGCCCCCCCGAAGAGCGCGTATCAGAAATAGATACAGTTGTCAGAAGATCGAAGTGAATGGTACACTTAGAGGAAGATTCGCCAATGAAGACGCAGCAGCGTCTGAGGCAGCGCTGGCACTCCTTGCAGCACATTCAATAAGAGAAGGAGTGCGCGTGGCGGCGAAAGATGCATAATAAAACAATTTTTTTTACAGCGCGGCACTGACACCAGGAATACCAGTAAAGGACAGTACTAAGGCCATAAGCTACACGGGGCATGGGGAATAGCACAGGAGGGGCATCCTCTAGAGGCTCACCATCAGCCTAAACTGCCTACCCTTTGGTGGGGGACTGCGGTGGAGCATGGCTCCATAAGCACACAAGGTGCTGCCTACCTTCACCCGACCGACGCAGCCCAAGCTGGGAGGCACATCACAGGGAGGACGGGTGGGAGTAGTCCAACAGGGCCGCAGGCTTTTATAGCCCCGCTCACCTGCGAGAGAGTGATACTTCATGTCTTCGCAGTCAGCACTGCAGAGAAATTTGGGGATTTGTGGGAGGTCCCTGGGTATATGAAGGGCCGGGAGGAGCCTGTTTTCGCATGCTTCTGCAGTACAGCGCCATCTGGCTGAGGATAACCCAAGTTTAAGTATTATATCTGGAGCAGGACGTACTGTATACTAAGAATATAGCTCACTTTTGAAGGAACAACATGAAACTTGGGAGTAGTAAATAATCCAACCAAACCTTACCAGAATCAAAAGGACCATCCCGATATCATTCAGGGCCTCCTGTATGGATCATATCAGTGGTGTGAATTGATGCATATCCACTGGCTCCTCAGGAGCCATGAGCCCAACCAGGACCTTTGTAAATACCTACGGGGCAGAGGACTGGCCAAAAGGCAGAACCACAAACTGGTGATGGCCTGACGGTTCAGAAAAAAATAGCTTTTTGTGAATACTCACCTGTAAAATGGGTATTATAATTATGTCACACACCCCGCTTCAGATAGTCATTACACTTGGGTTATACTGACCTGTAGATGGCGATCTTGCAGAGATATCAATAAAAAAAGGAAGGCCCTCCCAGTCCATAAAATGGTACCTCCCACTCATTCCCCAGTATTAGAACAGCAGTAAGAAAACAAAGGGACCAGGAAGAGCCAAAATAACCAGTAGCAGTAAAAAGGTTCACCATATAAAGGATCCAGAATACCAAAGGGCGGGGTGAAGCAGGGTGTGTGTAGAATAATACCATTTTGTGAATACTCACCTGTAAAATGGGTATTATAAGTATGTCACACACCCCGCTTCAGATAGTCATTACACTTGGGACATCCAATAGCAGTGTCCATAAAGGCCGGGGATCCAAAACAAGGCAACAATGCACAACTTAAACCACTGCAGCTTGCAGAACTTTGCGGTCAAACACAGCATCCGCTGAAGCCCGCACATCCACCTTGTAAAACTTGGAAACAGAAGACCAAGTAGCAGCCTTACAAACTTGCTCAACAGAGGCCTGGTGCTGAAAAGCCCAGGACGCCCCAACAGCACGAGTAGAGTGAGCAGTAACACGAAAAGGGGGAACCTTCTCCTTGGCAGAATAGGCCCCAACAATGGCCTGGCGAATCCATTTACTAATGGAAGACTTGGCGGGAGCCAAACCTTTCCTAGGCCCAGAGGGCACCACAAAAAGGGCGTCAGTCCTACGAAAAGAGGAAGTAGCCACCAAATAGTACATCACACAGCGAACCACATCCAAAGAATGCAAAACCCTCTCCTTGTCATTTCTGGGCTTAGGACACAAGGAGGGTAGATGGGCTTAGGACACAAGGAGGGTAGAACAATGTCCTGATTAAGATGAAAGGCAGAGACCACCTTAGGAAGGAAATCTGGCTTGAAGCGGAAAACAACCTTGTCCTGATGCCTCCCAAAGTAAGGGGACTTAATAGACAAAGCCGCCAACTCCGATACACGCCTAACGGAAGTGATGGCAACCAGAAACGCAACCTTCTGAGTAAGCGTAGAAAGTGCAATATCCTGCAAAGGTTCAAAAGGAGGAACCTGCAAAGCAGAAAGAACCAAATTCAAATCCCAAACTGGGAGCAATGGCTTCCCATGAAGCCGCACATGCGTAACCCCCAGGAAAAAAGTCTTAACCAGAGGATGAAGAGCAAAAGACTTTTGAAAGAAAACCGCCAGGGCAGAAACTTGCCCTCTTAACGTACTAAGCTGCAAAACCAGGTCCAGACCATGTTGCAGAAATTCCAAAACCCTAGGGATAGAAAACACCCTGCAAGGCAAGGCCCGGACCTCACACCAATCAATATAAGACCTCCAAATCCTATAGTAGATGACAGAGGAAGACTTCTTTCTAGCCCTAACCAGAGTCTGAATGACAGCATCAGAAAGATCTTCCTCCTTCAAGATTGAGGTTTCAGCAGCCACGCCGTCAAAGCCAGCGTTGGTAAATTGGGGTAGAGCAGTGGACCCTGAGTGAGCAGAGCCGGCAGAAGGGGCAGATCTAACTGATCCTCTGCCAACCTTACCACGTCTGCAAACCGAACCTGTCTTGGCCATCTTGGAGCCACCAGGATTGCTGACGCGCCCTCTAGGGCCAGCTTACGCACCACTTTGCCCACCATGGGAAACGGAGGGAACAGGTACAGAAACCCCAGATCCCTCCAGTTCAGAGCCAGCGGATCCCGCGAGAGAGCCACAAATGCCGGAAGCTTGTGATTGTGACGAGAGGCAAAGAGGTCCCCCTCCGGAGTCCCCACCGGTGGCAAAGCGACCGAAACACCTTGAGGCTGAGCGACCATTCCCCCCCGGCGAGATGAGCACCTGCTCAGGGAGTCCGCCTCTGTGTTCTCCACTCCCGGAATGTACACCGCCGAGATGCATGGGACATCGCTCTCTGCCCAAGCCAGGATCAAAGACACTTCCCTGAGGGCACGTCTGCTGCGAGTCCCTCCCTGGTGATTGATGTGGGTGACCGCCGTCCGATTGTCCGACCGTACTTGAACCGGTAGGCCCCGCAACTGATGAGTCAAGTGAGCCAGAACCAACCTGATGGCTCACAGCTCCAGAACATTGATGGGATCGTGAGCCTCCTGAGGCCCCCAGAGTCCCTGAAACTGAAGATCCTTCCAAAATCCCCCCAACCTGACAGGCTGGCATCCGTGGTGACCGTCTCCCAACGAGGGGTCAGGAAGGATCTGCCCCTCGTCAGATTGCTTGGTGTCAGCCACCACCGAAGGGAACGCCGCCCGGGGGGACATCAGAAAAGACTGATCCAATGACAGCGGGACCCGTCCCAGGCCGCCAGAATATGGAGCTGGAGCGTCCTTGTGTGAAAACTGGGCAAAGGGAACCGCCTCGAACGATGCCACCATCAAACCCACCAGTCACATCCCCAACCGAATGGATGGGCGAGGGATGGATAGGAGACGCTGAGTCAATTCCTGAATCAGAAGAACCTTGGGCCGGGGGAGGAACACCCTGGCCTGAGAAGTATCCAGAGACATTCCCAGGAACTCCACCACCCTGGAGGGAGAGAGGCAGGACTTGGGATAGTTGATCACCCAGCTGAATCTCTCCAGGGTGGCTACCACAGTCCTGGTATCTAGCTCCGCCTGGCTGAGAGAAGAAGCCACAATAAGAAGATCGTCCAGATAAGGCACGATGCGGATACCCTGGGCTCTGAGAAGGGCCATCAGCCCCGCCAGCACCTTGGTGAAAACCTGTGGAGCCAAGGTGAGGCCAAACGGAAGAGCCACAAACTGGAAATGACGATTTTCTACAAAGAACCGAGAAATCTCTGGTGTGTCGGAAAGATTGGGATATGCAGGTAAGCATCCTTGATGTCTATGGACGTCATGAAGTCCCCTTGACGAAGTGAGTAGATGGCTGAACGCAGAGTTTCCATGCGGAACTTCCGGGGACGTATGAGCCTGTTGAGCAACTTCAGATCCAGAATGGGACGAACAGAACCGTCCTTCTTGGGCACCGTGAACAGATTGGAATAGTAGCCCAGGCCCCGGTCCGAGGGGGGCACCGGGAAAATGACAGCCATGTCCAGAAGATTTGCCACTGCCGCCCGGAGCCCCTGCGCGGCCAGAGGATCTGACGGCACCCGAGACCTGAAGAATCTGGGAGGGGGCTGGAACTCGAACTCCAGTTTGTAACCGGAATACACCACTTCCCGAATCCATCTGTCCGAGAACTCTTGGTCCCAGACACGGGAGAAGAGTTGCAGCCGTCACCCCACCCGCAAGGGTGAGGGCACCCCCTCATTGCTGAGCCGGGTTGGCAGCGGCCTTAGACTTAGAGCCCCAGCTGTGTCCTGGACGGGCACGACCCCTGCCCTGGTTCCAGGAATCACCTCTGGAGGAGGAGAAGGCCAATCCCCTGCCAACTCTGGCCCTACGAAAGGAGTGAAGGAAGCTGCCCCCCGAAAGGGACGACGCTGCTTCTTTGAATCCAATTTTTCTCCAAAGAGCCGCAACCCCACAAAGGGAAGGGCCGTAAGCGACTTTTTGGACACAAAATCAGCCGCCCACTGGCGTAACAAACTGACCTCCGGATAGCCACAAGCAAGGCCGAAGTTCTGCTACACATCACCAATGTGTCATCCAAGGTGGTCAGCACAAAAGACAAAAACAACTCGCATCGCTTAAGGCTGGTAAACTCCTCACTAGCCGGGTCAAGCACGGAAGAGGTCAACAGTCCTCTAACAACAGACCTGGCAGCTACCAATAAAAGCGCAGAAGCACAAACCGGCCGCAAGGCCGACCCAACACTGGCAAAACCATGACAAGCCATCTGGTCAATGCGTTTATCCACACCATCCTTGAGAGTAGTGCACAGCGGAGAATGGAGGACTGAGGAGCTGGACAACCCCAAAACAGGAGCATCCACCTCGGGGGGAGATGACCAGTGCTTCACTGCGTCCGCCGGAAAGGGATATTTCTTGTCCCAACCCGGTGGGACACCCGGAAGCCGCGTCGGCCTCTCCTATTCCTTGCAAATAATGCCATCAAAATGCTTTTGATAAGGAAATTCCAAGCGCGGCTTGGTCACCTCAAAGAACTCCCCCATCAGCTGAGGAGCCGCCTCAGGAGGAGAAATAGCCAGGACCTCAAACATATGAGCCAGGACCTTAAAGGTATCCAGGGAATCACCCTGGCCCTGCTTGGTATCAGCACCCACAAACTGCTGATCATCGGAGCCCTCAGGCTCCTTAAACAGCTCCCCTTCCTCAAACGAGGAGCAATCAGACCAATCCAGGGAGTCAAACTCCTCCATATCATAGGCCTGCGTGGCTGTATACAAATGTTTTCGCTTTGCCGTGGCCTTTTTGGCAACAGCACTGGAAAATTTTTCAAGATTGTCCAATCTGGCACACACCTCAGATTGCGACTCCCCACCCATGACCGCATCACATGGGGTACGTATCAAGCGAGGGGGAGACGGAGAGGAGACTGGTGGAGCAGAACCAGACGCCTGAGATCCAGACTGCCGCGTAATAGACCGCTGCGCACAGGGTACACAAAGAAATACATCATCCCCCGTAAGGGATATCCCACACCCCAAACACGGCCTGGATTGCCCCGAGGTGGGCACAAGCCCAGTATCCGGGGAAGCCTCCATATGGTGATTTTTTTATATTTAGGCACAATGCCCAGATGGAATTACGCAATAATGCAACCCGGGATGCCCCTTTAAGTCCCGCGTGGGAGGAATTTACAGACCCCTAAATTTAACCAGGGACCCTAGGACCGGGAGAGCCCCCCTTTAATAGGACAATGGTCCACCTGGAACACACAAACAGACAGCAATCAGACCTCAGTGACATGTCCAAAGGGGTTAATAAACAAGCATTGCCAGCAGCCCCAATAAGGAGCATGGAATATATGCAGACATATCTAAGAGAGCTAATGGGGCCACAGGCCACTCACCGACCAAGGCCTCACACGCACACCGAAGGGGAGGAAGGCGCGTAAGCAGAGGAAGAAGGAGGGCGGTTCACGCGTCGCGCCCGGCCAGAAGCCGGGACCTGAACAGCAGTGTCAGCAGCACGGGGGCGGGCCGTAGGCGATCGCGCGAACACCCGGCCCCGCCTCCCGCGCCTGAGGGGAAGAAGCACCCCGCCGCCGTGGCAGGCTACAGAGGCCGGCGCCGCGGAACCGCCGGTTAAGTAAAACGCATGACAGTGAAAAACACACACAATAAAGTAACTCCAACGTGACAAACATCAAGGGACAGCCCCGATCGCACGCAGTCAGCAGAGACCTCCCGCCTCCACACTAGGCGGGAGGTCTCTGCTGACTGCGTGCGATCGGGGCTGTTTATACTCCGCGGTGGAACCCTGTACAGCAGATCTGCTCCCTTCCTTGATGCAGCTCCCTGGCAGTCGGGTGGACCCCGGGCGACACCTTCAGTGATGCTGGAGGGGGACCTGGACAGTCACTCCCCTCCCCCAGCACGGCGAGCAGAATCCCCACATGCCTTCTCAGAGTCTTGGGAGGGAGAGGGGTACAGGCCAGAAAGCCCCCGTCACTCACCTCACCTACAAAGTGAGCCCTCTCCTGTATGGTCCCAGGCTGACTCAGAAGCTGTACCCTGCCTTCTCCTTTCCTCCCCAGGGCTTAGGTCAACCTCAGAGCCGACCCGGGGGAGCAATCCACAAACCCCAGGGTTTTACCACCCTCCGGGCTCGCCCCCGGATACCTGGTCTCCCGATGAGGGCCTATCATCCCATCCGCCCGGATCTTGCCCTTTGCGCTCTCCTCGTCCCCGCATGGAGCAACAAAGGACCAGTCACCAGAGTGGCTTGGCGACCATCCGCTCTCCCCATGTGGATGAGACTGCGCTACCAAAGGCGACCCGCGGAGGCCGGTCCGGTCGAGACTCCCCCCTGGCCGACATGTGTGTCACTCGGAGGCCGAGAATTGACCTGCCAGCGGGGAGCCATACACTGCAGCCCCCCCCCCACACCCTGACGCCGGTGATGGCCTTCCCTGGCCGGATACACGACATGCGAGCCCATCGCTGTCTGGGGCCGGTTCCTCCATTCCTGAGGGTCCGGGACCGGCTGCATTGGTTCCTTCTGCACAATATGACCTTGAGGTTCTTTTGAAATTTTTACTCTCAAGAAAGGACTTTGAGAACTACACCAATAGGATGGAAACAGTATTCAGAAGGGAGATGGAGGAAGTAACAAAATCGGTTGCTAACGTTTCAGACAGAGTCCAAGTCCTAGAACAAACTCAGATCTCCACAGAC
Organism: Gastrophryne carolinensis; assembly: GCA_027917425.1. NCBI lineage: Eukaryota > Metazoa > Chordata > Amphibia > Anura > Microhylidae > Gastrophryne > Gastrophryne carolinensis. Next base: position 209,254,007 of record CM051238.1, read on the forward strand.
CAGTGCTTGACAGCCCTAGAACAGGCGAACGCTACCCTTGAGAGTACGCAAACTGCTTCAGCACGACAAACCGCCAAGATATTACTCCTTCTTGACGACATGGAAAATAGGGGAAGGCGCAACAACATCCGCATTCGTGGCCTCCCTGAATTGCCTGATAACGCCAATCTTGGAGAGGTTGCCACTGCCATATTTAACGAGCTGCTGGACCGTCCCCCAAGCAACCACATCGAAATAGATAAAATACACAGGGCGCCTGGACCGCGGCCATTGAACTCATCCAAGCCCAGGGACATCATATGCCGAGTCCACTATTACAAAATCAAGGAGGAAATACTAAAGAAGGCGTGGGACAGGGGCCCCTTCTCCTACCGTGGTGCCCCGATCACTCTCCTGCCCGACCTAGCAAGGCGTACCCTCCACATGAGGCGAGTTCTCAAGCCACTTCTGGAGGTCGTCAGGTCCGCGGGGGCTACTTACAGATGGGGCCACCCGTTCTACCTGGTGGTCGCAAGAGGCGGCCGCCCTTTTGTCCTGAGATCACCTTCCCAACTCCCTGATCTGTTCCCGTGGAAGACTGGCTCTCTCCAGATCTTGGTTTTGAAGCCGAGATACCCCCCGGGCGGAGGCGCAATGACCGGCGACCACGTAGCCCCCGCGGTCTTAACGGAAGAAGAGGTGGACGCCGAAACCCGGGCCTGCAAAACTAAGCATCCTGAGTTATTTTCCTAACTGTTGTTTTTGTATTTTCGGTCCCTGCTGACCTGGTGCCCCCTTCTTTTTCCCATTTTTTGGACCCGTAACCGCCTCTTGTGTCCTTGTTGGCCTGGTCTGCCGCGGCCCCCACCCCTCTCTTAGTTCCCATGGGAGCCCGGGCGATGATCGCCCTGGGCTCACTACATGGGTGGGGGTGGCGGCCGGCCCGGGCGACAATCCGCACGAGTAATTGTGACCTGGGTGCACCTGTTGGTTTTCGACTAGGTTAGTGTTGTTCCTACCCGGGTTAGCAGGGACAAATGTTGTGGTTCATATTGTTATTAGGTATGTTCTTGCGGTTCCGGGTCTTGCTAATAGTAATTGTAAAATAGACGCTCCTAGCGTGACCTCGATCTGGTCACATGTCCAGTGTGAACGGTGTGGCTTGCGCTGGGGCTCTGGCGGGGCTGCTAGCCACGGTGCCGGCCCGGCACCCGGAGGGGGGAGACCCCCCTGCGGGGGGTGTCCCACTCTGGACTGCGGTGGGTACCATGGTGCTGCCTCTGCTTGTCTTGCGTCCCCAATGGCCACTTTCACAGACATTAAGGAAAGCGCACCTCTCCTTCCTGGTCACTTCCCCGACATAGGCCTACCTCCCCTACCATATACTGGTAGAGGGGAGAGTGTAATTAGTTACGCATAGAAAAAAAACCCTCCTTTTTCTCCTTCTCCCTTCCCTCCTTCCTCTTATCTTTCTTCCCTTCACCCCCTCGTCCTCCCCCCCCCCAGACCCTTCCACTACATAACTTCGCTAGAATCAGCCTTCCCACCCACACAATGGGTGATGTGACTATATGCTCTTTCAATGTGAAAGGCTTCAACATACCAGAAAAGAGAAATAAAGTTCTTTATGACCTTCACAAACAGAAAGTGAAAATTGCCCTATTCCAAGAGACACACTTTAAGACAGGACACATTCCCAAAATAGGTAACAGATATTTCCCAACCTGGCACCATTCCTCCAACCCCGAGGCCAAAATAAAAGGAGTATCCATGGCATTCCACAAGTCACTCCCGCTTGAATTAATAGAAACAAAAAGCGACCCTCAGGGCCGATTTCTCTTCATTAAAGTCAAACTTTTTAATAAGACATATACTCTTGTAAACATAAACACCCCGAACGTAGACCAAGTGAACTTCTGTGTTAAAACACTTAAATTGCTCGAGGCCTTTGCGGAGAGGATTATTATCTTTGGAGGAGACTTCAATGTCCCTTTTGACCCCATAATTGACACTTCCTCCGGGAGGTCTGCTGTGTCGCTAAGCAAGATCAATAGACTTAAAAAATCCCTTGGGTGCCTCCAACTTGTAGATACCTGGAGGGCACTAACCGGCAACAGGAGAGACTACTCGTTTTACTCCCATGCCGCTAACTCTTACAGTAGAATCGACTACCTCTTACTCAGCCACCACGCCTTGGACTGGAACCCCAGAGCTTGGATGGGGCCAATACTGTGGTCAGACCACGCTCCCATCTTTATCTCGTTTTGCCTACCCGGGCTTACCCCCCCGGGCTGGACTTGGAGGTTGAATGATGACTTGCTTGGCGACGCAGTCTGCTCTTCCACGATGGAAAAAACTATCGAACACTTTCTTGACGACCACAGGGATGATCCCACCCCGCTGTCTTACCAATGGGAAGAGCTTAAGTGCGTTATCAGAGGGGAGCTTATTAAACATGGTACGAGGCTCAAACGGGAACGAGCTTCACTTATCACCCAGACCCGATCCCTGATCCTCATCCTTGAGAAAGAACACAAAGGGAGGCCAACCAACCCCAAGCTGTTAGAACTACAAAACGCTAGGGAAAAGCTCCAAAAGCTATATAACCAATCCTACTTGCGCTACAGATAGGGGCAAAGCTCTATTTTACGAGTCAGCCAACAAGTGTGGCCAGATGCTTGCTAGAGCCCTACACCCTAGACCAGCAGGAGCCTATATACCAACCATCCAAAGGAGCGGTGGAACTGTAGCGCAGACACCGACTGCTATAGTGGACACTTTTAGAGAGTTTTACTCCTCACTATATAATATACACAGCCCGCATAACCCAGCCCCGGATAGATAGCCGCCCCGAGCGCCCCCCGAAGATATAGCCACCTACATAGAGAACACCCCTCTCCCAACTATACCTGTGGAGGAAGCGGACCTACTTGACGCTCCCTTCTCAGAGCAGGAAGTAGCTAAGGCAATCAGAGAGTCGCCCTCGGGAAAATGCCCAGGCCCTGATGGTTACTCCCCCAAATTTTACAAGCACTTTGGTCCCCGCCTGGTCCCTTTCCTGATGAAAACCTTTAATGCCATTGATAAGCAATGCCCCTTCCCCAAACAGTCATTGGAAGCGACAATCTCAGTCATTCCTAAACCTGGTAAGGATGCTTCCGTATGCGGAAATTATAGGCCAATATCTTTAATTAATGTGGATTTCAAACTCTACGTAAAGATAATTTCTCTAAGACTGCAACCATTGCTCCCAGCGCTGATATACCTGGACCAGGTGGGATTTGTCCCGGGGAGGGAGGCTAGGGACAACACTAACAAACTGCTCGACTTAATAGCACACGTTGTCTCTTCGAAGGAACCAGTATGCTTGCTCTCCTGTGACGCAGAGAAAGCATTTGATCGGGTGAATTCGGCGTTCATGGAGGCAACACTTTGACAGGTTGGTGTTGGCCCTGGCCTCCTCTCCAAGATCCTTGCTCTATATGCCTCCCCCACTGCCAGAGTCAGGGCGACTGGACTCCTGTCTACCTCCTTCCCTATCAGCAATGGCACGAGACAGGGGTGCCCGCTGTCCCCCCTCCTATACGTCCTCACCATGGAGCATCTAGCCATAGCTATCCGGGAAAACCCAGATATCAAAGGGATACACATAGCCAACCACCAATATAAAGCCTCCCTGTTCGCAGACGATCTGTTGCTGCATCTATCTTTTTTCCAGCGATTCGGCAGAGTGAGTAACTTCAAAATTAATTACTCTAAATCAGAAGCACTCAACGACTCTGTCACCCCAAGAGGCCAACCACTTGGAAGGTAGCTTCCCTTTCAAGTGGAGAACACAGGCCATCAAGTACTTAGGCATACAGATCCCAGCCAATTTAACCAATCTGTATGAGCTAAATTATGCCCCGCTTCTCACCAAGACGCTAGCCAAACTCGACTCCTATACTAAAAGGCCACTCTCATGGTTTGGGAGAATCAACAGTTTAAAAATGGACATTCTCCCCAAACTTTTATATATATTCCAGACGGTCCCGATAACAATCCCCAACAGGTTTTTTAACAAATTGAGCTTTCTCCAAATTCGTCTGGGGTGTCTCCAAACCCAGGATACGACTCTCCACCCTTTCCAGGAATAAAAGTGAGGGGGGAGTAGGTCTTCCGGACCAAAAAACCTACCACACATCCGTGGTCTTGCAGCGGATGGTGGACTGGTTGCACAGGGGGAGGGACAAACTCTGGGAGCAGCTCGAGAAAGCTCTATCCTTCTTTAACCCTACCTTATTAGCATGGGTCGCTCCCCTCTCTAAACCCCAAAGGGAGTCTACACCCTTCCTGGTTAGGCACTTCCTGGAAACTTGGGACCCCCTACAGAATAAGCGTACACTGGTCCGTAGACCGGGCCCCCTTACACCACTCTGACAATCCAGCCTTCGAGCCCGGGTTTGGTGCCGAGAACTTCCTAGTTTGGGAAGCTTCCAATAACACCACAATAGGACATGTTCTAGAGGCAGGTAAGATTCCCACGCTACCAGAACTAAGTGAGAGGGCGGGAGGCAGACGCGTCTCCAGGCTCCTACACAGACAGCTACAAAACTTTATAATCACTAATAAGCTTTTGGAAACATCCCGTGGCCCCTCCACGGAACTGGAATCCTTGGTCACACAAACTCCCCCAACTAGAGTAGTATCTTCCCTTTATGCTCTTCTACACAGAACGCAGCACTCGGGTCCACCCAAGTTCATAGATAAGTGGCAAAGAGAACTGGGTATACAGATTTCAGACACTGATTTGACTAAAGTGTTTGAGCACTCACGAGATATCATTGGCGAGTGCTTCGCAGGAAAGAAACTAAAACGAAAAGTACTCGCTAGATGGTACAGATGCCCGGTTGACTTACAACGATTTGCTGTCGCACAATCGGACAAATGTTGGAGATGCCAGAGGGAGGTGGGGACCATGACCCACATCTGGTGGAGCTGCCCAGCGATCAAGGCCCTATGGGACCAAATATTCGCAATCTACGAGGAGGTTTCCGGAATCATGACAGCTAATACACCTCAGGTCGCTCTCCTGTCATTAATCCCGGGTCCGGTGTCAAGGATTAAAAAGGGGGTCTTGGGTCACTTCCTTATGGCTATGAGAACCATTATTCCTAGGCACTGGAGGACTTCGACCCCCCCCTACATTGATGGAGTGGGTGGTAGAGTTAGAGGGAATTCGCTGCATGGAAGAACTAGTCGCAAAAAATAGAGACACCGCAGATGAGCTGGCTGATCTACCGGGAATCGCACCTCCCAGCACTGCTTTAGTCCCAACCCTCAAAGCTTATGTAGTGAGTCCTCTGTCCTCGCCCCGCTCCTCATACCTAGACTTAGGCCATAACATAATTAGAAGAGGAGTTCAAGTAGCTGTCATTATCTCCTGATCTAAGGTGGGGTCATGGATGAATTTATGCTCTGAATGCGCATGTCAATGATTGGTGTTGTAGTAGATGTACCTTATATACTGTGTCTAGAACATTCGCGCGAACCCTGTACCCCATCCCCCCCTTACCCCTCTCTCCTTTCTGTTCCTTTCCTTACCCCTTACCCTACGTTTTGTATTTCCCCCACAACTGTATAATTGTCGTCCTTTTTGTTTTTGTCTGAAAAACCAATAAAAACCAATTACAATAAAAAATCCATGCCAGAAGTGCGTGCATGTTTTTCTTACAATGTAATTGACATGCAGCATTGTTGTATATTTGTTTAACCCCCCAAGTGCCAACTAGCCTGGGCACAAGAGCTGGTAACCCAGGCCTTATGCCCTTCGGGATGGGTTTTGTGCTCTTCTAGTGGCCGACAGGAGACATGGCGGCTTCCCTATCCTGTGGTATAGAGGCCCCCTGGATCACTTACCAGTGTCCCAGAAGTAAAACAGATAAATAAAAGAGATGCAAATAAAAATACTCAAAATTTCACTGGCTCACGTTTTTCGTTCCACTGCTGGATGCATGGCCTTTGTTCATCTTTAGGGTGCTTTAATGCAATTTCTTTAGGTTTTAGTCCCTGTGCTTGGTTTGCTGGGTTGGTAAGCTTTAGGGGGAGAGGGGCATTATTTTTTTTTATTATTTAAAATGGGTTAGGAGAGTCCATTTCTTTAAAAAAAATTATCCCCCCACCTCCTCTCCCTTTGAAGCTTACTAACCCATTAAACCAAGCATAGAGGCTTGGTAATCCCAAGGCTAGTTGAGTCAGAGATATTAAGCCCCTCCTCCACACTACACTTTCATATACCATCTAGTCCAGTCCTGGTCAGTGTGTGGGAGGACTAGAAGCTGCAGCACATATTTTTGTAGTTTGTATGTGTGCCGCAATTTCCAGTCTCCCCATCTTTTAGCAACCATAACTGGATGAGATGTATGCAGCATTATGTTGTAAATTGACCATTGACTGCTGGTCATGGAGGCTAAAAGCTCCAGAGAGCCATTTGCCTTTCCCCAGAGCATCCTGATTTGTGTTATCCTACTGTGTGAAATCTCTCAGTTCACAGGAAAATGTATGCATGAGTATGTATGAGCCACAGCAGCATCCTGGCATCCTTACAGCCGACTGATGCCATGCCTATATAAATGGCCATTGTGGGCATGCGCAGCCAGAGGGATAAGGCAGAAGGTCTCTGTGTTGATTTAGAGTTCTATGCGGTTTATTCATATGCACAACATAGAACACTGGACAAAGGCCTGCGCAGGGGCTGTGGGATCGCTGACAAGATGAGTATACAAGAAAACCAATGGTTTTCCACTGCATGGGCATCCCAAATCCGGGGCAAATAGGAGGAATACATTTTAAAGAATTTGGTTCACTTTAAGTCAAGTTAAGTCATTTGAAAAAGGCAGCGTTCCAAGCTCTCCTAAGGGTGCCGTCAGTGCGCTTATTCATTGGGTGTCAAAGTGTCAAGTTTTGGGCATTTAGAGGATACCATAGACTTAGAAACTTCGTAAAACTACCTTTTAACAGAGCTTGGAAAATACATTTTTCTCTGGTACAAGGCATCCTCTATGAACCGAGCAACAGCTGAAATGAAACAGCTCACCATCTCCTCATCCTGTGTGGCAGATTGCTGCTTGTCCTCCACTGTTCCGCACTCCAGACATGCGGTTCTAAGGCTGAACTGGGGCACTACACTGCTTCCGATATGGCGCTGGAGCGCAGAGCCAGTGGAAGTAACGTCAACGTCATAAGTGTGGCAGCAGAACTCTGATCCAGCTCCCACCACCAACCCATCTTACTTTTGGGCGCCGAAGCCAGTACTATCGGCGCCGATGTTCTTGACAGGATCACCAAGAGCCGATTTGCCCACCAGTGTGCCACTTAGCGAGAGACCCGGCTGGACACCACGCCAGGTACCACCAGCATGCCTCTACAACAAAGAGCCAGCAGCCAGGGAAGTAATGGTGCTCCAGCAGATGTGCAGGTACCCTGTCCTGTGGAAGTAAAGCCTGGGGTTGGCGAGCACTCCCTTACCTCAGGACCTCCGGGGGTTGAAAGATAAAACTTTAACAAAATAAATTGGAAGATAGATCGGTCCCCCTGGTTTCCTGGAGCAGAAACACAAATACTGAGGACTGGGGGGTAAAAGGATGGGCCTTTGAAACTTGTTGCAGTTTGTGTTTCCTCTTTAGGGGGAAGGGCCTCTCTCCCGGTAGCCGTCCTAAAGGACAACGGGAGAAAACATTTTTATAGCCGCTATGCCTCCTAATAAATTAAATGGCAGTTTATCCCATTTTGCAATGTATTCTTTCATGATTACCACTAATGGACGGAAATTAACAGTAGGGGTTGCCCACATTATTTCTCTTGATTTCGGGGTCATCATTTAATAGTCTTTTATATGTGGGCCAAATCCTATGTGGTGTAAAATTGCCACGAGACCCTGTTTTCACAGCCCTTTGGGCATCTAATGCCAAGACTATACTCCGTTTTGGATAATTGCTGTACTCAGGGATGATTGTAAATATTTTAGGAGCCCATGTATAAAATGTTAACATTTTCCATTGGAATATCTACAATGTTAACGCACACCAACAGGTACTTAATAACAGACTTTATTTTGCTTTATGGGTAAATTGGTTTAAAGTGGACCAACACCCACCGCTGATCGGTCCGGGAATCTATAAGATTCCCGGGTCGATCAGCTCCCTGCCTGCGGGACACCCCGATCGGGGGTGCCCCGCTGTGTGAAACCCCCCAGGACGCCCGCAAATCCTACCTGTTCCTCGTTCCAACGGCGCATGCGTGGCCCGCCGCCTCTCGCGCATCCCTCTAGCAGGGCGCACACCCGCGCCGGCCGTTTGTGAATGGCCGGCGCGGGCGCGCTCCCTGTAAGAGGGACGCGCGAGAGGCGATGGCAGCCGATCTCACCTTGTCCGTCGCGGTGATTGGTGGAGCGAGTCACGTGGCAGCGGGGTCAGGTGAGTTTTTGGGACTTTCTGGGGGGTGTCACGCATCGGGGCACCCCCGATCGGCGTGCCCAACGGAAGTGGACCAACACCCAGGATAGTGAAAATCCTGGGTGTTGGTCCACTTTAAAGCAGAACAAAACCCACCACTGGCCTTGTGTGAAACCCCCTGGTTCACCACCCCATAGAAAATACCTAGTTTTAGATCATCTACCTTTAACCCTTTAAGTGCCAAGCACGTAACACCTACGTGAGGGCTTGTCCAGGACCTAAGTGCCAAGCACGTAGGTGTTACGTGCTTGACTTTCCCCCCTGCTAGTTAAAAAAAAAATGTAAAAAAACACTCACCTATCGTTCCGTCCGAGTCTCCTCTTTAATTTGGTGCCATCTGATCCCCCCTGGGGGCTCAGATGGCTCAAGGAGAATCCCCGGAATAGAGACTCCCCCCCCCCCCCCCCCGGGCAGGGCCGCTGACATTTACTCACCTGTGGCTGCGATGCCTCCCGTCAGGTCTCTTCATCAACGGGGGGGGGGGGGGGGGTTCTAGGCCTCCGATCACCCCCCCGGGCTCTTCCGAGGTGGGGAGAGGGTGAGAAATTGCCCTCTCCATCACTTCCTGGGTGGCGACTGCTAGCCCTGACCCTTGGGGGCGGGGCTGGGTGACATCACCCAGCTTCTTTCACCTGCACCAAGACAGTCTTGTCAGTCCTGCCGGGTGCTTGGAGGAGAGAGGGGGAGAGGGTTGTGATCCCTCACCCCCCCCCCCCCAGGCTCCCTCCACCAAGCACCTGGCAGCTGTCATCGTGGATCGCCGGGGGACAGCAGAGGATCGGAGGTGAGTAAAGAAAAAAAAAATGTCATTTTTTTATATGTGTTTTTATTTTTACATTTAACCCTTCGTGAACTGGTAAGGGATCCATGAGATCCCTATACCAGCTCACAAGGCTGGGGGCTGGCAAGTCACTTGCAGCTACCGGGTGACTTGCCATTAACCCCCGGCACCCCCATTTCCTGCCTCCCCAAAGCCCGGGGGGGGGCAGAAGAGCCCGGGCCCACAGAGGGTATGTAGGCTGCAGGGTGGGGGCCACAAAAGCTGGCCCCTGCACCGTTCTACAAGCCCCACAGCTGGTCCCGGATTTTTAAAAATTCCTCCAAAAAATGCCCCCCCCCCAGCAGCTATAAAAGGCTTCCAGCAGCAGAACAGAAGCCAGAGTGATGGGTGGGAGGTAAGTATTAAAAAAAAATATATATTGTCTCGTGTGTTTTTTTTTTTTTTTTACACTTAACCCCTTGTGAACTGGCAAGGGATCCACGAGACCCCTATACCAGTTCACAAGGCTGGGGACTAGCAAGTCACCTGCGGCTAGCGGGTGACTTGCCATTAACCCCCGGCACCAATTACCTGCCTCCCCAAAGCCCGGGGGGGGGGGGGGGGCAGTAGAGCCCGGCCCACGCAGCTTGTAGGCTGCAGGCCTGTTCCTACAAGCCCCCATAGCTGGTCCCGGGCTGGTTATGATTGGTAAGGGGGACCCCATATTTTTTGGGGAGTTTTAAGGGTTTTTTAAGGGACATAGGGACCCTATGTCATTTTTTTAAAATTAACCCCTTATGTTTATAGTGTGGATAGTAGTTCTATTTTATCTGTAAATGTTATAAAGTGCTCTTTTCAGTTTGGGGGGGTCTCCTGGGCAGGAATGGTGGCTACCAATACATATGTGGTACCATTGTAATCGGGAGAAATGGGGCTTTCACATGCAACATGGTTTTCTCTAATAAAGTAAATGTTTTATTTAAAATAAAGGAGACAATTGTCTAAAAAATATTTATTTTTTTGTTTTTTTTACGCAAAATATTTAAAAGGAAACAGTAGAAAAATTACAAACAAGAGATTTCATGTTAAATCCTAAACTCTGCTGCAAAATATATAGCTATAATTTTCCTGGAAATTCTGGCAAAAATCACGGTTAAACATGGCGCATAATGGGGAAAAATGACCTGTCAACAGAGGGTGACAGAATACCGTTTTGTGAGTACTCACCTTAAAAACGGGTATTATGAGTGTGCCATACACTCCACTTCGGTCTTCATGACATCTGGGTAATCTCCAGTAGAGGGCGAACTTCTGCAGAGATGAATATGCAAAAAAGAAAGCCCCTCCCGGTCCATATATACCTGGGACCTCCCACCAATTCCCCAGTGTGTAAAAGCAGTAAGGGGACCAGGAAGAACCAATTAAAACCTTAACAATCAAATCCAATGGTTCACCATATAAAAGCCCCAGAATCCCCCCCCCCCCCCCTTAGCAGAATAGGCCCCAACAATGGCCTGACGAATCCATTTGCTAATCGTAGATTTAGCAGGCGCCAAAGCTTTCCTGGGCCAGCATGGCACCACGATAAAGGCGTCCGTCTTGCGGAAGGAAGAAGTAGTCACCAAATAGTACTTCACACAGCAAACAACATCCAAATTGTGCAGAACCCTCTCCTTGTCATTGCTAGGCTTAGGACACAGGTAAGGGAGAACAATGTCCTGATTGAGGTGGAAGGCAGATACCACCTTAGGAAGGAAATCCGGCTTAAAACGAAAAACCACCTTATCCTGGTGTCTCTCAAAGAAAGGGGCCTGAATTGACAGGGCCGCCAACTCAGAGACACGCCGGACAGAGGTAATAGCCACCAAGAAAGCAACCTTCTGAGTGAGAACCGAAAGAGCAATATCCTGTAACGGCTCAAAAGGAGGACCCTGCAGAGCCGAAAGAACCAAATTCAAATCCCAAACAGAGACTACAGCCTTCCGAGGGGGCCGCACATGCGCGACCCCTTGGAAAAAAGTCTTAACCAGCGGTGTAAAGAAAAAGACCTCTGGAAGAAAACCGACAGAGCAGAAACCTGTCCTTTCAAAGTATTAAGCTGGAACCCAAGATCCAGATTATGCTGAAGAAACTCCAAAATCCTGGGTATAGAAAAAACCCTGCAAGGCAAGGCCCTAGCCTCCCACCAATCAATATAGGAACTCCAAGTCCTATAGTAAATGCCAGAAGAGGACCGCTTCCTAGCCCTAATCAGGGTCTGAACAGCAGCCTCAGACAAACCTTCCTCTTTCAAGATGAAGGTTTCAGCAGCCAAGCCGTCAAAGCCAGCGTTTGTAAATTGGGGTAAAGTAGATGACCCTGAGATAGCAGGTCCGGCAACAAGGGAAGCCGGTACTGATCTACGGCCATCCTTGCGACGTCTGCGTACCAAACCCTTCTTGGCCACCTTGGAGCCACCAGGATCGCTGGTGCCCCTTCTAGAACCAGTTTGCGAACTACCTTGCCCAGCATGGAGACAGGTGGAAACAGGTACAGAAAACCCAGGTCCTTCCAAGCCAGTGACATGGCATCCACTGCCAGAGACAGGGGATCCTGAGAAAGAGACACAAAGGCCGGAAGTTTGTGATTGTGCCTCAAGGCAAAGAGATCCACCTCCGGAGTCCCCCACTTGCAGCAAAGATCCAGAAAAACCTCGGGTTGAGAGACCACTCTCCGTGGCGAGAGGATCCCCTGCTCAGGGAATCCGCCTTCGTATTCTCCACCCCCGGAATGTAGACTGCCGAAAGGCAAGGAACATAGCTCTCTGCCCAGTGCAGGATCAGAGAGACTTCCCTGAAGGAACTCCTGCTGCGAGTCCCTCCTTGGTGATTTATGTAAGCCACTGCCGTTCGGTTGTCCGAACGCACCTGAACCGGAAGATCCCGTAAATGTGGGGTCAGCCGAGCCAGAACCAGTCGAATGGCTCTGAGCTCCAATACATTGATGGGGGTGTGAGCCTCCTGGGGACCCCACACCCCGCTGAACTGATGACTCTTCCAATAACCTCCCCAGCCCGACAGGCTGGCATCCGTGGTAACAGTCTTCCAACAAGGGACCAGAAAGGATCTGCCCATCACCAGATTGCTCGAGCCCAGCGACCACCGAAAGAACTGCCGAACCCTGGGAGACCTCCTGAAAGGTTGATCCAATGACTGTGGGCACCTGTCCCAATACGTCAATAGGAGAAGTTGGAGATCTCATGTGAAACTGTGCAAACGGCACCGCCTCGAAGGAGGACACCATCAGACACCATCATCCCCTGTCGGATAGAGGGACAAGGACTGGCCAGAAGAAGGTGGATCAGGCCCTGAATCCCCTGCACCTTGGTCTGGGGCAGAAACACTCTGGCCCGACTGGTATCCAGATTCATGCCCAGAAATGAAATCACTCGAGATGGGGAGAGAGAAGACTTGGTGCGATTGATCACCCACCCGAACCTCTCCAAGGTCGACACCACCTGGTGGGTGTCCAGTTCCGCCTGTTGAAGGGAAGAAGCTGAAATCAACAGATCGCCCAGATAAGGCACAATGCGAATGCCCTGAGATCTGAGCAGAGCCATTACGCCCGCCAAAACCTTGGTGAAGACCCTCGGTGCCGAGGTCAGACCGAAGGGAAGAGCTACAAATTGATAATGTTGATCCTCCACCGCAAACCGGAGGAATCTCTGATGTGCCTGAAAAATCTGAACACGCAGATACGCATCCTTGATGTCTATGGATGTCATAAAATCCCCTTGGCGAAGGGAATTGATAGCCGAGCGCAGAGTCTCTATGCGGAACTTTTTGGCTCTGATAAACCTGTTGAGAACCTTGAGATCTAGAATGGGTCTCACTGAACCCTCCTTTTTGGGAACAGTGAAAAGGTTGAAGTAGTAACCCCTGCCTCTTTCCGACATAGGCACCGGGCAAATAACCCCCATGTCCAGAAGGTTTTTTACTGCTAACAGGAGCCCCTGTGCAGCCTGAGGGTCCGAGGGCACCCGAGACCTTAAGAATCTTGGGGGCGGCCAGTACTCGAACCCCAGCTTGTACCCGGAGGAGACCACTTCCAAGATCCAATTGTCTGTGACCTCCCGGGCCCAGACCTGGAAGAGGAGCCGCAGCCGTCCCCCCACCCTTGCGGGTGAGGGCGCCCCTTCATTGCTGAGCCGGTTTAACGGCAGGCTTGGGCCACAGGGCCGAGCCCACGTTGGCAAATGCGTGGCACGCCATCTGATCAAGGCGCTTATCCTCGCCATCCTTGAGGGAGGTGGCGTCAGGGGTGTTCAGCACAGAAGAGTTGGTCAAACCTAAAACAGATGCGTCGACCTCGGGAGGTGAAGACCAGTGCTTGACCGCCTCCACCGGAAAAGGATATTTCTTATCCCATCCCTGAGGCACACCAGGATGGGCCTCTCCCATTCTCTAAGTATCAGCGCATCAAAATGAACCTGGGTAGGGAATTCCAGACGGGGCTTGTAGGCCCCCAAAAATTCCCCCTTCTTAAGAGGGGGCGCCTCAGGCGGTTCAATATCCAACACCTCCAGTAAATGTGACAAAACAGTGGCCGTATCTACGGCATCCCCCAGCGCCTGCCCAACATTGGAATTCCCAGGCTGACCATAGTCAGCCTCTGAATCCTGATACAATTCCCCCTCCTCTAACGGGGAATAATCGGACAAATAAGCGGACTCGTCGTCAATATCCCACAATGGCTGGGCCGACGACAAATGTCTCTTTTTAGCCTGGGCCTTCTTGCCCACCGTGCTAGCAATCATTTTCTCGATGCTAAAACATGAGAAAGCGACTCCCCACTGGTACCAATGTCACTTGGGGTACGGATCAGGTGGGGAGGGGAAGGCGATGAAGCGGGAGGAGCCGACCGAGAAGGCTGGGTACCAGACTGCCGCGTTATGGCCTTTTGTGCGCATGGTATACAGATCAACACATTCTCCCCCGTAAGGGATACCCCGCACCCCACACATGGCCCGGATTGTCCCAAGGGGATCCCGGGCCCGGTATCCTGTGGAGCCTCCATATGGTGAATTTTTGTGGTCAGTCGCAAGACTGCAGGGAATTACACATAAGCAACCTGGGATGCCCCTTAAAAGTCCCGGTGGGAGGATTTTTGGGTGGACAATTTTTATAACTAGGGACCCCAGGACCAGGAAGGACCCCTTAATATGCACATATACAGGGCAACCTGTAACACACAAAATAAGCAACATAAGAGCAGAGCTGTGTAAAAACAATACCATTTTGTGGATACTTACCTGTAAAATGGGTATTATAAGTATGTCACACACCCCTCTTCAAGACATTCATTACACTTGGGTATACTGACCTGTAGATGGCGATCTAGCAGAGATGATATAAAAAAAAAGATAAAACCCTCCCGGCCCATAAATACCTGGGACCTCCCACTCATTACCCAGTATAAAGATAGTAGTAAGATCAAGGGACCAGGAAAGCCAATTAGAACCAACAAAGGTTCACCATATAAAGGATCCAGAATACAAAAGGGCAGGGTGAAGCGGGGTGTGTGACATACTTATAATACCCATTTTGTAGGCGAGTATTCACAAAATGGTATTATTCTAAGTATGTCACACACCCCACTTCAAGACATTCATTACACTTGGGACATCCAATAGCAGTGTCCATAAAGGGCGGGGATCCAAAAAACAAGGCACAAACAAACCACTGCAGCTTGCAGCACTTTGCGGCCAAAAACAGCATCCGCTGAGGCCCGAACATCAACCTTGTAAAACTTGGAAAAAGTGTGAACCGAAGACCAAGTAGCAGCCTTACAAACCTGCTCAACAGAAGCCTGGTGTTGGAAGGCCCAAGACGCCCCAACAGCATGAGTAGAATGAGCAGTAACATGAAAAGGGAGAATCTTCCCCTTAGCAGAATAGGCCCCAACAATGGCCTGGCGAATCCATTTACTAATGGAAGACTTAGCAGGAGCCAAACCCTTCCTAGGCCCAGAGGGCACCACAAAAAGGGCGTCAGTCCTACGAAAAGGAGAAGTAGCCACCAAATAGTACATCACACAGCGAACCACATCCAAAGAATGCAAAACCCTCCCCTTGACATTGCTGGGCTTAGGACACAAGGAGGGAAGAACAATATCCTGATTCAGATGAAAAGCAGAGACCACCTTAGGAAGGAAATCTGGCTTGAAGCGGAAAACAACCTTGTCCTGATGCCTCTCAAAGTAAGGAGCCGAAATAGACAAGGCTGCCAACTCCGAAACACGCCGAACAGAAGTGATGGCAACCAGAAAAACAACCTTCTGAGTAAGCGTAGAAAGTGTAATATCCTGCAAAGGTTCAAACGGAGGACCCTGCACGGCAGACAAAACCAAATTCAAATCCCAGACTGGGAGCAAAGGCTTCCTAGGAGGCCGCACATGCGTAACCCCCTGGAAAAAAGTCTTAACCAGAGGATGAAGAGCAAAAGACTTTTGAAAGAACACGGCCAGGGCACAAACATGCCCTTTCAGCGTACTAAGCTGCAAACCTTGGTCCAGACCATGTTGCAGAAACTCCAAGACCCTAGGGACAGAAAACGCCCTGCAAGGCAAGGCCCTTACCTCACACCAATCAATATAAGACCTCCAAGTCCTATAATAGATGGCAGAAGAAGACTGCTTTCTAGCCCTAACCAGAGTCTGAATGACAGCATCAGAAAGACCTTCCTCCCTCAAGATTGAGGTCTCAGCAACCACGCCGTCAAAGCCAGCGTTGGTAAATTGGGGTAAAGTAGTGGACCCTGAGTGAGCAGATCTGGCAGAAGGGGCAGGTCTAACTGATCCTCTGCCAACCTTACCACGTCTGCGAACCAAACCTGTCTTGGCCACCTTGGAGCCACCAGGATTGCTGACGCGCCCTCTAGGGCCAGCTTGCGCACCACTCTGCTCACCATGGGAAACGGAGGGAACAGGTACAGAAACCCCATATCCCTCCAGCTCAAAGACATGGCATCCGCTGCCAGAGCTAGCGGATCCCGCGAAAGAGACACAAATGCCGGAAGCTTGTGATTGTGACGAGAGGCAAAGAGGTCCACCTCCTGAGTCCCCCACCGGTGGCAAAGCGACCGAAACACCTTGGGGCTGAGCGACCATTCTCCCCGGCGAGACGACCCCCTGCTCAGGGAGTCCGCCTCCGTGTTCTCCACTCCCGGAATGTACATCGCCGAGATGCATGGGACATTGCTCTCTGCCCAATCCAGAATAAAAGACACTTCCCTGAGGGCACGCCTGCTGCGAGTCCCTCCCTGGTGATTGATGTAGGCGACCGCCGTCCGATTGTCCAACCGAACTTGAACCGGTAGGCCCCGCAACTGATGAGTCAAGTGAGCCAGAACCAACCTGATGGCTCTCAGCTCCAGAACATTGATGGGATCGTGAGCCTCCAGAGGCCCCCACAGGTCCTGAAACAAAAGATCCTTCCAAAATCCCCCCCAACCTGACAGACTGGCATCCGTGGTGACCGTCTCCCAACGAGGGGTCAGAAAGAATCTGCTTGGTTTCGGCCACCACCGAAGGGAATTCCGCACCCGGGGGGACATCAGAAAAGACTGATCCAATGACAGCGGGGACCCGTCCCAGGCCGCCAAGAGATGGAGCGTCCTTGTGTGAAACTGGGCAAAGGGAACCGCCTCGAACTACGCCACCATAAATCCCACCAGTCGCATCCCTAGCCGGATGGACGGGCGGGGAATGGATAGGAGACGCTGAGTCAATTCCTGAATCAGAAGAACCTTGGCTCAGGGGAGAAACACCCTGGCCTGAGAAGTATCCAGCGACATTCCCAGAAACTCCACCACCCTGGAGGGAGTGAGGCAGGACTTGGGATAGTTGATCACCCAACCGAAACTCTCCTGACTTAGGGAAGACGCCATGATGAGAAGATCGTCCAGATAGGGCACGATGCATATACCCTTGGCTCTGAGGATGGTCATCACTCCTGCCAACACCTTGGTAAAAACCCTTGGAGCCGAGGTAAGGCCAAACGGAAGAGCCACAAACTGAAAATGCAGATTGTCCACGACAAACATGAGGAATCTCTGGTGTGCCAGAAATATTGGAATATGCAGGTAAGCATCCCTGATGTCTATGGACGTCATGAAGTCCCCCTGACTAAGTGAATGGATGGCTGAGCGCAGAGTTTCCATACGGAACTTCCGGGGACGAACAAACCTGTTGAGCAACTTCAGATCCAGAAAAGGACGAACGGAACCGTCCTTCTTGGGCACCGTGAACAAATTGGAATAGAAGCTCAGGCCCCCGGTCTGAGAGGGGCACCGGACAGATGACAGCCATGTCCGTGAGACTTGCTACTGCCGCCCGAAGCCCCTGGGCGGCCAGAGGATCTGACGGCACCCGAGACCTGAAGAATCTGGGAGGGGCCGGAACTCGAACTCCAGCTTGTAACCGGACACCACTTCCTGAATCCACCTGTCCGAGACCTCTTGGACCCAGACCTGTGAGAAGAGTTGCAACCGCCCCCCCCCCGCTAGGGTGAGGGCGCCCCCTAATTGCTGAGCCGACTTGGCAGCGGCTCTAGGCTTGGAGCCCCAACACCTGCCCCTAGGCTGCCCCTAGGCCAGGAATCACCTCTGGACGAAGGGAAGGCCGAACCCCTGCCAACTCTAGCCCCACGAAAGGACAGAGAAGGAAGCCGCCCCCCAAAAAGGGCGACGCTGCTTCTTACGCTGATGTAACCTACCTCCCTTTGCCAGCGAATCCAATTTTTCTCCAAAGAGCCGTAATCCCACAAAGGGAAGGGCCGTGAGCGACTTTTTGGACACAAAATCAGCCGCCCACTGACGTAACCAAACCGACCGGCGGATAGCCACAAGCAGGGCCGTAGCTCTGCTACACAACACCAATGTGTCATCCAGGGTGGACAGCACGAAGGACAAAAATAACTCACAGCGCTTAAGTTCGGCAAATTCCTCACTAGCCGGGTCAAGCCCGGAAGAGGTCAATAATCCTCTAACAACCGACCTGGCAGCTACCAATACTACCAAGAAGCACAAACCGGCCACAAGGCCGATCCAACACTGGCAAAACCATGACAAGCCATCTGGTCAATGCGTTTATCCTCACCATCCTTGAGAGTAGTGCACTCCGGAGAATGGAGGACTGAGGAGCTGGACAACCCCAAAACAGGAGCATCCACCTCGGGGGGAGACGACCAGTGCTTCACTGCGTCCGCCGGAAAGGGATATTTCTTGTCCCAACACCCGGAAGCCGCGTCGGCCTCTCCCATTCCTTTGCGAATGATACCATCAAAATGCTTTTGATAAGGAAATTCCAAGCGCAGCTTGGTCACTTCAAACAACTCCCCCCTCAGCGGAGGAGCCGCCTTGGGGGGAGAAATAGCCAGGACCTCAAACATATGAGCCAGGACCCTAGGGGTATCCGAGGAATCCCCCTGGCTCTGCTCGGCATCAGTGCCCACAAACTGCTGATCGTCGGAGTCATCAGACTCCTCATACCGCTCCCCTTCCTCACGCAGGGAACAATCAGACCAATCCAGGGAGTCAAAATCCTCCCTATCAAAGGCCTGCGCAGCCTTATACAAATGTTTTCTCTTTGCCGTGGCCTTTTTTGCGCTGACACTGGAAAACAATTTTTCAAGATTGGCCAATCTGGCACACACCTCAGATTGCGACTCCCCGCTAATGACCACATCAAAAGCCCGTGTCAAGCGAGGGGGAGACGGGGAGGAGACTGGCGGAGCAGAACCAGACGCCTGAGATCCGGTCTGTCACGTAATAGACCGCTGCGCACAAGGTACACATAGAAATACATCATCCCCCAAAAGGGATACCCCAAACTCCAAACACAGCCTGGATTGCCCCGAGGGGGGCACAAGCCCAGAATCCGGGGAAGCCTCCATATGGTGATTTTTTATATTAATATATGTACAAATATATATGTGTACAATGCTCTTTTTGGGAATTACGCAATAATGCAACCTGGGATGCCCCTTTAAGTCCCGAGTGGGAGGATTTTAAGCCAGCGTGGCGCCCAGCCCCGCCCCTCATGGCCAGAAGGCGGGGGCATGACAAACGCGCCTGCAGCACGGGGGAGGGCCGTGGGTGCGCGCGAGCGCCTGGCCCTGCCCCCCCCTGACCAGAGGAGAAGAAGAGGACCTCATGGGCTAACCACCGCCATTAGCAGCACGCCAGAGGCCGGCGCCGCAAGACCGCCGGCGCCAGCAAATGTAAAAGACACACACACAGTGAAGCATACTGACACACACACACACAACAATAAAGGGAAATCCATAAGGGACCCGGCCCACACCCCCCCCCCTTCTAAGGGTATCCGGGAGAGGGGGAATCCATGTCAGGGTAGGGCCAAGGGACGGGGCAGCCCAAACCGGGATCACCAACCCGGATAGCCGCCTACCCCGTGTTATGGGGTCTCACGGCTCCTAAGCACCAGGGGTGCCAACTACCTTTGCCCGGACCAGCAGCCTAGGCTGGGAGGCAGGGAATATAAACCAAAGGGGATCCGGGCAGGAATAGAAGAAAGAAGGCCGGGAGTCATCCCGGTTACCTGCAAGGAGGAGACATCTTCTGACTTGCTCGCCACTGCAGAGATGAAAGACTGGGTAATGAGTGGGAGGTCCCAGGTATTTATGGGCCGGGAGGGTCTTATCTTTTTTTGATATCTCTGCAAGATCGCCATCTACAGGTCAGTATACCCAAGTGTAATGAATGTCTTGAAGCGGGGTGTGTGACATACTTAGAATATGGCCATAACCAACAAGTAAAAAACTACAGCATTTGATCTTGCAGCCACACAAACAGAAATATATCACAACCCAGCCAAACAGTGCAATTAAGGCACAAGCACACACACACGTTTGAGACCAGTGGGGGCCCCCACACACACAAGCTAAGGAGATGGCCATCAGGCCCTTACCACCCCGATGTGCAAAGCGGCCTGCCAGAGAAGATGGCCCCCACGCAGCCTCGTGCCTGAGGAGGGAGAGGAGGGCGGGCCAGCGCAGAACGCGCGTTTGCCAAGGCCACGCCCCCCTCCCAGCAATGCGGACCCCTAGACAACGAGCACTGTAATCGCGCCAAATAAGGGGGAGAAGGGGGGAGGAGAAGCTCCCCCAGGCTGTAATCAGACACTGTTGGCCAGTAAAGCATCAAACACTCACACACACACACACACACACACACACACACACACACACACACACACACACACAAGTGAAACACTCAGCACACAGGGACAAGGGCTGGGTAAAACGAAATATAGACCAAGACGAAATATCGGCCAGCCCCCCCCCCCCCCCCCGGAGGGGAATAAGGGACCCGGAAGGGGGGGAATCCTGCCAGGAGCCGGCCATAAGCCTAACGGGACGGGGCATCCCACACCAGGATCACCAAGAAACCTGGAAACCGCCTACTCCATAGTGAGGTCTCACAGTGGAGCAGTGCTCCTGCTGCACCCATAGGGTGCTCCTACCTTCATCAGAACCCACAGCCTAAGCTGGGAGGCTCAATATAGGGCAATTTAGAAGGGTCCTGGTAGTAATAGGGATAATAGAAGGCCGTACGCGAGCCCGGCTTACCTGTAAACAAAGAAGTCCTCATATTCTGTCTTGTTGCCTTCTCTGCAGAGAAGAAACTGGGGAATTGGTGGGAGGTCCCAGGTATATATGGATTGGGAGGGGCTTTCTTTTTTGCATATTCATCTCTGCAGAAGTTCGCCCTCTACTGGAGATTACCCAGATGTCATGAAGACCGAAGTGGAGTGTATGGCACACTTAGAATAACTTCAAGTAGGCTGGCAATTAAAAGGGTTAATAGTACCTATGCATGTTGGGTATTGTTCTGCTTGGGGGACCTTGCTCTTTCAGATTTAGCTTGTTTTTTCTTGTTTGCATATTGAAATCTTAGGTAAACATGTTATTTATTCAGCTTTTTTATACTTTTTTTTAGGGAAACCCTGTGCAACCTAAAAAATACCATTTTGTGATTACTCACCTGTAAAATGGGTATTATAAGTATGTCACACACCCCGCTTCCAATATTCATGACATGTGGGTTATGTCCAGTAGAGGGCGAACTTCTGCAGAGATGACAAGAAAAAAAGGAACCCCCTCCCGGTCCATAAATACTGGGACCTCCCACACATTACCCAGTATAGAAAAACAGTAAGGGGACCAGGAAGAGCCAATTGCAAAATCTTTAACAATAAAAGGTTCACCATATAAAGGATCCAAAATACAATAAGGGCGGGATGAAGCGGGGTGTGTACTGAAAGTGCCGGGGTGTGTACTGAAAGGGAATTGATGGCTGAGCGCAGTCTCCATGCGGAACTTCTTGGTTCTGATGAACATGTTGAGAAGCTGCAAATCCAGAATGGGTCTTATGGATCCATCCTTTGTGGGAACCGTGAAGAGGTTGGAATAATAGCCCCGGCCTCTCTCTGAGAAAAGCACCGGGCATATGACTGCCATGTCCAGAAGATTCTTTACAGCCAACAGGAGCCCCTGCGCAGGCCGAGGATCCGAGGGCACCCCAGACCTTAGGAATCTGGGAGGAGGCCGGAACTCGAACTCCAGTTTGTACCCGGAAGAGACCACTTCCAAAAACCATTGGTCTGTGACCTCCCGGGCCTAGACCTGGAAGAAGCGCCGCAGGCGACCCCCCACCCGCAAGCGTGAGGGCGTCCCCTCATAGCTGAGCTGGTTTGGTAGCGGGCTTGGAACCCCAGTTAGGGCCTGGACGTGCGCGTTCTCTGCCTCTGTTCCAGGAATCGCCTCTGAAGGTAGTGTAGGCAAAACCTCTGCCTGCTCTGGCACCGCGAAAGGAAGGATTGAAGGAGCCTGCCCCCGAAAGGGGCGACGCTGCTTCTTACGCTGAGGTAACCTTCCACCTTTCAGCACTGAATCTAATTTATCTCCGAACAGTCGCGTACCCAGGAAGGGTAGCGCTGTGAGTGATTTCTTTGACGCAATGTCAGCCGCCAACTGGCGTAACCAGACCGACCGGCGAATAGCCACCAGCAATGCCGAGGTTCTATTACACATAATAATTGTGTCATCCATAGCCGATAAAACAAAGGTCATAAATAATTCACACCGCTTCAGCGCTGTGAATTCATCGCTGGCCGGGTTAAGCTGGGAACCACTCAACAGGCCCCTAACCACAGACCTGGCAGCCACAGCCGCGAGCGCCGAGGCACAAACAGGCCACAAGGCTGAACTCACACTGGCAAAGGCATGGAATGCCATCTGATCAATGCGTTTGTCACCATCTTTAAGAGTGGTGGCGTTCGGAGAATGTACAACGGAGGTGTTGGACAATCCCAGGATGGGCGCATCGACCTCGGGAGGGGACGACCAGCGCTTCACCACATCCACCGGGAAGGGATACCTCCTATCCCATCCTTGAGGAACACCGGGGAGCCGGCTAGGCCTCTCCCATTCCTTAAGAATCATGCTTCTAAAATGATTCTGATTTGGGAACTCCAAGCGAGGCTTAGAAGTCCCAAAGAATTCCCCCTTCTGCGGAGGGGACTCCGCTGGCGGAGAAATAGCCAGAACTTCAAATAGATGGGCCAGGACTTTGGGGGTATCCATGGCATCCCCCAGCGCCTGCCCAGCATCAGTATCAAAAAACTGCTGATCCTCAGCATCAGATTCCTCAAATAATTCCCCCTCCTCAAGTGGGGAATAATCAGTCCAATCAAGGGAATCATAGTCATCAAAATCCAGTACCAGTGACAGATGCCTTCTCTTAGCTGGGGCCTTTCTGGCCGCAGAGCTAGAAATCAATTTCTCGATGTTGGCCAATCTAGCACATAAATCGGCTTGGGGTACGGATAAGGCGGGGCGGAGTAGGTGATGAGATCAAAGGCACGGACCCAGACGCCTGGGACCCCCGACTGCCGCGTTATGGCCTACTGAGCATATGGTATGCAAATAAGTACATTATCCCCCGTAAGGGATACCCCACAACCCACACACTGCCGGGATTGCCCCGAGGGGAGCCCGAGCCCGGTATCCTGGGAAGCCTCCATATGGTGATTTTAAGGTAGTCGCAATGATCAGAGGGAATTACGCTGCTTGAGCAACCCAGGATGCCCCTTTAAGTCCCAAGTGGGAGGATTTGAATGGCACCCCAATTTAAACGCCAAGGGACCCTGGGACTGGAAGAACCCCCCTTTTAATTCTTGAAAGGTAGTCCTCCCAAAGACACAATTTTAAAGGACCCATGAGAGGACACAATCATGCACTCAACAACATACTTATATGTCTCTAATATTATTATATACATATATATTTATATATAAGGCCTGTGATCTGCCCCAACACGCTATAATGGCTAAACGCAGCGTCATAAGGACAAGTAAGGAGGGGCCCACAGGGTACTCACAGACCGCAGGCAATGTCCACCGGCAGCACAGTCCATAGGAGAGAGGGAGAAGAAGGGCAGGCCAGCGCGGATCGCGCGGCGCGCCTGGCCCCGCCCCCTTCCCTCAGAAGCGAGAAGACGCGGCTCCCAGCAAGTGACTGGGCTCCGCGATGGCTCCAATGCAAAAGGGGGGCGGGCCACGGCGAGCGTCCCCCCCTTCGAGCACCTGAGGGGAAGAAGCTCCCCCACTGTCAATGGCCGCAGCATGCGGCCAGCGCACAGCCAACAAATAACTGGCCAGTTATAAAGTACAACTGAAAACACACACACACATATACACGAATAAAGAGAATTATGGGTAGAGATAGCGCCGCCCCCCCCCCCCCAATCGGGAAACAGGGGGACCTGGAAGGGTGGGAATACCGCACCACAGAAGAGGAAGGGATGAGCAAGGGATGGGGCATGCCAAACCGGGATCACCAACTCAGATACCGCCTACCCCTTAGTATGGGGCCTCACGGGGGAGCATGGCTCCCTGTATACACCACAAGGTGTTGCCTACCATTGCCCGGACTGACAGCCAAGGCTGGGAGGCATAACAAGGGTTTAAATACCAAGGTCTGGGCAGCAATAGCAAAAAAAATAAATAAATAAATTGGCAGGGGGTAACCCGGCTACCTGCAAGGAGGAGACACAGCCATCTTCTGACTTGCTCGCCATCTGCAGAGACGATTACTTGGTAATGTGTGGGAGGTCCCAGGTATTTATGGACCAGGAGGGGCTTCCTTTTTTTCTAGTCATCTCTGCAGAAGTTCGCCCTCTACTGGACATAACCCACATGAAAAGAATATTGGAAGCGGGGTGTGTGACATACTTGGAATATCCTTCAAGGGATTACTTCCAAAAACGTGAGCCCACTACGACAAGCTGGGTATTCTTAGAAAGCTTATCGTGTGCTTTCAGGGAATAATACCATTTTGTGAGTACTCACCTGAAAAATGGATATTGTTGGTGTGCCACACACCCCGCTTCACTTCTTAAATATTCATTACTTCATGGGTTAATCACCTGCAGGTGACGTAGTGCAGAGAGGAAGTCTTGTAACGAGCCCCACCTTCCGGCCTATATATACCTGGTACCTCCCTTCAATCACCAGTATAATCAACAAAGCAGTAATACAAGGTACCAGTATTCCACCAGTAACCTCAAAATCAAATTTGATATAAAAAAGGCTTCACCATATAAAGGCTTCGGAAATACCGAAAAGGGCGGGTGTGAAGCGGGGTGTGTGGCACACCAACAATATCCATTTTTCAGGTGAGTACTCACAAAATGGTATTATTCTTGGTGTGCCACACACCCCGCTTCACTTCTTAAATATTCATTACTTCATGGGACATCCAAAAGCAGTGTCCACAAGGGCTGGGCAACTCAAGGCCAGGTGAAGCATAACTTAAACGACTGCAGTCTGCAGAACTTTGCGGCCGAAAACAGCATCCGCTGAGGCCCGCACATCAACTTTGTAAAATTTAGAAAAAGTGTGAACAGAAGACCAAGTGGCGGCCTTACAAACCTGTTCAACAGAAGCTTGGTGCTGAAAAGCCCAAGACGCCCCAACAGCGCGAGTGGAATGAGCAGTGATACGAAAAGGGGGAACTCTTCCCTTGGCAGAATAGGCCGCAGTAACGGCCTGACGTATCCACTTGCTAATGGCAGATTTGGCTGGTGCCAAACCCTTCCTAGGCCCATGGGGCACAACAAAAAAGGAATCCGTCCTACGGAAAGGAGACGTGATAACCAAGTAGCACTTAACACAGCGTACTACATCCAAACAATGCAAAACCCTCTCTTTGTCATTCCTAGGATTAGGACACAAGGAGGGAAGAACAATATCTTGGTTCAAATGAAAAGCAGAAACAACCTTAGGAAGAAAGTCTGGCTTGAATCGAAAGACCACCTTATCCCGATGCTTCTCGAAGTAGGGCGCCTGAATAGACAAGGCCGCCAATTCCGAGACACGCCGGATCGAAGTGATCGCTACCAAGAAGACAATCTTCTGAGTCAGGGTAGATAAAGCAATCCCTTGCAAAGGCTCAAAAGGAGGAGCCTGAAGAGCAGAAAGAACCAAATTCAAATCCCAAACCGGGAGTAATGGTTTCCTGGGAGGCCGCACATGCGTAACCCCCTGGAAAAAGGTTTTAACTAAAGACTTAAGCGCAACACGCTTCTGAAAAAAGATAGATAAGGCAGAAACTTGCCCTTTCAACGTACTTAGCTGAAGACCAGAGTCCAGCCCAGATTGTAAAAACTCCAGAACCCTGGGGACCCAAAATACCCTACAAGGAAAAGATCTCATCTCGCACCAAGCGATATAGGCTTTCCAGGTCCTATAGTAGATGATAGAAGAAGACCTCTTTCGGGCACTGATCAAAGTCTTAACGACAGAATCAGAAAGACCCTCTTCCTTTAGGATGGAGGTCTCAGCAGCCAGGCCATCAAAGCTAGCGCTGGTAAATTGGGGTAACACAATTGACCCTGAGTGAGCAAATCGGGCCGAAGGGGCAGAACGACCTGGTCCACTGCCAGCCGAACGATGTCTGCGAACCACACTCGCCTCGGCCACCTTGGGGCCACGAGGACGGCGGACACCCCTTCCAGAGCCAACTTCCGAAGCACTCTGCCTAGCATGGGTGTCGGAGGAAACAGGTACAGAAACCCCAGATCCCCCCAGCTCAGGGACATGGCGTCCACTGCCAGAGCCAGAGGATCCTGGGAGAGCGATACGAAGTTCGGGAGCCTGTGATTGTGACGAGAGGCAAACAGGTCCACCTCTGGAGTCCCCCATTGGCGACACAGTGAGCGAAATACCCGAGGATGGAGGGCCCATTCTCCCCGACGGGGAGAGCCCCTGCTCAAGCGGTCCGCTTTCAGGTTCTCCACTCCTGGGATGTATACCGCCGAGAGACGAGGAACATGGGCTTCTGCCCAGGTCAGGATCAGGGACACCTCTCTGAGAGCACTCAGGCTGCGAGTCCCTCCCTGATGATTGATGTAAGCAACCGCTGTTCGATTGTCTGAACGCACCTGGACCGGAAGGCCCAGAACGTGCTGAGTCAGGAGAGTAAGCACCCGACGGATGGCTCTCAGTTCCAGAATATTGATGGGTAAGAGGGCCTCCCGAGGTCCCCACTGCCCCTGGAACTGCAGCTCCTTCCAGAATCCGCCCCATCCCGACAGACTGGCGTCCGTGGTGACAATTTCCCAAAGGGGGGCCAGGAAAGACCTGCCCTTCACGAGATTGGTCGAGACCAACCACCACTGGAGGGACTGCCGGACCCGGGAGGACAACTGGAAGGGCT
Organism: Gastrophryne carolinensis; assembly: GCA_027917425.1. Classification (NCBI taxonomy): domain Eukaryota; kingdom Metazoa; phylum Chordata; class Amphibia; order Anura; family Microhylidae; genus Gastrophryne; species Gastrophryne carolinensis. The sequence goes on from CM051238.1 coordinate 209,281,014, forward strand.
GATCCAGCGACCGAGGCTGCCGGTCCCAAGACGCCAACAGATAAAGCTGAAGCGTCCTCGTGTGGAATTGAGCAAAAGGAACTGCCTCGAAGGAGGCAACCATCAACCCTACCAGCCTCATCCCCAGACGGATGGACGGCCGAGGATTGGAGAGTAGGACCCGAGCCAACTCCTGAATCAGAAGAATTTTGGACTGAGGGAGAAACACTCTGTGTTGATGAGAGTCTAACCGCATCCCCAGAAAGGACACCACCCTGGCTGGAGCGAGGGAGGACTTGGAGAGGTTGATCACCCAACCGAAACTTTCCAGCGTGGAGAGCACCACCCTGGTGTCTTTCTCCGATTGATCGGGTGACGGAGCCATGATAAGAAGGTCGTCCAAATAAGGTACGACACGAATGCCCCGAGCTCTGAAAATGGCCATGACCCCTGCCAGCACCTTGGTGAACACTCTTGGAGCTGAGGTAAGGCCAAACGGAAGTGCCACGAACTGATAATGCCGATCCTTCATCATGAATCGAAGAAAGCGTTGATGAGGGAGGCAGATGGGAACATGCAGATAAGCATCCTTGATGTCTATAGACGTCATGAAGTCCCCTTGCCGAAGAGAGCCGACGGCAGTGCGCAAGGTTTCCATGTGAAACTTCCGAAAACGGATGAACCTGTTGAGCAACTTCAGGTCCAGGACGGGACGAACCGACCCATCCCTCTTGGGGACTGCGAACAGATTGGAGTAGAAACCGAGGCCCATCTCTAAACGCGGTACCGGCCGGATGACCGCCATCTCTAACAGATTCTCTACCGACGCCAGGAGCCCCTGTGCGGCCAAAGGATCGATTGGCACCCGAGACCGAAAGAACCGTGAAGGAGGGCGAGACTCGAACTCCAGTTTGTAACCGGACGACACTATCTCCTGAATCCACCTGTCCGGAACCTCCCGGTTCCAAACCTGGGAGAAGTGTCGCAATCGTCCCCCCACCCGCACGGGTGAGGGCGGCCCCTCATTGCTGAGTGGGCTTACCCGCAGGTTTGGGCTTGGAGCCCCAGGACTGGGCGGGACGGCCACGGCCCCTCCCCCGCGTCCAACCTGTACGACTGGTAGAGGGAAGGGAAGTCCCCCTACCCGCTCTGTATCCTCGAAAGGACGGCCTACCAGAAACAGCCCCTCTAAAGGGGCGTCGAGGCCTCTTGCGTTGTGGCATCTTGCCACCCTTTGCGACTGAATCAATTTTCTCCCCGAACAGCCGCAACCCCAAAAAGGGGAGAGCTGTGAGCACCTTTTTAGAAGCTGAGTCCGCCGACCACTGTCGCAGCCATACTGACCGACGAATAGCGACCAGCATTGCCGCTGTCTTGCTACTCATAGCCAGCGCATCGTCCTGAGCGGATAGAACGTAAGACACAAAAGAATCGCACTGCTTAAGCGCAGCGAACTCATCACAAGCGGGATTGAGATCCTCGCATAGCCCCCGGATAACAGATCTTACCGCTAAAAGAAGAAGGGCCGAAGCGCACAGGGGGCGCATCGTTGACCCAGCATAAACAAAGCCATAGCGAGCATACTGGTCAATCCTACGATCCTCCCCATCTTTAGGGACAGAGGTCTCAGCAGACTGTACCATAGCGGAGCTAGATAGCCCTAGCACAGGGGTATCGACTTCAGGAGGGACGGACCAAAGCTTCAGCAATTCTGGCGGAAAAGGATAACGCTTTTCCCAACTGGAAGGGATTCCAGATAACCGTGTGGGATGTTCCCATTCTTTCAGGACCACCCTCTCAAAGTGGTGCTGTCTGGGAAAAACCAAACGCGGCTGAGGCTCTTCAAACAACTGACCCTTTGGCAGGGTGACAGCCTCAGGCGGATCTAAATTCAAAATTTCAAACATTTGTGCCAGAATGGAGGGGGTGTCAAGGGCAACCCCCGCCGACCAATCGCCAATCGCATCAGCCTTAAGCTGATCTGCCGGCTCATCTGACTCCAAGAGGAATTCACCCTCATCCGGGGAGCCATCGGACCATTCCACAGGCTCACATAATTCGTCCTGAGGAGCCGAAGATACCGGAGTCAGGCGCTTCCGTTTTGCAGAGGCCTTTAGCCCCGCTTTAACGGGCAATACTTCCCGAAGATTGGCTGATTTTACCACCACCTCGGATTGCGAATCCCCACCCTTGACAGTGTCATGCGGGGTCCGGAACAGGGAGGGAGAGGCAGGAGATGATAGAGGTTGCGACGGGTCAGCAGCCGGATCAACAGACTGACGCGCAACAATCTGCCTTGCACAAGAAATGCAAATAAAGATATCATCAGCAGGGAGCGCAGCCCCACATTTTACACACCCCCTGGACGGCTCTGACGAGTCGTTTCCGGTAGTAACAGAAGCCTCCATATTGGTGATTTATGGTATCGCAAATACTGGGACTTTTAAGGCAAAAGCCAACCCCGGATGCCCCTTTATAAAGAATGTCCCGGAAGGGAGGGTTTTTTTTTTTTTTTAAATACACTTTATATATTTTTTTTTTTTTTTTTTTTTAAGAGAAAAAGGTCCCCCTTAACAGTCTCAAAATAAATATATATATATATGTATATATATATCCAAAATGTGCAATTTCATATCAAGAATGACTAGCCAGGCAATATAGAGCCGGAGGCCGCAATAAAAGAGGGATCCCAGGATCTGAAAGGAAAGAAAAAAACAAACCATCAGATCCCTTGTGAGTGTAACAAAGCAGCATGTTCACAATAGTACAACAAAGAGAGTGCCTCCTTAAAAGTTAGCCCCATGAGTAAAACTCATTCTGGCCCCACAAAGCGGGGCCGCTTACCTGCTACCGACGCCAGGAGCCAGACCGGAGGGACATGTAGCAGCCGCAGCACACAAACCCATGTGTTGCTGCAGCGCGCGCCCCCCCCACGTGACCTCTTTTCACCGCAAACATGAAGGAAGTGAGGCTGAGGCCGCCGAGCGCCGCTTCCGCCGGCGCCGCTTCCGCCGGCGCCACGCCCCCCCGCGTCACAGGGAGCCGCCCTGCTCAAATCAACGGGGGATTGCCACCAGCTGCGCTGGCTGACACCAAGCCAGGCGGCGGAGGAGGAGGAGGGGGAAAGGAGACACAAGCACAGCCACACAGGCTGCCGCACGGAGCAGCGGGGAAGGAAGGGAGGCGGGAGGGGACCAACTGAAGCCAGCTGAGCGCGGTCCGCTGCCCCACCCCCATAAAGCAGACCAAATACACTGGCCATGCCTAAAGTATCTGCCCGGAGCCCCGGTCAAAAAAACAGACAAAGCGCACCTGCTGCGCAGTCTGTTACTATGTAAAAGTGAACACACAGAAATAACAATACAGTGAAAACATCATACAAGATACACAACCCTCTATACCCCCCCCCCCCCCAAGTGAAGGGAGAAAGGACCGGAACGGGGGAGTAAGGGCTACGGGGACCCTCGGGACAGGGGCATCCCATTTCCGGATCACCATGCCGGATTGCCGCATTGCCCCCAAAGGAGGGGGACGAGCGGAGGAGATAAGCTCCTAGGCACCCATAGTGCCGTCTACCAATTACCCGGTGAGCAGCCTAGGCTGGGAGGCTTCCTATCCACCATAGAGGTATACAACTCAAACCGGGCAGAAATAGACCAAAAGGGGGGTGGCGGGGTAAGCCCCGACCTACCTGTAAGCAGGAAACTTCCAACCTCTGCTTGTCACGCAGAGAGAAAAATACTGGTGATTGAAGGGAGGTACCAGGTATATATAGGCCGGAAGGTGGGGCTCGTTACAAGACTTCCTCTCTGCACTACGTCACCTGCAGGTGATTAACCCATGAAGTAATGAATATTTAAGAAGTGAAGCGGGGTGTGTGGCACACCAAGAATATATGGTTTATGGGGGATATTCCAAATGTAAAGGGTTGTGCTATGCATGTTGGGTATTGTTCTGTACGGGCCATGTTCCTATTTTAGATTTTACTTGTTATTTCTTGTTTGCATATAGTTTATTTCTTTTTTTTTTTGAAAAATGTAGCTTGATTCTTCCTTTTTAGGGAACCAAAGAATTGATTGAGGGATTATTTCCAGAAAACTATGGCCACATAAACAAGCTTGGTACTCCTAGAAAGCTTGCGGTGTGTGTACATTTGAAAACCCCCCCACAAACTAAATATTCTCTGGAAGTAAAGGGTTGTTTTTCTGGAAAAACTGCAAGGTGCGCATAGCGCATATCGCAGTTGTATTTTATTTGAAAATCTCCTAAAGCTCTGTTTCAGTTTGGGGGAGTCTCCTGGGTAGGAAGGGTGTCTACCAATACACATGTGGTACCGCTGTAACGAGCAGAAATTGGGGTTTCACACGCAATGAAATTTTATTGACAAACTTACATTTTTTATTACAAAAAAAACACTACAAAATGCAAAAAATAGATTTTTGACTTTTGCTTATATTTCACCAAAAAGTATTGAGAATACACTAAAAAAAATACCATTTTGTGAGTACTCACCAGAAAAATGGATATTGTTGGTGTGCCACACACCCCGCTTCACTTCTTAAATATTCATCCATTAATGGGTTAATCCACCGCCAGGTGACGTAGTGCAGAGAGGAAGTTTTAACGAGCCCCCTTCCGGCCTATATATACCTGGTACCTCCCTTCAATCACCAGTATATTTAAAAAGCAGAAAGACAAGGTACCAGTATTCCACCGGTAACCTCAAAAATCAATTTTGATATATAAATAAAAAAGGGCTTCACCATATAAATTCTTCGGTAATACCGAAAAGGGTGGGGGTGAAGCGGGGTGTGTGGCACACCAACAATATCCATTTTTCAGGTGAGTACTCACAAAATGGTATTATTCTTGGTGTGCCACACACCCCGCTTCACTTCTTAAATATTCATCCATTAATGGGACATCCAAAAGCAGTGTCCACAAGGGAAGGGCATCTCAAGGCCAGGTGAAGCATAACTTAAATGACTGCAGTCTGCAGAACTTTGCGGCCCGCACATCAACTTTGTAAAACTTAGAAAAAGTGTGAACAGAAGACCAAGTGGCGGCCTTGCAAACCTGTTCAACAGAAGCTTGGTGCTGAAATGCCCAAGACACCCCAACAGCGCAAGTGGAATGACCAGTGATACGAAAAGGGGGAACTCTTCCCTTAGCAGAATAGGCCGCAGTAACGGCCTGACGCATCCACTTGCTAATGGCAGATTTGGCTGGTGCCAAACCCTTCTTAGGCCCATGGGGCACAACAAAAAAGGAATCCGTCCTACGAAAAGGAGACGTGATAATCAAGTAGTACTTAACACAGCGTACTACATCCAAACAATGCAAAACCCTCTCTTTGTCATTCTTAGGATTAGGACACAAGGAGGGAAGAATATCTTGGTTCAAATGAAAAGCAGAAACAACCTTGGGAAGAAAGTCTGGCTTGAACCGAAAGACCACTTTATCCTGATGCCTCTCAAAGTAAGGCGCCTGGATAGTTAAGGCCGCCAACTCTGAGACACGCCGGACAGAAGTGATAGCTACCAAGAAGACAATCTTCTGAGTCAGGGTAGACAAAGCAATATCTTGCAAAGGCTCAAAAGGAGGAGCCTGAAGAGCCGAAAGAACCAAATTAAAATCCCAAACCGGGAGTAATGGTTTCCTGGGAGGCCGCACATGCGTAACCCCCTGGAAAAAAGTTTTAACTAAAGGTTTAAGCGCAACACGCTTCTGAAAAAAGACAGATCAGGCAGAGACCTGCCCTTTCAACGTACTTAGCTGGAGACCAGAGTCCAGCCCTGATTGTAAAAACTCCAGAATCCTGGAGACTCTACAAGGAAAAGATCTTATCTCACACCAAGCGATATAGGCTTTCCAAGTCCTATAGTAGGTGATGGAAGAAGACTTCTTCCGGGCACTGATCAGAGTCTTAATGACCGAATCAGAAAGACCCTCCTCCTTCAGGATGGAGGTTTCAGCAGCCAGGCCATCAAACCCAGCGCTGGTAAATTGGGGTAAAACAATTGACCCTGAGTGAGCAGATCGGGCCGAAGAGGCAGACTGAACTGGTCCACTGCCAGCCGAACTATGCCTGCGAACCTTACTCGTCCTGGCCACCCTGGGGCCACGAGAACGGCGTACACCTTTTCCAGAGCCAACTTCTGAAGAACCCTGCCCAGCATGGGCATCGGAGGAAACAGGTATAGAAATCCCAGAGCTCCCCAGTTCAGGGACATAGCGTCCACTGCCAGAGCCAGAGGATCCTGGAAGAGCGACACGAAGTTCGGGAGCCTGTGATAGTGATGAGGGGCCAACAGGTCCACCTCCGGGGTCTCCCATTGGAGACACAGTAAGGGAACCACCCGAGGATGGAGAGCCTATTCTTCCAGACGGGGAGAGCCCTTGCTCAACCGGCCCGCTACCTGTTTCATCACCTCTGGAACGTAAACCGCCGAGAGACAGGGAACATGGAACACTGCCCATGTCCGGATCAGGGACACTTCTCTGAGAGTACTCAGACTGCGCGTCCTTCCCTGAAGACTGACGTAAGCAACCGCTGATCGATTGTCTGAACACATCTGGACCAGGAGGCCCAGAACGTACTGAGTCAGGAGAGTAAGCACCTGACGGATGGTTCTCAGATTCAGAATATTGATGGGTAAGTGGGGCCTTTAAGGTCTCCACTGCCCCTGAAACCGCAGCTCCTTCCAGAATCTGCCCCATCCCGACAGATTGGCGTCCGTGGTGACAATTTTCCAAAGGGGGGTCAGGAAAGGCCTGCCCTACACAAGATTGGTCGAGACCAAGCACCACAGGAGGGACTGCCGTACACGGGAGGACAACTGGAAGGACTGATCCAGCGACTGAGCTTGCTGGCCCTAATACGCTAACAGAAATAGCTGAAGCGTTCTCGTGTGAATTTGGGCAAAAGAAAGACACACTCCGTCTTGATCAGAGTTCAGGCCGGGATGAACCGACCCATGAATGGACCGTGAAGGAGGGTGAGACTCGAATTCCAGGTCGTAACCGGGCGACACTACCTCCTGGATCCATCTTCCTGGAACCACTTGGTTCCAATGGTAGAAGTGTCGCAATAGTTCCCCCACCCGCACGGGTGAGGGCAGCCCCTCATTGCTGAGTGAGCTTATCAGCAGGTTTGGGCTCGGTGCCCCAGGACTGAGTGGGCCGGCCACGGCCCCTCCCCCGAGTCCAACCTGCGCCACTGGTAGCGGGAAAGGACGCACCCCTGCCCGCTCTGAATCCTCGAAAGGAAGGCCTACCAGAACTTGCCCCCCTGAAGGGACCACGAGGCCTCTTGCGTTGTGGCATCTTACCACCCTTTGCGACTGAATCAATTTTCTCCCCGAACAGACGCAACCCCAAAAAGGGGAGAGCTGTGAGCACCTTTTTGTAAGCCGTGTCCGCTGACCACTGACGCAGCCATACTGACCTGCGAATAGCCACCAGCATAGCTGCTGCCTTGCTACTCATAGTCAGCGCATCGTCCTGAGCAGCCAGGACATAAGCCACAAAAGATTCACACTGCTTAAGCGCAGTGAACTGTTTGCAAGCGGGATTAAGATCCTCATATAGCCCCTGAATTAAGGACTTAATTGCCAATAGAAGAAGGGCTGAAGCACATACCGGGCGCAACGCTGACCCGGAATAGATAAAACCATGTCGAGCGTATTGGTCAATCCGACGATCTTCCCCATCTTTAGGGACAGTGGTCCCTCTGGAAGGAATTCCAGATAACCGCGTGGGATATTCCCATTCTTTAAGAACCACCCTCTCAAAGTGGAGTTGTCTGGGAAAAACCAAACGCGGCTGAGGTTCTTTAAACAACTGACCCTTTAGCGGGGCGGCCGCCTCAGGCATATCTAAACTCAAAATTGTAAACATTTGAGCCAGAATAGAGGGGGTGTCAAAAACAACCCCCTCTGACCAATCGCCAATCTCATCAGCCACAAGCTGACCTGTCGCTCATCTGACTCCGACGGGAATTCATCCTCGTCCGGGGATCCATCGGACCATTCCACAGGTTCACAAAATTCGTCCTGTGGAGCCCGAAGGTACCGGAGTCAGGTGCCTTCGTTTTGCAGCGGCCTTTAACGCTGCTTTAACGGGCATTACTTTCCGGGGGCTGGGCTGCCGCCTCGGAATGCGAATCCCCACTTTTGACAGTGTCATGCGGGGTCCGGAATAGGGAGGGAGAGGTAGGAGATGATGAAGGATGCGATGGCCCCGCAGCCGAAGCAACGGACTGGCGCGCAATGGTCTGTTTTGCACAAGGGATGCAAATAAAGACATCATCAGCTGGGAGTGGAACCCCACAACCTACGCACCCCCGAACGGCTCAGCAGAACCGTTTCCGGAAATTACGGAAGCCTCCATATGGTGATTTATGTTATTCGCAATACTGGGACTTTTAAGGTATAAGCCGACCCGGGATGCCCCTTTATTAGTAATGTCCCGGAAGGGAGGATTTTTTTTTTTTTTTTTAATTTTTTTTTTTTAAGTTAAGGTCCCCTTTAATAAAATATATATATATATATATATATATATATATATATATATAGTCTATGTATATATACATTAAATAGATATCCCAAGAAATAGCCAGGCACATAGAGCCGGAGGGCCACCATAAGCAGGGATCCCAGGATCTACAAGGAAAAGAAAAACCATCAGATCCTCACATGTGTATAAAAAATCATATAAGCATGGCACCAATGTGCCTTTAAATAAGAGCCAAATCACGGCCTCTTAATACAAAGTGACTCTCCACTATATCACTGCAAGGAAATGCATTCCCCACTTAACGGCCCCAACGGGTGGGGCCGCTTACCTGGTCAGCGAAGGCAGCAGCCGGAGCAAGACTGCAGCCAGCACGGAAGACTGAGTGCGGCCGCGCGCCCACGCGACTTCCTGCTTTTAAAAGGAAGTAAACGCTGGACCCGCCGCAAGACGCCGCATGACGTCGGAGCCGCGCCCCCGACACCGCGTCAGCGGGGCCCGCCCCCCCCTACGCCGATCAGCTGGAAATCACTCTCAGCTGGGCCACTACACGTGCGCCCAGGCGGCGGAGGGGGGAGGATAAAGACCGCATGGCGCAGCCTAAGGAAAACATAAAATGCCAGGCGGGGAAGAGGGGAGGGGGCCATAAATCAACAGTCTGTAAAGAAAAGTGGCCAGCCCCTACCCAGCGCAGCCTGCCCTTAAAGCAGACCAAAAACCAAAAATATACACATGCTAAATACAGTGAATGCATAATCATGAACACATACTCATGTTAAAATGAAGTGATACAAGTGAAACACACATACTTAAATCACACCCTCACACCCCCCCCCCCCCCCAATAGTGAAGGGAGAAGGGACCGTAACAGGAGAGAAAGGGGCTACGGGGACCCTCGGGACAGGGGCATCCCATTTCCGGATCACCATGCCAGATAGCCGCATTGCCCCACGCATGAGGTCGAGCGGTAGGAGATTTGCCCGGTGAGCAGCCTAGGCTGGGAGGCTTCCATTCCACCATAAAGGCATACAAAATCAAACCGGGCAGAAATAGACCAAAAGGGGGGTGGCGGGGTAAGAATACCCCGACCTACCTGTAAGCAGGAGACTTCCATCTTCAGCAAGCAGAGAGAAAAAATACTGGTGATTGAAGGGAGGTACCAGGTATATATAGGCCGGAAGGGGGCTCGTTACAAGACTTCCTCTCTGCACTACGTCACCTGGCGGTGGATTAACCCATTAATGGATGAATATTTAAGAAGTGTGTGGCACACAAAGAATACCACCATTTTGTGAATACCCACCTTTAAAATGGGTATTCTAAGTATGTCACACACCCAGCTTCAGATAGTCATTACACTTGGGTTATAATGACCTGTAGATGGCGATCTTGCAGAGATGTCAATAAAAAAAAGGAAGACCCTCCCGGTCCATAAATACCTGGTATTGATTCCCCAGTATTAAAACAGCAGTAAGGAAACAAAGGGACCAGGAAGAGCCAAAATAATCAGTAACAGTAAGAAAGGTTCACCATATAAAGGATCCAAAATACCAAGGGCGGAGTGAAGCGGGGTGTGTGACATACTTATAATACCCATTTTACAGGTGAGTATTCACAAAATGGTATTATTCTAAGTATGTCACACACCCCGCTTCAGATAGTCATTACACTTGGGACATTTAATAGCAGTGTCCATAAAGGGCGGGGATCCAAAACAAGGCAATAATGCACAAACTTAAACCACTGCAGCTTGCAGAACTTTGCGGCCAAAAACAGCATCCGCTGAGGCCTGCACATCAACCTTGTAAAAAAAGTATGAACAGAAGACCAAGTAGCAGCCTTACAAACCTGCTCAACAGAGGTCTGGTGCTGGAAAGCCCAGGATGCCCCAACGGCCCGAGTAAAATGAGCAGTAACACGAAAAGGGGGAACCTTCTCCTTAGCAGAATAGGCCCCAACAATGGCCTGGCGAATCCATTTACCAATGGAAGACTTGGCGGGAGCCAAACCTTTTCTAGGCCCGGAGGGCACCACAAAAAGGGCGTCAGTCCTACGAAATGAAGAAGTAGCCACCAAATAGTACTTCACACAGCGAACCACATTCAGGAGAATGCAAAACCCTCTCCTTGTCATTTCTGGGCTTAGGACACAAGGAGGGTAGAACAATGTCCTGATTAAGATGGAAGGCAGAAACCACCTTAGGAAGGAAATCTGGCTTGAAGCGGAAAACTACGTTGTCCTGATGCCTCTCAAAGTAAGGAGCCTGAATGGACAAACCCGCCAACTCCGATACACGCCGAACAGAAGTGATGGCAACCAGAAACGCAACCTTCTAAGTGTAGAAAGAGCAATATCCTGCAAAGGTTCAAAAGGAGGACCCTGAAAAGCAGAAGAACCAAATTCAAATCCCAAACTGGGAGCAAAGGCTTCCTAGGAGGTCGCACATGCGTAACCCCCTGGAAAAAGGTATTAACCAGAGGATGAAGAGCAAAAGACTTTTGAAAGAAAACCGCCAGGGCAGAAACATGCCCTTGTTCTAAGCTGCAAACCCAGGTCCAGGCCATGTTGCAGAAATTCCAAAACCCTAGTGATAGAAAACAGCCTGCAAGGCAAGGCCCGGACCTCACACCAATCAATATAAGACCTCCAAATCCTATAGTAGATGGCAGAGGAAGACTTCTATCTAGCCCTAACCAGAGTCTGAATGACAGCATCAGAAAGACCTTCCTCCTTCAAGATGGAGGTTTCAGCAGCCACGCCGTCAAAGCCAGCATTGGTAAATTGGGGTAGAGCAGTGAACCCTGAGTGAGCAGATCCGGCAGATCTAACCGATCCGCCGTCAACCTTACCACGTCTGCGAACCAAACCTGTCTTGGCCATCTTGGAGCCGTCAGAAAGGATCTGCCCCTCGTCGGATTGGTTGGTTCCAGCCACCACTGAAGGGAATGCCGCACCCGGGGGGACATCAGAAAAGACTGATCCAATGACAGCGGGGACCCGTCCCCGGACGCCAAGAGATGGAGCTGGAGCGTCCTTGTGTGAAACTGGGCAAAGGTAACCGCCTCGAATGATGCCACCATCAATCCCATCAGTCGCATCCCCAGCCAAATGGACGGGCGAGGGATGGATAGGAGACGCTGAGTCAATTCCTGAATCAGAAGAACCTTGGGCCGGGGGAGGAACACCCTGGCCTGAGAAGTATCCAGAGACATTCCCGGGAACTCCACCACCCTGGAGGGAGAGAGGCAGGACTTGGGATAGTTGATCACCCAGCCGAATCTCTCCAGGGTGGCTACCACAGTCCTGGTATCTAGCTCCGCTTGGCTGAGAGAGGATAAGAAGATCGTCCAGATAAGGCACGATGCGGATACCCTGGGCTCTGAGGAGGGCCATCATCCTTGCTAGCACCTTGGTGAAAACCCTTGGAGCCGAGGTAAGGCCAAACGGAAGAGCCACAAACTGAAAATGGCGATTTTCTACAAAGAACCTGAGAAATCTCTGGGGTGCCGGAAAGATTGGAATATGCAGGTAAGCATCCTTGATGTCTATGGACGTCATGAAGTCCCCTTGACGAAGTGAATAGATGGCCGAACGCAGAGTTTCCATGCGGAACTTCCGGGGACGGACGAACCTGTTGAGTAACTTCAGATCCACAATGGGACGAACGGAACCGCCCTTGGGCACCGTGAACAGATTGGAATAGTAGCCCAGGCCCCGGTCCGAGGGAGGCACCAGGCAAATGACAGCCATCTCCAGAAGATTTGCTACTGCCGCCCGGAGCCCCTGCGCGGCCAGAGGATCTGAAGGTACCCGAGACCTGAAGAATCTGGGAGGGGGCCGGAACTCAAACTCCAGCTTGTAACCGGAAGACACCACTTCCCGAATCCCTCTGTCCGAGACCTCTTGGCCCCAGACCCGGGAGAAGAGTTGCAGCCGTCCCCCCACCCGCAAGGCAGTATGCCTTTGAAGAAGAACTGGCTTTGATTACTAGGAGATTACAAGCGAGAGGCTACTCCAATTAATTATTAGAAAAAGCCAAAATCTCGGCTAGATCAAGGGATAGACATGCCATGCTGTGCAGAACTAACAAAGATCAAACAAAAGAGCGATACCATAAAATCCCACATAGGGATAGGAATAAAGGATTGACGTTAGTAACAACATTCAGTGAGGAGTTTCACGCAATTAAGGCTATTATTAATAGACATTTACCTATTTTAAGTGGTGATCCGCAATTGAAGGACATTTTAAAAGATGGGATAAAGATAGTTAGCCGTAGATCACCAACATTAGGTCAGAAACCTCCTAGCCTTTTTAATAAGTGGAAAAATATGTCCCAAACCTGGTTTGCCTGCAAAGGTTTTTACAGATGTGCAGGCCAGTACTGTGGTTTGTGTAAATTTGTGGTTCCAGGCAAAGAATTCCAGTTGGCGGTAACTAAGGAGAAGTTTCCCATAAAAAGTTTTATTAACTGTGGTTCCTCCAATGTTGTATACCTGATTACATGTGATTTGTGTCAGGTGCAGTACGTAGGTTGCACCACTAGGCCTTTTAAACGTAGGATTGCTGAACATGTTGCAGCAGCATTGCATAATCGGTCCAATCAAACGTCCAATGTAGGGCGTCATTTTATGGAGGCACATGCAGGAGACCTGTCATACCTAAAATGTACTGCAATAGAAAAGGTCACTTTAGGACCTAGAGGAGGGGACCTACAGAAAAAACTATTGCAAAGGGAGGTTTTTTGGATATTTGAATTAAACACCCGCATTCCACAAGGTTTAAACCATAGATGGGATGTGGATCTATTTCTTCGCAACTGATGTTGCATAAAGTTATTCTATTTATATAACAATCTTATAATTATGGAATTTGGAAAGGAAACAAGAACTAGGTCCACCCATGTGAATTAGGATACTGAAGTAATGATAAAGCAGGAAAAGGGATGTACCGAATATATATCAAACTTTGATCTATGCTAAGGAAAAAAAAAAAAGGAGAGTCGATTTTGCCTCTCCTCTGGTTACTTATATATACATTTTTATACAAATATATATATATCTGTTTATCTTATAATGTTAGTATACTGGGATCATGGTGTGTTAATGAGCTTTGGCCGTCTGAAAACATTGTCTCCCGTCTGTGACTAACTAATATATTAATGTTATTATGGTATGGTATAATATCTGAGACTTGTGGATTTTGATACAGTGTAGATGTATATATTTAATGTATCATGAGTCGGTATTGGCTCTTTAGCCCTCTTTATTTATTTGTGTGCTTCTAAATTGGACGCAGCCATGCAATATCCTCAGGTCCCCCTCAGCTTTCTGCCGCGAACGTGGCTATACACCTGTTTACACTTCCGCCCTCAGCCGGCCCTTCCATGGTTGATGGCTTTGCCCTTCTTTCGCGTGGCTTCCGATGTGGTGTTTGGCGAATTGGTTTGCCGTCCCGCTGAGAGGGGGGTATCCATGCTGGGCGTGGCTGAAGCCATGGGCAGGCTGATTGATGGACGGTATGTGTTTGCTTTCATTAGCTGAATTATACCAGGTGAGTGTTATTTACTTATATATTAATGATTAATTACAACTCAGGTGGACCAGGAGGTGTGGCATTAATGTGTCTGTGTTTAAATATGGTTCATGAGAACAAGACAATATGCCATGAGTAAGGGCTGAATGCCCGAAACGCGTAGGCAACAGCCTTGTTCTCTTATGCTTTTATGCTGCCGCTGTAGAATACGGATGGAATTTTAAGAATTTTCTAAATAAACATGGATTGAGAATCCTTTTAAAGATGGACACTGGCTGGCTATGTTACTTTCTGCATGAGAGCGCTCCCTCATTGCTGAGCCGGCTTGGCAGCGGCCTTAGTCTTAGAGCCCCAGCTGTGTCCTGGATGGGCACGACCCCTGCCCCGGTTCCAGGAATCGCCTCTGGAGGAGGAGAAGGCCAATCCCCTGCCAACTCTGGCCCTACGAAAGGAAGGAGTGAAGGAAGCTGCCCCCCGAAAGGGACGACGCTGCTTCTTACGCTGAGGTAACTTACCACCCTTTGCAACCGAATCCGATTTTTCTCCAAAGAGCCGCAACCCCACAAAGGGAAGGGCCGTAAGCGACTTTTTGGACACAAAATCAGCCGCCCACTGGCGCAACCAAACCGACCGCCGGATAGCCGCAAGCAAGGCCGAAGTTCTACTACACATCACCAATGTGTCATCCAAGGCGGCTAGTACAAATGACAAAAACAACTCACACCGCTTAAGGGCGGTGAACTCCTCACTAGCCGGGTCAAGCCCGGAAGTAGTCAACAGTTCTCTAACAACCGACCTGGCAGCTACCAATAAGAGTGCTGAAGCACAAACAGGCCGCAAGGTCGACCCAACACTGGCAAAACCATGACAAGCCATCTGGTCAATGCGTTTATCCTCACCATCCTTGAGGGTAGTACAGTCCGGAGAATGCAAAATGGAGGTGATAGAGAACCCCAAAACAGGAGCATCCACCTCAGGAGGGGACGACCAGTGCTTCACCGCGTCCACAGGAAAGGTATATTTTTTATCCCAACCCAAAGGAACACCTGGAAGTCGAGTAGGCCTCTCCCATTCTTTGAGAATAATGCCATCAAAATGCTTTCGATAAGGGAATTCCAAGCGCGGCTTGGTTGCCTCAAAGAACTCCCCCTTTTGCGGAGGAGCCGCTTCAGCCAAGACCTCAAACATATGAGCCAGGACCTTAGAGGTATCCAACGAATCCCCCAACGAAACCAATCCCCCTGACCCTGCTCGGTATCGGCACCAAAAAACTGCTGATCATCAGACCCATCTGACTCCTCAAACAGCTCCCCCTCCTATAGCGGGGGGCAATCGGACCAGTCCAGAGAGTCAAACTCATCCAAATTAAAGGCCTGCGTGGCTGTAGACAAATGTTTTCTCTTAGCCGGGGCCTTTCTGGCCACAGCACTAGAAAACAATTTTTCAAGATTGGGCAATCTGGCGCACACCTCAGAATGCGACTCCCCACCCATGACAGCGTCACATGGGGTACGGATCGGGGGGGGGGGGGGAGTAGGAGAAAAGACCGGCGGAGCAGAACCGGACGCCGGAGATCCGGACTGCCGCATAATAGTCCGCTGCGCACAGGGTACACAAAGAAATACATCATCCCCCGAAAGGGATACCCCACACCCCGAACACTGCCTGGATTGCCCCGAGGGGAGCCCAGGTCCCGTATCCGGGGGAGCCTCCATATGGTGATTTTTTATATAACTGGTCACGATGACCAGAGGGAATTACGCAGCAATGCTACCCGGGATGCCCCTTTTTGTCCCGCGTGGGAGTAATTTTACAGGAAACAATTTTAGCACCAGGGACCCCAGGACCGGGAGAAGCCCCCTTTAATAGTAACAAGGGTCCACCTGGAAGACAAAAGACAGGTACAGCAATCAGACCCCATACAAGTAAATGTCCAATAATGTCAACAGACAAGCATTGCAGACAACCACACAAGGGGCATGGATATATACAAAAAATACCATTTTGTGAGTACTCACCTGAAAAATGGATATTGTCAGTGTGCCACACACCCCGCTTCACCTTTAAATTCTTCACGATTGGGTTACTCACCGCCAGGTGACGCTGTTGCAGAGAGGAAGTCTTGTAACGAGCCCCCTTCCAGCCTATATATACCTGGTACCTCCCATTTATCACCAGTGATTTAAAAAAGACAAGGTACCAGTAATTTAACGGTAACCTCAAAATAAATAAAAGCTTCACCATATAAAGGATTCGGGATACCGAAAAGGGTGGGAGTGAAGCGGGGTGTGTGGCACACTGACAATATCCATTTTTCAGGTGAGTACTCACAAAATGGTATTATTCTCAGTGTGCCACACACCCCGCTTCACCTTTAAATTCTTCACGATTGTGACATCCAAAAGCAGTGTCCACAAGGGATGGGTATCCAAAGGCAAGGTGAAGCATAACTTAAATGACTGCAGTCTGCAGAACTTTGCGGCCAAAAATAGCATCCGCTGAGGCTCGCACATCAACTTTGTAAAACTTAGAAAAAGTATGAACAGAAGACCAAGTGGCGGCCTTACAAACTTGTTCAACAGAAGCTTGGTGCTGAAACGCCCAAGACGCTCCAACGGCGCGAGTAGAATGAGCAGTGATACGAAAAGGGGGAACTTTCCCCTTAGCAGCATAGGCCGCAATAACGGCCTGACGTATCCATTTGCTAATGGCAGATTTGGCCGGTGCCAAACCCTTCTTAGGCCCACAGGGCACAACAAAAAAGGCATCCGTCCTACGGAAAGGAGACGTGATAATCAAGTAGTACTTAACACAGCGTACTACATCCAAACAATGCAAAACCCTCTCTTTGTCATTGTTAGGATTAGGACACAAGGAGGGAAGAACAATATCCTGATTCAAATGAAAAGCAGAAACAACCTTAGGAAGAAAGTCCGGTTTGAACCGAAAGACCACTTTATCCTGATGCCTCTCAAAGTAAGGCGCCTGGATAGACAAGGCCGCCAACTCCGAGACACGCCGGACCGAAGTGATAGCTACCAAGAAGACAATCTTCTGAGTCAGGGTAGACAAAGCAATATCTTGCAGAGGCTCAAAAGGAGCAGCCTGCAGAGCAGAAAGAACCAAATTCAAATCCCAAACCGGGAGTAATGGTTTCCTGGGAGGCCGCACATGCGTAACCCCCTGGAAAAAAGTTTTAACTAAAGGCTGAAGCGCAAAACGCTTCTGAAAAAAGATAGATAAGGCAGAAACTTGCCCTTTCAACGTACTTAGCTGAAGACCAGAGTCCAGCACTGATTGTAAAAACTCCAGAATCCTGGAGACCGAAAAGACCCTACAAGGAAAAGATCTCATCTCACACCAAGCGATATAGGCTTTCCAAGTCCTATAGTAGATGATAGAAGAAGACCTCTTTCAGGCACTGATCAAAGTCTTAACGACTGAGTCAGAAAGACCCTCCTCCTTCAAGATGGAGGTTTCAGCAGCCAGGCCGTCAAACCCAGCGCTGGTAAATTGGGGTAACACAACCGACCCTGAGTGAGCAGATCGGGCCGAAGAGGCAGAACGAACTGGTCCACTGCCAGCCGAACGATGTCTGCGAACCACACTCGCCTTGGCCACCTTGGGGCAACGAGAACGGCGGACACCCTTTCCAGAGCCAACTTCCGAACCACCCTGCCCAGCATGGTTATCGGAGGAAACAGGTATAGAAATCCCAGATCCCCCCAGCTCAGTGACATGGCGTCCACTGCCAGAGCCAGAGGTTCCTGGGAGAGCGACACGAAGTTCGGGAGCCTGTGATTGTGACGAGAGGCAAACAGGTCCACCTCCGGTGTCCCCCATCGGAGACACAAAAACCTGAGAATGGAGAGCCCATTCTCCCAGACGGGGACAGCCCCTGCTCAACCGGTCCACTTCCTGGTTCTCCACTCCTGGAATGTATACCGCCGAGAGACAAGGAACATGGGCCTCTGCCCAGGTCAGGATCAGGGACACCTCTCTGAGAGCACTCAGACTGCGAGTCCCTCCCTGATGATTAATGTAAGCAACCGCTGTTCGATTGTCTGAACGCACCTGGACCGGAAGGCCCAGAACGTGTTGAGTCAGGAGAGCAAGCACCCGACGGATGGCTCTCAGTTCCAGAACATTGATGGGTAAGTGGGCCTCTCGCACCCTGGCCGGAGCGAGGGAGGACTTGGGGAAGTTGATCACCCAACCAAAGCTTTCCAGCGTGGAGACCACCATTCTGGTGTCTGTCTCCGATTGATTGAGTGAGGGAGACATGATGAGAAGGTCGTCCAAATATGGTACGACGCGAATGCCCCGAGATCTGAAAATGGCCATCACCCCTGCCAGCACCTTGGTGAACACTCTTGGAGCCGAGGTAAGGCCAAACGGAAGTGCCACGAATTGAAAACGCTGATCTTTCATCATGAATCGAAGAAAACGTTGATCAGCCTGGCAGATGGGAACATGAAGATAAGCATCCTTGATGTCTATGGATGTCATGAAGTCCCCCTGCCGAAGGGAACCGACAGCCGTACGCAAAGTTTCCATGTGAAACTTCCGAATACGGATGAACTTGTTGAGAAATTTCAGGTCCAGGACGGGACGAACAGACCCGTCCTTTTTGGGGACTGCGAAAAGATTGGAGTAGAAACCGGGGCCCATCTCTAAGCGCGGTACCGGCCGGATGACCGCCATTTCTAACAGATTCTTTACCAACGCCAGGAGCCCCTGTGCGGCCAAAGGATCGATGGGCACCCGAGACCGAAAGAACCGTGAAGGAGGGCGAGACTCGAATTCCAGTTTGTAACCGGACGACACCACCTCCCGGATCCATCTGTCCGGAATCTCCTGGTCCCAAACCTGGGAGAAGTGTCGCAATCGCCCCCCCCCCACCCGCACGGGTGAGGGCAGCCCCTCATTGCTGAGCGGGCTTACCAGCAGGCTTGGGCTTGGTGCCCCAGGACTGAGTGGGACGGCCACGGCCCCTCCCCCGAGTCCAACCTGCACCTCTGGTAGCGGGAAAGGAAGCCCCCCTACCTGCTCTGAATCCCCGAAAGGAAGGCCTAACCGAACCTGCCTCCCGAAAGGGACGACGCGGCCTCTTGCGTTGCGGCATTTTACCACCTTTTGCAACTGAATCAATTTTATCACCAAACAGTCGCAAGCCAAAAAAGGGAAGTGCTGTGAGCACCCTTTTCCGCCGACCACTGGTGCAGCCACACTGCCCGACGAATAGCCACCAGCATTGCCGCTGTCCTGCTACTCATAGCCAGCGCATCGTCCTGAGCGGACAGAACATAGGAAACAAAAGACTCTGCTTGAGAGCAGTAAACTCCTTACAAGTGGGATCAAGATCCACACACAGATCCTGAATAACAGGCCTAACCGCCAATAAAAGAAGCGCGGAAGCACACACCGGGCGCATAGTTGATCCGGCACTAATAAAACCATGGCGAGCGTACTGGTCAATCCGACGATCCTCACCATCCTTAAGGGCAGTGGTCTCAGAAGACTGCACCATAGCCGTGCTAGAGAGCCCTAGCACAGGGGTATCGACGTCAGGGGGAACCGACCAAAGCTTCACCAATTCTGGTGGAAAAGGATAGCGTTTCTCCCAACTGGAAGGAATTCCAGTTAACCGCGTGGGATGTTCTCATTCCTTAAGCACAACCCTCTCAAAGTGTTGTTGTCTGGGAAAAACCAAACACGGCTGAGGCACATTAAACAACTGACCCTTTGGCAGGGTGACAGCCTCAGGCGGATCTAAATTCAAAATTTCAAACATATGAGCCAGAATGGAGGGGGTGTCAAGGGAAACCCCTGCAGCCAAATCGCCAATAGCATCAACCTCAAGCTGATCTGCAGGCTCATCTGACTTCACCAGAAATTCCCCCTCCTTGTCCAGGGAGCAATCGGACCAATCCACAGGCTCACATACCTCATCCTGTGAAGCCGGAGGTACAGGAGAAAGGTGCTTCCGTTTCGCAGTGGCCTTCAACCCTGCTTTGATGGAAATTATCTTCTCGAGGTTGGATAATCGTGCAGACACCTCGGATTGCGAATCCCCACCTTTGACAATGTCACACGGGGTCCGGAACAGGGAGGGAGGGGTAGGGGATGATGGAAGTTGCGAAGAGCCAGCAGCCGGAGCGACGGACTGACGCGCAATATTCTGCTTTGCACAAGGAATGCATAATATAACATCATCGCCTGGGAGTGGAGTCCCACAGCCCCCACACAGCCTAGATGGCCCAGAAGAACCATTTCCGGTATTATCGGAAGCCTCCATATGGTGATTTATGGTATTCGCAAAACCATGGGTTTAAGGCATAAGCCACCCGGGATGCCCCTTTATGTTAATGTCCCGGGAGGGAGGATTTAATTTATAATAAAGATCCCCTTAAAATAAATTAATAAATCTATATATTATTTTTTTTTTATATATATGTATATATATAAATATATAAATATGTCCCAATTTAGAGAAAAAGGACTAGCCAGGTAAAATAGAACCGGGAGGCCACTGTATTGAGGGAATCCCAGGATCTGTGGGGGAAGAAAAACCAACAGTAAGACCCCCAGAAAACAAATGGCAGCATGCAATACAACATTCATGCAAAAAAGTAACACATGATAATGCACACACCAGAGTGCCTTAAAGAGGAAAAAGAAAACTTGTCCTCTGTTTTTCCTCCTTTTCTTATTATATATATATTTTTTTTTAAATAAACGTCAGTCATGATAAAAATAGACGGCCCCATGCGAGGTGAGGCCGCTTACCTGCCCAAGTAAGGCTGAAAAGCCCAGGCACCCGACCAGTAGCAATGGTAGAAATGGCAGCAATGTTCAGCAATGGCAACAGTAGCAGCAGAGGCGGCAGAAGCAGCAGAGCAGCAGTAGCGGAAGTAGCGGCAGAGCGGCCAGTAGCAGCAATAGCAGCCAAAACACACATGCGGCTGAGAGCCCCGCACGTGTCCTCCTAATGACAGGAAGGAAGTGCGACTGGGGCCGGATCGAATGACGCCGCGGCCGCAACCACGCCCCCACCTCTGACGTCATCCAGGCCCCGCCCCCTCCAGATTCAAACAGTGCGGCCAAACTCTGGCGCACAACGCCCGGAAACGAGAGCTTCTAGGCAGCCTGCGCTGCCCACCAATAGCGCTGACAACGCGGCCCGCCGAACGGCGGTGCCATTTAAAAGAGGAGACAAGGGGAGAGGGGGGAGGGGAGCTGTAACCACCTGGGAAAGGCGCAGGCAGCCTCAGGCAAGCCTGCCATAGCGCGGCCCGCCCCGGCCGCCCTTAAAGCTGACCCAAACTCTGGCCATGCAGGCCAGCAGCAGCCCGCAGAAAAAATGACAGAACTGCCAGAGGATAAAAACGTGCCATATAAGGAGGAATCAGTCAGGCCAAATGCACCCTTGCTTGCGGTGCAGCCTGACAAGTGTAAAATAAGTAAAACACATGCAAATAAACATACAGTAAAACACACATGCAAATACACATCCCTACACCCCCCCCCCCATAGTGAAGGGAGAAGGAACCGTAACGGGAGAGCAAGGGGCCAAGGGGAACCTCGGGACAGGGGCATCCCAAATCCGTATCACCATGCCGGACAGCCACATTGCCCCCAAAAGAGGGGGTCGAGCGGAGGAGATAAGCTCCTAGGCACCAATAGTGCCATCTACCAATTGCCCAGTGAGCAGCCTAGGCTGGGAGGCTTCCATTTAACCACAAAGGTAACAAACAATCAAAACCGGGCAGAAATAGACCAAAGGGGGTGCCGGGGTAAGACCCCGGCTACCTGCAAGCAGGAGACTTCATTCTTCTGTCTTGTCATGCAGAGAGAAAAACACTGGTGTTAAATGGGAGGTACTATAGGCTGGAAGGGGGCTCGTTACAAGACTTCCTCTCTGCAACAGCGTCACCTGGCGGTGAGTAACCCAATCGTGAAGAATATTAAAGGTGAAGCGGGGTGTGTGGCACACTGAGAAAATCAGTGGTAGAAGGAGGGCGGGCCGATGCGGTTCGCATGTCGTGCCCGGCCCTGCCCCCCCCCTTCGCTCCCAGCCAGTAGCCGGGAACTAAAAACAGCGGCACCAGCAGCACGGGGGCGGGCCGTAGGCGATCGGGCAGACGCCCAGCGCACGAGGCGGCCGGCGCCACGGTACCGCCATGCTTAAGTACAGTGACACAAAACAAGCACCCACACACACACACTGTGACCGAGTGCCCACACAAACTCCACACATACAATAAAGGACCCGACAACATTTAAGCCCTCAAGGGACAAGCCCCCCCCCCCCCTCTAAGGGTATCCGGGAGAGGGGGAATCAACGCTAAGGTGGGAGGCCAAGGGCCAGGGCATCCCAAGCCGGGATCACCAACCCGGCTAACCGCCTACCCCTTGGTATGGGGTCTCACGGTGGAGCGTAGCTCCTAAGCACCATAGGGTGCCGTCTACCATTGTCTGAACCAGCAGCCTGTGCTGGGAGGCAAAGTAAATTCAGTTAAAAGGGATCCGGACAGAAATAGACTCAATAGAGGGGCCGGGAGTTATCCCGGCTACCTGCAAGGAGGAGACATCCATCTTCTGACTTGCTCGCCGTCTGCAGAGATGGAAGACTGGGGAATGAGTGGGAGGTACCAGGTATTTATGGGCCGAGAGGGTCTTCCTTTTTTTGACATCTCTGCAAGATCGCCATCTACAGGTCAGTATAACCCAAGTGTAATGACTATCTGAAGTGGGGTGTGTGACATACTTAGAATAAAGGCCATACAAGACATTTCATGTTGAAGCCCAGACTCTGCTGAAAAAAACAATATATAATTTTCCTGGGAAATCCCTGGAAATCCTTTTAAAAATCACAGTTGAACATGTGTAGCGCAAAATTGTGAAACATGGTCTGGCAACAGAGGGTGACAAAAGGTGCAGGTAGGCTGGCACTTAAAGGGTTAAATGAATGCTCCTTGATGCTTATGTACATATTTTTCACTTAAGTTTACCTTCAAGTATGATTACGTGTGCCTTACTGTCCCTGTATTCGGAGATGGCTTCAAAAGTTGTTTTGAGACCTAATAAGTAACGCAAACCGGTACTCAGCCTTGGCTCCCTTCAACTCCAGTGACAGCTAAACGGTGCCGAAGAGAGCAGAGTGCGCCGCTAGCCACATCCCCACTGAACTTCTAGCCTTGGCGTGCCCATGCCTCCCATTCAGAAAGGCCAGGCGCAGTCAGGGCTAGAAGTGAGATGGGATGTGGCAGCAGCACAAAGACATGGTAAAGGCTACGGGAGAAGGGACCATTAATATTGCTTTTTTGGAGTGCTGGCTTCTCTTACTCCCTGGTTGTGCATCCTGTTATGTGATGCTCCGCTATACTCTGGGTTTGGCAAAAAAAAAAACACCTCCTTTTGGTTACCAGAAAAAGGGGAACCTTGTAGTGACCAGGACCTGGTTAGTCTACATTGCTCAGTGGTTTTAAGATGAAAAACATGTACTCATCGGAAAAATTCCATTGTGGGGCACCACCAGCAGCAACACGTGGGTTAATCTCAGCCGTAGGCAGCGATTGCAAGATAAAAAAAAGCTCCTCCGGGCCTATATAGGGCAGGCTGTGGTAGGATCTCCTCAGTTAACCAAGCAGCAGTTAGTGTTTCTACCCTCCTGGGGCTGTGGCCTAACATGCGCATAATGCGCGTAACTAGAAATCAGTGCAAAAAACGAAAACTGCGTAGAAGGCATCAACCGCCACCAACGCAGTCGAAACACAACAGAAGGGCGGGTATGGTGCCCCGGAATGGAGGACTAGAAAATACCATTTTGTGAGTACTCACCTGTAAAATGGGTATTACGAGTATGTCACACACCCCGCTTCCAACATTCATGACACTTTGGAAACCGGCCTGTAGAGGGCGATCTTGCAGAGATGACATGGAAAAAAGGAGCCCCTCCTGGTCCACAAGTACCCGGGACCCCCCACCATTCCCCAGTCTTTTAAAAAAGCAGTGAGAAAACCAGGAAGAGCAAATTATATAGTGAATTGAAAATAATAAAAAACACCATATAAAGGACCCCAGAACAAAAAAGGGCGGGGGAAGCGGGTTGTGTGACATACTCGTAATACCCATTTTACAGGTGAGTACTCACAAAAAGGTATTATTCCTAGTATGTCACACACCCCGCTTCCAACATTCATGACACTTGGGATATCCAATAGCAGTGTCCATAATGGGCGGGGATCCAACAAGGCAAAAATGCATAACTTAAATTACTGCAGCTTGCAGAACTTTGCGACCAAAAGCAGCATCCGTTGAGGCCCGCACAACAACCTTGTAAAACTTAGAAAAAGTATGCACCGAAGACCGAGTAGCAGCCTTGCAAACTTGTTCAACAGACGCCTGGTGCTGAAAAGCCCAAGAAGCCCCAACAGCACGAGTAGAATGAGCAGTAACACGAAAAGGGGGAACCTTCCCCTTAGCAGAATAGGCCCCAACAATGGCCTGACGTAACCATTTACTGATGGAAGATTTGGCGGGTGCCAACCCCTTCCTAGGCCCAGAGGGCACAACAAAAAAGGCATCTGTCTTACGGAAAGCAGAAGTAGTAACCAAATAATACTTAACACAACGAACATCCAAAGAATGTAAAACCCTTTCCTTGTTATTACTAGGATTAGGGCACAATGAAGGAAGAACTATATCCTGATTTAGGTGGAAGGCAGACACCACCTTAGGAAGAAAATCTGGTTTAAAACGGAAAACCACCTTATCCTGATGCCTTTCGAAGTAAGGGGCCTGGCTAGACAGGGCCGCCAATTCAGAAACCCGACGGACAGAGGTAATAGCAACCAAGAAAGCAACCTTCTGAGTAAGAATATGAAGAGGAACATCCTGCAATGGCTCAAAAGGAGCAGCCTGCATGGCAGAAAGCACCAAGTTAAGATCCCAAACTGGAAGTAGGAGCTTTCTAGGAGGCCGCACATGCGTGACCCCCTGGAAAAAGGTCTTAACCAAAGGATGAAGAGCAAAAGATCTTTGAAAGAAAACAGCCAAAGCAGAAACCTGCCCCTTCAAAGTACTAATCTGGAAACCCAAATCCAGACCATGTTGCAAAAACTCCAAAATCCTAGGGATAGAAAATACCCTACAGGGCAAGACCCTAGACTCACATCAATCAATATAGGACCTCCAAGTCCTGTAGTAAACAACAGAGGAAGACTTTTTCCTAGATCTAACAAGAGTCTGAAAGACCTTCCTCTTTTAAGATGGAAATTTCAGCAGCCACGCCGTTAAAGCCAGCGTTGGTAAATTGGGGTAACAAAGTTGACCTTGGGTGATGAGATCTGGAAGAAGAGGCAGATGCAACTGATCCTCTGCTAGCCTTGTGATGTCTGCGAACCACATACGTCTTGGCCATCTTGGTGCCACCAGAATTGCTGGCGCCCCTTCCAGAACTACCTTGCTTATCATGGAGAATGGGGGAAAACAGATACAGAAACCCCAGATCCTTCCAGGCCAGAGACATGGCATCCGCTGCCACTGCCAGAGGATCCTGGGATAGAGACACAAAAGCTGGAAGCTTGTGGTTGTGATGAGAAGCAAACAGGTCCAACCGTGGAGTCCCCCACTTGTGACAAAGAAACTGAAAGACCCTGGGATTGAGAGACCACTTTCCCCGGCGAGCGCATGCTCTGCTCAGGGAGTCTGCCTCCACATTCTCTATCCCCGGAATGTAAACTGCCGATATGCAAGGAACATTGATCTCTGCCCAGTGGAGGATCAGAGATACTTCCCGGAGGGCACCCTAACTGAGAGTCCCTCCTTGGTGATTGATGTATGCAACTGCTGTTTGGTTGTCTGACCGAATCTGAACCGGCAGCCCCCGCAAAAGATGAGTCAGTCGGAGCAGAACAAGCCGAATGGCCCGAAGCTCCAATAAATTGATTGGGGAGTGAGCCTCCTGAGGCCCCCACAACCCCTGGAACCGGTGCTTCCTCCAGATGCCCCCCCCAACCCATAAGGCTGGCATCCGTAGTGACCAACTCCCAACAGGGCTTCAGAAATGACTTGCCGTTTCTGAGATTGCTCGAAGTCAGCCACCC
Source organism: Gastrophryne carolinensis (assembly GCA_027917425.1). Taxonomy (NCBI): domain Eukaryota; kingdom Metazoa; phylum Chordata; class Amphibia; order Anura; family Microhylidae; genus Gastrophryne; species Gastrophryne carolinensis. The sequence continues at coordinate 209,307,152 of CM051238.1, forward strand.
CTGAAGGGACCGCAGAACACGGGGAGACAACAAATGCGATTCAATGACAGAGGACACTTGTCCCACTTCGCCAAGAGAAAAAGAGCTGCAGTGTCCTCATATGAAACTGAGCAAACGGGACCGCTTCGAATGTGGCCACCATCAGCCCCACTAGCCTCATCCCCAAGCGGATAGGCTGACGAGGATTGGACAAGAACAGACGAATTAAATCTTGAATCAGAACAATTTTGGACTGAGGAAGAAATACCCTGGCCTGAAGGGTATTCAGAAATAATCCCAGAAAGGGAATCTCCCTTACAGGATAAAGAGAGTATTTGGCATGGTTTATCACCCAACCGAACCTCTCTAGTGTAGCCACCACAGTCCTGGTGTCCAATTCCGCCTGATTGAAGGAGGAGGCTGAGATGAGAAGGTCGTCCAAGAATGGCACAATGAGAATGCCCTGGAGCCTGAGAATAGCCATTACTCCTGCCAAAACCTTGGTAAATACTCTTGGGGATGAGGTGAGACCGAATGGAAGGGCCGTAAACTGAAAGTGCTGGTCTTCCACTGTGAATCTGAGGAACCTCTGGTGAGCGGAACAAATAGGGATGTGCAGATAAGCATCCTTGATGTCGATGGAAGTCAAAGTCCCCTTGACGAAGAGCGTCGATCATTGATCTTAATGACTCCATGCCAAACCTTCTGAAGCGAATAAATTGATTTAGTCGTCTCAGATCTAGAATAGGCAGAACAGAGCCGTCTTTTTTGGGAACCGTAAATAGGTTGGAGTAAAACCCCAGACCCCTTTCCGCAAGAGGAACCAGGCGAATAACATCCATGTTTAAGAGATTCGCAACAGCTGCCCGGAGCCCCAACGCGATCCGCGGGCATCCAAGACCTGAAAAATCTGGGCGGAGGCCGGAACTCGAATTCCAGCTTGTACCCGGAGGACACAACCTCCAGAATCCATCTGTCTGATACCTCTTTGACCCAAGCCTGGAAAAAGAACCACAGCCGTCCCCCCACCCGCACGGGTGAGGGCGCCTCCTCATTGCTGGGCAGGCTTGGAAGCGGCCTTAAGCTTTGATCCCCAATTCTGACTTGAACGGCCACATCCTCTTCCTCTGTTCCATGCAGTCCCCCTTGGGGCTGAAAAGGCCGATCCTCTGCCTGCTCTGGAACCACGAAAGGAAGGGTTGAAAGAGCCCGATCCCCGAAAGGAACGACGTTGCTTCTTACGCTGAGGCAATTTGCCTCCTTTAATGACAGAATCCAATTTCTCAACAAAGAGGCGCAATCCCCCAAAGGGGAGTGCTGTAAGTGACTTCTTAGCCACCATGTCAGCCGCCCACTGGCGTAGCCATATAGACCACCGTATAGCAACTAGTAAAGCGGAAGTTCTGCTACACATGGCCATGGTATCATCCAAAGCAGAAAGTACAAAAGACACAAATAAATCACATCGCTTAAGAGCGGCATACTCATCAGAGGCTGGATCAAGCCCTGAGGTATTTAATAGGTCTCTAATAACAGACCTAATAGCGAATGCCATAAGTGCCGAGGCACCCACAGGTCGTAAGGCCTAGCAAACGCATGGCAAGCCATTTGATCAATACGTTTGTCCTCCCCATCCTTAAGGTTAGTAGATTCCGGAGAATGCAAAACTGAGGAATTGGACAAACTGAGCACAGGTGCATCCACCACAGGGGGGGATGACCAACGCTTAACAGTGTCTGAAGGAAAGGGATATTTCTTATCCCAGCCTAAAGGAATGCCAGGAAGCCGCACAGGCTTCTCCCATTCCTTAAGAATGATCTCTTCAAAATGTTTTTGATCTGGAAATTCTAAACGAGGCTTGGAGGCCACAAAGAACTCCCACTTCTGAGGAGGGACTGCTTCTGGAAGATCGATTGCCAAAACCTCATACAATTGAGCAAGAGCTTTAGGGGTGTCAAAAATCTCCTTCACCTTGTTCAGCGACAATACCCACAAATTGCTGAACATCATAAACATCATATTCCTCAAAGAATTCTCCTTCTCTAAATGGAGAACAATCTGACCAATCAAGACACTCGCTACAATCAAGCTCATCTGCCTCAACAGCAGGAGCTAAATGATTTCTTTTAGCTGAGGCCTTCTTGGCCACAGAGCTAGACATTAATTTTTCAATGTGAGCCAATCTGGCACATACATCAGAAAGCGACTCTCCACCCATGACAATATCACTGGGGGTATGAACAAGACAAGGTGGTGTGGGAGAAGAGGCCGGAGCCCCAGACCCTGAGGCTTGGGCCTCTGAATGCTGTATTATAATCAATTGAGCACAAGCTACACAAAGAAATGCGTTATCCCCAACAAGGGATGCCCCACATCGCAAACACTGCCGAGTCTGTCCCAAAGAAACTGAGAGCCCAGTATCCTGAGATACCTCCATATGGTGTTTCTTAAAATACTTAATTTTTTTATAGTCGCCAAGTATATGGGATTTAAGCCGAAGCTACCCGGGATGCCCCTTAATAGTCCCTAAATGGGAGGATTTAACAAGGACCAGGAGAAACCCCTATTAAAGAGTTCCCACCTGGAAGACATAATAAAAATATACAATAAGCCTTATGCATATAAAAGACTTCCCTTTAGCACAGCTAAAGGGTACTCACAATGACCACAACAGCCCTGCAACAGCCTTGCGACCAACGACCTGCGAAAGCCCAGCAGAAGCACCAGCGCAGCAGCCAGAACCAGCGGAGAGACCAGCGCCAGAACCGGAACCAACATGCCAGTAACAAACCGCATGTGAAACAGGAAGAGAGCTTGAAATCCGGCGCCGCCGAGAAGCCCCGCTCCACAAGAAATGCTCAGAGAGCGGAGGGCGGGCCAGCCAAGGACAGCCGAATGACGTCGAAGAACGGGGCCGGACGCTGCCCGTCAAGCCCCGCCCACATCCGGAAGCACTCGCTGACAGAAAGAAGAAACACAGGTAAGAAACTTACTTACCCTCCTCTTTAAAAATAAATGCATAGGCCAAAGACACTCCCCAATAATATTCCCCCCCCCCCTTCATTACCCCAGCAGGGTCCAGGAGAGCCAAAAGGGGGAGGAACAAGAGCACCAACAAGCACAAGGAGATTTCAAGGGACGGGGCATCCCATGCCAGGGGACACCAACCTGGATTCCGCCTACCCCTTATTTGAGGTCTCGCGGAGGGAGCAAGCTCCCATATACACCCAAGGGTGTATCTACCCTTGCCCGAGCCCATCAGCCAAGGCTGGGAGGCATAACATCACAATAAAAAATGAGGTTCAGGCAGAAATAGAAAACGACCGGGAGTAACCCCGGCTACCTGCAGGAAGGAGAGTCATCTTCTGAATGCTTCGCCGACTGCAGAGACGAAAAGACTGGGGAATGGTGGGGGGGTCCCGGGTACTTGTGGACCAGGAGGGGCTCCTTTTTTCCATGTCATCTCTGCAAGATCGCCCTCTACAGGCCGGTTCCCCAAGTGTCATGAATGTTGGAAGCGGGGTGTGTGACATACTAGGAATAGGAAATTTATCGGTGAGTATACAAATTTCCCTTTTCTCATCTCTACCATTCTGGGGCACCACCAGTAGCAAGGCATGGGACGTCCCAAAGCAGTACCCTCAATAAGGGTGGGATGGTGCAAGAACAGCCTCAACCTAACCAAGAACAATGGCACTGACACTTCAAGCTTAGACCCCGGAGAAGGGTTCACCACCGTCTGCAACACCTTACATCCCAGAGCGGCATCGGCAGGTGCCCTGACATCAAGTCTATAAAACTTGGTGAAGGTGTGAAGAGACGACCCGGTCGCAACTTTGCAACCCTGTTCCCCGACGCCTAGTGTTGGAAAGCCCAAGATGTGACAATCACCCTGGTGGAGTGATTGGTGACCAGGAAGGGCGCCTCCTTTCCCTTGCAGTCGTAGGCTTGTATAACTACTTGCCTGATCCATTTGCTAAGAGAGCACCTGGCAGCCGCCAGGCCCCTCCTTGGCCTTTCTGGGATCATAAAGGAGACATCCGACTTACATACCTCTCGAGTAGCGGCCAAGTAATACTTTAATGCCCTGAGTACATCAAGGGAATGCAGGAGTCACTCCTTGTGGCAAGTGGGCACAAGGAGGGTAGCACCGATTAATATATAAGGGAGAGACCACCTTGGGCAAAAAATCCTTCATATGAAACGCCACTTTTCATGCAGCACTAAAAAGGGTGATCTGATCGAAGGTGTTGCCAACTCCGAAACTCGCCAGATGGAGGTGATCCCCCAAAAGAAATGCCACCGTCAATGTGAAGCCGCCGCCATGGGTCCAAAGGGGGCCCTTGAAGTGCTTAAAAGACCATAAGAGATTGAGATACCAGGGCTGGACAAGCGGCCGCCAGAGGCTGAACATGCGCAGCACCCTGCATAAAAATGTGGACTAACCTATGCTCTGCGATCGTCCGTTGGAAATAAATGGACAAAGGCTATAGGCCAGTGTGCAAGCCTTGCTGGAGGAAATCCAAAATTTTGAGTACCGAGAACCCGCTACAGGAGTGGCCCTTAAATTCGAACCAAGACACGTAGGCCCTGTAGTAAATTCTAGGTGTTTCCATGCTCAAAACAAGGTCTGAATTACCGCGGCGGACAAACCCTTCTCCCTCAGTATGCTGGTAAAGCTAGCGCTGGAGAATTGGGGTGCCGCAGAGGACCCTGTTGCAGAAGATCAGGGAGGTTGGGGAGTCGCCACAGGGGCTCCACCGCCAGGTGGACCAGATCCGCGTATCACACCCTTCTGGGCCAGTGTGGGGCGATCACGAGGATAGGAATCTCCTTGCAGTTGATCTTATTTAGCAGGATCCCAGAAGTGACGGAAACGCATAGATCAGACTGTACCCTAACCAGGGAATGGCCAGCGCATCAACTGCCACGGTCAAGAACTGCCACGGTCGCACCCTGGACACAAACCTCTGGACATTTCGATTGTGCCTGAGATGTGAAGAACCTCCAGCAATCCCACCGGTCTCAGATGGCTTTTAACACGTCCTGGTGAAGAGATCATTTCCCCAGGTCCACCATCTCCCTTCTCAAATAATCGGTCTGCAGATTCTCCACTCCCAGAATTTGACCTGCTAAGATGCATGGAACATGAATTTTCATAATGCAACTCACTTCCTGGAAAGCCTGCCTGATGGTTTATGTAGGCCACAGCCGTGGAATTGTCTTACTGTACCCCGACTGGAAGGACCTGGAGCTGGGAACCAGCAGAATCATCCCCAACACATTGATCGGAAGACTACGCTCCTGCTGGTACCAGAGACCCTGAACCGTCTGGTTGTCCAGAACACCACTCCAACCCGTCAGACTGGCGTCTGTGGTCAGGATGACAGGCAGGAAAGACTGACCCACTGTCAGTGACTGCTGGTCCAGCCAATTCAGGGATTGCGGGCACTGTCCGTCAATATGAAGTGACAGTCCAACGCCTGCACAGTCCTGCACCATTTCAATAGGAGCAGCATTTGTAGAGGCCTGGAGTGGAACTGGGCATACAGAACTGCCTCAATGGTAAACACCATCAGGCCGAGGCCTGATTGTGAAAATACCATTTTGTGATTACTCACCTGTAAAATGGGTATTGTAAGTATGTCACACACCCCGCTTCCAATATTGATGACATATGGGTTATGTCCAGTAGAGGGCGAACTTCTGCAGAGATGACAGGAAAAAAAGAAGCCCCTCCCGGTTCATAAATACCTGGGACCTCCCACACATTCCCCAGTATAGGAAAGCAGTAAGGGGACCAGGAAGAGACAAATACAAACAATTTAACAATAAAAGGTTCACCATATAAAGGATCCAGAATACAATAAGGGCGGGATGAAGCGGGGTGTGTGACATACTTACAATACCCATTTTACAGGTAATCACAAAATGGTATTATTCCAAGTATGTCACACACCCCGCTTCCAATATTCATGACATATGGGACATCCAATAGCAGTGTCCAACATGGGTGGGGATCCCAAAAAAGGCAATAATGCACAAATCTAAACCACTGCAGCTTGCAGAATCTTGCGGCCAAAAACAGCATCCGCTGAAGCCCGCACATCAACCTTATAAAACTTGGAAAAAGTATGAACAGAAGACCAAGTAGCAGGCTTACAAACTTGTTCAACAGAGGCCTGGTGCTGAAAAGCCCAGGAAGCCCCAACAGCACGAGTAGAATGAGCAGTGATCTGAAAAGGGGGAACCCTCCCCTTGGCAGTATAGGCCCCAACAATGGCCCGACGTATCCATTTGCTAATGGTAGACTTGGCAGGCGCCAAGCCTTTCCGGGGACCGGAGGGCACCACGAACAAGGCGTCCGTCTTACGAAAGGAAGTAGCAGCCACCAAATAGTACTTCACACAACGAACCACATCCAAAGAATGCAGGACCCTCTCCTTGTCATTGTTAGGCTTAGGACACAAGGAAGGGAGAACCACATCCTGATTGAGATGGAAGGCAGAGATCACCTTAGGAAGGAAATCTGGCTTAAAACGAAAAACCACCTTGTCCTGGTGTCTCTCAAAGTAAGGGGCTTGAATGGAAAGAGCTGCCAACTCGGAGACACGTCGAACAGAGGTAATAGCCACCAAAAAGGCAATCTTTTGTGTAAGCATAGAAAGTGCAACATCCTGCATCGGCTCGAAGGGAGGCCCCTGGAGGGCCGACAGAACCAAATTCAAATCCCAAACGGGCAATAAGGGCTTTCTAGGGGGCCACACATGAGTGACCCCCTGGAAAAAAGTCCTAACCAAGGGATGCAGAAAGAAGACCGCCAGGGCAGAAACATGCCCTTTCAAGGTACTAAGCTGGAGCCCCAGGTCCAGACTGTGTTGAAGAAAATCCCAAATCCTAGGAATCAAAAACGCCCTGCAAGGCAATGACCTAGCCTCACACCAGTCAATATAGGACCTCCAAGTCCTGTAGTAGATGTTAGAGGAAGAACTCTTCCTAGCTCTAACAAGTGTCTGAATCACAGCATCAGACAAACCTTCCTCCTTTAAGATGGAGGTTTCAGCAGCCACGCCGTCAAAGCCAGCGTTTGTAAATTGGGGTAACGAAGTTGACCTTGAGTGATCACATCCGGAAACAGGGGCAACCTGTACTGATCTACCACCAGCCGCACGACGTCCGCGAGTCCCTCCTTGGTGATTGATGTAAGCGACCGCAGTGCGATTGTCTGAAAGAACCTGAACCGGTAGACCCTGGAGATGATGTGTCAAGCGTGAAAGCACCAACCGAATACCTCCCGAGGACCCCACAGCCCCTGGAACTGATGTTCCTTCCAGAAACCCCCCCAGCCCGACAGGCTGGCATCCGTGGTGGCCGTCTCCCAACAAGGGGTCAGAAAAGACCTGCCCCTCAGAAGATTCCTTGGTTCCAGCCACCACTGAAGAGACTGCCGAACCAGGGGAGACATCAAAAATGACTGATCCAATGACAGCGGACATCTGTCCCAAGCCAACAGTAGATGGAGCTGAAGCGACCTCATGTGGAACTGAGCAAAGGGATCTGCCTCGAAGGAAGCCACCATCAATCCCAGCAGTCTCATCCCTAGCCGGATAGACAGGCGAGGGTTGGACAGGAGATGACGTATCAGATCTTGAACAACCTGCACCTTCGACTGAGGTAGGAACACCCTGGACTGAACGGTATCCAGATTCATGCCCAGAAACGAAATCCCCCTTGACGGGGATAGAGAAGACTTGGGATGGTTGATCACCCAGCCGAATCTCTCCAGCGTCGTCACCACCATCCTGGTGTCTAGCTCCGCCTGTCAGAGAGGAAGCCGTAATGAGAAGGTCGTCCAGATACGGCACAATGCGAATGCCCTCGGCTCTGAGAAGGGCCATTATGCCCGCCAGCACCTTGGTGAACACCCTTGCCGAGGTCAGCCCTAAAGGGAGGGCAATAAACTGAAAATGCTGATCTCCCACCACAAACCTGAGAAATCTCTGGTGTGCTGGGAAGATTGGTACATGAAGGTAAGCATCCTTGATGTCTATGGACGTCATGAAGTCCCCCTGACCAAGAGAAAGGATGGCGGAACGTCTCCATGCGGAACTTCTTGGTTCGAATGAACCTGTATAGAAGCTTCAGATCCAGAATGGGTCTTATGGATCCATCCTTTTTGGGAACCGTGAAGAGGTTGGAATAATAGCACCGGCCTCTCTCCGAGAAAGGCACATGGCATATGACCTCCATGTCCAGAAGATTTTTTTACTGCTCACAGGAGCCCCTGCGCAGCCCCGGGATCTGAGGGCACACGAGATCTGAGGAATCTGTGAGGAGGCCGGTACTCAAACTCCACTTTGTTCCCGGAAGAGACCACTTCCAAGATCCATTTGTCTGTGACCTCCCGGGCCCAAACCTGGAAGAAGTGTCGCAACCGTCCCCCCCCCCACCCGCAAGGGTGAGGGCGCCCCTTCATTGCTGAGCTGGCTTGGCAGCGGGCTTGGAACCCCAGGCAGGTTCAGGACGAGCACGTCCTCTGCCTCTGTTCCAGGAATCACCTCTGAAGGTAGAGTAGGCAAAACCTCTGCCTGCTCTGGCACCGCGAAAGGAAGGATTAAAGGAGCCTGCCCCCCAAAAGGGATGACGCTGCTTCTTACTTTGTGGTAACTTTCCCCCTTTTGCCACCGAATCCAATTTATCTCCAAACAGCCGCATACCCAGGAAGGGTAGCCCTGTAAGTGATTTCTTAGCCACAATGTCAGCCGGCCATTGGCGCAACCAGACCGATCGGCGAATAGCTACTAGCAACGCCGAGGTTCTACTACACATACATATTGTGTCATCCAAGGGGGAAAAAACAAAAGACATGAACAATTCACACCGCTTAAGGGCTGTGAATTCATCACTGGCCGGATTAAGCTGGGAACCACTCAACAGGTCCCTAACCACAGACCTGGTAGCCACAGCCGTGAGCGCAGACTCACAAACAGGCCGCAAGGCTGAGCCCACACTGGCGAAGGCATGGGAGGCCATTTGGTCAATGCGCTTGTCCTCACCATCTTTAAGAGTGGTGGCGTCTGGAGAATGTACAACAGAGGTGTTGGACAATCCCAGAACGGGCGCATCGACCTCGGGCAGGGACGACCAGCGCTTCACCGCGTCCACCGGAAAGAGATACTTCCTATCCCATCCCTGAGGAACACCAGGGAGCCGGCTAGGTCTCTCCCATTCCTTAAGAATCATGCTTTCAAAATGATTCTGATTTGGAAACTCCAAGCGGGGCTTAGAAATCCTAAAGAATTCCCCCTTCTGCGGAGGGGCCTCCGCTGGCGGAGAAATATCCAGAGCCTCAAAAAGATGGGCCAGGACTTTGGGGCTATCCACAGCATCCCCCAGCGCCTGCCCGGCATCAGTATCAAAAAACTGCTGATTCTCAGCATCAGATTCCTCAAATAATTCCGCCTCCTCAAGCGGGGAATCAGACATCAAAATCCCATACCGGCGCGGCCGGTGACAGGTGTTTTCTCTTAGCCGGGGCCTTTCTGACCGCAGAGCTAGAAATCAATTTCTCGATGTTGTCCGGTCTAGCACATATATCAGATTGCGACTCCCCGCTAATGACAGTGTCACTTGGGGTACGGATAATGCGGGGTGGGGTTGGAGATGAGATGGGCAGCACGGACCCAGACTGCCGCGTTATGGCCTGTTGAGCATATGGTATGCAAATTAGTACATTCTCCCCCGTAAGGGATACCTCTCAACCCACACACTGCCGGGATTGTCCCAAAGGGAGCCCGTTATCCTGGGGAGCCTCCTTATGGTGATTTCAAGATAGTCGCAATGACCAGAGGGAATTACGCTGCTTGAGCTACCCGGGATGGCCCTTTAAGTCCCAGTGGGAGGATTTGTAGGTACCCCAATTATCTGCCAGGGACCCTAGGACCGGGAGAACCCCCTTTTACACAACAGACAGGGAGTTCTCCTGAAATACATAAGTGAAGGGACCCATAAGAAGGCACATGCACACACAAAAATTACATATGTAATACAGATAATATATGGAGTAAGGACAAGAGCAGAGCTGCCCCAGCGCTATAAATGGGGCACGCGGCTCAGTAAATACAAGAAAAAGGGGGGGGGCCCAACAGGGCACTCACAATCCACAATGGCGTCCGGCCAGCAAGGAAGGACCAAGGAGAGAGGGAGAAGAAGGGCGGGCCAGCGCGGATCGCGCACCGCGCCTGACCACGCCCCCTTCCCTCAAACACCAGAGACGCGGTTCCCAGCAGGAGGCTGGGCTCCACAATGGCGCCAATAGCAAGGGGGGCGGGCCACAGCAAACGCCCGGCCCCGCCCCCTCTTCAGAACAGCCTGAGGGGAAGAAGCTCCCCACCCAAAAAAAAAAAAATAATAAAAAAAAATACCATTTTGTGAGTACTCACCTGAAAAATGGATATTGTTGGTGTGCCACACACCCCGCTTCACTTCTTAAATATTCATCCATTATTGGGTTAATCCACCGCAGGTGACGTAGTGCAGAGAGGAAGTCTTGTAACGAGCCCCCTTCCGGCCTATATATACCTGGTACCTCCCCTCAATCACCAGTATATTTAAAAAGCAGAAAGACAAGGTACCAGTATTCCACCGATAACCTCCAAAATCAATTTTGATATAAATAAAAAAAGGGCTTCACCATATAAATGCTTCGGTAATACCGAAAAGGGTGGGGGTGAAGCGGGGTGTGTGGCACACCAACAATATCCATTTTTCAGGTGAGTACTCACAAAATGGTATTATTCTTGGTGTGCCACACACCCCGCTTCACTTCTTAAATATTCATCCATTATTGGGACATCCAAAAGCAGTGTCCACAAGGGAAGGGCATCTCAAGGCCAAGTGAAGCATAACTTAAATGACTGCAGTCTGCAGAACTTTGCGGCCAAAAACAGCATCCGCTGAGGCCCGCACATCAACTTTGTAAAACTTAGAAAAAGTGTGAACAGAAGACCAGGTGGCGGCCTTACAAACCTGTTCAACAGAAGCTTGGTGCTGAAAAGCCCAAGACGCCCCAACAGCGCGAGTGGAATGAGCAGTAATACGAAAAGGGGGAACTCTTCCCTTAGCCGAATAGGCCGCAGTAACGGCCTGACGTATCCACTTGCTAATGGCAGATTTGGCTGGTGCCAAACCCTTCTTAGGCCCATGGGGCACAACAAAAAAGGAATCCGTCCTACGGAAAGGAGACGTGATAATCAAGTAGTACTTAACACAGCGTACTACATCCAAACAATGCAAAACCCTCTCTTTGTCATTCTTAGGATTAGGACACAAGGAGGGAAGAACAATATCTTGGTTCAAATGAAAAGCAGAAACAACCTTAGGAAGAAAGTATGGCTTGAACCGAAAGACCACTTTATCCTGATGCCTCTCGAAGTAAGGCGCCTGGATAGTTAAGGCCGCCAATTCTGAGACACGCCGGACAGAAGTGATCGCTACCAAGAAGACAATCTTCTGAGTCAGGGTAGACAAAGCAATATCTTGCAAAGGCTCAAAAGAAGGAGCCTGAAGAGCCGAAAGAACCAAATTCAAATCCCAAACAGGGAGTAATGGTTTCCTGGGAGGCCGCACATGCGTAACCCCCTGGAAAAAAGTTTTAACTAAAGGCTTAAGCGCAACACGCTTCTGAAAAAAGACAGATAAGGCAGAGACCTGCCCTTTCAACGTACTTAGCTGGAGACCAGAGTCCAGCCCTGATTGTAAAAACTCCAGAATCCTGGGGACCAAAAGGACCCTACAAAGAAAAGATCTTATCTCACACCAAGTGATATAGGCTTTCCAAGTCCTATAGTAGGTGATGGAAGAAGACTTCTTCCGGGCACTGATCAAAGTCTTAATGACTGAATCAGAAAGACCCTCCTCCATCAGGATGGAGGTTTCAGCGCCAGCCATCAAAACCAGCGCTGGTAAATTGAGGTAACACAATCGAACCTGAGTGCGCAGACCGGACCGAAGAGGCAGAACGGACTGGTCCACTGCCAGCCGAGCGATGTCTGCGAACCTCACTCGCCTTGGCCACCTTAGGGCCACGAGAACGGCGCACACCTTATCCAGAGCCAAATTCTGAACAACCCTGCCCAGCATGGGCATCGGAGGAAACAGGTATAGAAATCCCAGAACTCAACAGTTCAGTGACATGGCGTCCACTGCCAGAGCCAGAGGATCCCGGGAGAGTGACACGAAGTTCGGGAGCCTGTGATAGTGATGAGGGGCCAACAGGTCCACCTCCCATTGGAGACACAATAAGCGAACCACCCAAGGATGGAGAGCTTATTCTTCCGGACGGGGAGAGCCTTTGCTCAACCGGTCCGCTACCTGTTCCCTCACCTCTGGAATGTAAACCGCCGAGAGACAGGGAACATGGAACACTGCCCATGTCCGTATCAGGGACACTTCTCTGAGAGTACTCAGACTGGGCGTCCTTCCCTGAAGACCGACGTAAGCAACTGCTGATCGATTGTCTGAACACATCTGGACCAGAAGGCCAGTCAGGAGAGCAAACACCTGACAAATGGTTCTTGGATTCAGAATACTGATGGGTAAGTGGGGCCTCCACTGCCCCTGAAACCGCAGCTCCTTCCAGAATCTGCCCCATCCCGACAGACTGGTGTCCGTGTTGACACCTTTCCAAAGGGGGGTCAGGAAAGACCTGCCCTATACAAGATTGGTCGAGACCAATCACCACAGGAGGGACTGCCGTACACGGGAGGACAACTGGAAGGACTGATCCAACGACTGATGTTGCTGGTCCTAATACGCTAACAGAAATAGCTGAAGCGTTCTCGTGTGAATTTGGGCAAAAGAAAGACACACTCCATCTTGATGAGAGTTCAGGTCGGGATGAACCGACCCATGAACGGACCGTGAAGGAGGGTGAGACTCGAATTTCAGGTCGTAACCGGGCAACACTATCTCCTGGATCCATCTGCCTGGAACCACTTGGTTCCATTGGTAGAAATGTCGCAATAGTGCCCCCCACCCACACGGGTGAGGACAGCCCCTCATTGCTGAGTGAGCTTATCAGCAGGTTTTGGGCTTGGTGCCCCAGGACTGAGTGGGCCGGCCACGGCCCCTCCCCCGAGTCCAACCTGCACCACAGGTAGCGGGAAAGGACGCACCCCTGCCCGCTCTGAATCCTCAAAAGGAAGGCCTACCGGAACTTGCCCCCCTGAAGGGGCCACGGGGCCTCTTGCGTTGTGGCATCTTACCACCCTTTGCGACAGAATCAATTTTCTCCTCGAACAGACGCAACCCCAAAAAGGGGAGAGCTGTGAGCACCTTTTTGGAAGCCGTGTCCGCTGACCACTGACGCAGCCATACTGACCTGCGAATAGCCACCAGCATAGCTGCTGCCCTGCTACTCATAGTCAGCGCATCGTCCTGAGCAGCCAGGACATAAGCCACAAACGATTCACACTGCTAAAGCGCAGTAAACTGTTTGCAAGCGGGATTAAGATCCTCATATAGCCCCTGAATTAAGGACTTAATTGCCAATAGCAGAAGGGCTGAAGCACATACCGGGTGCAACGCTGACCCGGAATAGATAAAACCATGTCGAGCGTATTGGTCAATCCGACGATCTTCCCCATCTTTAGGGACAGTGGTCTCAGCAGATTGTAACTATAGTCGAGCTGGAGAGCCCTAGTACAGGGGTATCGACGTCAGGAGGGACAGACCAAAGGCTTCACCAATTCTGGTGGAAAAGGATAATGCTTTTCCCAACTGGAAGGAATTCCAGAAGAACCACCCTCTCAAAGTGGTGTTGTCTGGGAAAAACCAAACACGGCTGAGGCTCCTTAAACAACTGACCCTTCGGCGGGGCGGCCGCCTCAGGCGTATCTAAACTCAAAATTTTAAACATTTGAGCCAGAATGGAGGGGGTGTCAAAAACAACCCCCTCTGACCAATCGCCAATCTCATCAGCACAAGCTGACCTGTCGGCTCATCTGACTCCAACGGGAATTCATCCTCGTCCGGGGATCCATCGGACCATTCCACAGGTTCACAAAACTGGTCCTGTGGAGCCGAAGGTACCGGAGCCAGGTGCCTTCGTTTTGCAGCGGGCTTAAACGCTGCTTTAACGGGCATTACTTTCCAGGGGGCTGGGCTGTGCTGCCGCCTCGGAATGCAAATCCCCACTTTTGACAGTGTCATGCGGGGTCCGGAATAGGGAAGGAGAGGTAGGAGATGATGAAGGATGCGATGGCCCCGCAGCCGAAGCAACGGACTGGCGCGCAATAGTCTGTTTTGCACAAGGGATGCAAATAAAGATATCATCAGCTGGGAGTGGAACCCCACAACCTACGCACCCCCCAAACGGCTCAGCAGAACCGTTTCCGGATTTTACGGAAGCCTCCATATGGTGATTTATGGTATTCGCAATAATGCGACTTTTAAGGCATAAGCCGACCCAGGATGCCCCCTTTATTATTAATGTTACGGAAGGGAGGATTTTTATAAATTTTTTTTTTTTTTTTTTTAAGTTTAGGTCCCTTTTAATAGAAACTATATATATATATATATATATATATATATATATATATATATATATATTTATATATAGTCTATGTATATAAACATTCAAAGCAATCCCAATAATTAGCCAGGCACATAGAGCCGGAGGGCCAGCATAAGCAGGGATCCCAGGATCTGCAAGGCAAAGAAACAACCATCAGATCCTTCACATGTGTATAACATATAAGTATGGCACCAAGTGCCCTTAAATGACGCCCCCTTAATAACAGTGACTTCTCACTGTATTGTTAGAAAGTATTCCCCATTTAACGGCCCCAACGGGAGGGGCCGCTTACCTGGACAGCAATCAGCCGGTAAGCCTGCAGCCAGCAGCCATGAGCAGGCATGAAGACAAAGTGCGGCCGTGCGCCCAAGTGACTTCCTGTGTTTTGAAGGAAGCAAGGACCCGCCCCCCCCTACGCCGATCAGCTGGAAACACTTACAGCTGGCCACAGCACGTGCGCCCAGGCGGCGGAGGGGGGAGGGTAAAAACCGCATGGTGCTGTACAATGCTACATGAATGCCAGGCGAGGAGAGGGGGGAGGGGGTAGAGGGCCACAAAGCAACAAACTGCCAGAGAAGTGGCCAGCCTTTACCCAGCGCAACCTGCCCTTAAAGCAGACCCAAAAATATACACATGCTACAGTGAATGTATAAACATGACACATATGTTAACATGCAGTGATACAAGTGAAACACACATACTAAAAGCACACCCTCACACACACCCCCCCCCCCATAGTGAAGGGAGAAGGGACCGTAACGGGAGAGTAAGGGGCTACGGGGACCCTCGGGACAGGGGCATCCCATTTCCGGATCACCATGCCGGTTAGCCGCATTGCCCCACGCATGAGGTCGAGCGGTAGGAGATAAGCTCCTAGGCACTTAAAGTGCCATCTACCATTTGCCCGGTGAGCAGCCTAGGCTGGGAAGCTTCCATTTCACCATAAAGGTATACAAACTCAAACCGGGCAGAAATAGACCAAAAGGGGGGTGGCGGGGTAAGAATACCCTGGCCTACCTGTAAGCAGGAGACTTCCATCTTCTGACTTGTCAGCAAGCAGAGAGAAAAAATACTGGTGATTGAGGGGAGGTACCAGGTATATATAGGCCGGAAGGGGGCTCGTTACAAGACTTCCTCTCTGCACTACGTCACCTGCGGTGGATTAACCCAATAATGGATGAATATTTAAGAAGTGAAGCGGGGTGTGTGGCACACCAAGAATAAAACATTTTGTGAGTACTCACCTGAAAAATAGATATTGTCAGTGTGCCACACACCCCGCTTCCCCTTTAATTCTTACGATCGGGTTACTCCACCAGCAGGTGGCGACGTTGCAGAGAGAAGTCTTGAAAACGAGCCCCTTTCGGCCTATATATACCTGGGACCTCCCACTTAACACCAGTGATTTAAAAAGCAGAAAGACAAGGTACCAGGAAATCCAATGGTAACCTCAAAATAAAGAAAAGCGTCACCATATAAAGGATCCAGGATACCAAAAAGGGCGGGTTAAGCGGGGTGTGTGGCACACTGACAATATCCATTTTTCAGGTGAGTACTCACAAAATGGTATTATTCTCAGTGTGCCACACACCCCGCTTCCCCTTTAATTCTTACGAATGGGACATCCAAAAGCAGTGTCCACAAGGGATGGGTATCCGAAGGCAAAATAAAGCATAACTTAAATAACTGCAGTCTGCAGAACTTTGCGGCCAAACACAGCATCCGCTGAGGCCCGCACATCAACCTTGTAAAACTTAGAAAAAGTATGAACAGAAGACCAGGTTGCAGCCTTACAAACTTGTTCAACAGAAGCTTGGTGCTGAAAAGCCCAAGACGCTCCAACGGCGCGAGTAGAATGAGCAGTGATACGAAAAGGGGGAACTTTCCCCTTAGCAGAATAGGCCGCAATAACGGCCTGACGTATCCATTTGCTAATGGAAGATTTGGCCGGCGCCTTCCTAGGCCCACAGGGCACAATAAAAAAGGCATCAGTTTTACGAAAAGAAGAAGTAATAATCAAATAGTACTTAACACACCGTACTACATCCAAACAATGCAAAACCCTCTCCTTGTCATTCTTAGGCTTAGGACACAAGGAGGGAAGAACAATATCCTGATTCAAATGAAAAGCAGAAACAACCTTAGGAAGAAAGTCCGGTTTGAACCGAAAGACCACTTTATCCTGATGCCTCTCAAAGTAGGGCGCCTGAATAGACAAGGCCGCCCACTCCGAGACACACCGAACCAAAGTGATAGCTACCAAGAAGACAATCTTCTGAGTCAGGGTAGACAAAGCAATATCTTGCAAAGGCTCAAAGGGAGGAGCCTGAAGAGCAGAAAGAACCAAATTCAAGTCCCAAACAGGGAGTAATGGTTTCCTGGGAGACCGCACATGCGTAACCCCCTGGAAAAAAGTTTTAACTAAAGGAAGAAGCGCAAAACGCTTCTGAAAAAAGATAGATAAGGCAGAAACCTGCCCTTTCAGAGTACTCAGCTGAAGACCAGAGTCCAGCCCTGATTGTAAAAACTCCAGAATCCTGGAGACCGAAAAGACCCTACAAGCGTGAGGTTAGATCTGATGATAGAAGACGACCTCTTTCGGGCACCGATCAGAGTTTTAATAACCGAGTCAGAAAGACCCTCCTCCTTCAAGATGGAGGTCTCAGCAGCCAAGCCGTCAAACCCAGCGTTGGTAAATTGGGGTAATACAACCGACCCTGAGAGAGCAAATCGGGCCGAAGAGGCAGAATGAGCTGATTCACTGTCAGCCAAATGATGTCTGCGCACCATACTAGTCTTGGCCATCTTGGGGCCACGAGAATGGCGGACACCCTTTCCAGAACCAGCTTCCGTACCACTCTGCGTAGCATGGGTATCGGAGGAAACAGGCACAGAAACCCCGGGTCCCCCCAGTTCAGGGATATGGCGTCCGCCGCCAGAGCCAGAGGATCCTGGGAGAGCGACACAAAGATCGGGAGCCTGCAATTGTGACGAAAGGCAAACAGGACCACCTTCGGTGTCCCCCACCGGAGCGGACTGCAGACTGCCGAGAGACAAGGAACATGTGCCTTCGCCCAGGTCAGGATCAGGGACACCGCTCTGAGGGCACCCAGACTGCGAGTCCCTCCCTGATGATTGATGTAAGCAACCGCTGTTTGATTGTCCGAGCCCAGACCATGTTGGGACAAAAGAGCAAGAACCAGACGGAAGGCTCTCAGTTCCAGAACAGACGGCCGAGAATTGGAAAGAAGGACCCAAGCCAACTCCTGAATCAGACAAATTTTGGACTGAGTGAGAAACACCCTGTGTTGACCGGAATCCAACCGCATTCCCAGAAAGGACACCACCCTGGCCAGAGCAAGGGAGGACTTGGGAAGGTTGAAAAACTTCAGACCCAGGACGGGGCGAGCCGACCCGCCTTTCTGGGGACTGTGAAGAGATTGGAGTAAAAACCAAGGCCCACCCCTAAGTGCGGCACCGGCCGGATGACAGCCATTTCCAGGAAAAATCGTGAAGGAGGGCGAGACTCGAACTCCGGATTGTAACCGGACGACACCACCTCCCGGATCTACGTGTCCGGAATCTCCCGGTCCCGAACCAGGGAGAAGTGTCGCAATCGTCCCCCCACCCGCACGGGTGAGGGCAGCCCCTCATTGCTGAGCGGGCATACCAGTAGGTTTGGGCTTGGTGCCCCAGGACTGACCGGGACGGCCACGACCCCTTCCCCGGGACCAACCTACACCCCCGGTAACGGGAAAGGAAGCCCCTCTGCCCGCACTGGCTCCTCGAAAGGAGGGACTAAAAGAACTCGCACCCCGAAAGGAGCGACGAGGCCTCTTGAATTGAGGCAACTTACCATCCTTGGTAACTGCATCCAATTTCTCGCCAAAAAGGCGTAAACCTAAGAAAGGTAGCGCTGTAAGCGCCCTCTTAGAGTTGAGGTCCGCCGTCCACTGGCGCAGCCATATAGACCGACGAATAGCAACCAGCAGTGCCGCTGTCCTGCTACTCGTCGCAAGAGCATCGTCCTGAGCAGTCAGGACAAAGGAAACTAGTTCTCTCAAGCAGTGTGAGACGTCAACACATCACAAGCGGGATCAAGACCTGCGTACAGATCCTTAATAATGGACCTAACTGCCAACAGAAGTGCCGAAGCACAAACTGGCCGTAGTGTCGACCCGGCACTGATAAAACCATGGCGAGCCAATTGATCAATCCGACGATCCTCACCATCTTTAATGGTAGTAGTGTTAGAAGAGTGCAACGCAGCCGAGCCAGTCATCCCTAACACAGGGGTATCGACATCGGGGGGCACTGACCAAAGCTTCACCAAGTCCTCCGGAAAGGGATAACGCTTATCCCAATTAGGAGGAGTTCCAACCAGGCGCGCGGGTTGTTCCCATTCCTTAAGGACAACCCTCTCAAAGTGCTGTTGCCTGGGAAACACCAAAAACGCGGCTGGGGCACATCAAACAACTCACCCTTTGGCGGAGGAACCACCGCGGGTGGATCCAAAGCCAAAACTTTAAACATTTGAGCCAAAATGGAAGGAGTGTCAAGGGACACCCCCACAGCCTGATCACCAGCAGTGTCAAACAATAGCTGGTCTGCAGACTCATCCGACTCCTCAAGGAATTCCCCCTCCTCATCAGGGGGACAATCGGACCAATCCAAAAATTCAGGTACCTCACCCTCCGAAGCAGGCACTGCCGGAGAAAGGTGCTTCCGCTTTGCCGTAGCCTTCTGAGCCACTGAAGCGGAAATTATCTTCTCGAGGTTGGCCAACCGCGCATGCACCTCGGAATGCGAATCCCCCTTCTTGACAATGTCACGCGGGGTCCGGAATAAGGAAGGGGGGGGGTAGGAGGTGACGGAAGTTGCGAGGAGCCAGAGCGACGGACTGGCGCGCAATATTCTGCCATGCACATGGAACGCATAATATGACATCACCTGGGAGCGGAGCCCCACAACCCCCACACAGCCTGGATAGCCCCGAAGAGCCATTTCCGGTAACGTTGGAAGCCTCCATATGGTGAAATTATGGTATTCGCAACAACCCAGGGTTTTACGCATTAAGCAACCTGGGATGCCCCTTTGTAATTAAAGTCCCGGAAGTGGGAGGATTTTTTTTTTTTTTTTTAAAGCCTAGAAAAATCCCAATTTAGAGACTAAGACTAGCCACGTATAACAGACCGTGAGAGCCACTGCAGTGTGGGGATCCCAGAATCTGTGGGGGAAAAGAGACCACAGTCAGTCCCCCAACCAGAATGCACCACATTCATACATAACCAAATAAGGCAAAACATATATGAACAGCTTAGACACCATGAATAAGAAATATACATGACACATGCTATTTAAGGCTAACAAAAGCCAGAGAGTGCATCAATAATAATAAAAGTATATACATGCATAAATTATATATATACATATATACACACACATATATATATATATATATATATATATATATATATGTATATCTCTATATGTACCTACACACATACACACCTATATACAGACATTTAAACCCATACACAAAGAGCAAAGTGCCCTCAGGAAAATGCTAGGCATGGCAGGCAAATACAAAGTACAAGGACGGCCCCACGTGCGCGATGGTGGGGACCGTTTACCTTTACAGTTAGAGCCGCACTGGACGCGTCCTCTTCCCCCACCGGCTGCAGCACACCTGTCTCTGATGAGACAGAGGAAGTGAAGGGCGGGCCCGGACACAGCGCGCCCCGGCCACGCCCCCTAATCACCGAGCGAGGCCGCAGAGAGCGCGGCCCCGCCCCTCCAGTGACGCGGCTAGCCCAATGGCAAGACCGCAAGCAAAAAAGGGGGAAAATTTGAAAGTAAATCAAAAGAAAAGGCCCCAGCAGTCCAGGCCATGCGCCGCCACCGCGGCGCTGACCCTGCCAAAACACTTCCTATACATGAACACACACAAGTAAAACACCTCATGCAAACAAGCACCCCCCCCCCCCAGCGAAGGGAGAAGGGACCGAGCGGGAGAAGGTGGCCAAGGGGAACATCGGACAGGGGCATCCCAAATCCGGATCACCATGCTGGATAGCCGCATTGCCCCACACGTGGGGTCGAGCGGAGGAGATAAGCTCCTAGGCACCTAAAGTGCCATCTACCTTTGCCCAGCCAGCAGCCTAGGCTGGGAGGCTTCCGTTTAACTAGGTATAAAACAACACAAAAGACTGGGCAGAAATAGACCAAAAGGGGATGCCGGGTTTGACCCCGGCTACCTGCAAGCAGCAGAATTCTTTCTTCTGTCTTGTCGCCTCGTGCAGAGAGAAAACACTGGTGTTAAGTGGGAGGTCCCAGGTATATATAGGCCGGAAGGGGCTCGTTTTCAAGACTTCTCTCTGAAACGTCGCCACCTGCTGGTGGAGTAACCCTTTCGTAAGAATTAAAGGGGAAGCGGGGTGTGTGGCACACTGAGAATAAGGCCCCAACAAGCAGCCGGCGTGCACCTAAAAGTACAGTCATACAAGCACTCACTCACACACACACCGCACAAAGAGTGAAAGGAAGAAAATTAAGGGGAAATGACCGCCCCCCCGGCTGGAGGGTAACAGCGGGACCCGGAAGGGGGGGGGGGGGATCCCGCACCGGAGGTGTAAGGGATAGGGTAGGGACGGGGCATCCCAAACCGGGATCATCAACCCGGATATCGCCTACTCCTTAACATGGGGTCTCACGGGGGAGCATAGCACCCTAAATACACCTCTAAGGTATTGCCTACCCTCGCCCGGACCTTCAGCCAAGGCTGGGAGGCATAGTATTGTGCTTAAATTAATAAGGTCCGGGCAAAAATAGGGGCAAAGTGGCCGGGTGTAGACCTGGCTTACCTGCAAGGAAGAGACGCAGCCATCTTCTGACTTGCTCGCCGTCTGCAGAGACGAAAACTGGGGAATGTGAGAGAGGTCCCAGGTATTTATGGACCGGGAGGGGCTTCTTTTTTTTCCTGTCATCTCTGCAGAAGTTCGCCCTCTACTGGACATAACCCATGTCATGAATATTGGAAGCGGGGTGTGTGACATACTTGGAATATGTTCATCTGTCAGCAGCGACCTTACTACCTCCTGAAGTGCCAAGCACCTCTGCACTGGAAAATAAGGACCCGCGTTTGTCGAGTATCCAATGTCATACCTAGATAGGTTGCCATCATGGAGGGAACCACCTGGGACTTGGGGTAGTCAATCACCCACCCGAAAGCACCAGCGTCGACATGGCCGTCTGAACATCCCGCAGTGCCTCTGCCAGACATGGGGCTTGGATGAGCAAGTCTTCCAGGTATGGGGTGATGAGTACACCCTGCCTCCGGGAGTGCCATCATCCATCGCCAACGTGAACACTCACAGGCAGTGGACAGCCTGGAAGGCAGTGCCACAAATTGGAAATGTCGCCCACCACAAAGAGCAGGTATTGTTGGTCACCAGGGAAGATCAGGACATGCAGATAAGCATCCTATATGTCCACTGTGGCCAAAAAATCCCCATGTTGCAACAATGTCACGAGCGATCTTATGATTCCATGCGGTACTTCCGCACCCAAATGTAACTGGGTGCATGGCCAACCCCACCATGAAGAACGCATGCCTGGCCAGAAGGTCCAACCTCCTATCCGCCGGGTCTCTCAAGGCCGCACTATCCGAAGTAGGGATAATTGTGTGCCGAGCCACACCTGACACCGGTTCGTCTACCTTAGGTGATGAAGACCAAACCCTGACCGCCTCATCCTGAAAGGGGCACTTGGTGTCCAGGAACTTAGGAACAGATGGAAGCTTATCCAGTTTTTCCCACTCCTTTGCCACCAGCTTGTTGAAATGGTGCCACCATGCAATGCCCAGATGTCAAGTACCCTACTGCAGGGGGGTCCTAATTCTTAGGGTTTAGACACAGTCGGACAAGGAACAGACTTAAGGCAGCACTGTAACAAAAAAAAATAAAAAGGGACTTCACAGTCCCTTGCAACTGCAAGAAAAGAACTGAGGAGATCCTGCCACAGCCTGCCCTATTAATGCTGGAATAAGCTCATTTTTTTTTCTATCTTGCAGTCCCTGCCTACAGCTGAGATTAACCCACTCGTTGTTACTGGTGGTGCCGCAGAATAGTTGAGAAAGTTAGGCTCTACAACCTGACATCTGCAGCTGGGTCACAAGTGCTAGCACTTTCTGGTGCCACAGGGGCATAGAGAACAGTATCTCAAGGTACTAGGCCCTTCCTGGCAAGCATTTGGTTGACAGGAGAAAGCAAGTTACAGAATAGGTATGAAAAATGCTGGGCAATATAAAAAGCCTTTGCACGTGGACAATTATTACTCAAGCACCATTTGCTGTAAACCTAAAGATGACACTGGCTGAATTTTCAGTATGCAGCTTTCAAGGTCATATGAAAAGCCAGAGGTGGGAACTTAAAGGGCCAGACTTAAAACTTCTTAGCTCCACAGGCTTGCGGCCATTGAGTTTGGACCCGGAAAGTGCAAGTACACATGGCAACAGAAAAAAAAAAAAAAAGTAAATTAATCACTAAATTACAAAGAAAAAAAACGGATTTTAAACATTTTATATTTTAAACAATCATGAAACAACAAAGAAAGACCATTTTTGTAAGGTAAAAAGAAAAACATTTTTAAGCACAATAAAACTTTACATCATGTAGTAACAAATGTTGAGTAACATAGGGAGACATGAGACGGAGTGCTTTAAGTGTAAATTTGAACTAAAAATTAAACATTTTCTCAAAAAGCACATTTTACATATAGCATGTAAACATATAATATATATTATCATATTGCTTTCCTTTTTACAGAAAACAAAACAACTGAAATGATAATCCCCAAACCTAAAACAGTCAGTGAAGTCCTTCTAACCAATCTGCGGCATCTCCAGCTATTCTGTTCTTCTAGCGGGGGCATTCGACATGGGTTACTCTTTTGACCAACCTGAAACTAGCAGGAGAGGAGACATAAAATATCATGCGTTTTACCAGGAATAAAACAAAAAGAATATACACAGTGTTGTTAAAAGGGACATCCCAAAGGACATTGCTGGCTGTCAGGGGCTGCATCTTCTATTCTCCAGAACTTTGCATTAGCTGATAAATATTATAGAACATGATTCCTTCTGCTGACTCAACATTCTCGGTCCCCAAAATGAACATAAGGGGAACGAGACATACACATGCACAGATGGAGTCATGTGCTCTGCTGCTGAGAAGGCCCCAGCAGAGGAAGGGGTTCCACAAGAGGGCCGATTCAGCACCAGGTGAGAAAACTCGACAATTTAGTAGAAAAAATACAATTCTGTGAAATACTCACCTGTAGAATTGGCATTATAAGTATACAGTACGTCCTGCTACAGATAGATTACTTACACTTGGGTTATCCTCCGCCAGATGGCGCTGCACTGCAGAGACATGTAAAACAGGCTCCTCCCGGCCCCTCAAATACCCGGGGACCTCCCACAAATCCCCAGCATTGAAAAGCAGTGAAAAAGCAGCCGGAAGAATTCAACAACCAAAAACTGGTAACTATAACAATGATAACAATCACCACACAGGGGATCCAAAACAATGCAAAAAAAAACCAGGGTGGGGTGGAGCAGGACGTACTGTATACTTATAATACCAATTCTACAGGTGAGTATTTCACAGAATTTTATTATTTTTAGTATACAGTACGTCCCGCTCCAGATAGATTACTTACACTTGGGACATCCAATAGCAGTGTCCATAAAGTAGGGTGGGATCCCCAATAAAAAAGGTAACAGCAGACAGTTTAAACCACTGCCGCCTGCAAAACCTCACGGCCAAAAACAGCATCAGCTGAGGCCTTAACATCAACCTTGTAAAACTTTGAAAAGGTATGAACAGAAGACCAAGTAGCGGCCTTGCAAACTTGTTCAACAGAAGCCTGGTGCTGGAAGGCCCAAGGGGCACCAATAGCATGAGTAGAAAGAGCAATAAGGCGAAGGGAGGATTCTACCCCTTAGCAGAGTAGGCCTGAATCACAGCCTGACGAATCCCCTTGCTGATAGAAGACTTGGCAGGAGCCAAAACCCTTCCTAGGACCAGAAGGGACCACAAAAGGAGCATCAGTGTTCCTGAAAGGTGCAGTAGTCACCAGATAGTACTTCAGACACCTAACCACATCCAAAGAGTGCAAACACTCTCTTTAGCATTGCTAGGGTTAGGGCACAAAGAAGGAAGAACAATATCCTGATTCAAATGAAAGGCAGACACCACCTTTAGGCAGAAAATCAGGTTTGAAACGAAACAACACCTTGTCCTGGTGCCTCTCAAAGTAGGGGGGCTGAATGGACCGCACCGCCAACTCAGACACACGCCTGACAGAAGGGATAGCTACCAAAAACACAACCTTGAGCGTAAGAATGGCCAAGGCAGCATCCTGCACAGGTTCAAAGGGAGCACCCTGCAACACAGGCAAGACCAATTCCAAATCCCAAAAACAGGGACCATAGGTTGTCATGGGGAACGCACATGAGCAACCCCCTAAAAGCAGTCTTAATCAAGGAATGCTGAACAAAAGACTTCTAAAAGAAGACAGACAGGGTAGAAACCTGACCCTTCAAAGTACTGAGTTAGAGACCGACTCCAACCCATGCAGTAAAACTCCAGATCCCTAGGAACTGAGAACACCCAACAGGGAAGAGACTAAGACTCAACCAGTCAATGTAGGTACGCCATACCATATAACAGATGGAAGAAGTCGTCCTCTTCCTAGCCTTCACCATGGACTCAATCAACGAGGTAGACAAACCCTTTCTCCATCAAGATGGAGGTATCAGCAGCCAGGCCGTCAAGGCCAGGCAGAAAGCACTGATCTACTGCCATCTGCGAACCACACTCTTCTTGGCCACCTGAGGCCACCAGAACCACTGGCACCCCTTCCAGAGCAATCTTGCACAGAACCCCGCCTAGCAGGGGGAAAGTAGAAAAAAACATACAGAAACTGAATGTCCTGCCATGACATTACAAGGCATCCATGGGCACGGCCAGAAGATCCTGGAACAGGGAGACAAAGGCCGGGAGCTTGTGATTGTGACGGAACGGAAACGGATCCACAGGGGTACCCCCCGGAATGTATACCACTGAAATGCAGGGAACATTGGCCTCCACCCAGATCAGAATCAGAGACACTTCCTGGAGGACCCTCTTGCTCAGGGTCCCTCCCTGATGATTGATGTAGACAACTGTCATCAGAGCGACCGTGCGCCCCTGAACAGGCAGGCCCTGAAAATGAGTAGTCAAACGAACCAGAACTAACCTGATCGCTCACAACTTCGAGACATTGATAGGTGAATGGGCCTCCTAAGGGCCCCACCTCCCCTGGAACCGCAGGGTGGATCTGAGGAATCTTGGTGTCCTGAAAACACAAGGATGTGAAGTAAGCATCTTTGATATCCACAAAACGGCATGAAGCCCCCAGGTCGCAAGGAGCAGATGGCCGAGCGCAGAGTTTCCATGAGGAAAGCGCCTGTACTTGACAATTTGCTGAAGATCTGTAAATCCAGACTGGGCCAGACTGACCCATCTTTTTTTGGGAACTGTGAAAAGGTTGGTGTAGGGTCCCTTGCCTCTGTCTGTTACGGGAAATCTGCAAATGACCCCCATACCCAGCAGACCTTGCACGGCCTGCGCCAGCATCTGAGCAGAAGCAGGGACCAGGAGTACCCGGGACCTGATAATCTTAGGGGAGGCCACACAGCAAACACCATCTTGTAGCCGGAGGACACTACCTCCTAAATCCACCGGTCTGAGGCGTGATGCCTCCAGACTTAAGCACGGTGCCAGGCGGGTGAGGGCGCCCCATCATGCTTGAGGGGACTTGGGAGAGGATTTGGGCTTAGCCCCCCCAGAGGAGCCAGGGTGTTGTCTTCTGCTCCTTGGACAGGGAGCTGAGCGAGCCCCCGCGAAGGACACCCCTGGTTCCTGTTTAACACCATGGTGGGGGGTGGAAGGGGGGCCTTGGCCCTGAAGGGCCCGAGACAGCCGTCTGCGCTGGGGTAACTTACCTCTCTTACCAAACAGGTCTAGGCAGGCCCCAAACAGACGTAGCCCCTTAAAGGGGAGCCCAGTAAGGGCCTTCTTCGCAGCATTGTCAGCACCCCACTGTCGCAGCCAGACTAGGCAACGTGTAGCCACCACGAGGGCAGAAGTTCTTGCACACATTCTGATGGTGTCATCCAATGCTACTAGAACAAACTTTATAAACACATCACAACTGGAGAGTGCATTAAACACCTCACAAGGGAGATCATCAGAGGCACTATCAAGCATATTTCTGATGAGGGTTCTAGCGGCCACAGCAGTAATGGCAGAGGCACAGACCGGGCGCAGCGCCGTCCCCGTACATGTAAAGGCGTGGGAGGCCAGCAGGTCAATGCGCCGGTCCTCAGCATCCCGCAGGGTAGTAGAATCAGGGGATGTCCGATAGGGGTGTTAGATAGCCCTATTATCGGGACATCCACCTCGGGGGGGAATGACCAACATTTAACCACCTCTGGTGAAAAGGGATACCTCCTATCCCAATCCCTTGGAACCCCGGGAAGTTTTCTGGAGCACTCCCATTCTTTGAGCACAAGGGAATTGACATGTGCCTGCTCTAGGAATTCCAAACGTGAAGTTGCTGTATGGAAGCGCTCCCCACTTTGTCTGGGAGCCTCACCAGGGAGAGAGATAGACAGAACCTCAAAGATCTGGGTCAATAATCTGTCAGTGTCATCCGGGGCCCAGGGGTCAGAGCCAGAATCGTCATGACCCCTTGGTCTCTCATCAGATGAGCCCGAGTCAGAAAAGAGCTCTCCATCAGAAGGGGTATAGCCACACAACTTCATAAACTCCTGAGATCCCATAAGGAAAACAGTATTATAAGGCGTCAGGTGCCGCTTTTTACCAGGGCCCTTACACGCTAAGGATCTCGCAATAATCTGCTCAGCAGTAGGTAGTCGAGAAGACACATCAGGCTGAGACTCCCCACTTGTATGCAACTCAGCAGGAGTGAGATTTAAGCTTGGGGGAGAAGGTGAAGTGAAACGAGGTGCAGCCACTGGCAGGCCAAATTGCAAGACCAGCGCTTGCTCAGCACAGGGTACGATGACCCATGCCTTGTCAGCATCAGCATGAGGTTGTCCACACGCCATACACCGCCGGTCATGTCCCAGAGGTACCCCGGTCACATTATCCTTAGATGCCTCCATATGGTGATTATTAGGCACAATATGCCAGTAGGGACTGACGCTATAAAGCAACCCTGGATGCCCCAATGACCCGCTAGGGAAGTGGGAGTAATTTTACAAGGCCCGACTATCAATTACACCAGGCGGGAGAAGCCAATGGATTCACCCTCTGAAAGACACAATGAGGAGAAGGGTGTCAGAACCGAAACACACTACAGTGACGTATAAAGCCACCCGCGAGGGCACTTACGGACCACGGTAAGTAAGAACGTCACACGCGCGCGACCAGACAATATGGCGCCGAGTACCTCGAAGGGCGGGCCAGAGCGTGCCGTGGCGCACCATGCCAGGCCCTGCCCCCCCGAAGAGCGCGAAGTCCAACCGACAAGCAGCCAATGAGGACGCAGAAGCATCTGAGGTAATGCCGCCGCCCGGTGCGGAACATCCAAATGAAGGAAAAGGCGTGCGCGGCATTTACAGTGTAAAAAGACAAGTCAGCGCGGCGGTTGACACCACATATACCAGTCAAAGCAGACATTACAAAAAAGGCCATATGCATGTAATCACAATACACTGACATCCACACCCCCCCCCCCCCTTTCTTGTCCCCCCGAAGGCTACAGGGAAAGTGAGGGAGGCCGGCGGCCCTTTGTACAGGGCCCACCGCTACCGGGGTATGGGACAATAATGCGGGAGGGGCATCCCATAAAGGCTCACCATCAGGGGGACTGCGGTGGAGCAGGGCTCCTTAAGCACACATGGTGCTGCCTACCTTCACCCGACCAGCGCAGCCCAGGCTGGGAGGCACATCACACGAAGGACGGGTGGGAATAGTCCAACAGGGCCGCAGGCTTTAATAGCCCCACTCACCTGCGACAGAGTGATAATTTAATGTCTTCGCAGTAAGCACTGCAGAGAAATCTGGGGATTTGTGGGAGGTCCCTGGGTATTTGATGGGCCAGGAGGAGCCAGTTTTACATGTCTCTGCAGTGCAGCGCCATCTGGCGGAGGATAACCCAAGTGTAAGTAATCTATCTGGAGTGGGACGCACTGTATACTAAGAATAACTGCCATTCACCTTCAGTGTCTACCTTGGGAGCGATATAGCAACCACATGTAAATTTGCAACTGGTGGCGAATAAGCCCCAAGGTAGACAATGATAAAGTGAATGGCAGTTTTTTCTACTAAAAAGTAATAGTTTCCTAAACTGGTGCTGATTTGACCCCCAAGAGTTTATTAAAAAAAAAGCAAAGATGAATGAAAGATGCACCCCCAGACAGCCAGCACAATTTTTTACTGTACAATTTGGGACTAAGGGACATAGTCTACATTTTCCATCTTTAACACATTGAAAGTTTTGATGATTTGCATTTGGCTGATTGAATGTAGTTTTTTTTCTTTTTTACTTAAAGGAGCACTATCCCGAAATTGTGTAATCCTGTAATGAGCGGAGAGGTCACTTATACAACTGAACAAAATAAAACTCCCACCAAGCTTGTGGTTTTCTTCTCCTGGTAGGAATAAAATTCAGGAGTGAAAGGTTTGGTCTATGAGGTCACTTTGGTCACTCCTCCACTTGGTAAGCAAAAAGAGGTGAGCAGAGGTGCGTAAAGGTAGGCAGATGTGAGATGGGTAAAGGTGAGGTAGGAGGACGTCAGCAGAGATTAGTAGAGATGAGGCAGGGAAAAGTGGAAGAGTTGGAAAAAATACAATTCTGTGAAATACTCACCTGTAGAATTGGTATTATATGCATACAGCACGTCCTGCTCCAGATGTAGCAATTACATGTGGGTAATCCTCCGCTCGAGGGCGCTGTTCATGTAGAAAACAGGCTCCTCCCGGCCCTACATATACCGAGGGACCTCCCACAAATCCCCAGCATTGAAAAGCAGTGAGAAACCAACCACCCAAAAACTGGCAATAATAACAATGATAACAATCACCAAACAGGGGATCCAGAACAACGTGAAACCAGGGTGGGTTGGAGCACGACGTGCTGTATGCATATAATACCAATTCTACAGGTGAGTATTTCACAGAATTGTATTCTAAGCATACAGAACGTCCTGCTCCAGATGTAGTAATTACATGTGGGACATCCAATAGCAGTGTCCGTAAAGTAGGGTGGGATCCCCAACAGAAAAGGCAACAGCAAGCAGTTTAAACTACTGCCGCCTGCAAAACCTTGCGGCCAAACACAGCATCAGCTGAGACCCTAACATCAACCTTGTAAAACTTAGTAAAGGTATGAACAGAAGACCAAGTAGCGGCCTTGCAAACTTGTTCCAGAGGCCTGGTGCTGAAAACCCCAAGAATCCCCAACAGCTCGAGTAGAATGAGCAGTAAGACGGAAGGGGGGAGACTTCCCCTTAGTAGAATAGGCTTGAACCACAGCCTGACAAATCCATTTACTGATGGTAGACTTGGCGGGAGCCAAACCCTTCCTAGGCCCGTGAGGCACAACGAAGAGAGCATCAGTCTTCCTGAAAGCCTTAGTGATAACTAGGCAATACTTGACGCACCTAACCACATCCAAGGAATGAAAAACCCTCTCCTTAGGGTTACTAGGATTAGGGCATAGAGAAGGAAGTACAATATCTTGATTCAAATGAAAAGCAGACACCACTTTAGGTAGAAAGTCTGGCTTGAAGCGGAACACCACCTTATCCTGGTGTCTCTCATAGTAGGGAGGCTGAATAGATAAAGCAGCCAACTCAGACACACGCCTAACAGAAGTGATAGCTACTAAGAAGACAACCTTGAGCGTGAGAACAGCGAGAGAAGCCTCCTGAATAGGCTCAAAAGGAGCACCCTGCAGGGCCGATAAAACCAAGTTTACATCCCAAACAGGTACCATAGGCTTACGAGGGGGGCGCACATGAGTGACCCCCTGAAAGAAGGTCTTGATAAGGGGATGCTGGGCAAAGGTCTTCTGAAAGAAGATAGACAGGGCCGAAACCTGTCCCTTCAGAGTACTAAGCTTAAGACCTAAGTCTAGACCATGTTGTAAAAACTCCAGCACCCTAGAGACTAAAAATTCCTGGCAGGGAAGAGACCTGGACTCACACCAGTCAATGTAAGAACGCCAGACTCTATAATAGATAGCAGAAGAAGTCTTTTTCCTGGCTTGCACCATAGTAGCCACTACAGATGCAGACAAACCCTTTTCCATCAGGATGGAGGTTTCAACAGCCAAGCCGTCAAAGCCGTTTAAATTGGGATGGCGTAGAGACCCCTGAGTTAGAAGATCTGGCAACCTTGGCAGATCGCACTGATCTACTGCCATTTGAACCACGTCTGCGAACCAAACTCTTCTTGGCCACCTTGGGGCCACCAGAATCGCGGGTACCCCTTCCAGAGCAATCTTGCGCAGAACTCTGCCCAGAAGGGGAATTGGTGGAAACACATACAGGAGCCGAAACTCCCTCCAAGACATGGACAGGGCATCCGTGGCCAGAGCCAGAGGATCCTGGGACAGGGATACAAAGCTCGGGAGCTTGTGATTGTGACGGGACACAAACAGATCCACATCTGGCACACCCCAACGGTGACACAGGGACTGAAATACCCTGTTGCAGAGGGACCATTCCCCCTGACGGGACGACCCCCTGCTCAGAGCATCTGCCAGCAGGTTCTCCGCCCCCGGAATGTAGACAGCCGAGATGCATTGGACATTGGCCTCCGCCCATGTTAGAATCAGAGAAACTTCCTGGAGAGCCCCCTTGCTCCGGGTCCCTCCCTGATGGTTGATGTAGGCAACCGCCATTCTGTTGTCTGAGCGTACCTGAACCGCCAGACCCCCTCAGGTGATGGGTCAATTGTTCCAGCACCAATCTGACCGCCCTGAGTTCCAAGACATTGATAGGTAGATGGGCCTCCTGAGGGCCCCACCTCCCCTGGAAGCGCAGGGACTTCCAGAATCCCCCCCAACCCGACAGACTGGCATCCGTTGTGACCGTCTCCCAGGAGGGAGCCAGGAAGGATCTGCCCCTTGTCAAGTTCCTGTGGTCCAACCACCATGCAAGGGATTGTCTGACCGAGGGGGGAACCACCCATATCCCGTCCAAGGACGCTGGGTTCTTGTTCCAAACTGACAGAAGGTGAAGCTGCAGGATTCTCAAATGAAACTGGGCAAAGGGCACCGCCTCGAAGCTTGCCACCATCGAGCCCACCAACTGCATTCCCTGCCGGATGGAGGGATGAGGGCTCGAAAGCAGGGACCTCGCCTGCGTTGTCAGAGCTTCCACCTTCTGCTGAGGAAGGAATATCCTTGACTGAACTGTATCCAGAATCATCCCCAGGAACGGGGTCACTGAGGAGGGGGACAGAGAGTACTTTGGGTAATTGATCACCCAGCCGAAGGACTCCAGGGTGGACACTACCAACTGAATGTCCAGCTCTGCCTGCCGCAGAGACCGAGAGGTGATGAGTATATCGTCCAGGTAGGGCAACATGCGTATGCCCTTTAGTCTTAACAGGGACATCACCCCTGCCAGCACCTTGGTGAACACCCTGGGAGCCGACGTGAGGCCAAATGGCAGGGCCACGAACTGGTAATGCTGATCCAGCAGCGCAAATCGGAGAAACCTTTGGTGTCCTGGAAACACCGGAACGTGCAGGTAAGCATCCTTGATGTCCACAGATGTCATGAAGTCCCCTGGGCGCAGCGAGGCAATAGCCGAGCACAAAGTTTCCATACGAAAATGCTTGTTTCTGACAAATCTGTTGAGGATTTTTAAATCCAGAATGGGTCTGACTGACCCGTCCTTCTTGGGTACCGTGAAAAGGTTGGAATAAAACCCCCTGCCCCTGTCTCTTAAGGGGACCTTCTGTCTCAGAAGGTTCTGCACAGCCAGCATCAAGACCCGAGCTGAGGCAGGGTCCTGTGGGATCCGGGACCCAACGAACCTGGCAGTCTTAACCACAGTCCTGAGCGCCACCGCCGTGATGGCTAAGGCGCACACTGGGCGGAGCGACGCTCACCCAAATGCAAAGGCATGACTTGCCAGTTGGTCAACACGCCGATCCTCCGAATCCCGCAGCGTAGTAGTGTCGGGGGAGTGCATAATAGAGGTGTTTGACAGACTTAGAATTGGGGCATCGACCTCGAGTGGCGATGTCCAACACTTGACCAGGTCAGCAGGAAAGGGATATTTCTTATCCACACTTTTAGGAACCCCATGAAGCTTGCTGGGGTGTTCCCATTCTTTCAGCACGAGGCTATTAAAATGGGTTTGTTCGGGAAATTCCAACCGCGGCCTAGCGGTGTGAAACAGATCACCCCTTTGCGGGGGAGCCGCGGCAGGGGGAGAGAAGGACAATACGTCAAAGATCTGGGTCAACAGTCTATCAATGTCATCCAAGGACCAATGATCAGAACCAGACTCTTCCTGTCCCCTGGACTCGTCGTCGTATGACCCTGAGTCAGAGAACAGTTCCCCTTCGTCTGAGGGGGGATGTGCGTAAGAAAGAAGTAAATCATCCGATTCTATAGGAAATATAGTAGATTCAGGATTCAAATGTCGCCTCTTGGCAATGGCCTTGCGCGCCAAGGAGCCAGCAATTAAGTTTTCCACACTAGCCAGTCTAGTGGCCAAATCAGAATGAGAATCTCCACTGGTATTGGGGGTTAGGCTCAGACTTGGGGGAGTAGGTGAAGCAAGGCAAGGTGCGGGCCCAGCCTCGGAAGAGGCGGGAAGACCGGCTAGCGCCTTCTGTGCACAAGGGACGCAGACCCGTGCATTGTCACCGCTGCTAGGTAAGACCCCACAAGCTACACACAGACGGGCTTGTCTCGAAGGAACCCTGTTCACAATATCCTGAGATGCCTCCATATAGGGATTATTAGGTACAATATGCCAGTAGGGATTGACGCTATAAAGCAACCATGGATGCCCCAATGACCCGCTGTGAAGTGGGAGTGATTTTTTAATGGTCTGGACCGGGCGCTACACCGGGCCGGGAGAAGCCACCGAAGTTCACGGTCTGAAAGACACAAGGGGAACAGGGATGTCAGAGCCAAGCGAGGAGAAGCAAAAGCTAAAGAAAGGTCGCCCATGAGGGCACTTACAGAACAGCGTGGGCAGGACAGTCTTCACCACGCACACACACGTGAGAAAGAAATGGCGCCAGACGAACCTCGAAGGGCGGGCCAGAGCTGAAGATGACGCGGAACGCGCCAAACCAGACCAGGCCCCCCCCCCCCCCCCGGAGAGTGCGAAGCTCAAAGCGCGTAGCCAATCAGAAAACAGTAGTTAGTAACTGAAACCAGACCGAGTGAATTACCTCAAGGACTAAACATGACAGGATAGAATACAGGAATAAACCTGTAGCGTCCGCGAACAGAGCCGCCGTACGCACCAAGTAAAATACATTAAAGGCGCTGCGGGTAAAGTTACCATCAATGTGAAGTGCGGCTCTGACACCCGGTAACCGTCAAGGGCTATAAGCTTACTAGTGTAATAGGGCAAGGATAGGCCGTCGTACACACAACCCCCCCCCTCTTTTCCCCCCCAATAACGGGGGGAACTAGGGAGGAAGGTGACCCAATACTCGGGGTTCACCACTACACCGGGCGTGGGGCGCTGATGCAGAGGGGCATCCTCTGAAGGCTCACCATTAGCCTTAACCGCCTACCCTATGGTGGGGGATTGCGGTGGAGCCAAGCTCCG
Organism: Gastrophryne carolinensis; assembly: GCA_027917425.1. Lineage (NCBI taxonomy): Eukaryota > Metazoa > Chordata > Amphibia > Anura > Microhylidae > Gastrophryne > Gastrophryne carolinensis. The sequence continues at coordinate 209,341,591 of CM051238.1, forward strand.
TAAGCACACAAGGTGCTGCCTACCTTCACCCGACCAACGCAGCCCAGGCTGGGAGGCATTACTTCACAATGAGGACGGGTGGAAATAGTCCAGCAGGGCCTCGGGCTGTAAAGCCCCGCTCGCCTGCGAGAGCGTGATACTTCATGTCTTCGCAGTCAGCACTGCAGAGGAATCTGGGGATTTGTGGGAGGTCCCTCGGTATATGTAGGGCCGGGAGGAGCCTGTTTTCTACATGTCTGCAGTGAACAGCGCCCTCGGGCGGAAGATTACCCACATGTAATTACTACATCTGGAGCAGGACGTGCTGTATGCTTAGAATAGGTGGATAGAGGTAAGCAAGGGTGAGGTGAGCCGAGGTGATGTGGTCAGAGGTGTGAAGATGATGTGAGATGTGAAGCGCTAAGCAGAGGTGAGTAGAAGTCAGGGGAGCAGAGGAAGAGCTGAGGTGGTCCCTATTTCAGGAATTAGCTCTACGCTGTCTAGTGGCCAGCCACGTGCACTATAAATATTATGAAATATAGGGGTGGGGTGCCAGGGGCCGCAACTGAGGACAATGCGGGCTGCAGATGTGCATCTCTTCTTTAAAGGATAGCTCAAAATGTTAAAAAGCCCTCTGCCCCCATTGCTCAGTGCTGGGAAGAAGGCATGTCATATTCGATTTAGAGCTCCAGCCCAAACCAAATTCAATTCTGTGATTACTCACCTGAAGAATTGGTATTATAAGTATACAGCACGTCCTGTTCCAGAATATTCCTTACCCATGGGTAATACATCCACAAGATGGTGCTGGACTGCAGAAAACAGCTTGTGGCTCCTCCCAGCCCTATATAAGTCAGGGACCTCCCACAAAATCCCCAGTATCGACAAGCAGTTAACAAGAAGCCGGCAGAAAATACCAAAAATCCAAAATGAACATTTGAACAATCACCATAGAGAGGTAACTAGAAAAATGATAAGGGTGGGATGGAACAGGACGTGCTGTATACTTATAATACACATTCTACAGGTGAGTAATCACAGAATTGTATTATTCCAAGTATGCAGCACGTCCTGTTCCAGAATATTCCTTACACATGGGACATCCAATAGCAGTGTCCGTAAGGTAGGGTGGGATCCCCAAAAGTAACAGCGGGCAGATTAGGCCACTGCCGCCTGCAGAACTTTGCGACCAAAAGCAGCATCAGTTGAGGCCCTAACATCAACCTTGTAGAATTTAGAAAAAGTATGAACAGAAGACCAAGTAGCGGCCTTGCAAACTTGTTCAACAGAAGCTTGGTGCTGAAAAGCCCAAGAGGCACCAACAGCACGAGTAGAATGAGCAGTAAGGCGGAAGGGAGGTTCCTTCCCCTTAGCAGAATAGGCTTGAACCACATCCTGACGGATCCACTTGCCGATAGTGGACTTAGCCGGAGCCAAAACCTTCTTAGGCCCAGAAGGGAGAACAAAAAGAGCATCAGTCTTCTTGAAGGATTCAGTAGCCACCAAATAGAACTTCAAGGTCCTGACCACATCCAGAAAATGTAAGACCCGCTCTTTAGGGTTACTACAGAGATGATAAAACAATGTCCTGATTGAGATGAAAAGCAGACACAACCTTAGGCAGAAAAATACCATTTTGTGATTACTCACCTGTAAAATGGGTATTATAAGTATGTCACACACCCCGCTTCAGATAGTCATTACACTTGGGTTATACCGACCTGTAGAGGGCGATCTTGCAGAGATGTCATGAAAAAAAGGGAGCCCCTCCCGGTCCATAAATACCTGGGACCTCCCACTCATTCCCCAGTATTAAGACAGCAGAAAAGGGACCAGGAAGAGCCAAAATAACCAGTAACAGTAAAAAAGGTTCACCATAGAAAGGATCCAGAATACCAAAGGGTGGGGTGAAGCGGGGTGTGTGACATACTTATAATACCCATTTTACAGGTGAGTAATCACAAAATGGTATTATTCTAAGTATGTCACACACCCCGCTTCAGATAGTCATTACACTTGGGACATCCAATAGCAGTGTCCATAAAGGGCGGGGATCCAAAACAAGACAATAATGCACAAACTTAAACCACTGCAGCTTGCAGAACTTTGCGGCCAAAAACAGCATCCACTGAGGCCCGCACATCAACCTTGTAAAACTAAAAAGTGTGAACGGAAGACCAAGTAGCAGCCTTACAAACTTGCTCAACAGAGGCCTGATGCTGGAAGGCCCAGGATGCCCCAACGGCACGAGTAGAATGAGCAGTAACACAAAAAGGGGGAACCTTCCCCTTGGCAGAATAGGCCCCAACAATGGCCTGGCGAATCCATTTACTAATGGAAGACTTGGCGGGAGCCAAACCTTTCCTAGGCCCGGAGGGCACCACAAAAAGGGAGTCAGTCCTACGAAAGGAAGAAGTAGCCACCAAATAGTACTTCACACAGCGAACCACATCCAGTGAATGCAAGACCTTGTCATTGCTGGGCTTAGGACACAAGGAGGGTAGAACAATGTCCTGATTAAGATGAAAGGCAGAAACCACCTTAGGAAGGAAATCTGGCTTGAAGCGGAAAACAACCTTGTCCTGATGCCTCTCAAAGTACGGGGCCTTAATGGACAAAGCCGCCAACTCCGATACACGCCGAACAGAAGTGATGGCAACCAAAAACGCAACCTTCTGAGTAAGCGTAGAAAGAGCAATATCCTGCAAAGGTTCAAAAGGAGGACCCTGAAAAGCAGAAAGAACCAAATTCAAATCCCAAACTGGGAGCAAAGGCTTCCTAGGAGGCCACACATGCGTAACCCCCTGGAAAAATGTCTTAACCAGAGGATGAAGAGCAAAAGACCTTTGAAAGAAAACCGCCAGGGCATAAACGTGCCCTTTCAACGTACTAAGCTGCAACCCCAGGTCCAGACCATGTTGCAGAAATTCCAAAACCCTAGGGATCGAAAACGCCCTGCAAGGCAAGGCCCGGACCTCACACCAATCAATATAAGACCTCCAAATCCTATAGTAGATGGCAGAGGAAGACTTCTTTCTAGCCCTAACCAGAGTCTGAATAACAGCATCAGAAAGACCTTCCTCCTTCAAGATGGAGGTTTCAGCAGCCACGCTGTCAAAGTCAGCGTTGGTAAATTGGGGTAGAGCAGTTGACCCTGAGTGAGCAGATTCGGCAGAAGGGGCAGATCTAACCGATTCGCTGCCAACCTTACCACGTCTGCGAACCAAACCTGTCTTGGCCATCTTGGAGCCACCAAGATTGCTGGCGCACCCTCTAGGGCCAGCTTGTGCACCACCTTGCCCACCATGGGAAACGGAGGGAACAGGTACAGAAACCCCAGATCCCTCCAGTTCAGAGACATCGCATCCACTGCCAGAGCCAGCGGATCCCGCGAGAGAGACACAAATGCTGGAAGCTTGTGATTGTGACGAGACGCAAAGAGGTCCACCTCCGGAGTCCCCCACCGGTGGCAAAGCGACCAAAACACCTTGGGGCTGAGAGACCATTCCCCCCGGCGAGATGAGCACCTGCTCAGGGAGTCCGCCTCCGTGTTCTCCACTCCCGGAATGTACACTGCCGAGATGCATGGGACATTGCTCTCTGCCCAAGCCAGGATCACGGACACTTCCCTGAGGGCACACCTGCTGCGAGTCCCTCCCTGGTGATTGATGTAGGCGACCGCCGTCCGATTGTCCGACCGAACTTGAACCGGCAAACCCTGTAACTGATGAGTCAAGCGACCCAGAACCAACCTGATGGCTCTCAGCTCCAGAACATTAATGGGATCGTGAGCCTCCTGAGGCCCCCACAGTCCCTGAAACTGAAGATCCTTCCAAAATCCCCCCCCCAACCTGACAGGCTGGCATCCGTGGTGACCGTCTCCCAACAAGGGGTCAGAAAGGATCTGCCCCTCATCAGATTGCTTGGTTCCAGTCACCACCGAAGGGAATGCCGAACCCGGGGGGGACATCAGAAAAGACTGATCCATTGACAGCGGAGACCTGTCCCAGGCCGCCAACAGATGGAGCTGGAGCGTCCTTGTGTGAAACTGGGCAAAGGGAACCGCCTCGAACGAAGCCACCATCAATCCCAAAAGTCTCATCCCCAGCAGGATGGACGGACGAGGGATGGATAGAAGAAGCTGAGTCAATTCCTGAATCAAAAGAACCTTGGGCCGGGGGAGGAACACCCTGGACTGAGAAGTATCCAGAGACATTCCCAGGAATGACACCACCCTGGACGGAGAGAGGAAGGACTTGGGATAGTTGATCACCCAGCCGAATCTCTCCAGAGTGGCCACCACATTCCTGGTATCTAGCTCTGCCTGGCGGAGAGAGGATGCCATAATGAGAAGATCGTCCAGATAAGGCACGATGCGGATACCCTGGGCTCTGAGAAGGGCCATCACCCCCGCCAGCACCTTGGTGAAAACCCTTGAAGCTGAGGTAAGGCCGAACGGAAGAGCCACAAACTGAAAATGCCGATCTTCCACCACGAACCTGAGAAATCTCTGATGTGCCAGGAAGATTGGAACATGCATATAAGCATCCTTGATGTCTATGGACATCATGAAGTCCTCCTGACAAAGCAAATTTATTTATCCGTCCATGCGGAACTTCCTGGGACGGATAAACCTGTTGAGAAACAGATCCAGGATGGGACGAATAGAGCCATCCTTTTTGGGCACCGTGAACAGATTGGAATAGTATCCCAGGCCCCGGTCTGAGGGAGGCACCGGGCAGATGACAGCCATGTCCAGGAGATCTTTTACTGCCGCTGCGCCGCCAGAGGATCCAAGGGCAACCGAGACCTGAAGAATCTGGGAGAAGGTCGGATCTCAAACTCCAGTTTGTAACCGGAAGACACCACTTCTCGAATCCATCTGTCCGAGACCTCCTGGTCCCAGACCGGAGAGAAGTGTCGCAGCCGTTCCCCCACCCGCGAGGGTGAGGGCACCCCCTCATTGCTGAGCCGGCTTAGCAGCGGCTTTGGGCTTGGAGCCCCAGCTGTGACCTGGACGTGCACGTCCTCTTCCCCTGTTCCAGGAATCACCTCTGGAGGAGAAGACTGCCGATCCCCGTCCAGGTCTGACCCCACGAAAGGACGGGGTAAAGGAAGCCACCCCCCGGAAAATACAATTCTGTGAAATACTCACCTGTAGAATTGGTATTATACGCATACAGTACGTCCTGCTCCAAATATAATACTTACACGTGGGTAATCCTCCGCCAGAGGGTGCTGTTCACTGCAGACATGCAAAAACAGGCTCCTCCCGGCCCTTCATATACCCAGGGACCTCCCACAAATCCCCAGCATTGAAAAGCAGTGAGAAAAGAAGCCGGGAGAAACCAACCACCAAACTGGTAACAATAGCAATGATAATCACCATACAGGGGATCCAGAAAAATGTAAAACCAGGGTGGGGTGGAGCAGGACGTACTGTATGCGTATAATACCAATTCTACAGGTGAGTATTTCACAGAATTGTATTCTAAGCATACAGTACGTTCTGCTCCATATATAATACTTACACGTGGGACATCCAATAGCAGTGTCAAAAAAGGTACAGCAGACAGTAAAGGCGCTGTCACCTGCAAACCTTGCTACCAAGTACGACATGAGCAAAGGCTCTAACGTCAGTCTCGTAACAAAACCTTTGAAAAAGGTATGAACAGAAAACAAGCAGCGGTCTAGCAAACCTGTTTAACAGAAAACATGGTGCTGAAGGGCCAAAGGTACCCAAGCACAAGAAGAACAGAAGAGATGAAGATTCTTCCCCTTAAAGGAACAGGCCAGAGTAACGGCCTGACCAGCCCCAATGCAACAGGAGCCTCGGTAAAACTTAGAACTCTCCCCGACGGGGAATTGAAACCTGGTCTCCTGCCAGACAGGCGGGGATACTGACCACTACACCAACAAGGATCAGCAAGGAGCCGAAACCTTTACTCAGTACCAGAAAGACAAACCATCCAAGTAAGATCAGTCCAAAGGGCGCATAGCCCCTGGAAGCAAACGAGATCAGGCACATACGTATGTAGGCGCCCGCAGACCCCAAGGGGCATCAGTCCCCCTAAGGGACAAGAAACAACAAGGAAAACTTCAATACCTGTTGAGGAAATGTAGACCCCTTTACTTCGGCATTACTAAGAATAAGGCCCATAGGCAGACAAAAGGACTTAAATAATGATCATAAGACACCACCTTGGGCAAAAGGTCTGGCATAAGGCGGAATGCCACTAAATCATGGTAATATATATATATATAATATATATATATATAAAATGAACGAAGGCTAACTAAACAGAGCCACCTTCTCAGGCACACGTCTGACCGAAGCAACAGCCCCCGGAAGGGCAACTTGACCTACGAAACAGCTCAGACAGCATCCAGAATAAGTCCCAAGGGAACAACCCGCAACGCAAACAGAATAAAAAGTGATCCCAACAGGGCCCATAGAACTACTTGGGAGGTGCACCTGAGCAATCCCCAAGAGAACGCTTAACAAGGAAGACTTCTTACTGGAAGGCAGACAGGACAGAACCTGAACCTTCAGAGTACCTAGATGGGGAGCCAGCCCCAACCCATGCTGTAATAACTCTAGAACCCCGGGAACAGATAACGTCCAACAGGGGAGAGACCAAGACTCACGCCAATCAATATGGTTACACCATACCCCATAATAGACGGAGGAAGAAGAAGAAAGGAAGCTTGCTCCTAGCCCCCCACAGACCAAGTCACCTAGAAGATAAACCAGTCTCCAAAAGGGTGAATGAATCAGCTGTCAAGCCCTCAGACTAGAACCTGTAGATTGGGGTGACATAAGGAGGAGACTGACAAGGGCAGAACCGCACTCCTGAGAGAGCGTACAGGTCCAATGACCTCAGCAGAAACATCTGCGAACCACAGTCCACTAAATTACTAAGCCCCCATGACCAGAGTCAGAATATTTGGGGCAGTAAAAACAAGGGCAGAGCCCCTGTGATATTAACGGGACCCAACAGAGCCCCCCTAGTTGGCTCTCAGAGGGACACCAGGATAGCACAACCTGCCACTGAAGGACATCCATTGGAGCGAATACCACTGAGATGCAGGGAACGTTGACCCCCACCTAGATCAGGATCAGAAACCTTCCAGGAGAATCATCCTGCTCCAAGTTCCAGACCGATAATAAATACAGGCCACTGTCCTCCGACAGGCCAAGAGATCCCCAAATAGGTTCTGAAGAGGAGTAGTCCTGCAAGATAAAACAGTGAGCCTTCAGTTGGCTCTAACAAAATCAATAGGTAAGATGGACCCTCTAAGGGACCCTACCTAGGAACCACGGGGGATTTTTAGAAGAAAATCCCCCCCCCGTCAACCTGCGAGACTAGGTACCAAAGGTGACCATCCACAGGAAGATGCAAGAAAAGGAGGGGGGTGCCCCCGGACAGGGTTCTTGAATTTAACCAGACCAAGAGGAACCAACGTACCAAGGGGGAATGAGCACAGACCTAGCTCCAGGGGTGCTGGAACCCCATCCAGGATTAATATCCTACTGTGCCGAAGAGCCCAAGGGCTCCGAATATAAGGGACATCTCTGATCCGCCACCAACGGGCCCACCAGCTGCAATCCTGCCTGGTGAAGGAAGGAGACAGCAACGAGGGACAGAGTCCATGTAACCAGGAGTCCACTTATTGCCAAGGAGGAAGGTACAAGCCTGAACCAAATCCAAGGAACGGAGATAGCGAATAAGGGACAATGAGGGATTGAGGTGACTGAGCACCCATTCAAATGACTCCCAAAGAACACAGCTAGCCGAGTAATCAGCGCGGCCTGACGTAGGGATTGTAAGTAAGGAGGACGACCAGATAGATCCTTGTGCGGACGCCCCCTGGTCTCATCAGAGACATCTCCCCCATCAGTGCCTCAGCGAGCACAGGGAGCAGAAGAGGGGCCCAATAACAAGGCCACAATCAGCAGTGTTGGCCCTCCAACACTAACCTGTAAGAGCCTCGGTGTCCCGGAGACACAGGGGTTCTAAAATAAGCATCTTAGAATTCCACAGACGCAAGAGGCCCACTGGGTGCAGGGCGCTGGAAGCCCAACTCAGAGATAGCATGCATAACTGCCTGAGACTATCAATTGCCGAACCCATGGGAGGTCAGAATGGGCCAGACTGCCTCATCCTTAAGGGGAATGTGGAAACAAAACTGGCGTAGAGGCCCCAGCCTCTGACTGTTAAGGGCATCAAACTCTATCCTGCATCCGGAGGAAACTACCTCCTGAAACCAACAGAACGAGGCAAGACGCCTCCTGATAGGAGCAAGGTGCTGCGGCCATCCCCCCACCCAGGCGGGCGAGGGCGTCCCATCATGCTTGGGGGGTTTTGGAGAAGGATTTTGACTTAGCCCGGCCGGAGGGCCCAGGACGGTGTCTGCCGCTCCTGGGGCAGGAGTCTGCACAAGCCCCCAGAAAGGGCACCCCAGGTTCTTGTTTAACACTATGGTATGGAGGGGGAGGGGTATCCCTGCTCCGAGGGGGGCCGAGACTGCCGCCAGCGATGGGGTGAATTGCCCTTTTTTCCAAAGAGGTCCAGACGAGCCCCAAACATGCGTTGCCCTCTAAAGGGAAGCCCAGTCAGAGTTCTTTTAGCAACATAGTCAGCACCCCACTGTCGCAGCCAGAGCAAGCGACGTATAGCCACCACTAGGGCAGAAGTCCTCGCACACATTCTGATGGTGTCATCCAGAGCTAAAAGGATAAATTTAACAAAAATATCACAACTGGAGAGTGTATTAAACACCTCCCAGGGTAGATCCTCAGGGTGATGCTCAAGCATCTTTCTTATGAGGGTTCTAGCGGCCACTGCAGTGATGGCCGCGGCACAGACCGGGCGCAGCGCCGTTCCTGTGAAGCCAGCCTATCGATGTGCTGGTCCTCGACAACCCGAAGGGTGCTATAAGCCGGGGCAGTAATGAAGGGGGGGGTTAGCAACCCCAATGATTGGTGCGTCCATCACGGGGGGCGATGACCAACAATTAACCACCTCAGGGGGAAAAGGGTATTTCCAATCCCAGTCCCCTGGAAGCTTAGTGGGGCATTCCCATTCCTTGAGTACAAGAGCATGGAAGTGAGCCTGCTCGAGAAATTTCAAGCGCGCAGTCTCCGTATGGAAACGCTCCCCTCTCGGCTTGGGAACCGAGCCAGGGAGCGAGATAGACAGGGCCTTAAAAATCTTAAGCAACAGACCATCGGTGTCAAACTGGCCCCAGTCATCCTGGCCCGAATCATCATGACCCCTCGGCCTCTCCTCAGAGGAACCTGGGTCAGAGAACAGTTCTCCATCGTCAGACGGAGTACCATCACGCGGAGAAGTAAACTCCTCCGATCCAATAGCAAAGGCAGAAGCCAGGGGCGTCAAGGGCCGCTTCCTGCCAGGGCCCAAGCGTTCGGACCACCCCGCAACAATCTGGTCAGCCGTAGGCCGTCTAGAAGACACATCAGGCTGTAACTCCCCACTTGTATGCGACTCACCAGGAGCGAGATCTAGGCAAGGGGAAAGGGGAGTATCGGAGCGAGGTGCAGCCACAGACACCACTTGCAGGGCCAGTGCTTGCTCGGCACATGGTGCGCAGACCCGTGCTCTGCCAGCAACGGCATGGGGGAGTCCGCACGCTACACACAGCCGGTCTTGTCCCCGAGGGACCCCGGTCACATAATCCTGAGATGCCTCCATATAGTGATTATCTAGGCACAGTATGCCCGTAGGGATTTACGCAATAGGCAACCCTGGATGCCCCAAAGACCCGCTAATTAATGTGGGAGAATTGTAAGTAGGCCTGCTAAATATCTATATATATATCTATATATGAGGCCGGGAGAAGCCACCGGAGACTAGGCGTCTGAAAGACAAAGGGAGAAGAGGTGTCAGGGCCATGCGCAGCTGGAAAAACATATAATAAAGAGACACCCGTGAGGGCACTTACAGACCAAAGTAGGAGGGGGACCGTCACCACGCGCGCGCGTGAAGATCGTCAAAATGGCGCCCAGCGAACCTCGAAGGGCGGGCTCAATGCTCGGCCGTGACGCGGAGCGCGCCAAGTCAAGTCCCCGCCCACCCCGAAGAGCGAAGAGAGGTAGTAGTCAAAAAAGCAAGGATAAAATCACATACGTATTTTGTAAAGGAAGACGCCGTAGCATCTAGACGGTGCAGCAAACTATGCAGTAAAGGAAAGAACACAGGTACGGCGGCAGCCAAAACAGAATAAAGAGCAAGCAGCGCGGCTCTGACACCCAGATGTTAATAAAGGGCAATAATAAGGCCATAAGTGTGACATTACAGTGCACTGGGACCGCCACACGCATACCCCCCTTTCTTTTCCCCTAACTACTGGGGGAAATGAGGGAGGGTGGCGACCCTATAAACAGGGTCCACCGCTAATCAGGGCACGGGGCAATAATGCGGGAGGGGCATCCACTAGAGGCTCACCATCAGCCTAACCGCCTACCCTATGGTGGGGGACTGCGGTGGAGTGTAGCTCCATAAGCACACGAGGTGCTTGCCTACCTTCACCCGACCACCGCAGCCCAGGCTGGGAGGCACATCTTTATCGAAGCGGACGGGTGGTAATAGTCCTGCAGGGCCGCAGGCTGTAAAAGCCCCGCTCACCTGCGAGAGAGTGATACTTCATGTCTTCGCAGTCAGCACTGCAGAGAAATATGGGGATTTGTGGGAGGTCCCTAGGTATATGAAGGGCCGGGAGGAGCCTGTTTTTGCATGTCTGCAGTGAACAGCGTCCTCTGACGGAGGATTACCCACGTGTAAGTATTATATATGGAGCAGGACGTACTGTATGCTTAGAATAGGGACGACGTTGCTTCTTTCGCTGAGGTAACCTACCTCCTTTTGCGACTGAGTCCAATTTTTCTCCAAAGACCCGCAAGCCCAGAAAGGGAAGGGCCGAAAGCGACTTTTTGGACACAAAATCAGCCGCCCACTGGCGCAACCAAACCGATCGCCGAATGGCCACCAGCAAGGCCGAAGTTCTACTACACATCACCATGGTATCCAGGGCGGCTAGCACAAATGACAAAAACAATTCGCACCGCTTAAGGGCGGTGAACTCATCACTAGTCGGGTCAAGCCTGGAGGTAGACAATAGGTCCCTGACAACTGACCTAGAAGCCACTATTAAAAGTGCTGAAGCACAGACAGGCCCGCAAGGCCGACCCGACACTGGCAAAACCATGACAAGCCATCTGGTCAATGCGTTTGTCCTCACCGTCCTTGAGAGTAGAACAGACAGGAGAATGCAAGACAGAGGTGCTAGACAACCCCAAAACAGGGGCGTCCACCTCGGGAGGGGACGACCAGCGCTTCACAGCATCCACCAGAAAGGGATATTTCTTATCCCAGCCCGGAGGGACACCCGGAAGCCGAGTAGGCCTCTCCCATTCCTTAAGAATAATGCCGTCAAAATGCCTTTGATTAGGGAATTCTAAGCGCAGCTTAGCCTCTTCAAAGAACTCCCCCTTCTGCGGAAGGGTCGCTTCAGGAGCAGAGATTGCTAAAACCTCAAACATATTAGCCAGGACCTTAGGGGTATCCAAAGAATCCCCCTGACCCCGCTTGGCATCAGCGCCCACAAACTGCTGATCGTCAGAACCATCTGACTCCTCAAAAAGCCCCCTTCCTCTAGCGGGGGGTAATCAGACCAGTCCAGTGAATCAAACTCCTCAAGGTCAGAAGCCTGCGTGGCTGGGGACAAGTGCTTTCTCTTAGCCTTCCTGGCCACAGCACTAGAAAACAATTTAAAAAAATTGGACAATCTGGCACACACCTCAGATTGCGACTCCCCACTCGTGACAACATCACCCGGGGTACGGATTAGGCGGGGAGGGGTAGGAGAAGGGACCGGCGGCGCAGAACCTGACGCATGGGATCCGGACTGCCGCTGTAAGGAACTTACCTCTGCCAGGGGGGGCGGCGGCGAGCGTCCGCAGGGCAACGCAGCACTCCTGCTGCTGGGAGCGCGGCGCGTCACTCTGGCAGCCTTCCTCGCCCCTCTCTAGCTGTGCAGGCACACGTCCCGCAGTCTGTAGATTTTGCCACTAGGAGGCGCTGTGCTGCGAGTGGCAGGCAGCACAGAGTGCTCCACACCTGATGGGAATCAGGGGCTGATCAGCCTTGCAGCCAAGACTGACCAGCCCCTGGATAGTGCCTCCAATCACTCACAGTGTTGTAAATTGCACCAATCAGCACATACACTCCCCTCCAGGGTGGCCATTGGTCGATTCCCCAATAAATATGGAGTCAGCCCAGCACTCAGTGCCCATGATAGTCGCTTGTGATTAGGGTGTGATTCTGTTAGTTGTTATCCGATTCCGACCCGGCTTGATCGACCATTCCTGTCTGCTGCCTGTACCGACCTCTGCTTTGTCTGACCACGAACCTGCCTGCCCCTCTGGATACCCCGCGATCTCTGACCTCCCGGCTTGACCCTTCGGCTACCCCTGACTACGCACCTGTCTCATCCCTGTACTCTGACGCACCCTCCGGATTGACTACCTGTGAACGACCTCGGCTTGGGATACCCTCGTGATTCATCGGCCTTCACCGTAAGCAGCCATCCTTTGCGCCTATTAAGACCTGGGGGCAACCGTGTCCGGTGAGGCGTACCTAGCGTCCCGGCAAACGGGGGCTTGACTATAGGCAGAAGCGGCGGTGGAGATTGGGGGTTGCCTGCTTACAGAAGGCTGGTGTCCCGCTGGGCATCACAGCCGCGTAATAGTCTGCTATGCACATGGTATGCAAAGGAATACATTATCCCCAGTAAGGGATGCCCCACACCCCAAACACTGCCGGGGTTGCCCCGAGGGGAGCCCGAGCCCGGTATCCTGGGAAGCCTCCATATGGTGATTTTATTGGTATTCGCAATACCCAAGGGAATTACGCAATATAAGCGACCCGGGATGCCCCTTCTGTGTCCCGAGTGGGAGGATTTATGGGGAGTACTAGAATTAACCCAGTGACCCTAGGACCGGGAGGACCCCTTTAGGATCCAACAAGGGTCCACCTGGAAGACAGAATATAGGGCTAATCAGCACCTCAATCATGCCCAAGCACACAAGGCAGACATACTGTAGCAATGACGAAAGGAATCTACATAAATAAATATATAATATATAAAATAGATTGATATATATATATATATATATATATATATCAATCAAATATATGCATATGCTTGTCAAGAAGTAATGAGGCTCCAAGGGCCACTCACGGAGGAAGATGGCGCCCTTCCAGCCAGGGGCGGGAGACACTAGAAGCAGAGGGAGAAGGGCGGTTCGCGCATCGCGCCAGGCCCCGCCCCTCCCCTCTGACAGGCCGCACCCCGACCCCCTACCAACCGCACCTGAGGGGAAGAAGCTCCCCCACCGAAACTGTCACAAAGGCAGGCGCCACGGCACAGCCGGCTGAGAACTCCATGGAGTGCACCCACGTGAACACGCACACCACAAGCACTGCCTAATAAAAACCACACTACACTAAGGGAGAAAGGCCCCCCCACCCTCTAAGGAGCAAGGGCAATCCGGGAGAGGGGGAATCTACACTGGAAGGTGGAAGGGCAAGGTACGGGGCATCCCTAACCGGGATCACCAACCCGGCAAACCACCTACCCCTTAGTATGGGGTCTCATGGTGGAGCGTAGCTCCTAAGCACCATTAGGTGCTGTCTACCCTTGCCTGGACCAGCAGCCTAGGCTGGGAGGCAAGGTGTATGCTAAGAAGGGGGTCCAGGCAGAAATAGACTAACAAGCGGGCCGGGGGTTAACCCGGCTACCTGCAAGGTGGAGACATCCATCTTCTGACTTGCTCGCCGTCTGCAGAGATGAAAGACTGGGGAATGAGTGGGAGGTCCCAGGTATTTATGGACCGGGAGGGGCTCCCTTTTTTTCATGACATCTCTGCAAGATCGCCCTCTACAGGTCGGTATAACCCAAGTGTAATGACTATCTGAAGCGGGGTGTGAGACATACTTAGAATATCTGGCTTAAAACGAACCACCACCTTTTCCTGGTGTCTCTCAAAGTAAGGAGGTTTGACGGAAAGCGCTGCCAACTCAGAAACACGCCTAACAGGAGTGACAGCCACCAAAAAGGCTACCTTAAATGTCAAAATGGACAAAGGGGCCACACACAAGGGATCAAAGGGAGACCCCTGCAAGGCAGATAAGACCAAGTTTAAATCCCAGACTGGTAACATAGGCTTACGTGGAGGATGCACGTGAGTAACCCCCTGAAAAAAGGTCTTAACCAGACGATGATTGGCAAAGGATCTTTGGAAGAAAATGGCCAAAGCTGAAAAATGACCTTTGAGGGTACCAAGTTGAAGACCCAAATCCAAACCACGTTGCAGGAATTCCAGATTCCTGGGGATAGAAAACACCCTACAGGGAAGCGACTTAGACTCACACCAGTCAATGTAAGCATGCCATACCCTATAGTAGATAGATGACGAGGACTTCTTCCTAGCTCGAATCATGGTATTAACCACAGAGGCAGGCAGCCCCTTTTCCATCAAGATGGAGGTTTCAGCAGCCAGGCCGTTAAAGCCAGCATTTGCAAATTGGGATGGCGTAGCTGCCCCTGAGTGAGCAGATATGGAAACTTGGGCAGGGCATACTGATCTACTGCCAACTGCACGATGTCTGCGAACCACACTCTTCTTGGTCAACAGGGGGCCACCAGAATGGTTGGCAGCCCTTCCTGGGCTACCTTGCGCAGCACCCTGCTCAGCAGAGGAAACGGAGGGAACACAGAGGAGCTGAAAGCTCTTCCAAGACAATGCAAGTGCATCCATGGCTAAGGCCAGAGCTTAATTACCAGTGGACCTAGTTAACTTACTCCCAGGTCCTGGGACAGAGACAAAATCTGGAAGCTTGTAATTGTGGCGGGACGCAAACAGATCCGCATCCGGCTGACCCCAGTGGTGGCACAGAGAGCGAAACACCCTGCTGCTGAGTGACCATTCTCCCAGACGAGAAGTCCCCCTGCTCAGGGAGTCCGCTTCCAGATTTTCCACTCCCAGGATGTACACTGCCGAGATGAAGGGAACATTCTCCTCCGCCCAGGACAGAATCAGAGACACTTCCTTGAGGGCCCTCCTGCTCCAGGTCCCTCCCTGATGATTGATGTAGGCAACCGCTGTCTGGTTGTCCGAGCGGATCTGAACAGCCCAACCCCAAAAGGTGCGGAGTCAATTGTGTGAGAACCAACCTCACTGCCCTCAGTTCCAGAATGTTGATAGGGGTATGGGCCTCCTGGGGGCCCCACCGACCCTGGAATTTCAAGGACTTCCAGAAGCCCCCCCAACCTGTCAGACTGGCATCTGTGGTGACTGTCTCCCAGCACGGAGCCAGAAAGGATCTGCCCACCAACAGGTTTCTTGAGTCCAGCCACCACGAGAGAGACCGCCTGACCAGAGGGGACAGAACAAACACCTGATCCAGGGACACAGGGTCTCGATCCCAAACTGACAAGAGGTGAAGTTGAAGAGGCCACATGTGAAACTGAGCGTATGGAACAGCCTCGAAGCAAGACACCATCAGGCCCACCAGCTGCATCCCCTGCCGGATGGAGGGATGAGGGCAAGACAGAAGAAGCCTGGCTTGGGCCTGAAGACTCTCCACCTTCTGCTGAGGTAGAAAAATCTTGACCTGAGATGTATCCAGAGTCATGCCCAGAAAGGACCTCACCATTGACGGTGACAGGGAAGACTTGGGGTGGTTGATCACCCAGCCGAAGGAATCCAGTGTGGACACCACCATCTGGGTATCCAGCTCGGCCTGCTGGAAGGACTGAGACGTGATGAGAATGTCGTCCAAGTAAGGAAGGATGCGAATGCCCTGAGATCTCAGCAGAGCCAGTACGCCCGCCAGAACCTTGGTGAATACCCTGGGAGCCGAGGTGATAACGAAAGGCAAGGCCACAAATTGGTAGTGCTGATCCTCCAGAGTGAACCTGAGGAATCTGATGACCTGGAAAGATTGGTACATAAAGGTAAGCGTTCTTTATGTCTACAGAGGTCATGAAGTCGCCCGGGCACAGAGAATTGACTGCAGAGCGCAGGGTTTCCATGCGAAAATGCTTGAATCTGACAAACTTGTTGAGACGCTTTAAATCCAGGATGTGTCCGAGGGACCCGTCCTTTTTGGGGACAGTGAAAAGATTGGAATAGAAGCCTCTGCCCCTTTCCCTGAAAGGTACCGGGCAGATGACCCCCAACTCCAAAAGGTTTTGGACAGCAAGGCACAGCCCCTGAGCTGACAGGGGGTTTTGAGCCATCCGGGATTTGACGAATCTTGGGGGTGGCCAGGCTGCAAACTATCTTGTAACCGTAGGACACTACCTCCAGAACCCACCAGTGTGAGACGTGAAGCCTCCAGACGTGAGCAAAGAGCCGAAGCAGTCCCCCCAGCCGGATGGGTGAGGGCGCCCCTTCATGCCTGAGGGTGCTTGGGGGAGGACTTTGGCTTAGGCCCAGGAGGAGCCGGGGCGGCCCCGTCCCCTGCCCCAATGGTCTCCGCGAGCCCCAGCAAAGGAGACTCCCCGACCAGTTCGGGAACCACGGAAGGAAGGGAGAAAGGCACCCGTCCCGCGAAAGGACCGGGACGGCCTCCTACGTTGAGGTAACCTACCGCCCCTGGCAAACAAGTCCAAGCGTTCCCCAAAGAGGCGCAGCCCCTTAAAGGGAAAACCAGCGAGAGCCTTCCTAGCAGCATTATCAGCTGCCCACTGACACAGCCAAACAGAGCGGCGTATAGCTACCAAAAGGGCAGATGTCCTACCACACATTCTAATGGTATCATCCATGGCAGCAAATGCAACAAATTCATAGCAAAGCAGGAGAGATCTATACTCTTCTCCTCCTGCGTCATCAGAGGCCTCTTCTAAGAGACTCTTAAGCAGCCTTTTAATAGCAATAGCTGTAATGGCAGAGGCACAAACCGGGTGCAGCACGGTCCCCACACAGGCAAAAGCATGACAAGCCAGCTGGTCCATGCGCCGATCCTCACCATCCCTCAGGGTAGTAGTGTCAGGAGAATGCATGACAGATGTATTTGACAGCCCCAGAACGGGCACGTCCACCTCAGGAGGACATGACCAACGCTTAATCACCTCAGCAGGAAAGGGATACCTCTTGTCTCAACTCTTGGGCACCCCAGGGAGCTTGCTAGGCCGTTCTCATTCTTTGAGCACCAGATTATTAAAGTGAGTCTGCTCCGTAAACTCCAAGCGTGGTTTAACCGTATTAAAAAGCTTGCCCTGCTGCTGTGGAGCCACTACGGGGGGGGGGGGGGGGGGGGAAATATAAAAAATACAAAGCACTTCAAAAATGTGAGACAAAAGCCTGTCAGTGTCAAAAGCCTGTCAGTGTCATCTGAGGACCATGGGTCTTCTCCAAAGGGAGACCAGGTACCGCCATAAATCTTAGGCTGTTCCTCAGATGATTCTGAATCAGAAAATAATTCAGCCTCAACAGGGAAGAGGGAAACAGCGGGAGAAGCCTTACGCGGGGCAGACCCAGCAATATGTTTCTCAATGCTGGCCACCTGTGTAGCCAAATCAGGTTGAGACTCCCCGCTAGTATGCCCCTCACTGGGGGTCAGATGTAAGCGTGGGGGGGTAGGAGAAGCCAGAGGGGGCGCAGCACCAGGCCCAGTAACCGACAACCCAGACTGCAGCGCGGGCACCTGCAGGGTACACACACCCTGACATCATCACTTATAGGGGATACTCCACACGCAACACATAGCCGGGCTTGTCCCGAAGGAACCCCAAGCACATAATCCCCAGAAGCCTCCATATGGTGATTTGAGCGGCACAACAGGCCAGTAAGGGTTAACGCTAAAAAGCTACCCAGGATGCCCCAAGGACCCGCTAGGGAAGTGGGAGACGGCGAGGGGAGAGGGCCGGGAGAAACTACAGATGTTGAAATTTTAACCCACCTGAAAGACATAAAAAATATTCCCATAAGAATATACACTAAGGAAAAAAAACCCCAGGAGAACCACCCAGGGGTACTCACGGACCGCAGGGAGCCAGCAGCGCATGCAGCACAAGGAGAGGATAAAATGGCGCCTGCAGAGACCTCAAGGGGCGGGCCATGGAGACGTGATGCGAAAACGTCAGAGCGCGAATCGCGGCCCATGTGATGCGGCCAGCCAATAGCGGCGCCACAGCCTCAGAAGCAATGTTGCCGCCGCCCGCAGAACAAGCGCGTGGCGGTAGCGTACACAGTGAAAAACACACTAACAATCGTGCAGACCACCAGTCCCCCCGAGAGGCAAGGAATGTAAGGGATTATCAGCCCAGAGAAAAAAGGGGGGGGGAGGGTAGGGTGGGAAGGGGCACCTAGGGGGGTAAGGGTTAAACAGCACAAGAGCCTGGAAAACCCATAGTGCAGGGGGGGGGGGGGGGGGCATCCAAAAGGGACTGCGGTAGGAGTGCTCCTCAGCACCTACCCTGGTGCTTACTGACCTACCTTCACCCAAACCTTGTCAGCCGAGCCGTGGGAGGCATTGGTATGGTTCGGAACGGGTGGGAATAGTCCTGCAGGGCCGCAGGCAGATAAGCCCCCCTCAAGTGCGCAACATAAGGAGCAATCTTCTATCTTCGCAGCCCAGACTGCAGATAAGAACTGGGGAGTTTGTGGGAGGTCCCTGACTTATATGGGGCTGGGAGGAGCCACAAGTTGTTTTCTGCAGTCCAGCGCCATCTTGTGGATGTATTACCCATGTGTAAGGAATATTCTGGAACAGGACGTGCTGTATACTTGGAATATAACGTTTAGTAAATTGCTCCCCTAAACTCTCTTTTTGATGATCAGTGGTAGCTGTTTGAGAGGACTTAACCCCATGAAGATGCTGTGGAATAACATGTAGATGTGACACTCTTTTACTACATGGGAACAACCGCCCTACTACATATTGGCAGTCCTGCTTACAAATGAGCATGAGGGTGAAGCTGTGCCAGCATCAATTCAAATTCCACATCACCGGCATATCATATTAAAATAGTGTTGTACGCCATGACGTGTTTTGGGCAAAGTTGGCAGTCTTTTCTTCTCCGCTGCACAATCCCAAAAACGATCTTCCAATGCCTGTGCTAGGCCACTGGATGAGTAATGTGGTCTGGACAACCTGTGTTCCATCTGAATGCAAGAAAACATGCTTTCCTAAGCATGAACAATGCTTGGAAGAAAAGACAATTCTAAACGATTAAACCAGTCAGCCTCAGCATGATGTCAAGTATCATTCCCATGACGGCATAGATTTAAAAAATTAAGAACACAAACTTGAATACCAATAATAATTAAACAAAATCGAATCTGTATAAATCGAAGAATCACACCGAAAAGCATAACTACAAAAAAAATGAGTAGGTTCAAATGTATTCATTTTAAAAGTTGTTAAAGTGGACCAACACCGAGAGGTGATCGGCCCGGAAATCTATAAGATTCCCAGGCCGATCACCTCCCACCCCGCGGGACATCCGAGATCGGGATGTCCCGCGGGGTGAAACCCCCCAAAAAACCCCCAAGCACCTTACCCGATCTTCGGCGGCGGCCGCCGCCGCCTCCCTCGCGCCCCTGTAGGCGTGCTCGCGCCCGCGCCGGCCTTCTGCGAATGGCCGGCGGGGGCGCGCGCGCCGAAAGTGACGCGAGGGAGGCGGCGGCAGCCGCTTGGACGTTCCTGATCCCCGCCTGGACGTTGGCGGGGATTGGACCGTCCAGTCACGTGGGAGCGGGGACAGGTAAGATTTTGGGGCTTTCTGGGGGGTTTCACACAGCGGGGCACCCCCGATCGGGGTGCCCCGCCGAAGTGGACCAAAACCCAGGATAGTCAAAATCCTGGGTGTTGGTCCACTTTAAGCAATTTTTCTTTATACTAAATCAAGTGTGTACCAAAAGAAGGCTAAAATGTAACAAAGGTTAGGGTCTTGACTTTCCCAGGTTTTGTTCAATACCCCATTGTGTGAAACCCCCCAAATCGCCCATACAACCTCACCTTTTTCTGTTACGTGCATACGTATGTTCAGTTAACTGCTTTGTTAATGGAATTGGGAGCAAAAACGGACGCAACTCAGCCTTGTGCGAGCTCCCGCCCCCCAGCCTATCTGAATGCATTCACAGATACATGTGCACAGCCCAAAGATGCAGGGGATCCATCTGTCTGATGTTTAGATCTGTGAGGGAGCCAGGAAGCAGGCGAGTTTTGCAACATCTCAGACGGTTTCACACAGCAGAGCAACTCGATCTAGGATGCCCCAGAGGTAAGGCCAGTGCACAATTAGATCTTTTAGACTCCGGGGCCGGCCACATTGCGTTTTGTTTCACTTTAAGGTCCCATTTACACTTCTCAATCTACCAGTTTAGAAGTGTGTACCAAGAGAAGATTAAGTAAACAAAGCTGTTTCGTGAATGGATTTTATCTACACTGGCAAAAATCTTTGCATGCTATTGCCAAGTAGGATACATCTCACCACTACATTCCCAGAAAGGAGTAGGGCAGAGAATATTACTTGTACAAGCACACAGATCAATTTGAAACATTTTTCCTATATTCCATATTTACTGTTTAAAATGCTAGTACAGCCAGTGAGCAACACTATTAATCAAGTATCCGAGTCTAGGAATTAAATTCAGTTTTATTATTTTTGGACGTGTTTGTTTTGCAGTTTACATTTCATAAGAAAGATGAAAACTTCCTCCGTAATAGCTTGTGTGGGCTTAGCAGAATAATTTTACTTCATCTTAAACTATTTACAGTATTTACTTTCTTAAAGCAGAAGGACATATGTATGTCTTATTTGAAACACAATATTTATAACCTTGTTATCCCGGTTGGACTTTTACTACTTCTTTCAACCGAAGAACCATTTCATTTTTTCACTGTTCCACATGGCTTCATTCAGCAACAGATTCCTTTGTGACAGTGATACTAATTTTACTGAATTCCATCCTGTCAGTTTTTTTTCCTGCTGACTGCAGCCCATTTATCAAATTTACCCTTCTTGACTAGAACTTGTCACTGTGTTGTTGGTAGAGAAGTGAATGATTGGGTGCTAACACCTTACCCTAACATTAACACCTTTCACCAATATACCGTATTTTTCGCCCTATAAGACGCACCTGCCCATAAGACGCACCTAGGATTTGGGGGAAAAAAATAAGAAAAAAAAATTTTAAACCAAAAACGCACCATTACAGACAGTGTGGCATTCCCCTATCCAATTCCCATAGGCAGTGTGGGATGCCCCCATTCCATAGACAGTGTAGCATGCCCCCATCCCATTCCCTGTATATCCAGTGTGGAATCCCCCCCTCCCATTCCCCATATACACATTGGCTGTGTGGCATCCCCCTCTCCCCCCATTAGTATAGGCTGTGTGGCATCCCTCTCCCCCCATTACCATAGGCTGTGTGGCTTTCCCCCTCCCCCCATTAGTATAGGCTGTGTGGCATCCCTCTCTCCCCATTCCCATAGGCAGTGTGGCATCCCCATCCCCCCATTCCCATAGGCTGTGTGGCATACCCCTCCCCCCATTCCCAAAGGCTGTGTGGCATCCCCCCCCCCCATTCCCATAGGCAGTGTGGCATACCCATCCCCCCATTCCCATAGGCAGTGTGGCATACCCATCCCCCCATTCCCATAGGCTGTGTGGCATACCCCTCCCCCCATTCCCAAAGGCTGTGTGGCATCCCCCTCCTCCCATTCCCATAGGCTGTGTGGTATCCCCATCCCCCCATTCCCAAAGGCTGTGTGGCATACCCCTCCCCCCATTCCCAAAGGCTGTGTGGCATCCCCATCCCCCCATTCCCATAGGCTGTGTGGCATCCCCCTCCCCCCATTCCCAAAGGCTGTGTGGCATACCCCTCCACCCATTCCCATAGGCTGTGTGACATCCCCATCCCCCCATTCCCATAGGCTGTGTGGCATACCCCTCCCCGCATTCCCATAGGCTGTGTGGTATCCCCATCCCCCCATTCCCATAGGCTGTGTGGCATACCCCTCCCCCCATTCCCAAAGGCTGTGTGGCATCCCCATCCCCCCATTCCCATAGGCTGTGTGGCATACCCCTCCACCCATTCCCATAGGCTGTGTGGCATACCCCTCCCCGCATTCCCATAGGCTGTGTGGCATCCCCATCCCCCCATTCCCATAGGCTGTGTAGCCCCTCTCCCCCCATTCCCACCCCCCTCCCCCCGTTAGTATAGGCAGGCGCCATAGTAAAAAAAAAAAAAAAAAAAACTTAAACTCACCTGTCCGCTGACACCGCTGCGCTGAGCGGCCGGCTCCGTGAATGGGGTGGGCGTGGCCTGCGCCGCAGCCCATTCACGAGCTGGCTCTGTCCTGGCCCCGCCGCTGCGATCGCTGTCTTTTCAGGCAGCGATGACAGCGGCGGGGCCAGAGACAGAGCCCCCGCCGCTCCTCCATCTGCTTCTCCACATGCGAGCACGAAGGTCCGGGCAGCGGGTGGGCGTGGCCTGCGCAGGCCACGCCCACCCACTGCCGGGACCTGTGTGCTCTGAGCCCGGCAGCAGATGGAGGAGCGGCAGGGGCTCTGTCTCTGGCCCCGCCGCTGTCATCGCTGCCTGAAAAGACAGCGATCGCAGCGGCGGGACCGGGACAGAGCCCCCGCCGCTCCTCTGGCCTCTCGTAGTGTGGCAGGCAACGCGGGAGCGCCGGGGACGGGTGAGTTTTTTTTTTTTTTTTTTACATTCGCCCGATAAGGCGCACTGACATTTTTCCCCCACTGTTGGGGAAAAATAAGTGCGTCTTATAGGGCGAAAAATACGGTACTTACCCTGAATAATTATTATACTGAATGGATGCACTGAGTAACTGTCACACTGCAGAAGATAGGACAAAGGGGACAATCTATATCAAACAAAAAAAAAACTTCTCTTGGCACACACAAACCTTTTGTAACAGTTCTTGAAGCCTACCCACTTCTTTACCAAGATTTAAAACACTTGTAACAAGGTCTTCACAGACAGGTAGGATGTTCTGAGAAGAATCCCACTCCAGCACTACCTAGTTAAGCAGAAAAAAACAAGCAGTACAGTTATAACTCAGCATTGCAAGACAAGGCTAATCATAAAAACGAAAAGTAGGTACAGCTTCTTTTGTCCATATTTTATAAAAAAAATAGAAGGAAACAAAAATACCATTTTGTGAGTACTCACCTGTAAAATGGTTATTACGAGTATGTCACACACCCCACTTCCAAAGATAGATGACACTTGGGAAACCGGCCTGTAGAGGACGATCTTGCAGAGAGGACATGGAAAAAGGAGCCCCTCCTGGTCCATAAGTACCGGGTTCCTCCCATTATTCCTCAGTCTTATTAAAAGGCAGTGAGAACCAGGAAGAGCCAATTATATTCAATAATAATCACCATATAAAGGATCCCTAGAACAAAAAGGGCGGGGGAAGTGGGGTGTGCGACATACTCGTAATAACCATTTTACAGGTGAGTACTCACAAAACGGTATTATTCCTAGTATGTCACACACCCCACTTCCAAAGATACATGACACTTGGGACATCCAATAGCAGTGTCTATAATGGGTGGGGATCCCCAAGGAATAATGCATAACTTAAATTACTGCTGCTTGCAGAATTTTGCAGCCAAAAGCAGCATCCGCTGAGGCCCGCACATCAACCTTGTAAAACACCGAAAAAAGTATGCACAGAAGACCAAGTTGCAGCCTTGCAAACTTGTTCAACAGAAGCCTGGTGCAGAAAAGCCCAAGAAGCTCCAATAGCACGAGTAGAATGAGCGGTGACACGAAAAGGGGGAACCTTCCCCTTAGCCATAAAGGCCCCAATGATGGCCTGACGTATCCACCTACTAAGGAAAGATTTGGCAGGAGCAAAACCCTTCTTGGGCCCAGAAGGCACAACAAAAAAGGCATCCGTCTTGCGGAAGGCCGAGATAGTAACTAAATACTTAACACAACGAACTACATCCAAAGAATGTAAGACCCTTTCCTTGTCGTTACCAGGTTTAGGACACAAGGAAGAAAGAACTATATCCTGATTTAGGTGGAAAGCAGGCACCACCTTAGGAAGGAAATCCGGTTTAAAACGGAAAACAACCTTATCTTGATGCCTCTCAAAATAAGGGGTTAGAATAGACAAAGCCGCCAGTTCAGAAACTCGGTGGACAGAAGTAATGGCAACCAAAAAGGCAACCTTCTGAGTAAGAATAGGAATATCCTGCAAAGGCTCAAAGGGAGCGGCCTGCATAGCTGAAAGCACCAGGCTAAGTTCCCAAACAGGAAGTATAGGCTTTCTGGGAGGCCGCACATGCACGACTCCTTGGAAAAAGGTTGTAACCAAAGGATGAAGAGCGAACGACCTTTGAAAGAAAATAGCCAAGGCAGAGACTTGCCCTTTCAAAGTACTAATCTGGAATCCCATATCCAGACCTCGTTGCAGATATTCCAGAATTCTAGGAATAGAAAATACTCTACAGGGCAAAGCCCTGGATTCATACCAATCAATATAGGACCTCAAAGTCCTGTAATAAATGACAGAGGAAGACTTCTTCCTAGCTCTAATAAGAGTCTGAATAACCGCATCAGAAAGACCTCCTTTCAAGATGGAGACTTCAGCAGCCATGCCGTCAAAGCCGGCGTTTGTAAATTGGGGTAACAAAGTTGTCCCTGAGTTATGAGATCTGGAAGAAGAGGCAGATGGAACCGATCCACTGCCAGCCTTGCGACGTCTTGGCCACCTTGGCGCCACCAGAATTGCTGGCGCCTCCTCCAGTGCTAACTTGCGCACCATCTTCGCTGATCATGGAGAATGGGAGAAACAGACATAGGAACCCCAGATCCTTCCAGGCCAGAGACATGGCATCCGCTGCCGCTGCCAGAGGATCCTGGCATAGAGACACAAAAGCTGGCAGCTTGTGATTGTGACAAGAAGCCAACAGACCCAACCGTGGAGTCCCCCAATTGTGACAGAGGAACTGAAAGACCCTTGGATTGAGAGACCACTCTCCCTGGCGAGAACATCCCCTGCTCAGGGAGTCCGCCTCCACATTCTCTATCCCTGGAATGTAAACTGCTGATATGCAGGGAACATTGATCTCTGCCCACTGAAGGATCAGAGACACTTCCCGGAGGAGACCCCAACTGCGAGTCCCTCCCTGGTGATTGATGTATGCAACAGCTGTCCGGTTGTCTGACCGAATCTGAACTGGCAGACCCTGTAAGAAATGGGTCAGTCGAAGTAGAGGAAGAACAAGACGTATGGCCCTAAGCTCTAATACATTGATTGGAGAATGAGCCTCCTGAGGCCCCCACAATCCTTGGAACTGATGCTTCTTCCAGAAGCCCCCCACAGCCTACCAACGCGGAGTCAGAAATGACTTGCCCTTCTGGAGGTTGTGCGATATTAACCACCACTGAAGGGACTGCAAAACATGGGGAGACAATAGACAAGTCTGATTTAATGATAGTGGGCACCTGTCCCACTTTGCCAAGAGTCCCAGGAAGGGAATTTCCCTGGACGGACAGAGAGGATTTGGGGTAACTTATTACCCATCCGAACCTCTCTAGCGTAGAGAGACCGCAACCATACTGACCGCCGAATGGCGATTAACAAGGCAGAGGTTCTGCTGCACATGAGCAGAGTATCATCTAAAGCAGAAAGTACAAAAGATGCAAACATCTCACAACGCTTAAGAGCGGCGTACTCATCAGAGGCCGGATCAAGCCCTGAGTTATTCATTAGGTCTCTCACAACAGACCGAATAGCCACCGACATAAGAGCCGAAGCGCCAACAGGCCGCAAGGCCGAGCCTACACTGGAAAAAGCGTGGCATGCCATTTGATCAATACGTTTGTCCTCTCCATCCTTGAGTGTAGTGGAGTCAGGAAGTACAGGGGCATCCACCTCAGGAGGTGATGACCAACGTTTAACCGTATCCGCTGGAAAGGGTTTTTTTTTTTTGTCCTAGCCCAAGGGAATGCCATGAAGCCGCGCAGGCTTCTCCCATTCTTTAAAAATATCATCAAAATGCTTTTGATTTGGAAATTCCAAACAAGGTTTAGAGGCTCCAAAGAATTCCCCTCTCTTGAAAGGGACTACTTCAGGAGGAGTAATAACAAAAACCTCAAATAACTGGGCAAGAGCTTTTGGGGTAACCACAACACTCTCTTCACCCTGCTCACTTTCAGTACTAACAAATTGCTGTTCGTCAGAAACATCTGAATCCTCATATAATTCCCCTTCTTCTAACTGAGAAGGGTCAGACCAATCAAGCAATTCGCAATTGTCCAACTCACTTGCCAAGACGGCATGAGTCAAATGCTTTCTTTTAGCTGAGGCCTTCTTAGCCACAGAGGTAGACATAAATCCTTCAAGATGAGCCAATCTGGCACATAAATCAGAATGCGACTCACCACCCATGACAATATCACTGGGGGTACGGACAAGACACGGCGGAGTAGAAGAGGCAGTAGCCGCAGACCCTGAAGCCTGGGCCCCAGTTTGCTGCATAATGGTTAATTGTGCACAAGGGACGCAAGAACTGCGTTATCCCAAACAAGGGATGGCCCACATCCAAAATATTGCAGAGTCTGTGCCAAGGGAATTGCAAGCCCATTAACCTGAAATGCCTCCATATGATGCTTTAGTATTATACTTATAATTTATTATAGTCGCCAAGTATATCTGGGTTTTACGCAACTGCTACCCGGGATGCCCCTTCAAGTCCTAAGTGGGAGTTCCCCCCCCCCCCCCCATTTTTTTTTTTTTTTTTTTTTAGCCGAGGCCTTTCTGGCCACAGAGCTAGAAATAACTTTCTGAATATTAGCCATCTGGCACACATATCAGATTGCGACTCCCCAACTGTGACATCATCTGGGGTACGGATAAGGTGGGGTGGGGTAGGAGAAAAGGCCAGGGCCACAGACCCAGAGGCCTGGGCCCCCCAACTGCTGCGTTATGGCCTGCTGAGCACAAGGTATGCAAACAAGTACATTATCCCCCACAATCCACACACTGCCGGGACTGCCCCGAGGGGAGCCTAAGCCCGGTATCGGGATGCCCCTTCAAGTCCCAAGTGGGAGTATTTTTTTTTCTTTTTTTAATCCTTTATGACTATTTAAGGGCAGACTAGATGGAGCATAAGGTCTCCTTCTGTTGTCAACCTTCTATGTTTCTATGCTGTTGGTCTTTAACACATAGAGCCATGAATCCAGGTCCACCTTAAAGTGGAACACAAAACCTGAACATAAGGGCAGGAGGACATAAGCAAAACATACACATCACTCAAAACCAATACATATATCTGCGCATCTATAAGACAGATTTTCTTCAGTAGTCAAAACCCAGCATATCCAGAGTCAAGGCTCCAAAGAAGGCTGGACAACAGGCCAGCTGCTCCAGCCACAAGTAATGGCTTTAGCAGCAGTTAGGCTTGCACACCTCAGCACAGGGGAGTGTTGACAAAGAAACTCCAGCCTGTGCAATCAAAGTGTTGTCTCTCTAGACAGAGCTGGAGCTAGCTACAAGCTGAGCTTCCTGCGATACTTGTGCTGTTGGAACAGTGCTAAAACACACACAGACACACACTTTTCCCATGTGATTTTTTAGCTTTATTATGGGAGAAAGGCCACCTCCCCCCACCCCTCGGGGCACGGAGAGACACTGCAGGGGGGGGGGGGGAACCCACACCAACAGGTGAAAGGGCAAGAGGGACAAGGCATCCCAAGCCGGGGATCACCAACCCGGACACCGCCTACCCCTTAGTATGGGGTCTCACGGGGGGGGGGGGGGGGGGGGGAGCAAGCTCCCCTATGCACCCAGAGGTGCTGCTACCATTGCCTGAGCCTGCAGCCTAAGCTGGGCGGCATATTGTTATAGCTTAATTTTTAAAAGAAAAAGAATTCTGGGCAGAAATAGACATAAAAAAATGCCGGGAGTTACCCCGGCTACCTGCAAGGAGGAGAGAGTCATCTTCTGACTTGCTTCGCCGACTGCAGAGACAAAAGACTGAGGAATAGTGGAAGGAACCCGGTACTTATGGACCAGGAGGGGCTCCTTTTTCCATGTCATCTCTGCAAGATCGCCCTCTACAGGCCGGTTTCCCAAGTGTCATGTATCTTTGGAAGTGGGGTGTGTGACATACTAGGAATAACCCCTCAAAAGGGCTGCAACAAATTAAAGGGAAAGTTCACTTTCAATGGCATTTTTGAAAGTATACATTTGTGTGCCAATCGAGGTCCTCAGTTTCTGAGCAAATCTAGAATTTTTTTTATATTAGAAAAAATACAATTCTGTGAGTACTCACCTGTAGAATTGATTTTGTAGTATACAGCGCGTCCTGTTCCAATAATTCCTTACACTTGGGTTATTCCGCCACAATGTTGCGCAGTGGACTGCAGAAAGACTTGTGGCCACTCCCGGCCCCATAAATAGCCAGGAACATCCCACCAATTTCCAGTGTTGACAAGCAATAATACAAGAAGCCGGGAGAATCAAAAAATGAACTTTTGAACAATCACCATACAGAGGTAACCAAGAAAAATTATAACAAGGGAGGGATGGAACCGGATGTGCTGTATACTACAAAATCAATTCTACAGGCGAGTACTCACAGAGTTGTATTTTTCCAAGTATACAGCACGTCCTGCTCCAATAATTCCTTACACTTGGGACATCCAAAAGCAGTGTCCGTAAGGTAGGGTGGGATCCCCAAAAGGCAACGGCGGCCAGTTTAAACCACTGACGCCTGAAGAACTTTGCGGCCAAAAGCAGCATCAGCTGAGGCCCTAACATCAACCTTGTAAAAGTATGAACAGAAAACCAAGTATCGGCCTTACAAACTTGTTCAACAGGAGCCTGGTGCTGAAAGGCCCAGGAGGCCCCAATAGCACGAGTGCAATGAGCAGTAAGGTGGAAGGGAGGTTCCTTCCCCTTAGCAGAGTAGGCTTGCACCACCGCCTGAAGGACCCACTTGCTAATAGTGGATTTAGCCGGAGGCAAACCTTTCCTAGGTCCAGAAGGGAGAACAAAAAGAGCATCAGTCTTCCTGAATGACTCCGTAGCTACCAAATAAAACTTCAGAACCCTGACCACATCCAGGGAATGCAAAGTCTGCTCCTTGGAATCAGCAGGATTAGGGCACAATGAAGGCAAAACAATGTCTTGATTGAGATGAAATGCAGACACAACCTTAGGCAAGAAATCTGGCTTATAGCGAAACACCTTGTCCTGGTGTCGCTCAAAGTAAGGAGGTTTAATGGAAAGCGCCGCCAACTCAGAAACACGCCTAACAGAAGTGATATCCACCAAAAAGGCTACCTTAAGAGTCAAAATAGGCAAAGCAGCCTCACGTAGAGGCTCAAAAGGAGGACCCTGCAAGGCTGATAAAACCAAATTCAAATCCCAGACTGGTAACATAGGCTTATGTGGCGGGCGCACGTGAGTAACCCCCTGGAAAAAAGTCTTAACCAAACGGGAGTTGACAAAAGATCTTTGGTAGAAAATAGCCAAGGCTGAAACATGTCCCTTGAGAGTACTAAGTTGAAGGCCCAAATCCAAACCATGCTGCAAGAATTCCAGGATCCTGGGAATAGAAAACACCCGACAGGGAAGAGACGTAGACACCAGGCAATGTAAGCATGCCATACCCTATAGTAGATAAAGGACGAGGACTTCTTCCTAGCCTGAATCATGGTAGTAACAACAGAGGCAGGCAGCCCCTTTTCCATCAAGATGGAGGTTTCAGCAGCCAGACCGTTAAAGCCAGCGTTTGCAAATTGGGATGGCATAGCTGCCCCTGAGTGAGCAGGTCTGGAACCTTGGGCAGGACGTATTGATCTACTGCCAACTGCACGATGTCTGCGAACCACACCCTTCTTGGCCAACAGGGGGCCACCAGGATGGTTGGCACCCCTTCCTGGGCTATCTTGCGCAGCACCCGGCCCAGCAGAGGAAACAGAGGGAACACAGAGGAGCCGAAAGCTCTTCCAAGACATCGCTAGTGCATCTATGGCTAAGGCCAGAGGGTCCTGGGACAGAGACAAAAACTGGAAGCTCGTGATTGTGACGGGACGCAAACAGATCCCCATCCAGCTGACCCCAGCGGTGGCACAAGGAGCAAAACACACTGCTGCTGAGGGACCATTCTCCCAGACGAGAAGTCCCCCTGCTCAGGGAGTCTGCCTCCAGATTCTCCACTCCCGGGATGTACACTGCCGAGATGCAGGGAACATTCTCCTCCGCCCATGACAGTATCAGACACACTTCCTTGAGGGCCCTCTTGCTCCGGGTCCCTCCTTGATGATTGATGTAGGCAACCGCCGTCTGGTTGTCCGAGTGGATCTGAACAGCCTGACCCAAAGGTGTGGGGTCAATTGGGCGCGAACCAACCTTACCGCCCTCAGTTCCAGAATATTGATAGGAGTATGGGCCTCTTGGGGGCCCCACTGACCGTGGAATTTCAAGGACTTCCAGAAGCCCCCCCAACTTGTCAGACTGGCATCTGTGGTGACAGTGTCCCAGCAAGGGGACATAAAGGTTCTGCCCACCAAGAGGTTCCTCGAGTCCAGCCACCACGAGGGGGACCGTCTGGCCAGGGGGGAGCAGAGCAAACACCTGATCCAGGGACACAGGGTCCTGATCCCACACTGATACGAGGTGTAGCTGCAGAGGTCTCATGTGAAACTGAGCATAGGGTACCACCTCGAAGCAAGACACCATCAGGCCCACCAGTTGCATCCCCTGCTGGATGGAGGGATGAGGACAAGAAAGAAGAAACTTGGCCTGAGTCTGAAGACTCTCCACTTTCTGTTGAGGGAGAAAAACCTTGACATGAGATGTATCCAGAGTCATGCCCAGAAAGGACCTCACCAGTGACGGGGACAGAAAAGACTTGGGATGGTTGATCACCCAGCCGGACTCAGACGAGATCAGAATGTCGTCCAAATAAGGAAGGATGCAAATGCCCTGAGATCTCAGTCATCATGCCCGCCAGCACCTTGGTGAATACCCTGGGAGCCGAGGTGATACCAAAAGGCAAGGCCACAAATTGGTAGTGCTGATCCTCCAGAGCGGACCTGAGAAATTTCTGATGACCTGGGAAGATTGGCACATGAAGGTAAGCGTCCTTGATGTCTACGGATGTCATGAAGTTGCCCGGGTGCAGAGTATTGACTGCTGAGCGTAGGGTCTCCATGCGAAAATGCTTGAATCTGACAATCTGACAACTTGTTGAGGTGCTTTAAATCCAGGATGGGCCTGAGGGACCCATCCTTTTTGGGAACCGTGAATAGATTGGAGTAGAAGCCTCTGCCCCTTTCCCTGAGAGGCACTGGGCAGATGATCCCCAACTCCAGAAGGTTTCGGAACGAAAGCCGCAAGCCCTGAGCTGACAGGGGATTTTGAGCCATCCGGGATCTGCTAAATCTTGGGGGCGGCCAGGCTGCAAACTATCTTGTATTCAGAGGACACCACCTCCTGAATCCATCTGCCACACGTAGCCTCCAGACGTGAGCAAAGAGCCGAAGCTGTCCCCCCACCCGGATGGGTGAGGGCGCCTCCTCATGCCAGAGGGGGCTTGGGGGAGGATTTAGGTTTGGGACCCCATGAGAGCCCAGGATGGCCTCATCCTCTACCTCTGCCCCCAAGAGTCTCCGCTTGCCCCAGCAAAGGAAACTCCTCGACCAGCCCTGGAAGCACGGGAGGAGAGAGAAGCACTGGTCCCCCGAAAGGGCCGTGACGGTCTCCTACACTGAGGCAGCCTACCGCCCCTGGCAAACAGGTCCAATCGTTCAGCAAAGAGCCGCAGCCCCTTAAAAGGAAAACCAATGAGGGCCTAATTCTAAGTATACAGTACGCCCTGCTCCAGATTAGATTACTTACACTTGGGATTTTACTCCGCCAGATGGCGCTGGACTGTAGAGACATCGAAAACGGCTCCTCCCGGCCCCTCAAATACCCAGGGACATCCCACAATCCCCAGATCTTTTCTGCAGTCTGGACTACGAAGGACAAGAAGATGGCTCTCTCTCCTTGCAGGTGAGCGGGGCTATTAGCCTGCGGCCCTGTAGGACTATTCCCACCCATTCCATTAGTTAATGTGCCTCCCAGCCTTGGCTGCGCTGGTCGGGTGATGGTAGGCAGCACCGCTGTCAGGTGCTTAGGAGCCCTGCTCCACCACAATCCCCCACCAAAGGGAAGGCGGTATAGGCATATGGTGAGCCTCTATGGGATGCCCCTCCCGCCATATTGCCCCTATCTATCGGTGGGTCCTGTTAAGTGGCCGCTGTACTCGATCGCTCTCCCTTGTAGCCCTCGGGGGAGGGGTGTGTGTGTATGTGTATTTGCCTTTGTGCTTCACTGTATTATGTTCTTATGGTTGGTGTCAGTCGCCGCGCTGACTTGGTTGCACTGGTTGTCTTTTTCAAAATTGCCGGTAAAAGTTACCTCAGGCGATGGTGCGCCGTTATTGCCTGCTTGTCACGTGTACGGCTTCGCGCTCTTCGGGGGGGCACGTTTAGCGCGTTCCGCGTCACTGTCCCTGCGGCCCGCCCCTCGAGGTAAACCCGGCGCCTTTTTTTTTGGATACGGCTGCTACGTGGCTGGCATCTACCTACCCCGGTCCGTGAGTGCCCTTGCGGGCGGCTTTATTTACCACTGTCATTTACATGTCACTTACGTTTCCCCTTTGCTTATATCTTTCAAGCGGGCAGAACCCTATTGGCTTCTCCCGGCCCTACTCCCTTTATTTAGTTATTAACTTGTGAGGGCTAGTGTTTAAATACTCCCATTTCCCTAGCGGGTTATTGGGGCATCCCGGGTTGCTTTTATAGCGTCAATCCCTATCGGTCTATTGTGCCGCTATAATCACCATACGGAGGCGTCTCAGGATAATGTGCTTGGGGTTCCTTTGGGACAAGCCCAGCTGTGTGTAGCTTGTGGGGTGTCCCCTATTAGCGCTCACAATGTGTGGGTCTGTGTACCTTGTGCCCAGCAGGTGCTTGCGCTGCAGCCTGGTTTTCCAGTGGCTGGGCCTGCGCCTCGTATGGCTTCACCTACTCCCCCAAGCTTACATCTCACTCCCACTGAGTTGCATACAAGTGGGGATTCTCAGCCTGATGTGTCTTCTAGACTGGCTAGTGTTGAGAAGTTGATTGCTAATACCTTGGCGCGTAAGGCCTCTGCAAAAAAACGGCACTTAACGCCTGATGTCACTCTTTTCCCTATGGAAGCTGATGAGTTTTTGGAACTGTCTGGCTATACCCCTTTGGAAGAAGGGGAGCTTTTCTCTGACTCGGAGTCATCTGATGAGAGGCCCAGGGGTCATGACGATTCTGGCTCTGACCCCTGGGCCCCAGATGATACGGATAGGCTGTTGGCTCAGATTTTTGAGGTTCTGTCTATTTCTCCCCCGGTTGCGGCCCCCAGGCAACAGGGGAATTGTTTCATACTGCTAAGTCACGTTTGGAATTTCCTGAGCAAGCCCATTTTAATAATCTTGTGCTCAAGGAATGGGAGCGCCCCAGCCGGCTTCCCGGTGTACCTAAGTGTTGGGATGAGAGGTATCCCTTTCCTGCTGATGTGGTGCAGTGTTGGTCATCCCCTCCTGAAGCGGACGCCCCGGTCCTAGGGTTATCTAACACATCTGTCATGCACTCCCCTGACTCTACTACGCTGCGGGATGCTGTGGACTGGCGCATTGATCAGCTGGCGTGCCATGCCTTTGCATTTGTGGGGACGGCGCTGCGCCCGGTCTGTGCCTCTGCCATTACGGCTGTGGCTATTAGGACTCTGCTCAGAAGTATCCTTGATGGTGCCCCTGATGATGTGTCTAGTGAGGAGTTTAATGCACTTTTTCGTTGTGATGTTTTTGTGAATTTTGTCCTCTCTGCCTTGGATGACACGGTTAGAATGTGTGGCAGAACCTCTGCCCTTGTGGTGGCTATACGCTGCTCAGTTTGGCTGCGCCAGTGGGCTGCTGACAACGCTGCCAAGAAGGCCCTCACTAGTTTTCCTTTCAAAGGACTATGCCTGTTTGGGGACCGCCTGGACCTGTTGGCTAAGGAAGGCAGGTTACCCAAGAGCAGGCGGCAGTCTCGGCCCTTTCGGGGGCTCTTTTTCCTCCCCTTCCGTGGTGCTAGAAAAGGGAGGGGGGTTTCCCTTACTGCGGCCTGAGGAGACTTCTGGGGTAGGGGCAGAGCACGTGGACACCCTGGCTCCTCCTGTGGCTCCAAGCTTCAGTCCTCTCCCAAGCCCCCTCAGCCATCCGGGTGGGGGGGGACGGCTTCAGCACTTTGCTCACGTCTGGAGGCTTCATGTCTCAGACCGGTGGATTCAGGAGGTAGTGTCCTCCGGTTACAAGATAGAGTTTGCTGTCTGCCCCCCTCACCAAGGTTCATCAGATCCCGGATTTCTCAGAACCCTGTGTCAGCTCAGGCTCTAGTGCAGGCGGTGCAAAGCCTTCTGGAGCTGGGGGTCATCTGCCAGGTCCCTTTAAGGGAAAGGGGCAAGGGCTTCTATTCCAACCTCTTCACCGTGCCCAAAAGATGGGTCAGTCAGGCCCATCCTGGACTTGAAGATCCTCAACAAATTTG
This sequence comes from Gastrophryne carolinensis, assembly GCA_027917425.1. NCBI lineage: Eukaryota > Metazoa > Chordata > Amphibia > Anura > Microhylidae > Gastrophryne > Gastrophryne carolinensis. The sequence goes on from CM051238.1 coordinate 209,376,212, forward strand.
TCAGGTGCAGGCGTTTTCGCATGGAAGCTCTGCGCTCTGCCATCAGTTCCCTGCGTCCAGGGGACTTCATGACGTCTGTGGACATCAAAGATGCTTACCTTCATATTCCTGTGTTTCCAGGTCATCAAAGGTTCCTCAGGTTCGCTCTGGAGGATCAGCACTACCAATTTGTGGCATTGTCCTTTGGTCTCACTTCAGCTCCCAGAGTGTTTACCAAGGTGCTGGCAGGAGTGATGTCTCTGCTCAGGTCTTAAGGCATCCACGTGCTGCCCTATCTGGACGAAATTCTCATCACTTCCCAGTCTCTACATCAGGCAGAGTTGGATACTCAGCTGGTAGTGTCCACTCTGCAGTCATTTGGCTGGGTGATCAACCATCCCAAGTCTTCTCTGTCTCCCTCCTTGGTGACTCTATTCCTGGGGATGAATCTGATACAGTTCAGGCAAGGATTTTTCTTCCTCAGCAGAAGGTGGACAGTCTGATTGTGCAGGTCCAGTTCCTGCTATCTTGTCATCATCCCTCCATCAGGCAGGGAATGTGGTGGCTGGATTCCAGGAATCTGTTGGGGGGAATATCCTTTCTGACCCCTTCCTGGGAGACTGTCACCACGGATGCCAGTCTGTCAGGTTGGGGGGGGGGGGGGGGGGGTTCTGGAAGTCCCTGCAGTTCCAAGGGAGGTGGGGCCCTCAGGAGGCCCACACACCTATCAACGTTCTGGAACTGCGGGCAATCAGGTTGGTTCTGACTCAGTTGACTCATCACCTTCGGGGCCTGCCTGTTCAGGTGCGCTCGGACAACTAGATGTCAGTTTCCTACATCAAACATCAGGGAGGGACCCGGAGCAAGAGGGCCCTCCAGGAAGTGTCTCTGATCCTGACCTGGGCGGAGGTCAATGTTCCCTGCATATCAGCTGTGTACATCCCGGGGGTGGAGAATCTGCAGGCAGACTCTCTGAGCAGGGGGACCTCTCGCCTGGGAGAATTGTCCCTCTGCAACAGGGTGTTTCAATCTCTGTCACCGTTGGGGCCAGCCAGATGTGGATCTGTTTGCGTCCCATCACAAGCTCGCGGCCTTTGTCTCCTTGTCCCAGGATGCTCTGGCCTTGGCCACGGATGCGCTAGCAATGTCATGGCAGGACTTTCGGCTCCTGTATGTCTTTCCTCCATTCCCCATGTTGGGCAGGGTTCTGCGTAAGATTGCTCTGGAGGGAGTGCCAGCAATTCTGGTGGCCCCCAGGTGGCCAAGAAGAGTGTGGTTCGCAGACGTGGTGCAGCTGGCAGTAGATCAGTACTCTCTGCCCAGGGTGCCAGACCTGCTCAATCAGGGTCCCTTACGCCATCCCAATTTACAAACTCTGGCTTTGACGGCCTGGTTGCTGAAACCTCCATCTTGATGGAGAAGGGGCTGTCTACCTCTGTTGTTGATATCATGATAAAGGCTAGGAAGAAGTCTTCTCCCATTTACTACAGGATTTGGTGTGTCTACATTGACTGGTGTGATTGTGAAGAAGTCTCTTCCCTGTCGTGTGTTCTCTATTCCCAGGATCCTGGAGTTCCTGCAGCATGGGTTGGAGATGGGGCTCCAACTCTACTCTGAAGGGTCAGGTCTCTGCTCTGGCTGTTTTCTTCCAGAAGTCCTTTGCTCAGCATTCTCTGATCAGGACTTTTTTCCAGGGGGTTACTCATATGTGCGTCCCCCACGTAAGCCTATGTTGCCTGTTTGGGATTTGAACTTGGTTTTGTCAGCCTTGCAGGGTGCTCCCTTTGAACCTGTGCAGGATGCTGCCCTGGCCATTCTTACTCTCAAAGTTGTCTTTTTGGTGGCTATCACCTCTGTTAGGTGTGTGTCTGAGTTGGCAGCGCTTTCCATCTAGCCCCCCTACTTTGATTGACACCAGGACAAGGTGGTGTTTCACTTAAAGTCAGACTTTCTGCCTAAGGTTGTGTCTGCCTTTCATTTGAATCAGGACATTGTCCTTCCATCATTGTGCCCTAATCCTAGTAATGCTAAGGAGAGGGTCTTGCATTCTTTGTCTGAAGTACTATATGGTGGTTACTGCACCTTTCAGAAAAACTGATGCTCTTTTTGTGGTCCCTTGTGGTCCTAGGAAGGGTTTGGCACCTGCCAAGTCTACTATCAGCAAATGGATCCGTCAGGCTGTGATTCAGGCCTACTCTGCAAAGGGGAAGGATCCTCCCTTCCGCCTTACTGCTCATTCTACTCGTGCTATTGGTGCCTCTTGGGCTTTTCAGCACCAGGCTTCTGTTGAGCAAGTTTGCAAGGCCGCTACTTGGTCTTCTGTTCATACCTTTTCAAAGTTTTACAAGGTTGATTTTAGGGCCTCAGCTGATGCTGCTTTTGGCAGTAAGGTTCTGCAGGCGGCAGTGGTATGACCTGTCTGCTGTTACCTTTGGGGATCCCACCCTACTTTATGGACACTGCTATTGGATGTCCCAAGTGTAAGTAATCTAATCTGGAGCAGGACGTACTGTATACTAAGAATACAATTCTGTGATTGCTCACCTGTAGAATTGGTATTATGGGTATACAGTACGTCCTGCTCCACCCCACCCTTGGTTTTGCATTATCTTGGATCCCCTGTATGGTGATTGTTATCATTGTTATAGTTAGTTTGGGTTTGTTTTAATTCCCCGGCTTCTTGTTAACTGCTTTTCAATGCTGGGGATTGTGGGAGGTCCCTGGGTATTTGAGGGGCCAGGAGGAGCCCGTTTTCGATGTCTCTGCAGTCCAGCGCCATCTGGCGGAGTAACACCCAAGTGTAAGTAATCTAATCTGGAGCAGGACGTACTGTATACTCATAATACCAATTCTACAGATGAGCAATCACAGAATTGTATTTTTAGCAGCATTATAAGCCACCCACTGACGTAGCCAGACAGATCGCCGTATAGCCACCAAAAGGGCAGAAGTCCTAATACGCATTCTAATAGCATCATCCATGGCAGAAAGAATATAAGCAACAAATTCATAGCAAAGTAGGAGAAATCTATAATCCTCCCCTCCCGCATCAGAGGCCCCAACTAAGAGACACTTAAGCAACCCTTTAATAGCAATAGCCATTATGGCAGAAGCACAAACCGGGCGCAGTGCAGTCCCCACACAGGCAAAAGCATGACAGGACAGCTGGTCCAAGCGCCGGTCCTCACCATCCCGCAAGGTAGTAGTGTCAGGTGAATGCATGACTGATGTGTTAAGACAACCCCAGGACGGGCGTGTCCACCTCGGGAGGACATGACGAACACTTAATCACATCGGCGGGAAAAGGATACCTCCTACTCTTGGGCACCCCAGGAAGATTACTAGGGCATTCCCACTCTTTGAGCACCAGATTATTAAAGTGATTCTGCTTAGGGAACTCCAAGCATGGTTTAACAGAGTGGAAAAACTCACCCTGCTGCTGCGGAGCCACGGCAGGAGGGGAAACACAAAGCACTTCAAAAATGTGAGTCAATAACCTGTCAGTGTCATCTGAGGACCATGGGTTTTCTCCAAAGGGAGACCCGGTACCACCGTTCCTCAGAGGATTCTGAATCAGAGAAAAATTCCCCCTCCTCGAGGGGGTAAAAGCCAGAAAATGAGTAAAGTCCCTCATTCTCCCTAGGAAAGAAGAAAGTAGCGGCATTTATCTCCCGCTACTTCCTTCTTTCTTGTGGAGGATGAGGGACTTTACTCATTTTCTAGCTTTTACCCCCTCGAGGAGGGGGAATTTTTCTCTTAGCAGAAGCCTTACGCAGGGGCTGACCCAGCAATATGCTTGAAGCAGTCATATTGAGACTCCCCGCTAGTGTGCCCCTCACTGGGGGTCAGATGCAAGCGTGGGGGGTAGGCGGAGCAGAAAGGGGCACAGCACCAGGACTCGTAGCAGAGGACCCAGGCTGCAGGGCAAGTACATGTTGGGCGCAGGTCAAATACACCGACACAGTCACTAACAGGGGATACCCCACACGTAACACACAACTGGGCTTGTCCCGAAGGAACCCCAAGCACATTGTCCCCGGAAGCCTCCATATGGTGATTTAGATACAGGCGTAACGGCCAGTACAGGGACACAGCTAGCGATAGCCACCCTTTTTGGGATGCCCCCCAAAGCCCGCTAGGGAAGGTGGGAGAATGGTAAGGGGCAGGGCCGGGAGAACCACAGTCAGAGGTGACCCGCCTGCAAGACACAATAAGTACAAAATAAACACCCCCAGCGCATACATAGTAAAGCCCCGTAAGGGACTCACGGACCAATCGGACAGATCGCTCAGACCAGACCGCGTCGCAGCACCGCAAGGACGAGGCCACAAAATGGCGCCGGCAGCAGTACCTAGAGGGGCGGACCGCGAGAGTATGATGCAAAATGCGTCAAACCGCGAAGAGCGCAAAGCTGTGATCACGTGGGACGCCGGCGCCATGACAGAAACCTAAAAAATACATAGTGCCAACCACCGCGGAGCGCCGTACAACGGTCCGCACAACACCAAAAAAGAACACAAAAACACACAAATCACAGACCCCCCGGGCACCCCCTGCCAGCCATAGCGGGCCACAACAAAGGGGTCACGCACAACCTTCTAGAGGGGGGGGGGGGGGAGATGGGTGAAGGGAACAAGGACCCAAGGTTTGAGGCTGGGGCATCCCAATAAGGCTCACCATAGAAAGCCTGTCGCCGGCCACCCTTTGGTACAGGGTATTGCGGCCCGGGGCAGCGCTCCTTCAGCACCTGACCCTAGTGCTGTCCTACCTTCACCCGAACCGTCAGCAGAGACTGGGAGGTCCAGAACGGGTGGAAATGAGACTGCAGGGCCCTGCGCAATAGAGAGAACTTCTATCTTCGCAGTCCAGACTGCAGATTAACACTGGAAATTGGTGGGAGGTTCCTGGCTATTTATGGGGCCGGGAGTGGCCACAAGTCTTTCTGCAGTCCACTGCGCCACCTTGTGGCGGAATAACCCAAGTGTAAGGAATTATTGAAACAGGATGTGCTGTATACTTGGAAAAATACAATTCTGGGAATACTCACCTTGTAGAATTGTTATTATAAGTATGCAGCACATCCTGCTCCAGTAATGATTCATAACAACTGATATAGTCCACAAGAGGGTGCTTTACTGCAGAGATGGCAAAAAAAAGAGGCCCCCCTCCCGGTCCATATATACCCGGGACCTCCCACTAATTCCCCAGTATAAAACAGCAGTAAGGGAACCAGGAGAAGCCAATAACAAAAGTAACAATTTAACAAGGAACTAATCAACATATAAAGGATCCAAGAATAAAGTACTCAGGGTGGGATGGAGCAGGACGTGCTGCATACTTATAACAACAATTCTACAAGGTGAGTATTCACAGAATTGTATTACTCCAAGTATGCAGCACGTCCTGCTCCAGTAATGATTCATAACAACTGAGACATCCAATAGCAGTGTCCAAACAACGGGTGGGGATCCCAAAAGGCAACAATGCGCAGTTCAAACCACTGCCACCTGCAGAACCTTGCGGCAAAAAGCAGCATCCGCTGAGGCCTGAACATCAACCTTGTAAAACTTGGAAAAAGTATGAACAGAAGACCAAGTAGCAGCCTTACAAACTTGTTCAACAGAAGCCTGGTGCTGAAAAGCCCAAGAGGCCCCAACAGCACGGGTAGAATGAGCAGTGACTCGGAAAGGAAGATCCTTCCCTTAGCAGAATAGGCCCTAACAATGGCCTGATGAATCCATTTACTAATAGTAGACTTAACAGGAGCCAAACCCTTCTTGGGACCCGAGGGTACCACAAACAAGGCGTCCATCTTTCTGAAAGGCGCTGTAGCCACCAGGTAGTATTTCAAATTCCTGACCACGTCCAGAGAATGCAGGGCCCTCTCCTTGTCATTACCAGGATTAGGGCACAAGGAAGGAAGCACAATGTCCTGATTGAGGTGGAAGGCAGAGACAACCTTAGGCAAGAAGTCTGGTTTAAAGCAGAAAACCACCTTGTCCTGGTGTCTCTCAAAGTAGGGGGCCTGAATAGACAGAGCCGCCCACTCAGAAACACGCCGGACAGAAGTGATAGCCACCAAGAAGGCAACCTTCAAAGTGAGAATAGACAGTGCAGCCTCATGCACAGGCTCAAAAGGAAGCAAACCGATCCATGTCTGGCATCCCCCCACCTGTGACAAAGAGATAGGAAGACCTCGCTGTTGAGAGACCATTCTCCCCGGCGAGAGGCCCCCCTGCTCAGGGAATCCGCTTCCAGATTCTCCGCTCCCGGAATGTAGACCGCAGAGATGCACGGGACATTGTCCTCGGCCCACGACAAAATCAACAACACCTCCCGGAGGGCACTCTTGCTCCGAGTCCCTCCCTGATGATTGATGTAGGCGACCGCAGTCCGGTTGTCGGAGCAAACCCAAACCGGCAGGCCCTGGAGGTGAGGCGTCCGCTGCGCCAGCACCAACCGAACCGCCCTCAGCTCTAGAACATTGATGGGACCGTGGGCCTCCTGAGGGCTCCACAGCCCCTGGAATTGGAGGGCTCTCCAGTAGCCCCCCCAACCTGACAGACTGGCATCCGTAGTGACCGTCTCCCAACATGAAGTCAGAAATGACCTGCCCCCCAGAAGATTCCTCGAGTCCAGCCACCACAGGAGGGACCGCTGGACCAGGGGGATAGAACAAAGGCCTGATCCAGAGACAGGGGACTCTTGTCCCAGACTGACAGAAGATGGAGCTGAAGGGGTCTCATGTGAAATTGCGTGTAAGGGACTGCCTCGAAGCAGGCCACCATCTGTCTCATCAATTGCATCCCTTGCCGGATGGAGGGATGAGGGCTGGACAGCAAGAAATTAACCAGAGCTTGAAGAGAGCCCACCTTCTGCTAAGGAAGGAAAATCCTGGCCTGAATGGTATCCAGAGTCATATCCAGGAAGGGGGTCACCCGGGACGGGGAGAGGGAGGATTTGGGATAATTGATCACCCATCCGAACATTTCCAGGGTCGCCACCACCGTCCGGGTGTCCAGTACCACCTGCTGGAGTGAATGGAACGTAATGAGAAGGTCGTACAAATAAGAATGCGAATACCCCGGGCTCTGAGAAGGGCAATCACACCCGCCAGCACCTTGGTGAACACTCTGGGGGCTGAGGTGAGACCGAAGGGAAGTGCTACAAATTGGTAGTGTTCCTCCACTGCGAACCTGAGGAGCCACTGATTCCCTGGGAAGACCGGCACATGAAGGTAAGCACCCTTGATGTCTATTGAAGTCATGAAGTCCCCCGGATGCAGGGAGCTGATAGCGGTGCGTAGAGTTTCAATGCAAAAGCGGCTGCCCCTGACAAACTTGTTGAGGATCTTCAAGTCCAGGATGGGTCTGATGGAACCATCCTTTTTGGGCACTGTGAAGAGATTGGAATAGTAGCTCTGACCTTTTTCTCTTGGAGGGACCCGACAAATGACTCCCATGGCCAAGAGGTTTTGTACCGCCAGAAACAGCCCCCGAGCTGCCCGAGGGTCCGTAGGAACCCTGGACCTGAGGAATCTGGGAAGAGGCCAGTCCGCGAACTCCAGCTTGTATCCGGAGGAGACAACCTCCAGAATCCAATTGTCTGCAACTTGTTGACCCCAGACTTGAGCGAAGAGCCGCAGCCGTCCCCCCACCCGCAAGGGTGAGGGCGCCCCTTCATGGCTGAGTGGGCTTGGCAGTAGATTTGGTTTTTGAGCCCCAGAAGGATCCGGGCCGGGCACGGCCTCTGCCCTTGCCCCAGAAATCTCCCCTGTGCCCCGCGAAGGATACCCCCCTGCCTGACCTCGATCCGCAAAAGGAGGGAGTGAAGGACCCGGAGCCCCGAAAGGGTCGCAGCTGCTTTTTGCATTGGGGCAACTTACCTCCCTTTGCAAAAATGTCCAAACGATCACCAAAAATACCATTTTGTGAGTACTCACCTGAAAAATGGATATTGTTGGTGTGCCACACACCCCGCTTCACTTCTTAAATATTCATCCATTATTGGGTTAATCCACCGCAGGTGACGTAGTGCAGAGAGGAAGTCTTGTAACGAGCCCCCTTCCGGCCTATATATACCTGGTACCTCCCTTCAATCACCAGTATATTTAAAAAGCAGAAAGACAAGGTACCAGTATTCCACCGGTAACCTCAAAAATCAATTTTGATATAAATAAAAAAGGGCTTCACCATATAAATGCTTCGGTAATACTGAAAAGGGTGGGGGTGAAGCGGGGTGTGTGGCACACCAACAATATCCATTTTTCAGGTGAGTACTCACAAAATGGTATTATTCTTGGTGTGCCACACACCCCGCTTCACTTCTTAAATATTCATCCATTATTGGGACATCCAAAAGCAGTGTCCACAAGGGAAGGGCATCTCAAGGCCAGGTGAAGCATAACTTAAATGACTGCAGTCTGCAGAACTTTGCGGCCAAAAACAGCATCCGCTGAGGCCCGCACATCAACTTTGTAAAACTTAGAAAAAGTGTCAACAGAAGACCAAGTGACGGCCTTACAAACCTGTTCAACAGAAGCTTGGTGCTGAAAAGCCCAAGACGCCCCAACAGCGCGAGTGGAATGAGCAGTGATACGAAAAGGGGGAACTCTTCCCTTAGCCGAATAGGCCGCAGTAACGGCCTGACGTATCCACTTGCTAATGGCAGATTTGGCTGGTGCCAAACCCTTCTTAGGCCCATGGGGCACAACAAAAAAGGAATCCGTCCTACGGAAAGGAGACGTGATAATCAAGTAGTACTTAACACAGCGTACTACATCCAAACAATGCAAAACCCTCTCTTTGTCATTCTTAGGATTAGGACACAAGGAGGGAAGAACAATATCTTGGTTCAAATGAAAAGCAGAAACAACCTTAGGAAGAAAGTCTGGCTTGAACTGAAAGACCACTTTATCCCGATGCCTCTCGAAGTAGGGCGCCTGGATAGTTAAGGCCGCCAATTCTGAGACACGCCGGACAGAAGTGATCGCTACCAAGAAGACAATCTTCTGAGTCAGGGTAGACAAAGCAATATCTTGCAAAGGCTCAAAAGGAGGAGCCTGAAGAGCCGAAAGAACCAAATTCAAATCCCAAACAGGGAGTAATGCGTAACACCCTGGAAAAAAGTTTTAACTAAAGGTTTAAGCGCCACACGCTTCTGAAAAAAGACAGATAAGGCAGAGACCTGCCCTTTCAATGTACTTAGCTGGAGACCAGAGTCCAGCCCTGATTGTAAAAACTCCAGAATCCTGGGGACCGAAAGGACCCTACAAGGAAAAGATCTTATCTCACACCAAGTGATATAGGCTTTCCAAGTCCTATAGTAGGTGACGGAAGAAGACTTCTTGCGGGCACTGATCAGAGTCTTAATGACTGAATCAGAAAGACCCTCCTCCTTCAGGATGGAGGTTTCAGCCGCCAGGCCATCAAACCCAGCGCTGGTAAATTGAGGTAACACAATTGACCCTGAGTGAGCAGATCGGGCCGAAGAGGCAGAATGAACTGGTCCACTGCCAGCCAAACGATGTCTGCGAACCTTATTCGTTTTGGCCACTTTGGGGCCATGAGAACGGCGTACACCCTTTCCAGAGCCAACTTCTGAAGAACTCTGCCCAGCAAGGGCCACGGAGGAAACAGGTATAGAAATCCCAGAGCTCCTCAGTTCAGGGACCTGACGTCCACTGTCAGAGCCAGAGGATCCCGGGAGAGAGACACGAAGCTCGGGAGCCTGAGATAGAGATGAGGGGCCCACAGGTCCACCTCCGGAGTCTCCCATTGGAGACACAATAAGAGAACCACCCGAGGATGGAGAGCTTATTCTTCCAGACGGGGAGAGCACTTGCTCAACCGGTCCGCTACCTGTTCCATCACCTCTGGAATGTAAACCGCCGAGAGACAGGGAACATGGAACACTGCCCATGTCTGGATCAGGGACATTTCTCTGATGTCCCTGATCCACTGCCCCTGAAGCCGCAGCTCCTTCCAGAATCTGTCCCATCCCGACAGACCGGTGTCCGTGGTGACACCTCTCCAAGGGAGGGTCAGGAAAGACCTGCCCTATACAAGATTGGTCGAGACCAATCACCACAGGAGGAACTGCCGTACACGGGAGGACAATTGGAAGGACTGATCCAACAACAGAGGTTGCTGGACCCAACACGCTAGCAGAAATAGCTGAAGTGTTCTTGTGCGAATTTGGGCAAAAGAAAGACACACAGCGTCTTGATGAGAGTTCAGGCCGGGATGAACCGACCCCTGAATGGACCGCGAGGGAGGGTGAGACTCGAATTCCAGGTTGTGACCTGTCGACACTACCTCCTGGATTCATCTGCCTAGAACCACATGGTTCCAATGGTAGAAGTGTCGCAATAGTCCCCCCACCCGCACGGGTGAGGGCAGCCCCTCATTGCTGAGTGGGCTTATCAGCAGGCTTGGGCTTGGTGCCCCAGGACTGAGTGGGCCGGCCACGGCCCCTCCCCCGAGTCCAACCTGCGCCACTGGTAGCGGGAAAGGACGTACCTTTTCCCGCTCCGAACCTTTGAAAGGAAGGCCTACCGGAACTTGTCCCCCTGAAGGGACCACGAGGCCTTTTGCGTTGTGGCATCTTACCATCTTTTGCGACTGAATCAATTTTCTCCCCAAACAGACGCAACCCCAAAAAGGGGAGGGCTGTGAGTACCTTTTTGGAAGCTGTGTCTGCTGACCACTGACGCAGCCATACTGACCTGCGAATAGCCACCAGCATAGCTGCCGCCTTGCTACTCATAGTCAGCGCATCGTCCTGAGCGGCCAGGACATAAGCCACAAAAGATTCACACTGCTTAAGTGCAGTGAACTGTTTGCAAGCGGGATCAAGATCCTCATATAGCCCCTGAATTAGGGACTTAATTGGCAATAGAAGAAGGGCTGAAGCACATACCGGGCGCAATGCTGACCCGGAATAGATAAAACCATGTCGAGCGTATTGGTCAATCCTGCGATCTTCCCCATCTTTGGGGACAGTGGTCTCAGCAGATTGTACCATAGCCGAGCTGGAGAGTCCTAGTACAGGGGTATCGACGTCCGGAGGGACAGACCACAGCCTCACCAATTCTGGTGGAAAAGGATAACGCTTTTCCCAACTGGAAGGAATTCCAGATAACCGTGTGGGATGTTCCCATTCCTTAAGAACCACCCTCTCAAAGTGGTGCTGTCTGGGAAAAACCAAACTCGGCTGAGGCTCTTTAAATAACTGACCCTTTGGTGGCCGCCTCAGGCGTATCTAAACTCAAAATATTAAACATTTGAGCCAGAATGGAGGGGGTGTCAAAAACAACCCCCTCTGACCAATCGCCGATCTCATCAGCCACATGCTGACCTGTCGGCTCATCTGACTCCGACGGGAGTTCATCCTCGTCAGGGGATCCATCGGACCATTCCACAGGTTCACAAAACTGGTCCTGTGGAGCCGAAGGTACCGGAGTCAGGTGCCTTCGTTTTGTAGCGGTTTTAAACGCTGCTTTAACGGGCATCATTTTCCGGGGGCAGGGCTGTGCTGCTGCCTCGGAATGCGAATCCCCACTTTTGAAAGTGTCATGCGGGGTCCGGAATAGGGATGGAGAGGTAGGAGATGATGAAGGATGCGATGGTACCGCAGCCGAAGCAACGGACTGGCGCGCAATAGTCTGTTTTGCACAAGGGATGCAAATAAAGGTATCAGCTGGGAGTGGAACCCCACAACCTACGCACCCCCCAAACGGAACAGCAGAACCGTTTCCGGAATCTACGGAAGCCTCCATATGGTGATTTATGGTATTCGCAATAATGGGACTTTTAAGGCATAAGCCGACCCGGGATGCCCCCTTTATTTTAGTAATGTCCCGGAAGGGAGGATTTATATAATTTTTTTTTTTTTTTTTTTTTTTTTAAGTTTAGGTCCCCTTTAATAGAAACTATATATATATATATATATATATATATATATATATATATATATATATATATATATTTATATATAGTCTATGTATATAAACATTCAAATCAATCCCAATAATTAGCCAGGCACATAGAGCCGGAGGGCTAGCAGGGATCCCAGGATCTGCAAGGCAAGAAAACAACCATCAGATCCTTCACATGTGTATAACATAAGTATGGCACCAAGTGCCCTTAAATGACGCCCCCTTGATAATAGTGATTTCTCACTGTATTATTAAACAATATCTCCCATTTAACGGCCCCAACGGGAGGGGCCGCTTACCTGTACCGCAATCAGCCGGTAAGCCTGCAGCCATGAGCCGGCAGAAGACAAAGTGCGGCCGTGCACCCACGTGCCTTCCTGTTTTGAAGGAAGCTGGGACGCTGGGCCCGCCGCAGACGCCGCATGACGTCGGCGCCGCGTCAGCGGGCCCGCCCCCCCCTACGCTGATCAGCTGGAACACTTTACAGCTGAACACAGCACGCGCGTCCAGGCAGCGGAGGGGGGGAGGGTAAAAACCGCATGTGCTGACAAAGCTCAATGAATGCCAGGCGAGGAGAGGGGAGAGGGGGGAGGGGGTAGGGGGCCACAAGCAACCAACTGCCAGAGAGGTGGCCAGCCCATACCCAGCGCAAGCTGCCCTAAAGTAGACCCAAAATATACACATGTTACAGTGAATGTATAAACATGACATATAAGCACACCCTCACCACCCCCCCAACGGGAGAGAAAGGGGCTACGGGGACCCTCGGGACAGGGGCATCCCATTTCCGGATCACCATGCCGGTTCGCCGCATTGCCCCACGCATGAGGTCGAGCGGTAGGAGATAAGCTCCTAGGCACTTAAAGGGCCATCTACCATTTGCCCGGTGAGCAGCCAAGGCTGGGAGGCTTCCTATTTCACCATAAAGGTATACAAACTCAAACCGGGCAGAAATAGACCAAAAGGGGGGTGGCGGGGTAAGAATACCCCGGCCTACCTGTAAGCAGGAGACTTCCAACTTCTGACTTGTCAGCAAGCAGAGAGAAAAAATACTGGTGATTGAAGGGAGGTACCAGGTATATATAGGCCAGAAGGGGGCTCGTTACAAGACTTCCTCTCTGCACTACGTCACCTGCGGTGGATTAACCCATGAAGTGATGAATATTTAAGAAGTGAAGCGGGGTGTGTGGCACACCAAGAATAAGGGCGGGGAGCAAACCCGGCTACCTGCAGCTTGAAGGAGAGTCATCTTCTGAATGCTTCGCCGACTGCAGAGACGAAAAGACTGAGGAATAGTGGGAGGAACCCAGTACTTATGGACCAGGAGGGGCTCCTTTTTTCCATGTCATCTCTGCAAGATCGCCCTCTACAGGCCGGGTTCCCAAGTGTCATGAATATCGGGAAGTGGGGGGTGTGACATACTAGGAATATATAAAAAGCTGGCCCCTTCAAGGAGAGTGCTCATAGCAGCAAAGGGTACTTCAGGCTCCGTAGCCCAACAGCCCTGACTAACCTCCACTTGGACCATGGACCAACCTCCACTTGGACCATGGACCAACCTCCACTTGGACCCCAAGTGACAGGGCCCATAACAGCCCTAGCATTATGGGGAACTCCCCAAAAAATAGGAAACACACTAAATAGAAAAATACTTAAAGGGTAAGTCCACTTCCTATGTTAGCAAATGTGTGTCTTACAGAAGCAGTTTTCACTACCTGCAATCTGTTGTTATTGACAATGTACACCAAGTCTGTACACCAAGATGAGAGACTTGAGTCCTGTACGAAACACTGTTAAGGTCATGGCCAGGTGAGGGAGCTCACTCAACCTTACACGTGCCCAGCAGCAGTGTTCTGTGCAACTATCTGAAATCAGCATCTTGTAATACATCATTTTGGCTCACAAAAATATACATTTTCGAATTCAGAATTCAATTCGAAGTGGACTTACCCTTTAACTTATACTAGCTCCATGAAGACTAGAGAAGAACTGGGAAAGATACTGGCATGCAGATGGGGAAGAAATCACAGCTCTCTTCCAGCTCTAGTCCCGCCCCCAGCTCTGAGTGTAACCAATCATAAAAAAGCGGTGTCCCTGTATAGACAGCTTGACAGGGACAAATGAAAGATAAAATAAATGTGGGGGACAAACTAAAATACTGTGCAGCAGAGCAACAGTACTTGCAGATCAAACTGGAAAAGAACATGGGGGTTAGGATGGGTGCAGCCTGTGCATATATTAACAGGGTGGATGTTCAGCTTTGTATGCTTTCATTCCCACCTACAGGGTAAGAGTTAACCCAAAAGCAGAGAATTGTTCACCCAATAAGGAGCGGCAGCCGACGTCCCGTTACCGGCCGCTACTGCCACCACTGCTTCTTCGCCCAGGACACGCAAACACCCGGCTCCATGCAGTGAGTGGGCGAACCGGGTGTTTATGTGCCCAACAGCGAAACAGCATCCGACGCTTCTCCATCTTCTGGCCTCCCGTGGTATGGCAGCATGGCCAGGGACATGCGAGTTGACCTTTTTTATTTTTTTACATTTACCCCACTGCGTCACTAGTGTTTATTGATTATGTAACACAGGACAGAAGCAGCCAGATGAATTCGGAGGTATTTATAGAGACATAGGGGTGGATTCAGAGTCAGGTGAGAATTCTCACTCCTTTTTTCGAAGAGAAAAACGGTCATTGACTTTTCATGGTCTACCTTGGGGCTAATTCAGAACCAGGTGAAAATTTACACCTGGTAGACAATGAAAGTCAATAACAGTTTTCTCCCCTAAAAAAAGGAGTGAGAATTCTCGTCTGGCTCTGAATCAACCACATACTGTGTGCTCAATTCCAGCCAAATGCAGCCAAACTGATTGGTCAGCATTTCATAATACAGATGGACATTGACCCAAAACAAAGCCAAAGCTACCCAAGAGTTTTTTTTAAAGCTAAGTGAAATATTCTTGAATGGCCAAGTCAGCCAACCCAATTGAGCATGCATTTCACTTGTTGAAGGCTTAACTTCAGACAGAAAGGTCCACAAAAAATAGCAACTGGAAACCGCTGCAGTAAATACCTGCAGAGCATAAAAAAAATTCTGTGATTACTCACCTTGTAGAATTGGTATTATAAGTATGCAGCACGTCCTGTTCCAGATAATGATTCATAACAGATGGGATTACCTCCACCAGAGGGCGCTTGACTGCAGAGATGGCAAAAAGAGGCCCCTCCCGGTCCATATATACCCGGGACCTCCCACAAATTCCCCAGTATAGAAAAGCAGTAAGGAGAACCAGGAGGAGCCAATGAAAATTAACAACGTTAACAAGGATAATCACCATACAGAGGATCCAAGATAATGCAAAGTAGGGGGCCTGAATAGAAAGGGCCTGAATAGAAAGGGCCGCCAACTCCGAAACACGCCTGACCGAGGTGATGGCCACCAAAAAGGCAACTTTAAGAGTAAGAATAGACAGAGCAGCCCCATACACAGGCTCAAAAGGAGGGCCCTGAAGGGCAGACAAAACCAAATTCAAGTCCCAAACTGGCAACAGAGGTTTGCGAGGGGGACGCACATGAGCAACCCCCTGGAAGAAAGTCTTGACCAGAGGATGTTGAGCAAAAGTTCTCTGGAAGAAAACAGCCAAGGCAGAAACGTGACCCTTGAGCGTGCTGAGCTGAAGTCCCAGATCCGAACCATGCTGAAGGAACTCCAGAATCCTAGGAAGGGAAAACACCCGACATGGAAGGACCCTAGACTCACACCAGTCAATGTAGGCCCGCCAGATCCTATAGTAGATGGTAGAAGAGGATTTCTGATTAGAGTATTAACCACAGACTCAGAAGGCCCCTCATCCCTTAAGATGGAGGTTTCAGCAGCCAGGCCGTCAAAGCCAGCGTTTGTAAATTAGGATGGCTTAGCCGCCCTTGAGTGAGAAGGTCCGGGACCAGGGGCAGAGCGTACTGATCTACCGCCAGCTGAACGATATCTGTAAACCACACCTGTCTTGGCCACCGGGGGGGCCACCAGGATTGCTGGTACCCTTTCCTAAGCCAGCTTGCGCAGAACCCTGCCCAGCAGGGGGGATGGAGGAAAAAGATACAGGAGACGGAACCCCTGCCAGGATAGAGTCAGAGCATCCACCGCAAGGGCCAGGGGATCCTGGGACAGAGAGACAAAGACTGGAAGCTTGTGATTGTGGCAGGATGCAAACAGATCCACTTCCGGTACCCCCCAACGGTGACATAAGGACAGGAAGACCTCGCTGCTGAGAGACCATTCCCCCAGGCGAGAGGTCCCCCTGCTCAGAGAGTCCGCCTCCAGATTCTCCACCCCCAGAATGTATACTGCTGAGATGCAAGGAACACTGTCCTCCGCCCCCGGACCGAATCATGGACACCTTGAGGGCACTCTTGCTCCGACGTCCCTCCATGATGATTGATGTAGGCAACCACCGTCTGGTTGTCTGAGCGAACTTGGACCGGCCGGCCCTGAAGGTGAGGAGTCAACTGGGCCAGTACCAACCGAACCGCCCTCAGTTCCAGGACGTTGATGGGGGCATGGGCCTCCTGAGGGCCCCACAGCTCCTGGAATTGTAGGGTTCTCCAGAAGCCCCCCCAACCCGACAGACTGGCATCCGTGGTGACCGTCTAACAGGGGGCCAAGAAAGGATCTGCCCCCCAACAGGTTCCTCGAGTCCAGCCACCACAAGAGGGACCGCCGGGCCAGAGGAGAAAGAACAAAGGCCTGATCCAGAGACAGGGGACTCTTGTCCCAGACTGATAGGAGATGGAGCTGAAGAGGTCTCATGTGGAAATGAGCATAAGGAACTGCCTCGAAGCAGGACACCATTTGTCCCCCAAGCTGCATCCTTTGCCGGATGGAAGGGCGAGGGGAGGACAAAAGGAAATGAACCAGAGCTTGAAGAGAATCCACCTTCTGCTGAGGAAGAAAAATCCTGGCCTGAACAGTATCCAGATTCATGCCCAGGAAGGAGGTCACCGGAGATGGAGACAGGGAGGATTTGGGGTGATTGATCACCCATCCGAATGTTTCCAGAGCAGTCACCACCTGCTGGGTATCCAATTCTGCCTGCTGGAAAGAATGAGAAGTGATGAGGAGGTCGTCCAGATAAGGAAGAATGCGAATGCCCCGAGCTCTGAGGAGAGCCATAACACCTGCCAGCACCTTGATGAAGACTCTAGGGGCCGAGGTGAGACCGAAGGGCAGTGCTACAAATTGGTAGTGCTGGTCCTCCAGTGCGAACCTGAGGAATCTCTGATGCCCTGGGAAGACTAGTACATGAAGGTAAGCATCCTTGATGTCTATGGAGGTCATGAAGTCCCCCGGGTGCAAAGAGCTGATCGCAGGGTCTCCATGTGAAAGTGTCTGGTCCTGATGAACTTGTTGAGAAGCTTCAATCCAGGATGGGTCTCATGGAACCATCCCTTTTGGGTACTGTGAAGAGATTGGAATAAAAACACAGACCTCTCTCCCCAGGAGGGACCTGACAGATGATCCCCATGTCCAATAGGTTTTGTACATTAGAAAACTATGAATAGAAGCACACCTATGGCTATATTCCTGATGCAAAAAATGTCAATACATTTATTTTGTGCAATTCATAAATTATACAGGGGTGTAGGTCCACATAAAGGTTGTTTATCCACAGGATATGGGAGACACAATTAATTTTAACACACAGGAAACAATGATTATTTACACTATATACGTAATTCAATATAGCACTAATCCGAATACTATGCTAGGATTGCTGATTCTAGTGGTTCATCAGAAAGAACTCAGTATTCGAGTGTTGAAGCAGGTAATTGGTATGCTGAATCAGGTAGGTGAATTCAAATGGTTAAGTGGTCTTTGTGCTTAATGGTAAAGTTTTTTCAATACCTGGCAAGTATGTATAGAGGCACTTATGCTGAAACTGCAGCTGAGAGGTCCGCACAGGATTAAGGATTGATGCAAGGTGTAAGCCTTATGTCCTTTTCTGCTTTCCGCTGACACGTGTTTCGGGTTAATCCTTCATCAGAGCGTAACAGAAGAGACGCGGTGTAGCGTGGACGAGCGGTGCCTGACAACAGCTGTCCCTTCAGCTGTTTAAATGCGCTCCTGGAGCGCGCAAATCCCCCCCCCCCGGGCCAGCCCGTGTGACGCAGCCGTGAGACGAACGTCGCTCGCGTCACGGCGCGTCCCTTCCGACCTGCTGTCCCCAGACATGAGCGAAGAGCCCCAGCCGTCCCCCCCACCCTCATGGGTGAGAAGGCTTGGCGACAGATTTGGGCTTGGACCTCCAGGAAGATCCGGAGCGGGCACGACCTCTGCCCCTGCCCCAGAAGTCTCCCCTAGGACCTGCAAAGGAAATCCCTCTCCCAGACCTGGATCCACGGTAGGAGGGGGCAAAGGCACCCGAACCCCGAAAGGGCCGCAGCTGCTTCTTACATTGAGGCAACTTACCCCCCTTGGCAAACAGGTCCAAGCGATCACCAAATAGACGCTGCCCCTTAAAGGGGAGCCCCATGAGGGCCTTCTTAGCAGCGTTAGCTGCCCACTGACGCAGCCAAACAGAGCGGCGTATAGCAACCACCAAGACAGAGGTTCTACTACACATCCTAATGGTGTCATCTAAGGCAGAAAGGACATATGCAATGAACATTTCACACTGTGACAAGGCCCTGAACTCGGCACTAGAAGTATCATCAGGAGCACCTTCCAACAGACCCTTAAGGAGAGTCCTAACAGCAACAGCAGTAATAGCAGAAGCACAGACAGGGCGCAAGGCAGACCCCACACAGGCAAAAGCATGGGAGGCCAGCTGGTCAATGCGCCGGTCCTCACTATCCTTGAGGGTAGTGGAATCAGGGGAATGGAGCACAGATGTGTTGGACAACCCAATACTGGTGCATCCACTGCTGGGGGGGGTTGACCAACATTTAACCACATCAGTGGGAAAATGGTACTTTTTATCCCAGCCCTTAGGGATTCCGGGAAGCCTCCATTCTTGGAGAACAAGATTATTGAAATGGGCCTGTTCTGGAAATTCCAGACGTGGTTTAGCAGTATAGAAAAGTTCCCCCTGTAGCTTGGGAGCCGCAGCCAGAAGGGAGATAGAAAGCACATAAAAAATCTGAGTTAACATAATCTATTGGTGTCATCAGCATCCCAATGATTAGAGCCATAGTCAGCACCACTGAAATGCTGATCATCAGATAACTCTGAATCCGAGAATAATTCCCCCTCCTCAAGTGGGGTATAATCAGACAAATCAAGGAAATTCTCAGTCTCCACAGGAAAGGCAGACGCACCCGGCGCCACATGCCGCCTTTTAGCCGGGGCCTTACGGGCCGCAGAGCTAGCAATCAGCCTCTCAATGTTAGCCAACCTGGAAGACACGTCAGGCTGAGACTCCCCACTAGTATTTAGCTCACTGGGAGTCATAATCAAGCGAGGGGGAGTGGGCGAGGACATAGTGGGCGCAGGCCCAGTCACAGATAGCCCAGAATGCAGCGCAAGTGCCTGCTGGGCGCAGGGTACACAGACCCGCACATCATCGCTCACTACATACAGCCGGGCTTGTCCCGAGGGGAACCCGAGCACAATATCCTGTGAAGCCTCCATATGGTGATTAAGGTGGCACAACTGGCCAATAGGAATTACACCGTATAAGCAACCCGGGATGCCCCAAATGTCCATCAGGGAAGTGGGAGGATTAAACAGTGTAGGCCTCTAATAAAGTTATTATAACTAATAGAGGGGAGAGGACCGGGAGAAACCTCTTAAAACACAGTTATCCCGCCTGAAAAACATAATAGTGACACCCCATAAGCACACAGAAATGACAATTGGATAAGAGCCAAGCCCGCAGGGGCACTCACGGACCGCGGTGGGAAGCCAGCAATCACACCAGGAAAGGACCAAAATGGCGCTGGAGGAACCTCAAGGGGCGGGCCGCAGGAGGGTCCGACGCAGAACGCATCAACAGAGCAAGCCACGCCCCCTCCGAGAAGCGCAGAGACAGGCCAGACGCTACAGCCAACGGGCGCGCAGGGATTCTTTATGATGATGCCGCCACTGACCGTGGACGCCAGAAGGCGCGCATGTCAGTGGCTGCAAATTCAAAATGACAAAGTGAAAGACAGAGCGCGGAGCCCTGAATGAAGTGCAATCACACACACAAAAGGCAATAAGCACACATACACCACCCCCCGAACGGGATAACGAGAGAGGGGGGAGAGTGGATGTCAAATAAAAGACCCACCAATGACTAGGGCAGGGAAGGGCAAGAGCGGACGGGGCATCCCAAAACAGGTTCACCATAACTTGCACCACCTACCCTTTGGTGGGGGATTGCGGTCGGAGCCAGGCTCCGCAAAGAAGAGCACCTGTGATAGGTGCTGCCTACCGTCACCCGACCAGCGCAGCCAAAGCTGGGAGGCATAAGTAATAAGTGGAACGGGTGGGAATAGTCCTACCAGGCCGCGGGCTGTTAAGCCCCGCTCACCTGCGATAAGAAAAGCCATCTTCTGACCGGGAGGGGCCTCTTTTTGCCATCTCTGCAGTCAAGCACCCTCTGGTGGAGGTAATCCCATCTGTTATGAATCATTATCTGGAGCAGGACGTGCTGCATACTCAGAATAAAAGAGGAAACACAGCAATATCTTGTGATGTCCATGAATTCAAGACTTCAGACAGTCATTGGCAACTAAGGATTTAGTATGAGAAATTAACATTTTAATTACAATTATTTCATTTGGCCATTTTGCCCCAGAAATAAAGGGATTGTGTCTGAAAATGTGGGGGAAAAACTAAAATATTGTGCAGCAGGGCAACAGTACTTGCAGATCAAACTGGAAAAGAACATGGGGGTTAGGATGGGTGCAGCCTGTGCATATATTAACAGGGTGGATTTTCAGCTTTGTATGCTTTCATTCCCACCTACAGGGTAAGTTAACCAAAAAGCAGAGAATTGTTCACCCAATAAGGAGCGGCAGGCGACGTCCCGTTACCGGCTGCTACTGTTGTACAATTTAATTGTAAAATCTGACAAAAAAATAGTAGTATAAATGTCTCTGGTGAGATTGTGCAATCAGATAATATAGTGTAAAAACAGCATACCTTTTGAGGATTTGCAGGTATTTGATTACTCACAGCTTCTAATGCAAGAGTGAGAGAACTGCATTGGCGATTTAGTTTGAGAAGAAATGCAAACAGCTCATCACCACTGTAAAAAAAAAAAAAAAAAAAAAAAAAAAAAGGCACACAAGTAGATTTTAGTCAATACATTATACACTGCTCAAAAATACAATTCTGTGATTACTCACCTGTAGAATTGGTATTATATGTATACAGCACGTCCTGTTCCAAAAGATATTCCTTACTCTTGGGTTATACATCCAGTAGATGGCGCTGACTGCAGAGATAGAAAAGTGGCTTCATATATACCAGGGACCTCCCACAAAATCCCCAGTATTGAAAAGCAGTTTAAATGAGCCCAGGAGAACTATAACCAATATATAAAAATGTGAACATAACCACCATAAAGAGGTAACTAAAGATAATGATAACAAGGGTGGGGTGGAACAGGACGTGCTGTATACACATAATACCAATTCTACAGGTGAGTAATCACAGAATTGTATTATTCTAAGTATACAGCACGTCCTGTTCCAGAAGATATTCCTTACTCTTGAGACATCCAATAGCAGTGTCCGTAAGGTAGGGTGGGATCCCCAAAAGTAACAGCAGACAGTTTAAACCACTGCCGCCTGCAGAACTTTGCGGCCAAAAGCAGCATCAGCTGAGGCCCTAACATCAACCTTGTAAAACTTAGAAAAAGTATGAACAGAAGACCAAGTGGCAGCCTTGCAAACTTGTTCAACAGAAGCTTGGTGCTGAAAAGCCCAAGAGGCACTAATAGCACGAGTAGAATGAGCAGTAAGGCGGAAGGGAGGCTCCTTCCCCTTAGCAGAGTAGGCCTGTATCACAGCCTGACGGATCCACTTGCTGAAAGTGGACTTCGTCGGAGCCAGACCCTTCTTAGGTCCAGACGGGAGCACAAAAAGAGCGTCAGTCTTCCTGAAGGATTCAGTAGCCACCAGATAGAACTTCAGAGTCCTGACCACATCCAGAGAGTGTAAAACCCTATCCTTAGAAGAACTAGGATTAGGACACAAATAAGGCAAAACAATGTCCTGATTGAGATGAAAGGCAGAAACAACCTTAGGCAGAAAATCTGGCTTAAAGCGAAACACCACCTTGTCCTGGAGTCTCTCAAAATAAGGAGGCTTGATAGAAAGCGTCGCCAACTCAGAAACACGCCTCACAGAAGTGATAGCCACCAAAAAGACCACCTTAAGCGTAAGAATAGACAAAGGGGCTCCTTGCAAGGGCTCAAAGGGAGACCCCTGCAGGGCAGATAACACCAAGTTAAAGTCCCAGACTGGTAACATAGGCTTACGTGGGGGACGCACGTGAGTAACCCCCTGGAAGTAGGTCTTGGCCAGGGGATGCTGAGCAAAGTATCTTTGGAAAAAAATAGCCAAAGCAGAAACATGGCCTTTCAGAGTACTGAGCTGAAGACCCAGATCCAAACCATGTTGCAGAAACTCCAGAATCCTAGGAATGGAAAACACACGGCAGGGAAGCGAGTTAGACTCGCACCAGTCAATGTAAGTACGCCAAACCATAAGGTGGTTGGAAGAAGAGGACCTTTTCCTAGCCCTGATCATGGTATTTACAACCGAGGCAGGCAGCCCTTTCTCCATCAAGATGGAGGTTTCAACAGCCAGGCCGTCAAAGCCAGCGTTTGTAAATTGGGGTGGCATAGGTGCCCCTGAGAGCAGATCTGGAACCCGGGGCAGGGCGTACTGATCTACTGCCAGCTGCACGATGTCTGCGAACCACACTCGTCTTGGCCAACAGGGGGCCACCAGTATGGCTGCCACCCTTTCCTAAACTATCTTGCGCAGCACCCTGCCCAGCAGGGGAAAAGGGGGAAAGACATACAGAAGCTGAAACCCCTTCCAAGACATTGCCAGGGCATCCATAGCCAAGGCCAGAGGATCCTGGGACAGAGACGAAGACTGGAAGCTTGTGATTGTGACGGGACGCAAACAGATCCACATCCGGCTGACCCCAGCGGTGGCACAGGGAGCGAAACACCCTGTCGCTGAGGGACCATTCTCCCAGACGAGAGGTCCCCCTGCTTAGAGAGTCTGCCTCCAGATTCTCCACCCCCGAGATGTACACAGCTGAGATGCAGGGAACATTTGCCTCTGCCCAGGACAGTATCAGGGACACTTCCTTGAGGGCCCTCTTGCTCCGGGTCCCTCCCTGATGATTAATGTAGGCAACCGCCGTCTGGTTGTCCGACCCCTCAAGTGTGGGGTTAAGTGGGCGAGAACCAACCTGATCGCCCTCAACTCCAGAATGTTGATAGGGGCATGGGCCTCCTGAGGGCCCCACTGACCCTGGAATTTCAGGGACTTCCAAACCCCCCCCCCAAACCTGTCAGACTGGCATCTGTAGTGACAGTTTCCCAGCAGGGGGCCAGAAAGGATCTGCCCACCAGCAGGTTCCTTGAGTCCTGCCACCATGATAGAGACCGCCCGACCAGGGGGGACAGGACAAACACCTGATCCAAGGACACAGGGTCCCGATCCCTTACTGACAGGAGGTGAAGCTGAAGAGGCCTCATGTGAAACGGAGCATATGGCACCGCCTCGAAGCAGGACACCATCAGGCCCACCAGCTGCATTCCCTGCCTGATGGATGGATGGATGGATGGATGAGGACAAGAAAGAAGGAGCTGAGCTTTCTCTTGAACTTCTGCTGAGGAAGAAAGACCTTGACCTGAGATGAATCCAGAATCATGCCCAGGAAGGACTTCACCATGGAAGGAGACAGGGAAGATTTGGGGTGGTTGATCACCCAGCCGAATGACTCCAGTGTGGACACCACCCTCTGAGTGTCCAGCTCTGCCTGATGGAAGGACTGAGAAGCAATAAGCATGTCGTCCAGGTAGGGAAGAATGCGAATGCCCTGAGATCTCAGCAGAGCCATAACTCCTGCCAGCACCTTGGTGAACACCCTGGGAGCCGAGGTGAGACCGAAGGGCAAGGCCACAAATTGGTAGTGCTGATCCTCCAGAGCAAACCTGAGGAATCTCTGATGACCTGGAAAGATAGGTACGTGAAGGTAAGCATCCTTGATATCTACAGAGGTCAAGAAGTCCCCTGGGCATAGGAAAGTCACAGCTGAGCGCAGAGTCTCCATGCGAAAGTGTCTGAATCTGACAAATTTGTTGAGGTGCTTCAAATCCAGGATGGGTCTGATGGACCCATCTTTTTTGGGGGACGATGAAAAGAATGGAGTAATAACCTTTGCCCCTTTCCCTCAAGGGCACCCGGCAGATGACACCCAGTTCCAAAAGGCCTTGGACAGCCAGGGGCAGACCCTGAGCTGACAGGGGGTTTTGAGCTAACCGAGATTTGATGAATCTTGGGGACGGCCAGGCTGCAAACTCTATCTTGTAACCGGAGGATACTACCTCCTGAATCCACCGGTCTGAGACATGACGCCTCCAGACATGAGCCAAAGCCGTCCCCCCACCCGGATGTGTGAGGGCGCCCCTTCATGCCTGAGGGGGCTTGGGGGAGGACTTAGGCTTGGGACCCCAGGAGGGGCCAGGGCGGCCACGTCCTCTGAAGGAAGGAGAAAAGGCACCTGAACCCCGAAAGAACTGGGGCTGCCTTCTACGCTGAGGTAACTTGACTCCTTTAGCAAACAAGTCCAGACGTTCCCCAAAGAGGCGCAGCCCCTTGAAGGGAAACCCAGTGAGAGCCTTATTAGCAGCATTGTCAGCTGCCCACTGGCGCAGCCAGACCGAGCGGCGTATAGCCACTAACAAGGCAGATGCCCTGCCACACATTCTAATGGTATCATCCATGGCAGAGAGGACATATGCAACAAATTCCTCACAACACAGAAGAGCTCTTTACTCTTCACTACCAGCATCATCAGGGGCCCCATCTAGGAGACTCCTGAGCAGGCATTTAATAGCAATAGCCGTAATGGCAGAGGCACAGACCGGACGCAGCGCGGTCCCCACACAGGCAAAGGCATGGGAGGCCAGCTGATCAATGCGCCTGTCTTCCCCATCCCTCAGTGTAGTCGAGTCAGGGGAATGCATGACGGATGTGTTGGACAATCCCAGAACTGGTGCATTCACCTGGGGAGGACATGACCGCCATTTAACCATTTCAGCAGGAAAGGGATACCTCTTATCCCAACTCTTTGGCACTCCGGGGAGCCGGCTAGGCAGTTCCCACGCCTTGAGCACTAAATTATTAAAATGAGTTTGTTCAGGAAACTCCAAACGCGGTTTAACAGTATGAAACAGCTCCCCCTGCTGCCGCGGAGCCACAGCAGGAGGAGAGATACAGAATACTTCAAAAATGTGAACTAAAAGCCTGTCAGTATCATCTGAAGCCCCTGGGTCAGACCCAGAATCGGCACCATACACCCTGGATTGTTCCACAGATGATTCTGAATCAGAAAATAATTCCCCCTCTTCCAGGGGGGTATAACCAGTAATGTCAAAAAATTCCTCAGCCTCCATAGAAAAAGAGGGAAACACCAGGTGATAAATGCCGCTTCTTAGCAGAAGCTTTACGCGGGCCAGAACCAGCAATATGTGTCTCAATGCTGGCCACCCGTGCAGCCAAATCAGGTTGAGACTCCCCACTGGTATGCACCTCACTAGGAGTCAGATGTAAGCGTGGGGGAGTAGGCGAAGCCCGAGGGGGCGCAGGCCCAGCCACCGGTAACCCAGACTGCAGCACAAGCGTCTGCTGGGCGCAGGGAACACACCCTGACATCACTTATAGGGGATACCCCACACACAGCCGGGCTTGTCCCGAAGGAACCACAAGCACATTACCCTGAGAAGCCTCCATATGGTGATTATTGTGGCCCAATAGGCCAATAGGGATTGACGCCAATAAGGCTACCCGGGATGCCCCAATAGTCCGCTAGGGAAGTGGGAGTGTAAGGGAATGCAATAGCCCTCCAATAAGAGTTAACACTAAATAGAGGGGATAGGACCAGGAGAAACCACAAAAGTTTGACCTGCCTGCAAGACATAAGCAAAAAGATCCCATAAGCAATATGCAATACAGAGAAAAACAAAATAAATGAGCCCGCAGGGGCACTTACGGACCGCAATAGGGAGACGCCAGACACGCAGCAGAGAGCTAAAATGGCACTTGCATATACTTCGAGGGGCGGGCCGCGGAGACAGCGATGCAGAATGCGTCAGCCGCAAGGCCCGCCCGCCCCCCCCCCGAAGAGCGCGAAAAGTGCCCACATGACAAGACCTGCAATGCCTCAGGCGATGTTGCCGCGGAGCGGAGTACAAGCGTGCGGCGGCGGCAAATGAAACCAGTGCAACCAATTCAAAAGGGATAATCACATAAATCATTTATACAAGACATGCACCCCCCCTCCCCCCTGAGATCTACCAGGGGCATAAGACGCGGGAGGGGCATCCCATAAGGCTCACCATGGGCCTGTACCGCCTACCCTTTGGTGGGGGACTGAGGTTGGAGCAGTGCTCCTTAGCACCTGACAGTGGTGCTGCCTACCTTTACCCGAGCCAGTGCAGCCTAAGCTGGAAGGCAGTAAAAGGAAACAGGTGGGAATAGTCCTACAGGGCCGCAGGCTAATAGCCCCACTCACCTGCGAGTAGAGAGCCATCTTCTAGTCATTGCAGCCAAGACTGCAGAGAAGAACTTGGGATTTTGTGGGAGGTCCCTGGTATATATGGGTCCGGGAGGAGCCACTTTTCTGTCTCTGCAGTCCAGCGCCATCTACTGGATGTATAACTCAAGAGTAAGGAATATCTTCTGGAACAGGACGTGCTGTATACTTAGAATAAAGGAAGAACACTTAACGCTGAATAAAACCCTACATTTTGACTATCCCGTGTTTTATTCCTTTAACTCAGACATTCAGATATGGGATACCTCGCTGTGTGAACCCCCAAATCGCCCAGTAACACTCTTCCGTTCCTACAGCGCATGTGTGGGCCCTCATCCAAGAGGAGCCATTTACAGCACATAAGTAACGTACAGCAATTGTGAGTGTGAGCGGCCGCATCCCCAGCAGAGGGCAGACTCCCACCGCCCCAATGGCTGGGGAAAGTGCACGCATACAGACTAAAGATGCTGGGGATACACCCGCCCCCCTTCAAAGTTTAAATCCCCAGGGCTGGCCCAGGTTCGCCTAAAACACCACACTTAAACTCCAAGTCAAACACACTTCTGTGAATTCAACCTGCCCACTTAAGAAGCAACAATGATTGTGAATCAATTTCTCCTGCTGCTGTGCAAGTGGAACAGACAGCAGGTAGAAATGATGGTAATTAGCAAGACAGCCCCTGGTTCTGCAGGTGAGGGCAACATACCATTTCTCTGTTCTCATATTTTTTGGCTGCCATTTGGTCGTTTTTGCATTTTGTCATTGATCTCGGCCCTAGAGATAACATGGCAGTGTCTTGCCCTGAAGTTGCTAAGGAAGTGCAGCTCATCCAAGATGGCACATCAACACTAGCTGTGGCAAGAATGTTAGATACCAGAAGATAAGCCAGTATACCGGGTGAAGCAGCAGTGACAGATCCCTGCAAAATTATCACCATGTGTCTGCTCAAACTACCTGAAACAGACTCCATGTGGGTGGTATAAGGTCCCGACAGCCACAAGTTGGTGTTGTGCTTACAACCTAACACCATGCACAGCAATTGGCATTTGCCAGCGAACACCAAGATTGGCAGATTCAACATTGGCACACTGTGCTCTTCATAGGTGAGAGCAGGTTCACACTGAGAACATATGACAGACATGACAGAGGCTAGAGATGCTATAGAGAAAGTTCTGCTGCTTGCAACAGGCTCAAAAATGACCGGTTTGGCAGTGAGTCAATAATGATGTGGGGAGGCATTTATTTAGAGGGTTGCACAGACCTCAATGTGCTATCCAGAGGCACCCTGCTCTGACTGCCATTAGGTAGTTGTTTGAGATCACCCATTGTTAGACCATATGTAGGTGCAGTTCCTGCATGATGAAGGCATTAATGTTAAGGACCACCCTGCTCATTCCACAGTCTTGAATCCAAGCAAGCACATCTGGGGCATTATGTCTAGTTCTATCCACCATAGACTGTCCAGTCATATAGGCACATAGAGGCCACAAACACTACTGAGCCTCATTTCCTTGTCTCGAGGCATTTTCACTGAAGTTGGATCCACTGTAATTTGATTTTCCACTTTGATTTTGAGTATAATTCCAAATCCAGACAGCCATAGGATATTCATTTATATGTACAGTGACACAGCCACATGTGTGTGCTGGAAAGGTGAGTGGACAGGGCAGGGATGTACATAAAAAAAAAAGTCTTACCGGTAACAGTATTTCTACAAGCCCTTCAGAAAGGCCACGGAGAGGATGAGCAAGGAATAAGCTATGGTGAAAAACTACCTGCAATACCTTCCTGCCAAGACTGTTGTGAAGTCTATAGTGTATTAAAAAACGTATGAGAGGAAGATTATGTAGCTGCTTTGCATATGTTTTGATAGAAGCCCCAGAATTTGGTGCCCAGGATGTGGCAAATGCTCTGGTGGCTTGAGCCTATGGGTATAGGTTTGTGGCAAGATGGATGCTGCCATGCATGTTTAAGAATGCAGAATCTGCCTTCTAAACATCTGTATGTGTTAATCCATCTCAATGAGCTTATGTCACCGATTGCCACAGATGGGCTTTAGGGGAGCAATTTACTAAGCTTTGATTGACTGGAGGTCTACTTTAATACTGCCCTGTTTGGCAAGATGATACAGTAGGGATCTCTGACCGGGAAGGCCTGCAAATCACTCACTTTCCTGGCTGAAGAGATAGCAACCAAAAAGCTTTGAGAGATGATTTTGGTGGATACCTCCTGCAGAGTTTCCAAAGGAGGCAAAGAGACCCCTGAGGACCAGAAGCAAGTCCCATGATGGACAATGCATGGAGTGAACTGGCTTTTTATGGACTATGGTAATAAAAAAAATCTGTTGCTTAAGTCATTTTTTCTTGTCTAAGAAAACAGATAAGGCTGAGGCCTGAGTCCACAGAGTACTTACGGCAAGGTCTAACTCAAACCCTTCCGGCAGTCCTCCAATTCTTTATTCAAACGGTTTACTTCACAGTAAGAGGAAAAATGTTTCCATACTTTGTGGTAAATTCTAGCTGTCATTTTCCTGCTATCCAGGAGCGGAATGTTGTACTGGTCCTTGCATAAGTAGGTTTGGCAGGAGAGGCAGCTACCATGGATCCTCTAATGACACTCTCTAATGACCGCAAACCAACTTTTTTTTGGCCACATTGGGGCTATCAGAATGACTGTAGCTGGCTCTGAAGAAATTTTTCTCACTACTTGAGGAAGAAAATACAGTGGAGGGAAAGCATAGGCTAGATCTAAAGTCCAGCTGTGGGCCAGCGCATCCACATCCTTTGCTTTGTTCCCAATCTAAAACCAGAGCCTGCAAGAGAGAGAGTCGCAGACCTGACCGTGCTGCCCGTTAGTAAGAGGTTGTCCAGATAAGGGATTATGGAACCCCCCTTGACCTTAGGAAGGACCTCCGTAAATATCATTGGGGCAGACAAGATCCGAAAAGGGAGTGCCCTGTTTTACAAATGTAGGATCTCTTCCCCCAGAATGACAGCAAATCTCAGAAATTTGCGATGCACCTGAGCAATGGGGATGTGCAGTAGGTGTCTTGCAGGTCTATCGTGACCATAACCCGATACAATAACCTGAACTTGTCAGTTGTAAAATAAAGAGACTTTGGGACAGCCATTGACACGCTTTCAGGAGTGTCTTTCACAGGTGTCTCAGCGACAGGGCCCGTTTGTCCATCTGGGGAGGGGGACGGCCTCCACTGAAGCATCTTCCAGAAATGAAACAGCTCTGAACATAGCGGAAGCATGTCTAGAAGGGTTTGTTTTGGGGTGTCATTTTCAATATAACCCTTTAAAATTGTCAAGTCTGCCTCCAAATTTCGGGCAATACAGTCTGAGGTGAGAGGACCATGTAAAGCACGGTCAAACGGGTTTCTGTGTGAGGGCAGCGGGGACACCATTATTTGAGTTCACAGGTAACATTTTCCCATGTTATAGTTGTTGGTATATTGCTTGATTCTCTTTTTCATGATATGTGATTAACTATTTATGGCACTTAGCACGATATTAGCACAATATTTATTAGACTACATGAATTATATGTATCCTTGGTATGACGATTTGACAGGTTTCTTGCACTTTATTATAGAAATTAGCTTTCTATATACTATTACTCGAATGGTGTGGATCTATATATTTCTAGAGGTATGTATATTGGGTTTTTTTATGTAATAAATCTGAATTGATTTGGTTATTTAATTATTTGATTGAATTGTGGGTTTCTGTGGTTGCGGGAACTGCACAATTTGAGGACAATAGCAGCATCTAGTTTAGGACCTTTGGCCTAAGCCTCAGCTTCTGTTTAGTCAAAGGGAAATTTCCTTCTAAAAAGAACTGGGTAAGAAAATCTTTTGAGGTAAAATCTATTTCTTACATCAAGCAAAGATGAATGAATCGGGAAAACCCTTTCCTTCTTCACAATTTATGATACAATGCATCCTGAACTGAAAGTGGCTGCACCACAGAATCAATGTGCATTGTATCATAAGAAGAAGAAAAGCTGATGTTTCTTCAATTTGCTTCATCTAAAACCCCCGACTGAACGAACCTTCCCCCGAAGAAATCTGACTTTCACTATGCTTAACCTCTGGGTGCCCGTCTACAGCTGCAGGAGCATCTACGACAACAGGGGGTACAGGAACCGGAAGTGCCGGAAGGGAGTACCTGGAGGTTGATTACATGGTCCTAAAAGCTGAATTGGAAACATCTAGGGTGGATGCCATGTTAACTAGTAGCTTCATTCCCCAATCTATGCTCTAAACAGACTTGCAACAAGCTCTTGTCCAAGACGCAAAATAGTGGAGCAATACAGAGTAATCTTAGCCTCCTGTATCTTAGACTTGGAAGATCCCTCCTTATCTTTCTATTTTTCCTTTTATTTAAGTTCAACACTCAAAGCAGACTAAAAAAGAAAAAAGAAACCGGAGGCTAAGAAATTGCTCTAGGGTGACATGGGCAACCATAAAAAGTGCAACCTGAAAATACAGCAGATAAAACACACTCACCATCTTTTCTTGAAGCATCATTCTGGCTTGACTCCTCCACTGTATAAGGTGGTCCGGTTTCCACCTGCTGTGCAGCTCTGTTTCCGCTTGGAAACACTGTCGCAGCCAGGTGTGAATCTCTGGCGATATTGTCACCTCCGCAGCCCGGTGTAGAGCGCTGCCTGAGCACTAGTCTGGCCATCGGCCAGAACAGAGACAGAGCACACCTAGTGACAGCCCAACTGCCCAGGTCTTTCCTGGGGTAAAAAAAAAAAAAGAAATTATAAAAATAAACCTGGATGATGGTGTCCCAGATGGTTTCCTGGAGAGGAAACACAATACTGAGGACTGGGGGAAGGGGTGGGGCTTTTAACCTCCTCCCCCCCCCCCCCCCCCCCCCCCCCGCTCAGAAAGCGTGGGGCCATGTACAGTCTGTGGAGTTTTTTGTACCCTCTACACTTGGCGATTAGGCGGGGTTCTGCCACATTGCCTGGAATAGCGGTTGGGGGGATTCTGCACACTGCTTGATGTAGGGGGGACTGCAGGGATTCTGCCACACTGCCAATACAATTCTGTGAGAAACTCACCTGTAGAATTGGTATTATACGCATACAGCACGTCCTGCTCCATCTATAATACTTACACATGGGTTATCCTCCGCCAGAGGGCGCTGTGCACTGCATGTAAAAACAGGCTCCTCCCGGCCCTTCATATGCCCAGGGACCTCCCACAAATCCCCAGTATTGAAAAGCAGTGAGAAAGAAGCCGGGAGAAACCAACCACCAACTGGTAACAATAGTAATAACAATCACCATACAGGGGATCCAGAAAAATGTAAACCAGGGTGGGGTGGAGCAGGACGTGCTGTATGCGTATAATACCAATTCTACAGGTGAGTATCTCACAGAATTGTATTATTTTAAGCATACAGCACGTCCTGCTCCATCTATAATACTTACACATGGGACATCCAATAGCAGTGTCCATAAAGTAGGGTGGGATCCCCAAAAACAAGGCACAGCGGACAGTAAAGGCGCTGTCACCTGCAAAACTTTGCAACAGGCATGACATGAGCAGAGGCTCTAACGTCAATCTTATAACAAGACCTTTGAAAGGTATGAACAGAGACAAGCAACTTATTCAACAGAAAAAACTGGTGCTGAAGGGCCAATGGTACCCAAGCAACAATATAACGGAATAAAATGACAAAAAAAGGGGAGATTATTCCCCCTTAAAGGAATAGGCCAGTGCAATGACCCAACCAGCCCACAGGCAACAGAAGCCTCGTGGAAAACGTGTAACTCTCCCTAAGGGGAATGAGAACTGGTCACCCGACCGAAGGCGGGAATACTGACCCCTTCACTAGCACGAAGCCAAAGGCTTTACTCAGGACCAGGAGGCATCCAAGAAGGATTAATACAAAGGACGCAGTGGCCCTGGAAGCAGGCGATATCAGGCGCATACATAAGGAGGCGCCCGCAGACTCCAAGGGCATCAGTCCCCCTAAGGGACAAGAAACCCTCAGGGAATAATTGCAACACCTGTTGAGGGAATGTAGACCCTTCATATTAGCATTATTAAAAATAAGGTCCGTAGTTAGACTAAACGGACTAAAACAATGATCATAAAACACCACTTGGACAGGAGGTCCGGTGTAAGAAGGAATACCCCCACGGCATGGGGTGCATATAGATATATATATATATATATATATATATATATATACACATACATACAGCGAGCCAGGGCTAAGTAATCAGATCCACCTTCTCAGGCACACGTCTGACTGAGGCAGGAGCC
Organism: Gastrophryne carolinensis; assembly: GCA_027917425.1. Taxonomy (NCBI): domain Eukaryota; kingdom Metazoa; phylum Chordata; class Amphibia; order Anura; family Microhylidae; genus Gastrophryne; species Gastrophryne carolinensis. The sequence continues at coordinate 209,409,188 of CM051238.1, forward strand.
CCCAGAGAAGCGACTTGGACTACCAAGCAGCTCAGACAGCATCCAGCAGAAGTCCCCAGGGAAAATTCCGCAGGGCAAACAAAATGAAAATTGATCCCAACAGGGACCATAGAACTACTTGGGGGATGCACCTAAGCAATCTCCAAGAGAACTCCTCACAAGGAAGACAGAACCAGACTCCTACAGGAAGACAGCCAGGACAGAACCTGAACCTTCAGAGTACCTAGATGGGGAGCCAACCCCAACCTATGCTGTAATGACTCTAGAACCCAGGGAACCAAGAACGTCCAACAGGGAAGAGACCAAGACTCATGCCAATCAATATGGGTATACCATAAACCCCAATAGACGGAGGAAGAGGAAGCCAAGGAAGCTTGCTCCTAGCCCCCCATATACCGAGTCACCCAGAAGAAAAGCCAGTCTCCAAAGGGTGAATGAATCAGCTGTCAAGCCCCAGACTAGAGTCTGAATATTGGAATGACAAAAGGGGCCTGACAAGGGCAGAATCGCACTCCTGAGAGAGCGTACAGGTCAGCAGACCTCAGCAGAAGCATCTGCGAACCACAGTTCACAAGGCCACCCAGGCCATCAATCTCACGGGTCTCTATATCAGCACAACCGTGCGCAGAACCCCACGTAGTAGGGTGAACGAAGAGAAGGTATATAAAAAAGAAGTCTACGCATAATTTTACTAAGCCCCCATGACCCGAGTCAGAATATTCTGGGACAGTAAAAAAACAAGGGCGGAGCCCCTGTGGTATAAGCGAGACCCAACAGAGCCACCCTAGTTGGCTCTCAGAGCGACACCAGGATAGCATAACCTGCCACTGAAGGGCATCCATTGGAGCGAATACCGCTGAGAAGCAGGGGGCGCAGACCCCCGCCCAATCAGGATCAGGAACCCTCCAGAGGGATCATCCTGCTTCAAGCTCCAGACCAATAATAAAAACAGGCCATTGTCTTCCAACAAATCCAGCCGTATAGAGTCAACGGAAGGCTCACCGTTTTAACAAACCAGTAGGTAAGATGGACCCTCTAGGGGACCCTACCTAGGAACCACGGGGGACTTTGGAAGAAATTCCCCCCCGCCAACCTGCGAGACTTGGTACCCAAGGTGACCATTCACAGGAAGATGCAAGCAAAGAAGGGGGTGCCCCCCGACAGGGCCCTTGAATATGATCAGCTCAAGAGGAACCACCTTACCAGGAAGGGGGAATGAGCACAGACCAAGCCCCAGGGGCGCTGGAACCCCATGTAGGATCAATAACCTACTGTGCCGAAGAGCCCAAGGGCTCGGTATATAAGGGATATCATCTGATACGCCACCAACGGGCCCACCAGCTGCCATCCTGCCTGGTGAAAGTAAGATGCCAGCAAAGGGGGACAGAGCCCCTGTAACCAGGAGTCCACTTGTTGCCAAGGAAGAAGGCTCAAGCCTGAACCGAATCCAAGGAATGGAGAAATGAGGGATTGAGGTGACTGAGCACCCATCCAGTAACTCCCAGAGGACACCGCCGGCCGACCAATCCACTCGGCCTGACGTAGAGATTGGGGAGTAAGGAAAGACGACCCGGTAGATCCTAATGCCAGGCATGTCCAAGACACCCCCATTCGCGCCATGGCGAGTAGCCTGGGAGCGAAAGAGTGGCCACATATAATGCCTCAATCCGCAGGGTTGGTCCTGCAACACCGCCTAGTAACGGTCTTGGTGTCCAGCAGACACAAGGGGGAACTAAGAAGATCTAGAACTCCACAGGAGGCCGGAAGCTCCCCTTGCACAGGGCGCCTGTGTCCCACGACAGAGATGTCATATAGGGACTACCTGTGAGAGTAGAATTGCCAGGCCTACCATAGGCCCGCGTGGCCCAGACTGCCTCATACTGTTGAGGGAAGGAGGAAGGTTAATATAGAGGCCAAAGCCCCATACTGTTAAGGGCAACCTGTAAGTAAGCCCAAACTCTGTAGGCCCAGTACGGCCTACACCAATACCTGAAATAAAACCAGGGGCTAGAAGCACCCTGACAACCACTGAGCTATCCTGTGTCCAGGGGGACAACCTCCTGGAACCACCAGAAGGAGAAGGTACATTCCTAGATGGTGAACAGCTGCTGCAGCAGTACCCTCGCCCAGAAGGGAGGTGGAGGGGTGACCCTGCCTCGGGGAGGCCAGAGCGGCCTTTTGCGCAAGGGTGCTTTACCCTTTTTACCAAAAAGGTCCAAACGGGCCCCAAATAATCGCCCTCATCTGAAGCGAAGGTAAGTGAGAGCCTTTTCCGCAGCCTCATCAGCAACCCACTGTCGCAGCAAGACCAGGCGGCGAATAGCTACCACAATGGCAGAGGTTCTAGCACACATCTTAATGGTGTCATCCAGTGCTGAGAGGATAAACTTCACAAACGGATCACAGTCAAGCCAAGGGACCCAAGGGAGGTCCTCAGGATGGTGATCTAGTACTTTTCTGACAAGAGTCCTGGCGGCCACCGCAGTGATGGCCGCGGCACAGACCGGGCGCAGAGCCGTCCCTGCACACGAGAAGGCGTGGGAAGCCAGTCTGTCAATGCGCCGGTCCTCAGCATCCCGAAGGGTACGGAAAAAAGGAGCCGTCATGAAAGGGGGGTTAGTAACCCCTATAACCGGTGCATCCACCACAAGAGGTGCTGACCAAAAAATACCATTTTGTGAGTACTCACCTGAAAAATGGATATTGTTGGTGTGCCACACACCCCGCTTCACTTCTTAAATATTCATCACTTCATGGGTTAATCCACCGCAGGTGACGTAGTGCAGAGAGGAAGTCTTGTAACGAGCCCCCTTCCGGCCTATATATACCGGGTACCTCCCTTCAATCACCAGTATATTTAAAAAGCAGTAATACAAGGTACCAGTATTCCACCAGTAACCTCCAAAATCAATTTGATATAAATAAAAAAGGGCTTCACCATATAAATGCTTCGGTAATACCGAAAAGGGCGGGTGTGAAGCGGGGTGTGTGGCACACCAACAATATCCATTTTTCAGGTGAGTACTCACAAAATGGTATTATTCTTGGTGTGCCACACACCCCGCTTCACTTCTTAAATATTCATCCATTATTGGGACATCCAAAAGCAGTGTCCACAAGGGAAGGGCATCTCAAGGCCAGGTGAAGCATAACTTAAATGACTGCAGTCTGCAGAACTTTGCGGCCAAAAACAGCATCCGCTGAGGCCCGCACATCAACTTTGTAAAACTTAGAAAAAGTGTGAACATAAGACCAGGTGGCGGCCTTACAAACCTGTTCAACAGAAGCTTGGTGCTGAAAAGCCCAAGACGCCCCAACAGCGCGAGTGGAATGAGCAGTAATACGAAAAGGGGGAACTCTTCCCTTAGCAGAATAGGCCGCCGTATGGTGAACAGCTGCTGCAGCAGTACCCTCGCCCAGAAGGGAGGTGGAGGGGTGACCCTGCCTCGGGGAGGCCAGAGCGGCCTTTTGCGCAAGGGTGCTTTACCCTTTTTACCAAAAAGGTCCAAACGGGCCCCAAATAATCGCCCTCATCTGAAGCGAAGGCAAGTGAGAGCCTTTTCCGCAGCCTCATCAGCAACCCACTGTCGCAGCAAGACCAGGCGGCGAATAGCTACCACAATGGCAGAGGTTCTAGCACACATCTTAATGGTGTCATCCAGTGCTGAGAGGATAAACTTCACAAACGGATCACAGTCAAGCCAAGGGACCCAAGGGAGGTCCTCAGGATGGTGATCTAGTACTTTTCTGACAAGAGTCCTGGCGGCCACTGCAGTGATGGCCGCGGCACAGACCGGGCGCAGAGCCGTCCCTGCACACGAGAAGGCGTGGGAAGCCAGTCTGTCAATGCGCCGGTCCTCAGCATCCCGAAGGGTACGGAAAAAAGGAGCCGTCATGAAAGGGGGGTTAGTAACCCCTATAACCGGTGCATCCACCACAAGAGGTGCTGACCAAAAAATACCATTTTGTGAGTACTCACCTGAAAAATGGATATTGTTGGTGTGCCACACACCCCGCTTCACTTCTTAAATATTCATCACTTCATGGGTTAATCCACCGCAGGTGACGTAGTGCAGAGAGGAAGTCTTGTAACGAGCCCCCTTCCGGCCTATATATACCTGGTACCTCCCTTCAATCACCAGTATATTTAAAAAGCAGTAATACAAGGTACCAGTATTCCACCAGTAACCTCCAAAATCAATTTGATATAAATAAAAAAGGGCTTCACCATATAAATGCTTCGGTAATACCGAAAAGGGCGGGTGTGAAGCGGGGTGTGTGGCACACCAACAATATCCATTTTTCAGGTGAGTACTCACAAAATGGTATTATTCTTGGTGTGCCACACACCCCGCTTCACTTCTTAAATATTCATCCATTATTGGGACATCCAAAAGCAGTGTCCACAAGGGAAGGGCATCTCAAGGCCAGGTGAAGCATAACTTAAATGACTGCAGTCTGCAGAACTTTGCGGCCAAAAACAGCATCCGCTGAGGCCCGCACATCAACTTTGTAAAACTTAGAAAAAGTGTGAACAGAAGACCAGGTGGCGGCCTTACAAACCTGTTCAACAGAAGCTTGGTGCTGAAAAGCCCAAGACGCCCCAACAGCGCGAGTGGAATGAGCAGTAATACGAAAAGGGGGAACTCTTCCCTTAGCAGAATAGGCCGCCGTAACGGCCTGACGTATCCACTTGCTAATGGCAGATTTGGCTGGTGCCAAACCCTTCTTAGACCCATGGGGCACAACAAAAAAGGAATCCGTCCTACGGAAAGGAGACGTGATAATCAAGTAGTACTTAACACAGCGTACTACATCCAAACAATGCAAAACCCTCTCTGTCATTCTTAGGATTAGGACACAAGGAGGGAAGAACAATATCTTGGTTCAAATGAAAAGCAGAAACAACCTTAGGAAGAAAGTCTGGCTTGAACCGAAAGACCACTTTATCCCGATGCCTCTCGAAGTAGGGCGCCTGGATAGTTAAGGCCGCCAATTCTGAGACACGCCGGACAGAAGTGATCGCTACCAAGAAGACAATCTTCTGAGTCAGGGTAGACAAAGCAATATCTTGCAAAGGCTCAAAAGGAGGAGCCTGAAGAGCCGAAAGAACCAAATTCAAATCCCAAACAGGGAGTAATGGTTTCCTGGGAGGCCGCACATGCGTAACCCCCTGGAAAAAAGTTTTAACTAAAGGTTTAAGCGCAACACGCTTCTGAAAAAAGACAGATCAGGCAGAGACCTGCCCTTTCAATGTACTTAGCTGGACCAGAGTCCAGCCCTGATTGTAAAAACTCCAGAATCCTGGGGACCGAAAGGACCCTACAAGGAAAAGATCTTATCTCACACCAAGTGATATAGGCTTTCCAAGTCCTATAGTAGGTGATGGAAGAAGACTTCTTCCGGGCACTGATCAGAGTCTTAATGACTGAATCAGAAAGACCCTCCTCCTTCAGGATGGAGGTTTCAGCCGCCAGGCCATCAAACCCAGCGCTGGTAAATTGAGGTAACACAATTGACCCTGAGTGAGCAGATCGGGCCGAAGAGGCAGAATGAACTGGTCCACTGCCAGCCAAACGATGTCTGCGAACCTTATTCGTTTTGGCCACTTTGGGGCCATGAGAGCGGCGTACACCCTTTCCAGAGCCAACTTCTGAAGAACTCTGACCAACAAGGGCCACGGAGGAAACAGGTATAGAAATCCCAGAGCTCCTCAGTTCAGGGACCTGACGTCCACTGTCAGAGCCAGAGGATCCCGGGAGAGAGACACGAAGCTCGGGAGCCTGAGATAGAGATGAGGGGCCCACAGGTCCACCTCCGGAGTCTCCCATTGGAGACACAATAAGAGAACCACCCGAGGATGGAGAGCTTATTCTTCCAGACGGGGAGAGCACTTGCTCAACCGTTCCGCTACCTGTTCCATCACCTCTGGAATGTAAACCGCCGAGAGACAGGGAACATGGAACACTGCCCATGTCTGGATCAGGGACATTTCTCTGATGGGTAAGTGGGGCCTCCACTGCCCCTGAAGCCGCAGCTCCTTCCAGAATCTGTCCCATCCCCACAGACCGGTGTCCGTGGTGACACCTCTCCAACGGAGGGTCAGGAAAGACCTGCCCTATACAAGATTGGTCGAGACCAATCACCACAGGAGGAACTGCCGTACACGGGAGGACAATTGGAAGGACTGATCCAACAACAGAGGTTGCTGGACCCAACACGCTAGCAGAAATAGCTGAAGTGTTCTTGTGCGAATTTGGGCAAAAGAAAGACACACAGCGTCTTGATGAGAGTTCAGGCCGGGATGAACCGACCCCTGAATGGACCGCGAGGGAGGGTGAGACTCGAATTCCAGGTTGTGACCTGTCGACACTACCTCCTGGATCCATCTGCCTAGAACCACATGGTTCCAATGGTAGAAGTGTCGCAATAGTCCCCCCACCCGCACGGGTGAGGGCAGCCCCTCATTGCTGAGTGGGCTTATCAGCAGGCTTGGGCTTGGTGCCCCAGGACTGAGTGGGCCGGCCACGGCCCCTCCCCCGAGTCCAACCTGCGCCACTGGTAGCGGGGAAGGACGTACCTTTTCCCGCTCCGAACCTTTGAAAGGAAGGCCTACCGGAACTTGTCCCCCTGAAGGGACCACGAGGCCTTTTGCGTTGTGACATCTTACCATCTTTTGCGACTGAATCAATTTTCTCCCCAAACAGACGCAACCCCAAAAAGGGGAGGGCTGTGAGTACCTTTTTGGAAGCCGCGTCTGCTGACCACTGACGCAGCCATACTGACCTGCGAATAGCCACCAGCATAGCTGCCGCCTTGCTACTCATAGTCAGCGCATCGTCCTGAGCGGCCAGGACATAAGCCACAAAAGATTCACACTGCTTAAGTGCAGTGAACTGTTTGCAAGCGGGATCAAGATCCTCATATAGCCCCTGAATTAGGGACTTAATTGGCAATAGAAGAAGGGCTGAAGCACATACCGGGCGCAATGCTGCCGGAATAGATAAAACCATGTCGAACGTATTGGTCAATCCTGCGATCTTCCCCATCTTTGGGGACAGTGGTCTCAGCAGATTGTACCATAGCCGAGCTGGAGAGTCCTAGTACAGGGGAAAAGGATAACGCTTTTCCCAACTGGAAGGAATTCCAGATAACCGTGTGGGATGTTCCCATTCCTTAAGAACCACCCTCTCAAAGTGGTGCTGTCTGGGAAAAACCAAACTCGGCTGAGGCTCTTTAAATAACTGACCCTTTGGCGGGGTGGCCGCCTCAGGCGTATCTAAACTCAAAATATTAAACATTTGAGCCAGAATGGAGGGGGTGTCAAAAACAACCCCCTCTGACCAATCGCCGATCTCATCAGCCACATGCTGACCTGTCGGCTCATCTGACTCCGACGGGAGTTCATCCTCGTCAGGGGATCCATCGGACCATTCCACAGGTTCACAAAACTGGTCCTGTGGAGCCGAAGGTACCGGAGACAGGTGCCTTCGTTTTGTAGCGGTTTTAAACGCTGCTTTAACGGGCATCATTTTCCGGGGGCAGGGCTGTGCTGCTGCCTCGGAATGCGAATCCCCACTTTTGACAGTGTCATGCGGGGTCCGGAATAGGGATGGAGAGGTAGGAGATGATGAAGGATGCGATGGCACCGCAGCAACGAACTGGCGCGCAATAGTCTGTTTTGCACAAGGGATGCAAATAAAGATATCAGCTGGGAGTGGAACCCCACAACCTACGCACTCCCCAAACGGAACAGCAGAACCGTTTCCGGAATCTACGGAAGCCTCCATATGGTGATTTATGGTATTCGCAATAATAGGACTTTTAAGGCATAAGCCGACCCGAGTTTAGGTCCCCTTTAATAGAAACTATATATATATATATATATATATATATATATATACTTATATATAGTCTATGTATATAAACATTCAAATCAATCCCAATAATTAGCCAGGCACATAGAGCCGGAGGGCTAGCATAAGCAGGGATCCCAGGATCTGCAAGGCAAGAAAACAACCATCAGATCCTTCACATGTGTATAACATATAAGTATGGCACCAAGTGCCCTTAAATGACGCCCCCTTGATAATAGTGATTCCTCACTGTATTATTAAACAATATCTCCCATTTAACGGCCCCAACGGGAGGGGCAGCTTACCTGTACCGCAATCAGCCGGTAAGCCTGCAGCCAGCAGCCATGAGCCGGCAGAAGACAAAGTGCGGCCGTGCGCCCACGTGCCTTCCTGTTTTGAAGGAAGCTGGGACGCTGGGCCCGCCGCTGACGCCGCATGACGACGTCATGTGCTGACAAAGCTCAATGAATGCCAGGTGAGGAGAGGGGGTAGGGGGCCACAAGCAACCAACTGCCAGAGAGGTGGCCAGCCCATACCCAGCGCAAGCTGCCCTAAAGCAGACCCAAAATATACACATGCTACAGTGAATGTATAAACATGACATATATGTTAACATGCAGTGATACAGTGAAACACACATACTAAAGCACACCCTCACCACCCCCCCAACGGGAGAGAAAGGGGCTACGGGGACCCTCGGGACAGGGGCATCCCATTTCCGGATCACCATGCCGGTTCGCCGCATTGCCCCACGCATGAGGTCGAGCGGTAGGAGATAAGCTCCTAGGCACTTAAAGGGCCATCTACCATTTGCCCGGTGAGCAGCCAAGGCTGGGAGGCTTCCTATTTCACCATAAAGGTATACAAACTCAAACCGGGCAGAAATAGACCAAAAGGGGGGTGGCGGGGTAAGAATACCCCGGCCTACCTGTAAGCAGGAGACTTCCAACTTCTGACTTGTCAGCAAGCAGAGAGAAAAAATACTGGTGATTGAAGGGAGGTACCAGGTATATATAGGCCGGAAGGGGGCTCGTTACAAGACTTCCTCTCTGCACTACGTCACCTGCGGTGGATTAGCCCATGAAGTGATGAATATTTAAGAAGTGAAGCGGGGTGTGTGGCACACCAAGAATATTAACCACATCAGGAGGGAAAGGGTACTTCCAATCCCAGACCCCTGGGACCCCTTTAAATGCCAAGCACGTAGTTTCTACGTGGTTGCCTCTCCTACCGTTAAGTGCCAAGCACGTAGAAACTACGTGCCTGGCATTTCCCACAAACAGTTAAAAAGATAGAAAAAAAAAACACTTACCTCCGGTATCCCCGTGAAGCTTGGGGTCCCCTCTTCCTGCGGGGGGCATCCGATCGCCCCCCCGTCGTCCTCCGTCTTCAGGGGGGGGGCCCGAAACCAGCCGCCCCCCCCGTTTCCAGCGCTGACATCGGCGCTGTAAAAAAAAAAAAAACAAACAAACTGTCATTTACTCACCTCCGCGCCCGAGCCTTCTGTCCGGGTCTCCTCTTCACCAGGGGGGGTCCGATCCCCCCCCTGGGCTGCGCAGTCTTCAGGTGAGGACCCTCTTCCGGGTCCTCACCTCTTGTAATGGCGGCGATGGCCGCCGCCGCTTAGCTCCGCCCATTGTGGGAGGAGCGGGATGACGTCATCCCGCTCCTCCTATACCCCCTCCGAGCTCCGGCATCTGTCAGATGCCGGTGGTGATCGGATCAGGGCGGGTGTCAGGTGAGGAGGCTCCGATCGGAGCCCCCTCGCCTGTCACCCGCCCTGCGCCGATCACCACCGGCATCTGTCAGTGACAGCGGCGCGGGACATACAGCGGCGAGGGACGTCGGATCGGAGGTGAGTATAGTGTAAAAAAAAGAAAAATAAAGATTTTTTTTTCTCTGTGTCTGTCATTTTTTACTATTAACCCCTTGTGAACTGGTAAGGGGTCCATGACCCCTATACCAGTTCACAAGGCTGGGGGGATGGGAAGCCACCTGCGCTAGCGGGTGGCTTGCCATTAACCCCTGGCACCCCCATTACCTGCCTCCCCAAAGGCTAGGGGGGGGCAGAAGAGCCCGGGCCCACATGGGCTATGTGGGCTCGTAGGCTGCAGGGTGGGGGGGGCCACAAAAGCTGGCCCCCCCACTCTGTGCCTACAAGCCCCCATAGCTGGTCCCGGGCTGGTTACTGTGGGTAAGGGGGACCCCACGTCAAATTTTTTTTTGATTTTTAACCCTTAAAAATCAAAAAAAAAAAAATGGGGTCTCCCTCCCCTGGGAGGGGGGACCCTATGTCATTTTTTTTCTCGATTTAACCCTTTGTAGTGTGGATGGTAGTTGTATTTTTTTTGTGAATGTTATAAAATACTTGTTTCAGTTAGAGGGGTCTCCTGGGCAGGAACAGGGGGCTACCGATAAATATGTGGTACCGTTCTAATCGGTAGAAATGGGGCTTTCACATGCAATATGATTTTCCTTAATAAAATACATTTTTTATTTAAAATAAAGGAGTCAATTTTTTTAAAACATTTTTTATTTATTTATTTATTATTTTTACTTAATAATATTGTAAAAAAAAAAAAAAAAATTTACAAACAAGACATTTCATGTTAAAGCCTAAACTCTGCTGCAATATATATATAATTTTCCTGAAAGTTCCAGCAAAAATGGCGCAAAACATGACGCAAAATGGGGAAAAATGGCCTGTCAACAGAGGGTGACAAAATCTCAAGTAGGCTGGCAATTAAAAGGGTTAATAGTACCTATGCATGTTGGGTATTGTTCTGTTCGGGGGACCTTGCGCTTTCAGACTTAGCTTGTTTTTTCTGGTTTGCATATTTATATTTTAGGAAAAGGTGTTTTTTATTCAGCTTTTTTATAAATTTTTTAAGGAAACCCTGCGCAAACAAAGAATTCTTTGAGGGATTACTTCCAGAAAGATGAGCCCACTACAACAAGCTGGGTACCCTTAGAAAGCTTAACGTGTGTACTTTCAGGGAATATATGGTTTATGGGGGATATTCCAAATGTCAAGGGTTGTTTTGGTTGAAAAATCGCAAGGTGCGCACTTTGTCTGCAGAGCTGAAATTTTCAAGTAAAATTACCGTTACGCACATGCTTTACTTTGGGGTGTTTGGCAACTCTTCCCTTGACAGAACCTATGCATGTTGGGTATTGTTCTGTTCGGGGGATGTTGCGTTTCCAGATTAAACTTGTTTTTTCTTGTTTGTATATAGTTTTTTTAGGAAAATGTGGCTTTGATTCTGCTTTTTTATCCTTTTTTTAGGGAAACTCTTTGCAACCAAAGAATCCATTGAGGGATTACTTCCAGAAAACTATGGCCACATCAACAAGCCTGGTACGCCTAGAAAGCCTGAGGTGTGTACTTCCAGAGAATATATAGTTTGTTGGGGGTATTTCAAATGTAAAGGGTTGTTTTTCTGGAAAAACTGTAAGGTGCGCATATTGCGTAGCACAGTTGTATTTTATCTGAAAATCCCCTAAAGCGTTGTTTCAGTTTGGGGGAGTCTCCTGGGCAGGAAAGGGTGTCTACCTATACATATGTGGTACCGCTGTAACCGGGAGAAATTGGGATTTCACACGCAATAAGATTTCATTGACAAACTTACATTTTTTATTACAAAAAAAACTACAATATGTAAAAATTTTTTTTTTTTTTGCACATATTTAACCAAAAATATTGAGAATACACCTAAAAAATGACAAACAAGACATTTCATGTTAAAGCCCAGACTCTGCTGAAAAAAACAATATATCATTTTCCTGGGAAATCCCTGGAAATCCCTTCAAAAATCACATTTGAACATGGGGAGCGCAAAATAGTGCAAAATGGTCTGGCAACAGAGTGTGACAAAAACTCCAGGTAGGCTGGCACTTAAAGGGTTAAGTTTACAAGGCGATTCCCATTCTTGTGATATAAGATTCTGGAAACGATCCTGTTCCAGGAACTCCAAGCGCGGCGGCGCTGTATGGAAACTCTCCATCTTAGGCTTGGGGGTCTCCCCGGGGGGGGGAGATTGACAAAATCTCAAAGATCTTAATAAGAATTTCATCTGTGTCACTCAGGCCCCAAGAACCGGGCCCAGAATCATCACAGCACCCGGGCATCTCGTTCCAGGAGCCCGAATCTGAGAATATCTCACCTTCCTCAGAAGGATCAAGGTCCTGCATATCAGCAGAGTCATCGGTATCGTTAGGAACCGGAGAGCCAGGAGGCGTCAGGGACCGCTTCTTACCAGGGCCCATACGCTCCGCCAATCCAGACAGCACCTGCTCCGCCGTAGGCTGCACGCGCGGCACGGCTTGCAGGTCATCCCCGCTCGAGTGGGACTCATAGCCGCTGCCTTGCTACTCATAGCCAGCGCATCGTCCTGAGCGGATAGGACATAGGACACAAAAGATTCACACTGCTTAAGCGCAGTAAACTGTTTACAAGCGGGATTGAGATCCTCATATAGCCCCTGAATTAAAGACCTAATCGCCAATAGAATTAGGGCTGAAGCACACACCGGGCGCAACGCTGACCCGGAATAATAAAACCATGGCGGGCGTATTGGTCAATCCGACGATCTTCCCCATCTTTAGGGACAGTGGTCTCAGCAGACTGTACCATAGCCGTGCTGGAGAGCCCTAGCACAGGGGTATCAACGTCAGGAGGGACAGACCAAAGCTTTACCAACTCTGGCGGAAAAGGATAATGCTTTTCCCAACTGGAAGGGATTCCAGATAACCGCGTGGGATGTTCCCATTCCTTAAGGGCCACCCTCTCAAAGTGGTGTTGTCTGGGAAAAACCCAACGCGGCTGAGGCTCCTTAAACAACTGACCTTTTGGCAGGGTGACAGCCTCAGGTGGATCTAAATTCAAAATTTTAAACATTTGAGCCAGAATGGAGGGGGTGTCAAAAACAACCCCCTCCGACCAATCGCATCAGCCTCAAGCTGATCTGCAGGCTCATCTGACTCCAACAGGAATTCTTCCTCGTTCGGGGATCCATCGGACCATTCCACAGGCTCACATAACTCGTCCTGTGGAGCCGAAGGTACCGGAGTCAGGTGCCTCCGTTTTGCAGCGGCCTTTAACCCTGCTTTAACGGGCACTACTTTCCGGGGGCTGGCCGACCGTGCCGCCACCTCGGACTGCGAATCCTCACTTTTGACAGTGTCATGCGGGGTCCGGAACAGGGAGGGCGAGGTAGGCGATGATGAAGGTTGCGATGGGCCAGCAGCTGAAGCAACAGACTGGCGCGCAATGCCCTGCTTTGCACAAGGGATGCAAATAAAGACATCATCAGCTGGGAGTAGATCCTCATATAGCCCCTCAACTTACGCACCCCCCGAATGGCTCAGAAGAACCGTTTCCAGCAATAACGGAAGCCTCCATATGGTGATTTATGGTATTCACAATTTTTGGGCTTTAAGGCATAAGCCAACCCGGGATGCCCCCTTATTTGTAAATGTCCCGGAAGGGAGGATTTTTATATTATATATATATATATATATATATATATATATATATATATATATATATATTTTTTTTTTTTTTTTTTTTTTTTTAAATATATATACGCAAGTATATATAAATAAATATGTCCCAATTTAGGAGAAAAAGACTAGCCAGGCAATAAAGAACTGGGAGGCTACTAATTGAAGGAATCCCAGGATCTGTGGGGAAAAAACAACAAACAGTAAAAAACCCCCAGAAACCAATGGCAACATGCAATATAACATACATACACCGCACCAAGTGCTTTGAAGAGGCAATAAAACTGGCCTCTGATTTTCCTCCTTATATATTTTTCCCCTTTTTTTTTTTTAAAACAAAAGTATATTTCCATTAAATATATTACTTTTTAATAAACAGTCACACCCATAAAAATATAGACGGCCCCACCAGGTGAGGCCGCTTACCTGCCCCAGTAAGGCTTACAAAAGCCCAGCACCCAACCAAAGAGGTGGTGGAGACAGGCAGAAAATGTCAGCTAAGGCGGGAGTGGCCGATTAAAACAAAGGAGAAAAGCGGAGGGGGGAGGGGAGCTGAATAAGGTGAGAAAAGTGCAGGCAGCCAAAAGCAAGCCTGACACCATACAGCCTGCCCCGGTCACCCCTAAAGCTCTGGCTCTACAGGCCAGCAGCAGCAGCCCGCAAAACAGAGACTGCCATATAAGGAGGAATCAAAGTCAGGCCATATGCACACTCACTTGCAGTGCAGCCTGACAACGTTGAAATAAGCAAAACACATGAACATACAGTAAACCATACACACAATACACATCCCTCTACCCCCCCCCCCCCCCCCCACAGTGAAGGGAGAAGGGACCGTAACGGGAGAGAAAAGGGGCTACGGGGACCCTCGGGACAGGGGCATCCCATTTCCGGATCACCATGCCGGATAGCCGCATTGCCCCACGCATGAGGTCGAGCGGAGGAGATAAGCTCCTAGGCACTTAAAGTGCCATCTACCATTTGCCCAGTGAGCAGCCTAGGCTGGGAGGCTTCCATTCCACCATCAAGGAATAAACACTCAAACCGGGCAGAAATAGACCAAAAGGGGGGTGCCGGGGTAAGACCCCGGCTACCTGTAAGCAGGAGACTTCAATCTTCTGTCTTGTCGTCCAGCAGAGAGAAAAATACTGGTGATTGAAGGGAGGTACCAGGTATATATAGGCTGGAAGGGGGCTCGTTACAAGACTTCCTCTCTGCACTACGTCACCTGGCGGTGAGTTAACCCATTAAGTGAAGAATATTTAAAAGTGAAGCGGGGTGTGTGGCACACCAAGAATAAGATTAACCCCTAGACAAGCTTGATGGCCCCTGTTCTTTTCCCGGTTTAATTTTACCATCACCTATAAACCGGGGCCAAAGAATGTGAAAGCCGACACTTTGTCTCAAAGTTTTTCCTCGACTAGCTTACCCGAGGGGAGAAATTTACCCATTCTGCCTCAACACCTGGTGGTAGCTGCTATCCAGCCGGAGCTTTCCGACCTGAATCAGTTTCAGTCCGAGGCTCCGCCTGGTAAACCTGTTCATGCCCAGTTTGTGCCCATGTCCCACCGTGCTGCCATCCTGGAGCAATTTCATGCTTACAAGACTGTAAGTCATCCAGGAGTTAGGAAGACAATTTCCTTGTTGTCACGTCATGTTTGGTGGCCGTCTTTTAGGAAAGACGCTCAAGATTACGTGCGGGCCTGTAAAGTCTGTGCCCGGAGAAAGGCCCCGAGACACTCTCCTGAAGGTTCCCTGATGCCTTTGCCCATTCCTTCCCGTCCCTGGACTCATCTTGCCATGTATTTCATCACGATCTTCCACCATCCCAAGGGTTTACCGTCATCTGGGTGGTGGTCGACCGGTTCAGCAAGATGGCCCATTTTGTCCCGTTAAAAAAGTTACCACAGCTCAAGATCTTCCTCAACTTTTTTTATCTCATGTATTTAAACTCCATGGGATCCCGGAGGATGTGGTGTCCGACAGGGGGGTACAGTTTGTCTCTCGGTTTTGGAGGGCTTTTTGTGCCAGGTTGGGATTCACAGTCTCCTTGTCCAACCGGAAAAGAACAGGGTAATGTAAGATCCTTACCTGCTCCCGTGGTCCTGTCCCGTGGCACCTCTCTGGGCCGGGGCCCGGCTCCGGTCTTCCGGTGGCCGCACCGGGCGGCCACCTCCGCCTCCTGCGCTGGGGCCCCAGCCTCCGCCGTCTCCTCTGCCTCGGTGGCGTCGTGCGGGTCCCCTCCTCTGCTGCTGGCGGCTCCTCCGCCTCTTCGGCCGGCGCGGCGTCCCCTCTCCTCTCGGGGAGCGCGTGAAAGCACGTTCTCTATATGCCGGGGGCAACTTTAAATGGACCAGTCAGGTTCTAAGCCTGGGTGGGGATAGACCCAGGGACTGGACAGCCTGACTGCCAGGGCGGTCCAGTCCCTGGGGCTGTTCCTATAGGGAACCAGGTTGTAAGTTGCACCAATCACCACATTCCCCTTCCCATTGGCCAGTTCCCCTTTAAATACATTCCTGCCCGATACACCGGTGCCCGTTATAGCCTTTAGTAGCTTGGGTGTGCTTTTGGATTGCGTTTAGTGTTTACTGATCCGGCTCCGTCTTTGACCATCCCTGCCCGCACCGACCATCTGCCTGTCTGACCACGTCTTTGCCTTGCCCCTTTGATACCGCGTTCTGGTGACCACTCGGCTTTTGACCCCTGCCTGTCTCGACCCTGCTCCATCTAACCCCTTGGATACCGTGCCCTGTGACCACTCGGCTTTGACCCCTGCTCGTCTCGACCATTCTTGTCTAACCTGACTCAACGTTTCGGACTCAGCCCGCTCGAACTACCAATTTGGGATACCCCACTATTCATCCTTTACCATAAGCCTGCAATCTTTGCGCCAGTAAGACCTGGGGGCAACCGAGTCTGGAGAGGCATAACCCGTGTCTCCAGCAAGCGGGGGCTTGTCTATAGGCACAAGAGGCGGTGGAGATTGGGGATTGCTTGGCTTATGAAAGAGGGGTGTCCGGCGATCCCTTACACTGTTCATATCATTGCTGTGCTCTAATATGCTCTCCTGGCCAAGCCACTGCCATCCTCCCTACGCAACCTCCTGCTGTGAATGTGAGTGCAGCCCATTCCTATGATGAATAGTAACAGTATTTTCTGACAGACACATAATTTATCCATGAAAACATCATGGTTTATTATGGATTTTGGTGAAATTGAATTGAAAGTCAACACCAGTTACAAAAAAAGAGGCTCAATGTGTAGGCCTGTATTCGAAATGCAGACAATACGGCCATGTTAAAAATGCATACAAAAAGCAGACATCCATCGCATTCAGCCAGTTAAGATAGGAAGAAAGGCTGGGAACGGCATGTCATGGCACAGCTTTAATAGTCATCTGCATACTCTAGGCTATGGCTAGAGCCAGGCACTGGACCACTGTGGCTTTCCCTGCTCTCTTATGCTTGAAAAGTAGTTTCAAGTTTCTAGTGTCATAATTTATATTCTGAGGTGTTAGGTTTTAGATTTTGTGGTGTTGGAACCATGTGGTAACTTTTTTGACTATTCCTGAATAAACTACATTGCTTAGTCCTGTCATTGGGGCATGCTGGTTTGGGATGCCACAGACATTGACAAATGTATTCCATGCTTCAGAAACAAAGAAATATCAGACAAAGCAGCAGGTACATAACCAACCGGAAAAGAACCAAGGCCAATTAGATCCCTGACAGAAAGCCAGGTCAATACTAAAACCTGCAGAAAAAAGGGAGTGCAATTGTCGTCATGAACAACGCTGCAGAAATCCAGGATGCAAAAAATACAATTCTGTGATTACTCACCTGTAGAATTGATATTATGAGTATACAGTACGTCCTGCTCCAGATAAGATTTATTACACATGGGATTACCTCCGCCAGATGCGCTGGACTGCAGAGACTGCGAAATAGGCTCCTCCCGGCCCCTCAAATACCCGGGACCTCCCACAATCCCCAGTATTGAAAAGCAGTTAACGAGAAGTCGGGAGAATTAAAACAGAACCAAACTGGTAACTACAACAATGATAATCGCCATACAGGGGATCCAGGATAATGCAAAACCAAGGGTTGGGTGGAGCAGGACGTACTGTATACTCATAATATCAATTCTACAGGTGAGTAATCACAGAATTGTATTATTCTTAGTATACAGTACGTCCTGCTCCAGATAAGATTCATTACACATGGGACATCCAATAGCAGTGTCCATAAAGTAGGGTGGGATTCCCAAAGGTAACAACAGACAGGTCAGACCACTGCCGCCTGCAGAACCTTGCGGCCAAAAGCAGCATCAGCTGAGGCCCTAACATCAACCTTGTAAAACTTTGAAAAGGTATGAAGACCAAGTAGCGGCCTTGCAAACTTCAACAGAAGCCTGGTGCTGAAAAGCCCAAGAGGCACCGATAGCACGAGTAGAATGAGCAGTAAGACGAAAGGGAGGATTCTTCCCCTTAGCAGAATAGGCCTGAAACACAGCCTGACGGATCCGCTTGCTGATAGTAGACTTGGCAGGTGCCAAACCCTTCCTAGGACCAAAAGGGACCACAAAAAGAGCATCAGTTTTTCTGAAAGGTGCAGTAGCCACCAGATAGTACTTCAGACACCTAACCACATCCAAAGAATGCAAGACCCTCTCCTTAGCATTACTAGGATTAGGGCACAAGGAAGGAAGAACAATGTCCTAATTCAAATGAAAGGCAGACACTACCTTAGGCAGAAAATCTGGCTTGAAGCGAAACACCACCTTGTCCTGGTGTCTCTCAAAGTAGGGGGGCTGGATGGAAAGAGAAACAGAGGTGATAGCCACCAAAAAGACAACCTTGAGAGTAAGAATGGCCAGGGCAGCCTCCTGCACAGGTTCAAAGGGGGCACCCTGCAAGGCAGACAAGACCAAGTTCAAATCCCAAACAGGCAACATGGGCTTACGTGGGGGACGCACATGAGTAACCCCCTGGAAAAAAGTCCTGATCAGAGAATGCTGAGCAAAGGACTTCTGGAAGAAAACAGCCAGAGCAGAGACCTGACCCTTCAGAGTACTGAGTTGGAGCCCCATCTCCAACCTATGCTGCAGGAACTCCAGAATCCTGGGAATAGAGAACACACGGCAGGGAAAAGACTTAGACTCACACCAATCAATGTAGGCATGCCAAACCCTGTAATAAATGGAAGAAGACGACTTCTTCCTAGCCTTTATCATGGTATCGACAACCGAGATAAACAGCCCCTTCTCCATCAAGATGGAGGTTTCAGCAGCCAGGCCGTCAAAGCCAGAGTTTGTAAATTGGGACGGCGTACTGAGCCCTGAGTGATCAGATCTGGCACCAAGGGCAGAGCGTACTGATCTACTGCCAGCTGTACCACGTCTGCGAACCACACTCTTCTTGGCCACCTGGGGGCGACCACAATTGCTGGCACCCCTTCCAGAGCAATCTTGCGCAGAACCCTGCCCAGCAGGGGAATTGGGGAGAAGACATACAGGAACTGAAAATCCTTCCATGACATTGCTAGCGCATCCGAGGTCAGGGCCAGAGGATCCTGAGACAGGGAGACAAAGGCCGGGAGCTTGTGATTGTGATGAGACGCAAACAGATCCACATCCCGGAATGTAGACTGCCGAGAGGCAAGGAACATTGCTCTCCACCCAGTGCAGGATCAGAGAGACTTCCCTGAGGGCACTCCTGCTGCGAGTCCCTCCTTGGTGATTTATGTAAGCCACTGCAGTTCGGTTGACCGAACACACCTGAACCGGAAGACCCCGTAACTGTGGGGTTAACCGAGCCAGAATCAAACGAATGGCTCGGAGCTCCAATACATTGATGGGGGTGTGAGCCTCCTGGGAACCCCACACCCCGCTGAACTGATGACTCTTCCAATAACCTCCCCAGCCCGACAGGCTGGCATCCGTGGTAACCGTCTCCCAACAAGGAACCAGAAAGGATCTGCCCTTCACCAGATTGCTCGAGTCCAGCCACCACCGAAATGACTGCCGAACCCTGGGAGACATCCTGAAAGGTTGATCCAAAGACTGTGGGCTCCTGTCCCAATACGGCAATAGGAGAAGTTGAAGAGATCTCATGTGAAATTGTGTAAACGTCACCGCCTCGAAGGAGGACACCATCAGGCCCACCAGTTTCATCCCCTGTCGGATAGAGGGACAAGGGCTGGCCAGAAGAAGACGGATCAGGTCCTGAATCCCCTGCACCTTGGTCTGGGGCAGAAACACTCTAGCCCGACTGGTATCCAGATTCATGCCCAGAAAGGAAATCACTCGAGACGGGGAGAGAGAAGACTTGGTGCGGTTGATCACTCAGCCGAATCTCTCCAGGGTCGACACCACCTGGAGGGTGTCCAGTTCTGCCTGCTGAAGGGAAGAAGCTGAAATCAACAGATCGTCCAGATAAGGCACAATGCGAATGCCCTGAGATCTGAGCAGAGCCATTACACCCGCCAAAAACTTGGTGAAGACCCTCAGTGCCGAGGTCAGACCGAAGGGAAGAGCTACGAATTGATAATGTTGATCCCCCACCGCAAACCGGAGGAATCTCTGATGTGCCTGAAAAATCTGAACATGCAGATACGCATCCTTGATGTCTATGGATGTCATAAAATCCCCTTGACGAAGGGAATTGATAGCCGAGCGCAGAGTCTCCATGCGGAACTTTTTGGCTCTGATAAACCTGTTGAGAACCTTGAGATCTAAAATGGGTCTCACCGAACCCTCCTTTTTGGGAACCATGAAAAGGTTGGAGTAGTAACCCTTGCCTCTTTTCAGCGGAGGCACCGGGCATATAACCCCCATTTCCAGAAGGCTTTTCACTGCCAACAGGAGCCCCTGCGCAGCCTGAGGGTCCGAGGGCACCCGAAACCTTAAGAATCTTGGGGGCGGCCAGTACTCGAACCCCAGTTTGTACCCGGAGGAGACCACTTCCAAGATCCAATTGTCTGTGACCTCCCGGGCCCAGACCTGGAAGAAGAGCCGCAGCCGTCCCCCCACCCTTACGGGTGAGGGCACCCCTTCATTGCTGAGCCGGTTTAACGGCAGGCTTGGGCTTGGAACCCCAGGCAGCCGTGGGACGTGCCCGACCTCTGCCTCTGTTCCAGGACGAGCCCCTGACCCCTAGACGCTCTGGCCCCTCGAAAAGGAAGGAGTGAACGAGCCCGCCCCCCGAAAGGGACGGCGCAGCTTCCTCCGCTGAGGTAACTCACCTCCTTTAGCAACACCATCCGATTTATCTCCAAACAGCCGCGCCCCCAAGAAGGGGAGAGCTGTGAGTGACTTCTTGGCTCCAACGTCCGCTGTCCACTGACGGAGCCAGACCAGTCTGCGCATGGCCACCAGCAAGGCTGACGTCCTACTACACACGACAATGGAGTCTTCCATCGCAGCCATGACAAAATCCATGAACACTTCGCACTTCTTAAGTACAGCGAACTCAGCGCTAGCTGGGTCCAGCTGAGCGTTATTCAGCCAGTCCCTGATAAGAGACCTGGTAGCAAGCGACACCATGGCAGATGCACTAACCGGTCGCAGGGCCGAGCCCACATTGGCAAATGCGTGGCACGCCATCTGATCCAGGCGCTTGTCCTCGCCATCCTTAAGGGAAGAGGAGTCAGGGGTGTTCAGTACAGAAGAGTTGGTCAAACCTAACACAGGCGCGTCGACCTCGGGAGGAGAAGACCAGCGCTTGACCATCTCCACCGGAAAGGGATACTTCTTATCCCATCCCTGAGGCACACCAGGGAGCCGACAGGGCCTCTCCCACTCCCTAAGTATCAGGGCATCAAAATGACCCTGGGTAGGGAATTCCAGACGGGGCTTGTCGGCCCCCAAAAATTCCCTCTTCTTAAGAGCCTCAGGTGGATCAATATCCAACAACTCCAATAAATGTGTCAAAACAGTGGCCGTATCAACGGCATCCCCCAGCGCCTGCCCGGCATTGGAATTCCCAGGCATAGTCAGCCTCTGAATCCTGATACAATTCCCCCTCCTCAAGCGGGGAATAATCGGACAATTCGGCGGATTCATCAGTGTCCCACAAGGGCTGGGCCGACAACGTCTCTTTTTAGCCTGGGGCTTCTTGCCCACCGTGCTAGCAATCATTTTCTCTATGCTGGCCAACTTAGCCCAAACATGAGAAAGCGACTCCCCACTAGTACCAATGTCACTTGGGGTACGGATCAGGTGGGGAGGGGAAGGCGATGAAGCGGGAGGAGCCGACCCCAAAGGCTGGGTACCAGACTGCCGCGTTATGGCCTTTTGTGCGCATGGTATACAGACCAGCACATTCTCCCCCGTAAGGGATACCCCACACCCCACACATGGCCCGGATTGTCCCGAAGCGATCCCGGGCCTGGTATCGTGCAGAGCCTCCATATGGTGAATTTTTGTGGTCAGTCGCAAGACCGTAGGGAATTACGCATAAGCAACCCGGGATGCCCCTTAAAAGTCCCGGTGGGAGGATTTTAGGGATGGACAATATTTATATCTAGGGACCCCAGGACAGGGAGAGACCCCTTAAAATGCACTTATACGGGGACACCTGTAACACACAAAATAGGTCACATATAATAGATATATTATAATTATCACGTCTATATCGCCAAGCAGCCATGCATAGCAATTAAAAAGGCATATAGGCACACACACAATTATTATATATATATACACATACACCGAACTATGAATATATCCATATAAACATATATGCCCCCGATGTATGTAGCCCACGGGCTACCAGCTAAAGGAGCCCGTATGGGGCACTCACGAGAAGATGGTGTCCATACGAGGAGAGGGAGAAGGGAGCGGGCCAGCGCGGAGCACGCCAGCACATGGCCCCGTCCCCCTCCGACGCGGGATTCCCCCCCCAAGCCACGCTTCCAGCCGATAGGGCTGGAGCCGGCCGACGACACCAAGGGGGGCGGGCCGACGCGCTCCACCGACGCGGGAGAGCGCCAGGCCCCGCCCCCCCCCTCACTGAGGAAGGCAGAAGGTCGCGCTCCCCGGCCAATATGGCCGCAGAGCCGACCATGAGAGAACCGGCCCGCCGCCGCAAGAGCGTGCGCGCGGGCTGAACGTAAAAGCACACACATACACCTGAATAACAGTGAACAAACACACACACTGCAAATAAAGGACAGGGAGTCAGCCACCCCCCCCGGAGGAGAATAAGGGACCCGGAAGGGGGAGCCCTGCCATTATAAGGCCATAGGCATGTAGGGATGGGGCATCCCACACCAGGATCACCAAAAACCTGGATCACCGCCTACCCCGTGGTGGGGTCTCACGGTGGAGCAGCGCTCCTACAGCACCCAGAGGGTGCTCCTACCTTTACCAAGGACCCGCAGCCGAAGCTGGGAGGCTCAATACAGGGACAATTTAAGAGGGTCCTGGCAGCAATAGGGACAAAAAAGGGGGCCGGGCGTAAACCCGACTTACCTGCAAGTAAGAGAAGCTTCATCTTCTGTCTTGCTCGCTCCCTGCAGAGAAGACAACTGGGAATTGGTGGGAGGTCCCAGGTAGTTATGGACCGGGAGGGGCTTCTTTTTTGCATTCATCTCTGCAGAAGTTCGCCCTCTACTGGAGAATAACCCAACTGTCGAGACTTATTGAAGAGGAGTGTATGTCACACTTGGAATAGCCGTCTTAACCATCTTCCCAGCACACTCTGCCCAGTGGTTCCCTAGGGAGGAAACACAAAGAACTGAGGTAGGCAGGAAAGGATGGGACTTTTTACCTCTGTTCGGTTTTGCTTCCTCCGGGGGAAGCCTTCTCTCTCCTGGTGGTCATGGTGAAGTATGATTTGGTAAAATTGTGGGAAAAAGCAATAAAAAGGAGGAAAATTTTCCCTCCGATACCCCCTGCAAACTCAGACAAAAACCAAAAACCTGTGGCTCACTTTCCTTAAGGCGGAATTCCAGCCGAAAGGTGACAACTTTTAAACAAAAGTGACACCCCAGAGCACCCCAAGACCCTGGTGCTTACCACCCTGGTCCACATTAACAGCATAGCTGAGGAGGCATAATGGGTCCATCAGATCAGTGGGATACAGGAGCCTGGAAGACAGACAGGGTTAAATCCCCCAGCTTCCTAAATAAAAATCATATAAAACAAAGAAAACAAATGAATAAAAAAATAAATCCAGGTACACCTTTGTAGTCCAGTTCCAACTGCAAGAATGTAACTGGATTGTGGAAGTGCAGCTGGAGTATATAGGCCGGGAGGGGCCGCACCTTTGTCTTGCAGTCCATGCCCTTCGGACGAGAGTTTACCCATTCGTTACTGAATGGTGACAGCTTGGAGTGGATTGGGAGAGAAACAAAAATATCAAAGGAGTTTTATTTGGAAGTATAAGCCTTGTTCTCCTTGTCCATAAACCGAAAACATTTTGGGTTTGTGAAGTTTTTAAAGCAACTGTGTTTCCATATTAAACTGTAATCACTGGGCCTTACTTAATAAAAACTTAATACCTGGATTCAGCATTTGATAACACTGGCAATGTTCCAAGTTTTGTTTCTTCAACCTGAATTTCTCCTACTGCAGATACCATTTTCTTACAGTCTTCTTCATCTGTTACCCCAGCCTGTGTTCAACAAATGAGGAACTTTTGTCAATATGCGTCACCATGCACATAATCCTCAAAATAATTTATGTAGAGTGCCACTTTGTAGAGAACTGCCATTTATTCCACAGTATGCAAAAAATACAATTCTGTGAAATACTCATCTGTAGAATTGGTATAAGTATGTCTCACACCCTGCTTCGGAAAATACCATTTTGTGAGTACTCACCTGAAAAATGGATATTGTTGGTGTGCCACACACCCCGCTTCACTTCTAAATATTCTTCACTTAATGGGTTAACTCACCGCCAGGTGACGTAGTGCAGAGAGGAAGTCTTGTAACGAGCCCCCTTCCGGCCTATATATACCTGGTACCTCCCTTCAATCACCAGTATATTAAAAAGCAGAAAGACAAGGTACCAGTATTCCACCGGTAACCTCAAAATCAATTTTGATATAAATAAAAAGGCTTCACCATATAAAAGCTTCGGAAATACCGAAAAGGGTGGGAGTGAAGCGGGGTGTGTGGCACACCAACAATATCCATTTTTCAGGTGAGTACTCACAAAATGGTATTATTCTTGGTGTGCCACACACCCCGCTTCACTTCTAAATATTCTTCACTTAATGGGACATCCAAAAGAAGTGTCCACAAGGGATGGGCATCTCAAGGCCAGGTGAAGCATAACTTAAATGACTGTAGTCTGCAGAACTTTGCGGCCAAAAACAGCATCCGCTGAGGCTCGCACATCAACTTTGTAAAACTTAGAAAAAGTGTGAACAGAAGACCAAGTGGCGGCCTTACAAACTTGTTCAACAGAAGCTTGGTGCTGAAAAGCCCAAGACGCCCCAACAGCGCGAGTGGAATGAGCAGTGATACGAAAAGGGGGAACTCTTCCCTTAGCAAAATAGGCCGCAGTAACGGCCTGACGTATCCACTTGCTAATGGCAGATTTGGCTGGTGCCAAACCCTTCTTAGGCCCATGGGGCACCACAAAAAAGGAATCCGTCCTACGAAAAGGAGACGTGATAATCAAGTAGTACTTAACACAGCGTACTACATCCAAACAATGCAAAACCCTCTCTTTGTCATTCTTAGGATTAGGACACAAGGAGGGGAGAACAATATCTTGGTTCAAATGAAAAGCAGAAACAACCTTAGGAAGAAAGTCTGGCTTAAACCGAAAGACCACTTTATCCTGATGCCTCTCAAAGTAAGGCGCCTGGATAGACAAGGCCGCCAACTCTGAGACACGCCGGACCGAAGTGATCGCTACCAAGAAGACAATCTTCTGAGTCAGGGTAGACAAAGCAATATCTTGCAAAGGCTCAAAAGGAGGAGCCTGAAGAGCAGAAAGAACCAAATTCAAATCCCAAACAGGGAGTAATGGTTTCCTGGGAGGCCGCACATGCGTAACCCTCTGGAAAAAAGTTTTAACTAAAGGTTTAAGCGCAACACGCTTCTGAAAAAGGATAGATAAGGCAGAGACCTGCCCTTTCAACGTACTTAGCTGGAGACCAGAGTCCAGCCCTGATTGTAAAAACTCCAGAATCCTGGAGACCGAAAAGACCCTACAAGGAAAAGATCTTATCTCACACCAAGCAATATAGGCTTTCCAAGTCCTATAGTAGGTGATGGAAGAAGACCTCTTCCGGGCACTGATCAGAGTCTTAATGACTGAATCCGAAAGACCCTCCTCCTTCAGGATGGAGATTTCAGCAGCCAGGCCATCAAACCCAGTGCTGGTAAATTGGGGTAACACAATTGACCCTGAGTGAGCGGATCGGGCCGAAGAGGCAGAACGAACTGGTCCACTGCCAGCCGAACGATGTCTGCGAACCTCACTCGTCTTGGCCACCTTGGGGCCACGAGAACGGCGTACACCTTTTCCACAGCCAACTTCTGAAGAACCCTGCCCAGCATGGGCATCGGAGGAAACAGGTATAGAAATCCCAGAACTCCCCAGCTCAGGGACATGGCGTCCACTGCCAGAGCCAGAGGATCCTGGGAGAGCGACACAAAGTTCGGGAGCCTGAAATAGTGATGAGGGGCCAACAGGTCCCCCTCCGGGGTCCCCCATTGGAGACACAGTGAGCGAACCACCCGAGGATGGAGAGCCTATTCTTCCAGACGGGGAGAGCCCTTGCTCAACCGGTCCGCTACCTGTTTCTTCACCTCTGGAATGTAAACCGCCGAGAGACAAGGAACATGGAACATTGCCCAGGTCCTGATCAGGGACACTTTTCTGAGAGTACTCAGACTGCGAGTCCTTCCCTGAAGACCGATGTAAGCAACCGCTGTTTGCTTGTCTGAACACATCTGGACCGGAAGGCCCAGAACGTGCTGAGTCAGGAGAGCAAGCACCTGATGAATGGTTCTCAGTTTCAGAATATTGATGGGTAAGTGGGGCCTTTGAGGTCCCCACTGCCCCTGAAACTGCAACTCCTTCCAGAATCTGCCCCATCCCGACAGACTGTCGTCCGTGGTGACAATTTTCCAAAGGAGGGTCAGGAAAGGCCCGCCCTACACAAGATTGGTCGAGACCAACCACCACCGGAGGGACTGCCGTACACAGGAGGACAACTGGAAGGACTGATCCAGCGACTGAGGTTGCTGGTCCCAAAACGCTAACAGAAATAGCTGAAGCGTTCTCGTGTGAATTTGGGCAAAAGGAAGAAACACTCTGTGTTGATGAGAGTTCAGGCCGGGATGAACCGACCCGTCTCTCTCGGGGACTACGAAAAGATTGGAGTAGAAAACGAGGCCCATCTCTAAGCGCGGCCCCGGCCAGATGACCGTTATCTCTAACAGATCCCTTACCGACGCCAGGGGCCCCTGTGTGGCCAAAGGAACGATGGGCACCCGAGACCGAACGAACCGTGAAGGAGGGTGAGACTCGAATTCCAGGTCGTAACTGGCCGACACTACCTCCTGGATCCATCTGCCTGGAACCACTTGGTTCCAAATCTGGGAGAAGTGTCGCAATAGTCCCCCCACCCGCACGGGTGAGGGCAGCCCCTCATTGCTGAGTGGGCTTATCAGCAGGTTTGGGCTTGGTGCCCCAGGAGTGAGCGGGCCGACCACGGCCCCTCCCCCGAGTCCAACCTGTACCTCTGGTAGTGGGAAAGGAAGCACCCCTGCCCGCTCTGAATCCTCGAAAGGAGGACCTACCGGAACCTGCCCCCCTAAAGGGGACACGAGGCATCTTGCGTTGTGGCATCTTACCACCCTTTGCGACTGAATCAATTTTCTCCCCAAACAGACGCAACCCCAAAAAGGGGAGAGCTGTGGGCACCCTTTTGGAAGCCGTGTCCTCTGACCACTGACGCAGCCATACTGACCTGCGAATAGCCACCAGCATAGCCGCTGCCTTGCTACTCATAGCCAGCGCATCGTCACTCAAAACTCAAAATTTTAAACATTTGAGCCAGAATGGAGGGGGTGTCAAAAACAACCCCCTCCGACCAATCGCCAATCACATCAGCCTCAAGCTGATCCGCAGGCTCATCTGACTCCAACGGGAATTCATCCTCGTCCGGGGATCCATCGGACCATTCCACAGGCTCACATAACTCGTCCTGTGGAGCCAAAGGTACCGGAGTCAGGTGCCTCCGTTTTGCAGCGGCCTTTAACGCTGCTTTAACGGGCACTACTTTCCGGGGGCTGGGCTGTGCCGCCACCTCGGAATGCGAATCCCCACTTTTGACAGTGTCATGCGGGGTCCGGAACAGGGAGGGAGAGGTAGGAGATGATGAATGATGCGATGGGCCCGAAGCAGCGGACTGGCGCGCAATAGTCTGCTTTGCACAAGGGATGCAAATAAAGACATCATCAGCTGGGAGTGGAACCCCACAACCTACGCACCCCCCGAAGGGCTCAGCAGAACCGTTTCCGGAAATTACGGAAGCCTCCATATGGTGATTTATGGCAATACTTGGGACTTTTAAGGCATAAGCCAACCCGGGATGCCCCTTTATTAGTAAATGTCCCGGAAGGGAGGATTTTTTTTTTTTTTTTTTTTTTAAGTTAAGGTCCCCTTTAATAACTATATATATATATATATATATATATATATATATATATATATATAGTTTATATATATACATAGTTTATATATATACATGCATAAATAGATATCCCAATAAATAGTCAGGCAACATAGAGCCGGAGGGCCACCATAAGCAGGGATCCCGGGATCTGCAAGGAAAAAGAAACCCCAATCAGATCCTCACATGTGTATAAGAATCAAATAGGCATGGTACCAAAGTGCCTTTAAACATGAGTAAAATCATGCCCCCTAATAAAATATGACTCCCCCCATATCAAATACAAAAAAGATATGCACTCCCCACATAACGGCCCCAACGGGTGGGGCCGCTTACCTGACCCAGCGAAGGCATCAGCCGGAGAGCAAGACTGCAGCCATCAGCCACAGCACAGAAGACTAAGTGCGGAAGCGCGCCCACGCGACTTCCTCCTTTGAAGGGAAGTGAATGCTGGGCCCGCCGCATGACGCCGCCGTCGGCACCGCGCCCCCGATGCCGCGTCACCGGGACCCGCCCCCCTACGCCAATCAGTACAGCCATTCAGCTGGAGATTACACCAGATGGGCCACTACACGTGCGCCCAGGCAGCGGAGGGGGGAGGACAAATAAAGACCGCATAGCGCAGCCTATGCAAATAGAGCACATACAATGTCAGCAGAGAAAGGGGAAAGGGGGTAGGGGGCCACTAAAGCAATGGTCTGTTAAGAAAAGCGGCCAGCCACCTACCCAGCGCGGTCTGCCATTCAAGCAGACCTAAACCCCATGACCAAAGGTATACACATGCTGAATAAACTTAATGCATAACATGACACCCACACATGTTGAAATAAAGTGATACAAGTGAAACACACATACTTAAAACACACCCTCAAACACCCCCCCCCCCCATAGTGAAGGGAGAAGGGACCGTAACGGGAGAGTAAGGGGCTACGGGGACCCTCGGGACAGGGGCATCCCATTTCCGGATCACCATGCCGGACAGCCGCATTGCCCCACGCATGAGGTCGAGCGGTAGGAGATAAGCTCCTAGTTCTTAAAGTGCCATCTACCATTTGCCCGGTGAGCAGCCTAGGCTGGGAGGCTTCCATTCCACCATTAAGGTATACACACTCAAACCGGGCAGAAATAGACCAAAAGGGGGGTGGCGGGGTAAGAAAACCCCGGCCTACCTGTAAGCAGGAGACTTCCAACCTCTGTCTTGTCGTCAAGCAGAGAGAAAAATACTGGTGATTGAAGGGAGGTACCAGGTATATATAGGCCGGAAGGGGGCTCGTTACAAGACTTCCTCTCTGCACTACGTCACCTGGCGGCGAGTTAACCCATTAATTGATGAATATTTAGAAGTGAAGCGGGGTGTGTGGCACACCAAGAATAGGAGGATCCTTCCCCCTAGTAGAATAGGCCCCAACAATAGCCTGACGAATCCATTTGCTAATAGTAGACTTAACAGAAGCCAACCCCCTTCTTGGGACCCGAGGGAACCACAAACAAGGCGTCCGTCTTTCTGAAAGGCGCAGTAGCCACCAGGTAGTATTTCAAATTCCTGACAACATCCAGAGAATGCAAGGCCCTCTTCCTTGTGATTACCAGGATTAGGGCACAAAGAAGGAAGCACAATGTCCTGATTGAGATGGAAGGCAGAGACAAGCTTAGGCAAGAAGTCCGGTTTAAAACGGAAAACCACCTTGTCCTGGTGTCCCTCAATGTAGGGGGCCTGAATAGACAGAGCCGCCAACTCAGAAACACGCCGGACAGAAGTGATAGCCACCAGAAAGGCAACCTTCAGGGTAAGGATAGACAAGGCAGCCTCATGCACAGGTTCAAATGAAGGACCCTGAAGGACAGACAACACCAAATTCAAATCTCAGCCAGGTTAACATGGGTTTGCGGGGAGAGTGCACATGAGCGACCCCCTGGAAGAAAGCCTTGACCAGAGGATGTAGAGCGAGGGACCTCTGGAAGAAAACAGTCAAGGCGAACACGTGACCCTTCAAGGTGCTGAGCTGAAAACACAAATCCAAACCATGTTGAAGGAATTCCAGGATCCTAGGAATGGAGAACACATGACAGGGAAGGGCCCTGGACTCACACCAGTCAATGTAGGTCCGCCAGGTCCTATAGTAGATAGTAGAGGAAGATTTCTTCCTAGCCCTGACAAGAGTACGAACAACCGAATCAGACTGTCCTTCCTCCTTTAGGATGGAGGTTTCAGCAGTCAGGCCGTCAAAGCCAGCGTTTGTAAATTGGGATAGCAGAGCCTTCCTTGAGTGAGAAGGTCCGGAACCAAGGGTAGAGTGTACTGATCCACTGCCAGCAGCACGTCGTCTGCGAACCACACCTGTCTTGGCCACCTGGGAGCCGCCAGAATGGCTGGCACCCTCTCCTGCACCAACTTGCGCAGAACCCTGCTCAGAAGAGGAAACGGAGGAAAAAGGTACAGGAGACCGAGTCCCTGCCAGGGTAGCGACAGAGCATCCACTGCCAGAGCCAGAAAATCCTGGGACAGGGAGACAAATGCTGGCAGCTTGTGATTGTGGCGAGAAGCAAACAGATCCATGTCCAGCATCCCCCAACGGTGACAAAGGGATAGGAAGATCTCGCTGTTGAGGGACCATTCCCCCCAGCGAGAGGTCCCCCTGCTTAGGGAATCCGCCTCCAGATTCTCCGCTCCCGGAATATAAACTGCTGAGATGCATGGGACATTGTCCTCGGCCCAGGACAGAATCAACGACAACTCCTAGAGGGCACTCTTGCTCCGAGTCCCTCCCTGATGATTGATATAGGCAACCGCCGTCTGGTTGTCGGAGCGAACCTGTACCGGCTGGCCCTGAAGATGAGGATTCAACTGCGCCAGCACCAACCGAACCGCCCTCAGCTCCAGGACGTTGATAGGAGTATGAGCCTCCTGAGGGCCCCACAACCCCTGGAATTGGAGGGCTCTCCAGTAGCCCCCCCAACCTGACAGACTGGCATCCATAGTGACCGTCTGCCAACATGGTGTCAGAATTGATCTGCCCCCGAGAAGATTCCTCGAGTCCAGCCACCACAGGAGGGACCGCCGGACCAGAGGAGAGAGAACAAAGGCCTGATCCAGAGACAGGGGACACTGGAGTTGGAGCTGAAGGGGTCTCATGTGAAAATACCGTTTTGTGAGTACTCACCTTTAAAACGGGTATTATGAGTGTGCCATACACTCGATCTTCATGACATGTGGGTAATCTCCAGTAGAGGGCGAACTTCTGCAGAGATGAATATGCAAAAAAAGAAAGCCCCTCCCGGTCCATATATACCTGGGACCTCCCACCAATTTCCCAGTGTAAAAAAGCAGTAAGGGGACCAGGAAGAACCAATTATAACCTTAACAATCTAAACCAATGGCTCACCATATAAAAGCCCCAGAATACCTGAAAAAAAGGGGTGGGGCGAAGTGGAGTGTATGGCACACTCATAATACCCATTTTAAAGGCGAGTACTGACAAAACGGTATTATTCTAAGTATGCCATACACTCCACTTCGATCTTCATGACATGTGGGACATCCAATAGCAGTGTCCGTCATGGGTGGGAACCAGAAACAGTAGAGAATGTACCAACTCAAACCACTGCAGCTTGTAGAACCTTGCAGCCAAAAACAGCATCCGCTGAAGCCCGCACATCAACCTTGTAAAACTTGGAAAAAGTATGAACGGAAGACCAAGTAGCAGCCTTACAAATTTGTTCAACAGAAGCCTGGTGCTGAAAAGCCCAGGACGCACAAACCGCACGAGTAGAGTGCGCAGTGGCACTAAAAGGAGGAGTCCTCCCCTTAGCAGAATAGGCCCCAACAATGGCCTGACGAATCCATTTGTTAATCGTAGACTTAGCAGGCGCCAAGCCTTTCCTGGGCCCGCGGGGCACCACGAAAAAAGCGTCCGTCTTGCGGAAGGAAGAAGTAGTCACTAATCATACAACGAACAAGATCCAAATTGTGCAGAACCCTCTCCTTGTCATTGTTAGGCTTAGGACACAAGGAAGGGAGAAAAATATCCTGATTGAGGTGGAAAGCAGACACCACCTTAGGAAGGAAAACCGGCTTAAAACAAAAAAACACCTTATCCTGGTGTCTCTCAAAGTAAGGGGCCTGAATCGACAGGGCCGCCAACTCAGAGACACGCCGAACAGAGGTAATAGCAACCAAGAAAGCAACCTTCTGAGTGAGAACCGAAAGAGCAATATCCTGTAGCAGCTCAAAAGGAGGACCCCGCAGAGCCGAAAGAACCAAATTCCAATCCCAAACAGGAACTACAGCCTTTCGAGAGGGCCGCACATGCGCCACCCCTTGGAAAAAGGTCTTAACCAGCGGGTATACGGCAAAAGACCTCTGGAAGAAAACCGACAGAGCAGAAACCTGTCCTTTCAAAGTACTAAGCTGGAACCCAAGATCCAGATTATGCTGAAGAAACTCCAAAATCCTGGGTATCGAAAAAACCCTGCAAGGCAAGGCCCTAGCCTCACACCAATCAATATAGGATCTCCAAGTCCTATAGTAAATGCCAGAAGGGATCTCCAAGTCCTATAGTAAATGCCAGAAGAGGACAGCTTCCTAGCCCTAATCAGGGTCTGAACAACAGCCTCAGACAAACCTTCCTCTTTCAAGATGAAGGTTTCAGCAGCCAAGCCGTCAAAGCCAGCGTTTGTAAATTGGACTAAAGTAGATGACCCTGAGATAGCAGGTCCGGCAACAAGGGAAGCCGGCACTGATCTACGGCCATCCTTACGACGTCTGCGTACCAAACCCTTCTTGGCCACCTTGGAGCCACCAGAAATCGCTGGTGCCCCTTCTAGAACCAGTTTGCGAACTACCTTGCCCAGCATGGAGATGGGTGGAAACAGGTACAGAAAACCCAACTCCTTCCAAGCCAGTGACAAGGCATCCACTGCCAGAGACAGAGGATCCTGAGAAAGAGACACAAAGGCCGTAAGTTTGTGATTGTGCCTCGAGGCAAAGAGATCCACCTCCGGAGTCCCCCACCTGCGGCAAAGAGCCAGAAAAACCTCGGGGTTGAGAGACCACTCTCCTTGGTGAGAGGATCCCCTGCTTAGGGAATCCACCTCCGTGTTCTCCACTCCCGGAATGTAGACTGCCGAAATGCAAGGAACATTGCTCTCCGCCCAATGCAGGATCAGAGAGACTTCCCTGAGGGCACTCCTGCTGCGAGTCCCTCCTTGGTGATTGATGTAAGCTACCGCCGTTCGGTTGTCCGATCGAACCTGAACCGGTAGACCCTGTAAATGTGAGGTCAGCCGAGCCAGAACCAGTCGGATGGCTCTGAGCTCCAAGACATTGATAGGGGTGTGAGCCTCCTGGGGACCCCACACCCCGCTGAACTGATGACTTTCCCAATAACCTCCCCAGCCCAACAGGCTGGCATCCGTGGTAACCGTCTCCCAACAAGGGACAGAAAGGATCTGCCCATCAACAGATTGCTCGATTCCAGCCACCACCGAAAGGACTGCCGAACCCTGGGAGACATCCTGAAAGGTTGTTCCAATGACTGCGGGCACCTGTCCCAATGCGTCAATAGGTGAAGTTGAAGAGATCTCATGTAAAACTGAAAACGGTACCGCCTCGAAGGAGGATACCATCAAGCCCACCAGTTTCATCCCCTGTTCGATAGAGGGACAAGGATTGGCCAGAAGGTGGTGGATCAGGCCCTGAATCCCCTGCACCTTGGTCTGCGGCAGAAACACTCTGGCCCGAATGGTATCCAGATTCATGCCCAGAAATGAAGACTTGGTGCGGTTGATCACCCACCCGAACCTCTCCAGGGTCGACACCACCTGGTGGGTGTCCAGCTCTGCCTGACAGAGGGAAGAAGCTGAGATCAACAGGTCGTCCAGATAAGGCACAATGCGAATGCCCTGAGATCTGAGCAGAGCCATTATTCCCGCCAAGACCTTGGTGAAGACCCTCGGCGCCGAGGTCAGACTGAAGGGAAGAGCTACAAACTGATGTTGATCCTCCACCGCAAACCGGAGGAATCTCTGATGTGCCTGAAAAATCGGAACATGCAGATACGCATCCTTGATGTCTATGGATGTCATAAAATCCTCTTGGCGAAGGGAATTGATAGCTGAACGCAGAGTCTCCATGCGGAACCTTTTGGCTCTGATAAACCTGTTGAGAACCTTGAGATCTAGAATGGGTCTCACCGAACCCTCCTTTTTGGGGAACTGTGAAAAGGTTGGAGTAGTAACCCCTGCCTCTCTCTGACAGAGGCACCGGACATATAACCCCCATGTCTAGAAGGTTTTTTACTGCTAACAGGAGCCCCTGCGCAGCCTGAGGGTCCGAGGGCACCCGAGACCTTAAGAATCTTGGGGGTGGCCAGTACTCGAACTCCCGTTTGTACCTGGAGGAGATCATTTCCTAAATCCAATTGTCTGTGACCTCCCGGGCCCAGACCTGGAAGAAGAGCCGCAGCCGTCCCCCCATCCTTGCGGGTGAGGGCACGCCCCTTCATTGCTGAGCCGGTTTAACGGCAAGCTTGGGCTTGGAACCCCAGACAGCCGAGGGACGTGCCCGCCCGACCGAAAGGGGCGGCGCTGTTTCCTCCGCTGAGGTAACTTACCTCCTTTAGCAACAGCATCCAATTTATCTCCAAACAGCCGCGAACCCAAGAAGGGAAGAGCTGCGAGCGACTTCTTGGCCCCAACGTCTGCTGTCCACTGGCGGAGCCAAACCAATCTGGCCAATAACCAATCTGGCCAATAACGGCCAGGCAGGGCAACCCCTCCCCCCCCCCCCCCGCCAGAATCCGGCCATAAGCATAGAGGGACAGGGTATCCCACACTAGGATCACCAAAAAAAACCTGGATAACCGCCTACCCCATAGTGAGGTCTCACGGTGGAGCAGTGCTCCTTCTGCACTCATAGGTTGCTCCTACCTTCACCAGGACCTGCAGCCTAAGCCGGGAGGCTCAAATAGGGGCAATTTAGAATGGGTCCTGGCAGTAATAGGAACAATAGACAGCCGGGCGCGAGCCTGGCTTACCTGTAAGTAAAGTAGTCTTCATCTTTTGTCTTGTCGCCTTCCCTGCAGAGAAGGAACTGGGAAATTGGTGGGAGGTCCCAGGTATATATGGACCGGGAGGGGCTTTCTTTTTTTGCATATTCATCTCTGCAGAAGTTCGCCCTCTACTGGAGATTACCCACATGTCATGAAGATCGAAGTGGAGTGTATGGCACACTTAGAATATTGAGCGTAAGGGACTGCCTCAAAGCAGGCCACCATCTGTGCCACCAATTGCATCCCTTGCCTGATGGTAGGACGAGGATTGGACAGCAGGAAATGAACCAGAGCTTGAAGAGAATCCACCTTCTGCTGAGAAAGAAAAATCCTGGCCTGAATTGTATCCAGATTTGATCCATAATTGATCACACATCCGAACATTTCCAGGGCAGTTACCACTGTCTGGGTATCCAATTCTGCCTGCTGGAGAGAATGAGATGTAATGAGAAGGTCGTCCAGAGAATGCGAATGCCCCCGGCTCCGAGAAGGGCCATCACCCCCGCCAGCACCTTGGTGAACACTCTGGGGGCTGAGGTGAGACCGAAGGGAAGCGCCACAAATTGGTAGTGCTGGTCCTCCACGGCGCGCCTGAGGAACCACTGATGCCCTGGGAAGACTGGCACATGAAGGTACGCATCCTTGATGTCTATAGAAGTCGTGAAGTCCCCCGGGCGCAAAGAGCTGATCGCGGAGTGCAGGGTCTCCATGCGAAAGCATCTGGATCTGATTAACTTGTTGAGAAGCTTTAAGTCCAGGATGGGCCTGGTGGAACCATCCCTTTTGGGTACTGTGAAGAGATTGGAATAATAACCTTGACCTCTTTCCCCCGGAGGGAGCGGACAGATGACCCCCATATCCAATAGGTTCTGTACAGCCAGAATCAGACCCTGAGCTGCCAGGGGGTCTAGAGGGAATCTGAGACCTGAGGGGGCCGTGCAGCGAACTCTAGCTTGTAGCCGGAGGACACAGCCTCCAGAATCCACCTGTCTGAGACCTGTTGCCCCCAGACATGAGCGAAGAGCAGCAGCCGTCCCCCCACCAGTAAGAGTGAGGGCGCCCCTTCATGGCTGAGCGGGCTTGATGACCGATTTGGGCTTGGATCCCCAGAAGGATCCGGGATGGGCACAGCCTCTGCCCTTTCCCCAGAAGTTTCCCCTGTGCCCCGCAAAGGAAACCCCCCTCCCTGACCTGGATCCACGAAAGGAGGGAGTAAAGGACCCTGAACCCCGAAAGGGCCGCGGTTGTCTTTTGCGTTGGGGCAACTTACCTCCCTTTGCAAAAAGGTCCAAACGGTCACCAAAAAGGCGCAGCCCCTTAAAGGGTAGCCCTGTGAGAGCCTTCTTAGCAGCATTGTTAGCTGCCCACTGGCGCAGCCAGACCGAGCGGCGAATAGAAACAACCAGAGCCAAGGTCCTGCTACACATCCTAATGGTGTCATCTAAGGCAGAAAGAATATAAGCGATAAACATCTCACATTGTGATAAGGCTCTAAATTCGGCACTAGAAGGATCACCAGGAGAACCTTTCAGAAGGCCCTTGATCAACGTCCTAATAGCCACGGCAGTAATAGTGGAAGCACAGACCGGGCGCAAGGAAGAACCCACACAGGCAAAGGCGTGGGAGGCCAGCTGGTCAATACGCTGGTCCTCACCATCCTTCAAGGTAGTGGACTCAGGGGAATCAAAAGTCTATGGGTGTCATCAGCATCCCAATGCTCTGAGCCGGCATCAGCGCCAAGGCAATGCTGATCATCAGAAAATTCTGAATCAGAGAAATCAAGAAAATCTTCTGGCTCCATAGAAAAGG
Source organism: Gastrophryne carolinensis (assembly GCA_027917425.1). NCBI lineage: Eukaryota > Metazoa > Chordata > Amphibia > Anura > Microhylidae > Gastrophryne > Gastrophryne carolinensis. Next base: position 209,446,045 of record CM051238.1, read on the forward strand.
CCGGCGAAGCAGGCGCCACGTGCCGTCTTTTAGCTGGGGCCTTACGGGCCGCAGAGGTAGCAATCAGTCTCTCAATGTTGGCCAGCCTGGTGGAAACATCAGGTTGAGACTCCCCACTAGTGTTGATCTCACTGTCATAATCAAGCAAGGGGGTGTGGGGGAAGAAATGGTGGGCGCAGACCCAGACAAATGCAGTCCAGAGTGCCACACAAGCGCCTGCTGGGCGCAGGGTACACAGACCCGCAAATCATCGCTTACAGGGGATGCCCCGCACACCACACACAGCCGGGCTAGCCCAGATGGGACCCCGAGCACAGTATCCTGAGAAGCCTCCATATGGCGATTTTTGGTGTCACAATGACCAATGGGAATTACGCTGTGCAGCTACCCGGGATGCCCCTTAAATGTCCGCTAGGATAGTGGGAGGATTTTAATGTTTTAGGCCTCTAATATAGTCACTAGACTAACAGAAGGCACAGGACCGGGAGAAACTTCTAATCAGTTTTCCCGCCTGAAAGACATGAGGACAATACCCGCATTAATTGAACAGGAGTAAAAAACAATTAAATTATAAAAAGGGGGCAAGGGCACTCGCAGACCGCCGAAGAGCTTGCAATCGATCTGGCAGGAGAGACAAGATGGCGCTGGAGGGCTCTGAAGGGGCTGGCCGCATGAGGAAACACAGCGGAGCGCGCCCAGCGTTAAGCCACGCCCCCTCCAGGAAACACGGGGTTACAGGCAGACCCCGCAGTCAATCAGCAGCCACCAGGTCCCTGAGTGACGTCGCCGCTGACCGCGGACACCGCAGGGCGCACAAGTCAGCGGCGGGAAGTTCAAACTGAAGGGGAGAGGAGCAGCGCCGAGGAGAGTGCCAGCTAGACAAAATAAAGGCATTATAACACATAACAGTAATGAGAAAAATGCAAACACATTTACACTGACAGGCACTCACCCCGCACGCCCCCCCGACAAGCCATATAATGGGAGAAGGGGGAAGTAGAAAGCCCATTAAAACATTAAAAAATGTAAGGCAGGGCAATAGCGGACGGGGCATCCCAATTCAGGATCACCAGTAACCTGAAAACCGCCTACCCTTTGGTGGGGGATTTGCGGTGGAGCAAGCTCCAATGAAGCACCTCTAATAGGTGCTGCCTACCATCACCCGACCACGCAGCCAAGGCTGGGAGGCAAATAAAGGTGGAACGGGTGGGCATAGAACAACAGGGCCAGGGGCTGTGAAGCCCGGCTTACCTGCGAGAAGAGAAGCCATCATCTTGACCTTTGCAGCCCACTGCAGAGAAGGAACTGGGGAATTAGTGGGAGGTCCCGGGTATATATGGACCGGGAGGGGCCTCTTTTTTGCCATCTCTGCAGTAAAGTGCCCTCTTGTGGAGGTATATCCCAGCTGTTATGAATACTATCTGGAGCAGGACGTGCTGCATACTTAGAATAGTGCGACAGGGAAGACCCCTAGACTCACACCAGGCAATGTAAGCATGCCAGACTCTAATAAATCATGGAGGAAGATTTCTTCCGAGCCTGAATCATGGTACGCACGACCGGAGCAGACAGCCCTTTCTCAGTCAAGATGGAGGTTTCATCAGCCAAGCCGTCAAAGCCAGCGTTTGCAAATTGGGGTGGCGCAACAGCCCCTGAGTGAGAAGCCCTGGATCATCGGGCATGACGTATAGATCCACTCACATCTGAACAACCAACACCGCCTCGGCCAACGAGGAGCCACCAGAATGGTTGGCACTCCTCCTGGGCTATCTTGCACAGCACTTGACCCAGGAGTGGAAATGGAGGAAGGGCGTAAAAGAGTCTGAACTTCATCCAGGGAATTGCCAGAGCGTCTGTGGCGAAGGCCAGAGGATCTCTTGACAGAGAGATGAACCTTGGAAGCTTGTGATTGTGTCAGGGCGCAAACAGATCCACGTCCGGCAGACCCCAACGGCGACACAGAACGAGAAAGAGCTTGTTGCTGAGAGACCTGCTCAGGGAGTCTGCCTCCTGGTTCTCCACCCCGGGAATGTAAACCGCCGAGATGCAGGGAACATCTCCTCTGACCAAGTCAGGATCTGAGTCATCTCCTTGAGGGCTCGCTTGCTCCGAGTCCCGCCCTGGTGATTGATGTAGGCGACAGCTATCTGATTGTCCGACCTGGACCGCGCAACCCCGAAGGTGGGGAGTCAAACGAAACAGGACCAACTGGATCGCTCTCAGCTCCAGGAGATTGATAGGCACTTGAGCCTCCTGCGGGCCCCACTGGCCCTCGAACTTCAGTGATTGCCAGTACTCTCCCCAGCCGGTGAGACTGGCGTCCGTGGTGACAATCTCCCAATGAGTCGTCAGAGAGGACCTGCCCACTAAAAGATTTCTGGAGTCCAACCACCACGAGAGGGACTGCCTGGCCAGAGGAGACAGCACAAATTCCTGCTCCAGGGACTCCTGTGTCCGGTCCCATACGGTCAGGAGATTCAATTGAAGCACACAGGCAGACCAGCACAGCACAGATGGAGCCCAGGGATAAGAAGAGCACGAGGATCCTTGTGCCACCACGCAGGCAGGCAGGGAGAATGGCGCAGAGAACAGGCCCCAGCCAGCACCTCGAAGGGCGTCATCGCGCGGCCCGCAGCGCGTGAACTCCGGGCGCCAGGGAAGACGAAAAATGGCGCTCGGAGAGAAAGGGGACAGGCAGGGAGGGTCCCCCCCTCTGCCCGCCGCAGAGCGCACGCCGCGCCCGCAGCGAGAGGTGGAGAAGAGCACACCGAAGGTCCGCTGCCCTCGTTAAAGAGGGCGCCCCCCCCTCACAACACCTGAACGCCGAAGAGGTGAGAGGAGCAGGAGCCAGGAGGGTGAGTATAAGAACAGTGAAGCACAAAAGTAATATAAGCACAAGACACAATGCATAAGCCATATATAATAAAGCATGTGGGCTGCATAAGGGGTCCCTAGGTGGTTCCTTCCCCACCCCCAATAGGCTCACAATAGCCTATGGCCAGCTAACCTTTGGGACAGGGTCTGCGGCCCAGAGCCTAGCTCTGGACGCCTGACCCTCGGCGTTCCCCCACCGTCACCTGATCTGTAGCCAGGGCTGGGAGGCAGGATAGGTCCCAGAAGCATGTGGGAATAGGGCTGCAGTGGCCTACAGGCTTGGGATGCCCAGCTCACCTGATATATCCATAGAGATAGCATTCCATCTTCGCAGTCCGACTGCAAGAGAACTCTGGGGATTCTTAGGGAGACAGATGCCTTTATATGAGCCGGGAGGAGCCACAAGTTTCATCTTGCAGTCAACTGCGCCACCTTGTGGCGGATAACCCACTTGTCAAGAATGGAGCGACCCAAACAGGACACCAGGAAAATTCCTGTTCCAGCAACTCCTGCATCCGGTCCCAGCCGGTCAACAGATTCAACTGAGGAGGTCTCATGTGGAACTGGGCGAAGGGCACTGCCTCAAAGCATGACCTCATTAGGCCCACCAGTTTCATCCCCGAGACGGATCAATGGCCGCTGACAAGACAGCAAGGACTGCACCTGCGTCTGGAGGCCCATCACCTTCTGCTGTGGCAGGAATACCTTGACCTGAGAGGTGTCCAACGTCATGCCCAGGAAAGACCTCACCATTGAGGGAGTGATAGAAGACTTGGGGAAATTGACTACCCATACGAAATTCTCAACAAAGGATAACACCGTCTGGGTGTCCCTCTCGGCCTGCTGAAGGGACTGAGCTGCAACCAGTAAATAGTCCAGATAGGGCAGTACACGAATGCCCCGATTCCTCAGGATAGCCATGATGCCCGCCAGCACCTTGGTGAAAACCCAGGGGGGGGGGCTGAGGATATCCCGAATGGCAGCGCCGCAAACTGGTAATGCTGATCCTCCAGAGCAAACTTCAGGAACCTCTGATGCCCCTGGAAAATCTGGATGTGCAGATAAGCATCCTTAATGAAAACACTAGGTGTTAATTGGGAGGTCCCAGGTATATATAGGCCGGAAGGGGCTCGTTTTTCAAGACTTCTCTCTGCAACGTCGCCTCCTGCTGGAGGATAACCCTATCGTCAGAATTAAAGGGGAAGCGGGGTGTGTGACACACTGAGAATATTCCAAGACCCTAGGGATAGAAAACGCCCTGCAAGGCAGGGCCCTGACCTCACACCAATCAATATAAGACCTCCAAATCCTATAGTAGATGGCAGAGGAAGACTTCTTTCTAGCCCTAACCAGAGTCTGAATGACATCATCAGAAAGACCTTCCTCCTTCAAGATGGAGGTTTCAGCAGCCACGCCGTCAAAGCCAGCATTGGTAAATTGGGGTAGGGCAGAGGACCCTGAGTGAGTAGATCCGGCAGAAGGGGCAGAACTAACTGATCCTCTGCCAACCTTACCACGTCTGCGAACCAAACCTGTCTTGGCCACCTTGGAGCCACCAGGATTGCTGACGCGCCCTCTAGGGCCAGCTTGCGCACCACTTTGCCCACCATGGGAAACGGAGGGAACAGGTATAGAAACCCCAGATCCCTCCAGTTCAGAGACATGGCATCCGCTGCCAGAGCCAGAGAATCCCGCGAGAGACACAAATGCCGGAAGCTTGTGATTGTGATGAGAGGCAAAGAGGTCCACCTCTGGAGTCTATACAAAGCATAGGAATGCTATTAATGAACACCCAAAAGCAGAACTATGCAAAAAAGTTCATGTGTTTTAATCAAAGTGATAGATTAATATATACAGTGAAAATGCATGCCTGGATAATACATTAAGCAGAATCTGAAGTACTTATCTAGATAGCTGTTATACATACAGTCTAAATCACTAGGTTATATCCGAGTTGCAAAACAGGGTTCAAGTATAGGAAGGAACCAAAGTCACTAGCAAGTAATAAACGTATAAATGGGTAAGATACCAGAGATACAATATAGTGGTCCTTCAATATACATAACAAACCCAAATAGCTTGATAGTGGCGTAATAACCATTTTACAGGTGAGTATCTCACAAAATGGTATTATTCCTAGTATGTCACACCCCCCACTTCCCGATATTCATGACACTTAGGACATCCAATAGCAGTGTCTATAATGGGTGGGGATCCCAAATGAATAATGCATAACTTAAATTACTGCAGCTTGCAGAACTTTGCGGCCAAAAACAGGATCCGCTGAGGCCCGCACATCAACCTTCTAAAAAGTATGCACAAAAGACCAAGTCGCAGCCTTGCAGACTTGTTCAACAGAAGCTTGGTGCTGAAAAGCCCAAGAGGCTCCAATAGCACGAGTAGAATGAGCGGCGACACGAAAAGGGGGAACCTTCCCCTTCGCCATATAGGCCCCAATGATAGCCTGACGTATCCACTTACTAAGGGAAGATTTGGCAGGATCAAAACCCTTCTTGGGCCCAGAAGGCACAACAAAAAAGACATCCGTCTTGCGGAAGGCCGAGGTAGTAACTAAATAATACTTAACACAACGAACTACATTCAAAGAATGTAAGACCCTTTCCTTGTCGTTACTAGGTTTAGGACACAAGGAAGGAAGAACAATATCCTGATTTAGGTGGAAAGCAGACACCACCCTAGGAAGGAAATCCGGTTTAAAACGGAAAACAACCTTATCTTGATCCCTCTCAAAATAAGGGGCTTGAATAGACAAAGCCGCCAGTTCAGAAACTCGGCGGACAGTAAGTAATAGCAACCAAAAAGGCAATCTTCTGAGTAAGAATAGGAAGAGGAATATCCTGCAATGGCTCAAAGGGAGCAGCTTGCATAGTCGAAAGCACCAAATTTAGATCCCAAACAGCAAGTAAAGGTTTTCTGGGAGGCCGCACATGCGCGACTCCTTGGAAAAAGGTCTTAACCAAAGGATGAAGAGCAAACGATCTTTGAAAGAAAATTGCCAAGGCAGAGACTTGCCCTTTCAAAGTACTAATCTGTAACCCCATATCCAGACCTCGCTGCAGATATTCCAGAATTCTAGGAATAGAAAATACTCTACAGGGCAAAGCCCTGGATTCAAACCAATTAATATAGGACCTCCAAGTCCTGTAATAAATGACAGAGGAAGACTTCTTCCTAGCTCTAATAAGAGTCTGAATAACCACATCAGAAAGACCTTCTTTCAAGATGGAGACTTCAGCAGCCATGCCGTCAAAGCCAGCGTTTGTAAATTGGGGTAACAAAGTTGACCCTGAGTGATGAGATCTGGAAGAAGAGGCAGATGGACACGATCCACTGCCAGCCTTACGACGTCTGCGTACCACAGACGTCTTGGCCACCTTGGCGCCACCAGAATTGCTGGCGGCTCCTCCAGTGCTAGCTTGCGCACCACCTTACTGATCATGGAGAATGGGGGAAACAGATATAGGAACCCCAGATCCTTCCAGGCTAGAGACATGGCATCTGCTGCCACTGCCAGAGGATCCTGGGATAGGGACACAAAAGCTGGCAGCTTGTGATTGTGACAAGAAGCCAACAGGCCCAACTGTGGAGTCCCCCAATTGTGACAGAGGAACTGAAAGACCCTTGGATTGAGAGACCATTCTCCCTGGCGAGAACATCCCCTGCTCAGGGAGTCTGCCTCCACATTCTCTATCCCCGGAATGTAAACTGCTGATATGCAGGGAACATTGATCTCTGCCCAACTGCGAGTCCCTCCCTGGTGATTGATGTATGCAACAGCTGTTCGGTTGTCTGACCGAATCTGAACTGGCAGACCCTGTAAGAAATGGGTCAGTCGAAGTAGAACAAGACGTATGGCCCGAAGGTCTAATACATTAATTGGAGAATGAGCCTCCTGAGGCCCCCACAATCCTTAGAACTGATGCTTCTTCCAGAAGCCCCCCCCCCCCAGCCCACCAGGCTGGCATCCGTGGTAACCAATTCCCAACGTGGAGTCAGAAATGACTTGCCCTTCTGGAGGTTGTGCGATATTAACCACCACTGAAGGGACTGCAAAACGTGGGGAGACAACAGACAAGTCTGATTCAATGATAGTGGGCACCTGTCCCACTTTGCCAAGAGGAAGAGCTGAAGTGTCCTTATGTGAAACTGGGCAAACGGGACTGCCTCGAATGCAGCTACCATCAATCCCACTAGCCTCATCCCTAGACAGACTGATGAGGGTTGGACAAGAATAGACGAATCAAGTTCTGAATCAGAATCATTCCAGAATCAGGCCCAGGAAGGGGATTTCCCTGGACGGACAGAGAGGATTTGGGGTAACTTAATACCAATCCGAACCTCTCTAGCGTAGAGACCACCATCCTGGTGTCCAACTCTGATTGTTCGAGGGAGGAGGCCGCGATAAGAAGATCGTCCAGAAAAGGCACAATGCGGATGCCCTGGACCCTGAATATAGCCATCACTCCTGCCAGCATCTTGGTAAAAACTCTTGGGGCCGAGGTAAGGCCGAATGGCAGGACCACAAATTGATAATGCTGGCCTTCTATCGAGAACCTGAGAAATCTCTGGTGACCCGGAAAATAGGAATGTGCAAATAAGCATCCTTGATGTCTATGGATGTCATGAAGTCCCCCTGACTGAGAGCATCGATCGTTGATCGCAGTGACTCCATGCGGAATTTTCCGAAACGGATAAATTGATTGAGTCTCCTTAGGTCTAGGATAGCCCGAACAGAGCCGTCCTTCTTGGGTACCGTGAATAGGTTGGAGTAAAACCCCAAACCCGTTTCTGCTGGAGGCACTAGGCCGATAACAGCCATGTTTAACAGATTCGCTACTGCTGCCCGCAGTCCCTGCGCAATTGCCGGATCTGACGGCATCCGGGACATGAAAAATCTGGGAGGAGGCCGGGACTCGAATTCCAGTTAGTAACCGGAAGAGACTACTTCCAGAACCCAATTGTCTGATGCCTCCTGAACCTACACCTGGAAGAAGAACCGCAGCCGTCCCCCCACCCGTAAGGGTGAGGGCGTCCCCTCGTTGTTGAGCAGGCTTAGTGGCAGATTTGGTTTTGGACCCCCAATTCTGACTTGGACGGCCACATCCCTTTCCTCTATTCCATGCATTCCCTCTAGGGGCTGAAAAGGCCGATCCTCTACCGGATCTAGACCCCCGAAAGGAAGGGTTAAAAGAGGCCATTCCACGAAAGGAACAACGTTTCTTACGCTGAGGTAATTTACCTCCTTTAGTGACAGAATCCAATTTTTCTCCAAAGAGGCGCAATCCCACAAAAGGGAGCACTGTACGCAATTTCTTGGCTACAATATCAGCTGCCCACTGCCGCAACCATACTGACCGCCGAATGGTAATTAACAAGGCAGAGGTTCTGCTGCACATGAGCAGAGTATCATCTAAGGCAGAAAGTACAGAGATGCAAACATCTCACATCGCTTAAGAGCGGCGTACTCATCAGAGGCTGGATCAAGCCTTGAGTAATTCATTAGGTCTCTCACAACAGACCTAATAGCCACTGTCATGAGTGCCAAAGCACCAACAGGCAGCAAGGCCGAGCCCACACTGGAAAAAGCATGGCACGCCATTTCATCAATATGCTTATCATCTCCATCTTTAAGTGTAGTGGAGTCAGGAGAATGCAACACAGAAGAATTGGATAAATTAAGCACAGGGGCATCCACCCATGAGCAGAGTATCTTTTAAAAATCCAGTCTCTCTATAAATTAATTAAATATTAATGCATAGATGGCCATTGCATGCTTGCGCACACATTTAGAGACTCCAAAGAATTCCCCTTTTTGAGGAGGGACTACTTCAGGAGGAGTAATAACCAAAAACTCAAATAACTGAGCAAGAGCTTTTGGGGTATCCACAACACTTGCTTCACCCTGCTCAATCTCAGTACCAACAAATTGCTGTTCATCAGAAACATCTGATTCCTCATAATAATTCTCCTTCTAACTGAGAAGGATCAGACCAATCAAGCAATTCACAATTGTCTGACTCCCTTGCCGGAGCGGCATGAGTCAAGTGCTTTCTTTTAGCTGAGGCCTTCTTAGGCACAGAGGTAGACATTAATCTTTCAAGATGAGCCAATCTGGCACATAAATCAGCATGCGACTCACCACCCATGACAATATCATTGGGGGTACGGACAAGACATGGCGGAGTAGGAGATGAGGCATTAGCCGCAGGCCCTGAAGCCTGGGCCTCAGTTTCCTGCATAATAGTTAATTGTGCACAAGGGATGCCCCACATCCAGAACATTGTCGAGTCTGTGCAGAGGGAATTGCATGTCCGTTTTCCTGGGATGCCTCCATATGGTGTTTAGTATTATACTATAATTGATTATAGTCGCCAAGTATATATGGGATTTACGCAATTGCTACCCGGGATGCCCCTTGAAATAGTCCCAAGTGGGAGGATTGAAACACAAATGGACCCCCAAATAAGGCTTAAGGGCTTCTTTTTTTTATTATATAAGGACCAGGAGAAACCCCTTTTTAAATAAGGAGTTTCTACCTACAGAGAAAACAAAAACACAGTCACCAAATGCACACAATATAAATAAATGACAGAAGCCAATGCAATAAGCTCACATCATGAGGTAAGGCCACATGGAAGCTGGAAACAGGAAGTCAAACAGAGCATACAGGTGCTCTCTGAGTAAAAGCATGCCCACTTCCAGGATCACATGGCCAAAAATGGAGGGAAAATTCAAATCTGAACACAGCCAGAAAACAAAGAGCTTTAATAGGTAAGCAAAAAATGCTGCCTAGACAGAGATAGGAAAAATCTAAATAAAACATTTCCTATTAAATAGTATAGTAAAACATACATAATAAAAATAAGAAATAAAGACTTATTTATATATCTTTTTTTTATTTTTTTTTTTGTGCATGGTGACAAATAAGCCCAGATAACGCCCCCCCCCCCTTCCCCCCTCCTTTTTACTCAGCAGGGTTAAAGGAGACTAAGGGGAGAGGATAGAAATGCACCCATAAGGCACAAGGGGATTATAAAGGGACAGGGGCATCCCATGCCGGGATCACCAACCCGGAAGCCTCCTACCCACATTTGGGTCTCACGGAGGAGTAATACTCCTGTATACACCAGAAGGTGTATGTATCTACCTTTGCCTGAACCACACAGCCAGGGCTGGGAGGCATACAATATAACCAAACAGGTTTAAAGAGTTTCAGACAGAAACAGAGAAAAAAAGGGCCGGCTACCTGCAGCTTGAAGGCGAGTCATCTTCTGAATGCTTCGCCGACTGCAGAGACGAAAAGACTGAGGAATAGTGGGAGGACCAGGAGGGGCTCCTTTTTTCCATGTCATCTCTGCAAGATCGCCCTCTACAGGTCGGGTTCCAAAGTGTCATGAATATCGGGAAGTGGGGGGTGTGACATACTAGGAATACACAAGCACACGCTCAGACCATGCTAGAATGTATAAAGGGTTAAAGACAGATGAATCTGATGGCCATCCGGCCACTTACCCGACCTTCAGTACTGCACGCCAGGCACAGTGAAGACGCGCAGTGTGCAGTAGGAGGAGGGAGGGCGGGCACGGTTCGCGCCCGGCCCCACCCCTCCCCCGTCTCTCCCGGCCAGAAGCCGGGACATGAAAACGCGCCCGCAGCACGGGGGCGGGCCATAGGCCCCTGCCCAGAGGAGAAGAAGCCCTCATGGGCGCTCACTGCCGCCATTGCAGCACGCCGGAGGCCGGCGCCACGGGACCGTGCAACGCCAGTCAAAAAATAAAAGCACACACACACACACACACACACACACACACACACAGTTAAGCACACACATACACAATGGTGAGAGGAATCCATAAGGGACCCGAATCCCCCCACCCCCCCCCAAAGGTATCCGGGAGAGGGGGAATCCATGCCAGGGTAGGGCCAAGGGACGGGGAATCCCAAACCGGGATCACAAACCCGGATAGCCGCCTACCCCTTGTTATGGGGTCTCACGGCTCCTAAGCACCAGGGGTGCCAACTACCTTTGCCCGGACCAGCAGCCTAGGCTGGGAGGCAAGTAATTTAAATAAGGGGATCCGGGCAGGAATAGCAGAATAGAAGGCCGGGAGTTATCCCGGCTACCTGCAAGGAGGAGACGACATCTTCTGACTTGCTCGCCACTGCAGAGATGGAAGACTGGGGAATGAGTGGGAGGTCCCAGGTATTTATGGGCCGGGAGGGTCTTACCTTTTTTTTATTGACATCTCTGCAAGATCGCCATCTACAGGTCAGTATATCCAAGTGTAATGAATGTCTTGAAGCGGGGTGTGTGACATACTTAGAATAAAAACCCCGGGCGAACAACTGACAGGGAGAGGGGGAGAAGAGAGGAGGGCAGGCAGCGGCGGGAGTAATCCGGCGGGGCCCAGGGGAGTGGAGAGGTGACAGGAGACACAGGAAAGGGAAGAAAAGAAGGGGGACAGAATACACAAGTCCCCAAGCACAAACTCACCCCCTCACATAGCAAAGGCAGTAGACTTCATCCCTCAGCAGGCTCACCATAAAAGCCTATGGCCGACTACCCTTTGTGGTACAGGGTCTGCGGCTTGGAGCAACGCACCCGAGCACCTGACCCAAAGTGCTCCTCTACCCTCACCCGATCCGTCAGCCGAGGCTGGGAGGCACAGAGGGTCAGAAAGCGGGTGGAAATAGACATGCAGGGCCGCAGGCTTGGTTGCCCTGTTCACCTGCGAAACAGAGAGCCATCTTCTATCTTCGCAGTATCAATGCATAGGAAACACTGGAGAGGTCTATGGTGATTCCTGTTTTTATATGGGGCGGGGAGGAGCCACAAATCTTCTGCAGCCCACTGCGCCACCTTGTGGTGGAATATTCCAGACGTAAGGACTTCATGAAACAGGCCGTGCCATGCACTAGGAAAAGATCCTAAACTTGCTTTAAAACATCATATTAATAGCAAATCAATACTTCACTTCACCAGTGTCAGCATCTCTCTCTGGTCAGGCAAAACCACAAAACACACATACATTAACGTTAATTTAGCATTGCATTTTGTTACTCATCTTTTTTTCTTGGTGCAGTTAAGTGCCATATTTAGCTGTACAAGGTTGCAAAACCTGTGCACAGCTAAATATGGTGCCGAATTGCACAGGGAATAAAAATCAGGAAAAAAAAAGTAAAAGAATATGATCAATATCTAGTAAAGAGAAGCAACAGTGCACACCCGCCTGTCTCTCATACCGACACATGAAAAATTTACCTTTCTAAGATCCCCTTCTTCCAAAGACAAAAGCTGTCGTAAAGTGATATTGTTTTCCTAGGGGAAAAAAAAATGTTGCCAGTATTCAAATGCCAGCACACTTTTATATCTTATACAGCAATTACTAAACGCTGTTGCCCACAATCATGTGATTCAGTTATTGCACTCATGATTATTTTTCAAAAAGAGGAGAGGAAAGCCAAGTCACTCGAATTTACAGCCACAATAGTAGCAGCAAGAGTCCTAAATTGAACAAGAAAAATACAATTCTGTGAATCCTGTAGAATTGGTATTATACGTATATAGCATGTCCTGCTCCAGAGAGTAATTAATTACGTTTGGGTTATACATCCACAAGATGGCGCTGGACTGCAGAGACAGCAAAAAAGTGGCTCCTCCCACAAAATCCCCAGTATTGACAAGCAGTTAGCAAGAAGCCGGGAGAATAATAACCATAATCAAACAATTTTAACCATGATCACCATACAGAGGCACTAAGAACAATGAAAACAAGGGCGGGGTGGAGCAGGACGTGCTGTATACGTATAATACCAATTCTACTGGTGAGTAATCACAGAATTGTATTATTCTAAGTATACAGCACGTCCTGCTCCAGAGAGTAATTCCTTACGTTTGGGACATCCAATAGCATTGTCTGTAAGGTAGGGTGGGATCCCCAAAAGCAACAACATGCCGATCATACCACTGCCGCCTGCAGAACTTTGCGGCCAAAAACAGCATCAGCTGAGGCCCTAACATCAACCTTGTAAAACTTAGAAAAAGTATGAACAGAAGACCAAGTAGTGGCCTTGCAAACGTGTTCAACAGGAGCCTGGTGCTGAAAGGCCCAAGAGGCACCAATAGCACGAGTGGAATGAGCAGTAAGGCAGAAGGGAGGATCCTTCCCTTTAGCAGAATAGGCCTGAATAACAGCCTGACGGATTCACTTGCTGATGGTAGACTTAGCTGGACCCAGACCCTTCTTAGGACCCGAAGGGACCACAAAAAGAGCATCAGTCTTCCTGAAGGGCTCAGTAGCCACCAAATAGAACTTCAGGTTCCTGACCACATCCAAAGAATGTAGAGCCCTCCTCTCCTTAGGGTTACTAGGATTTGGGCACAGAGAAGGAAGAACAATATCCTGATTGAGATGAAAAGCAGACAACTTTAGGCAGAAAATCTGGTTTAAAGCGAAACGCCACCTTGTCCTGGTGTCTCTCAAAGTAAGGGGGTTTGATGGAAAGTGCCGCCAACTCAGAAACACACCTAACAGAAGTGATAGCCACCAAAAAGACTACCTTAAGCTTAAGAATGGACAAAGCAGCCTCATGCACAGGCTCAAAATGAGACCCCTGCAAGGCAGATAGGACCAAGTTCAAGTCCCAGACTGGTAACATAGGCTTACGTGGGGGGCACACATGGGTAACCCCCTGGAAAAAATTCCTGACCAGATGATGCTGAGCTAAAGATCTCTGAAAGAAAACAGCCAAGGCAGACACATGACCCTTTAGAGTGCCGAGTTGAAGCCCTCGATCCAAACCATGTTGGAGAAATTCCAGAATCCTAGGAATAGAAAACACACGACAGGGAAGAGATTTAGTCTCACACCAGTCAATGTAGGTACGCCAAACCCTGTAGTAGATGGAAGAGGAGGACTTTTTCCTAGCCCTGATCATGGTAACAACAGAGGCCGGCAGCCCCTTTTCCATTAAGATGGAGGTTTCAGAAGCCAGGCCATTAAAGCCAGCGTTTGTAAATTGGGGTAGCGTAGCTGCCCCTGAGTGAGCAGGTCTGGATCCTTGGGCAGGGCGTACTGATCTACCGCCAGCTGCACGATGCCTGTGAACCACACTCTTCTTGGCCAACAGGGGGCCACCAGGATTGCTGGCACCCCTTCCTGAGCTATCTTTCGCAGAACCCTGCCCAACAGGGGAAACGGGGGAAAGACATACAGTAGCTGAAAGCTCTACCAGGGCATTGTCCGAGCATCCACGACAAAGGCCAGAGGGTCCTGGGACAGAGACAAAGACTGGAAGCTTGTGATTGTGATGGGACGCAAACAGATCCACCCTCTGGCTGACCAAAACGGTGACACAGAGAGCGAAACACCCTGTTGCTGAGGGACCATTCCCCCAGGCGAGAAGTCCCCCTGCTCAGAGAGTCTGCCTCCAGATTCTCCACCCCCGAAATGTACACAGCTGAGATGCAGGGAACATTGTCCTCTACGCAGGACAGGATCAGAGACGCTTCCTTGATGGTCCCCTTGCTCCGGGTCCCTCCCTGATGATTGATGTAGGCAACCGCGGTCTGGTTGTCCGAGCGGACCTGAACAGCCCGACCCCGAAGGTGCGGGGTCAAGCGGGCTAGAACCAACCTGATCGCCCTCAGTTCTAGAATGTTGATAGGGGTGTGGGCCTCCTGAGGGCCCCACTGCCCCTGGAATGATAGGGATCTCCAGAAGCCGTCCCCCCCAGCCTGTCAGACTAGCATCCGTGGTGACTGTCTCCCAGCAAGGGGCTAGAAAGGATCTGCCCACTAACAGGTTCCTTGAGTCCTTGAGTGGAACTGAGCATAACGAACCGCCTCGAAGCAGGGCACCATCATGCCCACCAGCTGCATTCCCTGCCTGATGGAAGGATGAGAGCCGGACAGAAGGAGCTGAGCTTGCAGACTGTCCACCTTCTGCTGAGGAAGAAAGATCCTGGCACGAGCTGTATCCAGATTCATGGCCAGAAATGGCTTTACCAAAGAGGGAGACAGGGAGGATTTGGAGTGGTTTATCACCCAGCCGAATGACTCCAGTGTGGTCACCACCCGCTGAGTATCCAGCTCTGCCTGTTGGAAGGACGGAGAAGTGATAAGAATGTCGTCCAAACAGGGAAGAATGCGAATGCCCTGAGCTCTCAGCAGAGCCATAATGCCAGCCAGCACCTTGGTGAATACCCTGGGAGCTGAAGTAAGACTGAAGGGCAATGCCACAAACTGGTAATGCTGATCCTCCAGAGCGAACCTGAGGAATCTCTGATGACCTGGAAAGACTAGAACATGGAGGTAAGCATCCTTGATGTCCACAGAGGTCATGAAGTCCCCTGGGCGTAGTGAACTTACAGCTGAGCGCAGATTCTCCTTGCGAAACCTTCTGGGTCTGACAAACTTGTTGAGAAGTGGTCTGACAGACTCATCTCTTTTGGGAACGGTGAAAAGGTTGGAATAGTAGCCCTTGCCCCTTTCCCCTAAGGGCACTTGGCAGATGACCCCCAGCTCCAGTAGATTCTGCACAGCAAGCAACAGGCCCTGAGCTGACGGGGGGTCTTGAGGCATCCGGGATCTGATGAATCTTGGGAGCGGCCAGGCTGCCAACTCTATCTTGTAACCGGAGGACACTACCTCCTGAATTCACTGGTCTGAGACATGACGCCTCCAGACGTGAGCAAAGAGCCGAAGCCACCCCCCCCCCCACCCGGATGGCTGAGGGGGCTTGGGGGAAGACTTAGATTTGGGACCCCAGGAGGGTCCAGGGTGGCCACGTCCTCTGCCCTTGCCCCAGAAATCTCCCCGGGCCCCTGCAAATGACCCTCCCCTTCCCATACTGGACCCACGGTAGGAGGGAAGAAAGTAACCTGAACCCCGAAAGGGCCGAGACTGTCTCTTGTGCTGGGGTAACCTGCCTCCCTTAGCAAACAGGTCCAGGCGATCCCCAAATAGACGCAGCCCGTTAAAGGGGAACCCAGTAAGAGCCATCTTGGCAACGTTGTCAGCTGCCCACTGGCGCAGCCAAACTGAGCGGCGTATAACCACCGCCAAGGCAGAAGCCCTGCCACACATTCTAATGGTGTCATCCAAGGCAGAGAGGACATATGCAACAAATTCCTCAACGCAGAAGGGCACTAGCTGCCTCATCAGGAGCCCCATCTAAAATACTCCTGAGCAGAGTCCAAATAGCCACAGCTGTAATGGTAGAGGCACAAACCGGGCGCAGCGCAGACCCCGCAAAGGCATGGGAAGCCACTGATCAATGGGCCGGTCCTCACCATCCCTCAGTGTAGTAGAGTCAGGGGAATGCATGACAGAAGTGTTGGACAACCCCAGAATTGGTGCATCCACTTCAGGAGGGGACGACCAACGCTTAACCACTTCAGCAGGAAAAGGGTACCTCTTATCCCAATTTTTAGGCACCCCAGGGAGCCTGCTCGGTCGCTCCCACTCCTTGAACACAAGATTATTAAAGTGAGTTTGCTCAGGAAACTCCAAACATGGCTTAGCCATGTGAAACAACTCCCCCTGCTGCCGAGGAGCCGCGGCAGGAGGAGAAATGGAAAGTACTTCAAAAATGTGAGCCAAAAGCCTGTCAGTATCATCTGGAGCCCATGGGTCAGAGCCAGAATCAGCATAACCCTTAGGCTGCTCATCAGATGATTCTGAATCAGAAAACAACTCCCCCTCTTCCAGGGGGGTATAGCCAGGTCAAAAAATTCCTCAGCCTCCATAAGAAATAAGTTAACGCCAGGTGCCAGATGCCGCCTCTTAGCCGAGGCCTTACGCGTTGTAGAGCCAGCAATCAGCTTCTCAATACTAGCCACCCTGGTAGACAAATCAGGCTGAGACTCCCCACTGGTATGCACCTCACTGGGAGTCAGATGTAAGCGTGGGGGAGTGGGCAAAACCACACAGGGCGCAGGCCCAGCCACAGGAAACCCAGATTGCAGCGCAAGCACCTGCTGGGCACAGGGTACACAGACCCGCACATTGTCATCTATAGTAGGGGACACCCCACACGCCACACACAGCCGGGCTTGTCCCGAAGGAACCCCAAGCACATTATCCTGAGAAGCCTCCATATGGTGATTATTGCGGCCACTGGCCAATAGGGATTTACAGGATCAAGGACACTTCCCTGAGGGCACGCCCGGTTGCGAGTCCCTCCCTGGTGATTGATGTAGGCGACCGCTGTCCGATTGTCTGACCGAACTTGAGCCGGCAAACCCTGTAACTGATGAGTCAAGCGACCCAGAACCAACCTGAAGGCTCTCAGTTCCAGAACATTGATGGGATCGTGAGCCTCCTGAGGCCCCCACAGTCCCTGAAACTGAAGATCCTTCCAAAATCCCCCCCCCCCAACCTGACAGGCTGGCATCCGTGGTGACCGTCTCCCAGCAAGGGGTCAGAAAGGATCTGTGCCTCGTCAGATTGCTTGGTTCCAGCCACCACCGAAGGGAATGCCGAACCCGGGGGGACATCAGAAAAGACTGATCCAATGACAGCGGCGACCTGTCCCAGGCCACCAACAGATGGAGCTGGAGCGTCCTTGTGTGAAACTGGGCAAAGGGAACCACCTCGAACGAGGCCACCATCAATCCCACCAGTCTCATCCCCAGCCGGATGGACGGACGAGGGATGGATAGAAGACGCTGAGTCAATTCCTGAATCAAAAGAACCTTGGGCCGTGGGAGGAACACCCTGGTCTGAAGTATCCAGAGACATTCCCAGGAACGATACCACCCTGGACGGAGAGAGGAAGGACTTGGGATAGTTGATCACCCAGCCGAATCTCTCCAGAGTGGCAACCACATTCCCGGTATCTAGCTCTGCCTGGCGGAGAGAGGATGCCACAATGAGAAGATCGTCCAGATAAGGCACGATGCGGACACCCTGGGCTCTGAGAAGGGCCATCACCCCCGCCAGCACCTTGGTGAAAACCCTTGGAGCTGAGGTAAGGCCGAACGGAAGAGCCACAAACTGAAAATGCCGATCTTCCACCACGAACCTGAGAAATCTCTGATGTGCCGGGAAGATTGGAACATGCAGATAAGCATCCTTGATGTCTATGGACGTCATGAAGTCCTCCTGACGAAGCGACTGAGTGGCTGAGCGCAGGGTTTCCATGCGGAACTTCCTGGGACGGATAAACCTGTTGAGAAACTTCAGATCCAGGATGGGACAAACGGAGCCATCCTTTTTGGGCACCGTGAACAGATTGGAATAGTATCCCAGGCCCTGGTCCGAGGGAGGCACCGGGCAGATGACAGCCATGTCTAGGAGATCTTTTACTGCCGCCCGGAGCCCCTGCGCTGCCAGAGGATCCAAGGGCACCCGAGACCTGAAGAATCTGGGAGGAGGCCGGATCTCGAACTCCAGTTTGTAACCGGAAGACACCACTTCCCAAATCAATCTGTCCGAGACCTCCTGGTCCCAGACCAGAGAGAAGTGTCGCAGCCGTCCCCCCACCCGCGAGGGTGAGGGCGCCCCCTCATTGCTGAGCCGGCTTAGCAGCGGCTTTGGGCTTGGAGCCCCAGCTGTGACCTGGACGGGCACGTCCTCTTCCCCTGTTCCAGGAATCACCCCTGGAGGAGAAGACAGCCGATCCCCGTCCAGGTCTGACCCCACGAAAGGACGGGGTAAAGGAAGCCACCCCCCGAAAGGGACGACGTTGCTTCTTTCGCTGAGGTATCCTACCTCCTTTTGCGACCGAGTCCAATTTTTCTACAAAGAGCCGCAAGCCCAGAAAGGGAAGGGCCGTAAGTGACTTTTTAGACACAAAAATACAATTCTGTGAAATACTCACCTGTAGAATTGATATTATTTGTATACAGTACGTCCTGCTCCAGATATAATACTTACACTTGGGTTTTCCTCCGCCAGATGGCGCTGCACTGCAGAGACATGGAAAAACAGGCTCCTCCCGGCCCTTCAAATACCCAGGGACCACCCACAAATCCCCAGCATTGAAAAGCAGTGAACAAGAAGCTGGGAGAATTAAACCACCCAGAACAACTGGTAATGATAACAATGATAACAATCACCATACAGGGGATCCAGAAAAATGCAAAAACCAGGGTGGGGTGGAGCAGGATGTACTGTATACAAATATCATCAATTCTACAGGTGAGTATTTCACAGAATTGTATTATTCTTAGTATACAGTACGTCCTGCTCCAGATATAATACTTACACTTGGGACATCCAAAAGCAGTGTCCATAAAGTAGGGTGGGATCCCCAACAAAAAACGACAACAGCAGACAGTTTAAAACCACTGTCACCTGCAGAACCATACGGCCAACACAGCATGAGCTGAGGCCCTAACATCAACATTGTAAAAACCTTGCAAAGGTATGAGCAGAAGGCCAATGGTAGTGGCCTAGCCAACCAGTTCAACAGAAACCCGGTGCTGAAAAGCCCAAGGGGAATCAAGCACGCGTAGAAAAGAATCAAGGCAACAAGAGAGATTCTTCCCCTTGCTGGAATAGGCCTGAGTAACAGCCTGACGAATCCGATCGCTACAATAGATTTGGCAGAAGCCAAAGGCCGAACAAGGTACCAGGAGTAACGTCTATTAAGGTAATAACCAGGACCAAGCCGCCCAACTCCCGAGAGCAGACGAGATCGGGCACATTCAGGATGTAATGACCACAAGCCCCAAGGAACCTCAGTTCCCCTAAAGGACACAGTGACTCCCAAGGAAAAAACTGCCAACACCTGTATAAGGAATGCAGAACCACTTCCTCAGCATTGCTAGGAAAAAGGGGATAGCCGTGGATAACAATAACAATCGAATAAATGAACATAAGACACCTCCAGATGTAGAGAGTCCGGCTTCAGGCGGAACTCCACCTTATCCTGGTGTATCTCAAGGAATGAGGGCTAGGTAGACAGACCCGCCCGCTAACACACGCCTGACCAAGGTAACAGTCACCAGAAGGACAACCTTGAAGGTAAGTACAGCCAGACAGCATCCTGAATAGGACCAAGGGACAAATCCTGCAAGCAGACAGAATGAATTCAATTTTAATCCCAACAGGGACCATAGGAGTACATGGAGGACGCACATGAGCACCCCCTGAAGGAAGTCTTAACCAAGGAAGACTGAACCAGAGACTGCTAAGGCAAGGTGGACAGGGCAGAGCCTGACCCATCAGAGAACTGAGCGGGGGAACCAACTCCAATTCATGCTGAAAACCACACTAGAACCCTGGGAACCGAGAACGCCCAACAGGTAAAAGAACTAGACTCGCCCCTATCAATGTGGGTATGCCATACCCTACAACAAATAGAAGACGACGAGGAAGAGGCTTACTCCTAGCTTTCCCATAGTCACAAACACCGAGACAGATAAACCTGTCTCCATCAAGATGTATGTTTCAGCAGTCAGGCCGACTAGGCCAAGGACTGTAGATTGGAGTGCCCTGAGTGATCAAACTGGCACTCCTGGCAAGGTACAGAACTACTGACCACAGTACCATGTCTGCAACCACACTCTACTATGTCACCTGGGGGCCACCAGAATCACTGGTCCCCTTACCAGAGCAATCTTACGCAGAACCCTGCCTAGCAGAGGGAATGGAGAAGGACATACAGAACCGAACGTTCTGTCAAGACGGTACTAAAGGCATCCGGACCACTGACATAGGATCCTGGGACAGGGAAACAAGGATCCTGGGACAGGGAAACAAGGATCCTGGGACAGGGAAACAAGGCCGATAGCCTGTGAAGGTGACGGAACCCAACAGATCCACGACTGGTTGGACTCCATAGCGACACGGGGATTAGCAGATCCTGTCGCAGAGGGGCTCCGCCGGAGCGAATATCACTAACATGCAGGGAGCATTGTCTCCACCCAGAAAGGGAACACAGACACTCCCTGGAAGGTCCGCCAGCTCCAAGCCCCTTCCAATGATTAATGTAGGACATCTGTCGTCAGACGGACCGAGCGCCCCCAGACTGGCAAATCCAGAAGGGGAGTGGTCAAGAGAGAGAGCCAACTGAAAAGCGCTCACTGTTTAGAAATCAATAGGCGTAAGGACCTTCTAAGGGCCCCACCGCCACCAGAATCGCAGGGGGTTTCAGAAGAAACCTTCCCCTTCAACCTGAAAGGTTGGCATCCATGGTGACAGTTTCCAGGAAGGGGCAAGAAGGAACTGCCCCCAGACAGGTCCCTCGAGTTCAACCACTTTCAAGAGAAAAATACAATTCTGTGAAGTACTCACCTGTAGAATTGGTATTATACGTATACAGTATGTCCTGCTCCAGATATAATACTTACACTTGGGTTATCCTCCGCCAGAGGGCGCTGTGGCACTGCAGACATGCAAAAACAGGCTCCTCCCGGCTCTTCATATACCCAGGGACCTCCCACAAATCCCCAGCATTGAAAAGCATTGAAACAGAAGCCGGGAGAAACCAACCACCAAAACAACTGGTAATGATAACAACAACAACAATCACCATATAGGAGATCCAGAATAATGCAAAAACCAGGGTGGGGTGGAGCAGGACGTACTGTATACGTATAATACCAATTCTACAGGTGAGTACTTCACAGAATTGTATTATTCTAAGTATACAGTACGTCCTGCTCCAGATATAATACTTACACTTGGGACATCAAATAGCAGTGTCCATAACAGTAGGGTGGGATACCCAACAAAAAAGGCAACGGCACGTAGCTTAAACTACAACCGCCTGCAAAACCTTGCGGCCAAAAGCAGCATCAGCTGAGGCCCGAACATCAACCTTGTAAAACTTTGAAAAGGTGTGAACAGAAGACCAAGTAGCGGCCTTGCAAACTTGTTCAACAGAGGCCTGGTGCTGAAAAGCCCAAGAGGCACCAATAGCACGAGTGGAATGAGCAGTAATACGGAAGGGAGGCCTTTTCCCCTTAGCAGAATAGGCTTGCACCACAGCCTGACGGATCCACTTGCTGATAGTAGACTTGGCAGGAGCCAAGCCCTTCCTAGGCCCAGAAGGCACAACGAAGAGTGCATCAGTCTTCCTGAAAGCCGCAGTGACAACCAGGTAGTACTTCAAGCACCTGACCACATCCAAGGAGTGCAGAACCCTTTCCTTGTCATTACTAGGATTGGGGCACTAGGAAGGAGGAACAATGTCCTGATTCAAATGAAAAGCAGACACAACCTTAGGCAGAAAATCCGGCTTAAAGCGGAACACCACCTTGTCCTGGTGTCTCTCATAGTATGGAGACTGAATGGATAGAGCAGCCAGCTCAGACACACGCCTAACCGAAGTTATGGCCACCAAAAAGACAACCTTGAGAGTAAGAACAACCAGATCAGCATCTTCAATAGGCTCAAAGGGAGCACCCTGCAAGGCAGATAAAACCAAGTTTAAATCCCAAACGGGAACCACAGGTTTACGAGGGGGACGCACATGAGTGACCCCCTGAAAGAAGGTCTTAACGAAATGATGATGAGCAAAGGTTTTCTGAAAGAAGACGGACAGGGCAGAAACCTGACTCTTCAGAGTACTGAGTTTTAGACCTAACTCCAAACCATGCTGTAAGAACTCCAGAACCCTGGGGACAGAGAACTCCCTACAGGGAAGAGACCTAGACTCACACCAGTCAATGTAGGTACGCCATACTCTAATAGATATCAGCATAAGTCTTCTTCCTAGCCTGCACCATAGTGCCCACCAGAGGCAGACAAACCCTTCTCCATCAACATGGAGGTCTCAGCAGCCAGGCCGTCAAAGCCAGCGTTTGTAAACTGGGATGACGTAGGGAGCCCTGAGTTAGCAGGTCTGGCACCCCTGGCAGATCGTACTGGTCTACTGCCATTTGAACCACGTCTGCGAACCACACTCTTCTTGGCCACCGGGGGGCCACTAGAATCACAGGCACCCCTTCCAGAGCAATCTTGCGCAGAACCCTGCTCAGCAGGGGGAATGGTGGAAACACATACAGGAGCCAAAACTCCTTCCATGACATGGACAGGGCATCCGTGGCCAAGGCCAGAGGGTCCGGAGAAAGGGACACGAAGGCCGGGAGCTTGTGGTTGTGGCGGGACGCAAATAGGTCCACATCCGGTAGACCCCAACGGTGACACAGGGACTGGAATACCCTGTTGCAGAGGGACCACTCTCCCTGACGGGACGTTCCCCTGCTCAGAGCATCTGCAAGCAGATTCTCCGCCCCCGGAATGTAAACAGCCAAAATGCATCGTACATTGGCCTCCGCCCATGTCAGAATCTGAGACACCTCCCGGAGGGCACTCTTGCTCCGAGTCCCTCCCTGATGGTTGATGTATGCAACCGCTGTCTGAGCGTACCTGGACCGACAGTCCCCTCAGGTTTCGGGTCAACCGCTCCAGTACCAACCGAACTGCCCGCAATTCCAGAATGTTGATGGGTAAGTGGGCCTCCCGAGGACCCCACGTCCCCTGGAAGCGCAGGGACTTCCAGAATCCCCCCAACCTGAAAGACTGGCGTCCGTTGTGACCGTCTCCCAGGAAGGGGCCAGAAAGGACCTGCCTCCTGTCAAGTTCTCGAGGTCCAACCACCACGCAAGGGACCGTCTGACCAAGGGGGGGGGGGGGGGGGGGGGGAGCACACAGACCCCGTCCAAGGACGCCAGGTTCTTGTCCCATACTGACAGAAGGTGACGCTGCAGAGGTCTCAAATGGAACTGAGCAAAGGGCACCGCCTCGAAGCTCGCCACCATCAGGCCCACCAGCGGCATTCCCTGCCTGATGGAGGGCTGTGGGCACGAGAGCAGGAACCTGGCCTGCGCAGTCAGAGCTTCCACCTTCTGTTGAGAAAGGAATATCCGTGACTGAACCGTATCCAGAATCATTCCCAGGAACGGGGCCACCGAGGATGGGGACAGAGAGGACTTGGGGTAATTGATCACCCAACCGAAGGACTCCAGGGTGGACACTACCAGTTGGGTGTCCAACTCTTCCCTCCTGCAGAAACCGAGAGGTGATGAGGATGTCGTCCAGGTAAGGCAGCACGCGTATTCCCCTTAGCCTTATCAGTGACATCACCCCTGCCAGCACCTTGGTGAACACCCTGGGAGCCGACGTGAGGCCGAAAGGCAGGGCCACAAATTGGTAATGCTGATCTTTAAGTGCAAATCTGAGAAACCTTTGGAGTCCTGCAAACACCGGAATGTGAAGGTAAGCATCCTTGATGTCTACTGACGTCATGAAGTCCCCTAGGCGCAATGAGCCAATGGCCGAGCGCAGAGTTTCCACGCGGAAATGTCTGTTCTTGACAAATTTGTTGAGGATTTTTAAATCCAGAATGGGCCTGACTGACCCATCCTTCTTGGGTACTGCGAAGAGATTGGAGTAGAACCCCTTGCCCCTGTCTCCAAAGGGGACCTTGCAAATGACTCCTAGATCCAGGAGATCCTGCACGGTCAGCAGCAAGACCTGGGCTGAGGCATTCGGGACCCAATGAATCTGGTGGGGGGGCGTACAGCAAATTCTATCTTGTATCCGGAGGACACTACCTCCTGAATCCACCGGTCTGAGACGTGGCACCGCCAGACGTGCTCGAAGTGCTGTAGACGTCCCCCCACCCTGACGGGTGAGGGCACCCCCTCATGCCTGAGGGGTCTTGGGAGGGGCTTTGGGCTTGGGCCCCCAGGAGGAACCGGGACGGCGTCCTCTATTCCTGTGCCAGGAATCTGCGCGGGGCCCAGCGAAGGACACCCCTTTTCCCTGTTTAGCCCCGCGGTAGGGGATTGAAAGGGTGCCCTGGCCTCGAAAAGGCCGAAACTGCCGCCTGCACTGGGGTAACTTGCCTCCTTTGGCGAAGAGGTCTAGACGGTTTCCAAACAGACGTAGCCCCTTAAATGGAAGCCCAGTAAGGGCTTTTTTAGCGGCGTTGTCAGCCGCCCACTGTCGTAACCAAACCGTACGGCGAATAGCTACCGCCAAGGCAGAAGATCTGGCACACATCTTTATAGCATCGTCCAATGCAGACAGGATAAAGTTTATGAACACTTCACAGTTAGACAGATTATTGACAGTATCAGCGGGCAACTCACCTGTGCCGTCGAGTGCATTCCTAACCATGGCCCTGAGCGCTACTGCCGCAATGGCTAAGGCGCAAACTGGGTGCTCCCCCAAATGCAAAGGCATGGCATGCCAATTGATCAAGACGCTGGTCCTCAGAGTCGCGTAGCGTAGTAGTGTCAGGGGAGTGGATAATAGAGGTGTTAGACAACCCTAGAATAGGAGCATCGATCTCGGGAGGCGATGACCAGCACTTAACCAAGTCAGCCAGGAAGGGATACTTTCTATCCACACTCTTAGGGATCCCAGGCAGTCTGCTGGGTTGTTCTCATTCCTTAAGCACGAGGCTATTAAAATGGGTCTGCTCGGGAAATTCAAGACGAGCCTTAGCAGTATGAAAGAGCTCGCCCCTTTGTCTGGGAGCAGCAACAGGGGGAGAGATGGACAAAACTTCAAATATCTGAGCCAGCAGTCTGTCAATATCATCCGAGGACCAGTGCTCGGAACCAGATTAGTCATGACTCCTCATCATATGACCCAGAGTCAGAGAACAGCTCCCCTTCGTCCGAGGGGGGTTGGCCGTAAGGCTGCAACAAGTCATCAGATTCCATAGGGAAAAGGGCAGAGTCAGGGGTTAAATGACGCCTCTTGGCGGTGGCCTTACGCGCTAGCAAGCAAATTTTCAACACTGGCAAGTCTAGTAGCCATATCAGGATGAGAATCCCCACTTGTATTGGGGGTTAGACTCAGGCTTGGGGGAGTAGGTGAAGTGAGGCGAGGTGAAGGCCCAGCCACGGAAGAGGCGGGAAGAGCCGATAGCGCCTGCTGTGCACTATAGGCCCGTAGGGATTGACGCTATAAGCTACCCTGGATGCCCCAATAACCCGCTGGGAAGTGGGAGTAATTTTTTAATAGTCTCAACCGGGGGATACACCGGGCCGGGAGAAGCCACCGGAATCCACGGTCTGAAAGACATAAGAGGGACAGGAATGTCAGAGCAAAGCGAGTAACTAGGTAAGATATTATTATAAGGATAAAATATGATCGCCCGCGAGGGCACTTACAGACAGCAGGGGGAGGGCGGTGTTCACCACGCGCGACAAGGAGTGGCGCCAAACGATCCTCGAAGGGCGGGCCAGAGCTGAAGATGACGCGGAGCGCGCCAAAATACCATTTTGTGAGTACTCACCTGAAAAATGGATATTGTTGGTGTGCCACACTCCCCGCTTCACTTCTTAAATATTCATCCATTATTGGGTTAATCCACCGCAGGTGACGTAGTGCAGAGAGGAAGTCTTGTAACGAGCCCCCTTCCGGCCTATATATACCTGGTACCTCCCTTCAATCACCAGTATATTTAAAAAGCAGAAAGACAAGGTACCAGTATTCCACCGGTAACCTCAAAAATCAATTTTGATATAAATAAAAAAGGGCTTCACCATATAAATGCTTCAGTAATACCGAAAAGGGTGGGGGTGAAGCGGGGTGTGTGGCACACCAACAATATCCATTTTTCAGGTGAGTACTCACAAAATGGTATTATTCTTGGTGTGCCACACACCCCGCTTCACTTCTTAAATATTCATCCATTATTGGGACATCCAAAAGCAGCGACCACAAGGGAAGGGCATCTCTAGGCCAGGTGAAGCATAACTTAAATGACTGCAGTCTGCAGAACTTTGCGGCCAAAAACAGCATCCGCTGAGGCCCGCACATCAACTTTGTAAAACTTAGAAAAAGTGTCAACAGAAGACCAAGTGGCGGCCTTACAAACCTGTTCAACAGAAGCTTGGTGCTGAAATGCCCAAGACGCCCCAACAGCGCGAGTGGAATGAGCAGTGATACGAAAAGGGGGAACTCTTCCCTTAGCCGAATAGGCCGCAGTAACGGCCTGACGTATCCACTTGCTAATGGCAGATTTGGCTGGTGCCAAACCCTTCTTAGGCCCATGGGGCACAACAAAAAAGGAATCCGTCCTACGGAAAGGAGACGTGATAATCAAGTAGTACTTAACACAGCGTACTACATCCAAACAATGCAAAACCCTCTCTTTGTCATTCTTGGGATTAGGACACAAGGAGGGAAGAACAATATCTTGGTTCAAATGAAAAGCAGAAACAACCTTAGGAAGAAAGTCTGGCTTGAACCGAAAGACCACTTTATCCTGATGCCTCTCAAAGTAAGGCGCCTGGATAGTTAAGGCCGTCAACTCTGAGACACGCCGGACAGAAGTGATAGCTACCCAGAAGACAATCTTCTGAGTCAGGGTAGACAAAGCAATATCTTGCAAAGGCTCAAAAGGAGGAGCCTGAAGAGCAGAAAGAACCAAATTCAAATCCCAAACAGGGAGTAATGGTTTCCTGGGAGGCCGCACATGCGTAACCCCCTGGAAAAAAAGTCTTAACTAAAGGTTTAAGCGCAACACGCTTCTGAAAAAAGATAGATAAGGCAGAGACCTGCCCTTTCAACGTACTTAGCTGGAGACCAGAGTCCAGCCCTGATTGTAAAAACTCCAGAATCCTGGAGACCGAAAAGACCCTACAAGGAAAAGATCTTATCTCACACCAAGCGATATAGGCTCTCCAAGTCCTATAGTAGGTGATGGAAGAAGACCTCTTCCGGGCACTGATCAGAGTCTTAATGACTGAATCCGAAAGACCCTCCTCCTTCAGGATGGAGGTTTCAGCAGCCAGGCCATCAAACCCAGCGCTGGTAAATTGGGGTAACACAATTGACCCTGAGTGAGCGGATCAGGCAGAACGAACTGGTCCACTGCCAGCCGAACGATGTCTGCGAACCTCACTCGTCTTGGCCACCTTGGGGCCACGAGAACGGCGTACACCTTTTCCAGAGCCAACTTCTGAAGAACCCTGCCCAGCATGGGCATCGGAGGAAACAGGTATAGAAATCCTAGAACTCCCCAGATCAGGGACATGGCGTCCACTGCCAGAGCCAGAGGATCCTGGGAGAGCGACACGAAGTTCGGGAACCTGTGATAGTGATGAGGGGCCAACAGGTCCACCTCCGGGGTCTCCCATTGGAGACACAGTAAGCGAACCACCCGAGAATGGAGAGCCTATTCTTCCAGACGGGGAGAGCCCATGCTCAACCGGCCCACTACCTGTTTCATCACCTCTGGAATGTAAACCGCCGAGAGACAGGGAACATGGAACACTGCCCATGTCCGGATAAGGGACACTTCTCTGAGAGTACTCAGACTGCGCGTCCTTCCCTGAAGACCAACGTAAGCAACCGCTGATCGATTGTCTGAACACATCTGGACCAGAAGGCCCAGAACGTACCGAGTCAGGAGACCAAGCACCTGACGGATGGTTCTCAGTTTCAGAATATTGATGGGTAAGTGGGGCCTTTAAGCTCTCCACTGCCCCTGAAACCGCAACTCCTTCCAGAATCTGCCCCATCCCGACAGACTGGTGTCCGTGGTGACAATTTTCCAAAGGGGGGTCAGGAAAACCCTGCCCTACACAAGATTGGTCGAGACCAAGCACCACAGGAGGGACTGCCGTACATGGGAGGACAACTGGAAGGACTGATCCAGCGACTGAGGTTGCTGGTCCTAACACGCTAACAGAAATAGCTGAAGTGTTCTCGTGTGAATTTGGGCAAAAAACACACTCCGTCTTGATGAGAGTTCAGGCCGGGATGAACCGACTCATGAACGGACCGTGAAGGAGGGTGAGACTCGAATTCCAGGTCGTAACCGGGCGACACTACCTCCTGGATCCATCTGCCTGGAACCACTTGGTTCCAATGGTAGAAGTGTCGCAATAGTCCCCCCCACCCGCACGGGTGAGGGCAGCCCCTCATTGCTGAGTAAGCTTATCAGCAGGTTTGGGCTTGGTGCCCCAGGACTGAGTGGGCCGGCCACGGCCCCTCCCCCGAGTCCAACCTGCGCCACTGGTAGCGGGAAAGGACGCACCCCTGCCCGCTCTGAATCCTCGAAAGGAAGGCCTACCGGAACTTGCCCCCCTAAAGGGGCCACGGGGCCTCTTGCGTTGTGGCATCTTACCACCCTTTGCGACAGAATCAATTTTCTCCCCGAACAGACGCAACCCCAAAAAGGGGAGAGCTGTGAGCACCTTTTTCGAAGCCGTGTCCGCTGACCACTGACGCAGCCATACTGACCTGCGAATAGCCACCATCCTGAGCAGCCAGGACATAAGCCACAAAAGATTCACAGCGCAGTGAACTGTTTGCAAGCGGGATTAAGATCCTCATATAGCCCCTGAATTAAGGATTTAATTGCCAATATCAGAAGGGCTGAAGCACATACCGGGCGCAACGCTGACCCGGAATAGATAAAACCATGTCGAGCGTATTGGTCAATCCGACGATCTTCCCCATCTTTAGGGACAGTGGTCTCAGCAGATTGTACCATAGCCGAGCTGGAGAGCCCTAGTACAGGGGTATCGATGTCAGGAGGGACAGACCAAAGCTTCACCAATTCTGGTGGAAAAGGATAACGCTTTTCCCAAATGGAAGGAATTCCAGATAGCCGCGTGGGATGTTCCCATTCTTTAAGAACCACCCTCTCAAAGTGGTGTTGTCTGGGAAAAACCAAACGCGGCTGAGGTTCTTTAAACAACTGACCCTTTGGCGGGGCGGCCGCCTCAGGCGTATCTAAACTCAAAATTTTAAACATTTGAGCCAGAATGGAGGGGGTGTCAAAAACAACCCCCTCTGACCAATCGCCAATCTCATCAGCCACAAG
The DNA here is from genome assembly GCA_027917425.1 of Gastrophryne carolinensis. Taxonomy (NCBI): domain Eukaryota; kingdom Metazoa; phylum Chordata; class Amphibia; order Anura; family Microhylidae; genus Gastrophryne; species Gastrophryne carolinensis. The sequence continues at coordinate 209,475,690 of CM051238.1, forward strand.
CTGACCTGTCGGCTCATCTGACTCCGACGGGAATTCATCCTCGTCCGGGGATCCATTGGACCATTCCACAGGTTCACAAAACTGGTCCTGTGGAGCTGAAGGTACCGGAGCCAGGTGCCTTCGTTTTGCAGCGGCCTTTAACGCTGCTTTAACGGGCATTACTTTCCGGGGGCTGGGCTGTGCTGCCGCCTCGGAATGCGAATCCCCACTTTTGGCAGTGTCATGCGGGGTCCGGAATAGAGAGGGAGAGGTAGGAGATGATGAAGGATGCGATGGCCCCGCAGCCGAAGCAACGGACTGGCGCGCAATAGTCTGTTTTGCACAAGGGATGCAAATAAAGACATCATCAGCTGGGAGTGGAACCCCCTACGCACCCCCCGAACGGCTCAGCAGAACCGTTTCCGGAAATTACGGAAGCCTCCATATGGTGATTTATGGTATTCGCAATACTGGGACTTTTAAGGCATAAGCCAACCCGGGATGCCCCTTTATCAGTAATGTCCCGGAAGGGAGGATTTTTTTTTTTTTTTTTTTTTTTTTTTAAGTTAAGGTCCCCTTTAATAAACTATATATATATATATATATATATATATATATATATATATATATATATATAGTCTATGTATATATACATTCAAATAGATATCCCAATAATTAGCCAGGCACATAGGGCCGGAGGGCCACCATAAGCAGGGATCCCAGGATCTGCAAGGAGAGGAAAAACCATCAGATCCTCACATGTGTATAAACAAACATATAAGCATGGCACCAAAGTGCCCTTAAATAAGAGCCAAATCACGCCCCCTTAATACAAAGTGACTCCCCACTATATTACTGCAAGGAATGCATTCCCCATTTAACGGCCCCAACGGGAGGGGTCGCTTACCTGGTCAGCGAAGGCAGCAGCCGGAACAATACTGCAGACAGCACGGAAGACAAAGTGCGGCCGTGCGCCCACGCGACTTCCTGCATTTGAAGGAAGCAAAACGCTGGGCCCGCCGCAGACGCCGCATGACGTCGGCGCCGCGTCAGCGGGACCCGCCCCCCCCACGCCGATCAGCTGGAAATCACTCTCAGCTGGGCCACTACACGTGCGCCCAGGCGGCGGAGGGGGGAGGGTAAAGACCGCATGGCGCTGTTCAAATGAATACATAAAATGCCAGGCGGGGAGAGGAGAGGGGGTTGGGGGCCACAAAGCAACAGTCTGCAAGAGAAGTGGCCAGCCCCTACCCAGCGCAGCCTGCCCTTAAAGCAGACCAAAAATATACACATGCTGAATACAGTGAATGCATAATCATGAACACACACACATGTTAAAATGCAGTGATACAAGTGAAACACACATACTAAAAGCATACCCTCACACCCCCCACTCCCCTCCCCCCCCCAATAGTGAAGGGAGAAGGGACCATAACGGGAGAATAAGGGGCTACGGGGACCCTCGGGACAGGGGCATCCCATTTCCGGATCACCATGCCGGATAGCCGCATTGCCCCACGCATGAGGTCGAGCGGTAGGAGATAAGCTCCTAGGCACTTAAAGTGCCATCTACCATTTGCCCGGTGAGCAGCCTAGGCTGGGAGGCTTCCATTCCACCATAAAGGTATACAAACCGGACAGAAATAGACCAAAAGGGGGGTGGCGGGGTAAGAATACCCCGGCCTACCTGTAAGCAGGAGACTTCCATCATCTGACTTGTCAGCAAGCAGAGAGAAAAAATACTGGTGATTGAAGGGAGGTACCAGGTATATATAGGCCGGAAGGGGGCTCGTTACAAGACTTCCTCTCTGCACTACGTCACCTGCGGTGGATTAACCCAATAATGGATGAATATTTAAGAAGTGAAGCGGGGTGTGTGGCACACCAAGAATATCGTGACGCGGGGAACATCAAGTCAGGACCCCCCCCCCCCCCCCCCCCCCCGAGAGCGCGAAGCTCTGAAAGCGCGATGCAAATAGAGAAGGAGGGAACAGGGCCGTGACTAAGTCAAGACAAGCCCCTGAAGGATGATCGGTGTTACCGCAGCGGAGCCACTATGGATTGTGGTGGAGCATGGCTCCGTCAAGCACGCATGGTGCTGCCTACCTTCACCCGACCAGCGCAGCCCAGGCTGGGAGGCACATCACAAGGACGACGGGTGGTAATAGTCCCACAGGGGCGCAGGCTGTAATAGCCCCGCTCACCTGCGAGAGAGTGATACTTCATGTCTTCGCAGTCAGCACTGCAGAGAAATCTGGGGATTTGTGGGAGGTCCCTGGGTATATGAAGGGCCGGGAGGAGCCTGTTTTTGCATGTCTGCAGTGCCACAGCGCCCTCTGGCGGAGGATAACCCAAGTGTAAGTATTATATCTGGAGCAGGACGTACTGTATACTTAGAATAAACGTCATACAGGTGGGAAGGCCCACAGACCCTGCTCCAGGGGTGCTGGATCCCTGTCCTGTGTTACCAACAGAAGTCGCAGAAGGGCTCAAGGGGGACTGAGTATAAGGGACCTCTTCCGAGCAAGTTAACGGCCCCACCAGTTGCATCCCTGCCTGGTGTTAAAAGCCCCAGACAGCAATGAGGGACTGAGCCCATGAGACCAGATTGCCCACCTAATTGCTGAGAAGGGGAGAATCTGGTTTGAACCTAATCCAGAATCATTCCTATTAATGGAGTTACCACTTCAAGGGAACAGCGAGGACTCGGGGTGATTGAACACCCATCCAAATGACTCCCAATGGACCCACCAGCCGGGTATCCAACTATCCTGACGCAGAGACAGGGAAGTGAGGAAGGGCGTCCGGGTAGACATCGCGCGGACGCCCCTTGCTCTCATCAGAGACATCACCATCGTCAGCACCTGAGTGAACACTCTGGGAGTTGAAGATAGGCAAGATAACAAGGCCACAATTAACAGTGTTGAACTTCCAACACGAACCTGAAGAGCCTCAGAGACCTGAGGGCACAGGGATGTAAACAAACATTGTAGAGTTCCCCAGACGGCAAGAAGCCAACTGGGCGCAAGGTGCTGATGGCCCAACTCAAGGGTTTCCATGCAGGAGACTGCCTGTAATTAGAGAATTGCTGTGAATCCAGAATGGGCCAACCCGACCCATCCTTTGGGGGACTGTGGAAGGTGGTATAGCGGCCCTTGCAAGAGACCCTCAGACCTTGCAGGCCTAGCATGGCCTGTGCCAGCAACTGAACAGCGGTAGGGACCAGGAGTACCTGGGACCTGATAAAAACTGGGGAAGGCCGTGCAGCAAACGCTATCCTGTATCTGGAGGACACAACCTCCTAAATCCACCAGAATGAGGCGAGATGCCTCCTGATAAGAGCAAGGTGCTGCAGCCATCCCCTCACCCAGACAGGCGAGGGCGCCCCATCATGCTTGAGGGGGTTTGGTGGAAGATTTGGGCTTAGCCCTGCCAGAGGGGCCAGATCATTGTCTGCTGCTCGTGGGGCAGGAGTCCCAGAGGAGGGGTGCCCCTGCCCCGAGGGGGCCGAGACGGCAGTCTGCGAAGGGGTGATTTGCCCTTTTTACCCAACAGGTCTAGACGGGCCCCAAATAGGCGTTGCCCGCTAAAGGGGAGCCCAGTAAGAGTCTTTTTAGTAGCATCATTGGCACCCCACTGTCGCAGCCAGACCAAGCGACGAATAGCCACCGCAAGGGTAGAAGTTCTTGCACACATTCTAATCGCGTCATCCAGCGCTAATAGAATAAACTTTACAAATACATCACAATTGGAGAGTGCATTAAACACCTCCCAGGGGAGATCCTCGGGGTGATGATCAAGCAATTTTTTGATGAGGGTTCTAGCGGCCACTGCAGTAATAGCTGCGGCACAGACCGGGCGCAGCGCCGTCCCAGCACAAGAAAAGGCATGGGAGGCAAGCAGCTCAATGCGCCAGTCCTCAGCATCCCGAAGGGTACTATAAGCAGGGGTTGTAATAAAAGGGGGTTTAGGAACCCCTATGATCGGCACATCCACCACGGGGGGTGATGACCAACAATTAACCACCAGGGGGAAAAGGGTATTTCCTATCCCAGTCCCCTGGAAGTTTACTGGAGCATTCCCATTCCTTGAGCACAAGGGCATGGAAATGAGGCTGCTCTAGAAATTCCAAACGTGCAGTCGCAGTATGGAAACGCTCCCCTCTAGGCTTGGGGACCTGACCGGGGGGGGGAAGATAGACAGTGCCTTAAAGACCTTAATCAACAAGTCGTCAGTGTCACACTGGCCCCAGTATTCCGGGCCAGAATCGTCATGACTGTTTGGCCTCTCATCAGATGAGCCTGAGTCAGAGAACAACTCCCCCTCATCAGAAGGGGTATAGTCACACGGAGTAGCAAACCCCTCAGTTCTCATAGAACATACAGAAACATGAGGCGACAGGTGCCGCTTTCTACCAAGGCCCATTCGCTCTGACAACCTAGCAATAATCTGTTCAGCCGTAGGCAGTCTGGAAGGCCCAGCAGGCTGCAATTCCCCACTTGTAGGCGACTCAGCAGGAGAGAGATTTAAGCCTGGGGAGATAGGTGAATTGAAGCTAGGTGTAGCCACTGGCCGACCAGATTGCAGGGCCAGGGCTTGCTCGGCACAGGGTATGCAGACCCGTGCCCTGTCAGCAGCCGCATGGGGTTGTCCACACGCTATACACTGCCGGTCTTGTCCCAGAGGGACCCCGGCCACATAATTCTGAGATGCCTCCATATGGTGATTAATCAAGGCACAATATGCCAGTAGGGATTTACACTCTAAGTAACCCTGGATGCCCTAAAGACCCGCTAGGGAAGTGGGAGAATATTACAAGGCCCGCTATAATTTTACACCGGGCCGGGAGAAGCCAATGGTGTTCACCAGTCTGAAAGACATAATGGGAATAAAGGGTGTCAGAACCATGTGCAGTAATCAAGGATCATGAAAATCACCCGCAAGGGCACTTACAGACCAAGCGTGCGTGCGACTAGCATCAAAATGGCGCCAAGCGAACCTCGAAGGGCGGGCCAGAGCGGGCTGTGATGCGGAGCGCGCCAACCAGGTCCCCGCCCCCCCGAAGAGCGAGAAGCTCTGAGATAGTTACAAAGTTGTCATGAGGAGCAAAGTGTATGGCACACTTAGAAAAAATGATTTGCCAATGAAGACGCCGCACCGTCTAAGGCGACGCCGCCGCCCGGCGCAGCACATCCAGTAAAGGAAGAGGTGCGCGCGGCGGCGACATATACACAGTAAAGAGCAAACAGCGCGGCTCTGACACCAGGAATACCAGTCCGGGGCAAGACTAAGGCCATAACGTGTAAACATACACTAAGACCACCACACACACACCCCCCTCTTTCTTTCCCCCTGGGCTACGGGGGGGGGGGGGGGGGGAACGAGGGAGGATGGTGACCCTTTGTACAGGGCCCACCGCTACACGGGACATGGGCAATAGTGCGGGAGGGGCATCCCCTAGAGGCTCACCATCAGCCTAAACCGCCTACCCTTTGGTGGGGGACTGCGGTGGAGCATGGCTCCGTTAAGCACGCATGGTGCTGCCTACCTTCACCCAACCAGCGCAGCCCAGGCTGGGAGGCACATCACAGGGAGGATGGGTGGGAATAGTCCAACAGGGCCGCAGGCTTTGGTAGCCCCGCTCACCTGCGAGAGAGTGATAAATCATGTCTTCGCAGTCAGCACTGCAGAGAAATCTGGGGATTTGTGGGAGGTCCCTGGGTATTTGAAGGGCCGGGAGGAGCCTGTTTTTCCATGTCTCTGCAGTGCAGCGCCATCTGGCGAAGGAAAACCCAAGTGTAAGTATTATATCTGGAGCAGGACGTACTGTATACTAAGAATATCAGCCACCCACTGGCGCAACCAAACCGATCGCCGAATAGCCACCAGCAAGGCCGAAGTTCTACTACACATCACCATGGTATCATCCAGGGCGGCTAGCACAAATGACAAATACAATTCGCACCGCTTAAGGGCGGTGAACTCATCACTAGCCGGGTCAAGCCTGGAGGTAGACAATAGGTCCCTGACAACCGACCTAGAAGCCACTATTAAAAGCGCTGAAGCACAGACAGGCCGCCCCGACACTGGCAAAACCATGACAAGCCATCTGGTCAATGAGTTTGTCCTCACCGTCCTTGAGAGTAGAACAGTAAGAAGAATGCAAGACAGAGGTGCTAGACAACCCCAAAACAGGGGCGTCCACCTCGGGAGGGGACGACCAGCGCTTCACCGCATCCACCGGAAAGGGATATTTCTTATCCCAACCCAGAGGTACACCCGGAAGCCGAGTAGGCCTCTCCCATTCCTTAAGAATAATGCCGTCAAAATGCCTTTGATTAGGGAATTCTAAGCGTGGCTTAGCCTCTTCAAATAACTCCCCCTTCTGCGGAAGGGTCGCTTCAGGAGGAGAGATTGCTAAAACCTCAAACATATTAGCCAGGACCTTAGGGGTATCCAAAGAATCCCCCTGACCCCGCTCAGCATCAGCGCCCACAAACCGCTGATCGTCAGAACCATCTGACTCCTCAAAAAGTTCCCCTTCCTCTAGCGGGGGGTAAATCAGACCAGTCCAGTGAATCAAACTCCTCAAGATCAGAAGCCTGAGTGGCTGGGGACAAGTGCTTTCTCTTACCCGGGGGCCTTTCTGGCCACAGCACTAGAAAATTTTTCAAGATTGGACAATCTGGCACACACCTCAGATTGCGACTCCCCACTCGTGACAACATCACCCGGGGTACGGATCAGGCGGGGAGGGGTAGGAGAAGGGACCGGCGGCGCAGAACCCGACGCATGGGATCCGGACTGCCGCGTAATAGTCTGCTGTGCACATGGTATGCAAAGGAATACATCATTCCGTGTAAGGGATGCCCCTCACCCAAACACTGCCGGGGTTGCTCCGAGGGGAGCCAGAGCCCGGTATCCTGGGAAGCCTCCATATGGCGATTTTATTGGTCAAACAATCAAACGTAGAAGATCGCACCAAAGGAACTATATTACTTATGAGTGTGCTACACTGGGAGGTGGTATGCAAACAAGCCAATAAATATTCCAAAATGGGGATCCCACAATCCCCACAAAACCAACCCCACAAATTCAGCGGCACCACTATTTATATCCAAAAATATATACAAACTTTATTGATAAATTCATTTATGTACACCATTAAGACAAGTTAAAATCACTAAAAAACACAATGATTATGAAGGGGGGAGGGTGGGGGGAAGTAAACAACAAAGGTCACTGAGATGTAAAAAAAAGCAACTAGCTCATCTGCCACAAGTGATCAAATATAATAAGGGCTCTTTAAAAGTTTGTATGGCTGGTAATGCAATGCATAACTAATAACCCAACAGTGCAGTAAAAATATATATGACCCTCAGTATCTCAAAACCATATATCAAATATCTATCCTAACTATATATAAATGAATCTACCTTATAACAACCCCAATAAAGTGCAATGTGCCTTACAATATTCAACATATATGAACGAGCATTGACCAGCCAGGATGGAAAACAATACAAACATACACCATATAACAAAGATCTCACGTTTAAGGAGCAGAGCCGCAGCAGTGTCACCCCCCCAACACCACACACACCTCACTGCCGACGCGTTGCGTGACGTCACCTCTTCAGGGCAAGTCCCCCCCCCTCTAAGGAGCAAGGGCAATCCGGGAGAGGGGGAATCCACGCTGGAAGGTGGAAGGGCAAGGGACGGGGCATCACTAACCGGGATCACCAACCCGGCAAACCGCCTACTCCTTAGTATGGGGTCTCACGGTGGAGCGTAGCTCCTAAGCACCATTAGGTGTCGTCTACCCTTGCCCGGACCAGCAGCCTAGGCTGGGAGGCAAGGTGTAATGCTAAGAAGGGGGTCCAGGCAGAAATAGACGGGCCGGGGGTTGCTACCTGCAAGGAGGAGACATCCATCTTCTGACTTGCTCGCCGTCTGCAGAGATGAAAGACTGGGGAATGAGTGGGAGGTCCCAGGTATTTATGGACAGGGAGGGGCTCTTTTTTTCATGACATCTCTGCAAGATCGCCCTCTACAGGTCGGTATAACCCAAGTGTAATGACTATCTGAAGCGGGGTGTGTGACATACTTAGAATAGGAGGAACGGGTGGGAATAGTCCTACAGGGCCCCAGGCTAATAGCCCCGCTCACCTGCGAGTAGAAAGAGCCATCTTCTCATCATCGCAGCGCCGACTGCAGAGAAGAACTGGGGATTTTGTGGGAGGTCCCTGGAATATAAGGGGCCGGGAGGAGTCACTTTTTTTGCGGTCTCTGCAGTCCAGCACCATCTTGTGGAAGTATAACCCAAACGTAAGGAATTACTCTCTGGAGCAGGACGTGCTGTATACTTAGAATATATATCAGTGTAAAGGCCAAACGTAATTGTTCAAATGCCCCTAAAACAGCATCGGCCGAATGGACACATGCTTCTTGGGGATGATGTAATAGTATTGAGTAGAAGCCACAGCCCTGCTCTGAGGTGGGCACAGGTACTACAACTCCTGTGTGGAGGCCTGGTTCAGAACTCGATCTTGCGCTACAGCTAGGAAGAAGAAGGGGAGGGAAGTGGCAGATCTTGAAAGCAAACTTGCGCTTGCAGAGGAGAAGTTCAGTACAACTTCAGATAGCGGAGACCACTCCACGCTGTTGGCATTAAAGAGAGAATACAATCTGCTTTTGACTGACTCGACAAGGAAACTGCTACTATATAGACAGGCAACCATATTTGATAAAGGGGATAAGAATGGTAAGACCCTGGCCTACCTAGCGAGAGCTGAAAGCCAATCCAACCACATTGCTGAAATTCTGGAAAATGGGACTAGGGTAACGGAGGGGAAGGACATAGCCCAGAGGTTCCTGGGGTACTACTCGGCCTTGTATTCCTCGAGAGTGAGTTATGGGGCGACTGATCTGGGTAATTATCTGGATCAGGTTGGTTTCCCGAGGCTAACTGAGGGAGATCGGGAGGCTCTGAACTCCCCTATCACTATGGATGAGGTCTCTGGCGCGATTAGAGCGCTCTCTAGCAGGAAGGCGCCAGGTCCGGATGGGATGCCGGCCGAGTGGTATAAACAGGACCTTGAACAAGTGACTCCAAAGCTATGGGAAGTGCTGAAACAAGCGCTGGAAAGCGAGTGCCTACCGGCCTCTTTTCATGAGGCACATGTGGTACTCATTTACAAGGAAGGGAGACCCCCTGACTCCTGTGCGTCTTACCATCCCATATCCCTGCTGAACCAAGATGCCAAAATATTAGCCAAAATACTGGCCACCAGGCTAAACAAAGTCATTCTACATCTGATCGGGCCAGATCAGTCAGGGTTCATGCCAGGACGTACTACGTGTGTGAACCTTCGTAGACTGATGTCCAATCTACAAATTGTGCATGATAACCATGGGAAACGGGTGGTTATCTCATTGGATAATGAGAAAGCCTTTGATTCGATTGAATGGGATTACCTTTGGGCAGTGTTGGAAAGATTTGGGCTCCCTGCTAGTTTTATTACATACATTAAATTGCTTTATGCACGGCCAACAGCCCGGATACGGGTTAATGGGTGCTACTCTAATTCCTTTGCACTGCATAGGGGGACAAGACAGGGGTGCCCATTATCGCCGCTACTTTTTGCCTTAGCTATTGAACCCCTGGCGATCATTGTCAGAAACTCCCCACGTATCTCTGGTTGGAAGTTGGGAGCAGTAGAAGAAAAGATATCCCTCTATGCAGACGATACACTGCTGTATTTGGCGGATGGCCATGAGTGCCTAGACGCAGCCCTGGATACTATTGAGGAGTTTGGGAGGTTCTCAGGGTTGAGGATTAATTGGGACAAATCTAGTCTAATGTTAGTGGACGAGCTTGCTTCCCCGGATATTTCCCCAAGGTCTCAACTTAAAATAGTCCAACAATTTAAATACTTGGGGATCCTAATTAGTAGGCAACCAAACGACTTCATATCCCTGAATGTCTCCCCGGTCATGTCTGGGCTGAAGCAGAGAGTCGCCCAGTGGGCGAACTTACCGCTGTCAGTCATGGGCAGAATTAATATATATAAAATGATATTCCTTCCGAAATTTCTGTATATCTATCAGGCTTCGCCGGTGCTGTTACCTGTCTCCCACTTCAAAACTTTGGACTCAATTCTGTTTGGTTTCATCTGGGGGCAGTCTCCACCTAGGCTTAACAGACGAATAATGAAGGCGCAGGTGGCAGAGGGAGGCTTAGCGGTCCCGTACATGCAAATGTACTTTTACTCTACGCAGCTCCTGTTCGTGCACTGGTGGCTCTGTCAGCCGCAAAATAATCCGGTGGTGGGTCTGGAGGTGGCGGTGTTGGGTTCTCCTGAGAAGCTATCCCAACTGGTGTATAGGGGGGTCCGGGAGGCAACCGGCTGTATGAGGGCAGTGTGTAACATATGGGAAAGGGTGGCTAGGTTGTATAGAAACCCGGAGGAGGCCCAGTACTGGTCCCCCTTTGCTCCCCTCTGGAACAACCCCAGGCTTCCTGAGCTGGTTCCAATGCAGGATCCGCAGTTCTGGGATGGGCGGGGCCTCCAGGAGCTGGGACAGGTGTACAGAGATGGAGTGCTTATGTCATTTGACCAGATCAGAGAGACCTTTCGAGTTTCCCACCGGGATTTCTTTCGCTACCTGCAGCTTAGGCACGCTCTGCAAACTCAATTCCACAGGGACAGTCCGAATTTTTTGGTGTCCCAGGTGGAGAGTACGGTTAGAGAGACGGACCTTTGGAAACCTGTCTCCACACTATACAAGTGCCTGGTTGCTGGGCTGGAATCCCCCAGGGGGAAGGTTGAAAGCCAGTGGCAGCCTTTGGACCAAACCTTAGATCGGGATGACTGGGAAGAAATCCTAGACAATTTACACATCGGTCATAGAAGCTAGAGACAGATTTATTCAGACTAAATGGATACATCAAGCATACATCACGCCGATACGGTTGTATAAGATGGGATTACTGACCACTGACCTATGTCCCAGGTGCGAGAGGGAGACTGGTACGTGGGAACACGTGACCTGGTCTTGCGAAGTTCTGGTGAGATATTGGGGTGAGGTGATGGACCTGATTGGGGGAGTGGTGGGCACCCGGATTACTGGCTCAATTTCCTTGAGTCTTCTAGGGGTGGTCGAAACATTGCCGCTGTCAAGGTCGCTGAAATCATTACTCAGGCTGCTGCTTTTTTATGCCCGGAAATGTGTTCTGCTTAACTGGAAACATCCGGCCAAACCATCAGTACGGGCGTGGAGGGCTCTAGTTAACCAGAAACTCATTATGTACAAACTTACATATACGGCTAGGGGGGTGCCCGATAAGTTTGAGAAGATTTGGGGTCCTTGGCTGCAGAATCAGGACACCGCTTCAGGGGACGACTGGGGGAGGTCAGGATCTACTTGAGGAGGCCAGTCAGCTTACCTATGGTGAGTTGGGTCACGGTGCGTGTTAAAGTGGAGCGAGGGAGACGGGAGACGCATCCTTGAGTCTCGGCTCTCTGACAGGCTTCTCCATCCCGGTGTATAGTTTACAGTTTATCAGGTATTCGAGTCCGAATGTATGCATGTTGTATGAATGGGTGTCGTGTCGTTTCTAAATGTTCTTTGGAACCGTGCTATTGACCAGGGTGCCTGCGGCCCCTCGATGTGATACGTGACTTGTATTTGTGTTTGATGTTGTTGAATTGCAAATAAAAAGAAACTTTTTTAAAAAAAAAAGAACTCGATCTTGCATCCGGATATTGGTTCCATCCACACTGGCGTGTACTGCAGAAGCAGCCACCCCACCTGAACGGGTGAGGGCGCCCCGTCAACCTTAATAGGGCTTGGGCCGGCTGGCCCATTGCGGTCTAGGTTTCCCTGTGTCTTTCGCTTAACCGAAAAATGTTCACGGGGTCTGGAGTCTGTCAAACTTCCAGAAGGGCCAACAATTCGGTGACCTGCCCAATGACAATCCGGAGACAGGGAGGTGGGGGATAGGTGTTGCTCCAATTACTTGACTACCCATTCACGCAGCCCCGGGCTGGCAGTTGCACGTGGCATGCGTAAGACAAAAGCTTCTATTGAATCTTGAAAACAAAAGGGGCATCCGTAGACCAGAAACTTCCATGTAAGGAGGCCCATATTAATTTCAAAAGGGAGCTGGCAATAAAGTACCAACCGCTCTGCTAAGTGTCTGACCCTAAAGTGGGTGATCCACAAAGGGAAAGCAAAGCAGCCATTAGGAAGAAGCTAAGTTTTTGGGTGACCTGGGTGGTTTGACACAGCATCCTGAATCTAGATGCCCCGGGGGAGCAAGTATGTCTGCCATGGAGTCTCAGACGCCAGGGTGGGTTTTGGTCCACTTTAAAATGACTCAAACATTGCTCTGATCTTTTCAGAACCTAGACAATGATTCTGGCTAGATCTTGCTGCATAAATATGGGGTAATATAATGTACATTTAATAATATATATACATTTGCAAACAAATTATGCATGCTTACCATTAGCACTTCAGATAAGTGCCCAAGTCCAAGGCCATGCAAAAACACTTCTAGATCACTAGAGGCCAAGCAGCTGAAAATAAATAAATATTTCAATATAGGGAAATGTAAACTGGAGAACAGCATCAGTTAGAATTGTTAGAACAGTTTCAGTTTGCCGCCTCTGACCTTTGACTATCGGTGCAACTGCTACAAGAAGCACATATTCTATGCTGGTCCCCAGCTTTTGGTGCAAAATGTCACTCATGAGTACTGCTAAACTGAATGGTGATCATACAAATAGGCAAGCTAGATGTCCCCAATGGTGTCACAGATAGCAGATGCATCATAAAAATGACCCTAATTCAGTCTTGGTCAAGTTAAAGTGAAAAAAAAATCCCAGTTAGGCTTACCAGTAAAGTTTTTTCAAGAATTCTTAAGCATGACCACATGGAGAGAGGCTCCACCCCCTGGGAGGAAACAAACTGAAACAGAGGTTAAAAGCCCCAGCCCCTTCCACCCCACCTCAGTATTTATAAAGGAACCGAAGCTAACCCTAGGACTATGGGGATTTTTCCAAATCATCCTTCAGCATGACCTTAGGGATGCAAAGCTAGTACCCTTCTACCGAAGGCCTGGTGTTTTGCAGATAGTAGATCAAGTCTATAGCTTTTGAGGAAAGTGTGGGGCGACAACCACATTGCTGCTTTGCAGATCTCTTCCAAAGAGGCGCCAGTCCTCTGAGCTCAACATGCTGACATCGCTCTCGTAGAATGGGCAGACACCTCAGGGGAAGAGACTCACCACCGATGTCATCTAACGCCATCCGACGTGCACGCTGGCTGGGGAGAAAACAACGCCTTTCTGCTTCCAGGTCGTGGCAACAACCAGAAGTGACTTCAGCACACCGGGTCACCGATTTCATAGTTCTGCCCTCAAAATTTTTAAATTTTGGAGGGAAACGTTACCATATAGAAAAAAGCGGAATAAAAAAAAAATCAATACTTAAAGGGCCGGCACACCCGCAACTTACTCAGTTGTCTGGGATTTAAGGGGACAACACACTGCTCCTGCTCGTTCAAAATATGTGGGAGTAAGGCTGTACCAAGACTTCAGGTGAACTCAGCCTGGATTTATGTCAACGGGCTTCTCCAGAATTCTAAAGTCTGAAAATAGCCAATTTTTTTTAGTTTGTTAACACATCCTAGCACACTCTGTCCAGTGATTCCTTGGGGAGGAAACAAGGAACTGAGGTGGGGAGGAAGGGATGGGGCTTTTAACCTGACCGGGAAGAGGTGAGCTAGGTTTGAGCGATCTAGGGGGTTTCACACAGCAGGGCGTCCCCAGGGAAAGGACCAAAACCCAAAAATACTGACTATTCTGGGTTTTGGTCCACTTTAAGGATTCCGTGCGAAATATCCCCAGGCTGACAAACTTGTTGAGGCCCTTGAGATCATGTGTTCCTAGGGGCGGGGCCATAGGGTCTCATTAGTATGCTACCCTGAGGATGTTTTCAGAAAACTATGATAGTAACATCCTAACTAATTAAAGGCTTTAGATCCAGGCCAAAGCTAGATTTAACCCCCCCCCCCCCCCCCCCCCCCCCGAAAAAAAAAAAATAAAAAAAAAACTATGCCCTCTCTCCCCCCAAAAGCTTACCAACCCCAATTCCCGGACATAGGGGCTAACACCCAGTACAACTCCCCTCTTCAACGTTCTTATGTCACGTGCATGGGCGAGGAGCCAATCTAAGCTTTTTGTCATGTTTACCTCCTTTGGCAGCATGTGCACCAGGATCTGGCCATATGCTCGCCAGTGAAAAATACCATTTTGTGAGTACTCACCTGTAAAATGGGTATTACGAGTATGTCACACACCCCGCTTCCAAAATTCATGACACTTCGGTAACTAGCCTGTAGAGGGCATGAGAAAAAGGAGCCCCTCCTGGTCCATAAATACCCGGGACCTCCCACTACTCAGTCTTTTAAAAAAGCAGTGAAGAACCAGGAAGAGCAAATTATATAGTGAAAAATAATAAGAAACACCATATAAAGGATCCCAGAACAAAAAAGGGTGGGGGAAGCGGGGTGTGTGACATACTCGTAATACCCATTTTACAGGTGAGTACTCACAAAATGGTATTATTCCTAGTATGTCACACACCCCGCTTCCAACATTCATGACACTTGGGACATCCAATAGCAGTGTCTATAATGGGCGGGGATCCCACAAGGAAAATAAGGCATAACTTAAATTACTGCAGCTTGCAGAACCTTGCGACCAAAAACAGCAACCGCTGAGGCCCGCACATCAATCTTGTAAAATGTAGAAAAAGTGTGAACCGAAAACCAAGTAGCAGCCTTGCAAACTTGTTCAACAGAAGCCTGGTGCTGAAAAACCCAGGACGTACCAACAGCACGAGTAGAATGAGTAGTAACACAAAAAGGGGGAACCTTCCCCTTAGCAGAATAGGCCCCAAAAATGGCCTGACGAATCCATTTACTAATGGAAGATTTGGTGGGTGCCAAACCCTTTCTAGGCCCAGAAGGCACAACACAACGAACAACATCCAAAGAATGTAAAACCCTTTCCTTGTTATTACTAGGATTAGGGCACAATGGAGGAAGAACTATATCCTGATTTAAGTGGGAGGCAGACACCACTTTAGGAAGAAAATCTGGTTTAAAATGGAAAACCACCTTATCCTGATGCCTCTCATAGTAAGGAGCCTGTATTGACAGGGCCGCAAATTCAGAAACCCGACGGACAGAGGTAATGGCAACAAAAAAGGAAACTTTCTGAGTGAGAATATGAAGAGGAACCTCCTGTAAAGGTTCAAAAGGAGCCGCCTGCATAGCAGAGAGCACCAGACTAAGATCCCAAACTGGAAGTAGGAGCTTTCTAGTAGGCCGCACATGCGTGACCCCCTGGAAAAAAGTCTTAACCAAAGGGTGAAGAGCAAATGACCTTTGAAAGAAAATAGCCAAAGCAGAAACCTGCCCTTTCAAAGTACTAATCTGGAAGCCCAAATCCAGACCCCGTTGCAGAAACTCCAAAATCCTAGGGATAGAAAATACTCTGCAAGGCAGGGACCTAGACTCACACCGGTCAATATAGGACCTCCAAGTCCTGTAATAAACCACAGAGAAAGACATCTTTCTAGCTCTAACAAGAGTCAGAATGACAGCATCAGAAAGACCTTCCTCCTTTAAGATGGAGATTTCAGCAGCCACGCCGTCAAAGCCAGCGTTGGTAAATTGGGGTAACAAAGCTGACCCCGAGTTTAAGAGATCTGGAAGAAGAGGCAGAGGAAACCGATCCTCTGCCAGCCTTGTGACCTCTGCGAACCACAGGCGTCTTGGCCACTTTGGAGCCACCAAAATTGCTGGTGCCCCTTCAAGAACCAACTTGCGCACCACCTTGCTTATCATGGAGAATGGGGGAAAAGTATACAGGAACCCCAGATCCTTTCCAGGCAAGAGACATGGCATCCACTGCCACTGCCAGAGGATCCTGGGATAGAGACACAAAGGCTGTAAGCTTGTGGTTGTGGCAAGACGCAAACAGGTCCAACCGCGGTGTCCCCCACTTGTGACAAAGGAACTGAAGGACCTCGGGGTTGAGAGACCATTCTCCCTGGTGAGCGCATGCTCTGCTCAAGGAGTCTGCCTCCACCTTCTCTATCCCCGGAATGTAAACTGCCGCTATGCAGGGAACATTGATCTCTGCCCACTGAAGGATCAGAGATGCTTCCCGGAGGGCACTCCAACTGCGAGCCCCTCCCTGGTGATTGATGTATGCAACTGCTGTTCGGTTGTCTGACCGAATCTGAACCGGCAAACCCCGCAAGAGGTCGGAGCAGCACAAGATGAATGGCCAGAAGTTCCAATAAATTGATTGGGAAATGAGCCTCCAGAGGCCCTCACAACCCCTGAAACCGGTGTTTCCTCCAGATGCCCCCTCCAGCCCGTAAGGCTGGCATCTGTGGTGACCAACTCCCAACAAGGGGTCAGAAATGATTTGCCGTCCCCGAGATGGGTCTCTAATAACAGACCTAATCGCGACTGCCATAAGTGCAGAGGCACCCACAGGCCGCAAGGCCAAGCCACACTAGCAAACGCATGGCAAGCCATTTGTTCAATACGTTTGTCTTCCCCATCCTTTAAGGGAAGTAGATTCCGGAGAATGCAAAACCGAGGAATTGGACAAACTGAGCACAGGGTGAATCCACCACAGGGGGGGATGACCAACGCTTACAATGTCTGCAGGAAAGGGATATTTTTTATTTGTTTTTATATCCCAGCCCAAAGGAATGCCAGGAAGCCGCGCAGGCTTTTCCCATTTCTTAAGAATGATATCTTCAAAATGTTTCTGACGAGGCTTGGAGGCTCCAAAGAACTCCCCTTTCTGAGGAGGGACTGCTTCTGGAAAATTGATAGCCAAGACCTCATATAATTGAGCAAGAGCTTTAGGGGTGTCAAAATTCTCCCCTTCACCTTGTTCAGCGTCAATACCCACAATTGCTGAACATCTGAAACATCAGATTCTTCAAAGAATTCTCCTTCTTCAAACGGAGAACATTCTCCTTCTTCAAACGGAGAACAATCAAAAATGCTCGCTACAATCAAGCTCATTTGCCTCAACGGCCAGAGCTAAATGTTTTCTTTTTTTTTTTTCAATGTGAACCAATCAGGCACATACATCAGAAAGCGACTCTCTACCCATGACAATATCACTGGGGGTATGAACAAGACAAGGCGGTGTGGGGGAACAGGCAGGAGCCACCTACCCTGAGGATTGGGCCCCTTACTGCTGCATTATACCAATTGAACACAAGATACACAAAAAACAAATGCGTTATCCCCAACAAGGGATGCCCCACATCGCAAACACTACCGAGTCTGTCCCGCAGGTACTGAAAAGCCAGTATCCTGAGATGCCTCCATATGGTGTTTATTAAAATACTAAATTTTTTTTATAGTCGCCAAGTATATGGGATTTTTACAGCCGAAGCTACCCGGGATGCCCCTTAATAGTCCCTAGGTGGGAGGATTTTAAACAAGGACCAGGAGAAACCCCTATTAAGAGAGTTTCCCCCTGGAAGATAGAGAAAACACAATGAGCCTTATGCATATGCAAGAAAGAAATGACAGTAAATAAAGATTTCCCTGTAGTATAACTAAAGGGTACTCACAGTGACCACAACGGCCCAGAAACAGCCCTGCGACCAATCGATATAAGAAAAGCCCAGCAGCGGCACCAACGCAGCAGCCAGGACCAGTGGAGGCCAGCACCAGAAGAGTAATCAGCAAACCACATGTCAAACAGGAAGAGGAAGCAGAAATGCGATGCCGACTCGAAGCCCCGCCCACCACATAGCACTGCTCAGAGAGCAGAGGGCGGGTCAGCCAAAGACAATAGCATGACATCATAGAACGGGGCCGAACAAAGAAAAGAGAGGGAAATTTTAAAAAACCCAAAACAGGTATGTCACTTTCTTATCCTTTCCTTAAAAAAAATAAATAAATAAAGAAAAAACAGATGCATAGGCCAAAAGATACTCCCTAAATAAAGATCCCCCCCCCCCCTTCACCCCAGCAGTGTCCAGGAGGGCCAAAAGGGAGGAAAACAATAAGCACCCAATAGGCACAAGGAGATTTAAAGGGACGGGGCATCCCATGCCGGGGGACACCAACCCGGATTCCGCCTACCCCTTATTTGAGATCTCACGGAGGGAGCAAGCTCCCATATACACCCAAGGGTGTATCTACCTTTGCCCGAGCCCATCAGCCAAGGCTGGGAGGCATAACATACATATCACAATACAAAAATGTGGCTTCAGGCAGAAATAGAAAAAGGCCGGGCGAAACCCGGCTACCTGCAGGAAGGAGAGTCATCTTCTGAATGCTTTGCCGACTGCAGAGACGAAAAGACTGAGGAGTAGTGGGAGGTCCCGGGAATTTATGGACCAGGAGGGGCTCCGTTTTCTCATGTCATCTCTGCAAGATCGCCCTCTACAGGCAAGTTACCCAAGTGTCATGAATGTTGGAAGCGGGGTGTGTGACATACTAGGAATAATACAATTCTGTGAAATACTCACCTGCAGAATTGATATTATTTGTATACAGTACGTCCTGCTCCAGATATAGTACTTACACTTGGGTTATCCTCCGCCAGATGGCGCTGCACTGCAGACACATGCAAAACAGGCTCCTCCCGGCCCTCAAATACCCAGGGACCTCCCACAAATCCCCAGCATTGAAAAGCTGTGAACAAGAAGCCGGGAGAATTAACCACCAAAACTGGTAACTATAACAATGGTAACAATCACCATACAGGGGATCTAGAATAATGCAAAAACCAGGGTGGGATGGAGTAGGACGTACTGTATACAAATAATATCAATTCTACAGGTGAGTATTTCACAGAATTGTATTATTCTTAGTATACAGTACGTCCTGCTCCAGATATAGTACTTACACTTGGGATATCCAATAGCAGTGTCCATAAAGTAGGGTGGGATCCCCAACAAAAACAACAGCAGACAGTTTAAAACCACTGTCACCTGCATAACCATACGGCCAAAACAGCATGAACTGAGGCCCTAACATCAACCTTGTAAAACTTTGCAAAGGTATGAACAGAAGGCCAAGGTAGTGGCCTAGCAAACCAGTACAACAGAAGCTTGGTGCTGAAAAGCCCAAGAGGCATGAAAGCACGAGCAGAATAAGAA
Source organism: Gastrophryne carolinensis (assembly GCA_027917425.1). Classification (NCBI taxonomy): domain Eukaryota; kingdom Metazoa; phylum Chordata; class Amphibia; order Anura; family Microhylidae; genus Gastrophryne; species Gastrophryne carolinensis. Next base: position 209,494,892 of record CM051238.1, read on the forward strand.
TCAAGGCGAAAAGGAAAAGTTCTTCCCCTTGTTGGAATAGGCCTCAGTAACAGCCTGACGAATCCAATCGCTAACAGTAGACTTGGCAGAAGCCAAAAAACCCTTCCAAGGACCGGGTCCAACAGCTCCAGGCCCCTTACAATGGTTAATGTAGGACACGGTCATCAGACAGACCGAGCACCCCCAAACTGGCAGGCCCAGAAGGGAAGTAGTCAAGCGAGACAGAACCAACTGAAAAATACCATTTTGTGAGTACTCACCTGAAAAATGGATACTATCGGTGTGCCACACACCCCGCTTCCCTTTTAATACTTACGATCGGGTTACTCCACCAGCAGGTGGCGACGTGCAGGGAGAAGTCTTGAAAACGAGCCCCTTCCGGCCTATATATACCTGGGACCTCCCACTGAATCACCAGTTATTTAAAAAGCAGAAAGACAAGGTACCAGGAAATCCAACGGTAACCTCGAAATAAAGAAAAGCTTCACCATATAAAGGATTCGGGATACCGAAAAGGGCGGGTGTAGCGGGGTGTGTGGCACACCGATAATATCCATTTTTCAGGTGAGTACTCACAAAATGGTATTATTCTCGGTGTGCCACACACCCCGCTTCCCTTTTAATACTTACGATCGGGACATCTAAAAGCAGTGTCCACAAGGGATGGGTATCCAAAGGCAAGGTGAAGCATAACTTAAATGACTGCAGTCTGCAGAACATTGCGGCCAAAAACGTAGAAAAAATGCAATTCTGTGAGGTACTCACCTGTAGAATTGTTTTTTCTGGGAATCCATTCCATACACTTACTCCTGGGTTTCCTCCTCCTTGCTGATCACGTGACTGCAAGAAAGAAAACAGGCGCGGCCCTCCCGGCCCATAAGTAGCAGCTGCCCCTAATCAGATCAGTTTACTTAAAAAGCAGTAAATAATTTAGAGGCAGGCCGGGAGGCCGCAATAAGAGTCCATGTTAGTACACATCAAACTCAACCAAAAAATGCTCTCAAATTAAATCATATTACTTATATTCTTTTTTTTTTTTTCTTTTCATAAATCTCTATACATATATATAATCTTATATATATCTTCTCTTTCTCTTTAAATGCTCTGAATTAATAATCAAAAATGATTAAACACACCATCAGAAAAGCATCGGAAGATAACATGACCCACAAAAATCGGGTGGACCGGAGTGTATGGAATGGATTCCCAGAAAAAACAATTCTACAGGTGAGTACCTCACAGAATTGCATTTTTTCTTCCAATCCATTCCATACACTCCTTACTCCTGGGATCTCCAAGAGCAGTGCCATCTATGGGCGGGATTCAGAACGGCAGGAAGTTCACTTCACTACTGCCTGTAGAATCTTCCGACCAACAACAGCGTCAGCTGAGGCTCTAACATCCACCTTGTAAAACTTGGTCAAATTATGAACAGAAGACCAGGTGGCCGCTTTGCAAACCTGGTCCACCGAAGCCTGATGCTGAAAAGCCCAGGAAGCCCTAGTGGAATGGGCCGTGACCTGAAAAGGGGGTTCTTTTCCCTTGGCCGAGTAAGCTCTAGCTACTGCCTGCCTAATCCACTGACTGACAGTGGCCTTAGCTGGCGGAAGCCCCTTTTTTGGTCCTTCTGAAATGACAAAAGGAAAATCCGTCTTGCGCAAGGCATCTGTAGCTGCCAAATAAAACCTGATGGCTCTAACCGCATCTAAAGAATGAAGCGCCCTTTCCTTAGCATTAGCCGGAACTGGGCATAAGGAGGGTAGAATTACCTCCTGATTAAGGTGAAAAGGAGAGACGACCTTAGATAAAAAATCAGGCTTAAAACGAAAAACTACCTTGTCTCTGTGTGACTCAAAATAAGGAGACTTCATGCATAAAGCGGCTAATTCTGAAACACGCCACACAGAGGAGATTGCCACTAAAAATATTACCTTAAGCGTCAAAATGCTTATTGGAGAATCAATCATAGGTTCAAAGGGAGCACCCTGAAGAGCCGTCAACACCAAATTCAAGTCCCACACCGGTAGAATAGACTTGCGTGGTGGACGAACATGAGTGACTCCCTGAAAGAAAGTCTTAATGAGTCTATTACTAGCGATAGACTTCTGGAAAAAAAGGATAAGGTGGATACCTGTCCCTTTAGAGTGCCTAATTGTAGGCCCATTTCTAAGCCATTCTGAAGGAATTCTAGAATTCTGAAAATTGAATACAATCTGCATGAGACATTCCTAGCCTCACACCAGGATATGAATGACCGCCAGATCCTGTAATAAATCATGGAAGAGGACTTCTTCCGGGCCTGAATCATGGTATGAATGACCTTAGCCGATAATCCCTTCTCAGCTAGGACCGTGGTCTCAATAGCCAAGCCGTCAAAGCCAGCATCTGTAAATTCGGGTGCCAAAGCGCCCCCTGAGTGAGAAGATCTGGCTCCATCGGTAGGCGCCATTGGTCTACCGCCATCCTTGTTATGTCTGAGAACCAACTTCTTCTTGGCCAATGAGGAGCTACTAGAATGGTAGGTACTCCTTCCTGAATTATCCTTCTTAGTACTCTACTCAGAAGCGGAAACGGGGGAAAAATGTACAGGAGCTTGAACCTTGTCCAAGGGACCGAAAGGGCGTCCGTGGCTATGGCCAAAGGATCCCTTGACAAGGACATGAATCTCGGCTGCTTGTGATTGTGTCTGGATGCAAAGAGATCCACTTCCGGACGTCCCCAGCGAAGACAAATGGCTTGAAAAACCTTCCAACTGAGGGACCATTCTCCCCGACGCAGAATCTTCCTGCTCAGAGCGTCGGCCTCCTGATTTTCTACCCCCGGGATGTAAACTGCCGAGATGCAGGGAACATTCTCCTCTGCCCAGACCAGAATCCGGCTTACCTCCCGAAGAGCACCCTTGGTCCGGGTACCCCCCTGATGATTGATATAAGCAACCTCCGCCCTCCGGTTGTCCGACTGGACTTGGACTGCTTGTCCCTTCAAGCTAGGGGTCAGATACTGAAGTACTAGCCCGATGGCTCTTAATTCCAATACATTTATGGGAAGCTGATTTTCTCTCAGACCCCATTGACCCTGGACTTTCTGAGTCTGCCAAATGCCGCCCCATCCTGTGAGACTGGCATCCGTGGCAATGAACTGCCACTGTGGAGTCAAGAAGGACCTGCCTACAGACAGATGAAGAGGGTCCATCCACCACAGAAGGGAATGTCTTGCCAAGGGCGTTAGTACAAAGATCTGATCCAGCGACTGTGGGGCTCGATCCCAGCTCGCCAACAGATCCCATTGAAGGGGCCTCATGTGAAAATGAGCAAAGGGCACCGCCTCGAAGCAGGCCACCATCAGGCCCATCAACCTCACACCCAGCCGAATAGTCGGCTGCCGGCAAGCCAGAAAGCACTAACTGATCTTGGATTAGTCGAGTCTTCTGTTCTGGAAGATACACCTTGACTTGGACGGTGTCCAGAATCAAACCTAAGAAGTTCCTTACTGGTGCCGGAGTGATATGATCACCCAGCCGAATTCCTCCAGTGCCGATCGGATCATATGTGTGTCCTTCAGGATCTGCTGCTGCAATCCGGCTGATATTAGAAGATCATCCAGATAGGGGACAATACAAATCCCCTGGCTCCTGAAAATTGCCATGAGACCTGCCAAAACCTTAGTGAAAACTCTTGGAGCCGAGGATATCCCCAACGGGAGTGCCACAAACTGGAAATGCTAGTCTTCCAGGGCAAACCTCAGGAATCTTTGATGTCCCGGAAAAATTGGCACATGTAGATATGCGTCCCTTATGTCTATGGTAGTCATAAGATCCCCGGGTCGAACTACTGTTAAAGCTGACCTCACCGCTTCCATGCGGAAGTGTCTCACGCGGATATACTTGTTCAGATCCTTCAGGTCTAAAATGGGACGAGTTGACCCATCCTTCTTGGGGATTGTAAACAGGTTGGAGTAAAACCCCTGACCTTCTTCCTGAAAGGGTACTCGAGCAATTACCCCTTTTTGAAGAAGATGCTGAATTGCGGACTTCAGGGCATCTAGCTTTGACTGGTTCCGGGATGCCCCTGACCGAAGGAACCTTGCGGGCGGTCTGGCTGCAAACTCGATCTTGTAACCTGAGGACACCACCTCTTGGATCCACTGATCCCTTACGTGGCGCCTCCAGATATGAGCAAACTGCAAAAGCCGTCCCCCCACCCGCTCGGGTGAGGGCGCCCTCTCATGCTGAAGTGGACTTGGCTGGAGGTTTAGGCCTACTTCTCCAGGATCCTCCTGCCCTATTACGCGCTCTGCCTCTACCCCAAAAATTCTTGCGGGAGGAAGGCCGAAAGGCCCCTCTGCCCCTCCCAAAGGGCCGAAAAGATGATGACCTCTGAAAAGGCCTAGTCGATTTTTTCCTCTGAGGCAGTTTGCCGTCCTTAACCATACCGTCCAGCTTTTCCCCAAAAAGTCTGCTCCCTAAAACGGGTAAATCCGTCAGTGCCTTCTTAGTGGCAGCGTCCGCTCACCATTGTCTAAGCCATAATGAACGGCGTAATGCCACAAGGAGCGCAGAAGTTCTGGCTGCCAACCTGACTGCATCCTCCATTGCAGTAATGGCAAATGCATCCAAACAGTCCTTAAAGTCCTTGGACTCTTGGGACAGCCTGCGCGACCTGGCCTTGGCTAGTTTCTTCATCTTCTCTCGACACCAGGGATACAATGGCCGTGGCACAAACCGGGCGGAGAAGGGAGCCTATCATGGCGAAGACATGGCAGGCCAACTGATCCATATGTTTCTCTGTGGGATCTCTAAGGGACCCCATAGTAGCGGATGGCATCACTGAAGTGTTAGATAACCCTGCCACAGGGGAGTCCGCATCAGGCGGATAAGACCAAAGTTTGATTATGTCTGCCAGGAAGGGATATCTGACATCTAGAATCTTAGGAACGGCCTGTAATTTATTAGGGTTTTCCCACTCCTTAAGAAACATCCTAGAAAAGTGTGGTTGTTCAAGGAACACCTGCTTTGCCTGACAGGCTTAAACAGATCATCCTTCTTTCTTTTCACAACCTCAGGAGGGGGGATATTCCAGGTATCAAAAACTACCGAAAGTAGACCTTCAGTCTCATTCACAAGGAGAGGATCTTCATCGGATGAAAACAAAATGGAGTTACTATCCTCTTCCGATTGCAGCTTGCCCTCAGAGGCCTGCTCGTCCATATAATCCTCATCCTCTTCAATGAAGGAGGCAACTACCGCCACAGGCTCTAAATGTCTTTTCTTATAGGCGGCCTCGTTTGGCAAAACCAAAGACAACTGCCTCGCCAGATTATTCAGCCTGTAAGCAAAACCTGTTTGTCCTTCACTGCCTTCACCCCCTTGAGGGGAAACACGGGATGGATGAGCCGCCATGCTCCCTCCAGCATTCGCTGTGCTAGAAACTCGATCAGCTGCTCTGTTGTGATCTAGGCCGATCGTAACGGCGCAGGCGGAACATACTGTGCCAAAAGCTGCCTAGAGGATGCAGTTTGCACAAAGGGCAGATCTTTTCCTGCTCCAGAGGGATGCCGTATCGCTATCCCCAATGCCTCCCACATGGTGTTTATTATATTTATCTTTTTTAATTTTATATATATATATATATATATATATATATATATATATATATATATATATATATATATATATATATACCAACCGACCCAAGAGGGCCTGAGCCTGAACCAATCCCCTAAAAAAGGGACCGGGAGGCAAAAAATAAAAATAAAAATAAAAGAGGAGGCAAATGGATTAATAACTGATCTCTTTCCCTCTTTTCTTTTCTTCCTTCTTTAAAAGCATTCTTTCAAAAAATGAACTTACTTTTAATCTCTTATATATAAGAGTATTATAGTAATATCTTAAAGATATTATGACATTGTAATGATATTATAATAAATAAAAGCAAAAAAATAATTATCTTATGAGTAAATACAAAATAATTAATTGATAACAAAAAACAGAACACTAATTATTATTAAAGAGAAAAAAACTAACATCTCATACTGTAAAAAATAAATATAATGACCATTAGTATAAAAGACACTTGGAAAAAGTTTAACAATATTTAAAAATATTTAAAATTGTTTAATAAAGGATTGATATAAAGAATCCAAACCAAAGTCAAATCCTTATATTCTATAATAATATAACCACTCACCCTGCTGCAAGTTTTCAACCTGAAAGCGTGATGGCAGAATCAAACTACACAGGCACTTATTAATGAATCAGGCCTCACCTGCAACTCACAAAACCTCCACTCACCTTGCTGCAAGTTTTCAACCTGAAAGGGAGATGGCAGAATCAAACTACACATGCACTTATTAATAAATCAGGCCTCACCTGCAACTCACAAAACCTCCACTCACCCTGCTACAAGTTTTCAACCTGAAAGGGAGATGGCAGAATCAAACTGCACAGGCACTTATTAATAAATCAGGCCTCACCTGCAACTCACAAAACCTCCTACACGCATGTCCCCCTGGCCATAGAATGGCCGCTTGAAATCTTGAAGAGGGGAGGTCTGGGGGAGAGGCGACCGGCGCGCATATCAGGGTTGGGGGGGGGGGGGGGGGTAGGAGGCCCAGGCTACAACATAGGCTGCGCTGCTAAGGAGAGGAAAAAAGAGCGCACAGCCGTCCTTAATGCACACCCGAAGATAAGTGCGAGGGGAGGGGGGCATAGCACAGGTCACAGGCATAGTTTCTTACCTGCTAAACAGAGGAGAGTGAGTGAACAGCCAGGTGGTTCTGGTATACTCCACCTCCACCTGTGTGACCTCAGTCAAGCTCTTAAAGGCATACACCAAAAGAAAAAAATCTTTCCTATTTTCCTAAATAAAGCCTACCTAAACTGGAAGAAGGAAGGGTGAGGGTATATAAATAAAAATATCCTCAGCAGGTACACCAGAGAGAAACCTGCGGCTGACTTGCTTTCTGAGAAGCCTGCAGCCCAGAGCATATACACTCTGTATGCGCCCCAAGACCCCAGCGCTTCAACCTTACCTTCACGGACCCCAAAACAGCCAACGCTGTGGAGGCATAAACTTGGGTCTTGAGGGATCCATGGGAATAAGGCTCTGCAGAGAGCAGACAGGGTTCAGTCCCTCGCTTGCTGCCAAAACCTTGAGAGCTACCTGAATCTTCAGTCAGTCATCTTGCCACTGCAAGAAAGAAAACTGATCTGATTAGGGGCAGCTGCTACTTATGGGCCGGGAGGGCCGCGCCTGTTTTCTTTCTTGCAGTCACGTGATCAGCAAGGAGGAGGTAACCCAGGAGTAAGGAGTGTATGGAATGGATTGGAAGAAAAAGTAGACCAAGTAGCGGCCTTACAAACTTGTTCAACAGAAGCTTGGTGCTGAAAAGCCCAAGATGCTCCAACGGCGCGAGTAGAATGAGCAGTGATACGAAAAGGAGGAACTTTTCCCTTAGCAGAATAGGCCGCAATAATGGCCTGACGTATCCATTTGCTAATGGAAGATTTGGCCGGCGCCAAACCCTTCCTAGGCCCACAGTGCATAACAAAAAAGGCATCAGTCTTACGAAAAGGAGAAGTAATAATCAAATAGTACTTAACACAGCGTACTACATCCAAACAATGCAAAACCCTCTCCTTGTCATTCTTAGGCTTAAGACACAGGGAGGGAAGAACAATATCCTGATTCAAATAAAAAGCAGAAAGAACCTTAGGAAGAAAGTCTGGTTTGAACCGAAAGACCACTTTGTCCTGATGCCTCTCAAAGTAGGGTGCCTGAATAGACAAGGCCGCCAACTCCAAGACACGCCGAACCGAAGTGATAGCTACCAAGAAGACAATCTTCTGAGTCAGGGTAGACAAATCAATATCTTGCAAAGGCTCAAAGGGAGGAGCCTGAAGAGCAGAAAGAACCAAATTCAAGTCCCAAACAGGGAGTAATGGTTTCCTGGGAGGCCGCACATGCGTAACCCCCTGGAAAAAAGTTTTAACTGAGAGTGCGCATGCGCGCGTGATGAGGTCGGACGCTTGCTGAGCTTGTCCCGTGTCCGCCCTGCGGAGTTAGAGGCAAACGGAAGATATCGGGGGCAGTGTGTTTACCTGCGAGCTGGGCTGACAGCGCGCTCGGGCTACTGAGTCTGGAGGTGGTTCGTTGGCGGTGCCCGGTTGCTGATTCCTGCGACAGCGCGGAGGAGGAGGAGAGGGCTGAGGCCGCAAGATGGCGGAGGCTCTGGCTTCATCCGTGACGGAGGAGGAAGCGGAACTACAGCCTGCTATAACTGAGTTCTGTCGCATTGGGGGCAGAATGCTCTATTACTGCTTTCACCCCAGGGATGATGGAACAGCTTGAATCTATGTTTCTTAAAGCGCTGGACTTAAACACTAAGAGAATCAATGAGCATTTTACTAAAGAGCTGCATAAAATTTCACACCGTCTTTCTACACTGGATGAGAGACTGGGTGATGTGTCTACTGTTATAGAGGCCCATGAGGATGATCTTGCTAAACTAAAAGCTGATAATATTATGTTGATGACCAAGTTAGAGAATGCTGAGAACAGGGATCGTCGCCAAAATCTGCGTTTTCGGGGCATCCCAGAGCATTTTGAAGATGCGCAGTCTACAGTATTATCTATTTGCCAGGAGCTTCTGCCTGGGGAACCAGGTGAAAGATTGGAGATGGATAGGGCTCATAGGGCCCTGACGCACAGGAGAAGGCCGGAGGATCCCCCAAGGGATATTGTAGTGCGCTTTCACTATTTTAAAACCAAAGAGAGACTTCTACAGGCGGCACGTGCTGCTGCGCAGTTATCATTTCAAGGAAATAGCTTCCAGATTTTCTCTGATCTATCTCCCACTACTATTCTTAAAAGGAAGGAGATGAAGCCCTATCTTAGAGGTCTCCAAGATCATGGTGTGAAATATAAGTGGGGTTTCCCTTTTAGAGTGCAATTTTCCTTTAATAATAAGGATTGGTCTGCGACAACACCTGAGGATCTTCATAACATTTGTTCTGATTTGGGACTATTATCTGGTCAACTGGCGAATGTTTCAGCAAGAAGGGCCCTCTCCTTGGATGACTCGCCCAAGGTGCAGAGGGCAGGAAAGCGGCAAAGAAGACAGGCGGCCTCTGAAATCCCCTCTCTTATATTGGAATCTGTTAATGATTAAAATGCTTTGATGCTCTTTAATTTTTGCATTTGAGCTATATAGCTATTCTTATAGTGTAAGATATAATTGTTGGTTGTCATAACCGAGAAAAATATTTGTGGTTGATTTCTACTCAGCAATAAGGGATATAGTTATATCTTATGGTCTACCAAATGTTGTTAGAGATGGTGTATAGAACTGTGCTGTGTATTTACCACTGAGTTTGTTGACCTATCCTATGGGTAGAATTTATCTCTGCTGGTAGGATCCTTCAACAATTGTGTTACTACCTCTATTTTTATTTTTAGTTACTAAGGCATAGGCAAGGGGTCTAACTAAATGTGGTCTTGAATATAATGTCCTGATATTGGTGCTATATTTCTGGTGTTCCTTGGTTGTGGCATCTAAGTTGTTTGGTTAAACAGCTATTTATATAACACAGGATATATTTCTTGGCTGCCACAACTAAGGATACTAGCTGTGGTCAACCCTTGTATAACACTAAGGGATGTAGCTATACCCGGTGGTCTCTCAAATGTTGCTAGGAAGAGTATGTAGAGTTATGCTGTTTCCTTGCTACTGGGTTTGGTATTTTATCCTGCTGGCAGAGTATTTCTTGGCCAATAGGAGCCTAAGATAACATGTGTTATTGCTTCTATTTGTATTTTTAGCCGTTAAGGCATAGGTAAGAGATCTAACTAAATGTGGCTGGAATATGATGTCCTGATATTATTGTGCCATGCTTTCGGTACACTATAATTTTTACTTTCTGGTCCGTTTGGTTAAATAGCTATCCTTATAGTATAGGATATATTTTTTGGTTGCTATAACCAGGAAAGATATCTGTGGTTAATTTTTGCATAAGTAATGAGGGATAGAGCTACATTTTGTGATCTTACAGGGGTTGACCGGGATGGTGCACAAAATTGTGCTGTTTATTTACTATTGGGTTTGCTGCTTTATCCTGTGGGCGGAATAATTTCTGCCAATAGGATCCTTGAAAAGTGTGTTATTGCCACTATTTTAACTTTGAGCCGCTAAGGCATAGGTAAGAGGTTTAACTAATTGAAGTTTGGAAGATAATGTTCTGCTATTAATATGCTCACTTCCATTATATTTTGATTTCTCTAAGTCCTGATTGCACATGAGAAACATTATTGGTTTCGGTGTTAACTGGGATATAAGTTGATCTGAGACTCTGAGAAATCTGATTGGGAAAGATGTTGTAATATATGTTACTAAATTTGCAGTGTTTTTGGATATCTAGAGTATTATCCAGTCTGAAGGGGCTGTCGGCTAAAAGAAATAATAAGGTCTGTTATAGTACGGATGTTGCCTCCTTATCCGTGGGGCGGCTTTGTCTTGTTGCACTCCATAACTACACCTACTGGGATTGTTTTTCTCGGTGGGGGTGGTAGATTTGTACATCTTTTGTCCGACCCCCCAGTGGCAGGGGTTTGTTTTTTTTTTTTTTTATATATATATTTTATTATATTATGTTCGTGTTTATTTTTATTAGACTATCAATATTTCGTTTCCTTTCCCTTGTATCTCTGGTGCTTCCTAGGTGTATTGGACTTTTATAATTTTATTTATTATAGATTCTGGATCTGTGGCGATGTCTTGTACTGTTTTATCCCTAAATGTACAGGGACTTAATTCCCCGCAGAAAAGATCTATAGCCTTTAGGAAGATGCGTTCCCTGAAACCGGATGTGGTCTGCTTCCAGGAAACGCATTTTTCAATGGGTTCCAAGCCTAGATACCTTGATGCTTCATACCCTCAATTTTTTTTGTCCTGTGCGCAGACGAAGCAACGAGGGATTCTTATTGCTTTTAAGAAATCTGTACAATTTGTATGCAATCTAGAGATCTCTGATCCAGATGGGAGGTACTTGATTCTGTGTGGCACAATGCAAGACGTGGAAGTTACGTTTGCATCTTATTATGCGCCTAATACCAATCAAGTGGCTTTCATGAAAGGTTTTTTTTCTGAACTTTTTAAACATGTGAAAGGCTTATTAGTGGTTTGTGGGGACTCTAACATGATACTTCAGCCCCATATAGATAGGCATTCTAATAAGTCATTGGTCCCCTCCACACAGGTGCTTGCCACTGCGAAAGCTTTTAGGTTACTATTGGAATCTTATGGTATGGTGGATTGTTGGAGGGAGGGCCATCCTGGTACACAGTCCTTCACACATTATTCCTCTCCGCATGATCTGTACACGCGGATAGATCATGTGTTTGTTAAGTTTCAAGTTCTGTCAAGCCTTCAGGGCTCGCAAATACTTCCAATTCCATGGACAGATCATGATGCAGTTTTGATAAAATTCAAGTCCTTCCTATTAAGGCAGGTGGGTCTCTCGTGGTCTCTGAATGAGACGTTGTTATCAGATAAAAAAATTGTAGATGATGTTAGAGAAAGTCTTTTTAATTATTTTAAGGAAAATGATCAAGTTGAAGTCTCAGATGTTTTGCAATGGGAGGCTCATAAACCAGTTATTAGGGGGCTCCTTTTACAGGCGGCGGCAGGGAAACGCAAAGAACGGAATGCCTATATTGACTCTTTAGAAAAGAAGTATGCAGATTTAGTTGCGCAAGTACCTCAGATCATGTCAGCTACGTATAGATCTACCTTAAGAAGAATATCTGAAGAATTGAACTTGGCCTTGGCAGAACGGGCGGGACGTAGCTTGGCTTGGGTAAAACATAGGTTTTACATTAAGGCTAACAAACCTGACACATTATTAGCTCGTAAGCTTAAAACACCAGATTGTTTATTCAAACCAATCAAGTTAAAGGACAGTAGAGGTTCTCTTACACCTAATCCTGTAAAGATTGTTGATCTCTTTGGAAATCAGATGGAAAGACTCTATTCTGCATCTGACACGACTTCTGAGATCCTTTTTTCGGAATTTATGCAGGGGTTGGAGTTACCACACCTCCCGATAGAAATGGAGTATTTGGATGGTGCGTTTACTCTAGAGGAAGTAATGGCTGCTGTTAAAGGGTTAAAAATTAATAAGGCCCCGGGTCCTGATGGTTTCTCAGCAGGTTACTTTAAAACATTTGTGGATGTCTTGGCACCGCGGATGGTTAGAGCTTTTAACGCGATTAGACAGGGGGGAGCTTTCTCAAGGGACACTGTAACTGCTGCAATTAGTATGATACCACAGTCTGATTCTGACTCAACAACCTGGTCAAATTATAGACCGATATCTCTCTTAAATATAGATATTAAGGTGTATGCGAAAGTTCTAGCTCAACGTCTATCTCAATTTTTGCCACGATTGGTCCAGGGAGACCAAGTAGGCTTCATCCCAGGGCGGCAAGCAGGGGATAATGTTAGGAGAATTGTTCATGTGATACATGCTGCAGAACATTTCAAGAAGCCGACGATGCTTTTGTCACTTGATGTGCGCAAAGCCTTTGATTCGGTCTCGTGGACTTATTTATTTCAGCTTTTGCAGTGGTGGGGCTTTGGTGAAGGTTTTATTTCATGTGTAAAAGCTTTATATAATGAGCCACGAGCATTTATAAAATATTGTGGGTTCAAATCTCGAACCTTTACTCTTCAGAGGGGAACCCGCCAGGGGTGTCCTTTATCTCCCCTGCTTTTCGCCCTGGCGATGGAGCCGTTAGCACATGCTGTTAGAGAATCTAAGGACGTGTCTGGGGTTACTATTGGAGGCATTGAACATAAGCTTTGCCTGTTCGCTGACGATGTCATTGTGTTCCTTACCAATCCTTTGATATCTATACCGAATTTAATGAAAATACTAGGGAATTTTGCACAAATCTCAGGGTTGGAAGTCAATATGGCAAAGTCTAGAGCCTTGAACATCACAGTTCCTGATGATATCTGGGAAGGAATGATCTCCAATTTTGATTTTAAGGTGGAGGAAGTTCGGCTCAAATATTTAGGTATCTATTTGACGAATAGTGTTACAGGTTTGTACTCTGCTAATTTCCCCCCACTGTATAAAACTCTGATAGAATTATTAAAGAGATGGAGGGATCTCGGATTGTCGTGGCTGGGCAGAATAAATGCTATCATAATGACCCTTCTTCCGAAATTTTTATATTATGTTAGGGTGTTACCAATAAAAATTCAACTGCAACATTTAAGGAACTTTGAACGAAAGGTTTTGGATTTTATTTGGGAAGGGAGGAGGCCTAGAGTGGCTAGGAATGTCTTATGTAGGCCGAGAAGTTTAGGAGGACTAGGGGTACCAAATTTCTTTCGTTATTATCAAGCAGCTCAGATAGCTCAATTAACTGCATACCACGAGACTGTAGACCCTCCTATTTGGGTGTCTATTGAGAGAGAGATTATGGCGCCAATTGATGTAAATAATTACTTATGGGTGATACCCTCTGTTAGGAGAGCTCATAGTAACCCTATAATGTTGCATTCTATGGCAGTATGGGATGGGGTTAAATACTCTGGAGGTTTATTGTCCCCCCATGTCCCACTGCTGTCATTTTGGAATAATCCTATGTTTCAGCCGGCAGTACTCTCCCCGCAAAACTTTTATAATTGGAAAACTAGGGGTGTTAATTGTGTGAAGGACTGTGTACAGGATTCTAATGTGCTTACGTTTCCACAATTTAGGGAAAAATTTGATTTGGGGGCTGAACATGTGTTTGCCTATTTGCAATTAAGAAACTTCCTTCTGAGCCTGTTGCATGGTAAACAAAATGTAGAGGAGCTAACGGGGTTTGAGAGGCGTTGTGCTACTGATCCGAGAGGCAGAGCTATTCTCTCAGAGGTGTATATATCTCTAGCCAATTCAGCTTTAAATAATACTCCAGGATATATAACTAAGTGGCAAGAGGATCTGGGTAGCAATCTGGAGAATGATGAATGGCAGAAGATGTGGAGTACTACATTGCATGGGAATACATCGGTGCTTGCTGTGGAAGCCAATGTTAAGGTGATGGTACGTTGGTACTGGGTTCCTGCTCGATACTCAACAGATGATTCAGGCCTTCATAAAAATTGTTTTAGGGGATGCCAAGATCTGGGTTCCTTTAGGCATATATGGTGGGATTGCCCATTAGTGAGTAAATTCTGGAATAAGATATTTCGAATATTGTCTAATATTATGGGAACTTATGTTAATACAGATCCGTGGGTTGCGCTGCTAAATAAGCCTATAGAGGGATCTAGGAAGGATCTTCAAAAGCTTACATTTTATTTGCTAACCGCAGCCAAATTAGTAATAGCCAAAGCTTGGAGAACTAAGACTCTCAGCGTCCTGGAATTTAAGAGTAGAGTTAATGATATTATGGCGATGGAAAAATTGTCCGCTCTAAAAGAGGGACGCTTGGAAAAATTTGAACGAACTTGGTTGCCATGGGTGGAAAAGTATTTACCTAGAACTTTCGATAGAAAACTTTTGGTAGTGTAGGCTTATCTGCTCTCTTGTTGCCCTTTAGGGAAAACTTTTTTTTTTTTTTGTTGTTTACTGTCTGTCTTGTTGTTTTGTTTATGGATCCCTGCTACTGGGGGGTGGGACTTGGGGGGTGGGACTTGGGGGGGGTAAGGGGGGTGTCGCTGTTTTGTGATAGTTATATTTTCTAATGATGTTGAAATACTGCAGTTATTGACTCGCCTTAGTTGTTTGTTACTTATGATACTGCATATTGAAAATGGAGGTCTCCCTCTAATGAAGGGGTAGTAAACAATTTGACATGAAGCGAGGAAGACTGGGGGAGGGGGGGATGGGTATATAGGACATATAAAGTTGAAAAATGATAATTTATTTATTTTTGAGATGTATATATTGTCTGTCACAAGCTTGGCCCTATTAATGTTTGTACGTATATATCTTTATTACTCTGATTCGCTTCTTTTGTGTAAAATAAAATTTGTATGATGCTATTGCCTGTATATTTTATTATGCTTATTGGAAAATAAAAACCTTTGAGAGAAAAAAAAGTTTTAACTAAAGGAAGAAGCGCGAAACGCTTCTGAAAAAAGATAGATAAGGCAGAAACCTGCCCTTTCAAAGTACTCAGCTGAAGACCAGAGTCCAGCCCTGATTGTAAAAACTCCAGAATCCTGGAGACCGAAAAGACCCTACAAGACCTAACCTCACACCAAGCGATATAGGCTTTCCAAGTCCTATAGTAGGTGATAGAAAAAGACCTCTTTCGGGCAGCGATCAGAGTCTTAATAACCGAGTCAGAAAGACCCTCCTCCTCCAAGATGGAGGTCTCAGCAGCCAAGCCATCAAAACCAGCGTTGGTAAACTGGGGTAAGACAGCCGACCCTGAGTGAGCAGATCGGGTCGAAGAGGCAGAACGAGCCGATTCACTGTCAGCCAAATGATGTCTGCGCACCACACTCGTCTTGGTCCTCTTGGGGCCACGAGAATGGCAGACACCCTTTCCAGAACCAGCTTCCGTACCACTCAGCCTAGCATGAGTATCGGAGGAAACAGGTACAGAAAACCCGGGTTCCCCCGGCTAAGGGATATGGCTTCCGCCGCCCGAGCCAGAGGATCCTGGGAGGGTGACACAAAAGATTGTGAGCCTGCAATTGTGGCGAAAGGAAAACAGGACCACCTCCGCCGACAGACAAGGAACACGTGTCTTCGCCCAGGTCAGGATCAGGGACTCCACTCTGAGAGCACCCAGACTGGAAGTCCCTCTCTGATGATTGAAGTAAGCAACTGCTGCTTGACTGTCCGAGCGTAGCTGAACCAGAAGGCCCAGACCATGATGGGACAAAAGAGCAAGAACCAGACGGAAAACTCTCAGCTCCAGAACAGACGGCCGAGGATTGGAAAGAAGGATCCAAACCAACTCTTTAATCAGACAGACCTTGGACTGAGTGAGCAACACCCTGTGTTGACCGAAATCCGACCGTATTCCCCGAAAGGACACCACCCTGGCTAGAGCAAGGGGGAACCTGGGAAGTTTGAAAAAATTCAGATGCAGGACGGGGCAAGCTGACCCGTCCTTCTAGGGGACTGCAAAGAGAATGGTGTAAAAATCGAGGCCCACCTCTAAGTGCGGCACCGGCCGGATGACCGCCATTTCCAGGAAAACCTGTGAGGGAGGGCGAGACTCGAACTCCGGTCTGTAACCGGGCGACACTACCTCCCAGATCTATGTGTCCGGAGACTCCCGGCCTTAAACCAGGGAGGAGTGTCGCAATTGTCCCCCCCACCCGCACGGGTGAGGGCAGCCCCTCATTGCTGAGCGGGCTTAGCAGTATGTTTGGGCTTGGCGCCCCAGGACTAACAGGGACGGCCACGACCTCTTCCCCGGGACCAACCTACAGCCCTGGTAATGGGAAGGGAAGCCCCTCTGCCCGCTCTGGCTCCTCGAAAGGAGGGACTAAAGGAACTCGCACCCCTGAAGGAGCGACGGGGTTTCTTGAATTGAGGCAACTTACCATCCTTGGTAACAGCATCCAATTTCTCGCCAAAAAGGCGTAAACCTACGAAGGGTAGCGCTGTAAGCGCCTTTTTGGAATTAAGGTCCGCCGTCCACTGGCGCAGCCATATAGACCGACGAATAGCCACCAGCAATGCCGCTGTCCTGCTACTCGTCGCAAGAGCATCGTCCTGAGCAGTCAGGGCAAAAGAAACAAACGACTCACACTGCTTGAGAGAGCTAATCATATCACAAGAGGGATCAAGATCTGCAAGCAGATCCCTAATCATGGATCTAACAGCCAGCAACAGAAGCGCCGAAGCACAAATTGGCCGTAGTGTCGAGCCGGCACTGATAAAACCATGGCGAGCCAATTGATCAATCCGACGATCCTCACCATCCTTAATGGCAGTGGTGCCAGAAAGGTGCAACGCAGCCGGGCCAGTCAACCCCAACACCGGGGTGTCGACTTCGGGGGGCACTGACCAAAGCTTCACCAAGTCCTCTGGAAAGGGATAACGCTTATCCCAATTAGGAGGAGTTCCAGCCAGGCGCGTGGGTTGTTCCCATTCCTTAAGGACAAGCTTCTCAAAGTGCTGTTGCCTGGGAAACACCAAACGCGGCTGGGGTACATCAAACAACTCACCTTTTGGCAGAGGGACCACCGCAGGCGGATCCAAGGCCAAAACTTTAAACATTTGAGCCAAAATAGAAGGAGTGTCAAGGGACACCCCCACAGCCTGATCACCAGCAGTATCAAACAATAGCTGGTCTGCAGGCTCATCCGATTCCTCAAGAAGTTCCCCCTCCTCATCAGGGGGACAATCGGAATAATCCAAAAATTCAGATACCTCATCCTCCGGGGCAGGTACTGCCGGAGCAAGGTGCTTCCGCTTTGCCGTAGCCTTCTGAGCCACTGAAGCGGAGATAACTCTCGAGGTTGGCCAACCGCGCATGCACCTCGGAATGCGAATCCCCATTTTTGACAGTGTCACACAGGGTCCGGACTAGGTTGGGGGGGATAGGAGATGACGGAAATTGCGAGGAGCCAGAAGCCGGAGCAACGGACTGGCGCACAATGTTCTGCTGAGCACATGGTACACATAATATGACATCATCGCCTGGGAGCGGAACCCCACAGCCCCCACACAACCTGGATGGCCCCGAGGAGCCATTTCCGGTAACATTGGAAGCCTCCATATGGTGAATTTATGGTATTCGCAACAACCCAGGGTTTTAAGCAATAAGCAACCCAGGATGCCCCTTTATAATTAAAGTCACGGAAGTGGGAGGATTTTTTTTTTTTTTAAACCTAGGAAAATCCCAATTTAGAGACTAAGACTAGCCAGGTATAACAGACCAGGAGAGCCACTGCAGTGAGGGGATCCCAGAGTCTGTGGGGAAAAGAGACCACAGTCAGTCCCCCAGCTACAATCATACATAACCAATAAGGCAAACATATATGGCTAGCTTAAACATCTTAAATAAATATACATGACACATGTAATTTCAAGGCAAAGCAGAGTGCAAAAAATCAGAGCACATACTGTGTATAAATACATGCCCATACACATAAACATACCTGTACATACATATATAAATATAAATACATACATATACATACACATACCTACACACTACACATTAAATATATATATATATATATATATATCACAAAGGTAAAGTGAACAATCGAAGCCACTGGAGCACATATCCCCCTATGTGAAACAACAACATTCCCCATAAGTAGAAATGCCCCAGGGAGAAAAATGCTGCACAAGCAGCCATGGCATAAGAATGGCCCCACGTGCGCAATGGTGGGGCCGTTTTACCCGTGTAGTTTTCAGCAGCAAGGAAGCTCTTCCCCCACCGGCTGCAGCGTCCAGGTCGCTAATGAGACCAGGGAAGCGAGGGGCGGGCCCGGAGACAGCGCGTCCCGGCCAGCAAAGGGAGGGAAAGACAAACAAACAGTGAAAAACAGGCCCCAGCAGCCCTGTCCATGTGCTGACACTAAGACCTTTTCACAGTAAAGTAAAGCACTCATGCACATTACACACACACACACCCACCCCCCTTAGCAAAGGAAGAAGGCCAAGCGGGAGAAGGTGACCTAAAGGGACATCGGGACAGGGGCATCCCAAATCCGGATCACCAGCCGGATAGCCGCATTGCCCCACAAGTGGGGTCGAGCAGAGGAGATAAGCTCCTAGGCACCTAAAGTGCCATCTACCTTTGCCCAGTCCGCAGCCTAGGCTGGGAGGCTTCCATTTAACTAAGCATAATAAACACACAAGAACTGGGCAGAAATAGACCAAAAGGGGATGCCGGATTTTAACCGGCTACCTGCAAGCAGGAGACTTCATTCTTCTGTCTTGTCGCTTCATGCAGAGAGAAAAAAATACCATTTTGTGAGTACTCACCTGAAAAATGGATATTGTTGGTGTGCCACACACCCCGCTTCACTTCTTAAATATTCATCACTTCATGGGCTAATCCACCGCAGGTGACGTAGTGCAGAGAGGAAGTCTTGTAACGAGCCCCCTTCCGGCCTATATATACCTGGTACCTCCCTTCAATCACCAGTATATTCAAAAAGCAGTAATACAAGGTACCAGTATTCCACCAGTAACCTCCAAAATCAATTTTGATATAAATAAAAAAGGGCTTCACCATATAAATGCTTCGGTAATACCGAAAAGGGCGGGTGTGAAGTGGGGTGTGTGGCACACCAACAATATCCATTTTTCAGGTGAGTACTCACAAAATGGTATTATGCTTGATGTGCCACACACCCCGCTTCACTTCTTAAATATTCATCACTTCATGGGACATCCAAAAGCAGTGTCCACAAGGGAAGGGCATCTCAAGGCCAGGTGAAGCATAACTTAAATGACTGCAGTCTGCAGAACTTTGCGGCCAAAAACAGCATCCGCTGAGGCCCGCACATCAACTTTGTAAAACTTAGAAAAAGTGTGAACAGAAGACCAGGTGGCGGCCTTACAAACCTGTTCAACAGAAGCTTGGTGCTGAAAAGCCCAAGACGCCCCAACAGCGCGAGTGGAATGAGCAGTAATACGAAAAGGGGGAACTCTTCCCAATTGACCCTGAGTGAGCAGATCGGGCCGAAGAGGCAGAACAAACTGGTCCACTGCCAGCCAAATGATGTCTGCGAACCTTATTCGTTTTGGCCACCTTGGGGCCATGAGAACGGCGTACACCCTTTCCAGAGCAAACTTCTGAAGAACTCTGCCCAGCAAGGGCCACGGAGGAAACAGGTATAGAAAACCCAGAGCTTCTCAGTTCAGGGACCTGACGTCCACTGTCAGAGCCAGAGGATCCCGGGAGAGTGACACGAAGCTCGGGAGCCTGTGATAGTGATGAGGGGCCAACAGGCCCACCTCCGGAGTCTCCCATTGGAGACACAATAAGAGAACCACCTGAGGATGGAGAGCTTATTCTTCCAGACGGGGAGAGCACTTGCTCAACCGGTCCGCAACCTGTTCCATCACCTCTGGAATGTAAACCGCCGAGAGACAGGGAACATGGAACACTGCCCATGTCTGGATCAGGGACATTTCTCTGATGGGTAAGTGGGGCCTCCACTGCCCCTGAAGCCGCAGCTCCTTCCAGAATCTGTCCCATCCCGACAGACTGGTGTCCGTGGTGACACCTCTCCAAGGGAGGGTCAGGAAAGACCTGCCCTGTACAAGATTGGTCGAGACCAATCACCACAGGAGGAACTGCCGTACACGGGAGGACAATCGGAAGGACTGCTCCAACAACAGAGGCTGCTGGACCCAACACGCTAGCAGAAATAGCTGAAGTGTTCTTGTGTGAATTTGGGCAAAGGAAAGACACACTCCGTCTTGATGAGAGTTCAGGCCGGGATGAACCGACCCCTGAATGGACCGCGTGGGAGGGTGAGACTCGAATTCCAGGTTGTGACCTGTCGACACTACCTCCTGGATCCATCTGCCTAGAACCACAAGGTTCCAATGGTAGAAGTGTCGCAATAGTCCCCCCACCCGCACGGGTGAGGGCAGCCCCTCATTGCTGAGTTAGCTTATCAGCAGGCTTGGGCTTGGTGCCCCAGGACTGAGTGGGCCGGCCACGGCCCCTCCCCCGAGTCCAACCTGCGCCACTGGTAGCGGGAAAGGACGTACCTTTGCCCGCTCCGAACCTTTGAAAGGAAGGCCTACCGGAACTTGTCCCCCTGAAGGGACCACAAGGCCTTTTGCGTTGTGGCATCTTACCATCTTTTGCGACTGAATCAATTTTCTCCCCAAACAGACGCAACCCCAAAAAGGGGAGAGCTGTGAGTACCTTTTTGGAAGCCGTGTCTGCTGACCACTGACGCAGCCATACTGACCTGCGAATAGCCACCAGCATAGCTGCCGCCTTGCTACTCATAGTCAGCGCATCGTCCTGAGCGGCCAGGACATAAGCCACAAAAGATTCACACTGCTTAAGTGCAGTGAACTGTTTGCGAGCGGGATCAAGATCCTCATATAGCCCCTGAATTAGGGACTTAATTGCCAATAGAAGAAGGGCTGAAGCACATACCGGGCGCAATGCTGACCCGGAATAGATAAAACTATGCCGAGCGTATTGGTCAATCCTGCGATCTTCCCCATCTTTGGGGGTAGTGGTCTCAGCAGATTGTACCATAGCCGAGCTGGAGAGTCCTAGTACAGGGGTATCGACGTCCGGAGGGACAGACCACAGCCTTACCAATTCTGGTGGAAAGGGATAACGCTTTTCCCAACTGGAAGGAATTCCAGATAACCGTGTGGGATGTTCCCATTCCTTAAGAACCACCCTCTCAAAGTGGTGCTGTCTGGGAAAAAACAAACTCGGCTGAGGCTCTTTAACTGACCCTTTGGCGGGGCGGCCGCCTCAGGCGTATCTAAACTCAAAATTTTAAACATTTGAGCCAGAATGGAGGGGGTGTCAAAAACAACCCCCTCTGACCAATCGCCGATCTCATCAGCCACATGCTGACCTGTCGGCTCATCTGACTCCGACGGGAGTTCATCCTCGTCAGGGGATCCATCGGACCATTCCACAGGTTCACAAAACTGGTCCTGTGGAGCCGAAGGTACCGGAGTCAGGTGCCTTCGTTTTGTAGCGGTTTTAAACGCTGCTTTAACGGGCATCATTTTCCGGGGGCAGGGCTGTGCTGCTGCCTCGGAATGCGAATCCCCACTTTTGACAGTGTCATGCGGGGTCTGGAATAGGGATGGAGAGGTAGGAGATGATGAAGGATGCGATGGCACCGCAGCCGAAGCAACGGACTGGCGCGCAATAGTCTGTTTTGCACAAGGGATGCAAATAAAGATATCATCAGCTGGGAGTGGAACCCCACAACCTACGCACCCCCCAAACGGAACAGCAGAACCGTTTCCGGAATCTACGGAAGCCTCCAAATGGTGATTTATGGTATTCGCAATAATGGGACTTTTAAGGCATAAGCCGACCCGGGATGCCCCCTTTATTTTAGTAATGTCCCGGAAGGGAGGATTTATATATATATATATATTTTTTTTTTTTAAGTTTAGGTCCCCTTTAATAGAAAATATATATATATATATATAGTCTATGTATATAAACATTCAAATCAATCCCAATAATTAGCCAGGCACATAGAGCCGGAGGGCTAGCATAAGCAGGGATCCCAGGATCTGCAAGGCAAGAAAACAACCATCAGATCCTTCACATGTGTATAACATAAGTATGGCACCAAGTGCCCTTAAATGACGCCCCCTTGATAATAGTGATTTCTCACTGTATTATTAAACAATATCCCCCATTTAACGGCCCCAACGGGAGGGGCCGCTTACCTGTACAGCAATCAGCCGGTAAGCCTGCAGCCATGAGCCGGCAGAAGACAAAGTGCGGCCGTGCGCCCACGTGCCTTCCTGTTTTGAAGGAAGCTGGGACGCTGGGCCCGCCGCAGACGCCGCCGCATGACCCCGGCGCCGCGTCAGCGGGCCCGCCCCCCCCCCCTACGCCGATCAGCTGGAACGCTTTACAGCTGATCACAGCACGCGCGTCCAGGCGGCGGAGGGGGGAGGGTAAAAACCGCATGTGCTGACAAAGCTCAATGAATGCCAGGCGAGAAGAGGGGAGAGGGGGGAGGGGTAGGGGGCCACAAAGCAACCAACTGCCAGAGAAGTGGCCAGCCCATACCCAGCGCAAGCTGCCCTAAAGCAGACCCAAAATATACACATGCTACAGTGAATGTATAAACATGACATATATGTTAACATGCAGTGATACAGTGAAACACACATACTAAAGCACACCCTCACCACCACCCCCCTCCCCCCATAGTGAAGGGAGAAGGGACCGAACGGGAGAGAAAGGGGCTACGGGGACCCTCGGGACAGGAGCATCCCATTTCCGGATCACCATGCCGGTTCGCCGCATTGCCCCACGCATGAGGTCGAGCGGTAGGAGATAAGCTCCTGGGCACTTAAAGTGCCATCTATCATTTGCCCGACGAGCAGCCAAGGCTGGGAGGCTTCCTATTTTACCATAAAGGTATACAAACTCAAACCGGGCAGAAATAGACCAAAAGGGGGGTGGCGGGGTAAGAATACCCCGGCCTACCTGTAAGCAGGAGACTTCCATCTTCTGACTTGTCAGCAAGCAGAGAGAAAAAATACTGGTGATTGAAGGGAGGTACCAGGTATATATAGGCCGGAAGGGGGCTCGTTACAAGACTTCCTCTCTGCACTACGTCACCTGCGGTGGATTAGCCCATGAAGTGATGAATATTTAAGAAGTGAAGCGGGGTGTGTGGCACACCAAGAATACTGGTGATTCAGTGGGAGGTCCCAGGTATATATAGGCCAGAAGGGGCTCGTTTTCAAGACTTCTCCCTGCACGTCGCCACCTGCTGGTGGAGTAACCCGATCGTAACTATTAAAAGGGAAGCGGGTTGTGTGGTACACCGAGAATAACGCTCACTGTTTCAATCATCAATAGGCGTAAGGACCTTCTAAGGGCCCCACCACCCCCAGAATCGCAGGGAGTTTCAGAAGAAACCCTCCCCCTTCAACCTGATAGGTTGGCATCCATGGTGACCGTTTCCAGGAATGGGCAAGAAGGAACTGCCCCCAGACAGGTTCCTTGAGTTCATCCACTCCAAGAGAAACCTTCTTACCAGGTGGGAAGGCCCACAGACCCTGCTGCAGGGATGCCGGATCCCTGTCCTGTCTTAACAATAGAAGTTGCAGAAGGGCCCAAGGGGAACTGAGCATAAGGGACCTCTTCCGAGCAAGCCACCAACGGGCCCACCAGCTGCATCTCTGCCTGGTGAAGGGACCGGGACAGCAATGAGGGACTGAGCCCATGTGACCAGATTGTCCACTTTATTGCGGAGAAGGGAAGATTCTCGTTTGAACCTAATCCAGATTCATTCCTAGAAATGGGATTACCAATTAAGGGGACAATGAGGACTTGGGGTGAATGATCACCCATCCAAATGACTCCCAATGGACGCCATCAGCCGGGTATCCAACTTAGCCTGACGAAGAGACTGATAAGTGAAAAAGGGCGTCTAGGCAAGTCATCGCGCGGACGCCCCTTGGTCTCATCAGAGACATCACCGCCGTCAACACCTGAGTGAGCACTCTGGGGAGCTGAAGAGAGGCCAGATAGCAAGGCCACAATTAGCAGTGTTGGACTTCCAACACGAACCTGAAGAGCCTCGGTGTCCTGAAGGCACAGGGATGTGAACATAAGCATCTTAGAGCTCCCCAGACGGCAAGAAGCCCCCTGGGCGCAAGGCGCTGATGGCCCATCTCAAGTTTCCATGCAGAAACTGCCTGTAATTGGAGAATTGCTGTGAATCCAGAATGGGCCAGCGTGACCCATCCTTTTGGGGGACTGTGGAAAAGTTGGTCTAGCGGTTCCTGCCTCTGCCTGTTACGGGCAATCTGCAAGTGACCCTCAGACCTCGCAGGCCTTGCATGGCCTGTGCCAGCAACTGAACAGCAGCAGGGACCAGGAGTACCTGGGACCTGATAAAACTGGGGAAGGCCGCGCCGCAAACGCTCTTGTATCCGGAGGACACAACCTCCTGAATCCACCAGTATGAGGTGTAAAGCCTCCTGACAAGAGCAAAGTCCCGCAGCCATCCCCTCACCCACACGGGCGAGGGCGCCCCATCACGCTTGAGGGGGATTGGTGGAAGATTTAGGCTTAGCCCCGCTGGAGGGGCCAGAGCGTTGTCTGCTGCTCCCGGGCCGGGGTGTCTGTGCGAGCCCCCACGAAGGAAACCCCTGGTTCTTGTTTAACACTAAGGAAGGGGGAAATAGGGGTGCTCCTGCCCCGATGGGGCCTAGACGGCCGCCTGCGTTGGGGTGACTTACCCTTTTTGCCAAACAGGTCTAGACGGGCCCCAAACAAGCGTAGCCCTCTAAAGGGAAGCCCAGTAAGTCTTTTTAGTAGCATCGTCAGCACCCCACTGTCGCAGCCAAACCAAGCGACGTATAGCCACCGCAAGGGCAGAAGTTCTTGCACACATTCTAATGGTGTCGTCCAACGCTAATAGGATGAATCTTACAAACACATCACAGTTGGAGAGTGCATTAAACACCTCCCAGGGGAGATTATCAGAGTGATGATCAAGCATCTTTCTGACGAGGGTTCTAGTGGCCACTGCAGTAATAGCCGCGGCACAGACCGGGCGCAACGCCGTCCCTGCACAAGAAAAGGCGTGGGAGGCCAGCAGCTCAATGCGCCGGTCCTCAGCATCCCGAAGGGTATTATGAGCAGGGGCTGTAATAAAGGGGGGGTTAGGAACCCCTATGATCGGGGCATCCACAACGGGGGGGGGGGGGGGGATGACCAGCAATTAACCACCTCAGGGGGAAAGGGGTATTTCCCATACCAGTCCCCTGGGACCCCTGAAAGTTTACTGGGGCATTCCCATTCCTTGAGGACAAGATCATGGAAGTGAGCCTGTTCTAGGAATTCCAAACGTGCTGTTGCTGTATGAAAACGCTCCCCTCTCGGCTTGGAAGCTTCACCAGGGAGAGAGATAGACAGAGCCTTAAAGACCTTAATCAACAAATAGTCAGTGTCACACTGGCCCCAGAATTCAGGTCCAGAATCGTCATGACTCCTCGACCTCTCATCAGATGAGCCAGAGAATAGCTCTCCATCAGAAGGGGAATAGTCACACGGAGTAGAAAACTCCTCAGTTCCCATAGGAAAAACAGAAACCGGAGACGTCAAGTGCAGCTGCTTACCAGGGCCCTTGCGCTCTGACAACCTTGCAATGATCTGTTCAGCCGTGGGCAGTCTGGAAGACGCAACAGGCTGCAACTCCCCCTTTATATGCGACTCAGCAGGAGTGAGATTTAAGCATGGGGAAGTAGGTGCAGCCACTGGCAGGCCTGATTGCAGAGCCAGTGCTTGCACGGCACAGGGTACGCAGACCCATGCCCTGTCAGCATCAGCATGGGGTTGTCCACACGCTATACACAGCCGGTCTTGTCCCAGAGGGACCCCGGTCACATAATTCTGAGATGCCTCCATATGGTGATTATTTAAGGCACAATATGCCAGTAGGGATTTACACTATAAGCAACCCTGAATGCCCCGAAGACCCGCTAGGGAAGTGGAAGAATTTAACAAGGCCCGCTATAATTTTACACCGGGCCCGGGAGAAGCCAATGGTGTTCACCGGTCTGAAAGACACAAAGAGAAGAAAATGGTGTCAGAACCAAGAAAACTATAATGAGAATAAGCCGCCCGCGAGGGCACTTACAGTACCACGGTAATCAGGAGCGTCCCACGCGAATGGACAAAATGGCGCCGTGCACCTCGAAGGGCGGGCCAGCGGTCCATGACGCGGAGCGCGCCAAACCAGACCCCGCCCTCCCGAAGTCCAACAACAGCCAATGAGGACACGTAGGTGTCTGAGGTAACGCCGCCGCCCGGCACGGAGCCTTCAACTAAGGGAGAAGCGTGTGCGGCGCGGCAGTACGCAAGTAAAATACATAGAAAGGGCGCGGCGGATGACACCATATCTATAAAAGTCCAAAGACAGACAAAGGCCATAAGTGCAAGGATCCAATACAGACCATACATAGAAAGGGCGCTGCGGCTGACACCATATCTATAAAGGTCCAAAGACAGACAAAGGCCATATAAGTGCAAGGATCCAATACAACAGGCACACCCCCCCCCCCTTTCTTTCCTCCGACTACGGGGGGGGAATGAGGGAGGATGGCGGCCCTCGGTACAGGGCCCACCGCTACACGGGGCAAGGGGCAGTAATGCGGGAGGGGCATCCCATAGAGGCTCACCATCAGCCTACACCGCCTACCCTTTGGTGGGGGACTGCGAAGGAGCAGCGCTCCATAAGCACGCGTGGTGCTGCCTACCTTCACCTGACCAGCGCAGCCCAGGCTGGGAGGCACAACACAATGCCATATAAGTGCAAGGCAGACAAGGCCATATAAGTGCAAGGGTCCAATACAGACCATACATAGAAAGGGCGCGGCGGCTGACACCATATCTATAAAGGTCCAAAGACAGACAAAGGCCATATAAGTGCAAGGATCCAATACAGACCATACAGACCACACAGGCACATCCCCCCCCCTTTCTTTCCCCCTACTACGGGGGGAATGAGGGAGGATGGCGGCCCTCGGTACAGGGCCCACCACTACACGGGGCAGTAATGCGGGAGGGGCATCCCATAGAGGCTCACCATCAGCCTACACCGCCTACCCTTTGGTGGGGGTCTGCGGAGGAGCAGCGCTCCATAAGCACGTGTGGTGCTGCCTACCTTCACCCGACCAGCGCAGCCCAGGCTGGGAGGCACAACACAACGAGGACGGGTGGGAATAGTCCAACAGGGCCGCAGGCTTTAATAGCCCCGCTCACCTGCGAGAGAGTGATACTTCATGTCTTCGCAGTCAGCACTGCAGAGAAATCTGGGGATTTGTGGGAGGTCCCCGGGTATTTGAGGGCCGGGAGGAGCCTGTTTTGCATGTCTCTGCAGTGCAGCGCCATCTGGCGGAGGATAACCCAAGTGTAAGTACTATATCTGGAGCAGGACGTACTGTATACTTACTAAGAATACAATGTTTGCCGAATGACAGTCACGCAAGAGGGCTTTCGTTGGACAAGAGCCCAAGCATGCGCCATTGGCCTGGGAAAAGGGGGAACACGGGATGCCTCGGGGGGAAGCCATAGGAGGCCGCTGGTGGGTTTTGTTCTGCTTTAACCTTGGCCAGACCCCAGGGTTTAAATATATAGTAAACAACTAACTCAGTACTCTAGAATTCAATTACTGTACTTCCTGCAAAATGTCAGTCTGCCATCCTTGAGGTTTTTCTTAGATGGTGGCTTCTTCGCTGCCCTTCTGGACACCAGGCCAGCCTCATCAGTGTACTGAACCTCCAGATGCCCTGACCTGCCACTCTGAGCAAGCTCTGCACTTGTGCTAAACCAATCCCATAGCTGAATGCTCTTTACGAACCAGTACAAAGTTTTTGATGGACTCTCGGGCACCCTAAAGGCAGCATTCAAAGCAACTGATGAATCATCACCTGGGTGCCAGACCTGGCTAGTCCACTGCCATCCATGACTCGAGAAACAAAGTTATTGGAAGAAGATTAAAAGCTGCAAATTAAGCAACAATCCAGGGACAAAAACACATGCGTTTCGGGCAATGCAGGGCCATATGTACATACATTTAAGTTAACTCTTATTAATTAGATTGATAACAGGTACAATCATATAATCTACATTATCTTGGCTTACCTTGGTCATAGAAAGTCATCACGATAACCGCTGGGTGGAATAGGAAACGCCGCCTTGCCGAAAGTCACGTTGCTCATGGAGGGGAGGCAGGAACGCCCTTACACCTTAGTTGCGAGCCAGTGATGGTAAAGGATCATCTACTGGGGCAGGGGCATCCGACCCCACCCACCGACAGCACCCCACACAGAAGGTCAGCAAAAAGCAGACACTCACGTGACATGCCTAGTTGATCGCATGCTACCCCCCTCATCTAGGCGCATCATGGGGGCGTCATCTTTTTGCTGACCTTCTGTGTGGGGAGCTGCATCAGTGGTGGGTGGGGTCAGATGCTCTGGTCTGGCCACAACAGACGATTCTTTACCATCACTGGTTCGCGATCCGGGAGTAGGGGAGTTCCTGCCTCCCCACCAAGAGCAGAATGACTTTTGGCTTTGGTGGCGCTTCCAGCCAGCTCATAGTGTGATGACATTCTAAGCAAAGCCTAATTAATGTGAGTGTGTAACTTAAAAGTGTTTAGAAATGGCCCTGCATTGCATTTGAAAAAAGCCGCTGACACACCTGAAACGTGTATGTTTTATCCCTGGGTTGCTGCTTGATATGCTGCTTCTAATCTTCTTCCAAAAAAAAAAACTAACTTTTATGGGAGAGCAGACTGACTTCTTGTTTCTCCATTCACAGAATCTAAACACTGAATCGCTCTTTTGCTGCTATGAAACGATGACACGTGCGATCCTTTCTCCTGCTTTAACGAGAAGCTAACTAAAATAACATGTCGGAAAATAAAAGCCTTACCCAAAGTTACTGACTGTAGTTGATTCAGGTTGTGCTTTAAGATATCTGTACATTGCTTCTCCTTTAGTAAAACCACTCTCTTGATAAGGTTGGCCAGAAAATGAAAGGATGCTTAAAATCTTTTAGGCATAAACACAAATGTATGTTAAAAGAAACAGACATTTTTCAAACTCATTTCTTTATATATAAAAAAAGGACATAAAAAGTAACAGATTTTTAGTGTACCAATCAAGTACACTCAGCAACCAGGCAGGTTTTAAGTGGCTTGCACCCCACGGATAGGCGATATCTCTCTTGGGGAACACTGATCACTTGGGTGTTGACCCTGCAGGCTTTAGAGGCTGCAGGGGTTGGGTGTAGTATTTAAGTGAATCAAAACCAATGCAGCTGTGCATTGGAATCTAAAAGATTTTTTTCTGGGTACATGATCACTTTAAGGAGGTATGGAATCATAAGACAGGGACTTAAGTTTGCCAGGGACTGGTAAGGCTTCAGCTAGAATAGGTTCAGATCTGGGCAAGAAAGATCATGATGGTTTTGGAAGGGTGCAGAGAAGAGCCACTAAAGTGGCATAGCTCATATTATGGAAACAATATTTAGATTATTTTATGTTTATTTGCCAACTCTTAGGCATATAAAAACATAAATGTTTAGTGTCTTGAAAATACAATTCTGTGTTTACTCACCTGTAGAATTGGTATTATGAGTATACAGCACGTCCTGCTCCAGAGATAATTCCTTACGTTTGGGTTATACATCCACAAGATGGCGCTGGACTGCAGAGACAGCAAAAAAGTGGCTCCTCCCGGACCCTTACATTCCAGGGACCTCCCACAAAATCCCCAGTATTGACAAGCAGTTAGCAAGAGGCCGGGACAACAACACCCAGAATCAAACAAATTTAACCATAACAACCACCATACAGAGGCACTAAGAATAATGATAACAAGGGCGGGGTGGAGCAGGATGTGCTGTATACTCATAATACCAATTCTACAGGTGAGTAATCACAGAATTGTATTATTCTAAGTATACAGCACGTCCTGCTCCAGAGATAATTCCTTACGTTTGGGACATCCAATAGCAGTGTCCGTAAGGTAGGGTGGGACCCCCAAAAGCAACAACATGCAGATTAAACCACTGCCGCCTACAGAACATTGCAGCCAAAAGCAGCATCAGCTGAGGCCCTAACATCAACCTTGTAAAACTTAGAAAAGGTATGAACAGAAGACCAAGTTGCGGCCTTGAAAACTTGTTCAACAGAAGCCTGGTGCTGAAAGGCACAAGAGGCACCAATAGCACGAGTGGAATGAGCATTAAGGCGGAAGGGAGGATCCCTCCCTTTAGCAAAATAGGCCTGAATCACAGGCTGACGGATCCACTTGCTGATGGTAGACTTAGCTGGAGCCAGACCCTTCTTAGGACCCGAAGGGACAACAAAAATACCGTTTTGTGAGTACTCACCTTTAAAACGGATATTATAAGTGTGACATACACTCCGCTTCAACTCTTCATGACATTTGGGTTATTCTCCAGTAGAGGGCGAACTTATGCAGAGATGAATGCAAAAAAGGAGCTCCTCCCAGTCCATAAATACCTGGGACCTCCCACCAATTCCCCAGTGTAAGATAGCAGTAAGGGGACCAGGAAGAACCAAATAAAACAATACTAACAACCAAGAAACAATGGTTCACCATATAAAGGATCCGGAATACCAAAAAGGGTGGGTGAAGCAAAGTGTATGTCACAATTATAATATTTTTATAATATACGTTATAAAGGTGAGTACTCACAAAACTTTTCCAAAACTATTCCAAGTGTGACATACACTCCACTTCAACTCTTCATGACATTTGGGACATCCAATAGCAGTGTCCGTCATGGGTGGGAACCATAAACAGTAAATAATGCACCAACTTAAACCACTGCAGCTTGCAGAACCTTGCGGCCAAAAACGGCATCCGCTGAAGCCCGCACATCAACCTTGTAAAACTTGGAAAAAGTATGAACGGAAGACCAAGTAGCAAGCCTTACAAACTTGTTCAACAGAAGCCTGGTGCTGAAAAGCCCAGGACGCACCAACAGCACGAGTAGAATGCGCAGTGACCCTAAAAGGGGGAGTCCTCCCCTTAAGCAGAATAGGCCCCAACAATGGCCTGACGAATCCATTTGCTAATGGTAGACTTGGCGAGTGCCAAACCTTTCCTGGGCCCGCAGGGCACCACGAAAAAGGCATCCGTCTTGCGGAAAGAAGAAGTAGTCACCAAATAGTACTTCACACAGCGAACCACATCCAAATTGTGCAGAACCCTCTCCTTGTCATTGTTAGGCTTAGGACACAAGGAAGGGAGAACAATATCCTGATTGAGATGGAAAGCAGAAACCACCTTAGGAAGGAAATCTGGCTTAAAGCGAAACACCACCTTGTCCTGGTGTCTTTCAAAGTAAGGGGCCTGAATCGACAGAGCCACCAACTCAGAGACACGCCGAAGAGAGGTAATGGCCACCAAGAAGGCAACCTTTTGAGTGAAAACAGAAAGAGCAATATCCTGTAACGGCTCAAAAGGAGGACCCTGGAGAGCCGAAAGAACCAAATTCAAATCCCAAACAGGAACCATAGCCTTCCGAGGGGGTCGAACATGAGTGACCCCCCGGAAAAAAGTCTTAACCAGCGGGTGTAAGGCAAAAGATCTTTGGAAGAAAACCCAAGATCCAGACCGTGCTGAAGAAACTCCAAAATCCTAGGGATCGAAAACACCCTGCAAGGAAAGGCCCTAGCCTCACACCAGTCAATATCGGACCGCCAAGTCCTATAGTAAATGCCAGAAGAGGAGCGCTTCCTAGCTCTAATCAAGGTCTGAACCACAGCCTCAGACAAACCTTCCTCCTTCAGAATGAAGGTTTCAGCAGCCAAGCCGTCAAAGCCAGCGTTGGTAAATTGGGATAAAGTAGTTGACCCTGAGATAACAGATCCGGAAACATGGGAAGTCGCTACTGATCCACCGCCAGCCTTACAACGTCTGTGTACCAAACCCTTCTTGGCCACCTTGGAGCCACCAGAATTGCTGGTGCCTCTTCCAGAGCCAGTTTGCAAACTACCTTGCCCAGCATGGAGAAGGGAGGAAACAGGTACAGAAACCCCAGATCCTTCCAAGAAAGGGACAAGGCATCCACTGTCAGAGCTAGAGGATCCTGAGATAGAGACACAAAGGCCGGGAGTTTGTGATTGTGCCGTGAGGCAAAGAGATCCACCTCCGGAGTCCCCCACTTGCGACAAAGCCCGAAAAACCCCGGGGTTGAGAGACCACTCTCCGCC
This sequence comes from Gastrophryne carolinensis, assembly GCA_027917425.1. Lineage (NCBI taxonomy): Eukaryota > Metazoa > Chordata > Amphibia > Anura > Microhylidae > Gastrophryne > Gastrophryne carolinensis. The sequence continues at coordinate 209,527,325 of CM051238.1, forward strand.
TCCGTGTTCTCCACTCCCAGAATGTAGATTGCTGAAATGCAAGGAACATTGCTCTCCGCCCAATGCAGGATGCAGGATCAGAGAGACTTCCCTGAGGGCACTCCTGCTGCGAGTCCCTCCTTGGTGATTGATGTAGGCAACCACCGTCCGATTGTCTGGTCGAATCTGAACCGGAAGACCCTGTAAGTGCGACGTCAGCCGTGACAGGACAAGCCGGATGGCTCTAAGACATTGATGGGGTTGTGAGCCTCCTGAGGACCCCACACCCCGCTGAACTGATGAATTTTCCAGAAACCTCTCCAGTCCAACAGGCTGGCATCCGTGGTAACCGTCTCCCAGCGAGGAACCAGAAAGGACCTGCCCCTCAACAGGTTGCTCGACGTTGCGGACACCTGTCCCAATGCGTCAATAGATGAAATTGAAGAGATATCATGTGAAACTGCGCAACCGGGACAGCCTCGAAGGAGGCCACCATCAATCCCATCAGTTTCATCCCCTGTCGGATAGAGGGGCAAGGATTGGCCAGAAGGCGGATCAGATCCTGAATCCCCTGCACCTTGGTCTGGGGTAGAAACACTCTGGCCTGAAATGGTATCCAGATTCATGCCCAGGAATGAAATCACCCGTGATGGCGAGAGAGAGGACTTGGGGCGGTTGATCACCCACCCGAACCTCTCCAGGGTCGACACCACCTGGTGGGTGTCCAGCTCTGCCTGACAGAGGGAAGAAGCTGAGATCAATAGGTCGTCCAGATACAGCACAAAGCAAATTCCCTGAGCTCTGAATAGGGCCATTATGCCCGCCAGAACCTTGGTGAAGACCCTCGGCGCTGAGGTCAACCCGAAGGGAAGGGCTACAAACTGAAAATGTTGATCGTCCACCGTGAACCTGAGGAATCTCTGATGTGCTGGAAAAATTGGAACATGCAAATACGCATCCTTGATGTCTATGGATGTCATGAAATCCCCTTGACGAAGGGAATTGATGGCCGAGCGCAGAGTCTCCATGCGGAACTTCTTGGTTCTGATTAATCTGTTGAGGACCTTGAGGTCCAGAATGGGTCTTACAGAACCTTCTTTTTTGGGGACCGTGAAAAGATTGGAGTAGAAACCCCTGCCTCTCTCCGACGGAGGCACCAGGCATACAACATCCATGTCCAGAAGGTTTTTCACTGCTAACAGGAGCCCCTGTGCAGCCTGAGGGGAAGGGCACTCGAGACCTTAAAAATCTTGGAGGAGGCCAGTACTCGAACTCCAGTTTGTACCCGGAGGAGACCACTTTCAAGATCCAATTGTCTGTGACCTCCTGGGCCCAGACCTGGAAGAAGAGCCGCAGCCGTCCCCCCACCCTTGCGGGTGAGGGCGCCCCTTCATTGCTGAGCTGGTATACCCGCAGGGAGAAGCGGGACGGGCCCGACCTCTGCCCCTGTTCCAGGAAGAGCCTCTGAAACCCGAGAAGGCCAAACCTCTGCCAGCTCTGGCACCTCGAAAGGAAGGATTGAAAGAGCCTGCCCCCCGAAAGGGAAGACGCTGTTTCTTCCACTGAGGTAACTTACCTCCCTTTGCCACAGCATCCAACTTATCTCCAAACAGCCGCGTACCCAAGAAGGGAAGAGCTGCGAGCGATTTCTTGGCTGCAAAGTCCGCAGTCCACTGACGGAGCCATACCGATCAACGCATGGCCACCAATAAGGCTGAAGTCCTATTACACATAACAATAGTGTCTTCCATAGCAGCCAAGACAAAATCCATGAACAATTCAAATCTTTTAAGCGTAGTGAACTCAGCGCTGGCCGGATCAAGGTAAGCGTCATTTAACCAGTCCCTAATCAGAGACCTAGCAGCCACCGACACTAGCGCAGATGCACAAACAGGCCGCAAGGCCGAGCCAACACTGGCAAAGGCAAGGCGTGCCATCTGATCAAGGCGCCTATCCTCACCATCCTTTAGGGAAGTGGCGTCTGGGGTGTGAAGCACGGAGGAAACTGGCGCATCGACCTCGGGAGGAGAAGCCCAGCGCTTAACCGCTTCCAACGGGAAAGTATACTTCTTATCCCATCCCTGAGGAACACCCGGAAGCCGACTAGGTTTCTCCCATTCCCTAAGGATCAGTGCATCAAAATGACCCTAAGTAGGGAACTCCAAATGAGGCTTGTGGGCCCAAAAAATTCCCCCTTCTTGAGAGGGGGCGCCTAAGGCGGCGCAATATCCAAAACCTCCAAGAGAGACAAAACCCTGGCTATGTCAACAGCATCCCCCAGCGCCTGCCCAACATCAGCCTCGCCAAACCGTACATCGTCAGCCTCTGACTCCTCATACAATTCCTCCTCCTCTAACGGGGAATAATCCAACATATCAAATGAATCATCATCAATATCCCACGTCGCCTGGACCGACGACAAATGTCTCTTTTAGCCTGGGACTTCTTGACCACCACGCTAACCATACATTTCTCAATGCTGGCCAACCTAGCACAAACATCGGAATGCGACTCCCCACTGGCACCAATGTCGCTTGGGATACGGATAAGGTGGGGAGGGGAAGGCGATGAAGCGGGGGGCGCCGACCCAGAAGGCTGGGCACCAGACTGCCGCGATATGGCCTTTTGTGCACATGGTATACAAATAAGCACATTCTCACCCGTAAGGGATGCCCCACAACCCACACATGGCCGGGATTGTCCCAGAGGGAGCCCGAGCCCGGCATCCTGTGGAGCCTCCATATGGTGATTCTTGTGGTCAGTCGCAAGACCGCAGGGAATTTAAGCAATAAGCAACCCGGGATGCCCCTTAAAAGTCCCAGTGGGAGGATTTGTGGTGATCTATTTTAGGACTAGGGACACCAGGACCAGGAGGATCCCCTTATGCACATATACGATGCAATCTGTAACACACAATGAAGGCATCATAAGTCACAATCGCCTCAAAATAAATATATATATATATATATATACCTATATACACACATGCAAGAAAAAAGGAAGCAACCCTGCTAAAGAGGGGCCCCCGCATAAGCTAAAGAAGTGGCCAACAGGCCCTTACCGGCCAGGAGCATGCAGGATCAGCCACAGCAGCACCAAGATGGCCCCCGGAGAAGAGCCTCATGAGAAGAGGAGGAAGAGAAGGGAGGTGGGCCAGCGCAGAACGCTTGTTGAGAAGCTTTAAGTCCAGGATGGGTCTGACAGACCTATCTCTTTTGGGAACAGTGAAAAGAGTTGGAATAATAGCCCTTGTAGCAGATGACCCCCAGCTCCAGTAGATTCTGCACAGCAAGCAACAGGCCCTGAGCTCACAGGGGGTCTTGAGGCATCCGGGATCTGATGAATCTTGGGGGCGGCCAGGCTGCCAACTCTATCTTGTAACCGGAGGACACTACCTCCTGAATCCACCGGTCTGAAACATGACGCCTCCAGATGTGAGCAAAGAGCCGAAGCCGCCCCCCCACCTGGATGGGTGAGGATGCCCCTTCATGCCTGAGGGGGCTTGGGGGAAGACTTAGATTTGGGACCCCAGGAGGGGCCAGTGCGGCCACGTCCTCTGCCCCTGCCCCAGAAATCACCCCGTGCCCCTGCAAATGAAGCTCCTCTTCCCAATCTGGACCTGCGGTAGGAGGGAAGAAAGGAGCCTGAACCCCGAAAGGGCCGAGACTGTCCCCTGCGCTGGGGCAACCTGCCTCCCTTAGCAAACAGGTCCAGGTGAACCCAAATAGACGCAGTCCTTTAAAGGGGAACCCAGTGAGGGCATTCTTGGCAGCGTTGTCAGCTGCCCACTGGCGCAGCCAAACCGAGCGGCGTATAGCCACCGCCAAGGCAGAAGCCCTGCCACACATTCTAATGGTATCCTCCAAGGCAGAGAGGACATATGCAACTAATTCCTCACAACGCAGAAGGGCTCTATACTCCTCACTAGCTGCATCAGCAGGAGGCCCATCTAAAATACTCCTGAGCAGAGTCCTAACAGCCACAGCTGTAATGGCACAAACCGGACGCAGCGCGGCCCCCACACAGGCAAAGGCACGGGAAGCCAGCTGATCAATGCGCCGGTCCTCACCATCCCTCAGTGTAGTAGAGTCAGGGGAATGCATGACAGAAGTGTTGGACAACCCCAGAATTGGTGCATCCACTTCAGGAGGGGACGACCAACGCTTAACCACTTCAGCAGGAAAAGGGTACCTCTTATCCCAATTCTTAGGCATCCCAGGGAGCCTGCTCGGACGCTCCCACTCTGAGCACAAGATTATTAAAGCGAGTTTGCTCAGGAAACTCCAAACGTGGCTTAGCAGTGTGAAACAACTCCCCTTGCTGCCGAGGAGCCGCGGCAGGACGAGAAATGGAAAGTACTTCAAAAATGTGAGCCAAAAGCCTGTCAGTATCATCTGGAGCCCATGGGTCAGAGCCAGAATCCACATAACCCTTAGGATGCTCACCAGATGATTCTGAATCAGAAAACAACTCCCCCTGTTCCAGGGGGGTATAGCCGGCTAGGTCAAAGAATTCCTCAGCCTCCATAGGAAAAAGATTGACGCCAGGAGCCAGATGCCGCCTCTTAGCAGAGGCCTTACGCGCCGTAGAGCCAGCAATCAGCTTCTCAATGCAAGCCACCCTGGTGGACAAATCAGGCTGAGACTACCTACTGGTATGCACTTCACTGGGAGTCAGATGTAAGCGGGGGGGGGGGGGGGGGGGGGGGGAGTGAGCGAAGCCACACGGGGCACAGGCCCAGCCACAGGGAGCCCAGATTGCAGCGCAAGCACCCACTGGGCACAGGGTACACATACCCGCACATTGTCATCATTTGTAGGGGACACCTCACACGGCATGCACAGCCGGGCTTGTCACGAAGGAACCCCAAGCACATTATCCTGAGAAGCCTCCATATGGTCATTATCGCGGCCCTCGGCCAATAGGGATTTACGCAATAGGCCACCCGGGATGCCCCAATAGCCCGCTAGGGAAGTGGGAGGTAAAGGCAGAATAGGCCTCTAATAGGCTGGGAAAAACCACAATTAAGTTTGACCGGCCTGCAAGACAAACAGAAAAAGTCCCGTAAGCGGTATGCATACTATAAAATATGCCAGCCCGTAGGGGCACTTACGGACCGCGGTAGGTAGACGCTAACCACACAGCATGAGGAAAGCAAAATGGCGCCGCAGATACCTCGAGGGGCGGGCCGCAGAGACAGTGATGCGGAAAGCGCCATCCGCAAGGCCCGCCCCCTCTGAAGAGCGCGAAGGCGCTCACGTGACCATGTCAGCCAATGATGGCGCAGAAGCGCCTAAGGTAACGTCGCCACTAACTGCGGAACGCCGTATAAGCGCGCGGCGGCAATTTTAAAAGAGGAGTGAAGAATAAAGATACACAACACACACACACCCCCCCCCCCCCCCTCCCGAGAACTGTCAGAGAGAGCGAGGGAGGGCAGCAGCCAACCTAACAGGAGACCAACGATGGACAGGGGCGAGAGGCAATAGCGCGGGAGGGGCATCCCATAAGGCTTACCATGGGCCTATACTGCCTACCCTTTGGTGGGGGATTGTGGTTGCGCTCCTTAAGCACCTGACAACGGTGCTGCCTACCATCACCCGACCAGCGCAGCCAAAGCTGGAAGGCAGAATAAAGAGGAATGGGTGGGAATAGTCCTACAGGGCCGCAGGCTAATAGCCCCGCTCACCTGCGAGTAGAGAGTCATCGTCGTGCCATCGCAGCGCCGAATGCAGAGAAGAACTGGGGATTTTGTGGGAGGTCCCTGGAATATAAGGGGCCGGGAGGAACCACTTTTTTGCATGGCTCTGCAGTCCAGCACCATCTTGTGGATGTATAACCCAAACGTAAGGAATTACCTCTGGAGCAGGACGTGCTATATACTTAGAATATATATCAAGTGATGTGTATGTGTGCAATGAGGGACAGGCGAACAAAACCTTATATCAAAGTTTGCATGATTATTAGGCAGCCAACTTTGAAAAGTCCAAAAAATCAATTCTGTGATTCTCACCTGTAAAATGGATTCCTCTTCTCTTCCACGACATTACAAATCAGAAACATGTGGGTTAGCATCTGGCCATAAGGCAAGGATTGCAAGAAAAAAAGGTGTGGCTTCTCCTTATTTACATATTACTCCAGCAGTTCCTCCCACTCCAGTTATTAAAAAGACACAGCCGGCCAGGAGAAAGGAAAGCATCTTTGCTTTGAGCGAAAAAATACCATTTTGAGATTACTCACCTTTAAAATGGGTATTATAAGTTTGTCACACACCCCGCTTCCACTATTCATGACATATGGGTTATGGTCCAGTAGAGGGTGAACTTCTGCAGAGATGAAAGCAAAAAAGAAGCCCCTCCCGGTCCATAAATACCTGGGACCTCCCACACATTCCCCAGTATATGACAGCAGTAAGGGGACCAGGAGGAACTAATAAAACTTTCTTAACAATAGAAGGTTCACCATATAAAGGATCCAGAATACTAAAGGGCGGGATGAAGCGGGGTGTGTGACATACTTATAATACCCATTTTAAAGGTGAGTAATCACAAAATGGTATTATTCCAAGTATGTCACACACCCCGCTTCCACTATTCATGACATATGGGACATCCAATAGCAGTGTCAGTCAAGGGTGGGGATCCAAATACAGCAAAAAAAAGCACCAATTTAAACCACTGCAGCTTGCAGAAGCTTGGGGCCAAAAAAGCATCCGCTGAGGCCCCCACATCAACTTTATAAAACTTGGAAAAAGTATGAACGGAGGACCAAGTAGCAGCCTTACAAACTTGTTCAACAGAAGCCTGGTGCTGAAAAGCCCAGGAAGCCCCCAACAGCACAAGTAGAATGAGCAGTGATCTTAAAAGGAGGAACCCTCCCCTTAGCAGAATAGGACCCAACAATGGCCTGGCGTATCCATTTACTAATGGTAGACTTTGTGGGCGCCAAACCTTTTCTAGGCCTGGAAGGCACCACGAACAAGGCATCCGTCTTACGAAAAGGAGAAGTAGCAACCAAATAGTACTTCACACAACGAACCACATCCAAAGAGTGCAAAACCCTCTCCTTGTCATTGCTAGGCTTAGGACACAAGGAAGGGAGAACTACATCCTGATTGAGATGGAAGGCAGAAACCACCTTAGCAAGGAAATCTGGCTTAAAGCAAAAAACCACCTTATCCTGGTGTCTCTCAAAGTAAGGGGCCTGAATAGACAGAGCCGCCAACTCAGACACACGCAGAACAGAGGTAATAGCCACCAAAAAGGCAACCTTTTGAGTGAGCACAGAAAGAGCCACATCCTGCATCGGTTCAAAAGGAGGCCCCGGAGGGCCGAAAGAACCAAATTTAGGTCCCAAGCGGAAACCAGACTTTCTAGGGGGCCGAACATGAGTGACCCCTTGGAAAAAAGTCTTGACCAGATGATGCAAAGCAAAAGACCTTTGAAAAAAGACAGCCAGGGCAGAAACCTGACCCTTCAAAGTACTAAGCTGGAACCCCAGATCCAGACCGTGTTGTAGAAAATCCTAGGAATCGAAAACACCCTGCAAGGTAAGGCCCTAGCCTCACACCAGTCAATATAGGACCTCCAAGTCCTATAGTAAATGGTAGAGGAAGACCGCTTCCTAGCTCTAATCAAGGTTTGAATAACCGCCTCAGACAAACCTTCCTCCCTCAGGATGAAGGCTTCAGCAGCCGCGCCGTCAAAGGAAGCGTTTGTAAATTGGGGTAACGTAGTTGACCCTGAGAGATCAGATCTGGAAACAGGGGCAGCCTGTACTGATCTACCGCCAATCTTACGACGTCTGCGAACCAAACCTGTCTTGGCCACCTTGGGGCCACCAGAATTGCTCGTGCCCCCTCTAGAGCCAGCTTGCGCACTACCTTGCCTACCATGGAGAAGGGGGGAAAACAGGTACAGAAATCCCAGATCCCTCCAGGCAAGGGACAAGGCATCCACTGCCAGGGCCAGAGGATCCTGAGACAGAGATACAAAGGTTGGGAGCCTGCGATTGTGCCGAGAGGCAAAGAGATCCCCCTCCGGAGTCCCCCACTTGTGACACAGGGCCCAAAATACCCTGTGGTTGAGAGACCATTCCCCTCGGCGAGAGAATCCCCTGCTCAGGAAGTCCGCTTCCGTGTTCTCCACTCCCGGAATGTATACTGCCAAGATGCAAGGAACATTGCTCTCCGCCCATGTCAGAATCAGAGAGACTTCCCTGAGGGCACTCCTGCTGCGAGTTCCTTCTTGGTGATTGATGTAAGCTACCGCAGTACGATTGTCTGATCGAACCTGAACCGGTAAACCCTGTGGGTGAAGTGTCAGACGCGACAGAACCAAGCGGATAGCTCTGAGCACCAAGACATTGATGGGGGTGTGAGCCTCCTGAGGACCCCTTATCAGATTGCTTGATTCCAGCCACCACTGAAGGGACTGTCGAACCCTGGGAGACATCAAAAATGACTGATCCAAGGACTGTGGACAACTGTCCCATTTCAGCAATAGATGGAGTTGTAGCGACCTCATGTGGAATTGAGCAAAAGGGACTGCCTCGAAGGAGGCCAACCATCAAACCTACCAGAGTCATCCCTAGCCGAATGGAAGGGCGAGGGTTGGTCAGGAGAACACGTATCAGATCCTGAACCCTCTGCACCTTTGGCTGAGGTAGGAACACTCTGGCCTGACTGGTATCCAGATTCATGCCCAGAAAGGAAATCTCCCCTTATGGGGAGAGAGAAGACTTGGAGTGGTTGATCACCCATCCGAACCTCTCCAGCGTCGTCACCACCATCCTGGTGTCCAGCTCCGCCTGGCAGAGGGAGGAAACTGTAATGAGCAGGTCGTCCAGATATGGCACAATGCGAATGCCCTGGGCTCTGAGCAGGGTCATAATGCCCGCCAGAACCTTGGTAAACACCCTCGGTGCCGAGGTCAGCCCGAACGGGAGGGCCACAAACTGAAAATGCTGATCTCCGACCACAAACCTGAAAAATCTCTGGTGTGCTGGGAAAAGCTGAAGATAAGCATCCTTGATGTCTATGGACGTCATGAAATCCCCCTGACGAATCCTCTTGATTCTGAAGAACCTGTTGAGAAGCTTCAAATCCAGAATGGGTCTTATGGAGCCATCCCTTTTGGGAACCGTGAAAAGATTGGAATAATAGCCCCGGCCTCTCTCTGAAAGAGGCACCGAGCATATGACCGACATGTCCAGGAGGTTCTTTACAGCAGACAGGAGCCCTTGCGCCGCCCAAGGATCTGAAGGCACCCGAGACCTTAGGAATCTGGGAGGAGGCCGGTACTCGAACTCCAGTTGGTACCCAGACGAGACCACTTCCAATATCCACTTGTCCGTAACCTCCTGGGCCCAGACCTGGAAGAAGAGCCGCAGCCGTCCCCCCACCCGTAATGGTGAGGGCGCCTCCTCATTGCTGAGCTGGCTTGGCAGCGGGCTTGGAACCCCAGGTAGAGGCTGGCGGGCGCGTCCTCTACCTCTGTTCCAGGAACCCCCTCTGAAGCCAGAGTAGGCAAGACCTCTGCCCCCTCTGGCACCGTGAAAGGGAGGACTGAAGGAGCTTGCCCCCCGAAAGGAGCGACGCTGCTTCTTACGCTGAGGTAGCTTTCCACCTTTCGCCACAGAATCCAATTTGTCTCCAAACAGCCGCGTTCCCAGGAAGGGCAGAGCTGTAAGTGATTTCCTTGCCGCAATGTCAGCCGCCCACTGGCGCAGCCAGACCGATCGGCGCATGGCCACCAACAGAGCCTAAGTTCTACTACACATGGTAATAGTATCGTCCATAGCCAATAAAACAAAATTCATGAACAATTCACACCTCTTAAGGGCTGTGAATTCAACGCTGTCCGGGTTGAGCTGGGACCCATTAAATATGTCCCTGATCTCCGACCTGGTAGCTACGAGTGCCGATGCACAGACAGGCCGCAAGGCTGAACCCACACTGGCAAAGGCATGGCAAGCCATCTGATCAATGCGCTTGTCCTCGCCATCCTTAAGGGTAGTGGCGTCAGGTGTATGTACAACGGAGGTGTTGGACAGTCCTAAGATGGGCGCATCAACCTCGGGAGGGGGAAGACCAGCGCTTCACTGCGTCCACCGGAAAGGGATACTTTCTATCCCATCCCTGAGGAACACCATGAAGGCGACTCGGCTTCTCCCATTCTTTAAGAATCATGCTGTCAAAATGATACCGATTTGGAAACTCCAAGCGGGGCTTAGAGAACCCAAAGGATTCCCCCTTCTTCGGAGGGGCCTCCGCTGGTGGGGAAATACCCAGAACCTCGGAGAGATGGGTCAGGACCCTGGGAGTATCCACAGCATCCCCCAGCTCCTGCCAGGCATCAGAATCAAAGAACTGCAGTTCCTCAGTCTCGGATTCCTCAAATAATTCCCCCTCCCCAGTCAGGGGAGTCATAATCATCACATCACATCACAGATGCCATTTCTTAGCAAGAGCCTTTCTGCCCACTGAGCTAGAAATAATTTTCTCAAGGTTGGCCAGCCTAGCACATACATCCGAGTGCGACTCCCCACTAATGACAGTGTCACTTGGGGTACGAATGATGCGGGGAGGGGTAGGAGATGAGGCGGGAGGCATGGACCCAGATGCTGGGATCCCGACTGCCGCATAATGGCCTGTTGCGCACATGGTATGTAAATTAGCACATTCTCCCCCGTAAGGGGTACCTCACAAGCCACACATAGCCAGGATTGTCCCCAAAGGTAGCCCAAGCCCGGTATCCTGTGGAGCCTCCATATGGTGATTTTAAGGTAGTCGCAAAGACCAGAGGGAATTATGCTGGTAAGCAACCCGGGATGGCCCTTTAAGTCCCGAGTGGGAGGATTTATAGGTGCCCAAATTACAGCTAGGGACCCTAGGACCGGGAGAACCCCCTTTTAAGCAAGGCACAGGGAGTCCTCCTGAAAGACACAAAATATGTGGCCATAAGCACATGCACTCACATGGCATTGCATAATAATACCGTTTTGCGAGTACTCACCTTTAAAACTGGTATTATGAGTGTGCCATACACTCCACTTCGATCTTCATGACATGTGGGTAATCTCCAGTAGAGGGCGAACTTCTGCAGAGATGAATATGCAAAAAAGGAAGCCCCTCCCGGTCCATATATACCTGGGACCTCTCACCAATTTCCCAGTGTAAAAAAGCAGTAAGGGGACCAGGAAGAACCAATTATAACCTTAACAATCAAAACCAATGGTTCACCATATAAAAGCCCCAGAATACCTGAAAAAAGGGGCGGGGCGAAGTGGAATGTATAGCACACTCAGAATAATACCGTTTTGTGAGTAGTCACCTTTAAAACGGGTATTATAAGTGTGCCATACACTCCACTTCGATCTTCATGACATGTGGGACATCCAATAGCAGTGCCCGTCATGGGTGGGAACCAAAAACAGTAAAGAATGTACCAACTCAAACCACTGCAGCCTGCAGAACCTTGCGGCCAAAAACAGCATCCGCTGAAGCCCGCACATCAACCTTGTAAAACTTGGAAAAGGTATGAACGGAAGACCAAGTAGCAGCCTTACAAACTTGTTCAACAGAAGCCTGGTGCTGAAAAGCCCAGGACGCACCAACCGCACGAGTAGAGTGCGCAGTGACCCTAAAAGGGGGAGTCCTCCCCTTAGCAGAATAGGCCCCAACAATGGCCTGACAAATCCATTTGCTAATCGTACACTTAGCAGGCGCCAAACCTTTCCTGGGCCCGCAGGGCACCCCGAAAAAAGCGTCCGTCTTGCGGAAGGAAGAAGTAGTCACCAAAAAGTACTTCACACAGCGAACAACATCCAAATTGTGCAGAACCCTCTCCTTGTCATTGTTAGGCTTAGGACACAAGGGAGAACAATATCCTGATTAAGGTGGAAAGCAGACACCACCTTAGGAAGGAAATCCGTCTTAAAACGAAAAACCACCTTATCCTGGTGTATCTCAAAGTAAGGGGCCTGAATCGACAGAGCCGCCAACTCAGAGACACGCCGAACAGAGGTAATAGCCACCAAGAAAGCAACCTTCTGAGTGAGAACCGAAAGAGCAATATCCTGTAGCGGCTCAAAAAGAGGACCCTGGAGAGCCAAAAAAAACAAATTCAAAACCCAAACAGGAACCACAGCCTTCCAAGGGGGCCGGACATGCGCGACCCCTTGGAAAAAGGTGTTAACCAGCGGGTGTAAGGCAAAAGACCTCCGGAAGAAAACCGACAGAGCAGAAACCTGTCCTTTCAAAGTACTAAGCTGGAACCCAAGATCCAGATTATGCTGAAGAAACTCCAAAATCCTGGGTATAGAAAAAACCCTGCAAGGCAAGGCCCTAGCCTCACACCAAGCAATATAGGACCTCCAAGTCCTATAGTAAATACCAGAAGAGGACCGCTTCCTAGCCCCAATCTAGGTCTGAACAACAGCCACAGACAAACCTTCCTCCTTCAAAATGAAGGTTTCAGCAGCCAAGCCGTCAAAGCCAGCGTTGGTAAATTGGGGTAAAGAAATTGACCCTGAGATAGCAGATCCGGCAACAAGGGAAGCCGGTACTGATCTACGGCCACCTTGGAGCCACCAGAATTGCTGGTGCCCCTTCTAGAACCAGTTTGCGAACTACCTTGACCAGCATGGAGACAGGCGGAAACAGGTACAAAAAACCCAGATCCTTCCAAGCAAGGGACAAGGCATCCACTGCCAGAGATAGAAGATCCTGAGAAAGAGACACAAGGCCGGAAGTTTGTGATTGTGCCTCGAGGCAAAGAGATCCACCTCCGGAGTCCCCCACTTATGGCAAAGATCCAGAAAAACCTCGGGGTTGAGAGACCACTCTCCATGGCGAGAGGATCCCCTGCTCAGGGAATCCGCCTCCGTGTTCTCCACTCCCGGAATGTAGACTGCCGAAATGCAAGGAACATTGCTCTCCGCCCATTGCAGGATCAGAGAGACTTCCGAGGGCACTCCTGCTGCGAGTCCCTCCTTGGTGATTGATGTAAGCTACTGCCGTTCGTTGTCCGAACAAACCTGAACCGGAAGACCCCGTAAATGTGGGGTCAGCCGAGCCAGAACCAGTCGAATGGCTCTGAGCTCCAAGACATTGATGGGGGTGTGAGCCTCCTGGGGACCCCACACCCCGCTGAACTGATGACTCTTCCAATAACCTCCCCAGCCCGACAGGCTGGCATCCGTGGTAACCGTCTCCCAACAAGGGACCAGAAAGGATCTGCCCTTCCACAGGTTGCTCAATAACAGCCACCACCGAAGGAACTGCCGAACCCTGGGAGACATCCTGAAAGGTTGATCCAATGACTGCGGACACCTGACCCAATGCGTCAATAGGTGAAGTTGAAGAGATCTCATGTGAAACTGTGCAAACGGTACCGCCTCGAAGGAGGACACCAAGCCCACCAGTTTCATCCCCTGTCTTATAGAGGGACAAGGATTGGCCAGAAGAAGGCGGATCAGACCCTGAATCCCCTGCACCTTGGTCTGGGGCATAAACACTCTGGCCTGAATGGTACCCAGATTCATGCCCAGAAATGAAATCACACGAGACGGAGAGAGAGAAGACTTGGGGCGGTTGATCACCCACCCGAACCTCTCCAGGGTCGACACCACCTGGTGTGTTTCCAGCTCCGCCTGACGGAGGGGAAGAAGCTGAGATCAACAGGTCGTCCAGATAAGGCACAATGCGAATGCCCTGAGCTCTGAGCAGAGCCATTATTCCCGCCAAGACCTTGGTGAAGACCCTCGGCGCCGAGGTCAGTCCGAAGGGAAGGGCTACAAACTGATAATGTTGATCCTCCACCGCAAACCGGAGGAATCTCTGATGTGCCAGAAAAATCGGAACATGCAGATACGCATCCTTGATGTCTATGGATGTCATAAAATCCCCTTGGCGAAGGGAATTGATAGCAGAGCGCAGAGTCTCCATGCGGAACATTTTGGCTCTGATAAACCTGTTGAGAACCTTGAGATTGAGAATGGGTCTCACCGAACCCTCCTTTTTGGGAACCGTTAAAAGGTTGTAGTAACCCCTGCCTCTCTCCGACGGAGGCACCAGGCATATAACTCCCATGTCCATAAGGTTTTTCACTGCCAACAGGAGCCCCTGTGCAGCCTGAGGGTCCGAGGGCACCCGAGACCTTAAGAATCTTGGAGGCGGCCAGTACTCGAACTCCAGCTTGTACCCGGAGGAGACCACTTCCAAGATCCAATTGTCTGTGACCTCCCGGGCCCAGACCTGGAAGAAGAGCCGCAGCCGTCCCCACACCCTTGCGGGTGAGGGCGCCCCTTCATTGCTGAGCCGGTTTAATGGCAGGCTTGGGCTTGGAACCCCAGGCAGCCGCGGGACGTGCCTGACCTCTGCCCCTGTTCCAGGACGAGCCCCTGACACCCGAGAAGGCCAAACCCCTAGCCACTCTGGCCCCTCGAAAGGAAGGAGTGAACGAGCCCGCCCGCCGAAAGGGACGGCGCAGTTTCTTCCGCTGAGGTACCTTACCTCCTTTAGCAACAGCATCCAATTTATCTCCAAACAGCCGCGTACCCAAGAAGGGAAGAGCTGTGAGCGACTTCTTGGCCCCAAAGTCCGCCGTCCACTGGCGGAGCCAAACCGATCTGCGCATAGACACCAGTAAGGCTGAAGTCCTACTACACACGACAATAGAATCTTCCATAGCAGCCAAGACAAAATCCATGAACAATTCACATCTCTTAAGGGTAGCGAATTCAGCGCTAGCTGGATCAAACTGAGCGTCATTCAGCCAGTCCCTGATAAGAGACCTGGTAGCAAGCGACACCAGGCCGCAGGGCCGAGCCCACGCTGGCAAATGCGTGGCACGCCATCTGCCCTGGTCAAGGCGCTTATCCTCGCCATCCTTAAGGGAAGTGGCGTCAGGGGTGTTCAGCACAGAAGAGTTGGTCAAACCTAAAACTGGCGCGTCGACCTCGGGAGGAGAAGACCAGCGCTTAACCGCCTCCACCGGGAAAGGAACCTGAGGAACACCAGGAAGCCGACTGGGCCTCTCCCATTCTCTAAGGATCAGCGCATCAAAGTGACCCTGGGTAGGGAATTCCAGACGGGGCTTGCGTACCCCAAAAAATTTCCCCTTCTTGAGTGGGGGCGCCTCAGGCGGTTCAATATCCAACACCTCTAATAAATGTGACAAAACAGTGGCCGTATCTACGGCATCCCCCAGCGCCTGCCCGACATCGGCATTCCCAGACTGAGCATAGTCAGCCTCCGTTTCCCCTCCTCTAACGGGGAATAATCTGACAAATCAGCTGAATCGTCGTCAACATCCCACAAGGGCTGGGACGACGTCAAATGTATCTTTTTAGCCTGGGCCTTCTTGCCCACCGTGCTAGCAATAAATTTCTCGATGCTGGGCAACCTAGCATCGAGTGCATCAGAGTGCGACTCCCCGCTGGCACCAATGTCCCTTGGGGTACGGATAAGGCGGGGAGGGGAAGGCGATGAAGCGGGAGGAGACGACCCAGAAGGCTGGGTACCAGACTGCCGCGTTATGGCCTTTTGTGCGCATGGTATACAGATCAGCACATTCTCCCCCGTAAGGGATACCCCACACATGGCCCGGATTGTCCCAAAGGGAGCCCGAGCCCAGTATCCTGCGGAGCTTCCATATGGTGATTTTTGTGGTCAGTCGCAAGACCGCAGGGAATTTACGCCTAAGCAACCCGGGATGCCCCTTAAAAGTCCCGGTGGGAGGATTTGAGGTGATCAATTTTACACTAGGGACCCCAGGACCAGGAGGAACCCCTTAATATGCACAAATACAATGCAATCTGTAACACACAAACAGGCATCATAAGTATATATATATATATATATATATATATATATATATATATATATCATACATAATTATATACATAATTATATTATATTATATTATATTATATTATATTATATTATATTATATTATATTATATTATATTATATTATATTATATTATATATATATATATATATATATATATATATATATATATAAATAAATATATATATATCCCAGCTCCAGACATGCGATAACTAAAAGCAAATACACACGCACATGCCCGCAAATCAGTGGGGGCCCCCGCTAGAGAGGGGCCCCCACATAAGCTAAGGAAGCGGCTCCCTATAAAAACGGGCTTAACCATAGAGTTCCCCAGCGTATACAAGCAGTGAGACAAGAAGCTGGGAGAGAGAATAAGTAAAAAATGTGAAAAAGGTAAAAGACCCCAATTGACTTGGAACAATCACCATAAAAAGGCAACCAAGAACGAAGATAACCAGGGTGGGGCGAAGCGGGCCGTGCCATGCAAGAACAAAAACAATTCTACAGGTGAGTACTCACAGAATTGCTTTTTTCTTTATTGCATGGCACGGCCCGCTTCGGTATTCATAACAGCTGGGACATCCAAAAGCAGTGTCCAGAGTAGGGTGGGATCCCCAAAGAGTAACGGCCAGTAGATCAAGTCACTACCGCCTGGAGCACCTTGCAGCCAAAAGCAGCATCCGCTGAGGCCTTAACATCAACCTTGTAAAGCTTTGAAAAAGTATGAACAGAAGACCATGTAGCGGCCTTGCAAACTTGTTCAACAGAAGCTTGGTGCTGAAAGACCCAAGAGGCACCAATAGCATGAGTGGAATGAGCAGAAATCCTAAAGGGAGGATCCTTTCCCTTAGCAGAATAGGCTTGAACTACCGCCTGATGGATCCAATTGCTGATAGTGGATTTAGCCGGAGGCAAACCCTTTCTAGGTCCAGAAGTGAGAACAAAAAGAGCATCAGACTTCCTGAAAGGCTCAGTGGCGACCAAATAAAAGCCCTGACCACATCTAGGGAATGCCGAGTCCGCTCCTTGGAATTAGCAGGATTAGGACACAATGAAGGCAAGACAATGTCCTAATTAAGATGAAAGGCAGACACAACCTTTGGCAGGAAGTCCGGCTTGAGCCGGAACACCACCTTATCCTGATGTTTCTCAAAATAAGGAGGTTTGATGGAAAGTGCCGCTAGCTCAGAAACTCGCCTTACAGAAGTGATAGCCACCAGAAAGGCTACCTTAAGGGTCAGAATAGACAAGGTAGCATCACAGATAGGCTCAAAGGGAGGCCCTTGCAGGGCAGACAACACCAGATTCAAATCCCAGACTGGTAGCAAAGGCTTACGGGGTGGACGCACATGAGAAACATCCTGAAAAAAGGTTTTAACCAACCGGTGATTGGCAAACGATCTTTGGAAATAAAAAAAAGAATTCTAGAATCCTGGGAATAGAAAACACCCAACAGGGAAGAGACTTGGACTCACACCAGGCAATGTAAGCATGCCAGACCCTGTAATAAAGGACGAGGACTTCTTCCTAGCCCAAATCATGGTATTAACAACAGAAGCAGGCAACCCCTTTTCCATCAATATGGAGGTTTCAGCAGCCAAGCCATTAAAGTGGACCAACACCCTGAGGTGATCAGCCCGGGAATCTATAAGATTCCCGGGCCGATCACCTCACACACCGCGGGACATCCGAGATCGGGATGTCCCGCGGGGTGAACCCCCCCTGAACACCCCAAATCCACCTACCTGGTCTTCGGCGGCGGCCGGCCGCCACCGCCTCCCTCCGAATGGCCGGCGCGGGCGCGCACACGTCAAGAGTGACGCGCGGGAGGCGCCGACGGGCAAGCTGCTTGTACGTTGCTGTCCAATCAGCTTGGCCGTCGGCGCCGATTGGACGGCGCGGCCACGTGGGAGCGGGGAGAGGTGAGTTTTGGGGGCTTTCTGGGGGGTTTCACACAGCGGGGCACCCCCGATCGGGGTGCCCCGGGGAAGTGGACCAATACCCAGGATAGTCAAAATCCTGGGTGTTGGTCCACTTTAAAGGCAGAGTTTGTAAATTGAGATGGCGTAGCTGCCCCTGGGTGAGAAGTTCTGGATCCTTGGGCAAGACGTGCCGGTCTACTGCCAACCGCACAACATCTGCGAACCAAACTCTTCTTGGCCAACAAGGGGCCACCAGTATGGCTGGTACCCGCTCCTGGGCTATGTTGCGCATGACCCTGCCCAGGAGAAGAAACGGAGGGAACACAGAGAAGCTGAAACTCCATCCAAGGTATTGCCAAGGCATCGGTGGTGAAAGCCAGAGTATCCTGAGACAGAGACAAAATACAATTCTGTGAAATACTCACCTGTAGAATTGATATTATTTGTATACAGTACGTCCTGCTCCAGATATAATACTTACACTTGGGTTATCCTCCGCCAGATGGCGCTGCACTGCAGAGACATGGAAAAACAGGCTCCTCCCGGCCCTTCAAATACCCAGGGACCTCCCACAAATCCCCAGCATCGAAAAGCAGTGAACAAGAATCCGGGAGAATTAAACCACCCAGAACAACTGGTAAAGATAACAATGAAAACAATCACCATACAGGGGATCCAGAATAATGCAACAACAGGGTGGGGTGGAGCAGGACGTACTGTATACAAATATCAATTCTACAGGTGAGTATTTCACAGAATTGTATTATTCTTCGTATACAGTACGTCCTGCTCCAGATATAATACTTACACTTGGGACATCCAAAAGCAGTGTCCATAAAGTAGGGTGGGATCCCCAACAAAAAACGACAACAGCAGACAGTTTAAAGCACTGTCGCCTGCAGAACCAGACGGTCAAGACAGCATGAGCTGAGGCCCTAACATCAACATTGTAAAAACCTTGCAAAAAGGTATGAGCATAAGGCCAATGGTAGTGGCCTAACCAATAAGTTCAACAGCAAAACCAGTGCTGAAAGCCCAAGAGGCATCAAGCACGCGTAGAAAGTAACCAAGGCAACAAGGGAGGTTCTTCTCTTTGCCTGAATAGGCCTGAGTAATAGCCTGACAATCCGATAGCTAATGAATTTGGCAGAAGCCAAGGCCAAAAACAAGGTACCAGGAGTAACATCTATTAAGGTAACAACCAGGACCAAACCGCCCAACTCCCGAGAGCAGATGAGATCGGGCACATTCAGGATGTAATGACCACAAGCCCCAAGGAACCTCAGTTCCCTTAAAGGACACAGTGACTCCTAAAGAAAAAAACTGCCAACACCTGTATAAGGAATGCAGAACCACTTCCTCAGCGTTGCAAGGAAGGGGGACAGCCGTGGAAAACAATATCTCGGATAATTGAACATACGACACCTACAGATGTAGAGAATCCGGCTTCAGGCGGAACTCCACCTTATCCTGGTGTATCTCAAGGAATGAGGGCTAGGTAGACCGAACCGCCCGCTAACACACGCCTGACCAAGGTAACAGTCACCAGAAGGGCCACCTTAAGGGTAAGGACATCCAGACAGTGTCCTGAATAGGACCAAGAGACCATCCTGCAAGCAGACGGAATGAAAACCATTTCAATCCCATCAGGGCCATAGGAGCACATGGAGGGCGCACATGAGCACCCCCTGGAGGAAGTCTTAACCAAGAAAGACTGAACCAGAGACTATTAAGGCAAGGTGGAAAGGGCAGAGCCTGACCCATCAGAGAGATGAGCTGGGGAACCAACTCCAATTTATGCTGAAGGCCACACTGGAGCCCTGGAAACCGAGAACGTCCAACAAGTAAGAGGACTAGACTCGTCCCAATAAATGTGGGTATGCATACCCTACAACAATAGAAGAAAACGCAGGAGAGGCTCACTCCTAGCCATCCCCTAGTCACAACACCGAGACAGCGTAACTTGTCTCCATCAAGATGTATGTTTTAGCAGACAGATCGACTAAGCCAGAGACCATGTGATGTAAAGGGGCCCTGAGTGATCAACTGGCACTCCTGGCAAGGTGCAGAACTACTGACCACAGTACCATATCTGCAACCACACTGTACTAGGTCAACTGGGGGCCACCAGCATTACTGGTCCCCTTACCAGAGTAATCTTCCGCATAACCCTGCCTAGCAGAGGGAAGGGAGAAGGGCATACAGAACCAAAAGTCCTGTCAAGACGGTACTAAGGCATCCGGACCACTGACATAGGATCCTGGGACAGGGAAACAAAGGCCAATAGCCTGTGAAGGTGACAGAACCCAACAGATCCACGACTGGATGGATTCCATAACGACACGGGGATTAGCACATCCTGTCGCAGAGCGGCTTAGCCAGAGCTAATATCACCAACGTGCAGGGAGCATTGTCTCCGCCCAGAAGGGAACATAGACACTCCCTGGAAGGTCCGCCAGCTCCAGGCCCCTTCCAATGGTTAATGTAGTACGCCTGTCAGACGGACCGAGCACCCCCAGCCTGGCAAATCCGGAAGGGGAACGGTCAAGCGAGAAGAGCCAACTGAAAAACGCTCACTGCTTAGACTTCCAGAGGCGTAAGGACCCTCTAAGGGCCCCACCAACACCAGAATCGCAGGGAGTTTCGGAAGAAACCATCCCCTGCAACCTGAAAGGTTGGCTTCCAGGAAAGGCAAGAGGGAATTGCCCCCAGACATGTCCCTCGAGTTCATCCATTTTCAAGAGAAACCGTCATACAGGAGGGAAGGCCCACGGGCCCTGCTCCAGGGGAGCTGGATCCCTGTCCTATGTTACCAGAAGTCGCAGCCGGCTCAAGGGGAACTGAGCATAAGGGACCTCTTTAGCTGCTCGGGCTCCTGCCGAGCAAGTTAACAATGGCCCGCCAGTTGAATCCCTGCCTGGTGTTAAGAAACCGGGACAGTAGTGAGGGACTGGGCCCATGAGACCAGAATGCCCACCTAATTGCTGACTGAACTGGGGCAGGGACCAGGCGTACCTGGGGTCTGATAAAAACTGGGGAAGGCCGAGCAGCAAACTCTATCCTGTATCTGGAGGGTACAACCTCCCGGATCAGTCAAAGTGAGGCGAAATGCCTCCTAATAAGAGCAAGGTGCTGCAGCCATCCCCTCACCCAGTCGGGCGAGGGCGCCCCATCATGCTTGAGGGGGTTTGGTGGAAGATTTGGGCTTAGCCCTGCCGGAGGGGCCAGAGCGTTGCCTGCTGCTCGTGGGGTAGGAGTCTGCCCCAAAAATCCAGAAAGACACCCCTGGTTCCTGTTTAACACTAAGGTAGGGGGGAGGGGGGTGCTCCTGCCTCAAGGGGGCCGGGACGGCCGTCTGCGAAGGGGTGATTTGCCCTTTTTACTGAACAAGTCTAGACGGGCCCCAAATAGGCATTGCCCTCTGAAGGGGAGCCCAGTAAGAGTCTTTTTAGTAGCATCATCAGCACCCCACTGTCGCAGCCAGAGCAAGCGACGAATAGCCACCGCAAGGGCGGAAGTTCTTGCACACATTCTAATCGCGTCATCTAGCGCCAATAGAATAAACTTCACAAATACATCACAATTGGAGAGTGCATTGAACACCTCCCACGGGAGATCCTCGGGGTGATGATCGAGCAATTTTGTTGATGAGGGTTCTAGCGGCCACCGCAGTAATGGCTGCGGCACAGACCGGACGCAGCGCCGTCCCGGCACAAGAAAAGGCATGGGAGGCCAGCAGCTCAATGCGCCGGTCCTCAGCATCCCGAAGTGCGCTATAAGCAGGGGTTGTAATAAAGGGGGGGTTAGGGACCCCTATGATCGGCGCATCCACCACGGGGGGTGATGACCAGCAATTAACCACCTCGGGGGAAAAGGGTATTTCCTATCCCAGTCCCCTGGAAGTTTACTGGGGCATTCCCATTCTTTGAGGACAAGAGCATGGAAATAAGCCTGCTCTAAAAATTCCAAACGTGCAGTCGCAGTATGGAAGCGCTCCACTCTAGGCTTGGGGACCTGACCGGGGGAAGAGAGACACAGTACCTTAAAGACCTTAAGCAACAGGTCGTCAGTGTCACACTGGCCCCAGTATTCCGGGCCAGAATCATCGTGACTCCTCGGCCTCTCATCAGAAGAGCCCGAGTCAGAGAACAACTCCCCTTCTTCAGAAGGGGTATAGTCACAAGGAGTAGCAAACCCCTCAGTTCTCAGAGCATACAGAAACATGGGGCGACAGGTGCCGCTTTCTACCAGGGCCCATACGCTCTGACAACCTAGCAATAATCTGTTCAGCCGTAGGCAGCCTGGAAGGGCCGGCAGGCTGCAATTCCCCACTTGTAGGCGACTCAGCAGGAGAGAGGTTTAAGCCTGGGGAGATAGGTGAATTGAAGCTAGGTGTAGCACCTGACCGACCAGATTGCAGGGCCAGGGCTTGCTCGGCACAGGGTACGCAGACCCGTGCCCTGCCAGCATCAGCATGGGCTTGTCCACACGCTATACACTGCCGGTCTTGTCTGCCCGGTCACATAATTCTGAGATGCCTCCATATGGTGATTAATCAAGGCACAATATGCCAGTAGGGATTTACACTCTAAGTAACCCTGGATGCCTCAAAGACCCGCTATGGAAGCGGGAGAATTTAACAAGGCCCGCTATAATTTAACACCGGGCCGGGTGAAGCCAATGGGGTTCACCAGTCTGAAAGACATAATGGGAATAAAAAGTGTCAGAACCATGCGCAGTAAACAAAGATAATGAAAATCGCCCACTAGGGCACTTACAGACCCAGGGAGGAGGAGGACCACCACCACGCGTGCGTGCAACCAGCATCAAAATGGCGCCAAAGCGAACCTCGAAGGGCGGGCCAGAGTGGCCAGTGACGCGGAGCGCGCCAACCTATATCCCCGCCCTCCCCGAAGAGCGCGAAGCTCTGAGGTGGATACAAACTGTTATGAGGAGCGAAGTGAATGGGACACTTGGAGATGATTTGCCAATGAAGACGGCGCAGCGTCTGAGGTGACGTCGCCGCACATCCAGTAAAGGAAGAAGTGCGCGCGGCGACGACAATTACACAGTAAAAACTAAACAGGGCGGTTCTGACCCCAGGGATACTAGTCCAGGCAGACTAAGGCCATAACGTGTAAAACATACACAAGACCTTACTACACACACACCCCCCCCCCCCCCCACTTTCTTTCCCCCCGGGCTACGGGGGGGAAAGAGGGAGGATGGCGACCCTTTGTACAGGGCCCACCGCTACACGGGGCATGGGGCAATAGTGCGGGAGGGGCATCCCCTAGAGGCTCACCATCAGCCCTAAACCGCCTACCCTTTGGTGGGGGACTGCGGTGGAGCATGGTTCCGTCAAGCACGTAAGGTGCGCCTACCTTCACCCGACCAGCGCAGCCCAGGCTGGGAGGCACATCACAGGGAGGATGGTGGGAATAGTCCAACAGGGCCGCAGGCTTTGGTAGCCCAGCTCACCTGCGAGAGAGTGATAAATCATGTCTTCGCAGTTAGCGCTGCAGAGAAATCTGGGGATTTGTGGGAGGTCCCTGGGTATTTGAAGGGCCGGGAGGAGCCTGTTTTTCCATGTCTCTGCAGCGCAGCGCCATCTGGCGGAGGATAACCCAAGTGTAAGTATTATATGTGGAGCAGGACGTACTGTATACTAAGAATATCTGGGAAGTTTGTGATTGTGACGGGACGCAAACAGGTCCACGTCCGGCTGACCCCAGCGGTGATAGAGGGAGAGAAACACCTGGTTGTTGAGAGACCACTCCCCCAGACGAGACGTTCCCCTGCTCAGGGAGTTCGCCACCTAGTTCTCCACCCCTGGGATGTAGACCGCTGAGATGCAGGGAACATGCTGTTCCGCCCAAGACAGAATCAGGGACGCTTCATTGAAGGCTCTCGCTTGCTCCGAGTCCCTCCCTGATGGTTGATGTAGGCAACCGCCGTCTGGTTGTCTGAGCGAATCTGAACAACCCGACCCCGGAGGTGAGTGGATAGGCGAGAAAGAACCAACCTGATCGCCCTCAGTTCCAGGACGTTGATGGAGGCATGGGCTCTTGTGGGCCCCACCGACCCTGGAACCTCAGGGACTTCCAGAAGCCTCCCCAGCCTGTCAGACTGGCATCCGTGGTGACCATTTCTCAGCACGGGGGTAGGCAGGACCTGCCCCCCAGAAGGTTCCTTGAGTCCAGCCACCACAAGAGACTGTCTGGCCAGGGGAGACAGAACAAATTCCTGATCCAGGGACACAGGGTCCCGATCCCAAACTGACAAGAGGTGCAACTGAAGAGGTCTCATGTGAAACTGAGAAAAGGGGAGGGACTGCCTCGAAGCAGGACACTATCAGGCCCACCAACTGCATCCCCTGACAGATGGAGGGATGAGGACACTACAGCAGAGGCCGAGCCTGCAGCTGAAGACCTTCCACCTTCTGCTGAGGAAGGAACACCTTGACCTGAGAGGTATCCAGCGTCATGCCCAGAAAGGTCCTCACCAATGACTGGGACAGAGAAGACTTGGGATAGTTGATTACCCAGCCAAAAGGCTCCAGAGTGGATGTCACCATTTTGAGTGTCCGGCTCGGCCTGAGGAAAAGACTCGGCCACAATCAGGATGTCGTCCAGGTAAGGAATGATGCGGATGCCTGGGTTCCTTAGAGCCATCTAAGTGATATCAAAGGGTAGAGCCACAAACTGGTAATGCTGACCCTGCAGCTCGAACCTTAGAAATCTCTGATGACCTGGGAAGATAGGCACATGAAGATAAGCATCCTTGATGTCCACAGTGGTGATGAAGTCGCCCGGGCGAAGAGTACTGACAGCAGAGCGCAGCGTCTCAATGCGAACATGCTTGAATCTGACAAATTTGTTGAGGCCCTTCAGATCCAGAATGGGCCTCAGAAAGCCGTCCTTTTTGGGGACCGTGAAAAGATTGGAATAGTACCCCTGACCTCTTTCTTGATGAGGCACCAAACAAATGACTCCGGACTAATAGGCAATGAACCGCCAGAAGCAATCCCTGAGCGGACAGGGGGTTTAAAAAGTCCAGGATCTGATGAATCTTGGGGGGGGGGGGGGGGGTATGAAACACTACCTCCTGAATCCACCGGTCTGAGACATGAAGCCTCCAGACGTGAGCAAAGAGCCGAAGCCGTCCCCCCACCCGGATGAGTGAGGGCGCCCCTTCATGTCTGAGGGGGCTTGGGAGAGGGTTTGGACTTAGGATTCCAGGAGAGACCGGGACGACCACGGGTTCTGCCACGGCCCCAAGAATCTCTGCGACCACTGGAGAGGAGGGAGCCACGGCCCCCTCTGGGAATGCGAAAGGAAGGGAGGGGGGCAGAGGACCCCCGAAAGTGCCGAGACTGCCTCCTACGCTGAGGCAGCCTTCCATCCTTGGCTAGAACATCAAGACGTTCTCCAAACAGCCGCAGCCCCACGAAGGGGAGGCCAGTGAGAGCTTTCTTAGCCGCAGTGTCAGCTGCCCACTGGCGCAACCAGAAAGAGCGGCGCATAGCCACCAAAAGCGCAGAGGTACTTCCACACAGCCGCACAGCATCATCCATAGCAGTAAGGATAAAGGCCACAAAATCAGGCCCCCACACTACCAGCTGTTGTGCCATCAAGGAGACGCTTAAGCAGTTTAAGGGTAATAGCAGTAAAGGCGGCAGCACATACAGGGCGCAAGCCAGCCCCCACACAGGTAAAAGCATGGCAGGCCACTTGAACCATGCGCCGGTCCTCACCGTCCCTCAGAGTGGTAGTGTCAGGGGAAGGCATGACCAAAGTATTGGACAGGCCTAGCACAGGAGCGTCTACTTCAAGGGGAAAGGACCACCTCTTAACAAGATCAACGGGAAAGGGATACCTTTTATCCAAACCCTTGGGCACCGCAGGCAACTTGTAAGGACGTTCCCATTCTTTAAGCACCAAGGTGGTAAAATGTTCCTGCTCAGGGAACTCTAGACGCTGTTTACCAGTGCGAAAAAAGCCCCCCCTGCTTTCTCTTAGCTACCTCAGGGGCAGCAATGTGCAAAATTTCAAAAATATGTGACAGCAGATTATCAGTGTCCTCAGGGTACCATGATTCCTCTCCAGACGCAGACCCAGGGTCAATATCGCAAACCTCCTGCTGGTTCCCAGAGGAGTCAGAATCCTGGGAGAGCTCCCCCATCTCAAGGGGGTGACAGTCACCAAGCTCATCAATCCCCACATACATCTCAGTAAGGGGAGCAGGCCTGGGGTCCAGGTGTCTCCTCTTGCCAGAGGCCTTCCTAGGAGCATTCCTGGCAAGCTGCTTTTCAATGTTAGCCACCCGCAGAGCCAAATCAGAATGTGACTCCCTGACAACATTCCCCTCACTGGGGCCCAATTGCAGGAGCGGGGGAGTAGGTGAAGCCGAGTGAGGCGCAGAGCTGGGAAGCGAAGCAGGCAAATGTGACACTGTTACTCACAGGGGATACCCCACACATGGAACACAGCCGTGCTTGCCCCGAAGGGCCCCCAAGCGCGCTATCCCCAGAAGCCTCCATATGGTGATTAGCACAGGTGCAATAGGCCAGCAGTGGGTACAGGCTTAATACAGAAGCCACCCGGGATGCCCTCCCTAGGGATGCCCCCAGAAGTTAACAAGGGGGGGATGAGGGGGAGAAAAGGAGTTGAGCCGGGAGAAACCACAACCCAATGGTATCCCACCTGAAAGTCATAAGTAAAATCACACATAAGCATCCCGCAGCAAAATACCCCAAATCAATTAAAACCCCCCCAAGGGGGACCAAGACACTGCGGGGACACACAGGCACAGGTCGCTGAATAAGGCGACCCGCCGGAGGAAGCAGCGCTGCAGCCAGCAAGGGAGAAATCGAGATGCGCAGCTCGTCCAAAATGGAGCCGGCAGAGGTACCTCGAGGGGCGGGCCGCGAGGTAAACAACGCGATACGAGTCATCACCCGGCCCCCTTCAAAGAACGTGAAAAACTGCGCTCACGTGACCCGGCCGGCGCCATGACAAAGCAAAATCACCTCAGGTTATAACGCAGTACAAAGCGGCGCGGCAGCTAAACACCAGAAAACACACAAAAACGTAAAAACACCACAGATAGGACTACTCGCTGCCACCCCCACCCCCCCAACCAAGTTAGAGGGGGGGGGAGAAGAGAGAGAGAAGCAGCGGAGAGCAGCCATGGTCAGGGAGGGAGAGGGAGCATCCCTAATAGGCCCACCATAAAACCTATGGCCGGCTACCCTTTGTGTTACAGGGTCTGCAGCTTGGAGCTGCGCTTCAGGAGCACTTGACCCTAGTGCTCTTCTACCTTCACCCGATCTGTCAGCCAAGGCTGGGAGGCAGTGAGGGTCCAGAAACGGATGGAAATAGACTTGCAGGGCCGCAGGCTTGGTTGCCCCGCTCACCTGCGCAAGAGAGAGTGCCATCTGCTAACTTCACAGTCCACTGCAGAGAACACTGGGGAACTCTATGGTAAAGCCCGTTTTTAGGGAGCCGGGACAAGCCACAGCTTTTCTGCAGTACCACTGCGCCACCTTGCGGCGGAATAACCCAACTGTTATTAATACCGAAGCGGGTCGTGCCATGCAATAAAGAAAATGGCGGCTCATGAATTTGAGAGCCACTTGGAAACGGGAAGTGCCGTTGGGTTTCCTGTCACTGTGCATTGTCAGTTGTCAGTTGAATCCAGGCAGCAGCATGGCTTAGATGCTGGGAGAGGAAGCTCCAAAATGGTCACTAACTTTCTTTTCCAACTGTGCCAGGCTGTTGGTTCAGTTTAAATTCAAAAGGCTTAGCCTCTCTTATAGAAATTGTTCCTGGGAAAGTAAGGGGTACTGCAGCCTCTAAACCCTGCAGGGACAATCAACACCCAAGTGATCAGTGTTCCCCAAGAGAGATATCGCCTATCTGTGGGGTGCAAGCCACTTAAAACCTGCCTGCTTGCTGAGTGTACTTGATTGTCCATGACACCATGGACCACCAAGCTTACTCCAAAAAGACTAAAAAGGGCCGAAGTCCGAAACTTATCGGTTCAAACCGATTTCAAAGTCTTCCATGTGGGTTCAACTGGATTGGCGGCATAGGTTAGGGCCTGAAAACGAACGTATTTCTAGCTCCTGCTTACTCTTAGAATATGAAAAAGAATGCCAGAGGCAATAAAAACATAATTAAAATCCCAGCACAACTAAGTCTGTCCAGCTGCAACTGGAATAGGAGTATGCAGCCAGGGTTATATGTATACAAAGGCCAGGAGGAGCCACACCTTTTTATCTTGGTCGAATATTGACCCATGTGTATCATATTTATGATGACCTGAAGTGCAAGAGAGCTAGAAATATACATTTAAATTTAAAAAGAGTAATTCCACTTTTGATGGAATGTTTAATAGTTTCCATTATTGTGTGGCAAAATGTCTTTAATGTGCTAAGCTTATCTATAATTTTTTTAATTTTCTATTTGTTTGCAACTCTGTTATATAAATACCATTTTGTGATTACTCACCTGTAAAATGGGTATTATATGTCACACACCCCGCTTCCAATATTCATGACATCTGGTAATTATCTGTAGAAGGCGATCTTTGCAGAGATGACAGGAAAAAAAGAAGCCCCTCCCGGTCCATAAATACCTGGGACCTCCCACACATTCCCCAGTATAGGATAGCAGTAAGGGGACCAGGAAGAGCCAATTATAACAATAGAAACAGTAAAAGGTGCACCATATAAAGGATCCAGAACAACAATAAGGGCAGGATGAAGCGGGGTGTGCGGGAATACTTATAATACCCATTTTACAGGTGAGTAATCACAAAATGGTATTATTCCAAGTATGTCACACACCCCGCTTCCAATATTCATGACATCTGGGACATCCAATAGCAGTGTCCAACCAGGATGGGGATCCAAACAAGGCAACAATGCACAAATTTAAACCACTGCAGCTTGCAGAACCTTGCGGGCAAAAACAGCATCCGCTGAGGCCAGCGCATCAACCTTAAAAAACTTGGAAAAAGTATGAACGGAAGACCAAGTAGCAGCCTTACAAACTTGTTCAACAGAAGCCTGGTGCTGAAAAGTCCAAGAAGCCCCAACAGCACGAGTAGAATGAGTAGTGACCTGAAAGGGAGGAACCTTCCCCTTGGCCGAATAGGCCCCAACAATGGCCTGTCGTATCCATTTAGTAATGGAGGACTTGGCGGGCGCCAAACCTTTCCTGGGCCCAGAGGGCACCATGAAAAAGGCGTCACGAAAAGGAGAAGTAGCCACCAAATAGTACTTCACACAGCGAACCACATCCAAGGAGTGCAAGACCTTCTTGTCATTGCTAGGCTTAGGACACAAGGAAGGCAGAAAACCACCTTAGGAAGGAAATCTGGCTTAAATCGAAAAACCACCTTGTCCTGGTGTCTCTCAAAGTAAGGGGACTGAATGGACAGAGCCACCAACTCAGAGACACGTCGAACAGAGGTGATAGCCACCAAAAAAGGCAACCTTTTGAGTGAACACAGAAAATGCAACATCCTGCACCGGCTCAAAAGGAGTCCCCTGGAGAGCCGACAGAACCAAATTCAAATTCCAAACGGGCAGCAAAGGCTTTCTAGGGGGCTGCACATGAGTAACCCCCTGGTTTTAACCAGAGGATGCAGAGCAAAAGACCTTTGAAAGAAGACCGCCAGAGCAGAGGCCTGCCCTTTCAAGGTACTAAGCTGGAACCCCAGGTCCAGACCATGTTGCAGAAACTCCAAAATCCTAGGAATCGAAAACACCCTGCAAAGTAAGGCCCTAGCCTCACATCAGTCAATATAGGACCTCCAAGTCCTGTAGTAGATGTTAGAGGAAGACCTCTTCCTAGCCCTAACAAGAGTCTGAATCACAGCATCAGACAGACCTTCCTCCTTCAAGATGGAGGTTTCAGCAGCCACGTCGTCAAAGCCAGCAATTGTAAATTGGGGTAACGTAGTTGACCTTGAGTGATTAGATCCGGAAGCAGGGGCAGACAGTACCGATCTACTGCAAGCCGTATGACGTCTGCGAACCAAACCTGTCTTGGCCACCTTGGAGCCGCCAGGATTGCTGGCGCACCTTCTTGAGCCAGCTTGCGCACCGCCTTGCCTACCATGGAGAAGGGGGGAAACAGGTACAGGAACTCCAGATCCCTCAAGGCCAGAGATATGGCGTCCACTGCCAGAGGATCCTGAGACAGAGCTACAAAGGCAGGAAGCTTGTGATTGTGACGAGAGGCAAAAAGATCCACCTCCGGAGTCCCCCACTTGTGGCAAAGGGACCGGAATACCTTGTGATTGAGAGACCATGCCCCTTGGCGAGAGGATCTCCTGCTCAGGGAGTCCACCTCCGTGTTCTCCACTCCCGGAATGTAAACGGCTGAGATGCATGGGACATTGCTCTCCGCCCAGGCAAGAATCAGAGACACTTCCCTGAGGGCACCCCTGCTGCGAGTCCCTCCTTGGTGATTGATGTAAGCGACCGCCGTCCGATTGTCCGATCAAACCTGAACCGGTAAGCCTTGCAAATGACGAGTCAAGCGAGACAGAACCAACTCAATGGCCCTCAGCTCCAAGACATTGATGGGGGAGTGGGCCTCCTGAGGCCCCCACAGCCCCTGGAACTGATGTTCCCTCCAGACCCCCCCCCCCCCAGCCCGACAGACTGGCGTCTGTGGTGACCGTTTCCCAACAAGGGGTCAGAAAAGATCTGCCCCTCATTAGATTGCTTGGTTCCAGCCACCACCGAAGAGACTGCCGAACCCGGGGGGACATAAGAAATGACTGATCCAAAGACAGCGGGCACCTGTCCCAGGTCGCCAAAAGATGGAGCTGAAGCGTCCTCATGTGAAACTGAGCAAAAGGGACTGCCTCGAAGGAAGCCACCATCAATTCCACCAGTCTCATTCCCAGCCGGATAGACAGGCGTGGGTTGGATAGGAGAAGCCAAATAAGATCCTGAATCATCTGTACCTTGGACTGAGGTAGGAACACCCTGGTCCAGACCTGGAGGAAGCGCCGCAGCCGTCCCCCCCACCTGCAAGCCGAGCTGGCTTGGCAGCGGGCTTGGGACCCCAGCTGTGTCCTGGACGTGCACGTCCTCTGCCTCTGTACCAGGAATCACCTCTGAAGTTAGAGTAGGCCAAACCCCTGCCTGCTCTGGCACCGCGAAAGGAAGGATTAAAGGAGCCCGCCCCCCGAAAGGAGCGACGCTGCTTCTTACGCTGAGGTAACTTTCCTCCTTTCGCTACCGAATCCAATTTTTCTCCAAACAGCCGCAAACCCAAGAAGGGAAGACCTGTAGGTGACTTCTTCGCCGCAATGTCAGCCGCCCACTGGCGCAACCAGACCGACCAGCGAATAGCAATATTGTGTCATCCAAGGCGGACAAAAGACATGAAAATTTCACACTGCTTAAGGGCTGTGAATTCATCACTAGACGGGTCAAGCTGGGAAACACCCAACAGGTCCCTAAAAACAGACCTGGTAGCCACATCCGTGAGCGCAGAAGCACAAACAGGCCGCAAGGCTGAACCCACACTAGCAAAGGCATGGCAAGCCATTTGATCCAATCGCTTGTCCTCACCATCTTTGAGAGTGGTGGCATCAGGAGAATGTAGAACCGAAGTAATAGACAATCCCAACACAGGTGCATCGACCTCAGGAGGAGACGACCAGCACTTCATCGCGTCCACCGGAAAAGGGTACTTCCTATCCCATTCCTGAGGAACACCGGGGAGCCGGCTAGGTCTCTCCCATTCTTTAAGAATAATACTGTCAAAATGCTTCTGATTTGGGAATTCCAAGCGAGGCTTAGAGGTCCCAAAGAATTCCCCCTTCTGCGGAGGAGACTCCACTGGAGGAGAAATAGCTAGAACCTCAAATAAGTGGGCCAGGACCTTGGGGGTATCCACGGCATCCCCCTGCATCAGCACCAACAAACTGCTGATCCTCTGAACCGTCGGATTCCTCAAACAATTCCCCCTCTTCAAGCGGGGAATAATCAGACCAGTCAAGGGTATCAGTCATCAAAATCAAGAACCGGCGCGGCCGGAGACAGGTGCATTCTCTTAGTCTGGGCCTTTCTTCCGCAGAGCTAGAAATCATTCTCTCGATGTTGGCCAGCCTAGCACATACATCAGATTGCGACTCCCCGCTAATGACAATGTCACTCGGGGTACGGATCAGGCGGGGTGGAGTAGGTGATGGGGCCAGCGGCACTGACCCGGACGCCTGGGACCCCAACTGCCGTGTTATGGCCTGCTGAGCACATGATATGCAAATCAGTGCATTATCCCCCGTAAGGGATACCCCACAGCCCACACACTGCCGAGATTGCCCCGAAGGTATCCTGGGAAGCCTCCATATGGTGATTTTATGGTAGTCGCAATGACAAAGAGGGAATTACGCTGTTTAAGCAACCCGGGATGCCCCTATAAGTCCCAAGTGGGAAGATTTAAGTGATACCCCAATTTAAACACCAAGGGACCCTAGGATCGGGAGAACCCCCCTTTTTAACACTTGCTAGGGAGACCTCCTGTAAAACACAATTTGAAAGGGCTCATAAGATGCAGTCAACACACAATCAACATACATAATGTCATAATAAAGATTAATATATATATATATATATATATGCAATAATAAATAAAAGGCCTGGGAAGCTGTCCCAAGCGCAGGAATGGCCAAACGCAGCGCAAACTAACAATTAAACCAAGACTGAAAGAAAGAGCCCACAGGGCACTCATGGAGCGCAGCAATGGCGTCCAGCCAGCAGCAAGGCCACCAGGAGAGAGGGAGAAGAACTGGCCAGCGCGGATCGCGTGCCGCGCCTGGCCCCGCCCCCTTCCCTCAGAACTAGAAGATGCGGCTCCCAGCCAGTGGCTGGGCTCCGCGATGGCGTCAAAGAGCAGGGGGCCCTGCCCCCCCTCCGAGCCTGAGGGGAACCGAGCCCGAGGGGAAGAAGCTCCCCCACCAACAAAGGCCGACACGTGCGGCCAGCGCACATATGACTGGCCAGTTTAGACACACAAGTAAAAGCACACGCACACAAACAAGGTACATACAATCACAAAGGAAAGAATTATGGGTAGGTACAGCGCCCCCCCCCCCCCCCCCCCCCCCCGAAGAGGGGCACAGGGAGACCCAGAAGGGAGGTGGGGGGGGTCAGCACCACAGAGTGGAAGGAACAAGCTAGGGACGGGGAATCCCAAACCGGGATCACCAACCCAGATACCGCCTACCCCCTAGTATGGGGTCTCACGGGGGAGCATGGCTCCCTGTATACACCATGAAGGTGTTGCCCACCATTGCCCGGACCCACAGCCAAAGCTGGGAGGCATAATAAGGAGTAAAATAACAAGGTCCGGGCAGCAATAGGAACAAAATGGCCGGGGTAACCCGGCTACCTGCAAGGAGGCGACACAGCCATCTTCTGCTTGCTCGCCGTCTGCAGACACGAAAAACAGGGTGATGTGTGGGAGGTCCCAGGTATTTATGGACCGGGAGGGGCTTCTTTTTTTCCTGTCATCTCTGCAAAGATCGCCCTCTACAGGTAATTACCAGATGTCATGAATATTGGAAGCGGGGTGTGTGACATACTTGGAATAGAAATGTTTTTTGTAGCAACAACGATTTCGAGTACATCGCATAGACTTCCTTGTTTTTTAGCAGCAAAAGGGTTAATAGCCGGGGTTTTCAGCTGGATAGGTCATTAGGCCGATTAGACTTAGCCAATGCTGCTAATGAGTTCACCTGTTACATTAGAAGTATTGTGGGACTTGTAGTACATGTCTTTTTACTCAAGGCCATGAAAACCACTCCCACTGTAGCAAAACAGAGACCCAGGAATATGAGAATCATGGAAGCAACACATTGGTAAGTAAAACCACAGGTATAAGGGCACAATCCTAACACAATTGTTTGCATTACAAAAGCGGAAAACAATAAGGCAGAACCCCAAAAACATGGAAAAAAAAGGGTTTTCATTAACTCAAAAGCATACATTTCCACCCATTTCATTAAACCGGACCATCCCCCATTTTTACCAAAAGGCCTTTTCTCCCTGCACACACTGTAAAGCCTGGGAAACCACAAAATCTTTCAAATGGCTCCTCTGGCCATATCAAGCCCCATGAGTGGTCGCTGAAGTCATGAGGTCCGTAAGCCTCACCTTGTAATCCGGCCACTGCAGGGCTCAAATTAGCCAAGGGTTGGACTTGAAAGGTACGATTTTGTGGTTCCTGGGTTACAGCGTTAAAGGGCATCAGCAATCTGGATCCCTCCCCCCTGTTATATATTTACATATTTACATTTTGAAGAATGGGGCAGTATTGTAATATAGACAGGGATAGCATTCCAAGGAAGACTGAAATGCAATATATTTGGTCAGTATAATGTTTCAACTTTAAGCTTTTAATTACTCAATTACTGTATATGTGTGGTAGACATATTCTTTGAATCATTTTAAGTAATTATGTCATGGTATTCTTTTAATTCTAAATATGTCCACTTGTATATTTTAATACCCTTTGTGACCGATTATCAGCATTGATCAATGCTGTCTCTCTGCCACATCCCTTTACGACACTGCCACCATTTCCAAAGCAATCAGAAATACAACATACAGTTTAATATGAAATTTAAGGGAGTACCTCTAAATGATTGTTTCTTTTAGCCAAATCAGCAGCTGTATTTCCATTTTTCGTTGATAACTTTTTGTCAGCACCCAGTTCTATCAGTTTTAAAACTGTGTTTTTGTGTCCATTATGAGCAGCCCAGGTCAGTGCCTACATAGAAAAATACAGTTTTGTGAGTACTCACCTTTAAAATGGGTATTATGAGTGTGCCATACATTCCACTTCGATCTTCATGACATCTGGGTAATCTCCAGAAGAGGGCGAACTTCTGCAGAGATGAATATGCAAAAAAGGAAAGCCCCTCCCGGTCCATATATACCTGGGACCTCCCACCAATTCCCCAGTGTATAAAAGCAGTAAAGGGACCAGGAAGAACCAAATATAACCTTAACAATCAAAACCAATTGTTCACCATATAAAAGCCCCAGAATACCTGAAAAAAAGGGGTGGGGCGAAGTGGAGTGTATGGCACACTCATAATACCCGTTTTAAAGGTGAGTACTGAAAAAACGGTATTATTCTAAGTGTGCCATACACTCCACTTCGATCTTCATGACATCTGGGACATCCAATAGCAGAGTCCGTCATGGGTGGGAACCAGAAACAGTAAAGAATGCACCAACTCAAACCACTGCAGCTTGCAGAACCTTGCGGCCAAAAACAGCATCCGCTGAAGCCCGCACATCAACCTTGTAAAACTTGGAAAAAGTAAGAACGGAAGACCAAGTAGCAGCCTTACAAACTTGTTCAACAGAAGCCTGGTGCTGAAAAGCCCAGGATGCACAAACAGCACGAGTAGAGTGTGCAGTGACCCTAAAAGGGGGAGACCTCCCCTTAGCAGAATAGGCCCCAACAATGGCCTGACGAATCCATTTGCTAGTCGTAGAATTAGCAGGCGCCAAACCTTTCCT
Source organism: Gastrophryne carolinensis (assembly GCA_027917425.1). Classification (NCBI taxonomy): domain Eukaryota; kingdom Metazoa; phylum Chordata; class Amphibia; order Anura; family Microhylidae; genus Gastrophryne; species Gastrophryne carolinensis. The sequence goes on from CM051238.1 coordinate 209,562,642, forward strand.
GGGCCCGCAGGGCACCACGAAAAAAGCGTCCCATCTTGCGGAAGGAAGAAGTAGTCACCAAATAGTACTTCACACAGCGAACAACATCCAAATTGTGCAGAACCCTCTCCTTGTCATTGCTAGGCTTAGGACACAAGGAAAGGAGAGCAATATCCTGATTGAGGTGGAAAGCAGACACAACCTTAGGAAGGAAATCCGGCTTAAAACGAAAAACCACCTTATCCTGGGGTGTCTCAAAGTAAGGGGCCTGAAATCGACAGGGCCGCCAACTCAGAGACCCGCCGAACCGAAGTAATAGCCACCAAGAAAGCAACTTTCTGAGTGAGAACCGAAAGAGCAATATCCTGTAGCGGCTCAAAAGGAGGACCCTGCAGAGCCGAAAGAACCAAATTCAAATCCCAAACAGGAACTACAGCCTTCCGAGGGGGCCGCACATGCGCGACCCCTTGGAAAAAGGTCTTAACCAGCAGGTGTAAGGCAAAAGACCTCTGGAAGAAAACGGACAGAGCAGAAACCCGTCCTTTCAAAGTACTAAGCTGGAACCCAAGATCCAGATTATGCTGAAGAAACTCCAAAATCCTGGGTATAGAAAAAACCCTGCAAGGCAAGGTCCTAGCCTCACACCAATCAATATAGGACCTCCAAGTCCTATAGTAAATGCCAGAAGAGGACCGCTTCCTAGCCCTAATCAGGGTCTGAACAGCAGCCTCAGACAAACCTTCCTCTTTCAAGATGAAGGTTTCAGCAGCCAAGCCGTCAAAGCCAGCGTTTGTAAATTGGGGTAAACTAGTTGACCCTGAGATAGCAGGTCCGGCAACAAGGGAAGCCGGTACTGGTCTACGGCCATCCTTACGACGTCTGCGTACCAAACCCTTCTTGGCCACCTTGGAGCCACCAGAATCGCTGGTGCCCCTTCTAGAACCAGTTTGCGAACTACTTTGCCCAGCATGGAGACGGGTGGAAACAGGTACAGAAAACCCAACTCCTTCCAAGCCAGTGACAAGGCATCCACTGCCAGAGACAGAGGATCCTGAGAAAGAGACACAAAGGCCGGAAGTTTGTGATTGTGCCTCGAGGCAAAGAGATCCGCCTCCGGAGTCCCCCACTTGCGGCAAAGATCCAGAAAAACCTCGGGGTTGAGAGACCACTCTCCGTGGCGAGAGGATCCCTTGCTCAGGGAATCCGCCTCCGTGTTGTCCACTCCCAGAATGTAGACTGCCGAAAGGCAAGGAACATTGCTCTCCGCCCAGTGCAGGATCAGAGAGACTTCCCTGAGGGCACTCCTGCTGAGAGTCCCTGCTTGGTGATTTATGTAAGCTACTGCCGTTCGGTTGTCCGCACGAACCTGAACCGTAAATGTGGGGTCAGCCGAGCCAGAACCATTCGAATGGCTCTGAGCTCCAAGACATTGATGGGGGTGTGAGCCTCCTGGGGACCCCACACCCCGCTGAACTGATGACTCTTCCAATAACCTCCCCAACCTGACAGGCTGGCATCCGTGGTAACCGTCTCCAAACAAGGGGCCAGAAAGGATCTGCCCTTCACCAGATTGCTCGAGTCCAGCCACCACCGAAAGGACTGCCGAACCCTGGGAGACATCCTGAAAGGTGGATCCAATGACTGTGGGCACCTGTCCCAATACATCAATAGGTGAAGTTGAAGAGATCTCATGTGAAACTGTGCAAACGGCACCGCCTCGAAGGAGGATACCATCAAACCCACCAGTTTCATCCCCTGTCGGACAGAGGGACAAGGACTGGCCAGAAGAAGGCGGATCAGGCCCTGAATCCCCTGCACCTTGGTCTGGGGCAGAAACACTCTGGCCCCAAATGGTATCCAGATTCATGCCTAGAAATGAAATCACACGAGATGGGGAGAGAGAACACTTGGTGCGGTGAAACACCCACCCCGAACCTTTCCAGGGTCGACACCACCTGGTGGGTGTCCAGCTCCGCCTGATGGAGGGAAGAAGCTGATAACAGATCGTCCAGATAAGGCACAATGCGAATGCCCTGAGATCTGAGCAGAGCCATTATGCCCACCAAGACCTTGGTGAAGACCCTTGGCGCCGAGGTCAGACCGAAGGGAAGAGCAACAAACTGATAATGTTGATCCTCCACCGCAAACCCGAGGAATCTCTGATGTGCCAGAAAAATCGGAACATGCAGATACGCATCCTTGATGTCTATGGATGTCATAAAACCCCCTTGGCGAAGGGAATTGATAGCCGAGCGCAGAGTCTCCATGCGGAACTTTTTGGCTCTGATAAACCTGTTGAGAACCTTGAGATCTAGAATGGGTCTCACCGAACCCTCCTTTTTGGGAACCGTGAAAAGGTTGGAGTAGTAACCCCTGCCTCTCTCCGACGGAGGCACCGGGCATATAACTCCCATGTCCAGAAGGTTTCTTACTGCTAACAGGAGCCCCTGTGCAGCCTGAGGGTCCGAGGGCACCCAAGACCTTAAGAATCTTAGGGGCGGCCAGTACTCGAACTCCAGTTTGTACCCGGAGGAGACCACTTCCAAGATCCAATTGTCTGTGACCTCCCGGGCCCAGACCTGGAAGAAGAGCCGCAGCCGTCCCCCCACCCTTGCGGGTGAGGGCACCCCTTCATTGCTGAGCCGGTTTAACGGCCGGCTTGGGACCCCAGGCAGCCGCGGTACGAGCCCGGCCTCTGCCTCTGTTCCAGGACGAGCCCGACACCCGAGAAGGCCAAACCCCTAACAGCTCTGGCCACTCGAAAGGCCGCCCCCCGAAAGGGACGGCGCTGCTTTCTCCGCTGAGGTAACTTACCTCCTTTAGCAACAGCATCCAATTTATCTCCAAACAGCCGTGCCCCCAAGAAGGGGCGAGCTGTGAGTGACTTCTTGGCTCCAACATCCGCTGTCCACTGACAGAGCCAGACCAGTCTGCGCATGGCCACCAGCAAGGCTGACATACTACTACACACGACAATGGAGTCTTCCATCGCAGCCATGACAAAATCCATGAACACTTCGCACTTTTTAAGTACAGCGAACTCAGCGCTAGCTGGATCCAGCTGAGCGTTATTCAGCCAGTCCCTGATAAGAGACCTGGTAGCAAGCGACACCATGGCAGATGCACTAACCGGTCGCAGGGCCGAGCCCACGTTGGCAAATGCGTGGCACGCCATCTGATCCAGGCGCTTGTCCTCGCCATCCTTAAGGGAAGAGGCGTCAGGGGTGTTCAGTACAGAAGAGTTGGTCAAACCTAACACAGGCGCGTCGACCTCGGGAGGAGAAGACCAGCGCTTGACCGCCTCCACCGGAAAGGGATACTTCTTATCCCATCCCTGAGGCACACCAGGGAGCCGACAGGGCCTCTCCCATTCCCTAAGTATCAGCGCATTAAAATGACCCTGGGTAGGGAATTCCACACGGGGCTTGTGGGCCCCAAAAAATTCCCCCTTCTTAAGAGGGGGCGCCTCAGGTGGATCAATATCCAACACCTCCAATAAATGTGTCAAAACAGTGGCCGTATCAACGACATCCCCCAGCGCCTGCCCGGCATTGGAATTCCCAGGATGACCATAGTCAGCCTCTGAATCCTGATACAATTCCCCCTCCTCAAGCGGGGAATAATCGGACAATTCGGCCCACAAGGGCTGGCGACAACTGTCTTTTTAGCCTGAGGCTTCTTGCCCACCGTGCTAGCAATCATTTTCTCTATGCTGGCCAACTTGGCCCAAACATGAGAAAGCGACTCCCCACTGGTACCAATGTCACTTGGGGTACGGATCAGGTGGGGAGGGGAAGGCGATTAAGCGGGAGGAGCCGACCCCGAAGGCTGGGTACCAGACTGCCGCGTTATGGCCTTTTGTGCGCATGGTATACAGATCAGCACATTCTCCCCCGTAAGGGATACCCCACACATGGCCCGGATTGTCCCGAAGGGATCCCGGGCCTGGTATCCTGCAGAGCCTCCATATGGTGAATTTTTGTGGTCAGTCGCAAGACCGTAGGGAATTACGCATAAGCAACCCGGGATGCCCCTTAAAAGTCCCGGTGGGAGGATTTTAGGGATGGACAATATTTATATCTAGGGACCCCAGGACCGGGGAGAGACCCCTTAAAATGCACTTATACGGGGACACCTGTAACACACAAAATAGGTCACAAGAGCAGAGCATAGTAAGGGATGAAAAAAAATTATAATATATATATATATATACACACACACACCGAACTATGAATATATCCATATAAACATATATGCCCCCCGATGTATGTAGCCCACGGGCACAATAACGCCCGGCGACATGTATCGCAAAGAGAGTATAAGATTAGGTTACCAGCTAAAGGAGCCCGTATGGGGCACTCACGAGAAGATGGCACCCATACGAGCAGAGGGAGAAGGGGGCGGGCCAGCGCGGAGCGCACCAGCACATGGCCCCGCCCCCCTCCGACGCAGGATTCCCCCCAAGCCACGCTTCCAGCCGATAGGGCTGGAGCCGGCCGACGACACCAAGGGGGGCGGGCCGACGCGAGAGAGCGCCAGGCCCCGCCCTCCTCACTGAGGAAGGCAGAAGATCGCGCTCCCTGGCCAATATGGCTGCGGAGCCGACCATGAGAGAACCGGCCCGCCGCCGCAAGAGAGCGAGCGTGCGGGCCGAACATAAAAGCACACGCACACACACCTGAATAACAGTTAACAAACACACACACACACTGCAAATACAGGACAGGGAGTCAGCCCCCCCAGAGGAGAGTAAGGGACCCGGAAGGGGGAGTGGGAACCCTGCCATTATAAGGCCATAGGAATGTAGGGACGGGGCATCCCACACCAGGATCACCAAAAACCTGCTTCACCGCCTACCCCGTGGTGGGGTCTCACGGTGGAGCAGCGCTCCTACAGCGCCCAGAGGGTGCTCCTACCTTTACCAAGGACCCACAGACAAAGCTGGGAGGCTCAATACAGGGACAATTTAGGAGGGTCCTGGCAGCAATAGGGACAAAAAGGGGGCCGGGCGCAAGCCCGGCTTACCTGCAAGTAAGAGAAGCTTCATCTTCTGTCTTGCTCGCTCCCTGCAGAGAAGACAATTGGGGAATTGGTGGGAGGTCCCAGGTATATATGGACTGGGAGGGGCTTTCTTTTTTTGCATATTCATCTCTGCAGAAGTTCGCCCTCTACTGGAGATTACCCAGATGTCATGAAGATCGCCTGAATAAGAGCATCTCTTGTGCGTTTCCCCCCACCCCGTACATACAGTTGCCCACATTAAAAATCATCTTACCTGCACCTATTGTGATTTCTGAGCCGTTCAACATCCAAGATGGCAGCTCTTGGAGTATCAGGCTGCACCTTCTGACTATGCAGCTCTGCATTCTAGGATTGCTGTCTTTTCCTGACCCCAGCACTGCTCTGTCTGTGCAAAGGAGGATCCCTTGAAAGCAAGGTAGGAAATGAATCTATGCCTACCATCCCACTGAGAAAATACCATAGTGAATAATATACCATGGTGAATTAGGGATATTACCAGGTGCTTAAAAATGAAAATGAAAACTACATACGGGGTACAGACAGGGTTAGGCTGAATTTCAGATGCGGATTTATTGAGAAAGATTATATATTATTTATAGTCATGAATTTATATGGTATCCTTTTACGATACAACATTTATAATTAGATGTATTTTAATTATCTTCTATTTATAGTCGCTTCCATCCTTTGGCAACATTGCTTGGGCCCACTTATTTATTCAATGTATTTATTTCCTTATCTTGTACTAATTGTCCTACATTTGTACCCATCAGAATGTACAGTGGATCATGATTAAAGGACAACTATCATTAGAAACCCGTAAAAACTGTTTTACCAACAAACTTTATTTAAAAAAAAAAATACAATTCTGTGAGAAACTCACCTTTAGAATTGATATTTGTATACAGTACCTCCTGCTCCAGGTTATCCTCCGCCAGATGGCGCTGCACTGCAGAGACATGGAAAAACAGGCTACTGCCGGCCCTTCAAATACCTAGGGACCTCCCACAAATCCCCAGCATTGAAAAGCAGTGAACAAGAAGCCGGGAGAATTAAACCACCCAGAACAACTGGTAATGATAATCACCATACAGGGGATCCAGAATAATGCAAAAACAGGGTGGAGCGTATTGTATACGTATTGTATACAAATAATATCAATTCTACAGGTGAGTATCTCACAGAATTGTATTATTCTTAGTATACAGTACGTCCTGCTCCAGATATAATACTTACACTTGGGACATCCAATAGCAGTGTCCATAAAGTAGGGTGGGATCCCCCAACAAAAGGTGACATCAAGCAGTTTAAACCACTGCCGCCTGCAAAACCTTGCGGCCAAAAACAGCATCAGCTGAGGCCCTAACATCAACCTTGTAAAACTTTGAAAAGGTATGAACCGAAGACCAAGTAGCGGCCTTGCAAACTTGTTCAACAGAAGCCTGGTGCTGGAAGGCCCAAGAGGCACCAAGAGCACGAGTAGAATGAGCAGTAAGGTGGGAGGATTCTTCCCCTTAGCAGAATAGGCCTGAATCACAACTTGACGAATCCATTTGCTAATAGTAGACTTGGCAGGAGCCAAACCCTTCCTAGGACCAGAAGGGACCACAAAAAGAGCATCAGTCTTCCTGAAAGCCGCAGTGACTACCAGGTAATACTTCAGACACCTGACCACATGCATTGAATGCAAAACCCTTTCCTTAGCGTTGCTAGGGTTAGGACACAATGAGGGAAGAACAATATCCTGATTCAAATGAAAAACAGACACCACCTTTGGCAGAAAATCTGGCTTAAAGCGGAACAGCACCTTGTGTCTGGTGTCTCTCGTAGTATGGGGGCTGAATAGACAGAGCCACCAGCTCAGACACACGTCTGACCGAAGTAATAGCCACCAGAAAAACTTTGAGGGTAAGTACAGCCAGAGCAGCATCCTGAATAGGCTCAAAGGGAGCACCCTGTAAGGCAGACAAAACCAGGTTCAAGTCCCAAAGAGGGACCGTAGGCTTACGTGGGGGACGCACGTGCGTGACCCCCCTGAAAGAAGGTCTTAACCAAGGGATGCTGAGCAAAAGACTTCTGAAAGAAGACAGATAGGGCCCTTCAGAGTACTGAGTTTTAAACCCAACTCCAATCCCTGTTGTAAAAACTCCAGAATTCTAGGGATTAAGAATTCCCTGCAGGGAAGAGACCTAGACTCACACCAGTCAATGTAGGAACACCATATCCTGTAATAGATGGCAGAAGAAGTTTTCTTCCTAGCCTGTACCATGGTATCCACCACTGAGGCAGACAAGCCTTTCTCCATCAAGATGGAGGTTTCAGCAGCCAGGCCGTCAAAGCCAGAGTTTGTAAACTGGGATGGCGTAAGGAGCCCTGAGTGAGAAGATCTGGCTCCCCTGGCAGGACATACTGATCTACTGCCATTTGTACCACGTCTGCGAACCACACTCTCCTTGGCCACCTCGGGGCCACCAGAATCACTGGCACCCTTTCCAGGGCGATCTTGCGTAGAACCCTGCCCAGTAGGGGGAACGGGGGAAAGACATACAGGAGCCGAAATTTCTTCCATGACATTGACAGAGCGTCCGTGGCCAAGGCCAGAAGATCCTGAGACAGGGAGACAAAGGCTGGGAGCTTGTGATTGTGATGGGATGCAAACAGATCCACATCCGGTAGGCCCCACCGGTAACACAGGGACTGGAATACCCTGTTGCAGAGGGACCACTCCCCCTGACGGGAAGTCCCCCTGCTCAGAGAGTCTGCTAGAAGAGTCCCTACGCCCGGGATATAAACAGCCGAGATGCATTGAACATTGGCCTCCGCCCATGTCAGAATCCGCGACACCTCCTGGAGGGCACCCTTGCTCCGGGTCCCTCCCTGATGGTTTATGTAGGCAACCGCTGTCCTGTTGTCTGAGCACACCTGCACAGACAGTCCCTGCAGGTGATCGGTCAACTGCTCCAAAACCAACCTGACCGCCCGTAGTTCCAGAATGTTGATGGGTAAATGGGCCTCTTGAGGGCCCCACCTCCCCTGGAACCTCAAGGACCCCAGAATCCCCCCCCAACCCGACAGACTGGCATCCGTGGTGACCGTCTCCCAGGGGGGGCTAGAAAGGACCTGCCCTTTAGCAAGTTCTTGTGGTCTAGCCACCACGAGAGGGGCCTTCTGACCAATGGGGAAAGCACACAAACCCCGTCCAAGGACGCGCGGTCCTTGTCCCATACTGATAGGAGGTGAATCTGCAGAGGCCTCGAATGGAACTGAGCAAAGGGCACCGCCTCGAAGCTCGCCACCATCAGGCCCACCAGCTGCATTCCCTGTCTGAGGGAGAGCTGGGGGCTAGAGAGCAGGGACCACACCTGCGCAGTCAGAGCTTCCACCTTCTGTTGGGGAAGGAATATTCGTGACTGAACCATATCCAGAATCATCCCCATGAATGGGGTCACCGGTGAAGGGGACAGAGAGGACTTGGGATGATTGATCACCCAGCTCCGCCTGCTGTAGAGGCCATGAGGCGATGAGGATGTCGTCCAGGTAGGGCAGCACTCGAATGCCCCCTGACCTTATCAAGGACATCACCCCCGCCAATACCTTGGTGAACAAACGGTAGAGCCACAAATTGGTAATGTTGATCTTTCAACTCGAATCTGAGAAACCTTTGATGTCCCGGAAACACAGGGATGTGAAGGTAAGCATCTTTGATGTCCATAGACGTCATAAAATCCCCTGGGCGCAGAGAGCCAACGGCCGAGCGCAGGGTTTCCATGCGAAAGCGCTTGTTCTTGACAAATTTGTTGAGGATCTTTAAATCCAGAATGGGCCTGACTGACCCATCTCTTTTGGGTACTGTGAACAGGTTGGAGTAGAACCCTTCTCCCAATTCTCTCAAGGGAACCTTGCAAATAACTCCCAGATCCAGAAGTCCTTGTACTGCCTGCATCAGGACCTGAGCCGATACCGGGTCCTGGGGAATCCGGGACCTGATAAATCTTGAGGGGGGCCGCACAGCAAACTATTTTGTAGCCGGAGGTAACTACCTCCTGAATCCACCGGTCTGAGACTTGGCGCCTCCAGACGTGCGCGAAGTGCTGTAGCCGTCCCCCCACCCATCATGCTTGAGGGGTCTTGGGAGGGGCTGTGGGTTTGGTCCCCCAGGAGGAGCCAGGACGTCGCCCCCTGCTCCTATGCCAGGAGTCTGCGCGAGCCCCCGCGAAGGACACCCCTTTTCCCTGCTTAGCGCCTCTGTAGGGGGCTGAAAGGGGGCCTTGGCTGCCAAAGGGCCGAGGTTGCCACCTGCGCTGTGGTAACTTACCTCCTTCAGCAAAGAGGTCTAGGCGGTCCCCAAACAGGCGGAGTCCCTTAAATGGGAGCCCAGTAAGGGCTTTCTTAGCAGCATTGTCGGCTGCCCACTGGCACAGCCATACCGCGCGGCGTATAGCTACCGCCAAGGCAGAAGATCTGGCACACAGCCTAATAGCATTGTCCGATGCAGACAGGATAAAGTTCACAAGTACATCACAGTTAGACAGTGCATTAACCCTTTAAATGCCAGCCACGTAAAATTTACGTGGTTGCCTCTCCGTCACTTAAGTGCCAGCCACGTAAAAATACCATTTTGTGAGTACTCACCTGAAAAATGGATATTGTTGGTGTGCCACACACCCCGCTTCACTTCTTAAATATTCATCACTTCATGGGTTAATCCACCGCAGGTGACGTAGTGCAGAGAGGAAGTCTTGTAACGAGCCCCCTTCCGGCCTATATATACCTGGTACCTCCCTTCAATCACCAGTATATTCAAAAAGCAGTAAAACAAGGTACCAGTATTCCACCAGTAACCTCCAAAATTAATTTTGATATAAATAAAAAAGGGCTTCACCATATAAATGCTTCGGTAATACCGAAAAGGGCGGGTGTGAAGCGGGGTGTGTGGCACACCAACAATATCCATTTTTCAGGTGAGTACTCACAAAATGGTATTATTCTTGGTGTGCCACACACCCCGCTTCACTTCTTAAATATTCATCACTTCATGGGACATCCAAAAGCAGTGTCCACAAGGGAAGGGCATCTCAAGGCCAGGTGAAGCATAACTTAAATGACTGCAGTCTGCAGAACTTTGCGGCCAAAAACAGCATCCGCTGAGGCCCGCACATCAACTTTGTAAAACTTAGAAAAAGTGTGAACAGAAGACCAGGTGGCGGCCTTACAAACCTGTTCAACAGAAGCTTGGTGCTGAAAAGCCCAAGACGCCCCAACAGCGCGAGTGGAATGAGCAGTAATACGAAAAGGGGGAACTCTTCCCTTAGCAGAATAGGCCGCAGTAACGGCCTGACGTATCCACTTGCTAATGGCAGATTTGGCTGGTGCCAAACCCTTCTTAGGCCCATGGGGCACAACAAAAGAGGAATCCGTCCTACGGAAAGGAGACGTGATAATCAAGTAGTACTTAACACAGCGTACTACATCCAAACAATGCAAAACCCTCTCTGTCATTCTTAGGATTAGGACACAAGGAGGGAAGAACAATATCTTGGTTCAAATGAAAAGCAGAAACAACCTTAGGAAGAAAGTCTGGCTTGAACCGAAAGACCACTTTATCCTGATGCCTCTCGAAGTAAGGCGCCTGGATAGTTAAGGCCGCCAATTCTGAGACACGCCGGACAGAAGTGATCGCTACCAAGAAGACCATCTTCTGAGTCAGGGTAGACAAAGCAATATCTTGCAAAGGCTCAAAAGGAGGAGCCTGAAGAGCCGAAAGAACCAAATTCAAATCCCAAACAGGGAGTAATGGTTTCCTGGGAGGCCGCACATGCGTAACCCCCTGGAAAAAGGTTTTAACTAAAGGTTTAAGCGCAACACGCTTCTGAAAAAAGACAGATAAGGCAGAGACCTGCCCTTTCAATGTACTTAGCTGGAGACCAGAATCCAGCCCTGATTGTATAAACTCCAGAATCCTGGGGACCGAAAGGACCCTACAAGGAAAAGATCTTATCTCACACCAAGTGATATAGGCTTTCCAAGTCCTATAGTAGGTGACGGAAGAAGACTTCTTCCGGGCACTGATCAGAGTCTTAATGACTGAATCAGAAAGACCCTCCTCCTTCAGGATGGAGGTTTCAGCCGCCAGGCCATCAAACCCAGCGCTGGTAAATTGGGGTAACACAATCGACCCTGAGTGAGCAGAACGGGCCGAAGAGGCAGAATGAACTGGTCCACTGCCAGCCAAACGATGTCTGCGAACCCTATTCGTTTTGGCCACTTTGGGGCCATGAGAACGGCGTACACCCTTTCCAGAGCCAACTTTTGAAGAACTCTGCCCAGCAAGGGCCACGGAGGAAACAGGTATAGAAATCCCAGATTTCCTCAGTTCAGGGAACTGACGTCCACTGTCAGAGCCAGAGGATCCCGGGAAAGTGACACGAAGCTCGGGAGCCTGTGATAGTGATGAGGGGCCAACAGGTCCACCTCCGGAGTCTCCCTTTGGAGACACAATAAGAGAACCACCCGAGGATGGAGAGCTTATTCTTCCAGACGGGGAGAGCACTTGCTCAACCGGTCCGCTACCTGTTCCATCACCTCTGGAATGTAAACCGCCGAGAGACAGGGAACATGGAACACTGCCCATGTCTGGATCAGGGACATTTCTCTGATGGGTAAGCGGGGCCTCCACTGCCCCTGAAGCCGCAGCTCCTTCCAGAATCTGTCCCATCCCGATAGACTGGTGTCCGTGGTGACACCTCTCCAAGGGAGGGTCAGGAAAGACCTGCCCTGTACAAGATTGGTCGAGACCAATCACCACAGGAGGAACTGCCGTACACGGGAGGACAATTGGAAGGACAGCTCCAACAACAGAGGCTGCTGGACCCAACACGCTAGCAGAAATAGCTGAAGTGTTCTTGTGTGAATTTGGGCAAAAGAAAGACACACTCCGTCTTGATGAGAGTTCAGGCCCGGGATGAACCGACCCCTGAATGGACCGCGAGGGAGGGTGAGACTCGAATTCCAGGTTGTGACCTGTCGACACTACCTCCTGGATCCATCTGCCTAGAACCACAAGGTTCCAATGGTAGAAGTGTCGCAATAGTCCCCCCACCCGCACGGGTGAGGGCAGCCCCTCATTGCTGAGTGAGCTTATCAGCAGGCTTGGGCTTGGTGCCCCAGGACTGAATGGGCCGGCCACGGCCCCTCCCGAGTCCAACCTGCGCCACTGGTAGCGGGAAAGGACGTACCTTTGCCCGCTCCGAACCTTTGAAAGGAAGGCCTACCGGAACTTGTCCCCCTGAAGGGACCACGAGGCCTTTTGTGTTGTGGCATCTTACCATCTTTTGCGACTGAATCAATTTTCTCCCCAAACAGACGCAACCCCAAAAAGGGGAGAGCTGTGAGTACCTTTTTGGAAGCCGTGTCTGCTGACCACTGACGCAGCCATACTGACCTGCGAATAGCCACCAGCATAGCTGCCGCCTTGCTACTCATAGTCAGCGCATCGTCCTGAGCGGCCAGGACATAAGCCACAAAAGATTCACACTGCTTAAGTGCAGTGAACTGTTTACAAGCGGGATCAAGATCCTCATATAGCCCCTGAATTAGGGACTTAATTGCCAATAGAAGAAGGGCTGAAGCACATACCGGGCGCAATGCTGAGCCGGAATAGATAAAACCATGTCGAGCGTATTGGTCAATCCTGCGATCTTCCCCATGTTTGGGGGTAGTGGTCTCAGCAGATTGTACCATAGCCGAGCTGGAGAGTCCTAGTACAGGGGTATCGACGTCCGGAGGGACAGACCACAGCCTCACCAATTCTGGTGGAAAGGGATAACGCTTTTCCCAACTGGAAGGAATTCCAGATAACCGTGTGGGATGTTCCCATTCCTTAAGAACCACCCTCTCAAAGTGGTGCTGTCTGGGAAAAACCAAACTCGGCTGAGGCTCTTTAAATAACTGACCCTTTGGCGGGGCGGCCGCCTCAGGCGTATCTAAACTCAAAATTTTAAACATTTGAGCCAGAATGGAGGGGGTGTCAAAAACAACCCCCTCTGACCAATCGCCGATCTCATCAGCCACATGCTGACCTGTCGGCTCATCTGACTCCGACGGGAGTTCATCCTCGTCAGGGGATCCATCGGACCATTCCACAGGTTCACAAAACTGGTCCTGTGGAGCCGAAGGTACCGGAGTCAGGTGCCTTCGTTTTGTAGCGGTTTTAAACGCTGCTTTAACGGGCATCATTTTCCGGGGGCAGGGCTGTGCTGCTGCCTCGGAATGCGAATCCCCACTTTTAACAGTGTCATGCGGGGTCCGGAATAGGGATGGAGAGGTAGGAGATGATGAAGGATGCGATGGCACCGCAGCCGAAGCAACGGACCAGCGCGCAATAGTCTGTTTTGCACAAGGGATGCAAATAAAGATATCATCAGCTGGGAGTGGAACCCCACAACCTACGTACCCCCCAAACGGAACAGCAGAACCGTTTCCGGAATCTATGGAAGCCTCCATATGGTGATTTATGGTATTCGCAATAATGGGACTTTTAAGGCATAAGCCGACCCGGGATGCCCCCTTTATTTTAGTAATGTCCCGGAAGGGAGGATTTATATAAAAAAATTTTTTTTTTTTTTAAGTTTAGGTCCCCTTTAATAGAAACTATATATATATATATATATATATTTTTTTATATATAGTCTATGTATATAAACATTCAAATCAATCCCAATAATTAGCCAGGCACATAGAGCCGGAGGGCTAGCATAAGCAGGGATCCCAGGATCTGCAAGGCAAGAAAACAACCATCAGATCCTTCACATGTGTATAACATAAGTATGGCACCAAGTGCCCTTAAATGACGCCCCCTTGATAATAGTGATTTCTCACTGTATTATTAAACAATATCCCCCATTTAATGGCCCCAACGGGAGGGGCCGCTTACCTGTACAGCAATCAGCCGGTAAGCCTGCAGCCAGCAGCCATGAGCCGGCAGAAGACAAAGTGCGGCCGTGCGCCCACGTGCCTTCCTGTTTTGAAGGAAGCTGGGACGCTGGGCCCGCCGCAGACGCCGCATGACGTCGGCCCCGCCCCCCCCCCCTACGCCGATCAGCTGGAACGCTTTACAGCTGATCACAGCACGCGCGTCCAGGCGGCGGAGGGGGGGAGGGTAAAAACCGCATGTGCTGACAAAGCTCAATGAATGCCAGGCGAGAAGAGGGGAGAGGGGTAGGGGGCCACAAAGCAACCAACTGCCAGAGAAGTGGCCAGCCCATACCCAGCGCAAGCTGCCCTAAAGCAGACCCAAAATATACACATGCTACAGTGAATGTATAAACATGACATATATGTTAACATGCAGTGATACAGTGAAACACACATACTAAAGCACACCCTCACCACCCCCCCCCTCCCCCCATAGTGAAGGGAGAAGGGACCGAACGGGAGAGAAAGGGGCTACGGGGACCCTCGGGACAGGGGCATCCCATTTCCGGATCACCATGTCGGTTCGCCGCATTGCCCCACGCATGAGGTCGAGCGGTAGGAGATAAGCTCCTAGGCACTTAAAGTGCCATCTACCATTTGCCCGGTGAGCAGCCAAGGCTGGGAGGCTTCCTATTTCACCATAAAGGTATACAAACTCAAACCGGGCAGAAATAGACCAAAAGGGGGGTGGCGGGGTAAGAATACCCCGGCCTACCTGTAAGCAGGAGACTTCCAACTTCTGACTTGTCAGCAAGCAGAGAGAAAAAATACTGGTGATTGAAGGGAGGTACCAGGTATATATGGGCCGGAAGGGGGCTCGTTACAAGACTTCCTCTCTGCACTACGTCACCTGTGGTGGATTAACCCATGAAGTGATGAATATTTAAGAAGTGAAGCGGGGTGTGTGGCACACCAAGAATATACCATTTTGTGAAATACTCACCTGTAAAATGGGTATTATAAGTATGTCACACACCCCGCTTCAAGATATCCATAACATGTGGGTAGTACTGACCTGAAGAGGGCGTTCTGCAGAGATGATAGTAAAAAGAAAGCCCCTCCCTGACCCATAAATACCTGGGACCTCCCACTCATTACCCAGTATACAGAAGCAGTAAGGTAAGGGACCAGGAAGAGGCAAATATAAACCAAAACAACGCAAAGTTCACAATATAAAGGATCCAGAATACAAGAAGGGCGGTTGAAGCGGGGTGTGTGACATACTTATAATACCCATTTTACAAGTGAGTATTTCACAAAATGGTATTATTCTAAGTATGTCACACACCCCGCTTCAAGATATCCATAACATGTGGGACATCCAATAGCAGTGTCCATAAAAGGGCGGGGATCCTAAAACAAGGCAACAAGGCACAACTTAAACCACAACAGCTTGCAGAACTTTGCGGCCAAAAACAGCATCCGCTGAGGCCCGAACATCAACCTTGTAAAACTTGGAAAAAGTGTGAACAGAGGACCAAGTAGCGGCCTTACAAACTTTCTCAACAGAGGCCTGGTGCTGAAAAGCCCAGAACGCCCCAACCGCACGAGTAGAATGAGCAGTGACACGAAAAGGGGGACTCCTCCCCTTAGCAGAATAGGCCCCAATGATGGCCTGACGAATCCATTTACTAATGGAAGATTTGGCAGGAGCCAAACCTGTCCTAGGCCCAAGGGGCACCACAAAAAAAAAAAAAAGGCATCAGTCTTACGAAAGGAAGACGTAACCACCAGATAATATTTAACAACACGAACTACATCCAAGGAATGCAGCGCCCTTTCCTTGTCGTTGCTGGGATTAGGACATAGAGAAGGCAGAACAATGTCCTGATTCAGATGAAAGGCAGAGACCACCTTAGGAAGAAAATCCGGCTAGAAACGAAGGACCACCTTGTCCCGATGCCTTTTGAAGTACGGAGCTTTAATGGACAAAGCCGCAAACTCAGAAACACGCCTAACAGAAGTGATAGCTACCAAAAAGCCACCTTTTGAGTAAGTGAAGACAAAGCAACCTCATTCAAGGGCTCAAACGGGGGACCCTGAAGAGCCGAAAGAACCAGGTTCCAATCCCAAGCTGGAACCAACGGCTTCCTAGGAGGCCGTACATGCGTAACTCCTTGGAAAAAGGTCTTGACTAAAGGATGAAGTGCAAAGGACCTTTGGAGGAACACCGCCAGGGCAGAAACCTGCCCCTTCAAGGTACTAAGTTGAAGCCCCAGATCCAGACCGTGTTGAAGAAACTTCAGGATTCTGGAAATGGAGAACTCCCGACAAGAGAAAGACCTACCTTCACACCAGTCAATATAGGACCACAGGTCCTATAGTAAATAGTAGAGGAAGAGCGCTTCCTGGCGCTAATAAGAGTCTGAATCACCGCGTCAGAAAGACCTTCTTCCTTCAAGATGGCGGTTTCAGCAGCCACGCCGTCAAAGCCAGCGATGGTAAAATGGGATAGCGTAGCCGACCCTGGGTGAGCAGGTCCATCAGTACAGGCAGAACGAACTGATCCCCTGCCAGTCTTACCAGGTCTGCGAACCAAACCTGCCTTGGCCACCTTGGTGCTACCAGAATTGCCGACGCGCCCTCCATGGCCAGCTTGCGCACCACTCTGGCTACCATTGGGAACGGGGGGAACAGGTAAAGAAACCCCAGATCCCTCCAGTTCAGGGACATGGCATCCACCGCCAGGGCCAGTGGATCCTGCGAGAGAGATACAAATACCAGAAGCTTGTGAATGTGACGAGAGGCAAAGAGGTCCACAGCCGGGAACCCCCACCTGAGGCAAAGCGAGCGAAAAGCCTGAGGACTGAGAGACCACTCCCCCGGACGAGAGGAGGCCCTGCTCAGAGAATCCGCCTCCGTGTTCTCCACTCCCGGAATGTAGACCGCTGAGATACACGGGACGTGGCTCTCCGCCCAGTCCAGAATCAAAGATACTTCCCTGAGGGCACTCCTGCTGTGAGTCCCTCCCTGGTGATTGATGTAAGCAACAGCCGTCCGGATGTCCGACCGGACCTGAAACTGGCAGGCCCTGCAACTGATGAGTCAAGCGAAACAGAACCAACCTGATGGCTCTCAACTCCAGAACATTGATGGGCTCGTGAGCCTCCTACGGGCCCCACAGACCCTAAAGCCGGAGGTCCTTCCAAACAACCCCCCAACCTGACAGACTGGCATCCGTGGTGACTGTTTCCCAACACGGTGCCAGAAAAGATCTGCCCTTCAACAAATTGACAGACCCCAGCCACCATTGCAGGGATCGACGAACTCGGGGAGTCGCCAGGAAGGACTGATCCAACGATAGTGGAGACTTGTCCCAAACCTTCAACAGATGAAGCTGAAGCGTCCTTGTATGAAACTGCGCAAAGGGAACTGCCTCGAATGAGGCCACCATTAACCCCACCAGCCTCATCCCAAGCCGGATGACCGGAAGATGGGCCGACAAGAGAAGCCGAACTAACTCCTGAATCAAGAGAATCTTGGCCTGGGGCAGAAATACCCTGGCCTGCGAAGTGTCCAGAGACATTCCCAGAAAGGCCACTACTCTGGACTGAGAAAGAGAAGACTTGGGGTAGTTGATCACCCAACCGAACCTCTCCAGAGTGGACACCACCACCCTGGTGTCCAACTCCGCTTGGTTTAAGGAAGAGGCCATGATCAGAAGATCGTCCAAATAGGGCACAATGCGGATAAAACGTGTGGCATGGTTGTGGGCAACTTACACTGGTCCTGTGCCACTCAGGACACCAACTGAAAGTGCCGATCCTCCACCACAAACCTGAGAAACCTCTGGTGTGCTGGAAAAATCGGAACGAGTAGATAAGCATCCTGATGTGTATGGACGTCAGAAAGTCTCCCTGACGAAGAAAGTGAATAGCCGAACGCAGCGTTGCCATGCGGAATTTCCGTGGCCGGATGAACCTGTTGGGTACCGTGAACAGATTGGAATAAAAACCCCTGTCCTGATCAGAGGGGGACACTGGGCAAATGACAGCCATGTCCAGAAGATTCTCTACTGCCACCAGGAGCCCCAGCGCCGCCAGAGGCTCCGAAGGCATCCGAGACCTTAAAATCTGGAAGGGGGGCGGAGCTCGAACTCCAGCTTGTAACCGGAAGACACCACTTCCCGGATCTATTTGGCCGAAACTCCCAGAATCCAGATTTGGGAGAAGTGTCACAGCCGTCCCCCCACCCGCACAGGTGAGGGCGCCCCCTCATTGCTGAGCAGGCTTGGACGCGGGTTTGGGTTTTGAACCCCAATTGTATCCTGAACAGGCACGTCCTCTGCCCCTATTCCAGGAATCTCCTCTTGAAGAAAGGAAGGCAAATCCTCTTCCCGCTCTGGATCCCAGAAAGGAAGGAGTGAAAGAAGCCACCCCTTGAAAGGGACGTCGTTGCTTCTCACGTTGAGATAACCTACCACCTTTAGCTACAGAGTCCAATTTTTCTCCAAAAAACCGAAAACCCACGAAGGGAAGAGACGTCAGCGACTTCTTTGACCCAAAATCAGCCGCCACTGGCGCAACCAAACTGAATGCCTGATAGTCACCAGCAGAGCAGAAGCTCTGCTACACATCATCCAGGAATCATCCAAAGCGACTAACATGAAGGACAAAAAAAACACACATCGTTTAAGTCCAAGAAATTCGTAACTGTCTGGAGCCAGACCTGAAGAAGACAAGTCCCTGACCACCGACCTGGTAGCCACCACCAACAGCGATGAGGTCCAAACAGGCCGTATGTCTGCCCCAATACTGGCAAAACCATGACAAGCCATCTGGTCAATGCGTTTATCCTCGCCACCTTTAAGGGAGGAGCGATCAGGATTATTTAAAACAGCTGAGTTGGATAACCCCAGAATTGGTGCATCCACCACGGAAGGGGACGCCCAGCGCTTAACCGTATCCAAAAGGGAAAGGATATCTTTTATCCCAACTCTGAAAAATGCCTGGGGGCCGAGCAGGCCTCACCCATTCCTAGAAATAATTTATCAAAAAGCGTTTGACTAGGAGAATCAATGGAAGACCCTGCCCCCATCTCAGAATCACGCCAACAAATTGCTGATCATCTGAAGTATTAGGTTCCTCAAACAACTCTCCTTCCTCAGCGGAGAGTAATATGACCAATCCAGATAATCCACATCATTATAATTAAATGTCGTGACAAGTGCTCTCTCTTAGCGGTGGCCTTCTTGGCAACCGTGGTAGAAAATAATTTGTCAAAAGTGGCCAATCTGGCACACACATCAGACTGTGACACCCCACTCATGACAACGTCACACGGGGCCCCCCGAGTCAAAGTGGGAGGGAGAGGAGAGGGAGCCGGCGGTGCTGACCCAGAATCTGGGGTCCGGACTGCCGTGTAATGGTCTGCTGTGCACATGGTATACATAAAATTACATCATCCCCGGTAAGGGATACCCCACAACTAATGCACTTCCGGGATTTCCCCGAGGGGAGCCCGGTATCCAGGAATGCCTCCATACGGTGAACTTGTAGTTATTTGTAATGACCGAGGGAATTACGCTAATAAGCAACCCGGGATGCCCTTTTAATGTCCAAGTGGGAGGATTTGTAAGTGAAAATTAATAAACTCAGGGACCTTAGGCTAAGAACGCCATGAAGTCCACCAGAAGGAACCCCCTAAGATCTACCTGCCAGAACAGTACACTAATAAAAATGAAGCAGGGACAAAAATCAGAAAGCATGGAGAAAGGGGGGCCCACAGGGCCACTCACAGTTGCCATAGGAACAAAACGCTGAGTCCTCATGAATCGTGAGGTGAAGGAATAGAGCGGAACAGGAAGGGGGGCGTGGCCAGCGCGGATCGCGCCACTGACCTGCTCCACCCCCCTCCCTAACGCAACTTGTGAGGAGCGAGCTCCTCAGCAGTGTCCGAGGCAGAGGGGGCGGGCCGCGGCGACGCGCCGAAAGCCCGGCCCCGCCCCCAATGACAACGCGTGAGGGGAGAAGCTCCCCTCCGTTTCCAAGCGCCGGAGAACCGGTGTCGCGGGGACCCGCGGCACCGGTGAAGGAAGACAAGGAGGTAGCAGCCCGCAGCTGACATGCGGGACCGCTCGAGCCATGCCACAAGTGTACCATGAAAGCGGGAGCGGGCCGCGGCCTCGCGCCGAAGGCCCGGCCCTCAACTGAGAGTGTGTGAGGGGAGAGCTCCCCTCAACACTCTGAGGTAAAAATTGGCGCTGCGGCGATAGTGCGTCCGCGGTGACAAACTAAAAATGTAAAAAACACACTACACTATCCAAATCCATTGAGGGATTACTTCCAGACGCTCCCCATCAACACGCAGCACCTCAACAAGCTCCGTTGGCGGTGTAGCCCGAATATAAGCCTGCATAGTAGAAGGATAGAGAGACAGGACGTGCTGTATACCCCAGTGAGTGCAGCGCTCCTAACACGGTCCAAAACTACAATAAAAAACTAGCCTAACAGCAATGCTAAAAAGGGGGGGGGGGGCCAACCCAATTTAGTAAAGGTGGAAGGGGGCCAAGAAGGCCATACCGTCGGTGGACAGGGCATCCCAAACCGGGGTCACCAACCCGGTGTTACCGCCTACCCTCTTATATAGGGTCTCACGGCGGAGCCTAGCTCCTGAGCACCTGATGTGCTGAATTACCCTCGCCCGGACCAGCAGCCAAGACTGGGAGGCATGTCATATAACAAGGATTAAATAAGGAAAAAAGGGTCCCAACGGAAATAGAAAAATAACTGGCCGGGAATTGTCCCGGCTACCTGCAATCCCCCTGTGCAAGGAGGAGACATCATCTTCTGACTTGCTCGCCGACTGCAGAGATGGAAAACTGGGTAATGAGTGGGAGGTCCCAGGTATTTATGGATCAGGGAGGGGCTTTCTTTTTACTATCATCTCTGTAGAACGCCCTCTTCAGGTCGGTACTACCCACATGTTATGGATATCTTGAAGCGGGGTGTGTGACATACTTAGAATAGCTGCGCAGTACAAGGGATGAGACGGAGACGTGGTCGAGATTCAAGCAAATGGTCAATAATGATATGTACAGGAAATCAGAGGAGAAATCACAAAGCCAGCTAAACGCTATCACAGGCACTGACACACTGAAGTGGTAATCCCTTTATAGGACTGAACCGGACTGGATTGGACAGGGAGGCAGTGACTGATTGGTGCACTTCAGATCTGTGTGCTGACTGGTGCACTTCGGATCTGTGGTTTGATTGGTGCACTTAGAGACTCTGGGCTGATTGCCCCAGCTGAGCCCCGAAATCGCTACCTGCTCCTCGATCCAGCGGCGCATGCGCGAGCCGCCGCTCGCGCATCCCTCTAGCAGGGCGCGCACCCGCGGCGACCATTTGTGAATGCCCGGCGCGGGCGCGCTCCCTGTAAGAGTGACGTGTGGGAGGCGGGCGCGCTCGCTTGTCCGGCGACGGACCTCGCTTGTCCGCCGGCGGGGATTGGCTGCAGCGCTCACGTAGGAGCGGGGACAGGTGAGTTTTTGGGGCTTTCTGGGGGGTTTCACATAGCGGGGCACCCCCGATCGGGGTGCCCCACCGAAGTGGACCAAAACCCAGGATAGTCAAAATCCTGGGTGTTGGTCCACTTTAAAGGCATACTGCCCAGAAATAGACCTCCTAGGTTTAGCTCTTTTAAACAGCCTCCAGTGCCCGCGCCGTGTGCAGCTCCACCGGAGGACATAAGCTGACTGTACTCGTGAGCAAGCACGAGTCGAATGACAGTGGACGAGGGAGGAGGGCGCATGCGCTGCTGGAGCTGGCACCTGAGGTGGAAGCGGCTGCTGGGCAGGAGAAACCCTGGCCAGTTGCCTAAGGACACCACGGGCACGGACTGAAGGCAAGTCATTCATGACATCTATTTTAACAATACAATTGAAACAAAAAAGATGTGTATGGACCGCACCAGCACTATATAATTAGGTCTGCAAAGGTGTGCTCACTATACTTGGTACTATATAACCACACAAGGGAAAAAAAGTTTTTTATCCAGGGTCCCCACCCACCCAGAATATTTTGGTACCAAGACAGATAGTAATAAATTAATAGGGCACTACCTCTGCAGTAAATTAAAAAAAAAAAAAAAAAGGCGCCCTGAGGAAGCAGTGTTGGGTCACTGCGACACGCGTTGGCGGGGTATAACAGGGGTAGGTCCAGTTGGTACTCTATTTCCTATGTTGGTGTGATTGTTCCATGTCTTTTTCAACTATCTGGGCTGGTTCTTACTAATTAATATCATGGCTGTATAGGATAGTTTGATTTGCACAAGTTGGTTGGCACAGACACTTTACTATTGTTATTGCTGCTAAATTAATGGCACACCTATGTAAATATACTCAAATGTTTTTTGCACATATTGTAAATAATTAAGTTGTATACACAATCTATTTTTTTATTTATTTATTTTAGTGTAGTTTCCCAGCCCTGTATATATATAGTTTTTATTGGAACTATGAGATTATGAAATCTTGATATGGTACTCTGGCGACCCCTGGTGTGTTTTTTGTAGTATTGTGATGTATGTTTTTTAACATGTATCGTGTGGTGTTTTCTAGAATTATGTGTAAAATGTAATAAAATTATTATTTTTTTATTTACTGCAGAGGTAGTGCCCTATTACTTTATTACCATCTGTCTTGGTACCAAAATATTCTGGGTGGGTGGGGACCCTGGATAAAAAACTTTCTATTTTAACAATATATTAGGAAAGTCTGAGACTAACCTGGAGCTTTTTGTTTGAGTGAAAAGTGCCATGTTTGGAGAAAGTAAAACCCTGCATTCCAGTATAAAAATATACCTTCTGTGAAACATGAATTTCAACATTGCTGAATCGTCAAGTTAGGAGGCCAATGAAAGTCAATGGCACCTTTTTCTAAAGTGTAAAATGGTGTAAAATGTTCACTACTTTTCTTGGGAGTAAAAATACAATTCTGTGAGATTCTCACCTGTAGAATTGGTATTATATGCATACAGCACGTCCTGCTCCATCTATAATACTTACACATGGGTAATCCTCCGCCAGAGTGCGCTGTTCACTGCAGACATGCGAAAACAGGCTCCTCCCGGCCCTTCATATACCCAGGGACCTCCCACAAATCCCCAGTATTGAAAAGCAGTGAGAAAAGAAGCCAGGAGAAACCAACCGCCAACTGGTAACAAAGGTAATGATAACAATCACCATACAGGGGATCCAGAAAAATGTACAACCAGGGTGGGGTGGAGCAGGACGTGCTGTATGCATATAATACCAATTCTACAGGAGAGAATCTCACAGAATTGTATTATTCTAAGCATACAGCACGTCCTGCTCCATCTATAATACTTACACATGGGACATCCAATAGCAGTGTCCATAAAGTAGGGTAGGATCCCCAAAAACAAGGCACAGCAGACAGTAAAGGCGCTGTCACCTGCAAAACTTTGCAACCAGGTACAACATGAGCAGAGGCTCTAACGACTATCTCATAACAAAACCTTAGAAGGTATGAACAGAGACAAACAACAGTCTAGTAACTTATTCAACAGAAAAAACCTGGTGCTGAAGGGCCAATGGTACCCAAACACCAAATAACGGAATAAAATGAGAAAGGGAAATTCTTCCCCCTTAAAGGAATAGGCCAGTATAACGGCCCAACCAGCCCACAGGCAACAGAAAAACGTGAAAAACTTAGAACTCTCCCTAAGGGGAATGAGAACTGGTCTCCCGTCAGACAGGCGGGAATACTGACCCCTTCATTAGCAAAAAGCCGAAACTTTTACTCAGGACCAGGAAGGCATCCAAGTAAGATCAATCCAAAGGGCGCAGTGGCCCAGGAAGCAAGCGATATCAGGCGCATACATAAGGAGGCGCCCGCAGACCCCAAGGGCATAAGTCCCACCTGTTGAGGGAATGTAGACCCTTTACTTCAGCATTATTAAGAATAAGGTCCGTAGTTAGACTAAAAGGACATAAACAATGATCATAAAACACTACTTGGGCAAAGAGGTCCAGCATAAGACGGAATACTACCACGGCATGGTGTGCAGATAGATAGATAGATAGATATATATTATCTATCTATCTATATACACACACATATATGTATGTATCGAGCCAAGGCAAAGCAATCAGATCCACCTTCTCAGGCACACGTCTGACTGAGGCAGGAGCCCCCAGAGAAGCGACTTGGACTACAAGGCAGCTCTGACAGCATCCAGCATAAGCCCCAAGGGAAAAAGAACCCGGAGAACCAAGAACATCCAACAGGTAAGAGACCAAAACTCATGCCAATCAGTATGGGTACACCATGAACCACAATAGACGGAGGAAGAGGAAGCTTGCTTCTAGCCCCCCATATACCAAGTCACCCAGAAGATAAGCCTGTCTCCAAGGGGTGAATGAATGAGCTGGCAAGCCCCAGACAAGCGTCTGTAGATTGAGACTACAAAAGAAGGGGCCTGACAAGGGCAGAACCGCACTCCTGAGAGAGCGGACAGGTCAGCAGACCTCAGCAGAAGCATCTGCGAACCACAGTTCACAAGGCTACCCAGGCCATCAATCTCAAGGGTCACAACTGTGCGCAGAACCCCACATAGTAGGGTGAGCGAAGAGAAGGCATATAAGATAGAAAGTCTATGCATAATCTTACTAAGCCCCCATGACAAGAGTCAGAATATTCTGGGACGGTAAAAACAAGGGCGGAGCCCTTGTGGTATAAGCGAGACCCAACAGAGCCACCCTAGTTGGCTCTCAGAGCACCACCAGGATAGCATAACCTGCCACTGAAAGGAATCTATTGGAGCGAATACCTCTGAGGAGCAGAGGGCGTAGACCCCCGCCCAGATCGGGATCAGGAACCCTCCAGAGGGATCATCCTGCTTCGAGCTCCGGACCAATAATAAAACAGACCGTTGTCTTCCAACGGACCAAGAGTCCCCAAATAGACAGGTCCTAAAAAGAGGAGAAGTCCAGCCGTATAGAGTCAACGAAAGGCTCACTGTTGCAACAACCAGTAGGAAAGATGGACCCTCTAAGGGACCCTACCTAGGAACCACGGGGGGGCTAGGAAGAAAGTCCCTCCCCCCGAGAGACTTGGTACCCAAGGTGAACAATCACAGGAAGACGCAAGCAAAGAGGGGGTGCCCCCTGACAGGGCCCTTGAATATGATCAGCTCAAGAGGGGCCACCTTATCAAGGGGGAATGAGCACAGACCAAGCCCCAGGGGTGCTGGAACCCCATGTAGGATCAATAACCTACTGTGCCGAAGAGCCCAAGGGCTCGGTATATAAGGGACATCATCTGATACGCCACCAACGGGCCCACCAGCTGCAATCCTGCTTGGTGAAAGTAAGAAGTCAGCAAAGGGGGGCAGGGCCCCCATAACCAGGAGTCCACTTGTTGCCAAGGAAGAAGGCTCAAGCCTGAACCGAATCCAAGGAATGGAGATAGCAGATAAGGGACCAAGAGGGATTGAGGTGACTGAGCACCCATCCAGTAACTCCCAGGGGACACCGCCGGCCCGATCAATCCACTCTGCCTGGCGTAGAGACTGGGGAGTAAGGAAAGATGACCCGGTAGGTCCTAATGCGGACGCCCCCCCCCCCCCAGGCATGTCCGAGACATCACCCCCATTCGCGCCATGGCGAGTAGCCTGGGAGTGAAAGAGAGGCCACCAACAATGCCTCAAACCTCAGGGTTGGTCCTGCCACACCGCCTAGTAACGGTCTTGGTGTCCAGCAGACACAGGGGGAACTAAGAAGATCTAGAACTCCACAGGAGGTCGGAAGCCCCCCTTGCACAGGGCGCCTGTGTCCCAAGACAGAGATGTCATAAAGGGACTACCTGTGAGAGTAGAATTGCCAGGCCTACCATAGGCCAGCGTGGCCCAGACTGCCTCATACTGCTGAGGGAAGGAGGAAGGTTAATATAGAGGCCATAGCCCCATACTGTTAAGGGCACCCTGTAAGTAAGCCCAAACTCTGTAGGCCCAGTACGGCTTGCACCAATTCCTGAGGGAAAAACAGGGGCTGGAAGCACCCCGACAATCACTGAGAGGGACCGCCCAGCAAATGCTATCCCGTGTCCAGGGGAACTACCTCCTGGAACCACCCGAAGGAGAAGGTACATTCCTACATGGGAGACAGCTGCTGTAGCAGTACCCTCACCCAGAAGGGCGAGGGCGTCCCTTCATGCTTGGGAGGTCTTGGCAGATTTGGACTTAGTCCTGCCAGAGGGCCCAGGGCGTTGCCTGCCCACCCCATGGTGGAAATCCACACCGAACAGTTGGAAGCACACCTCAGGTTCGCGTTTGACGCTAACTTAGGGAGGTGGAGGGGTGGCCCTGCCCCAGGGAGGCCGGAGCGGCCTTGTGCGCAGGGGTGCCTTACCTTTTTTTCCAAAAAGGTCCAAACGGGCCCCAAATAGTCGCCGTCCTCTGAAGGGAAGGCCAGTGAGAGCCTTTTTCGTAGCATCGTCAGCACCCCACTGTCGCAGCCAGACCAGGCGGCGAATAGCTACCACAAGGGCAGAGGTTCTAGCACACATCTTAATGGTGTCATCCAGCGCTGAGAGGATGAACTTCACAAACACATCAGTGTCTGATAGTGCATTAAACACCCCCCAGGGGAGGTCCTCAGGATGGTGGTCAAGTACTTTTCTGACAAGAGTCCTGGCGGCCACCGCAGTGATGGCCGCGGCACAGACCGGGCGCAGAGACGTCCCTGCACACGAGAAGGCATGGGAAGCCAGTCTGTCAATGCGCCGGTCCTCAGCATCCCGAAGGGTACGGTAATAAGGAGCAGTCATGAAGGGGGGGTTAGTAACCCCTATAATCGGTGCATCCACCACAAGAGGTGCTGACCAAAAATTAACCACATCAGGAGGGAAAGGGTACTTCCAATCCCAGACCCCTGGGACCCCTTTAAGTTTACAAGGCGATTCCCATTCTTAGGATATAAGATTCTGGAAATGATCCTGTTCCAGGAACTCCAAGCACGGCGGCGCTGTGTGGAAACTCTCCTTCTTAGGCTTGGGAGTCTCTCCAGGAGGGGAGATTGACAAAACCTCAAAGATCTTAAGAATTTCATCTGTGTCACACAGGCCCCAAAAACCGGGCCCAGAATCATCACAGCTCCTAGGCATCTCATCCAAGGAGCCCGAATCTGAGAATAGCTCACCTTCCTCAGAAGGATCAAGGTCCTGCATATCGGCAGAGTCATCGGTATCGTTAGGAACCGGAGAGCCAGGAGGCGTCAGGGACCGCTTCTTACCAGGGCCCATACGCGCCACCAATCCAGACAGCACCTGCTCCGCCGTAGGCAGCACGCGCGGCACGGCTTGCAGGTCATCCCCGCTCGAGTGAGACTCATCAGGAGTGAGGTTTAGGTCCGGGGAGACGGGTGTATTGAAGGGAGGTGCAGCCACTGGCAAACCTGATTGCAGGGTCAGTGCCTGTTCAGCACACGGTCCGCAGACCCGTGCTCTGTCAGCATCAGCATGGGGCTGACCACACACCGCACACAGCCGGTCATGTCCCAGAGGGATCCCGGGTACATAATTCTGAGATGCCTCCATATGGTGATTATCTGAGCAGTATGCCTGCAGGGATTTACGCAATAGGCAACCCTGGATGCCCCAAGACCCGCTAGGAAGTGGGAGAATTTGTTATGTGGACCCGCTGTAATATATGTGAGGCCGGGAGAAGCCACCGAAGTCTTGGCGTCTGAAAGACATAATGGGACAAGAGGGGTGGTGTCAGTGCCATGCGCAGCCGAACACATAGAACAATGCCGCCCCGGAGGGCACTTACATGACCAAGGGAAGGGGCGGATCGCACCACGCGCGCGAAGATTGTCAAAATGGCGCCAAGCGTACCTCGAAGGGGCGGGCCTGACCAGGCTGTGACGCGGAGCGCGTCATGCCGAGTCCCCGCCTCCCCCAAAGAGCACGAAGCTCTAACCAACGGAAAAAAGAACGACAGTATTGGATAGAAAGCGCATACACAAAGATGCTGTCACGCTGGAAAATGATGCTGCCGTCTGGGCAGTACGCTAATGCTGAAAGGACAAACAGGCTCACAACTGTAGAGTAAGGAGCGCGACACTGACACCCAAGTATAATAAAAGATCAAAGGTCTTAACGTGTTATATTGCACTAGGACTTCCACACATACACCCCCACCCCCTTTCTTTTCTCCCGAGGTACGGGAGGAAGCGAGGGAGAAGTGGACCAGCATCCAGGGACTAACTCTGTGAGGGGCACGGGCAACAATGCGGGAGGGGCATCCACTAGAGGCTCACCATCGGCCTAACCGCCTACCCTATTGTGGGGGATTGCGATGGAGCATGGCTCTGTTAGGCACACAAGGTGCTCCCTACCTTCACCCGACCCACGCAGCCCAGGCTAGGAGGCATATTCTTAAAGAGGACGGGTGGAAATAGTCCCACAGGCCCATGGGCTGTAAAGCCCCGCTCGCCTGCGAGAGCGTGATACTTCATGTCTTTGCAGTTCAGCACTGCAGAGAAATCTGGGGATTTGTGGGAGGTCCCTGGGTATATGAAGGGCCGGGAGGAGCCTGTTTTTGTATGTCTGCAGTGAACAGCGCCCTCTGGCGGAGGATTACCCATGTGTAAGTATTATAGATGGAGCAGGACGTGCTGTATGCTTAGAATATTGACTTTCATTGCATTCCTAGCTGGTAATTCAGCAACAATGAAATTCTCGTGCTTTTTTCTCCTTAATGAATCAACCCCGTCCTGGTAGTACTATGGCTAAGACCAGTTTATCTACATGTTAAATGCCACTCTGCACAGACTTGTGAATTTTTCTAAAGTGATCATATTCGACCACAATTCATGAAAAACAGAACATTGCTTATTCCTGTCTGCTGCTTTTACCCCCTAAAAGCTCCATACCTTATAGCAGAATACTGGCACAGGCAATGTGAATGTCTTGTTGTATAGGGCCTGTCCCACTCATCACTGGGGTTTATTTGCTCAGTTACTGCCCCTTTGTATACTCTTGTGTTGCACTTTGAGCCGAAACATTGTAGCCGCTGAGACGCAAAATAACTGAAAAGGAACTCAAGGAAAGGGCAGCAGGTCCCAGAGAGGAGATCCACACAATAGGGGCGATTCAGGGCCAGGTGAAAATTCTTACCCCTCTTTTAGGAGAGAAAACAGCCATTGTCTTTCATTGTCTACCTTGGGGTTGATTCAGAGCCAGGTGAAAATCTACCCCCGTAGACAATAGAAGTCAATGGCAGTTTTCTGTCCTAAAAAAAGTATTAAGAATTCTCACCTGGCTTTGAATCGACCCCAATGTGGTGCCATTGGACATCAAGGAAGTGAGAGGGTTCAAGTGTGTAGTAGGAGCATCCAAAAGGTAGCACAAGATGGCAGGAAAGGACATATCTGAGCACAGCAGAAAATCAGAAGGTGTGAAACCATTGACAACAGATAATGCACACCTCCATGCAAAGAAAAGGAATGAATAGCCACACTAAAAAAAATAGTACACAATGCATATTGCCCATGGAAAAAAAAAGGAATACAATAGGCAAACAAGTAGAGCTGAACCAAAGAGAGGCCTCTAACTCCAGAAGCTACGGGAAGCTGCAAAAAGTCTGTCTAATCAGCTGGTTTCCCAGAACCTCAGTCCGTCAGGGGGGTAAAATACGAGGCCCTAAGAAGTAGGTCCTCTAAGTTTAGATATCCAAAGAACACATTTGTATTGCCCTAGCAAGGCAACAACTAAGCACAATAAAGTTGATCTTGTGTCTTACCGTAAAGCCATTTCCATCTTGTGCATTAATCTCCGCACCATGAGCAACCAAAAGTGTAACTACCCGAGTATAGCCTTCTCTAGCAGCAAGCATAAGTGAAGTCATGCTCTTTCTGAAAGAGAACACATTACATACATACATATATACAATACATACAACACCCACACCACATGTATAAATTCTTTAGTACCCACCATTTGGTCTTTTTGGATGACAATATTATTTATTTCAGGTACTGCTAAGAACAGCTTAGAAGCCGATGCATCTGCCATGTCATCTGTTTTCACAGGGTCACACTTCTAGGTTTGACACTCAGCTTTATGTACCTGTGAGAAATCTCTCTGAATTGGCCCTGGTTATAAAAATACCATTTTGTGAGTACTCACCTTTAAGACGGGTTTTATGAGTGTGCCATACACCTCACTTCCTTCTTCATGACATCTGGGTTATGCTCCAGTAGAGGGCGAACTTCTGCAGAGATGAATATGCAAAAAAGAAAGCCCCTCCCGGTCCATATATACCTGGGACCTCCCACCAATTCCCCAGTGTACAAAAGCAGTAAAGGGACCAGGAAGAACCAAATGTAACCATAACAAAACCAATGGTTCACCATATAAAAGCTCCAGAATACCTGAAACAAACTAGGGTGAAGTGGAGTGTATGGCACACTCATAAAGGAGTTTTAAAGGCGAGTACTCACAAAACGGTATTATTCTAAGTGTGCCATACACTCCACTTCCTTCTTCATTACATCTGGGACATCCAATAGCAGTGTCCGTCATGGGTGGGAACCAGAAACAGTAAAGAATGCACCAACTCAAACCACTGCAGCTTGCAGAACCTTGCGGCCAAAAACAGCATCCGCTGAAGCCCGCACATCAACCTTGTAAAACTTGGAAAAGGTATGAAGGTAAGACCAAGTATCAGCCTTAGAAACCTGCTCAACAGAAGCCTGGTGCTGAAAAGCCCAGGATGCACCAACAGCACGAGTAGAGTGCGCAGTAAGCCTAAAAGGGGGAGTCCTCCCCTTAGCAGAATAGGCCCCAACAATGGCCTGACGAATCCATTTGCTAATCGTAGATTTAGCCGGAGCCAAACCTTTCCTGGGCCCGCAGGGCACCGCAAAAAAAGCGCCTGTCTTGCGGAAGGAAGAAGTAATCACCAAATAGTACTTCACACAGCGAACAACAACCAAATTGTGCAGAACCCTCTCCTTGTCATTGCTAGGCTTAGGACACAGGTAAGGGAGAACAATGTCCTGATTGAGGTGGAAGGCAGATACCACCTTAGGAAGGAAATCCGGCTTAAAACGAAAAACCACCTTATCCTGGTGTCTCTCAAAATAAGGGGCCTGAATCGACAGGGCCGCCAACTCAGAGACACGCCGGACAGAGGTAATAGCCACCAAGAAAGCAACTTTCTGAGTGAGAACCGAAAGAGCAATATCCTGTAACAGCTCAAAAGGAGGACCCTGCAGAGCCGAAAGAACCAAATTCAAATCCCAAACAGGGACTACAGCCTTCCGAGGGGGCCGCACATGCGCGACCCCTTGGAAAAAAGTCTTAACCAGCGGGTGTAAAGGAAAAGACCGCTGGAAGAAAATGGACAGAGCAGAAACCTGCCCTTTCAAAGTACTAAGCTGGAACCCAAGATCCAGATTATGCTGAAGAAACTCCAAAATCCTGGGTATAGAAAAAACCCTGCAAGGCAAAGTTCTAGCCTCACACCAATCAATGTAGGACCTCCAAGTCCTATAGTAAATGCCAGAAGAGGACCGCTTCCTAGCCCTAATCAGGGTTTGAACAACAGCCTCAGACAAACCTTCCTCTTTCAAGATGAAGGTTTCAGCAGCCAAGCTGTCAAAGCCAGCGTTTGTAAATTGGGGTAAACTAGTTGACCCTGAGATAGCAGGTCCGGCAGCAAGGGAAGCCGGTACTGGTCCACGGCCATCCTTACAACGTCTGCGTACCAAACTCTTCTTGGCCACCTTGGAGCCACCAGAATCGCTGGTGCCCCTTCTAGAACCAGTTTGCGAACTACCTTGACCAGCATGGAGACAGGTGGAAACAGGTACAGAAAATACAATTCTGTGAAATACTCACCTGTAGAATTGGTATTATACGTATACAGTACGTCTTGCTCCAGATATAATCCTTACACTTGGGTTATCCTCTGCCAGAGGGCGCGGTGCACTGCAGACATGCAAAAACAGGCTCCTCCCAGCCCTTCATATACCCAGGGACCTCCCACAAATCCCCAGCATTGAAAAGCAGTGAACCAAAAGCCGGGAGAAACCAACCACCAAAACAACTGGTAATGATAACAACAACAACAATCACCATACAGGGGATCCAGAATAATGCAAAAATGCCATTTTGTGAGTACTCACCTGAAAAATGGATATTGTTGGTGTGCCACACACCCCGCTTCACTTCTTAAATATTCATCACTTCATGGGTTAATCCACCGCAGGTGACGTAGTGCAGAGAGGAAGTCTTGTAACGAGCCCCCTTCCGGCCTATATATACCTGGTACCTCCCTTCAATCACCAGTATATTCAAAAAGCAGTAAAACAAGGTACCAGTATTCCACCAGTAACCTCCAAAATTAATTTTGATATAAATAAAAAAGGGCTTCACCATATAAATGCTTCGGTAATACCGAAAAGGGCGGGTGTGAAGCGGGGTGTGTGGCACACCAACAATATCCATTTTTCAGGTGAGTACTCACAAAAGGGTATTATTCTTGGTGTGCCACACACCCCGCTTCACTTCTTAAATATTCATCACTTCATGGGACATCCAAAAGCAGTGTCCACAAGGGAAGGGCATCCCAAGGCAAGGTGAAGCATAACTTAAATGACTGCAGTCTGCAGAACTTTGCGGCCAAAAACAGCATCCGCTGAGGCCCGCACATCAACTTTGTAAAACTTAGAAAAAGTGTGAACAGAAGACCAGGTGGCGACCTTACAAACCTGTTCAACAGAAGCTTGGTGCTGAAAAGCCCAAGACGCCCCAACAGCGCGAGTGGAATGAGCAGTAATACGAAAAGGGGCAACTCTTCCCTTAGCAGAATAGGCCGCAGTAACGGCCTGACGTATCCACTTGCTAATGGCAGATTTGGCCGGTGCCAAACCCTTCTTAGGCCCATGGGGCACAACAAAAAAGGAATCCGTCCTACGGAAAGGAGACGTGATAATCAAGTAGTACTTAACACAGCGTACTACATCCAAACAATGCAAAACCCTCTCTTTGTCATTCTTAGGATTAGGACACAAGGAGGGAAGAACAATATCTTGGTTCAAATGAAAAGCAGAAACAACCTTAGGAAGAAAGTCTGGCTTGAACCGAAAGACCACTTTATCCCGATGCCTCTCGAAGTAGGGCGCCTGGATAGTTAAGGCCGCCAATTCTGAGACACGCCGGACAGAAGTGATCGCTACCAAGAAGACAATCTTCTGAGTCAGGGTAGACAAAGCAATATCTTGCAAAGGCTCAAAAGGAGGAGCCTGAAGAGCCGAAAGAACCAAATTCAAATCCCAAACAGGGAGTAATGGTTTCCTGGGAGGCCGCACATGCGTAACCCCCTGGAAAAAAGTTTTAACTAAAGGTTTAAGCGCAACACGCTTCTGAAAAAAGATAGATAAGGCAGAGACCTGCCCTTTCAATGTACTTAGCTGGAGACCAGAGTCCAGCCCTGATTGTAAAAACTCCAGAATCCTGGGGACCGAAAGGACCCTACAAGGAAAAGATCTTATCTCACACCAAGTGATATAGGCTTTCCAAGTCCTATAGTAGGTGACGGAAGAAGACTTCTTCCGGGCACTGATCAGAGTCTTAATGACTGAATCAGAAAGACCCTCCTCCTTCAGGATGGAGGTTTCAGCCGCCAGGCCATCAAACCCAGCGCTGGTAAATTGAGGTAACACAATTGACCCTGAGTGAGCAGATCGGGCCGAAGAGGCAGAATGAACTGGTCCACTGCCAGCCAAACGATGTCTGCGAACCTTATTCGTTTTGGCCACTTTGGGGCCATGAGAACGGCGTACACCCTTTCCAGAGCCAACTTCTGAAGAACTCTGCCCAGCAAGGGCCACGGAGGAAACAGGTATAGAAATCCCAGAGCTCCTCAGTTCAGGGACCTGACGTCCACTGTCAGAGCCAGAGGATCCCGGGAGAGAGACACGAAGCTCGGGAGCCTGAGATAGAGATGAGGGGCCCACAGGTCCACCTCCGGAGTCTCCCATTGGAGACACAATAAGAGAACCACCCGAGGATGGAGAGCTTATTCTTCCAGACGGGGAGAGCACTTGCTCAACCGGTCCGCTACCTGTTCCATCACCTCTGGAATGTAAACCGCCGAGAGACAGGGAACATGGAACACTGCCCATGTCTGGATCAGGGACATTTCTCTGATGGGTAAGTGGGGCCTCCACTGCCCCTGAAGCCGCAGCTCCTTCCAGAATCTGTCCCATCCCGACAGACCGGTGTCCGTGGTGACACCTCTCCAAGGGAGGGTCAGGAAAGACCTGCCCTATACAAGATTGGTCGAGACCAATCACCACAGGAGGAACTGCCGTACACGGGAGGACAATTGGAAGGACTGATCCAACAACAGAGGTTGCTGGACCCAACACGCTAGCAGAAATAGCTGAAGTGTTCTTGTGCGAATTTGGGCAAAAGAAAGACACACAGCGTCTTGATGAGAGTTCAGGCCGGGATGAACCGACCCCTGAATGGACCGCGAGGGAGGGTGAGACTCGAATTCCAGGTTGTGACCTGTCGACACTACCTCCTGGATCCATCTGCCTAGAACCACATGGTTCCAATGGTAGAAGTGTCGCAATAGTCCCCCCACCCGCACGGGTGAGGGCAGCCCCTCATTGCTGAGTGGGCTTATCAGCAGGCTTGGGCTTGGTGCCCCAGGACTGAGTGGGCCGGCCACGGCCCCTCCCCCGAGTCAAACCTGCGCCACTGGTAGCGAGAAAGGACGTACCTTTTCCCGCTCCGAACCTTTGAAAGGAAGGCCTACCGGAACTTGTCCCCCTGAAGGGACCACGAGGCCTTTTGCGTTGTGGCATCTTACCATCTTTTGCGACTGAATCAATTTTCTCCCCAAACAGACGCAACCCCAAAAAGGGGAGGGCTGTGAGTACCTTTTTGGAAGCTGTGTCTGCTGACCACTGACGCAGCCATACTGACCTGCGAATAGCCACCAGCATAGCTGCCGCCTTGCTACTCATAGTCAGCGCATCGTCCTGAGCGGCCAGGACATAAGCCACAAAAGATTCACACTGCTTAAGTGCAGTGAACTGTTTGCAAGCGGGATCAAGATCCTCATATAGCCCCTGAATTAGGGACTTAATTGCCAATAGAAGAAGGGCTGAAGCACATACCGGGCGCAATGCTGACCCGGAATAGATAAAACCATGTCGAGCGTATTGGTCAATCCTGCGATCTTCCCCATCTTTGGGGACAGTGGTCTCAGCAGATTGTACCATAGCCGAGCTGGAGAGTCCTAGTACAGGGGTATCGACGTCCGGAGGGATAGACCACAGCCTTACCAATTCTGGTGGAAAAGGATAACGCTTTTCCCAACTGGAAGGAATTCCAGATAACCGTGTGGGATGTTCCCATTCCTTAAGAACCACCCTCTCAAAGTGGTGCTGTCTGGGAAAAACCAAACTCGGCTGAGGCTCTTTAAATAACTGACCCTCTGGCGGGGCGGCCGCCTCAGGCGTATCTAAACTCAAAATATTAAACATTTGAGCCAGAATGGAGGGGGTGTCAAAAACAACCCCCTCTGACCAATCGCCGATCTCATCAGCCACATGCTGACCTGTCGGCTCATCTGACTCCGACGGGAGTTCATCCTCGTCAGGGGATCCATCGGACCATTCCACAGGTTCACAAAACTGGTCCTGTGGAGCCGAAGGTACCGGAGTCAGGTGCCTTCGTTTTGTAGCAGTTTTAAACGCTGCTTTAACGGGCATCATTTTCCGAGGGCAGGGCTGTGCTGCTGCCTCGGAATGCGAATCCCCACTTTTGACAGTGTCATGCGGGGTCCGGAATAGGGATGGAGAGGTAGGAGATGATGAAGGATGCGATGGCACCGCAGCCGAAGCAACGGACTGGCGCGCAATAGTCTGTTTTGCACAAGGGATGCAAATAAAGATATCATCAGCTGGGAGTGGAACCCCACAACCTACGCACCCCCCAAACGGAACAGCAGAACCGTTTCCGGAATCTATGGAAGCCTCCATATGGTGATTTATGGTATTCGCAATAATGGGACTTTTAAGGCATAAGCCGACCCGGGATGCCCCCTTTATTTTAGTAATGTCCCGGAAGGGAGGATTTATATAAATTTTTTTTTTTTTTTTAAGTTTAGGTCCCCTTTAATAGACTATATATAAGTATATATATATAGTTTCTATGTATATAAACATTCAAATCAATCCCAATAATTAGCCAGGCACATAGAGCCGGAGGGCTAGCATAAGCAGGGATCCCAGGATCTGCAAGGCAAGAAAACAACCATCAGATCCTTCACATATGTATAACATAAGTATGGCACCAAGTGCCCTTAAATGACGCCCCCTTGATAATAGTGATTTCTCACTGTATTATTAAACAATATCTCCCATTTAACGGCCCCAACGGGAGGGGCCGCTTACCTGTACCGCAATCAGCCGGTAAGCCTGCAGCCAGCAGCCATGAGCCGGCAGAAGACAAAGTGCGGCCGTGCGCCCACGTGCCTTCCTGTTTTGAAGGAAGCTGGGACGCTGGGCCCGGCGCAGACGCCGCCGGCGCCGCGTCAACGGGCCCGCCCCCCCCCCCCCCCTACGCTGATCAGCTGGAACACTTTACAGCTGATCACAGCACGCGCGTCCAGGCAGCGGAGGGGGGAGGGTAAAAACCGCATGTGCTGACAAAGCTCAATGAATGCCAGGCGAGGAGAGGGGAGAGGGGGGAGGGGGTAGGGGGCCACAAGCAACCAACTGCCAGAGAGGTGGCCAGCCCATACCCAGCGCAAGCTGCCCTAAAGCAGACCCAAAATATACACATGCTACAGTGAATGTATAAACATGACATATATGTTAACATGCAGTGATACAGTGAAACACACATACTAAAGCACACCCTCACCACCCCCCCAACGGGAGAGAAAGGGGCTACGGGGACCCTCGGGACAGGCGCATCCCATTTCCGGATCACCATGCCGGTTCGCCGCATTGCCCCACGCATGAGGTCGAGCGGTAGGAGATAAGCTCCTAGGCACTTAAAGGGCCATCTACCATTTGCCCGGTGAGCAGCCAAGGCTGGGAGGCTTCCTATTTCACCATAAAAGGTATACAAACTCAAACCGGGCAGAAATAGACCAAAAGGGGGGTGGCGGGGTAAGAATACCCCGGCCTACCTGTAAGCAGGAGACTTCCAACTTCTGACTTGTCAGCAAGCAGAGAGAAAAAATACTGGTGATTGAAGGGAGGTACCAGGTATATATAGGCCGGAAGGGGGCTCGTTACAAGACTTCCTCTCTGCACTACGTCACCTGCGGTGGATTAACCCATGAAGTGATGAATATTTAAGAAGTGAAGCGGGGTGTGTGGCACACCAAGAATAACCAGGGTGGGGTGGAGCGGGACGTACTGTATACGTATAATACCAATTCTACAGGTGAGTATTTCACAGAATTGTATTATTCTAAGTATACAGTACGTCCTGCTCCAGATATAATACTTACACTTGGGACATCCAATAGCAGTGTCCATAAAAGTAGGGTGGGATCCCCAGCAAAAATACAACTCCGTGAAGTACTCACCTGTAGAGTTGATATTATACGCATACAGCACGTCCTGCTCCCGAATAGTCATAACATGTGGGTAGTCCTCCGCCTCCGGCGCCGTGCACTGCAGACATGTAGAAAACAAGCTCCTCCCGGCACTACATATACTGGAGGACCTCCCACAAATCCCCAGCATTGAAAAGCAGTGAGAACAGAGGCCAGAAGGAACCAACCACCCAGAATAACTGGTAGCAATATCTGAACGATAATAATCACCATACAGGAGATCCAGAAGTAGTGAAACCAGGGTGGGGTGGAGCAGGACGTGCTGTATGCGTATAATATCAACTCTACAGGTGAGTACTTCACAGAGTTGTATTATTCTAAGCATACAGCACGTCCTGCTCCTGAATAGTCATAACATGTGGGACATCCAATAGCAGTGTCCATAAGCAGGGTGGGATCCCCAAAAAAGGCAAGGCACAGCGGACAGTAAAGGCGCTGTCACCTGCAAAACTTGCAACAGGCATGACAAGAGCATAGGCTCCAACATCAGTCTCATAACGGAACCAAGCAGGTATGAACAGAGACAGGCCATAAAGCAAGTAATTGAACTAACAGAGAAACAAAACCCTGGTGCTGAAGGGAACGTGATACCTAAACACCCATGATAACAGAGTAAACAATAACGGGGAAGAAAAGCTCCCCTGAAGGAACATAGGTCAGTGTAGTGACCCAACCAGCTCACAGGCAAGGAAGCCTTGTGGCAACTCTTGTAACACCCTCAAGGGGAACAAAAACAGGGCACCCGACCAAGGCGGGAATACAAACCCTTAATTACCAGGAAGCCAAGGCTTCCCCAGAATCAGAGAACATCCAGAAGGAGCACTCCAAGGCGCAATGGCGCTGGAATAGATATCAGGCGCATACCTAAGGAGACGCCCGTAGACTTCCAAGAACAGCAGTCCCCCAAAGGCCAAGGAGGCCAGCATGGGAAGAAGTGCAAAAACCTGAAGAGGGATGTAGGCCCTCACAATTAGTATATTAGTAATCAGCCCATGGCTATACAAAAGGGTCTGAACCAAGGGTCCAGCAGACCACCTGGGCCAGAAGCCCAGGATAAAGGGAAACACCCCCAGGCATGGGGTACCTGTAGCCGCATATAGCCGTACATGTATATATGAGTATACATAGTGTCAGGGAATAATTAGCCAGAACCATCGTCTCAGGCCCAAGTCTGATGGAGTCAGGAGGCCCCAGAAGAGCGGTCTGGCCTCCAGGGCAGCCGATACCGTATCCAAGCAGGATCCCCAGGAAGTCCGCAGGGTAACAGGATGAAAGGTTTGATCCCCACAGGGACTTATGGAACTACTGGGGAGGTGCAGTTAAGCAACCCAAAGAGAATACTCTACAAGGGTGACAGAACCAGACTCCTGTAGGAAAGGCCAAGACAAGCCTACACCATCAAAGTCCCCAGATGGCGAGCCATCCCCAATTTAAGCTGTAATGGCTTTAAGGCCCTGGGGACCGATAACGCCTCACAGGGGAGAGACTAAGGCCCCTGGCCAGTCAATATGGGAACCACCCAGCCACTCATACTAGGTCACCCAGAAGATGAGGCCCGCCCCCAAGGGGGGATTAGCAATCAACCCCCAGATGGGAGGCCTTTGATTGGAAACAGGAACAGACCTGATAAGGACAGGACCGCACCCCAACTGGGATATCACAATTACGCAGCCCTCGGCAGAGGCGTCTGCGAGCCATTACTCCCAAGGCCGCCTAGGCCATAGATCCCATGGGACTCACTATCCAGCCAGCCGTGCGCAGAGCCCAAAGGTAGGTTGGTGAAAAGAAGGCATGTGAAATAATAAGGCTAAGCCTAGATACTCAGGCCCACCAACAGGAACCAGAATATACTGGGACCGTAGAGACAAGGGCAGAGGCCCTGTGTCAGAAGGGAGACCCCTCAGAGCCACTCTAGGCTCCCTGGGCAACCCGGGATGGCAAAACCTGCCGCTAAGGGAAACCATAGAAGCGAATACCGCTGAGAAGCAGGGGGGGTAGAACCCCACCCAGGCCAGGGACAGGGACCCTCCAGAGGTAGCAACCTGTCACAATCTTTAATCAGCATTACAAACATGCCCTCGTCTTGCAACAGGCCAGGCATCCCTCATGAACCGACCGGTCCTAAAGGAGGGGGAGGCCCGCCATATAGAATCAAAGGGGGCCACCGTTACAGTGAGCCCAGCAGATAAGATGGACCCTCTAAGGGCCCAACCTAGAACCCCGTGGTTCGTGGGAGAGATTTGGCTCTCCCTTTTCAAACCTGCTAGACTGGCACCCAGGGGGGCCATACTCTAGGAGATGCTAGCAAGGAAGGGAGGTGCCCCCCTGAAGGGGCCCTTGCCAATGGGAAGTTCCAGAGAAACCAACTTACCAAGAAGGCCTGAGCCCAGACCAAGCACCGGGGTGCTGGGACATATGAGGGTTTAGTAACCTACTGCGCCGAGGAGCCCGAGGGCTCGGTATATAAATGACATCTGGATGTGCCACCGACAGACCCTCCAGCTGCCATCCCGCTTGGTGAAGGTAGGGCGCAAGTGAAGGAGGGCAGAGCCCCCGTAACCAGGGGTCCCCTAATGCCAGGGAAGAAGGCAGCAAGCCTGAACCGATTTCCCCGGGACGGGGAATAGTGAATAAGTGACGGTGAAGGGATGGGGAGTTTAAGCAACCATCCAGTAGCTTCTAGGGGACACTGTCAGCCACTTTGTCTGATGCAGAGGCGGGGGAGTAAAGAAGACGACCCGGTAGGTCCCACCTCAGGCGCATCCCCATACCCGCCAGGCTAGTAGCCTGGGCACGAAGGGAGGCCCCTGCAGTTCCTCAAGCTGCCGTAGGCACATGGGGTCCAGACTACCTCGTACTGATGAGGGGGGAGGATGGAAAAAATGTATAGAGGCCATTGCCCCATCCCGTTAAGGCAATTGCCAAGGCACGCCCAACACTGCAGGTCCTAGTCCGGCCTGCGCCAGGTTCAGAAGGGAGAGCAGGGCTAAAAATACCCTGACAGGAAACTGAGGGGGGGACCGCCAGCGAGAACCCATCCTGAGCCCAGGTGGGCTACATCCCGGAACCGCCATAAGGAGAAGGCATATTCCTGGATGTGAGACAGCTGGCGAGGGCGCCATTTCATGCTTGCGAGGTTTTGGCAGATTTGGCCTTGGTCCTGCCAGAGGGCCCAGGGCGCTGCCTGCCCGCGCCATGCTGGAAGTCCACGCCGAATAACTGGAAACACACCTCAGATTCACGTCTAACACTGACGTAGGGGGGTGGAGGGGTGACCCTGCCTCGTGGAGGCCGGAGCGGCCTTCTGTGGGAGGGTGCTATAGCCTTTTTGCCGAAAAGGTCAAAGCGGGCCCCGAATAACCTCCGTCCTCTGAATGGAAGGCAAGTGAGAGCCTTTTTTGTAGCTCCATCGGCGCCCCACTGTCGCAACCAGACCAGGCGCCGAATGGTTACCGCAAGTGCTGAACTCCTAGCACACATCTTAATGGTGTCATCCAGTGCCGATAGAATAAACTTCACAAAGGCTTCGCAGTCTGATAGGGCACTGAACACCCCCCAAGGAAGATCCTCAGGGCGGTGATCCAATATCTTTCTGACAAGAGTCCTGCCGGCCACCGCAGTGATGGCCGCGGCACAAACCGGGCGCAGGGCCGTCCCAGCACACGAGAAGGCGTGTGAGGCCAGTCTGTCAATGCGCCGGTCCTCAGCATCCCGGAGGGTACGATAAAAGGGGGCAGTCATAAAAGGGGGGTTTGTGACCCCTATAACCGGCGCGTCCACCACTGGGGGATCTGACCATAAATTGACCACATCAGGGGGAAAAGGGTACTTCCATTCCCAGACCCCTGGAATCCCTTTCAGCTTACCAGGCGATTCCCATTCCTGGGATATAATATTCTGGAAATGTTCCTGTTCTAGGAACTCCAAGCGCGGCGGCGCTGTTTGGAAGGTCTCCTTTTTAGGCTTGGGAATCTCCCCAGGGGGGGGAGATTGACAAGACCTCAAAGATTTTGATCAGGATTTCATCCGTATCACACAGACCCCAGGAGCCAGGCTCGGATTCCTCACGGCTCGCGGGCATCCCATGGGAGGAGCCCGAGTCTGAGAATAGCTCAGCTTCCTCAGAAGGGTCAGGGTCCTGCATATCAGCAGAATCATCGGTATCGTTAGGAACCGGAGAACCTGGGGGCGTCAGGGACCACTTTTTACCAGGGCCCATACGCTCCGCCAATCCAGAGAGCACCGCTCTCGGCACCTCTTGCAGGTCATTCCCGCTGGAGTGGGACTCATCATGAGCGATGTTTGGGAGCGGGGAGACGGGGGTGAGGAAGGGAGGATCCTCTTAGCAATGCCTGTGCTGCACACTGTCCGCAGACCTGTGCCCTGTCGGCCTCAGCCAGGGTCTGGCCACACACTGCACACAGCCGGTCACGTCCCGGAGGGACCCCGGTTCCATAATTGTGAAATGCCTCCATATGGTGATTTTTATGCAGTATAACGCAGGGAATTATGCAATAAGCGACCCTGGATGCCCCAACCCGCTAGTAATGTGGGAGAATTTGTAAAGAGGACCCGTGAATATATGTTAGGCCGGGGCCGGTAACGAGGTCTTGGCTTCTGAAAGACACAATGTGACAAGGGGAGAGGAGTCAGTGCCATGCTCTGATCGAAAAAACCTAGAAATACCGCCCCGGAGGGCACTTACATGACCGAGGGAGGAGACGAGCCACACCGCGCGCGCAGGAAGATAGAGAAAATGGCGCCAGCAAACCTCGAGGGGAGGGCCAGGCCAGGCTGTGACGCAATACTCGTCAGGGCGAGTCTCCGCCTCCCCCAAAGAGCGCGAAGCTCCAACCGACAGAAAAGGTAGAACAGAGTGGATGTATAAGTCTCATGCCGACATGCTGAATGAAGCTGCCGAGCAGCAGATAGTTAGTAAAAAAGCCAGCACACGCTGTATAGCGAGACGCGACACTGACCCCCTAACTCAGGGACCGAAGTCTAAGGGCGAAATAGCGCTAGGGCTGCCACACATACCCCCCCTTCTTTTCCCCCGAGTTAGGGGAGGAAGCGAGGGGGAAGCTGACGGTGTCCATGGACTAATTTTGTGAGGGGCACGGGCAAAATTGCGGGAGGGGCATCCTCTATAGGCTCACCATCGGCCTGACCGCCTGCCCTATGGAGGGGGATTGCGGTGGAGCATGGCTCCGTTCAGCACACCAGGTGCTACCTACCTTCACCCGACCCGCGCAGCCTAGGCTGGGAGGCAAATTTCTTCTGAAGAGGACGGGTGGAAATAGTCCCACAGGACCTTGGGCCGTAAGGCCAGCTCGCCTGCGAGAGCGTGATACTTCATGTCTTCGCAGTTCCAGCACTGCAGAGAAATCTGGGGATTTGTGGGAGGTCCTCCAGTATATGTAGGCCCGGGAGGAGCTTGTTTTCTACATGTCTGCAGTGCACGGCGCCGGAGGCGGAGGACTACCCACATGTTATGACTATTCGGGAGCAGGACGTGCTGTATGCTTAGAATAAAGGCAACGGCACGTAGCTTAAACTACTACCGCCTGCAAAACCTTGCGGCCAAACGCAGCATCAGCTGAGGCCCGAACATCAACCTTGTAAAACTTTGAAAAGGTGTGGACAGAAGACCAAGTAGCGGCCTTGCAAATTTGTTCCACAGAAGCCTGGTGCTGGAAGGCCCAGGAGGCCCCAATAGCACGAGTAGAATGAGCAGTAAGACGGAAAGGAGGACTCCTCCCCCTTAGCAGAATAGGCTTGAACCACAGCCTGACGGATCCAATTGCTGATAGTAGACTTGGCAGGAGCCAAACCCTTCCTAGGCCCAGAAGGCACAACGAAGAGAGCATCAGTCTTCCTGAAAGCCGCAGTGACAACCAGGTAATACTTCAAACACCTGACCACATCCAAGGAATGCAGAACCCCTTCCTTGTCATTACTAGGATTGGGACACAAGGAAGGAAGAACAATGTCCTGATTCAAATGAAAAGCAGACACAACCTTAGGCAGAAAATCCGGAACACCACCTTGTCCTGGTGTCTCTCATAGTAGGGAGACTGAAAGGATAGAGCAGCCAGGTCAGACACACGCCTAACCGAAGTTATGGCCACCAAAAAGACAACCTTGAGAGTAAGAACAGCCAGAGCAGCATCTTGAATAGGCTCAAAAGGAGCACCCTGCAAGTCAGATAAAACCAAGTTAAAATCCCAAACGGGGACCACAGGTTTGCGAGGGGGACGCGCATGAGTGACCCCCTGAAAGAAGGTCTTAACCAAATGATGATGAGCAAAGGTCTTCTGAAAGAAGGGCAGAAACCTGATCCTGAAAGAAGGGCAGAAACCTGATCCTGAAAGAAGGGCAGAAACCTGATCCTGAAAGAAGGGCAGAAACCTGATCCTGAAAGAAGGGCAGAAACCTGATCCTGAAAGAAGGGCAGAAACCTGATCCTGAAAGAAGGGCAGAAACCTGATCCTTCAGAGTACTGAGTTTTAGACCTAACTCCAAACCATGCTGTAAGAACTCCAGAACCCTGGGGACAGAGAACTCCCTACAGGGAAGAGACCTAGACTCATACCAGTCAATGTAGGTACACCATACACTATAATAGATAACAGCAGAAGTCTTCTTCCTAGCCTGCACCATAGTACCTACCACAGAGGCAGATAAACCCTTCTCCATCAAGACAGAGGTTTCAGCAGCCAGGTCGTCAAAGCCAGCGTTTTTAAATTGGGATGGCGTAGGGAGCCCTGAGTTAGCAGATCTGGCACCCCTGGCAGATCGTACTGGTCTACTGCCATTTGAACCACGTCTGCGAACCACACTCTTTTTGGCCACCA
Organism: Gastrophryne carolinensis; assembly: GCA_027917425.1. Taxonomy (NCBI): domain Eukaryota; kingdom Metazoa; phylum Chordata; class Amphibia; order Anura; family Microhylidae; genus Gastrophryne; species Gastrophryne carolinensis. Next base: position 209,607,091 of record CM051238.1, read on the forward strand.
GAATCACAGGCACCCCCTCCAGAGCAATCTTGCGCAGAACCCTGCTCAGCAGGGGGAATGGTGGAAATACATACAGCAGCCGAAACTCCTTCCATGACATGGACATGGACAGGGCATCCGTGGCCAAGGCCAGAGGATCCTGAGACAGGGATACGAAGGCCGGGAGCTTGTGGTTGTGGCGGGACGCAAACAAGCCCACATCCGGTAGACCCCAACGGTGACACAGGGACTGGAATACCCTGTTGCAGAGGGACCACTCTCCCTGACGGGAAGTCCCCCTGCTCAGAGCATCTGCAAGCAGATTCTCCGCCCCCGGATGTAAACAGCCGAGATGCATCGTACATTGGCCTCCGCCCATGTCAGAATCTGAGACACCTCCCGGAGGGCACCCTTGCTGCGGGTCCCTCCCTGATGGTTGATGTAGGCAACCGCCATCCTGTTGTCTGAGCGTACCTGGACCGACAGACCCCTCAGGTGTTGGGTCAACCGCTCCAGTACCAACCGGACTGCCCGCAATTCCAGAATGTTGATGGGTAAATGGGCCTCCTGAGGACCCCACGTCCCATGATGCGCAGGGACTTCCAGAATCCCCCCCAACCAGACAGACTGGCATCCGTTGTGACCGTCTCCCAGGAAGGGGCCAGAAAAGACCTGCCCCCTATCAAGTTCCCGAGGTCCAGCCACCACGCAAGGGACTGTGACTGAGGAGGGAAGCACACAGACCCCGTCCAAGGACGCTGGGTTCTTGTCCCATACTGACAGAAGGTGAAGCTGCAGAGGTCTCAAATGGAACTGAGCAAAGGGCACCGCCTCGAAGCTCGCCACCATCAGGCCCACCAGCTGCATTCCCTGCCTGATGGAGGGCTGTGGGCATGAGCGCAGGAACATGGCCTGCGCAGTCAGAGCTTCCACCTTCTGTTGAGGAAGGAATATCCGTGACTGAACCATATCCAGAATCATTCCCAGGAACGGAGTCACCGAGGAGGGGGACAGAGAGGACTTGGGGTAATTGATCACCCAGCCGAAGGACTCCAGGGTGGACACTACCAGTTGAGTGTCCAACTCTGCCTGCCACAGAGACCGAGAGGCAATGAGGATGTCGTCCAGGTAGGGCAGCACGCGTATGCCCCTTAGCCTCATCAGGGACATCACCCCTGCCAGCACCTTGGTGAACACCCTGGGAGCCGACGTGAGGCCGAATGGCAAGGCCACAAATTGGTAATGCCGATCCTTCAGTGCAAATCTGAGAAACCTTTGGTGTCCTGGAAACACCGGGACGTGAAGGTAAGCATCCTTGACGTCTACTGACGTCATGAAGTCCCCTGGGCGCAGGGAGCCAATGGCCGAGCGCAGAGTTTCCATGCGAAAATGCATGTTCTTGACAAATTCTTTTTGGGTACTGTGAAAAGGTTGGAGTAGAACCCCGTGCCCCTGTCTCCAAAGGGGACCTTGCAAATGACCCCTAGATCCAGGAGACCCTGCACGGCCAGCAACAAGACCTGGGCTGAGGCAGGGTCCTGAGGGATTTGGGACCCAATGAATCTGGTGGGGGGGCCGTACAGCAAATTCTATCTTGTAGCCGGAGGACACTACCTCCTGAATCCACCGGTCCGAGACGTGGCGCCGCCAGACGTGCTCGAAGTGCTGCAGACGTCCCCCCACCCTGACGGGCGAGGGAGGGGCTTTGGGCTTGGGCCCCGAGGAGGAACCGGGACGACGTCCTCTATTCCTGTGCCAGGAATCTGCGCGGGACCCAGCGAAGGACACCCCTTTTCCCTCTTTAGCCCCACGGTAGGGGATTGAAAGGGTGCCCTGGTCTCGAAAGGGCCGAATCTGCCGCCTGCGCTGGGGTAACTTGCCTCCTTTGGCGAAGAGGTCTAGACGGTCTCCAAACAGACGTAGCCCCTTAAATGGAAGCCCAGTAAGGGCTTTCTTAGCGGCATTGTCAGCAGCCCACTGTCGCAACAAAACCGCGCGGCGTATAGCTACAGCCAAGGCAGAAGATCTGGAACACATCTTTATAGCATCGTCCGATGCGGACAGGATAAAGTTTATGAACACATCACAGTTAGACAGTGTATTGACAGTATCAGAGGGCAACTCATCTGTGCCATCGAGTGCATTCCTGACCATGGCCCTGAGCGCTACCGCTGTAATGTCTAAGGCGCAAACCGGGCGCAAGGTCGCCCCCCAAATGCAAAGGCATGGCATGCCAATTGATCAATACGCCGGTCCTCAGAGTCCCGTAGCATAGTAGTGTCAGGGGAGTGCATAATAGAGGTGTTGGACAACCCTAGAATAGGAGCATCAACCTCGGGGGGCGATGACCAGCACTTAACCAAGTCAGCCGGGAAGGGATACTTTCTATCCACACTCTTAGAGATCCCAGGCAGTCTGCTGGGATGTTCCCATTCCTCAAGCACAAGGCTATTGAAATGGGTTTGCTCGGGAAATTCAAGACGAGCCTTAGCAGTATGAAAAAGCTCACCCCTTTGCCTGGGCGCTGCAACAGGGGGAGAGATGGACAAAACTTCAAATATCTGAGCCAGCAATCTGTCAATATCATCCGAGGTCCAGTGCTCGGAACCAGATTCGTCATGACCCCTTGACTCCTCGTCGTATGACCCCCGAGTCAGAGAACAGCTCCCCTTTGTCCGAGGGGGGTTGGCCGTAAGGCTGCAACAAGTCATCAGATTCCATAGAGAAAAGGGCAGAGTCAGGGGTTAAATGCCACCTCTTAGCGGTGGCCTTACGCGCTAGCAAGCAATTTTTCAACACTGGCCAGTCTAGTAGCCATATCAGGATGAGAATCCCCACTTGTATTGGGGGTTAGACTCAGGCTTGGGGGAGTAGGTGAAGTGAGGCGAGGTGCAGGCCCAGCCACTGAAGAGGCGGGAAGAACCGATAACGCCTGCTGTGCACAAGGAACACAGACCCGTGCATTGTCACCACTGCTAGGTAAGACCCCACAAGCTACACACAGACGGGCTTGTCCCGAAGGAACCCCGTTCACAATATCCTGTGACGCCTCCATATTGTGATTGTATCGGCACAATAGGCCAGTAGGGATTGACGCTATAAGCTACCCTGGATGCCCCAATAACCCGCGGGGAAGTGGGAGTAATTTTTTAATACTCTCAACCGGGAGATACACCGGGCCGGGAGAAGCCACCAGAATTCACGGTCTGAAAGACATAAGAGGGACAGGAATGTCAGAGCCAGCCGCAAGGTGTAATAAAGGTAAGATACAGTTAAGTATAAGGATAATATATGGTCGCCCGCGAGGGCACTTACAGACAGCGGGGGGAGGGCGGTCTTAACCACGCGCGCAAACAAGAATGGCGCCAAACGATCCTCGAAGGGCGGGCCAGAGCTGAAGGTGACGCGGAGCGTGCCAAATCGTGACGCGGAGCACGTCAAATCAGGCCCCCCCCCAGAGAGCGCAAAGCTCCGAAAACGCGATGCAAATAGAGAAAAAGGAACAGGGCAGTGACGCCTGAAGGAATGATCGAGTGGATTACCTCAGTAGAGCCACTACAGACTAAGAAAAAGATGCCGCAGCATCCACAAAGCCACCGCCGCCCGTGCTGTACAGTCATATAGAAGGGGCGCGGCGTCTACCAATAAGAGTAAAAGTACACAGCGTGGCTCTGACATCCATTCCCAGTCAAACACGACACCGAGGCCATAAGCGTGTAATAGGGTACACTGAGGCCGCCATACTCCCAAAACCTCCCCCCCCCTTTCTTTCCCCCTGGGCTAGGGGGGGAACGAGGGAGGATGGCGACCTTTTACACAGGGTCCACCGCTACACGGGGGGTGGGACAATTAAGCGGGTGGGGCATCCCCTAAAGGCTCACCATCAGCCTAAACCGCCTACCCTATGGTGGGGGACTGCGGTGGAGCATGGCTCCGTTAAGCACGCATGGTGCTGCCTACCTTCACCCGACCAGCGCAGCCCAGGCTGGGAGGCACATCACACATAGGACGGGTGGGAGTAGTCCAACAGGGCCGCAGGCTGTAAAGCCCCGCTCACCTGCGAGAGAGTGATACTTCATGTCTTCGCAGTCAGCACTGCAGAGAAATCTGGGGATTTGTGGGAGGTCCCTGGGTATATGAAGGGCCGGGAGGAGCCTGTTTTTGCATGTCTGCAGTGCACAGCGCCCTCTGGCGGAGGATAACCCAAGTGTAAGTATTATATCTGGAGCAGGACGTACTGTATACTTAGAATAGCCCAGGTCCTTCCAAGCCAGTGACAAGGCATCCACTGCCCAAGCCAGGGGATCCTGAGAAAGAGACACAAAGGCCGGAAGTTTGTGATTGTGCCTCGAGGCAAAGAGATCCACCTCCGGAGTCCCCCACCTGCAGCAAAGATCCAGAAAAACCTCGGGGTTGAGAGACCACTCTCTGTGGCGAGAAGATCCCCTGCTCAGGGAATCCGCCTCGTATTCCCCACTCCCGGAACGTAGACTGCCGAAAGGCAAGGAACATAGCTCTCTGCCCAGTGCAGGATCAGAGAGACTTCCCTGAGGGCACTCCTGCTGCGAGTCCCTCCTTGGGGATTTATGTAAGCCACTGCCGTTCGGTTGTCCGAACGCACCTGAACCGGAAGACCCCGCAACTGTGTGGTCAGCCGAGCCAGAACGGCTCTGAGCTCCAATACATTGATGGGGGTGCGAGCCTCCTGGGGACCCCACACCCCGCTGAACTGATGACTCTTCCAATAACCTCCCCAGCCCGACAGGCTGGCATCCGTGGTAACCGTCTCCCAACAAGGGACCAGAAAGGATCTTCCCATCACCAGATTGTTCGAGTCCAGCCACCATCGAAGGGACTGCCGAACCCTGGAAGACATCTTGAAAGGTTGATCCAATGACTGTGGGCTCCTGTCCCAATACGTCAATAGGAGAAGTTGAAGAGATCTCATATGAAACTGTGCAAACGGCACCGCCTCGAAGGAGGACACCATCAGACCCACCAGTTTCATCCCCTGTCGGATAGAGGGACAAGGACTGGCCAGAAGAAGACGGATCAGGCCCTGAATCCCCTGCACTTTGGCCTGAGGCAGAAACACTCTGGCCCGACTGGTATTCAGATTCATGCCCAGAAAGGAAATCACTCAAGACGGGGAGAGAGAAGACTTGGTGCGGTTGATCACCCACCCGAACCTCTCCAGGGTCGACACCACCTGGTGGGTGTCCAGTTGAAGGGAAGAAGCTGAAATCAACAGATCGTCCAGATAAGGCACAATGCGAATGCCCTGAGTTCTGAGCAGAGCCATTACGCCCGCCAAAACCTTGGTGAAGACCCTCAGTGCCAAGGTCAGACCGAAGGGAAGAGCTACAAATTGATAATGTTGATCCCCCACCGCAAACCCGAGGAATCTCTGATGTGCCTGAAAAATTGGAACATGCAGATATGCATCCTTGATGTCTATGGACGTCATAAAATCCCCTTGGCGAAGGGAATTGATAGCCGAGCGCAGAGTCTCCATGCGGAACTTCTTGGCTCTGAGAAACCTGTAGAGAACCTTGAGATCTAAAATGGGTCTCACCGAACCATCCTTTTTGGGAACCGTGAAAAGGTTGGAGTAGTAACCCCTGCCTCTCTCCAACAGAGGCACCGGGCATATAACCCCCATGTCCAGAAGGTTTTTTACTGCTAACAGGAGCCCCTGTGCAGCCCGAGGGTCCGAGGGCACCCGAGACCTTAAGAATCTTGGGGCGGCCAGTACTCGAACTCCAGTTTGTACCCGGAGGAGACCACTTCCAAGATCCAATTACCTGTGACCTCCCGGGCCCAGACCTGGAAGAAGAGCCGCAGCCGTCCCCCCACCCTTGCAGGTGAGGGCGCCCCTTCATTGCTGAGCCTGTTTAACGGCAGGCTTGGGCTTGGGACCCCAGGCAGCTGCGGGACGTGCCCGACCTCTGCCTCTGTTCCAGGACGAGCCCCTGACGCCTGAGAAGGCCAGACCCCTAGAGGCTCTGGCCCCTCTAAAGGAAGGAGTGAACGAGCCCGCCCCCCGAAAGGGATGGCGCTGCTTCCTCCGCTGAGGTAACCTACCTCCTTTAGCAACAGCATCCAATTTATCTCCAAACAGCCGCGCACCCAAGAAGGGGAGAGCTGTGAGTGACTTCTTGGCTCCCACGTCCGCTGTCCACTGACGGAGCCAGACCAGTCTGCGCATGGCCACCAGTAAGGCTGACGTCCTACTACAGACAATGAAGTCTTCCATCGCAGCCATGACAAAATCCATGAACAATTTGCACTTCTTAAGTATAGCGAACTCAGCGCCATCTGGATCAAGCTGAGCGTTATTCAGCCAGGTAGCAAGCGACACCAGGGCAGATGCACTAACCGGCCGCAGGGCCGAGCCCACGTTGGCAAATGCGTGGCACGCCATCTGATCAAGACGCTTATCCTCGCCATCCTTAAGGTAGGTGGCGTCAGGGGTGTTCAACAGTGGCCGTATCAACGGCATCTCCCGGCGCCTGCCCGACATTGGAATTCCCAGGCTGACTATAGTCAGCCTCTGAATCCTGATACAATTCCCCCTCCTCTAATGGGGAATAATCGGACAATTCAGCGGACTCTTCGTCAATATCCCACAAAGGCTGGGCCGACGACAAGTGTCTCTTTTTAGCCTGGGCCTTCTTGCCCACCGTCCTAGCAATATTTTCTCTATGCTGGCCAACCGAGCCCAAACATGAGAAAGCGACTCCCCACTGGTACCAATGTCACTTGGGGTACGGATCAGGTGGGGAGGGGAAGGCGATGAAGTGGGAGGAGCCGACCCAGAAGGCTGGGTACCAGACTGCCGCGTTATGGCCTTTTGTGCGCATGGTATACAAATCAGCATATTCTCCCCCGTAACGGATACCCCACACATGGCCCGGATTGTCCCAGAGGGATCCCAAGCCCGGTATCCTGCAGAGCCTCCATATGGTGAATTTCTGTGGTCAGTCGCAAGACCGTAGGGAATTACGCATAAGCAACCCGGGATGCCCCTTAAAAGTCCCGGTGGGAGGATTTTTGGGTGGACAAATTTTATATCTAGGGACCCCCTAATATGCACATATACAGGGCCTGTAACACACAAAATAAGACACATAAGAGCAGAGCAGTGTAAATGCAATATATGATCTAACAGCCACACATGGAAAAATTATATATATATATATATTATATATATATATATATATATATATATATAATCACACAGCCAAAGACTGAGACCAGTGGGGGCCCCCGCTAAATAAAGGCCCCCACGCACACACACCAGCTGAAGAAAATGGCCATCAGGCCCTTACCACCCCGAGTGCAATCTGCCTGTCAGGAAAGATGGCCCCCATGCTGCCTCGTGCCTAGGAAGGGAGAGCAGGGGGAGGGCGGGCCAGCGCAGAACACGCGTTTCCCGAGGCCACGCCCCCCCTCCCAGCAACGCGGACCCCTAGCAACGAGCCTGTAATTGCGCCAAATAAGGGGGCGGGGCTACCGCGGCCACGCCGAGAGCCCGGCCCACCCCCTTCCCGAACGCAGCCTGAGGGTGAGAAGTTCCCCCAGGCTGAAGTAAAGCATTGAGGCCAGCACTGTATGCACTCACACACACACACAAGTAAAAACACTCACACTGACAAGGTATGGGTAAAACGAAATACAGGCCAGGCCCTCACCCCCCCATGGAGGGGAATCAGGGACCCGGAAGGGGGGAATCCAGCCAGGAGCCGGCCATAAGTCTAACGGGACGGGGCATCCCACACCAGGATCACCAAAAAACCTGGATAACCGCCTACCCCATAGTGAGGTTTCACGGTGGAGCAGTGCTCCTGCTGCACCCATAGGGTGCTCCTACCTTCACCAGGACCCGCAGCCTAAGCTGGGAGGCTCAATATGGGGCAATTTAGAAGGGTCCTGGCAGTAATAGGGATAATTAGAAGGCCGGACGCGAGCCCAGCTTACCTGTAAGCAAAGAAGTCATCTTCTGTCTTGTCGCCTACTCTGCAGAGAAGAAAACTGGGGAATTGGTGGGAGGTCCCAGGTATATATGGACCGGGAGGGGCTTTCTTCTTTGCAAATTCATCTCTGCAGAAGTTCGCCCTCTACTGGAGAATAACCCAGACGTCATGAAGGAGGAAGTGGAGTGTATGGCACACTTAGAATAATACAATTCTGTGATTACTCACCTGTAGAATTGGTATTATGAGTATACAGTACGTCCTGCTCCAAATCTAATACTTACAGTTGGGATATACTCCGCCAGATGGCGCTGGACTGCAGAGCCATCGAAAATAGGCTCCTCCCGGCCCCTCAAATACCCAGGGACCTCCCACAAATCCCCAGCATTGAAAAGCAGTTAAGGAGAAGGCGGGAGCATTAAAATCCAAACTATCAACTATAACAATGATAAAAATCACCATACAGGGGATCCAAGAAAATGCAAACCAAGGGTGGGTTGGAGCAGGACGTACTGTATACTCAGTACCAATTCTACAGGTGAGTAATCACAGAATTGTATTATTCTTAGTATACAGTACGTCCTGCTCCAAATCGAATACTTACAGTTGGGACATCCAATAGCAGTGTCCATAAAGTAGGGTGGGATCCCCAAGAAAAATCAGCAGCAGGCAGTTTAAACCACTGCCGCCTGCAGAACCTTGCGGCCAAAAACAGCGTCAGCTGAGGCCCTAACATCAACCTTGTAAAACTTTGAAAAGGTATGAACAGAAGACCAAGTAGCAGCCTTGCAAACTTGTTCAACAGAAGCCTGGTGCTGAAAATCCCAGGAGGCACCAATAGCACGAGTAGAATGAGCAGTAAGACATACAGGAACTGAAAGTCCTTCCATGACATTGCTAGCGCATCCGAGGTCAGGGCCAGAGGATACCTGGACAGAGAGACAAAAGCTGGAAGCTTGTGATTGTGGCGGGAAGCAAACAGATCCACATCTGGTTGGCCCCAACGATGACACAGAGATTGAAACACCCTGCTGCATAGGGACCATTCTCCCTGGCGAGAGGTCCCCCTGCTCAGAGAGTCCGCCAGGTGATTTTCCACCCCTGGGATGTACACAGATGAAATGCAGGGGACATTGGCCTCCGCCCAAGTCAGGATCAGGATCAGAGATGCTTCCTGGAGGCCCCCCTTGCTCCGGGTCCCTCCCTGATGATTGATGTAGGCAACTGCCATCTGGTTGTCCGAGCGCACCTGAACAGGTAGGCCCTTAAGAGGAGTAGTCAACCTGATCGCCCACAGATCCAAGACATTGATAGGTGATAGGTGCGTGGGCCTTCTGAGGGCCCCACTTCCCCTGGAACCGCAGGGAATTCCAGAACCCCCCCCCAACCTGACAGACTGGCATCCGTGGTGACCGTCTCCCAGGAAGGGGCAAGAAATGATCTGCCCCCCAACAGGTTCCTTGAGTCCATCCACCACAAGGGGGACTCCTGACCAGGGGGGAGAGCACACAGACCCTGTCCAGGGACGCTGGGTCATTGTCCCATACAGACAATAGGTGAAGTTGCAGAGGCCTCAAGTGGAACTGAGCATAAGGGACCGCTTCGAAGCACGCCACCATCAGGCCCACCAGCTGCATCCCCTGCCTGATGGAGGGATGGGGACAAGCTAGGAGGGACTGAGCCTGTGCAATCAGGCTGTCCACCTTCTGCTGAGGAAGGAAGATCCTTGCCTGAACTGTATCCAGATTCATTCCTAGGAATGCAGTTACCAAGGAAGGGGACAGTGAGGACTTGGGGTGGATGATCACCCATCCAAATGACTCCAGAGTGGACACCACCAGCTGAGTATCCAACTCTGCCTGATGTAGAGACTGGGAAGTGATGAGGATGTCGTCCAGATAGGGAAGCACGCGGACGCCCTGACATCTGAGCAGAGACATCACGCCAGCCAGCACCTTGGTGAACACCCTGGGAGCTGAAGTGAGGCCAAAGGGCAAGGCCACAAATTGGTAGTGTTGATCCATCAGAGCGAACCTGAGGAACCTTTGAAGACCTGGGAACACAGGAATATAAGGTAAGCATCTTTGATGTCCAAAGAAGCCATGAAATCCCCTTGGCGCAGGGAATTGATGGCAGAGCGCAGAGTCTCCATGCGAAAGCGCCTGCCCCTGACAAACTTGTTGAGAATCTTTAAGTCCAGGATGGGCCTGACCGAACCATCCTTTTTGGGTACTGTGAATAGGTTGGAATAAAAGCCCTTGCCCTTTTCTCTTAAAGGCACCTGGCAGATATCCCCCAGCTCCAGGATGCCTTGCACTGCTTGCACTAGCTCCTGAGCTGACACAGGGTCCTGAGGAATCCGGGATCTGATGAATCTTGGAGGGGGATCGGCAGCAAACTCCAACTTGTAACCGGAGGACACTACCTACTGAATCCACCGGTCTGAGACATGAAGCCTCCAGACGTGAGCGAAGTGCCGCAGCCGTCCCCCCACCCGGATGGGTGAGGGAGCCCCATCATGCCTGAGGGGGCTTGGGAGAGGATTTAGCTTTGGGACCCCAGGAGGAGCCAGGACGTCCACGTCCTCTGCCTCTACCCCAGAAATCTCCCCGGGCCCCAGGGAAGGACACCCCCCTTCCCTGTCTTGCACCACGGTAAGGGGAGGAGAAGGAACCCTGACCCCGAAAGGGCCGAGGTTGCCGCCTGCGCTGAGGTAACCTGCCTCCCTTAGCAAAAAGGTCCAGGCGGTCTCCAAACAGACGCAGCCCTTTAAAGGGAAACCCGGTGAGGGCCTTCTTGGCAGCGTTGTCAGCAGCCCACTGGCGCAGCCAAACAGAGGCGTATAGCCACCACGAGGGCAGAAGTTCTGGCACACATTCTGATGGTGTCATCCAATGCTGATAGGACACAATTTACAAAAACATCACAACTGGAGAGTGCATTAAACACCTCACAAGGCAAATCATCAGGGGCACTATCAAGCATATTTCTGATAAGGGTTCTAGTGGCCACAGCAGTAATGGCAGAGGCACAGACCAGGCGCAGCGCCGTCCCCGCACATGCAAAGGCGTGGGATGCCAGCTGAGAGGTGTTAGATAGCCCTAGGATCGGGGCATCCACCTCGGGGAGGGGGGGGGGGGATGACCAACATTTAACCACCTCAGCAGGAAAGGGTTACTTCCTATCCCAACTCTTTGGAACCCCGGGAAGTTTACTGGGGCGCTCCCATTCCTTGAGCACAAGGTTATGGAAATGTGCCTGCTCTGGAAATTCCAAACGCGATCTTGCTGTATGGAAAAGCTCCCCTCTTTGCCTGGGAGCCAAAACAGGGAGAGAGATAGACAGAACCTAAAAAATCTGGGTCAATAATCTGTCAGTGTCATCCGGGGCCCAGGGGTCAGAGCCAGAATCCTCATGACCCCTAGGTCTCTCATCAGATGAGCCTGAATCAGGAAAGAGCTCCCCTTCATCAGACGGGGTATAGCCACAAAGATTCATAAACTCCTCAGTTCTCATAGGGAAAACAGTAACATTAGGCGTCAAGTGCCGCTTCATAGCAGGGGCCTTACGCGCTAAAGACTTCGCAATAATCTGTTCAACAGTAGCCAGTCTAAAAGACACATCAGGCTGAGAATCCCCACTTGTATGCAACTCAGCACAAGTGAGATTTAAGCTTGGGGGAATAGGTGAAGTGAAACGAGGTGCAGCCACTGGCAGGAAAGATTGCAATGCAAGCACCTGCTCAGCACAGGGTACAAAAGACCCGCGCCTTGTCAGCATCAGCATGAGGCTGCCCACACGCTACACACAGCCAGCCTTGTCCCAAAGGGACCCTGGTAACATTATCCTGGGATGCCTCCATATGGTGATTATAGCGGCGCTATACGCCGATAGGGAATGGCGCTATATAGCAACCCTGGATGCCCCAATAACCCGCTAGGGACGTGGGAGTATAATTTGTACAAGGCCTACAAGTAATATACTAAAAACAGAAACCAAGAAAGGTTCGTCCCGCCTGAAAGACATAAGCAGAAAAGACCTTAAGTACATAAACAACAAAAGTGAAGCAGATAAGGCCACCCGCGAGGGCACTTACGGACCGCGGTAGGTAGGAGTCCGTTGCGCATAGGCCAACCAAGTCAGAAAAGATGGCGTTGGTATACCTCGAGGGGCGGGCCAGTAATAGCGATGACGTGGAACGCGCCAAAGACGGGCCCCGCCCCCCCCGAAGAGCGCGAACCCAGAAGGCCAACAGCCCATGATGGTGCACCAGCAGCTGAGGTAATGCCGCCGCCAAGCGCGGAGCCAAGTCAGCGCGCGGCAGTGGTAAATTTAAAAGCAATACAAACAAGTCAGCGCGGTGGCTGACGCAAGAATAAAGAAAAGTGAAAGCACAGACTGCATAACATACATATCTATACACATACACCCCCCCCTCTTTTCCCCCGAAGACTACAAGGAGGATGAGGGAGGACGGCGGCCACTTAAATTTAAATAGGGCCCACCGATGGGCAGGGTCAAGGGGCAATAGTGCGGGAGGGGCATCCCATAGAGGCTCACCATAAGCCTGAACCGCCTACCCTTTGGTGGGGGATTGCGGCGGAGCAGCACTCCTAAGCACCAACGGCGGTGCTGCCTACCTTCACCCGACCAGCGCAGCCAAGGCTGGGAGGCATATTACTAGTGGAACGGGTGGGAAAAGTTCTACAGGGCCGCAGGTTAATAACCCCGCTCACCTGCAAGTAGAGAGCCAATTTCTCGTCCTTCGTAGCCAGACTGCAGAGACATTCTGGGGATTTGTGGGAGGTCCCTGGGTATTTGAGGGGCCGGGAGGAGCCCATTTTCCATGTCTCTGCAGTCCAGCGCCATCTGGCGGAGTATATCCCAACTGTAAGTATTAGATTTGGAGCAGGACGTACTGTATACTAAGAATATGGGGTCTGGTGTGGCTTAAAAGCAACCGGGAACGGGGGGGGGGGGGGGGGGGGGGGGGGAATTGTTACTCTTCAACATACATTCACACATATATAAAATGATGTCACAACAGAGATTGCAGGCTTCCCTGCTCCTTGTAACAAAAGGCTTTAGATGCAGCAGCTACAATCCACTTGTCGGGAATCGGGAGGTTTTGTTTCTCAGGAAGATGGGACATCTTTCAACTTGTGGCCATTTGGTTTAGAGGCAGAAATGTTGCTGAATGCATACACAAGGAATCGGGATGGCTTGACTCACTACACAACCTACAATTTTGCATACATTTACAGATGTGGCCCTTTCTAAAGGCATGTATGTAAGTGGCGGCCATCACCATGAAGGATTCCTGTCGGCTTGCCCCCATTTTTATATGCTTCAGATGCGGTAGTGTGACTGCAACAGTCCACTGAAAAAAATGGGGAGCCTTGTTTTTTTGTAAGACGGGACAACTTCCCACTTCAGTTATATTGCAGCAGTTTGGTCTATATTCATGTGTCGGCATCCAACCACGTTTCTCCTTCTAGACTCTAGAAGAAGAAATGTGGCTGGATGAGGACACAATGAATCAGAAACAAGCCTATTTAAAACAGGACAGGAAAGTCTCTGCAACCAGACACCTCTGGAAGCCTGTCTGGTAGGAAACTGGACAGGGGGTGGTAGATCAAGGTCACTTGATATTTTTCTACCTTAACATTAAAAAGCGGGAAAAAAAAATGGGATTTTGTTCTGCACTCCAGAGGCATCCTGTTTTGGGTGTGCACATAAATAACCTCTTCCTGGCCCAACGGCGCATGAGCAGGGGTCTCCTCCAATCGGTTCCCGTGACATTGCCAACCAGCTCTGATTTGCTTCAATGGGGAGTGACTATATACTTCCATCTGAACTCCCACAATCCAGTTTAGTTGAAAAGCAGTAGAACCAGCCACCCGAGAGGCATTCCTATATCTTGTGTTCGAGACAAAAAGGTGAGACAAGACACAAGACTCCTCTCTACCTCTCTCAGTTTAACTTTTTTTTTCTTTTTTTGATGCTCATCAACTATTTACATATTTACTCCACTAACATACATATTTAGTCCACTAAAACTAGGCACCCAAGAATGAATATAGTAACCTAGCATGAGTATCAGTGATAAACTTCAATACTCTCACTACATCCAGCAAGTTCAGAATCCTTTCCTTAACGTTAAAGTGGACCAACACCCAGGATTTTCACTCTCCTGGGTGTTGGTCCACTTCTGCGGGGCACCCCGATTGGGGGTGCCCCGCTGTGTGAAAGCCCCCAGAAAGCCCCTAAAATCTTACCTTATCGGCGACGTACAAGCGACGGATAAGCCGCCGCCGCCTCTCGCGCATCCCTCCTAAAGGACCGCGCCCGCCATTCACAAACGGCCGGCGCAGGGTGCGCGCCCTGCTAGAGGGCCGCGCGAGAGGTGGCGTCGGCTTATCCGTCGCCGATAAGGTAAGATTTTAGGGGCTTTCTGGGGGGTTTCACACAGCAGGGCATCCCGATTACGGATCCCCCACGGGGAGGGAGCTGATCGGCCCGGGAATCTTATAGATTCCCGGGCCGATCAGGGGTGGGTGTTGGTCCACTTTAACTAGAGCAGGACATAATAAAGGCAAAAGCACCGCCTTAAAACAGAAGACTGCTTTGTCCTTATGTAACACTAAATAAGGATGCTTAACCGATAACACTGCTAATTCAGAAACCTGCCTTACTTAGGTTATTGCCACTAAAAAGATAACCTTATTGAGTCATTAAACTTAAAGGAGCAGTATCGCGAAATTTGCATTAAAGTGGACCAACACCCAGGGGGGATCGGCCCGGGAATCTATAAGATTCCTGGACCGATCAGATCCCTCCCCTCGGGGCATCCGAAATCGGGATGTCCCGCGGGGAGGAACCCCCCCAGGAGGCCCACAATCCTTACCTTACCGGCGATCCAACGGCGCATGCGCGAGACGCGGCCGCGTCTCTCGCTTCCCTCTAGCAGGGCGCGCTCCCGCGCCGGCCATTTTGTGAATGGCCGGCGCAGGCGCGCTCCCTGTTAGAGGGAAGCGAGAGACGCAGCCAATGACAGCGCTCTGGTATGCGCGTCCAAGCGGCTTTGGACGCGCATACCAGAGCGGCTCTGAGCGCTGTCATTGGCCGGACGAGGTCACGTGGGAGCGGGGAGAGGTGAGTTTTTGCGGCGATCGGGGGGGTTTCACACAGCGGGGCACCCCCGATCGGGGTGCCCCACCTAAGTGGACCAGTACCCAGGATAGTCAAAATCCTGGGTGTTGGTCCACTTTAAAAAAGATAAATAATTAAATAGCCATACAATAGCTTCTAACATGTGTAATAATCTGGCGATAGAAAAAGGAAAAAATATATGCCTTTCTTTTAAATTGTATAATTACAATGGCTCAGTCCATTTGCTGAATAGGGGGATCTGCTGGGTTGTTTTTAGTGAGCTGCTTCATTTAGCCCACTGGTCTCCTGACTGAAAATAACTGAAATTCTGGTCTCCTGACTGAAAATAACTGAAATTCTTCTTTGAATAACTGTGCAGGAAAATCTAAAGGTATTAAAGTGGAACAAAACCCTGAGTGGCCGACCCTGAAGTCTATAAGACCCGGCCATTGACCTTCCCCCTTGGGCATTCTAAATCAGGATACCCACTGTGTGAAACAACCCCTGGATAACCACAGATCCCCCCCATTTTTCTGGCGCGCTCACACAGATAGTCATTTAGACAGGCCGGGCGGCCAGGAAGATTACTGCTCAGGCTCCCCATCTGTGTGCAAACAGAGCTGATTGGATGAGAGCCCGCACATGCGCTGTGGGACAGGGAAAGGTACGTTTTCACAGGCGAACTTGGGGATTTCACATATCAGGGCATCCCAAGTCGGGATGCCCCTAGAGGCACAAAACAAAACTCCAGATAGTGAAAATCCTGGGTTGGGCTTTGCTCAAAACACACAAAGCTGAAAGAAAGCTCATATGGAAAAATGAAAAATAAGAGTATGAAAGAGAAAATGGTAAACTGAAAGATTCTGCAGCAGAGCCAACATGAAGGAAAACTGTCAAAATCAGCTAAATGACTTCTAGAGCTTTTCTCTCTGTTTTAGATATATAAGTTCTGGCCAGGCAATGTTGCAATGTTATCTTATGCTGGACGGCTGCCAGCACTGAACATCTGATACTTTGGTACATTGTTTCACCCCTCTCCTCAGCATGGAACAAGCCAGAGTGTTGGCCCGACACTCAGCAGATATAAACATGAGCTATTAGTCTCCAGCTGCTCAACACAGACATTTTCTTCCTAAATTTGTAATTCTTACTCCAACACTTACCTACATTCAAAGTACCATTTAAATATAAGTCACCAAGAAAAATTTGTGATACTGCTCCTTTAAGGACACATCTGCCAAGGGAGGACCCTGAAGAGCCTATAAAAATGGCTTATGGGGGGCGTACATGAGTGACCCCCTATAAAAAAGCCCTAATGTATTCTCAGCTATGGGTTTAAAAAAAAAAAAAAAAAAGGGTATATAAAAAGCAGATATCTGTTTTTTTAAGTATTCAATTAAAGACCTTCATCAAGACAATTCTGTAAAAAAGTCTAATATTCTGGGAACAGAAAAAGTTCTACAAGCAAACCCTCTGGATTCGCACCAAGCGATAAATTCTCGCCAGACTATAGTAGATCATTGATGAAGATTTCTTCCTGGCCTGAATGACACTGGCAGAAAAACTACTTTCTGCCAAGATGGAGGCTTCAATAGCCAGGCCGTCAAAGCCAGAACTGGTGAATTGGGGTACTTTAGACGCCCCGTGTAAGAAGATCTGGACCGTT
Source organism: Gastrophryne carolinensis (assembly GCA_027917425.1). Taxonomy (NCBI): domain Eukaryota; kingdom Metazoa; phylum Chordata; class Amphibia; order Anura; family Microhylidae; genus Gastrophryne; species Gastrophryne carolinensis. The sequence continues at coordinate 209,623,864 of CM051238.1, forward strand.
GCGCAACCTCCACGGGTCGCCTTCTGACATCCTTACTATATCAGAGAACCATATTCTCCTTGGCCACCGAGGAGCCACTCCCTTTGCGAGCTATCTTTTTTAGTACTTGACCTTGAAGTGGAATCAGAGGGAACACAAAGATGCCCAAATGCTGACCACTGAAGAGAAGGGCATCTGTTGCTATTGCTAGAGGATCCCTGGACCAGGGCACAAACTTCAGAACTTTTTGATTGTGCCATGATGCAAAAAGATCTACGTCTGGGAACCCCCAGCGCCTGCAAAGGGATTGAAAGACCCTCTGACTGAGGGACCATTCCCCCTGATCCAGGACCTCTCTGCTGAGATGATCGGCCTGCAAATTGTCCACTCCTGGTATGTATACTGCTGAGCTGCATGGAACTTGGCTCACTTCCTTGCAGGCTTTCCTGCTTCTGGTGTCCCCCTGGTGATTGATATATCATTCGATTGTCTATTTGACAATAGAATCTCTCTCAGCTCCAGGATATTTAACCCTTTAAGTGCCAGCCTACCTGGAGTTTTTGTCACACTCTGTTGCCAGACCATTTTGCACTATTTTGCGCTCCCCATGTTCAAATGTGATTTTTGAAGGGATTTCCAGGGATTTCCCAGGAAAATGATATATTGTTTTTTTCAGCAGAGTCTGGGCTTTAACATGAAATGTCTTGTTTGTCATTTGTTAGGTGTATTCTTAATATTTTTGGGTGAAATATGTGCAAAAAAAAAAAAAAAAAAAATTTTTACATATTGTAGTTTTTTTTTGGAATAAAAAATGTAAGTTTGTCAATAAAATCTTATTGCGTGTGAAATCCCAATTTCTCCCGGTTACAGCGGTACCACATATGTATTGGTAGACACCCTTTCCTGCCCAGGAGACTCCCCCAAACTGAAACAGCGCTTTAGGAGATTTTCAGATAAAATACAACTATGCTATGCAATATGCGCACCTTGCGGTTTTTCCAGAAAAACAACCCTTTACATTTGAAATACCCCCAACAAACTATATATTCTCTGGAAGTACACACCTCAGGCTTTCTAGGCGTACCAAGCTTGTGGATGTGGCCATAGTTTTCTGGAAGTAATCCCTCAACGTAATCTTTGGTTGCAAAGAGTTTCCCTAAAAAAAGGATAAAAAAGCAGAATCAAAGCCACATTTTCCTAAAAAAACTATATACAAACAAGAAAAAACAAGTTTAATCTGAAAACGCAACATCCCCCGAACAGAACGATACCCAACATGCATAGGTTCTGTCAAGGGAAGAGTTGCCAAACACCCCAAAGTAAAGCATGCGCATAACGGTAATTTTACTTGAAAATTTCAGCTCTGCAGACAAAGTGCGCACCTTGCGATTTTTCAACCAAAACAACCCTTTACATTTGGAATATCCCCCATAAACCATATATTCCCTGAAAGTACACACGTTAAGCTTTTTAAGGGTACCCAGCTTGTTGTAGTGGGCTCATCTTTCTGGAATTAATTCCTCAAAGAATTCTTTGGTTGCGCAGGGTTTCCCTAAAAAATGTATAAAAAAGCTGAATAAAAAACACCTTTTCCTAAAATATAAATATGCAAACCAGAAAAAACAAGCTAAGTCTGAAAGCGCAAGGTCCCCCGAACAGAACAATACCCAACATGCATAGGTACTATTAACCCTTTTAATTGCCAGCCTACTTGAGATTTTGTCACCCTCTGTTGACAGGCCATTTTCCCCATTTTGCGTCATGTTTTGCGACATGTTTTGCGCCATTTTTGCTGTAACTTTCAGAAAAATTATATATATATTTTTTGCAGCAGAGTTTAGACTTTAACATGAAATGTCTTGTTTGTAATTTTTTTTTTTTTTTTTACAATATTATTAAGTGAAAAAAAAAATAAATAAATAAAAAATTTTTTTTAGAAAATTGACTCCTTTATTTTAAATAAAAAATGTATTTTATTAAGGAAAATCATATTGCATGTGAAAGCCCCATTTCTACCGATTAGAACGGTACCACATATTTATCGGTAGCCCCCCGTTCCTGCCCAGGAGACCCCCCTAACTGAAACAAGTATTTTATAACATTCACAAAAAAAATACAAAAACCATCCACACTACAAAGGGTTAAATCGGGAAAAAAAATGACATAGGGTCCCCCCTCCCAGGGGAGGGAGACCCCATTTTTCTTTTGATTTTTAAGGGTTAAAAACCCTTAAAAATCAAAAAAAAAATTGACGTGGGGTCCCCCTTACCCAAAGTAACCAGCCCGGGACCAGCTATGGGGGCTTGTAGGCACAGAGTGGGGGGGCCAGCTTATGTGGCCCCCCCACCCTGCAGCCTACGAGCCCACATAGCCCATGTGGGCCCGGGCTCTTCTGCCCCCCCCTGGCCTTTGGGGAGGCAGGTAATGGGGGTGCCGGGGGTTAATGGCAAGCCACCCGCTAGCGCAGGTGGCTTGCCATCCCCCCAGCCTTGTGAACTGGTATAGGGGTCATGGACCCCTTACCAGTTCACAAGGGGTTAAAAGGAAATAATGACACAGACACACACTGAGAAAAAAATATTTTATTAATTTTTTTTTTTTTTTTTACACTGTACTCACCTCCCATCCATCCTGGAGCACTCTGTCCCTCGGCGATCACTGGCTTCTGCTCACTTGCTAGAAGCCTTTTATAGCTGCTGGATGACAGATTACAAAGGGTTAATCAAAAAAAAAAATGACATAGGGTCCCCCCTCCCAGGGGGGGCGGACCCCATTTTTTTTTTGATTTTTAAGGGTTAAAAACCCTTAAAAATCAAAAAAAAAATTGACGTGGGGTCCCCCTTACCCACAGTAACCAGCCCGGGACCAGCTATGGGGGCTTGTAGGCACAGAGTGGGGGGGCCAGCTTATGTGGCCCCCCCACCCTGCAGCCTACGAGCCCACATAGCCCATGTGGGCCCGGGCTCTTCTGCCCCCCCCTGGCCTTTGGGGAGGCAGGTAATGGGGGTGCCAGGGGTTAATGGCAAGCCACCCGCTAGCGCAGGTGGCTTGCCATCTCCCCAGCCTTGTGAACTGGTATAGGGGTCATGGACCCCTTACCAGTTCACAAGGGGTTAATAGTAAAAGAAATGACACTGACACACAGAAAAAAAAATCTTTATTTTTCTCTTTTACACTATACTCACCTCCGATCCGACGTCCCTCGCCGCTGTCCCTCGCCGCTGTCCCGCGCCGATCACTTCACTGACAGATGCCGGTGGTGATCGGCGCAGGGCGGGTGACAGGCGAGGGGGCTCCGATCGGAGCCTCCTCACCTGACATCCGCCCTGCTCCGATCACCACCGGCATCTGACAGATGCCGGAGCTCGGAGGGGGTATAGGAGGAGCGGGATGACGTCATCCCGCTCCTCCCACAATGGGCGGGGCTAAGCGGCGGCGGCCATCGCCGCCATTACAAGAGGTGAGGACCCGGAAGAGGGTCCTCACCTGAAGACTGCGCAGCCCAGGGGGGGGGATCGGACCCCCCCCTGGTGAAGAGGAGACCCGGAAAGAAGGCTCGGGCGCGGAGGTGAGTAAATGACAGTTTTATTTTTTTTTTTTTTTTTACAGCGGCGAAAAGCGCTGGAAACGGGGGGGGGGGCGGCTGGTTTCGGGCCCCCCCCCGAAGACGGAGGACGACGGGGGGGCGATCGGATGCCCCCCCAAGGAAGAGGGGACCCCAGGCTTCACAAGGATACCGGAGGTAAGTGATTTTTTTTTTCTATTTTTTAACTGTTTGGGGGAAATGCCAGGCACGTAGTTTCTACGTGCTTGGCACTTAACGGTAGGAGAAGCAACCACGTAGAAACTACGTGCTTGGCATTTAAAGGGTTAAGGAGAGTCTGCTCTCCTCCAGATTCCACTGTCCCTGAATCGTTTGTGACCCCATGTCACCCCCTCAACCAGTTAGATTGGCATCCGTGGTGATTATCTTCCACCGAACTGAAAGGAAGGATATGCCGACCTGAAGAGGCTGAGGACTCAGCCACCAGGTTAGGGACTGCCTGGTTGAATGGGCCATGCAAAAGGTGTGATCCAGGGTCTGTGGGTCTTGATCCCAGGCCAAAAGAAATTTCATCTGCAGGGGTCTTGTGTGAAACTGTGCAAAAAGGCACTGCCTCAAAGCAAGACACCATCAGACCCAACAGACTAATTTCTTGACGAATAGTCGGGTGAGGGCAAGACAAGAGCTCCCGTACCATGACCTGAAGTAAAAGTCTCTTCTGTTCCGGAAGAAGCGCTTTTACCTGAGAAGTGTCAATTGACATTCCAACGTTGATAAGGCAATATGTTGATAAGGCAATATGTGAATCCTTCTGGGTCTCATGAAATGATGGAGCCCATATCAACAGATCGTCTAATTAAAGGATTATACATATCCCCGACTTCTTAGAAAAGCAGAGACCTGCCAACACTTTGGTAAACACCCTTGGTGCTGACAACAGGCTGAAGGGCAGAGCCACAAACTGACAATGTAGGCCATCTACTGCAAACTGCAAATATTTCCAATGACCCGGAAAAAATACCATTTTGTGATTACTCACCTTTAAAATGGGTATTATAAGTATGTCACACACCTCGCTTCCACTATTCATGACATATGGGTTATGGTCCAGTAGAGGGCGAACTTCTGCAGAGATGAAAGCAAAAAAGAAGCCCCTCCCAGTCCATAAATACCTGGGACCTCCCACACATTCCCCAGTATATGACAGCAGTAAGGGGACCAGGAAGAGCTAATAAAACATTCTTAACCATAAAAAAGGTTCACCATATAAAGGATCCAGAATACAAAAAGGCGGGATGAAGCGGGGTGTGTGACATACTTATAATACCCATTTTAAAGGTGAGTGATCACAAAATGGTATTATTCCAAGTATGTCACACACCCCACTTCCCCTATTCATGGCATATGGGACATTCAATAGCAGTGTCCATCATGGGTGGGGATCCAAACACAGCAAAAAATGCACCAATTTAAACCACTGCAGCTTGCAGAACCTTGCGGCCAAAAACGGCATCCGCTGAGGCTCGCACATCAACCTTATAAAACTTGGAAAAAATACCATTTTGTGAATACTCACCTGTAAAATGGGGATTGTAAGTATGTCACACACCCCGCGTCAAGACATTCATTACACTTGGGTATACTGACCTGGAGATGGCGATCTTGCAGAGATGTCAATAAAAAAAAAAAAAAGTAAGACCCTCCCGGCCCATAAATACCTGGGACCTCCTACTCATTCCCCAGTATAAAGGTTCACCATATAAAGGATCCAGAATATAAAAGGGCAGGGTGAAGCAGGGTGTGTGACATACTTATAATACCCATTTTACAGGTGAGTATTCACAAAATGGTATTATTCCAAGTATGTCACACACCCCGCTTCAAGACATTCATTACACTTGGGACATCCAATAGCAGTGTCCATAAAGGGCGGGGATCCAAAAAACAAGGCACAAACAAACCACTGCAGCTTGCAGAACTTTGCTGCCAAAAACAGCATCCGCTGAGGCACGAACATCAACCTTGGAAAAAGTGTGAACCGAAGACCTTACAAACCAGGCTTACAAACCTGCTCAACAGAAGCCTGGTGCTGGAAGGCCCAGGACACCCCAACAGCATGAGTAGAATGAGCAGTAACACGAAAAGGGGGAATCTTCCCCTTAGCAAAATAGGCTCCAACAATGGCCTGGCGAATCCATTTACAAATGGAAGACTTGGCAGGAGCCAAACCCTTCCTAGGCCCAGAGGGCTCCACAAAAAGGGCATCAGTCCTACGAAAATGAGAAGTAGCCACCAAATAGTACTTCACACAGTGAACCACATCCAAAGAATGCAAAACCCTCTCCTTGTCATTGCTAGGCATAGGACCCAAGGAGGGTAGAACAATGTCCTGATTAAGATGAAAAGCAGAGACCACCTTAGGAAGGAAATCTGGCTTGAAGCGGAAAACAACCTTGTCCTGATGCCTCTCAAAGTAAGGGGCCTTAATGGACAAGGCTGCCAACTCCGAAACACGCCGAACAGAAGTGATGGCAACCAGAAAAACAACCTTCTGAGTAAGCGTAGAAAGTGCAAAATCCTGCAAAGGTTCAAAAGGAGGACCCTGCAAGGCAGACAAAACCAAATTCAAAGGCTTCCTAGGAGGCCACACATGAGTAACCCTTTGGAAAAAGGTCTCAACCAGAGGATGAAGAGCAAAAGACTTTTGAAAGAAAACCGCCAGGGCAGAAACATGCCCTTTCAGCGTACCAAGCTGCAAACCTAGGTCCAGACCATGTTGCAAAAATTCCAAGATCCTAGGGATAGAAAACACCCTGCAAGGCAAGGCACTGACCTCACACCAATCAATATAAGACCTCAAAATCATAGTAGATGGCAGAGGAATACTTCTTTCTAGCCCTAATTTGAGTCTGAATGACAGCATCAGAAAGACCTTCCTCCTTCAAGGTGGAGGTTTCAGCAGCCACGCCGTCAAAGCCAGCGTTGGTAAATTGGGGTAGAGCAGGGGACCCTGAGTGAGTAGATCCGGCAGAAAGGGCAGAACTAACTGATCCTCTGCCAACCTTACCACGTCTGCGAACAAAACCTGTCTTGGCCACCTTGGAGCCACCAGGATTGCTGACGCACCCTCTAGGGCCAGCTTGCGCACCACTTTGCCCACCATGGGAAACGGAGGGAACAGGTATAGAAACCCCAGATCCCTCCAGTTCAGAAACATGGCATCCGCTGCCAGAGCCAGCGGATCCCGCGAGAGAGACACAAATGCCGGAAGCTTGTGATTGTGACGAGAGGCAAAGAGGTCCACCTCTGGAGTCCCCCACCAGAGGCAAAGCGACCGAAAAACCTTGGGGCTGAGCGACCATTCCCCCCGGCGAGATGACCCCCTGCTCAGGGAGTCCGCCTCTCCACTGCTTTCCACTCCCGGAATGTACACTGCCGAGATGCATGGGACATTGCCCTCTGCCCAATCCAGAATCAAAGACACTTCCCTGAGGGCACGCCTGCTGCGAGTCCCTCCCTGGTGATTGATGTAGGCGACCGCCATCCGATTGTCCTACCGAACTTGAACCGGTAGTCCCCGTAACTGATGAGTCAAGCAAGCCAGAACCAACCTGATGGCTCTCAGCTCCAGAACATTAATGGGATTGTGAGCCTCCTGAGGCCCCCCACAGCCCCTGAAACCGAAGATCCTTCCAAAATCCCCCCCAACCTGACAGGCTGGCATACGTGGCGACCGTCCAACAAGGGGTCAGAAAAGACCTGCCCCTCGTCAGATTGCTCGGTTTCAGCCACCACCGAAGGGAACGCCGCACCCGGGGGGACATCAGAAAGGTCTGATCCAATGACAACGGGGACCCGTCCCAGGCCGCCAAGAGATGGAGCTGGAGCGTCCTTGTGTGAAACTGGGCAAAGGGAACCGCCTCGAACGATGCCACCATCAATCCCACCAGTCGCATCCCTAGCCGGATGGACGGGCGGGGGATGGATAGGAGACATTGAGTCAATTCCTGAATCAGAAGAACCTTGGCTCGGGGGAGGAACACCCTGGCCTGAGAAGTATCCAGAGACATTCCCAGGAACTCCACCACCCTGGAGGGAGTGAGGCAGGACTTGGGATAGTTGAATCTCTCCGAATCTCTCCAGAGTGGACACCACTGTCCTGGTATCCAGCTGCGCCTGACTGAGGGGAGACACCATGATGAGAAGATCGTCCAGATAGGGCATGATGCAGATACCCCTGGCTCTGAGGATGGCCATCACTCCTGCCAACACCTTGGTAAAAACCCTTGGAGCCGAGGTAAAGCCAAACGGAAGAGCCACAAACTGAAAATGTCGATTGTCCACGACAAACCTGAGGAATCTCTGGTGTGCCGGAAATATTGGAATATGCAGGTAAGCGTCCTTGATGTCTATGGACGTCATGAAGTCCCCCTGACGAAGTGAGTGGATGGCTGAGCGCAGAGTTTCTATACGGAACTTCCGGGGACGAACGAACCTGTTGAGCAACTTCAGATCCAGAATGGGACGAACGGATCAGTCCTTCTTGGGCACCGTGAACAAACTGGAATAGAAGCCCAGGCCCCGGTCTGAGTGGGGCACCAGACAGATGACAGCCATGTCCAAGAGACTTACTACTGGCGCCCGAAGCCCCTGGGCGGCCAGAGGATCCGACGGCACCAGAGAACTGAAGAATCTGGGAGGGGGCCGGAACTCGAACTCCAGCTTGTAACCGGAAGACACCACTTCCTGAATCCACCTGTCCAAGACCTCTTGGACCCAAACCTGGGAGAAGAGTAGCAGCCGTCCCCCCACCCGCAAGGGTGAGGGCGCCCCCTCATTGCTGAGCCGGCTTGGCAGCGGCTCTAGGCTTGGAGCCCAACTGTGTCCTGGACGGGCCTGACCCCTGCCCCTGGAATCACCTCTGGACGAGGGGAAAGGGGCGACGCTGCTTTTTACGCTGAGGTAACTTACCTCCCTTTGCCACCGAATCCAATCTCTCTCCAAAGAGCTGCAACCCCACAAAGGGAAGGGCCGTAAGCGACTTTTTGGACACAAAATCAGCCGCCCACTGACGTAGCCAAACCGACCGCCGGATAGCCACAAGCAGCTCTGCTACACATCACCAATGTGTCGTCCAAGGTGGACAGCACAAAGGACAAAAATAACTCACAGCGCTTAAGGTCGGCAAACTCCTCACTAGCTGGGTCAAGCCGGAAGAGGCCAACAGTCCTCTAACAACTGACCTGGCAGCTACCAATAAAAGCGCAGAAGCACGAACCGGCTGCAAGGCCGATCCAACACTGGCAAAACCATGACAAGCCATATGGTCAATGCATTTATCCTCACCATCCTTGAGAGTAGTGCACTCCGGAGAATGGAGGACTGAGGAAGCCGAGTCGGCCTCTCCTATTCCTTAAGAATGATACCATCAAAATGCTTTTGATAAGGAAATTCCAAGCGCGGCTTGGTCACTTCAAAGAACTCCCCCTTCAGCGGAGGAGCCGCCTCGGGGGGAGAAATAGCCAGGACCTCAAACATATGAGCCAGCAGCCGGGACATGAAAACATGCACGCAGCACGGGGGAGGGCCGTAGGCGCGCGCCCGGCCCCGCCCAGAGGAGAAGAAGCCCTCATGGGCGCTCACCGCCGCCATTGCAGCACGCCGGAGGCCGGCGCCAGTCAAAAAATAAAAAGCGCACACACACATATACACAATAATGAGAGGAATCCATAAGGGACCCGCCCCCCCGCCTACCCCTTGTTATGGGGTCTCACGGCTCCTAAGCACCAGGGGTGCCAACTACCTTTGCCCGGACCAGCAGCCTAGGCTGGGAGGCAAGTAATTTAAATAAGGGGATCCAGGCAGGAATAGGAGAATAGAAGGCCGGGCGTCATCCCGGCTACCTGCAAGGATAAGACATCTTCTGACTTGCTTGCCACTGCAGAGATGGAAGACTGGGGAATGAGTGGGAGGTCCCAGGTATTTATGGGCCGGGAGGGTTTTACCTCTTTTTTATTGACATCTCTGCAAGATCGCCATCTACAGGTCAGTATACCCAAGTCAGTATACCCCAAAAAGCGGGGTGTATGACATACTTAGAATAGTATGAACGGAAGACCAAGTAGCAGCCTTACAAACTTGTTCAACAGAAGCCTGGTGCTGAAAGGCCCAGGAAGCCCCAACAGCACGAGTAGAATGAGCAGTGATCTTAAAAAGGAACCCTCCCCTTAGCGGAATAGGCCCCAACAATGGTAGACTTGGCGGGCGCCAAACCTTTTCTGGGCCCGGAAGGCACCACGAACAAGGCGTCCGTCTAACGAAAAGGAGAAGTAGCCACCAAATAGTACTTCACACAACGAACCACATCCAAAGAGTGCAAAACCCTCTCCTTGTCACTGCTAGGCTTAGGACACAAGGAAGGGAGAACTACATCCTGATTGAGATGGAAAGCAGAAACCCCCTTAGGAAGGAAATCTGGTTTAAAACGAAAAACCACCTTGTCCTGGTGTCTCTCAAAGTAAGGGGCCTGAATAGGCAGAGCTGCCAACTCAGACATGCCGAACAGAGGTAATATCCACCAAAAAGGCAACCTTTTGAGTGAGCACAGAAAGCCACATCCTGCATCGGCTCAAAGGGAGGCCCCTGGAGGGCCGACAGAACCAAATTTAGGTCCCAAATGGGAACCAAAGGCTTTCTAGGGGGCCGAACATAAGTGACCCCTTGGAAAAAAGTCTTGACCAGATGATGCAAAGCAAAAGACCTTTGAAAAAAGACAGCCAGGGCAGAAACCTGACCCTTCAAAGTACTGAGCTGGAACCCCAGATCCAGACCGTGTTGAAGAAACTCCAAAATCCTAGGAATCGAAAACACCCTGCAAGGTAAGGCCCTAGCCTCACACCAGTCAATATAGGACCGCCAAGTCCTATAGTAAATGGTAGAGGAAGACCTCTTCCTAGCTCAAATCAAGGTTTGAATAACCGCCTCAGACAAACCTTCCTCCCTCAGGATGAAGCTTTCAGCAGCCACGCCGTCAAAGCAAGCGTTTGTAAATTGGGGTAACATAGTTGACCCTGAGTGATCAGATCCGGAGACAGGGGCAGCCTGTACTGATCTACCGCCAATCTTACGACGTCTGCGAACCAAACCTGTCTTGGCCACCTTGGGGCCACCAGAATTGCTGGTGCCCCCTCTAGCGCACTATCTTGCCCACCAGGGAGAAGGGGGGAAACAGGTACAGAAACCCCAGATCCCTCCAGGCAAGGGACAAGGCATCCACTGCCAGGGCCAGAGGATCTTGAGACAGAGATACAAAGGTTGGAAGCTTGTGATTGTGCCAAGAGGCAAAGAGATCCACCTTCGGAGTCCCCCACTTGTGACACAGGGCCCAAAACACCTTGTGGTTGAGCGACCATTCCCTTCGGCGAGAGAATCCCCTGCTCAGGGAGTCCGCCTCAGAGTTCTTCACTCCCGGAATGTATACTGCCGAGATGCAAGGAACATTGCTCTCCGCCCATGTCAGAATCCGAGAGACTTCCCTGAGGGCACTCCTGCTGCGAGTCCCTCCTTGGTGATTGATGTAAGCTACCGCAGTATGATTGTCTGATCAAACCTGAACCGGCAGACCCTGTAGGTGAAGTGTCAGATGCGACAGAACCGAGCGGATAGCTCTGAGCTCTAAGACATTGATGGGGTTGTGAGCCTCCTGAGGACGCCACAACCCCTGTAACTGATGATCTTTCCAGAAACCTCCCCAGCCCGACAGGCTGGCATCCGTGGTAACCGTCTTCCAACGAGGGGCCAGGAACGATCTGCCCCTCATCAGATTGCTTGATTCCAGCCACCACTGAAGGGACCAGCGAACCCTGGGAGACATCAGAAATGACTGATCCAAGGACTGTGGACATCTGTCCCATTTCAGCAATAGATGGAGTTGTAGCGACCTCATGTGGAATTGAGCAAAGGGGACTACCTCGAAGGAAGCCACCATCAAACCCACCAGAGTCATCCCTAGCCGAATGGAAGGGCGAGGGTTGGTCAGGAGAACACGTATCAGATCCTGAACCCTCTGCACCTTTGGCTGAGGTAAGAACACTCTGGCCTGACTGGTATCCAGATTCATGCCCAGAATGGAGATCTCCCTTGTTGGGGCGAGAGAAGACATCCGAACCTTTCCAGCGTCGCCACCACCGTCCTGGTGTCCAACTCTGCCTGGCAGAGGGAAGAAGCTGTAATGAGTAGGTTGTCCAAATACGGCACAATGCGAATGCCCTGGGCTCTGAGCAGGGCCATTATGCCCGCCAGAACCTTGGTAAACACCCTTAGTGCCGAGGTCAGCCCGAACGGGAGGGCCACAAACTGAAAATGCTGATCTCCCACCACGAACCTGAGAAATCTCTGGTGTGCTGGGAAAATTGGTACATGAAGGCAAGCATCCTTGATGTCTATGGACGTCATGAAATCCCCCTGACGAAGGGAGCCGATGGCTGAACACAGAGTATCCATGCGGAACTTCTTGGTTCTGGTTAACCTGTTAAGAAGCTTCAAATCTAGGATGGGCCTTATGGAGCCATCCTTTTTGGGAACCGTGAAAAGGTTGGAATAATAGCCCCCGCCTCTCTCTGAAAGAAGCACCGGGCATATGACCGCCATGTCCAGGAGATTCTTTACAGCCAACAGGAGCCCCTGCGCCGCCCGAGGATCCGATGGCACCCGAGACTTTAGGAATCTGGGAGGAGGCCAGGACTCGAACTCCAGTTTGTACCCAGACAAGACCACTTCCAATATCCACTTGTCTGTGACCTCCTGGGCCCAGACCTGGAAGAAGAGCCGCAGCCGTCCCCCCACCTGCAAGGGTGAGGGCGCCTCCTCATTGTTGAGCTGGCTTGGCAGCGGGTTTGGGCCCGGAACCGCAGGTAGAGGCTGTACGGGCACGTCCTCTACCTCTGTTCCAGGAATCACCTCTGAAGCCAGAGTAGGCAAGACCTCTGCCCCCTCTGGCACCGCGAAAGGAAGGATTAAAAGGAGCTTGCCCCCCGAAAGGAGCGACGCAGCTTCTTACGCTGAGGTAGCTTCCCACCCTTCGCCACAGAATCCAATTTGTCTCCAAACAGCCGCGTTCCCAAAAAGGGCAAAGCTGTAAGTGACTTCTTGGCCGCAATGTCCGCCGCCCACTGGCACAGCCAGACCGATCTGCGCATGGCCACCAACAGGGCCGAAGTTCTACTACACATGGTAATAGTGTCGTCCATAGCCGACAAAACAAAATTCATGAACAATTCACACCTCTTAAGGGCTGTGAATTCAACGCTGTCCGGGTTGAGCTGGGACCCATTTAACATGTCCCTGATCTACGACCTGGTGGCCACAGCCACGAGTGCCGATGCACAGACAGGTCGCAAGGCAGAACCCACACTGGCGAAGGCATGACATGCCATCTGATCAATGCGCTCGTCTTCGCCATCGGTGGTGTTGGACAATCCTAAAAATGGGTGCGTCAACCTCGGGAGGGAAAGACCAGCGCTTCACTGCGTCCACCGGAAAGGGATACTTCCTATCTCATCCTTGAGGAACACCGTGAAGGCGACTCGGCTTCTCCCATGCTCTAAGAATCATGCTGTCAAAATGATCCTGATTTGGAAACTCCAAGCGGGGCTTAGAGAAACCAAAGAATTCCCCCTTCTTCGGAGGGGCCTCCGCTGGAGGGGAAATATCCAGAACCTCTAACAGATGGGTCAGGAACTTGGGGGTATCCACAGCATCCCCCAGCGCCTGCCCGGCATCAGAATCAAAGAACTGCAATTCCTCAGTCTCCGATTCCTCAAACAATTCCCCCTCCTCAAGCGGGGAATAATCCGTCCAGTCAGGGGAGTCATAATCATCAAAATCAATTACCGGCGTAGCCAGTGACAGATGCCTTTTCTTAGCAGTGGCCTTTCTGCCCACTGAGCTAGAAATAATTTTCTCGAGGTTGGCCAGCCTGGCCCATATATCCGAGTGCGACTCCCCACTAATGACCGTGTCACTTGGGGTACGGATGATGCGGGGTGGGGTAGGAGAGGCAGGTGGCACTGACCCAGACGCCTGGGGTCCCGTCTGCCGCGTTATGGCCTGTTGCGCACATAGTATGCAAATCAGCACATTCTCCCCCGTAAGGGATACCCCACAACCCACACATAGCCGGGATTGTCCCGAAGGGAGCCCGGTATCCTGCGGAGCCTCCATATGGTGATTTTAAGGTAGTTGCAATGACCCGAGGGAATTACGCTGGTAAGCAACCCGGGATGCCCCTTTAAGTCCCAAGTGTGAGGATTTATAATTGCCCCAAATTTTTGCTAGGGACCCTAGGACCGGGAGAACCCCCTTTTAAGCAATTGGCACAGGGATTCCTCCTGAAAGACACAAGGGATGTCCATAAGCACATGCACACACACACACAACTGCATAATAAAAACATGTAAAAAGGAACATAAAAAAGCAGAGAGGCGAGCGCTGCCCCAAGCGTGACTGGGGCATTAAGCCTAGTAAGAACGGGGGGAAGCCCGGCAGGGCACTCACAGACACAGAAAATGGCGTCCAGCTAATCCGCAGCTCCTGAGAGAGAGGGAGGGAGAAGAAGGGGCGGGCCAGCGCGGATCGCGTGCCGCGCCTGGCCCCGCCCCTTCCCTCCGAGTCCAGCAATGCAGTTCCCAGCCAGAAGATGGGCCCGCAATGGCGCCAAACAGAAGGGGGCGGGCGCGGCAACGCGAGCACCCGGCCTCGCCCCCTTACAGACTCAGCCTGAGGGGGAAAAGCTCCCCAGACTGCATGCAGAGTGCATTGAATGCTTCTTTTTCTTTAAAGTCATCTTTGGAGCCAATGCTTCTGAACGACTCTTCAGTCAGACGAGGCAGCGATCTTCCCTCACTGCTCCGCCCCCTCACACAAGACCCCCTTAAAGGTGCATGAAATTTGAAATTTAAAAGTACAAACACAACATGTGGGAAAGAGCAATAAAGGAGGGGAAATAATTCCCCTGGTCCCCCCAATCAGGCTCACAAGACAAAACGTGTGGCTGACTCTTCCTTAAAGCAGCCCAGGAGTGACCACCTTTTTGAGAAATAAAAAAAAAGTGACACCCCAACACGCCCAAAGACCCTGGAACTTACCCTTACCATCCTGATCTGCATACAGCATAGTTGAGGAGGCATTGTGGGTCATTCCTGATCAGAGGAATATAAGGGCCAGGAAGACAGCGAGGGTTCAATTTCCCCGCTCCCAAGGTAAAATCCTTAAAAAGAAATAAATAAATGGAGAGGAGCTCAAAGTACAACTTGCAGTCCAGTTCCAACTGCAAGAGAAAAACTGGATTGTGTGAAGTCAGACGGAACTATATAGGCTGGGAGAAGCCACACCTTTGTTGTTTTTTGCAGTCCACGCCCTTCGGTTGAGAGTTTAAAGCAATCATTACAAATTTCCTCTTTATGGCCATAAGTAAAATGAAAGGGAAAATGCATTCACTTCAGTGTAAACGCAGTCTACACAAGGTACATCCCACAGCAACATATTTTACCTGCAGCACACATTTGCATCAACATTTCTTGATAGCAGAAGTTCTACACATTTTACAATATTTTCCTCACTTCCATGTGCAGTGCATGCAGCCATGAGCACAGTAAAACTATCTGTTGGATTAAAAAAAACATAGTTTACATACATTATGCATATAACACAACATAAATATGAATGCTACAGTATATCCTGTACAAAGCTAAAGTAAAGTAAAACAGCACCGTGAAACTGCAGAATGTTTGTGGTCAAACTACGACCAATATAAACACCAGTTTAAAAAAAAATGTCCAAAACAGAATTGGTTGGATGTTTCATTGTAATGTACTGGTCTCAATCTACTACAGTTTCCACTACTGCACATGCATAACTTACAATTATTTTCTACAGAGCAATGGTTTATGTACCCAAGTACCCCAAAAGTTGTTTTAAAATGGTTTAACCTTTTAAGTGCCAAGTCCATGAATTTAATGTTGTTGCCTTTCCGACCCTTAAAGTGGACCAACACCGAGAGGTGATCGGCCCGGAAATCTATAAGATTCTCGGGCCGATCACCTCCCACCCCGCGGGACATCCGAGATCGGGATGTCCCGCGGGGTGAAACCCCCCCAGACACCCCAAATCGCTTACCTGATCTTCGGCGGCGGCCGGCCGCCGCCGCCTCCCTTGCGCCCCTGTAGGCGTGTGCGCCCGCGCCGGCCGTCTGCGAATGGCCGGCGGGGGTGCGCGCCGAAAGTGACGCGAGGGAGGCGGCGGCGGCGGCAGCTTGGACGTTCCTGATCCCCGCCTGGACGTTGGCGAGGATTGGACCGTCCAGTCACGTGGCAGCGGGGACAGGTAAGATTTTGGGGCTTTCTGGGGGGTTTCACACAGCGGGGCACCCCCGATCGGGGTGCCCCGCCGAAGTGGACCAAAACCCAGGATAGTCAAAATCCTGGGTGTTGGTCCACTTTAAGTGCCAGCCAGCCACGTAAAATTCACAGGCCTGGCACTTACCCCTGCTAGCGGCCAGGCCTCCTCTTTAACCTGGTGCCATCCCATCACCCCTGGTGGGTTCTTTTGGCTCCAGGAAAGCGTCCGGAATACCCCCCCCCCCCCCCCTTCGGCAACTACTAACTGTAAAAAAAAAAAAAAAAAAAAAAAACACATTTACTCATCTGGGGCCGCAATCTCTCCTGGCTGCGTCTCCTCTTCACTGGGGACAGGGCGGATAACGTCACCCTGCACCTCGCATCCACCCTGTAATGCCAGGTGATCGGTGCAGGAAGGCTGGAGGGACGATCCACCCCGGCAGCTGTCATCGGACAGCAGCCAGGGTGGATCGACGGTGAGTAAAGGAAAAAATAAATGGCATTTTACTTTCAGGTGTCTTTTTTTTTTATTTTTTTTTACTGTTAATCCCGTGTGAACTGGTAAGGAATCCATGAGATCCCTATACCAGTTCACAAGGCTTGGGGGCTGGCAAGTCACTTACAGCTAGAGGGTGACTTGCCATTAACCCCTGGCTCCCCAATTACCTGCTTCCCCAAAGGGAGGGGGCAGAAGGGATTGGGCCCACAGAGGCTATGCAGGCTTGTGTCCAGCAGGACAGGGGACCACCAAAGCTGGCCCCTGTGCCCTGTTCTACAAGCCCTGCATAGCCGATCCCCGGGCTGGTTATGCTGGGCAGTGGGGGGACCCCACATTTTTGTGGGAAAGGGGCTGCTATTTTTTTAAACCCATTTTAGTGTGGATAGTAGTTTTATTTTATTTGCAAAGGTTATAAAGTGCTCATTTTAGTTTGGAGGGGCTCCTGGAAAGGAACAGGGGGGCTACTGATACATATGTGGGACCGTTGCAATCAGGAAAAATGGGGCTTTTACATGCAATATGGTTTTCTTTAATAAAACAAATGTTTTATTTAAAATAAAGGAGCCAATTTACTAATATATATAAAAATAGTTAATTTTTTTATACAAACATTTCAAAAAACAGTAGAACAATTACAAACAAGACATTTCATGTTAAATCCTAAACTCTCCTGGAAATTCTTACAAAAATACCATTTTGTAATTACCTGTAAAATGGGTATTATAAGTATGTCTCACACCCTGCTTCGGAAGTATTCATTACACGTGGGTTATGGTCCAGTAGAGGGCGAACTTCTGCAGAGATGACTAGAAAAAGAAGCCCCTCCCGATCCATAAATACCTGGGACCTCCCACACATCCCCAGTATAAGAAAGTAGTAAGGGGACCAGGAAGAGCAAATAAAATGAGAAAAAAGTATCACCATATAGAGGATCCAAGATACAACTCAGGGTGGGATGAAGCAGGGTGTGAGACATCCTTATAATACCCATTTTACAGGTGAGTAATCACAAAATGGTATTATTCCAAGTATGTCTCACACCCTGCTTCGGAAGTATTCATTACACGTGGGACATCCAATAGCAGTGTCCAAAAAGGGTGGGGATCCCAACAGGCAATAGTGCACAAATTAAACCACTGCAGCTTGCAGAACTTTGCGGCCAAAAACAGCATCCGCTGAGGCCCGCACATCAACCTTATAAAACTTGGAAAAAGTATGAACAGAAGACCAACAGCATGAGTAGAATGAGCAGTGATCTGGAAAGGGGGATCCCTCCCCTTGGCAGAGTAGGCCCTAATAACGGCCTGACGAATCCATTTACTAATGGTAGACTTGACGGGCGCCAAACCCTTCTTGGGCCCAGAGGGCACCACAAAAAAGGCGTCCGTCTTCCGGAATGGTGAAGTAGCCACCAGATAGTACTTTACACATCTAACGACATCCAGAGAGTGCAAGGCTCTCTCCTTGTCATTGTTAGGCTTAGGACACAAGGAAGGAAGTACATTAGGCTCGATTCAGAGACACATTCGTCTGCACTTCCGTAGCTGTCTGTGAAAGTTTTAGTGGGTGTCTGTATTTTTTTTTGCTTTTTTTCGTTCATTTTTCATTCGTACGAACGTTCGGGAAAATGTGTATATGCGCTTTCGATGAACGAAAGCAAATTGGAACATTTCCGTTAGTTCGGATCATTTTCCAAACAAAATCTGATATTTTTAGTTCGTTCAGATAACTTACGTTGTTGGGATGGGCCTGCGTCTGATTCAGAGAGCTGATTTCCGACGGACCACCACCCTATAAATCCGTTTCATTTCCGATCCACTTAAGGGACCTTTGAGGGCTCGGATTGCTATTGTTGAACATGTTTTGCGGCTATGTGGAGGAGTCTGCGCGCCTTTAGCACCAAGGCATTGCATGTATCAGCATGGCCGAGGCCATAAATTGTATAGCAATGCATATCTAAATCAATACATTTCATGTATGCCTTATAGAAGCATTTTAATGCTGACCTTAATTAGTCCTTAGCATGTAAATCTTTATTTTCCCACACATCCATATAACTGCTATATTTTTTTACACTTATGTCCTTTGTGAATTATATTTGGATTGTTGAACTTGAATCTTAATGTGTTGTAGGAGTTATTGTTTTAGTTGGTTACCTTTGCTTTGTGTAATTATTTTATATTTGGTTGCAGGAACAGCACAACATACAAGCAGTGTTTGGTCCAGCTATGCGATTCCTCAGTGTTCTTGCAGGGCATCCAGGGTCGTCCCATGATGCTTATATATTGCAGAGCTCCGGCTTATTTCGTCAGTTTGAGTCAGGAGAATTATCTGGTGGATGGCTCCTGGGTAAGTTTGCTCACATTCCATCAATGCATTTTCACTGTATGGCAATGAATATAGTTGACGACTCATGTCTTAACCTATAGCTGTTTTTAGCCCTTGATGACATGTTAAACAATATTGTAGCTTAGAATGTGTATTTTATGTTAGTATTTTTAAATTCTTTCAGGGCATTCTGGATATCCACTCCTGCCCTTGCTCCTGATGCCCGTTCTTTGCCTGCAGAATGCGGGCCGGTGGTTCTCTAATCGGGCACTATGCAAAACCCGGCCCGTGGTGGCGAGGGCCCTCTGGCTTTTGAAGTCCAGATTTAGGTGTTTGGACCATACGGGGGGGGGGGGGGGGCACTGCAGTATGACCCCAACAAGGTTATACCAATATTTTAATTTACATTTTTCAACAGGGACCACGCGTGTCAGAGTGGCACAACTGAGTGTCAGGGTCCTTCAGTTGGTGGGCGAGATGCAGGAGCTGCGCGACTCGTTGGGGACCGCAGATGAAGAATAATGTTCTGTGGCCTGCTATGTATTTTGTTTTTTATAGTTGTAAAAATGTGAAATTTTCTAATTTTTTTAAGATTTGATATTTTATGATGGAATAAAAAAAGAAAATGTTTCAGTGTCATTTCATTTACAAAATACATTAACACAAAACTAATGGGCCCAGAAATAGTTAAAGATGAATATTCACATGACCGAGAAGCGATTTGGGTAAGTTTTAGGGGGCAAAAATGGAAGAAGAACCTAACCGCAAAGTGGTTTGGGTGAGCTTTAAGGGTCCAAAAGGGAAGATGGAGGATAGTGCTAAGTGATTTAGCTAAACATTGTAGTAGAAGTGAGGGTGGCAAATATGTAGGCGAGCACTTTAATATGAGTTAAGTTTGTAGTGCGCAGGCGCAAGATCGTAAGGATTTCCACCTGGACGATTATTTATTGAAAAAGGGAAACAGAATCTAACGGGAAACGTAAAGGATTCGTGGGAGGACACGATGGGAAAAGGGCAAAAACGAAAGCCTACGTTGTAACATGTGAAAATGAAACGGAAAAGTCACGCTGGAAAATGACATCCTCGTATTCGTAATCTGCCGTACGAACGGACGGAACCTTTACAGAAGGATTGCAATGCATGCATAGAATCGCTCGCACACTCATACGAGAATGGAAACATAAAAAAAAAAAAAAAAAAAAACAGATCGGCACTAAAACGAAAGTATTTTTTTTGTCTCTGAATCGAGCCTAATGTCCTGATTGAGGTGAGAGGCAGAGACAACCTTTGGCAGGAAGTCTGGTTTAAAGCGGAAAACCACCTTGTCCTGATGTCTCTCAAAGTAGGGGGCCTGAATGGACAGAGCCGCCAACTCAGAAACAGAGGTGATGGCCACCAAAAAGGCAATTTTTAAAGGTGAAAATGGATAGTGCAGCATCCTGCAACGGCTCAAAAGGAGGACCCTGAAGGGCAGACAATACCAAATTAAAATCCCAAACCGGTAACATGGGTTTGCGAGGACGACGCACATGAATGACCCCCTGGAAAAAGGTCTTAAAGTGGACCAACACCGAGAGGTGATCGGCCCGGAAATCTATAAAATTCCCGGGCCGATCACCTCCCACCCCGCGGGACATCCGAGATCGGGATGTCCCGCGGGGTGAAACCCCCCCAAACACCCCAAATCACCTACCTTATCTTCCGCCGCCGCCTCCCTCGCGCCCCTCTAGGCGTGCGCGCCCCCGCGCCGGCCGTCTGTGAATGGCCGGCACGGGTGCGCGCACGCCGAAAGTGACGCTAGGGAGGCGGCGGCGGCGGAAGCCGCTTGGACGTTCCTGTTCCCCGCCTGGACGTTGGCGGGGATTGGACCGGGCAGTCACGTGGGAGCGGGGAGAGGTGAGTTTATTGGGGTTTCTGGGGGGTTTCACACAGCGGGGCACCCCCGATCGGGGTGCCCCGCCGAAGTGGACCAAAACCCAGGATAGTCAAAATCCTGGGTGTTGGTCCACTTTAACCAGAGGATGAAGTGTGAAAGACCTCTGAAAGAACACCGCCAGAGCAGAAACATGCCCCTTAAGGGTGCTAAGTTGAAAACCCATGTCCAGACCATGCTGAAGAAACTCCAGAATCCGAGGAATGGAAAACACCCGACAAGAAAAGGCCCTAGCCTCACACCAATCAATGTAGGACCGCCAGGTCCTGTAGTAAATATTAGAGGAAGATTTCTTCCTAGCCCTGACAAGAGTCTGGACAACAGCTTCAGACAAACCCTTTTCCTTTAAGATGAAGGTTTCAGCAGCCACGCCGTCAAAGCCAGTGTTTGTAAATTGGGGTAACAAAGCTGACCCTGTGTGATCAGATCCGGTACCAGAGGCAGCCTGTATTGATCGACCGCCAGCCGCATGACGTCTGCGAACCACACCCGTCTTGGCCACCTTGGGGCCACCAGGATTGCTGGCACACCTTCTTGAGCCAGCTTGCTTACCACCTTGCCCACCATGGGAAAAGGAGGAAACAGATACAGGAGACCGAGCTCCCGCCAGGACAGAGAAATGGCATCCACTGCCAGAGCCAGAGGGTCCTGGGACAGAGACACAAAAGCCGGAAGCTTGTGATTGTGACGAGAGGCAAACAGATCCACCGCCGGGATAGAAATACCTTGTTGCTGAGGGACCATTCCCCCCGGCGAGAGGTCCCCCTGCTCAGGGAGTCCGCTTCCAGGTTCTCCACCCCTGGAATGTAGACTGCCGAGATGCACGGAACATTGCTCTCGGCCCAAGCAAGGATCAGAGACACCTCCCAGAGAGCGCCCCTGCTGCGGGTCCCTCCTTGGTGATTGATGTAAGCGGCCGCCGTCCGATTGTCGGAGCGAACCTGAACTGGTAAGCCCTGAAGGTGACGTGTCAGGTGCGACAGCACCAACCGAACTGCCCTCAGCTCCAGAATGTTGATGGGAATATAGGCCTCCTGAGGACCCCACAGGCCCTGGAACTGATGTTCCCTCCAGAAGCCTCCCCAGCCTGACAGACTGGCATCCATGGTGACCGTCTCCCAACAGGGCGCAAGAAAGGACTTGCCCCCCAGGAGATTCCTCTGGTCCATCCACCACTGGAAGGACCGTCGGACAAGAGGGGACAGAACACAAGTCTGATCCAGCGACAGAGGACATTTGACCCAAACCGAAAGATGATGGAGCTGAAGGGGTCTCGTGAAACTGAGCAAATGGCACTGCCTCTAAGCAAGCCACCATCAAACCTACCAGCCTCACGCCTTGCCTGATGGACAGACAAGGGAAGGCCAGGAGAAGGCGGATTAGAGCCTGAAGAACATTCACCTTCGGTTGGGGTAGGAACACCCTGGTCTGAATAGTATCCAGAGAACAACAAAGTTGGGGATACCAGACCAAACCCCAGTGGCCCAGAAAAATTGTGCCGCACCACTTCAAATATAAAATGTATATCTCATCTTTATTGTAGCAAATTGTCAACATACAAAAAAAACTTTGAAGTGTATCATATGATATTTCTACTAGCCAGCCTTGATATCCCGATATCCCATGGTTTTTAGATATGGTTTTTAATTGTATGTAGTGTGTTTTTTTTGTATGTTGACAATTTGCTACAATAAAGATGAGATATACATTTTATATTTGAAGTGGTGCGGCACAATTTTTCTGGGCCACTGGGGTTTGGGTCTGGTAGCCCCAACTTTGTTGTTCTGTAGATATCACTATATTTAGTGGCTAGGTCCAGGTTTGTAGGTCTGCACACAATTTTTACTTCAGTGGTGCGGAGTATATAGGTAGTTTTTGTTGATCCCGGTCCAGACAGTCCTATTGGACAATTACTCCAGCACACAGCATCATGAACTTTGAGATGTTAGAAAGTGGTTGGTCCCAACAATTATTGGAATTAAGGGGCACGGTAGCCCCAACTGTGGATAATCATAATGAGGATGCTTTTATGCACACAACTCTGTTGAGATCCATTAAACAGGCAAGGCGAAGATATCTACGCCTGTGGTGGAACATCAACAGCTTAGAGATCTATAAGGAATTGAAGCTTATACCCCGGGGGTTACGGGTGCAAATTTTCCCTGCCTGGGAGGTATCGGAGGCGTTCAAGAAAGAATGGGAAACACTTCAGGAAGACAAAAGGTTATTGAATCAGGTCAAAAGAGAATTACAAGATCTATATACCAAGTTGGATGTGATCATGTCCAAGGAGCAAGTCACGTCCTTTAATGACATAGTCACAAAGGAAATGGGTAGGTATGAGACTGAGGTTAAAGACAAGAAAAAACATAAACTGGCCAGAGATCGGGCCGATGCCACCAACGGGCGTATATACAGGTGGAAACATCAGGGGAACCAAAGAGGGAGGCCTAGTGGACAGAATTTTGCTGCCCAATCACGAGATAGATCACGCAGACACTCTCCCCCCCTTAGGGACTCCTCTGTTTCTAGTCAATATTTGGATTATTCTGTTGAGGATCATTTTTTAGAAACAGGCAAAGAAAGAAGCGGACAAGGAGGAGGGGCCACCGCAGGAATAGGAATGAAGGAAAACGAAGTAAGGGAATTGAACACATGGGAATACAAACGGTTGCGGCCGAGGGAGGGAAGACGGGGACGTACCCCACGCAATCAGAGACCCTATACTCGCAGACGTCCAACACGGAGTTAGAGGTAATTAATCTATCGACGATCCCCGTTACTGACCTTCAAAGATCTGTTCTAGCTAGGGGATTGAACTTTTCACCTACTCACTCTATTAAACACCTTTCATGTCATAAAAGATCTGTATATGTTCTGTAGACGGCTCTCCCTGAAGAAATTTTTCCACTCGGATCAACAGGCTCATGATTCCAACTGGAGTGAAGCTGAGGGTTTAGCCCTGGATAATCTGATAAGCCTATTGGAGGAGCAAGAAGCAGAGAAAGAAAAAAAAAAAAAAAAGACTGTTGCGAAGACCATCCACATTCACCCCCCCTTGGTCGAATTGTCCAGCGATAAATATTTTCTACAATCTGGTGACGTTTTTGGACCTGGAAATAAACCTGGAAGAAAATGGAGAAATCCGCACTAAATTACATCGTAAAGAGACGGCCACCAATAACCTTTTGCATTATAAAAGCTTCCACTTAAAAAGCCTAAAACAAGGAATTCCAATTGGCCAAATGTTGAGGGCTAGACGGAATTGCTCCGATGAGGATGACTTCAGGATGGAAGTCCAAAAGACACAACAGATATTCCAAAAGCGGGGTTACCCAAAGAAGATTGTCCAACAGGCAGCTAGAAGGGCAGAAAACACCCAGAGGGAGACACTACTTGCATATAAGAAAGATATATAGAATTATGGATTGTGGGTGTGAATAGATGTCCGAGGCTTTTTGGATATACCATCTTGATCCTGGAGCATTCAAGAGAGGATGGAGATGAGTTGACCCGGAGAAGTGTCATTCATGAATCAATTTGGGAAGTTTGATGTCCGGAGCCTTGCCCAGACTGCTCTATCCTAGACAGAAAGTAACAGACACTAGAGGATCCTGCAGGAGTCTGCAGGAGAGAGCTATATTGGACTACCTCTTATCCAGTTGCCCCCCACCCCCCCCCCCCCCCAATCATGTATTTTATGGTTGTGGCAGGTCAAGGACATATGGCCAGCTTATAATTACAACTATAATTAGACATGTATTTTGTGCGGTCCAAATCCAACTTGATAGCGAGTGGGGTTATTGTAGATGCAAACCCACGGAAGAGCTATACATGAGTTGCTGTAATATATATATAAATATAAGCATTAATATGTACTAGTGCCCTTAGAATCATGCATTAAACTCCCATACAGAAATGTAAATGTAAATATAAATGGCCTTTTGATGCTGGGAAAAATTGACCAACCGACTTGAATTGCTAGAGATGAATATGTATATATGTAAATAGAATAAATATGATGGCAAATGGAATAATTCAAGCAACATACATTATGTATTTGTTCTATATATAGTTATTTTTTTTATTTTTTATCTTTGTAATCTTGGTAACCCACAAGCTTCCTCTCTCGGCTGTAAAGTATCCAGCGGGATTTGTTACAAATGTTCCTAATTATGCTGGCGGGTCGGCTGTTGGTGGGGTGCGCGCGCGGCTGGCGCTCTTACGGGTGGGCGCCTCCTACTGCAGGGGTGTGCGCCTGCGCGTCGGGCGCCGGGTGCGCGCACCTCACACACAGCACTTCCTGGTCAGGGATTTCCCGAGCGGCGGGCGCGGCGGCGTAGTGACGTGGCCCTTACGCGACCCTGGTGTGTCTGCGGGCAGGGCCCCGGGCTGCGCGGCATGCGTCCCGCCGACTGGCGTGGATGTTACCTTCAGGCACATATAAAGCAGCGAGAGAGGAAGGGGTCAGCAGCCTGACGAAGTGGTTATGTCCTGACCACGCAACGCGTCGTTTGCTATTTGGGTTGATATCGTTGGATGCTGGCCATCTTCAACTACGGTGATGTAAACCTTTTTGTATTCAATTTGTATTAGTTCCCATAATAATGCTCGTCATTCAGCACTTCATTTAGGGAGTCTGATAAGAATCTATATGAAGGACTCCATTGCACAGCACTTTAGCACTTTTTCTCGCAGTTGGTTTGCACATTGATTTGTAAATATTTTGCAAATATATATTTTTGTCTCACATTTTTATAAGTATAACTATTGTTGCACAGTTCATGTATGAAATTGTTTCACTAGCTGATTTTATTCACAATCTCTTAGCACTTTTTCTTTTTGGGGCAGCATTAGGGAACCCCATCATAATAACTTTGAAGTGTATCATATGATATTTCTACTAGCCAGCCTTGATATCCCGATATCCCATGGTTTTTAGATATGGTTTTTAATTGTATGTAGTGTGTTTTTTTGTATGTTGACAATTTGCTACAATAAAGATGAGATATACATTTTATATTTGAAGTGGTGCGGCACAATTTTTCTGGGCCACTGGGGTTTGGTCTGGTAGCCCCAACTTTGTTGTTCTGTAGATATCACTATATTTAGTGGCTAGGTCCAGGTTTGTAGGTCTGCACACAATTTTTACTTCAGTGGTGCGGAGTATATAGGTAGTTTTTGTTGAATAGTATCCAGAGTCATGCCCAGGAACGAAGCCACCCTTGACGGTGAAAGAGAGGGAGATGACGTAATGAGAAGGTTGTCCAGATAAGGTAATATGCGAATGCCCTGGAGTCTGAGAAGGGCCATCACGCCCGCCAATACCTTGGTGAACACCCTGGGCGCCGAAGTCAGCCCGAAGAGAAGAGCCACAAACTGGTAGTGGTTGTCCACCACGAACCTGAGGAACCTTTGGTGTCCTGGAAAGACCGGCACATGAAGGTAAGCGTCCTTGATATCTATCGAGGTCATAAAGTCCCCCGGAGTCTCCATGCAAAATTTCTTGGATTTGATGAACCGGTTGAGAGTTTACAAGTCCAAAATGGGTCTTATGAAGCCATCCTTTTTGGGCACCGTAAAGAGGTTGGAATAGTAACCCAGACCTCTCTGTGGAGGGAACCGGACAAACCACCCCCATCTTCCAAAGGTTTTGCACCGCCATACACAGGCCCTGTGCCGCCCGAGGATCCGACGGAACGCGGGACCTGAGGAATCTCAGGAGGAGGCCGGCATGCAAACTCCAGCTTGTACCCGGAGGAAATCACCTCCCGGATCCAGACGTCTGTGACCTCTAGGGTCCAGACCTGAGTAAAGAGTCGCAACCGTCCCCCCACCCGCAAGGGTGAGGGCGCCCTTCATTGCTGAGCGGGCTTAGCAACGGATTTGGGTTTAGTACCCCAGGAAGTCCCGGGTCGTGCACGTCCTCTTCCCCTACACCAGGAATCTCCTCGGAATGCAGTGAAAAAGGTTCCCCTGCCTGACCGAGAGCCACGAAAGGAGGTGTTGAAGGAGACGGAACCTCGAAAAGGCCGGCGCTGCTTCTTGCGTTGAGGTAACTTACTCCCTTTGGCAACAGAGTCTAAACACTCCCCAAACAGGCTCAAACCCACGAAGGGAAGACCTGCGAGCGCCTTCTTAGTGGCGTTATCAGCCGCCCACTGGCACAACCAGACCGACCGGCGTATAGCAACCTGCAATGCCAAAGTCCTGCTACACATACAGATAGTATCATCCATGGCAGATAAAACTAAAACAATAGCAATAACATCTCACAATGAGTCAAGACTGTAAATTCCTCACTACTCGGATCCAATTGGGAACCTTCTAAAAAGCCCCTAATTAGAACTCTAGTAGCCATGGCCGTGAGCGCAGAAGCACAAACCGGGCGCAAGGCCGAACCCACACAAGCAAAGGCATGTGAAGCCAATTGGTCTAAACGTCGGTCCTCACTATCCTTCAAGGTAGTGGAATCTGGGTTATGCACAACAGAAGTATTAGACAAACCCAGGACGGGCGCGTCAACCTCTGGGGGCGACGACCAGCGTTTAACCGTATCAACAGGAAAAGGATACTTTCTATCCCACCCGTGAGGGATACCAGGGAGCCAGCTAGGCTTTTCCCATTCCCTAAGGAATGTCAGAAATGCTTCTGATCCGGGAACTCCTAACAGGGTTTTCAGTTCCAAAAAATTCCCCCAGTTGTGGAGGGGCCTCCGCAGGGGGGGAAATGGCAAGTACCTCAAAAATCTGAGAAAGGAGACTATGGGTGTCAACAGTATCCCCGCGCTCTGGACCGGCATCAGCGCCAGGATACTGCCGATCCTCAGATGAGTAAGAGTCTGGAAAAAGTTCCCCCTCCTCAAGCGGGGAACAATCAGACTAGTCAAAGGGTTTCAATTCAGAATAAACAAAGGCCGGCGCCGAGTGCCGTCTTTTAGCTGGGGCTTCCTGGCCGCAGAGCTAGCAAGCAGTCTCTCAATGTTGGCCAGCCTTGCGCATACATCGAATTGCGACTCCCCATTGGTGACAACGTCACTTGGGGTCATAACCAGGCGTGGGGGTGTAGGTGATGAAGCCAGCAGGGTGGAACCGTCCGCACGGGGCCCGGCTTGCCGCACAAGTGCCTGTTGCGCACATGGTATACAAATTTGCACATTATCCCCCAAAAGGGATGCCCCACAACACACATGACCGGGGTTGCTTCCGGCCAAGGGGAGGCCAGGGAAATAAGGCGCGCAAAAGGAGGGGGCGTGCAGCACCGGGCACGCCGAGCGCCAGGCCACGCCCCCTCCCCGGACAGAGAAGGAGGCCGCGCTCCCCGCGGAGCCAGCCACCATGGATCTGACCGGCCCGCTGCGCAACCGGCCAGGCCACGGCGGTGAAACAGCGAAGTCAACAGAAAAACACACACACCATTCATCGGGGGTATACTGCCAGATAAGCCACTACGATAATAAATGGCCCCTAATTTCCTACAAAAGAAAAAAAGGGCAGGGAGCTGAGGGAAAGGAACCCCCACTATCCGGGAAGGGAGTGAAGGGGGGAAGCCGATAGCAACACAAGAAGTGAGGCGAGGGCTTTTGTACGGACGGGGCATCCCATGCCAGGATCATCAAAATACCTGACTACCGCCTACCCTTTGGTGAGGGATTTGCGGTGGAGCATGGCTCCTGTTAACAGGACACCTCTAAAAGTGTACCCTACCCTCACCCGGACCCTACAGCCAAGGCTGGGAGGCAAGGGGAATTAATAAAAAGGGTCCGGGCAGCAATAGGAAAAAGAAATGGCCGGGTGTAGACCCGGCTTACCTGCAAAGGAAAGAGACAGCCATCTTCACTTGCTTCGCCTTCTGCAGAGACTAAACTGGGGATGTGTGGGAGGTCCCAGGCATTTATGGACTGGGAGGGGCTTCTTTTTCTAGTCATCTCTGCAGAAGTTCGCTCTCTACTGGACCATAACCTACGTGTAATGAATACTTCCGACGCAGGGTGTGAGACATACTTGGAATAACCACGGTTAAACATGGCGCAAAAAAGTTGAAAAATGACCTGTCAACAGAGGGTGAAAAAACTTCAAGTAGGCGGGCAAGTAAAAGGGTAAAAGTAGCTATGCATGTCGGTATTGCTCTGCTGGAAGGAATATGCGCTTTCATATTTAGCCGATTTTTTCTTATTTGCATATTGATATTTTAGGAAAACATGTTTGTTATTCTGCTTTTTTTTATATATTTGTTTTTGGGGGGGGGGGATCCTGTGCAACCTAAGAATTTGAGGAATTACTTCCAGAAGGATGAGCCCACTACAACAAGCTGGGTATGCTTAGAAAGCCTAACGTGTACTTTCAGTGAATATATGGTTTGTATTCCAAATATAAGGGCTATTTTGGTTGAAAAAGCGTAAGGTGCTGACTTTGTCTGCAGAGCTAAATTTTTCAAGTAAAATTACCCCTAAGCACATGCTTTACTTTGGGGGGGGGGTGGCAACTTTTCCCTTGACAGTACCTATGCATGTTGGGTATCGTTCTGTTCAAGGGACGTTCCTTTTTCAGATCTTTTTTCTTGTTTGTATATAGTTTTTTTTTCTTTTTAAAGCGGTCCTTCACTCTGAATAACTATCTCTTTTATATGTTTCCCACATCCTGTACATACAGACTGATCACATTAAAAATCATCCTACCTGCATCTACTGCATGTTATGAGCCTTTAAACATCCAAGATGGTGGCTCATGGAACATCAGGCAGCCTGCAATGCCTTCTGACTGTGCTGCTCTGCATAATGGGATTGCGGACCTTTTCCTGACCCCAGCTCTGCTCTGTCTGAGCAAAGCACAGCTATAACCCGCCCCCCTGTACTTTATCCCACTCATCTCCTAAGTAAGTGTGATGCTTCTGAGTCAAGATGGCGGCGCCCGTATCCTAAAGTCCTGAACAGAGTTGCAGTCCAATGGAGGAAAAAAATAATAAAGTAGGTGACTAAAAACTTAAAATATATTAATTTTAGATGCTGGGGAATCGTTTAAGGGTTTGGGCTTTTCAATAAATCATGGTGAAGGTCCGGTTTAAGGAAAATGAGTTTTTCAGGGAAACTCTGTGCAACCAAAGAATAAATTGAGGGATTACTTCCAGAAAACTCTGCTCACGTCAATAAGCCTGGTACGCCTAGCATATATAGAATATGTAGTTGGTGGGGGGGTATGTCAAATGTAAAGGGTTGTTTTCATAAAAAAAAAATTGCAAGGTGCGCATAGCATAGTTGTATTTTATCTGAAAATCTCCTAAAGCATCGTTTCAGTTTGGGGGGAGTCTCCTAGGCAGGTAAAGGTGTCTACCAATACATTTTGTGGTACCGTTGTAATCTGGAAAAATGGGGATTTCACACGCAATAAGATTTTTTTTGACTTTATTACAAAAAACAAAATACAAATTGTAAAAAATAGATTTTTTTTTTATTTTTTTGCACATTTCACCCAAAAGGTATTGAGAATATAGAAAAACGGCCAAACAAGACATTTCATGTTAAAGCCCAGACTCTGATGAAAAAAACAATATATAATATTCTCAGAACATTCTCCGGGCAGCACACATATTAGAGCTCATGTCTACGTCTCGATAGGGAACACCTGACCACCAGAAAAAAATTGACTCCTCCTTCCAGCCCCCAGTTGTATTAGTGTTCCTCCATGAGATAGGCGCCAGACCACTAGCTACTGAACCAGGATGGTTTTAGGTAAGTAACCGGCGCTGTGGGCTTTAGCAGGCAAGTCCATCTCCTGGTCCTGGAGGCGTACTCTAGCCAGGGGCCAGGGATACCCACAGGGACTCAGAACGAGGTTTCATTCTTTGATCCCGTTACTTTTTGGGGACAAAGGGGGGTAAGATTTAGTTTCCCTCTTACTGAGTATGACTGTTAGGGGAAGCCAAGCGTTGCTGGTCCCGTTTATTATTCTTCATTTTTATTCTTTAAGGGTGGCCTTTTAGGGTTCCCTTGCTTGGTTGGGGGGGGGGGTTAGTGCCACTTTAACTGGCGGGGAGGAGAGAAAGCCAATGCTCATCGCCAGGCGAGCGATCGCTCCCCTCCCCGGGTTCACCTTGATCTTCAGGCGGTGGAGCTGCCTCGTTTCCCGGCCCCACTGCTGCAGGTCGCAGCTGTCTTCTCCCCATCCTCGGCCGCTGAACCACATTCAGCTTGCATTTTTTTCCCCCTTGCCCACCTCTCCCTCCGCTAAGCAGATTCTAGCTGGCTAGAGTGTTCCCATGGTCTAACTTGTTTTTCTTGTCCCTGGCAGATGGGGACTCGACAGTTCTTAATAACCTACATATGTGCTTATTCAGCAATAGGCGGATTACATTTTCAGCAGATCACGTGGGGTACAGGTAAATCTTCAGTCCGGTTGCAAAACCTTAGGTTCCACCAGTGTTACTTTTATCACTGGTTAAGAACCACTTTTGGGGGTGTTTCGATGGTAATGCTGGTAGTTCATTCTCTTATACAGTCAGGTGGACAATCTGGTTTAGCCTGCACCCAACTTGAAGCACAAAGCCCACATTTCTGGCTGTTTCCCCAGTATTGCTCCTCTGTGGGGAGTACACTTGCAGATTTTCGCTGCTCCTGCTGCACTCGGTTCCTGGATGATGCCCCGTTTGGCTGTGGGGGCCCCGCCTCCTTCAATTGTTGCCGCTGTTGCATGTGGGGGTGGTGTCATCGCCTCACCTAGGCAATGAGTGATAGCTTAGAGATCATAGCTTACTTGGACAATCTGCTACTCTTGCCCTGAGTTGGGATAAATTAGGTTGGGTCCTGAATTACGAGTATCCAGTCTAGTTCCGCCTCAGGTCAGCTGAGCTCCATTACTGAAATCAGAGTGGTCGCTAGACCAGGGGGGTGTTCAATCAGATTTGTGTTCAGAAGGGCGTTCCAGAGGCGGCTCTTTTTTGCAACAGGGAAGAACCACAAGTTAAAGGAAGTTTTCTCCCTGAATCCTTCAGATTCAGCCTTAGGAGTGGACGCACTTGCTCATGATTGGCCTTTCGTCCTAGCTTTTGCGTTCCCTCAGGTATTACATAAACGGTTCAGTCAGTCAGGGTTGCTTCTAGCTCCCTGGTGGCCCAAGAGAACATGGTTTTTCGACTCTTGCAATACTATACAAGAGCTGTGGAGACTTTCATGGATACCACAATTGTTGTTCCAGGGACCAGCGCTTGCCTAAATTCTCAGAAATGGAGTTTGACTCTGTGGACCCTGGGGTTGCCCTGCTTCAGAGAAAAAGTATATTCTAAAAAGGTGATTGACATCCTACTCTGAAGAAGGCGGAAAGTAATAAGGAAAATGTATTTGGAAGTTTGAAAACTTGAAGATCCAGAAAGAGAAGACGTCGTCTTAGCTTAGAGTCATTCTCATTTTTGTCCAATGGTGCAATCAGCAGCACGCAGAGTTAGTGACATTCGGGCATTATCTTGTCGTCATCCCTTTTGCAAGACCAAGTGGTGTTATGGGTAGATCCCGGCTACCTTCCGAAGATTTCTGCTGTTTTTTCCTCAGAGGGCAATAAGGATTCTTCAGTACAGAATTCTTTAGCTGTCAGAGCAGGTCTTCTGGAATATCTTCATAAGACCAAGGATACAAATGCGGATAGCCTGTTTGTATTATTCTAGGGACCAAGTAAGGGGCAAAGAATTTCTAAATCAACATTGCCATGTTTGGATTAAAATATTATTAGGATGGCCTTTCATGGATTACAACTTCCAGGAAGAGTTACAGCTCATTTGTCGAGAAGTGTCCCTACGCCTTGGGCAGAGCAAGCTGGGACCTCGATTGAACATATTTGTAAAGCGGTCTTCGGCCAAGACTTCTGCGAGGCATTATCATTTGGACTTGCGGACTTTACTGGATCACTCCTTGGTAGCAGCGTCTTTTAGTGCTGTTCCTTCAGCTCAATAGAGGTAAGTTAGTTACCTGGTAACTTCTTTTCTAAATATACAAAAAGGGGAGGCTTATGGAGTTTCCCTCCCTTCAAAATTTTTTATAAAATATATTTTTGTTGATTTAACCAATTCTGTTATCGGCCTGTCTTTTTTTCCCTCTTTCTTTCAGATCTCAGATCACAACAACTGGGGACTGGAAGGAGCAGTCAATTTTTTATGCTAATCTGGTGGTCAGGTGTTCCCTATCAAGAGGTGAAGACAAAAGGTCTCATATGTATGCTGCCCGTTCGGATGTTTAGAAAAGAAGTTACCAGATAACTAACAAGCTAACTAACAAGTTTTCCTGGGAAATTCCTTCAAAAATCATAGTTGAACATGTGTAGCGCAAAATAGGTCTGGCAACAGAGGGTGACAAAAACTCTAGGTAGGCTAGTACTTAAAGCGGACCTTCACCCTGAATAAGAGTATCTTATGTGTTTCCCGCACCCTGTACATACAGATTGCTCACATTAAAAATCATCCTACCTGCATCTACTGCATGTTATGAGCCATTAAACATTCAAGATGGCAGCTCATGGGTCATCAGGCAGCCTGCAAACAGGAAGTGCCTTCTCACTGTGCTGCTATGCATTCTGGGATTGCTGACCTTTTCCTGACCCCAGCTCTGCTCTGTCTGACCAAAGCACAGCAATAACCCCACCCCCTGTATCCCACTCTCCTCTCCTCAGTAAGTGTGATGCTTCTGAGTCAAGATGGTGGCGCCCGTATCCTAAAGTCCTGAACAGAGTTGCAGCCCAGTGGGGGAAAGAATAATAAGTGACTAAAGACTTAAAATATATTACATTTTATATGCTGAGGAATCATTTTTTTAAGGGTTTGGTCTTTTCAATAAATCATGCTGAAGGTCCGGTTTAAATGGTTAAAAAATATTGAGTCTTAATGAGCATTAAAATGTCCAACATTGTGCTTTGAAGGTAAAGTTCTTTAAAGTGGGCCAAAATCCAGCTGGATCGGCTGGGGAATCTATTCCCTCCCCCCGCGGCATCCAAAATTGGGATGCCCCGTTATGTGAAACCCCCCCAGGTCGCCCACTACACTTACCTTAATCCTGGTCCAACAGCACATGCGCGGGCCGCATCCCAGCTACCCCTCTAGCAGGGCGCGTGCCCGTGCCAGCCATTTGTGAGTGACCGGCGCACTCCCTGTTAGAGGGAAGTGAGAGATGCAGGCCGCCAGCGCGATTGGAGCCGACGGGCATAGCTCAGTATAGTCAAAATCCTGGGTTTTGGTCCACTTTAACTCACCTCCTCAGGTAACAGCAATAATGGCCTGATGCATGTCTCATATGCCTCCGCTCCATTTCCAGCAGAATAAGGTAAAAGCTGTAGCAAGCTTGCCATCAATTTTATTCCTCTAGGATCACACAAAAATGGCCCTACAGTTATTTTGTTCCTTGGAGCTCTCAGTGCGAGCAAACCTAGCAAGTTAGTGATCCTGCGGTTGTCTCAAACCACAGCAGAGCATGCTCTAGACCTGCTTCATGACATGCCATTCCCAGCTTATTCACGACCCAGAAATTGAACCAATAAATCAGTTTTGCCTAGAATACATAAGGTATTTACATTCAGTCAGATTTCAGGTGCTTTGAAATGGCTTCCTTTATATTGCTCCCAATGGGACTAAGGCAGTAGAAAGTTGTGCCTGGACAGGGACTTTAATTCCAACTCTTCCTGATGCAAGCCCCATTTCAAGACAACCTAAAGAGGAACAAAGGGTGTTGCCTCATTTGGGTGAAAAAGTAAACCCCCTGCTGGAAAAGGATTTTACAAGTATTAAAATTTGTACAAGGCACAGTGACAACACTGGCAATAATAAGGCATCAAGAAGCTCCAGTGAAGCCTGCCCTATGTGCCTCATCTCCATTTCCTGTGACACGCTGTATATTTTCAAAGTTGCCCCTTCCATTTCGTTCCCATCTTACCAAAACCACATTCCAAATGTGATTGCGCGGCCATTCCTATCCCCCAGTGCTCCCAGCGTGTCCAAGCCAGGCAAACCATAGTGGTTCCAATTTCCGGGCTCGCTCTTGGGATTGTTAGGGGACAGAGCAGCTGTGTGACCACATCTGCATCTGGCTGTGGATAAATGGAATTGGAGAATTGCTACAACATCATATACGATACATCATCAACATCATATACAATACATCAACAACATCTACAAGGTGCAGAAAATGCAGGAAAGTACATCTTGTAGTAGGTCTCCAAAAAAGTTAAGGGAAGGTAAACAACCTGTCCCACGAACTCAACCGGCTGCCAGAGAACTTTAAATCTTTAAGGTCAAAGAGCCAAAGTTAAGGCCCCCTGTAAAAAGTCCTAGGACAGGGATAAAAGCCCTAGTGCTAAAGAAATATTTTGTGAACCCTTCAGAATTTTCAGTGTCTCTGCATAAATTTAACCTAAAACCTACATCAGATTTTCAAATTCTAAATGTAGATAAATAATAGTAATAACCAAATATTTGATTTTCCATACATGTTGTATAGAACGCACGCTTCTATAATAGGTTTTTTCTGACCGTATGGGCCGCCTGACAATGTGGAGCGTTGTACTGAGTTTTGGTTTCTGTGCGACTGGGCACACTTTGCAGACCAAATTCATGCACCGTAAGGCTTTCTATTTTCAGGGGCCACCAGTCTGGGTCAATTCCTTTTTTTTCAGGCTAGTAAGCATGGGTCTTTTCAGCAAACTGAGGAACTGCCAGATTTGACCAAATACGGTTCAGCAGAAAGGGCATCAGTGTCCCTGAACGGTAATTCAGATCAGTTATACAAGGTGTATGAATTACTTTTTAGGCTTTATATTGGTGTACATGGTAGTAAAGGTTTTTGATTTGCTGTATTTATTGCACTTGCACGTTGTTAAAGAGGACCAAAACCCACCCTGGACTCTGAGACTAGAGGGCAGGCATACTCGCTCCTCCCGAGCACTGCGATCAGGGGTGTCCCGCTGTGTGAAACTCCCCAAGTCGCTTGAAAACTCACCTTTGTTCCCGGTCCAATGGCGAATGCGTGAGCAGTGGCCACATTCCCGCTATCCCAGTAGCAGGACGCATGCGCTATCCCTTTAGCAGGGCACGTGTGCGCATCAGGCATTTGTGAATGGCCGGCGCGGGCATGCTCCCCGTAATACGGTAGCGGGGGTTGCGGCCGCCAGCGCGCTTGGATCCGCTCATTAGACAAGCTCCTGGATGAAGGGTCATCTAATCGGAGGATGAGCGTCTGCTTATGCGGCGCAGGACCAGGAAGAGGCGAGTTCGTTCAGGCAACCAGGGGGACCAAACCCAGGATAGTCAAAATTCTGGGTTTTGGTCCACTTTAAAGACTGGTTTATCATGTTAGGGTTATCACTATTTTAAGCTCTTTTTGAAGGTTATATATTGCAGATTTGTCTTGCTGGGTTCTGGTGTATGGTCAAACTATGGCACCATCAGCAACATGTCAATGTTCTATAACCTATAGGAGATAAGGCCAGCTGCAGTTTAAAAAAAAACAGTCCTAGGACGTCAACATAGTGTAGGTTTAACCAATAGAGTGCCATTTGATGGCCAAACCAGCACAGATAAGTAAAAAGAAACCCTGTTTGGGGCAAATCCCAATACTAAAAAGGGACTCTGTCCTAAATAAAAGCGTCATGCCATGGTACATTCCAGAAGAAGGGAACCCTGAATGATATGAAGAAAAACAAGGCTTTCAAGGCCTCCCAAAATGGAAGCCAAGAGAACACTGGCAGGAGCATCCTCGCAAAGCTGTCACAGTGAGGAAGTGGCAAGATAAAGCCCTTGGCAGGAGAAACACCATACAAAGCCAACACCTGGCAAGAGTACAATCACTGCTGTCCGACCAGCATAGACGACCACTGTGTGCAGAAAAGCTAGCACCAGAGTGCCCAAAACCGTTTGCACCAGCTGGCAGACTACAGGCATCAGCAGTCTAATTACAGGGCTGCAGAAGGCATTTTGATTCGCCCACTATCAATCGGGGCTGGCATCAGAGTAGGAGGACTACAAGCCCCAGCAGGCTCAAGTAATGAGCTGCATGAACGCTTAAACCTTTCCCCTGCTAGTACAACCTACAAGGGGTCTGGCATGAAAAAATGAATCCCTCCAGGATAGGCAGGATGGGTTTAACACAATGGTTTCAAAATCCAGGCTGTTCCAGTCAGCAGCTAGAGAGAAAACGGGCACACCATGAATAAAGTGCCTCCCTTGCACTCTCACAATGACTTCTACTTTCCTGTTGCTCTTGAATAGAAAGACATCCACATCTAGCAACAAAAATGCGTGAGGACCTCCAGGACTAAGGTCCACTGCTGAAAAATGTGTGTATATATACACCCCCCCTCCCCCCTAAAGGCTAAGGACTATAGGCTCGATTCAGAGACACATTCGTCTGGACTTCCGTAGCTGTCTGTGAAAGTTTTGGTGGGTGTTTGTCATTTTTATGCTTTTTTTTCGTTCATTTTTCATTTGTACGAACGTTCGGGAATGCACTTTCGGCGAACGGAAGCAAATCGGAACATTTCCGTTAGTTCGGATCATTTTCCAAACAAAATCTCTGAATCAGAAATTTTCCGTTGTTGGGATGGGTTTCTGTCTGATTCAGAGAGCTGATTTCCGACGGATCACCACCCTATAAATCAGTTTCATTTCCGATCCACTTACGGGACCTTTGAGGGCTCGGATTGCTATTGTTGAACATGTTTTGCGGCTATGTGGAGGAGTCTGCGCGCCTTTAGCACCAAGGCATTGCATGTATCAGCATGGCCGAGGCCATAAATTGTATAGCAATGCATACCTGAATCAATACATTTCATGTATGCCTTATAGATGTATTTTAATGCTGACCTAAATTAGTCCTTAGCATGTAAACCTTTATTTTCCCACACATCCATATAACTGCTATATTTTTCTAGACTTATGTCCTTTGTGAATTATATTTGGATTGTTGAACTTGAATCTTAATTTGTTGTAGGAGTTATTGTTTTAGTTGGTTACCTTTGCTTTGTGTAATTATTTTATATTTGGTTGCAGGAACTGCAAGATGTGCCACTCGCCCTTGCTCCTGATGCCCGTTCTTTGCCTGCAGAATGCGGGCCAGGGGTTCTCTAATCGGGCACTATGCAAAACCCAGCCCGTGGCGAGGGCCCTCTGGCTTTTGAAGTCCATATTTAGGTGTTTGGACCATACGGGGGGGGGGGGGGGGCACTGCAGTATGACCCCCAACAAGGTTATACCAATATTTTAATTTACCTTTTTTTTTTTTAACAGGGACCACACGTGCCAGAGTGGCACAACTGAGTGTCAGGGTCCTTCAGTCGGTGGGCGAGATGCAGGAGCTGTGCAACTCGTTGGGGACCACAGATGAAGAATAATGTTCACTGGCCTGCCATTGCTATGTATTTTGTTTTTTATAGTTGTAAAAATTTGAACATTTTCAAAATGTTTAAAAATTTTATATTTTATGATGGAATAAAAAAAAATGTAAATTGTCATTTCATTTACAAAATACATTAAACACAAAACTAATGGGCCCAGAAATATTTAAAGATGAATATTCACATGACCGAGAACTGATTTGGGTAAGTTTTAGGGGGCTAAAAAGAACCTAACCGAGAAGTAGTTTGGGTGAGCTTCAAGGGTCCAAAAGGGAAGATGGAGGATAATGCTAAGTGGTTTGGGTGAGCTTTAAACCGGACCTTCACCATGATTTAATGAAAAGCCCAAACTCTTAAAAAACAATTCCTCAGCATCTAAAATTAATATATTTTACATGTTTAGTCACTAATTTATTATACTTTCCCCCACTGGGCTGCAACTCTGTTCGGGAATTTAGGATACGGGCGCCGCCATCTTGACTCAGAAGCATCACACTTACTGAGGAGAGGAGAGTGGGATAAGGTACAGGGGGTGGGTTATAGCTGTGCTTTGCTCAGACAGAGCAGAGCTGGGGTCAGGGAAAGGTCAGCAGTCCCAGAATGCAGAGCAGCACAGTCACTTCCTGTTTGCAGGCACTTCCTGTTTGCAGGCTGCCTGCAAAAATGGCAGCTTCCATAAGCCGCCATCTTGGATGTTTAAAGGCTTATAAAATGCAGTAGATGCAGGTAGGATGATTTTTAATGTGAGCAATCTGTATGTACAGGGTGTGGGAAACATATAAGATAGACTCTTATTCAGAGTGAAGGTCCGCTTTAAGGGTCCAAAAGGGAAGATGGAGGACAGTGCCAAGTGATTTAGCTAAACATTGTAGTAGAAGTGAGGGTGGCAAATATGTAGGCGAGCACTTTAATGAGTTAAGTTTGTAGTGCGCAGGCGCAAGATCGTAAGGATTTCCGTCTGGACGATTATTTATTGAAAAAGGGAAACCGAAACGGGAAACGTAAAGGATTCGTTGGAGGATACGATGGGAAAAGGGCAAAAACTAAAGCCTACATTTTAACATGTGAAAATGAATCTGAAAAGTCTGTATGGAAAATGACATAATCGTATTCGTAATCTGCCGTACGAACGGAAACTTTACAGAAGGTTTTCAATGCATGCATAGAATCGCTCGTACGCTCATACGAGAACGGAAACATTTCCAAACAAAAAAAAGGGATCGGAACTAAAAACGGAAGTTTTTTTTTGTTTCTCTGAATCGAGCCTAATATGCAGTAGAAAACAAGACCACCAAAATTCTCTATTTACAGAATGTGGACTGGGCCGCTTCCTCCAGACTCCGATTGCGGAGCTTGCAAGGTTACAGTCGATGCCCCTGGAACATTCACTGTAATATCCTCTGGAGGAGGAGGCAACACATTCATGCAGCTGTCAGGGTGTATAACTTATAAGCCCATGTGGTCTCTAGAAAGGGAGGCCAATGACCTATTAAAGTACAGTAAACTCCAACCAAAATATTACCCCGAGCCAGTCCTGGCCTGCCCCATCACTTACTGCGGAAGAGCCGCAGGCTGCTTAAAAGAGGCAACAGGGAGATGGACGTCTCAGCATATCTTTGCCAGCCATGGCATGCCAGCGTTGCTGCCCAACTCACATCTAGGCTCCTCCCAACTACGAGGTGGAGAGCAATGTCCCTAATCTGGTGCTATTGCCAATCCCAATGAGGGGCCCTTTTACCTCAAACCTGGGTCTCTAGGTGGAAGAGAGGCAGTGTCAGGTAGGGGGAAAGATTAAGCTCTAGGCTCCCTCTGGGCAACCATAGCAGTCTTTAGCAGTCTGCCCCTGGAGAGGTTACATCTGGAATGAAGTGGGCCATCTGGGGGAGACATGCCCGAGAAGAAAAGGGAGGCCCTGTAAACAGAGGCCTCCAGTTTTGTGCTCCACCACAAGGGTGATTGGTCCCTCTGATAACCTACAACCTATCATGGTGGGGCATCTACTTACTGCTGGCCTACGAGATTCTGGGTTAAAAATCAGTCTAAAAGATCTGGTTCCTGGCCGCACCATGGCAGTGAAGGGCATTGGTGGAAATGACTCAGCAGTGTGTTCTCTGGGGCTGTTGATGTCGACACCATTTCAGAGAAGCTCAGTGATCTTGATGATAGGTCACTGACAGGAGTTGTCCGGGCTGAGGTGTTGTACAAACCAAGCATACCCTGCTGGGGGTTGGGGGCCCCAGTTGTCCTAGAAAGAGGATTGCCCTCCACATTTGAAAGCATAAGATCCCCTGAACATGTTGCCACGGCATATGGAACAGAGGTCTCCAAGACTGTTAAAACTGACCTTAGCGCAGAGATCTGCAGAGGCCTGGCTAGTGGACTGCCAGCTAGAGATAACCTCCCATGTGAACTCCTTCACCTGGAAGTATTGACCTATACTGCTTGGGAAGATCAAATGTTTCAGGTGCTAGGTCTTCCATAACCCTGTAGCTTACAAACCACCCCTAAATGAAGGATGGAAGTACCAAAAATACCATTTTGTGAATACTCACCTGTAAAATGGGTATTGTAAGTATGTCACACACCCCACTTCAAACATTAATTATTACACTTGGGTTATACCACCAGCAGGTGGCGACGTTGCAGAGAAGTCATGAAAAACGAGCCCCTCCTGGTCTATACATACCTGGTACCTCCCACTCATTCCCCAGTATTCAAAACAGCAGTAAAGACAAGGTACCAGGAAAAAAACCCATTGGTAACCCTCAAACTGTAAACGAAACTTCACCTATAAAAAATCCGGGATACCAAAAAAGGGCGGGTGAAGTGGGGTGTGTGACATACTTACAATACCCATTTTACAGGCGGGTATTCACAAAATGGTATTATTCTAAGTATGTCACACATCCCACTTCAAACATTAAATATTACACTTGGGACATCCAAAAGCAGTGTCCAAAAAAGGGCGGGTATCCAACAAGGCCATAAAGAAAAACTCAAACCACTGCAGCCTGCAGAACCTTGCGGCCAAACACAGCATCCGCTGAAGCCCGCATATCAACCTTGTAAAAACTTGGAAAAGGTGTGAACAGAAGACCAAGTAGCAGCCTTACAAACTTGTTCCACAGAAGCCTGGTGCTGAAAAGCCCAAGACGCTCCAACAGCACGAATAGAATGAACAGTGATACGAAAAGGGGGAGCCTTCCCCTTAGCAGAATAGGCCCCAACAACAGCCCGACGAATTCATTTGCTAATGGAAGACTTAGCGGGAGCCAAAACCTTTCCTAGGCCCACAGGGCACCACGAAAAAGACATCAGTCTTACGAAAAGGAGATGTAGTAAACAAACAATACTACACACAGCGTACCACATCCAAACAGTGCAAACCCTCTCCTTGTCATTCCTAGGCTTAGGACCCAAGGAAGGAAAATCAATGTCCTGGTTAAGAAGAAAAGCAGCGACCACCTAAGGAAAAAAATTCCGGTTTGAAGCGGAAAAACCACTCTGTCCTGATGTATCTCAAAGTGAGTAGCCTGAACCGACAAGGCAACCTTCTGAGTCAGAGTAGAAAGAGCAATAACCTGCAAAGGCTCAAAGGAGGAGCCTGAAGAGCAGAGATAACCAAATTCCAAACCCAAAAAGGGAGAAAAGGCCTCCTAGGAGACCGCAATGCGAGATCCCCTGGAAGAAGTCTTGACCAAAGGAGGAAACGCAAAGGACTTTTGAAAAACAGTCATACAAGGCAGCAACCTGCCCCATCAAAATAATCAGCTGAAGACCAGAGTCCAGCCCCGATTGAAGAAATTCCAAAAAACCTAGAAACAGAAAAGACCCGACAGGGCAAAGATCTAGCCTCACACCAATCAATATAAGATCTCCAAGCCCTATAATAGATAGATCCTTTAAGATGGAGGTTTCAGCAGCCAAGCCGTCAAATCCAGCGATGGTAAACTGGAGTAGCACAGTTGAACCCGAGTGAGGAGATCCGGCCGAAAAGGCAGATCAAACTGATCCACTGCCAGACGAACGATGTCTGCGAACCACACCCGTCTTGGCCACCTTGGAGCCATAAGAATGGCGGGAACCCCTTCCAAAAACCAACTTTCGCAGCACCCTGCCTAGCATGGGGATCGGAGGAAACAGACAAAGAAACCCCAGGTCCCCCCAGCTCAGGGCCATGACATTCGCCGCCATAGCCAGAGGATCCAGGGAAAGCGACACGAATGTCGGAAGCTTGTGATTGTGACGAGAGGCGAACAGATCCACCCCCCGCGTCCCCCACCAGAGACAAAGCGACCGAAACACCTGGGGGTAGAGAGACCATTCCCCCCGGCGGGAAGAACACCAGCTCAGAAAGTCCGCCTCCGTGTTTTCCACTCCTGGAATGTACACTGCCGAAATGCAAGGAACATGAGTCTCTGCCCCAACTAGGATCAGAGACACCCCTCTGAGGGCACCCAGACTGCGAGTCCCTCCTTGGTGATTGATGTAAGCAACCGCCATCCGATCGTCCTATCGAACCTGAACAGGCAAGCCCTGTAAATGCTGCGTCAAGTGAGACAGAACCAACCTGATGGCTCTCAACTCCAAAACATTGATGGGCAAGTGGGCTTCCTGAGGACCCCACCGCCCCCGGAACCGAAGATCCTTCCAGAAACCTCCCCCACCTGACAAACTGGCGTCCGTGGTGACAGTTTCCCAAAGCAGGGTCAGAAACGTCCTGCCCTTCAAGAGATTGTCCGAGACCAACCACCACAGTAGAGACTGCCGAACCCGGGGGACATCCGGAAGGACCGATCCAACGACCGCGGTCGCCGGTCCCAAGACGCCAACAGATGAAGCTGAAGCGTCCGCGTGTGAAACTGCGCGAAGGGAACTGCCTCGAAAGAAGCTACCATCAGCCCTACCAGTCACATCTCTAGACGGATGGACGGGCAAGAATTGGAAAGAAGAAGCTGAGCCAATTCCTGAATCAAAAGAACCTTGGCCTGAGGGAGAAAGACTC
Organism: Gastrophryne carolinensis; assembly: GCA_027917425.1. Classification (NCBI taxonomy): domain Eukaryota; kingdom Metazoa; phylum Chordata; class Amphibia; order Anura; family Microhylidae; genus Gastrophryne; species Gastrophryne carolinensis. The sequence continues at coordinate 209,666,904 of CM051238.1, forward strand.
TGAGCTGGCAAGAGTCCAAGGACATCCCCAGAAAGGTCACCATCCTGGCCGGAACCAGAGAGGACTTGGGGTAGATGATCACCCAGCCGAACCTCTCCAGAGTGGACACCACCGTGCTGGTGTCCCCATCCGCTTGACTGAAGGAAGGAGCCATGATGAGCAGATCGTCCAGATAAGGCACAATGCGAATCCCCTGAGCTCTGAGCAGGGCCATCACACCCGCCAACACCTTGGTGAAAACTCTCGGAGCCGAGGTGAGGCCGAATGGAAGAGCCACAAACTGAAAATGCCGATCCTCCACCACAAAGTGAAGAAACCTCTGGTGAGCTGGAAAGATCGGAATGTGAAGGTATGCATCCGTGATGTCTATGGACATCATAAAGTCCCCCTGCCGAAGCGAATTGATCGCAGACCGCAGAGTTTCCATGCGAAACTTCCTGGGACAAACAAACAGGTTGAGAAACTCCAAATCCAGGATGGGACGGAACGACCCATCCTTTTTGGGCACTGAAGAGATTGGAATAATACCCGTGCCTCATCTCCAAAGGAGGGACCGGGCAGATGACTGCCATTTCCAGAAGATTCCTTACCGCTGCCAGGAGCCCCTGCGCGGCCAAAGGATCTGAAGGGACACGAGACCTGAGAAACCTTGGAGGAGGGCGGGACTCAAACTCCAACTTGTAACCGGCCGACACCACCTCCCGGATCCATCTGTCCGAGACCTCCTGGTCCCATACCCGGGAGAAGAGTCGCAGCCGTCCCCCCACCCGTAAGGGTGAGGGCACCCCCTCATTGCTGAGCGGGCTTAGCAGCTGGCTTGGGCTTGGCGCCCCAGACGTGAACGGGACGGCCACGGCCTTTACCCCTGTTCTAGCTGGCACCCCTGGAAGCCGAGAAGCCCGCACCCCTGCCAGCTCTGGCTCCCCGAAAGGATTGAAGGGGGCCGCCCCCCAAAAGGAGCGACGAAATTTCTTGCGCTGAGGTAACTTACCTCCCTTGGCAACAGCATCAAGCTTCTCACCGAAAAGTCTCAAACCCAGAAAGGGAAGAGCCGTGAGCGATCTCTAAGAATTAAAATCATCAGACCACTGCCACACTGATCGGCAGATAGCTACCAACAGAGCCGTAGCCCTGCCACACATCAACATGGCATCATCCTGAGCGGCCAGAATAAATGAAACGAAGGATTCACAACGCTTAAAGGCAAGAAAACTCATCACAAGTAGGATCAAGATCCACACATAAATCCCTGACAATAGACCTAACCGCCAACAATAAAAATGCCGAAGCACAAACAGGCCTCAAGACCGAACCCCCACAGACAAAACCATGGCAGGCCAGCTGATCAATCCGGCGCTCCTCGCCGTCCTTAAGAGAAGTTGTGTCAGGAGAATGTACAACCGCCGTATTAGATAGTCCCAAAACCGGAGCATCAGCCTCGGGAGGGACAGACCAACGCTTCACCAAGTCCGCCGGAAAGGGATACTTTCTATCCCAGCTAGGCGGCACCCTAACGAGACGCGTAGGTTGCTCCCATTTCTTAAGGACAACATCCACGAAAAGCTGTAGACTGGGAAACTCCAAGCGCGGCTTGGACACCCCAAAAAGCTGACCCTTTGGCCGAGGAGCAACTTCAGGAGGGTCCAAATCCAAAACCTCAAACATTAGGGCCAGAATGGAAGACGTGTCGGGGACCGACCCCGTGGCCTGGTCATCCTCAGCAACCAGCAGCTGCTGAACCTTAGGATCATCTAAATCCTCAATAAGCTCACCCTCTTCAAGGGGATGATCTGACCAATCCAGAGCCTCAACGACCTCATCATCATGAGTCCGACGGAGGCGGGGACAAGTGTCTCCGCTTAGCCGGAGCCTTCTGAGCGACCACAGCGGAAAACATTTTCTCGAGGCTGGCCAACCGGGCGCAAACCTCAGATTGCGAATCACCCCCAATGACAACGTCACACGGGGTCCGGAACAGGCGAGGAGGGGAGGGAGATGGCGCGGCCGAGGAAGGACCGGGCACCGGGGTGCCGGACTGGCGCTCAATGTTCCGCTGTGCACATGGAATACATATAATGACATCATCCCCTGGGAGCGGAGTCCCACACCCCCCGCACAACCTGGACTGCGCCGAAGGACCGTTTCCGGAATCTTTGGTAGCCTCCATATGGTGAATTTATGGTAATCGCAATAACCAGGGATTTACGCAGTACGCGACCCGGGATGCCCCTTAATGTCTTTATTTAATTAAGGCCCTGAAATGGGGAAAATTGCAAAAAAAAAACAAAAAAAAAAAAAAAACAAAACAATAAGGGGAAAGTAAGGACAAAAACCCCACTAGCCAGGTATCCAAGACCGGGAGAGCCCTGCAGCGTGGGATCCCAGGATCTGAAAAAAGAAAGACAACAGTCACACCAATATTATATATATATATATATATATATATATATATATATATATATATATATATATATATATATATATTATATATATATATATATATATATTCATATTCCATACCAATATGTTTACACATGTGACGTGCCAGGGAAGCCCAATAAGGCCCCCAGCACAAAAATACAATGCTAGCATGACAAAGCCCCCAGGCAAGGAGGACCAGCACCAAAAAATGCCCCCAGCCAGAAGACCACCTTAAAAAGGCAACCACCCCAGCCTACCTTAACGCAGAGCTGCCCATTAGGCCGGAGCAGGAAAGGCGGTCACAACAATGAAGCGGCGGAGGGAGCAGAAGGGCGGCCCAGCACGCGCGGGAGACGCTGAGGCCCCGCCCCTCCACCAATCCCGGCGAAGCGCGGGCCGCGCACGATGCGGCCCCGCCACCCCATCCAAGGAGCAAGGCACCGAAGGCGGGCGCCCAGACAATGGCGCCCGCACCGACAACCAGGCGGGCCGGAGGCACAGACGCCGCCCGGCCCCGCCCGCACCACCTCCGGGGAGACCACGGCAGCGGGCGCCTGAAAAAGGCACCCGCTCCGACGGCACCACGCCGCCCGGCCCCGCCCCCACCGTCCGGAACATAGTAGCGGGCGCCACAGACATGGCGCCCGCAATGACAAACACCCGCAGAGCGGCGGGCCGGCGACACCTGCGCCGCCCGACCCCTGCACGGGAACACACAGTCCGGGGGGGGGCCCCAACAGAGCCCCCCCAACACTCACACACGAAAGGCGCGGGCCGGCGGCACACAACCCCCAGGCCGCCCGGCCCCGCCACCCAAGTAAAACACAGACACCTGACCCACACAAAGACCCCCCCCCCCCCCCCACTCTCAAAAAGCGCAGGGAGAAGGGACCAAGCTGGAAGGGAGGAACCTAATAGGGACAACAGGGCCGGGGCATCCCACATCCGGATCACCAGGCCGGATAACCACTATGCCCCATAATATGGGGTCGAGCGGAGGAGCTAATCTCCTAGGCACCTTAAATGCCGTCTACACTTTGCCCGGCCGACAGCCTAAACTGGGAGGCTACACATACAACAAGGGGCTGATAACAAAAAAGGCCGGGCAGAAATAGACCAGAAACACTGGGGAATGAGTGGGAGGTACCAGGTATCTATAGACCAGGAAGGGCTCGTTTTTCATGACTTCTCTGCAACGTCGCCACCTGCTGGTGGTATAACCCAAGTGTAATAATTAATGTTTGAAGTGGGGTGTGTGACATACTTAGAATATCAATATAAATAAAAAATCGGGAAGAGCCACTCAAGATATCCCGTTCAGACACTGATGTGACACACGACATCACATGACAGTTCAGCCCGTGTGTTCCCAGTTTGTGACCCCCAAGAGAGAACTTCAACCGCTAGCTGAAAAGCAGCTGGTCACCACTCCAAAGACTGTAGAGCGACAGGGGGAGCTGTTTGACAGGCCATGCCCTAAGGCTCCTTCAAATGCTAAAATGGACCAAGGAGTGGCTGGTACAAGAGTTGGTACATTGGAACCAGAGGTCTGGGCACCACCAGAAATGGCTTTACTCAGACAGAAACATTACACCTTTAAGGTGTAAGGCTCATAGCTGTGAGTAAGTACCTCATAAGTTAATGAGTTAACATAATTAGGACTATGGGTTGTTTAGGACATGTCAAAATACACCTTGGCAATTAGCAGATGTAAATTAGAGCCTGGAGGTTACAAACAAGAAACCCATTTTTATGACAGACCACAGCTTTGTGAAGCTTTGTATAAACAGTTATGGTAGGTGGATAGGCGGTGGGACAGAAGGTAGGTAGCTAGGCCAATGGGCAAGTAGGTTGGTGGGGAAGTAGGGAGGAAGTGGGCAAGTGGGTAGGTAGGTGGCTGGGTCAATAGCTGGACAGCTGATCTTTCTTCTACATTCCCCCCTCCCTCTCCTTTCCACATAGCCTTCTTTTATTTTATATTTTCTCTATTTTCGTATGTAGGAAATTATAAAAGGATGACATGTGCAAATAATCACTGAGCGTGCTGCAGAATGTAAATATTAAAGACCCCAACATGTAAACACAGATCAAAAGCAGCACCCACTCTTAGAACCAAACATTAACCCTTTAAGTGCCAGCATACCTAGAGTTTTTGTCGCCCATTGTTGCCAGACCATTTTGCGCTACACATGTTCAACTGTGATTTTTGAAGGGATTTCCCAGGAAATATATATTTGTTCGCCCCATAAGATGCACCTAGGATTTGGAGGAGAAAAATAAGAAAACAAAATATTCTGAACCAAATGTTGTGCTAAAACACCTAATTACAGGCAGTGTGACACCCCTCATGGTCAACATGGCATTCCCCCATCCCGGTCCCCGTGGGCAGTGTGGCATTCCCCCATTCCCCATGGGCAGTGTGGCATTCCCCCATTCCCCATGGGCAGTGTTCCCCCATTCCCCATGGGCAGTGTGGCATTCCCCCATTCCCCATGGGCAGTGTGGCATTCCCCCATTCCCCATGGGCAGTGTGGCATTCCCCCATTCCCCATGGGCAGTGTGGCATTCCCCCATTCCCCATGGGCAGTGTGGCATTCCCCCATCCCATTCCCCATGGGCAGTGTGGCATTCCCCCATCCCATTCCCCATGGGCAGTGTGGCATTCCCCCATCCCATTCCCCCTGGGCAGTGTGGCATTCCCCCATCCCATTCCCCCTGGGCAGTGTGGCATTCCCCCATCCCATTCCCCCTGGGCAGTGTGGCATTCCCCCATCCCATTCCCCCTGGGCAGTGTGGCATTCCCCCATCCCATTCCCCCTGGGCAGTGTGGCATTCCCCCATCCCATTCCCCCTGGGCAGTGTGGCATTCCCCCATCCCATTCCCCCTGGGCAGTGTGGCATTCCCCCATCCCATTCCCCCTGGGCAGTGTGGCATTCCCCCATCCCATTCCCTGTGGGCAGTGTGGCATTCCCCCATCCCATTCCCCGTGGGCAGTGTGGCATTCCCCCATCCCATTCCCCGTGGGCAGTGTGGCATTCCCCCATACCATTCCCCATATAGGCAGTGTAGCATTTCCCCGCCCCTCCCATTCCTCATAGGCAGTGTGGTATGCCCCCATCTCCATATAGGCAGTGTGGCATTTCCCCTCCCCATCTCCTTAATCAATGTGGCATTCCCCCCCCATGCACCCAGAGAAAAAAGTTATACTTACATGGACTGGTAGACTGGATATGTACTGGTAGACACCCTTTCCTTGCCCAGGAGACTCCACCAGACTACAGTGATTTCGAAGATTTTCAGATAAAATACTGCTGCTATGAGCACTTTGCAGTTTTTCAAAAAAAATAACCCTTTACATTTGAAATACCCCCAACCAACTATATATTCTCTGGAAGTACACACCTCAAGCTTTCTAGGCTTACCAGGCTTGTTGATATGGGCACAGTTTTCTGGAAGTAATTCCTCGTTTAACCCTTTTGTTGCCAAGCCCATAACACCTACGTGCTGGCTTGGCCGGGTGTTACGTGCTTGACTTTCCCCGCTGCTAGTTAAAAAAATAAAAATTAAAAAAAATAAAAAATACTCACCTGACCCCTCGTTGGATCCGGCCGGGTCTTCTCTTTAATTTGGTGCCATTTGATCCCCCGTGGGGGCGCGGATGGCTCCAGAAGAGCCCCCGGAATAGGCCACCCCCCCCCCCCCCCCCCCCGCTGTGGCAATAAAAATGACATTTACTTACCTGTGGCCGCGCTGCCTCCCGCCGGGTCTTCTCTTCACTGGGGGCTCTTCAGCTTCAGGGGAGAGCCTGAAAGGGCTCTCCCGACGGGCGCCGCCATCTTGCCGTTACTTTGGGGGCGGGGCTTATGACGTCACTCACCGGGTGTCGTCCTGGCTCCCTGTTGATGTTCTTTCAGATGCGATCATGCTGGCCACAGGAGCAGAGGGGCAGGTGATCAGATCATCACCTGCCCCTCTGCTACTGCAGCCAGCATGATTGCATCTGTCATCACATCGAGGGACAAAGGAGCTGACGATCGGAGGTAAGTAAAGTAAAAAAAAGTTTTTATTTTTTAATAAAACTTATTTTTTCTTATGTGTCAGTGTGTTTTTTTTTTTTTACTGTTAACCCCTTGTGAACTGGTAAGGGGTCCATGAGACCCCTTATACCAGTTCACAAGGCTGGGGGCTGGCAAGTCACCTGCAACTAGCAGGTGACTTACCATTAACCCCCGGCACCCCCAATTACCTGCCTCCCCAAAGCCCGGGGGGGGGGGCAGAATAGCCCGGCCCACATAGGCTATGTGGGCTCGTAGGCTGCAGGGTGGGGGGCCACAAAAGCTGGCCCCCCACTCTGTGCCTAGAAGCCCCCATAGCTGGTCCCGGGCTGGTAATGCTGGGTAAGGGGGACCACATTTTTTTTAATTTTTTTATTTTTAAGGGTTTTTAACCCTTAAAATTCCAAAAAAATGGGGTTCCCCCTGGGAGGGGGAACCCTATGTCATTTTTTTTAATTAACCCCTTATGTTTATAGTGTGGATAGTAGTAGTATTTTATTTGTAAATGTTATAAAGTGCCATTTTCAGTTTGGGGGGTCTCCTGGGCAATAATTGGGGGGGGGGGCTACCGATACATATGTGGTACCGTTGTAATCGGAAGAAATGGGGCTTTCACATGCAATATGGTTTTCTCTAATAAAGTAAATGTTTTATTTAAAATAAAGGAGACAATTTTCTAAAAAATATTTTTAATTTTATTTTCTCTTTTTACGCAAAAATATTTCAAAAAACAGTAGAAAAATTACAAACAAGACATTTCATGTTAAAGCCTAAACCCTTCTGCAAAAGAATCTATAATTTTCCTGGAAATTCCTCCAAAAATCACGGTTAAACATGGTGCAAAATGGTGAAAATGTACCTGTCAAAATTTCAAGTAGACGGGCAATTAAAAGGGTTAATAGTACATATGCATGTGGGGTATTGTTCTACTCAGGGGATCTTGCTCTTTCAGATTTAGCTTGTTTTTTTCTTGTTTGCATATTGATGTTTTAAGAAAATGTGTTTTTCATTCTGTTTTTTTATAATTAATTTGAGGGAAACCTTGTGCAACCTAAGAATTCTTCAAGGGATTACTTCTAAAATGATGAGCCCACTACAACAAGCTGGGTACACTTAGAAAGCTTAACATATGTTCTTTCAGGGAATATATGGTTTCTGGGGGGTATTCCAAATGTAAAGGGTTGTTTTGGTAGAAAAGTACAAGGTGCGCACTTTGTCTGCAGAGCTGACATTTTCAAGTAAAATTACCCTTACGCACATGCTTTACTTTGAGGTGTTTGACAACTCTTTCCTTGACAGTAGCAATGCATGTTGGGTATTGTTCTGTTCGGGGCATGTTGCTTTTTCAGATTGGGCTTGTTTTTTTTCAGAAAATAGGAGTTTGATTCTGCTTTTTATTCTTTTTTAGTGAAACTCTCTGCTACCAAAGAATTAGTTGAGGAATTACTTCCAGAAAACTGCACCTATGTAAACAAGCCTGGTACACCTAGAAAGCCTGAGGTGTATACTTTCAGGGAATATAAAGTTTGTGGGGGTATTTCAAATGTAAAGGGTTGCTTTTCTTGAAAAACTGCAAGGTGCGCCTAGCGCTTAGCATATTTGTATTTTATCTGAAAATCTCCTAAAGCGCTGTTTCAGTTTGGGGGGAGAATTAGGATTTCACATGCAATAAGATTTTATTGACTAAATTACTTTTTTTATTACAAAAAACACTACAAATTGTAAAAAAGATTTTTTTTATTTTTTTGCACATATTTCACCCCAAAATATTGAGAATACACCTAAAAAATGACAAAAAAGACATTTCATGTTAAAACCCAGATTCTGCTGAAAAAAAGAATAATTCCCTGGGAACTCCCTTAAAAAAAAAAAATCACAGTTGAACATGTGGAGCGCAAAATAGTGCAAAATGGTCTGGCAACAAAGGGTGACAAAAACTCCAGGTAGCCTGGCAGCGAAAGGGTTAATTCTTTGATTGTACAGGGTCCCCCCCCCCCCAAAAAAGGGAAGAATATGCAAACAAGAAAAAGCAAGTTAAATCTTAAAAACCAAGGTCCCCCGAAGAGAACAATACCCAACATGCATAAGTACTGTCAAGGGAAGAGTTGCCAAACACTCCAAAGTAAAATATGTGCATATGTGCGTAACAGTAATTTTACTCAAAAAGTAAACATAAAGCACACACCTTGCGCTTTTTCAACCAAAACCACCCTTTACATTTGGAGTACCTCAACAAACTATATATTCCCTGAAAGCACACACTTGTCTAAGTGTACCCAGTTTGCTGTAGTGGGCTTATCTTTCTGGAAGTAATCCCTCAAAGAGTGTCTTCCATGATATAAAGCAAAATGCACACCAGACTAGCAGCTACTGGGTATTTATGTGCAGTTCACATTTATACAGTGTTTTTCTTGTACCATTAATGAGCTCTCTTTTGGTTTGCTTACCCCTTTCAAAGTTCGCATTGGCTCCCCTATTTAGAAGCAGACGCATTATTTCCATATTGGCAACACTTGCTGCATACATCAGTGGTGTCCATCCATATTGAAACCAGCATTCAATACTTAGACCTAATTAAAAAAAAAATCAAGAAAAATGTTTTTACTCAGAAGATAATGTTTAGTTAATGCAAGTTAATGTAAAATAAAAATGAAAACACATAATATAACTTGTATAAACAACTTACTTGTATAATCAAACTTACCAGAATCTAGCAGGTTTTGCACCAACTTCACATCACCCATAGTCAAAGCATTCTTTAACAGACCTTCACTTGTCTCAACTGCAGGCTGCATCTACAAGTTAAAAGAAAATCGTTTTGATGATCCTCCCATTAAATGGCCCTATCCAAATTAGAAAAAAAAAAAAAACACCACACACGTTGTGCGCAGCTTATTGACTATAGTGATGCAGACTGAAGCATAACCCTGCTCTAAATACAGCCACAGTGTCCAGACCCCGCTTCAAACCCCCCAACCCCCTAGAACACCAATCATATTGATTGATCACAAGCTTCATTCACTGCAATGGTGGGGGCATGCCAGTCACTTTGATTGATGCAAAAGTGTTGCTAGATCTTGGGCGGTGATAAGTTTTAAACTACCGGACTAGGACAGCTCAAGGACACAGGACAAATGGCGGTAAGCATTTTTTTTCTTGTTTTGCCTGCACCAACACTTTAAAGAGAACCCCCTCCTACAAGTACAAAAACCTGAATCTTACCTCTTCAGCAGTCCTCTTCCAGGTTTCGGACCCACGAGTGCCACCGGCCAATAGCTGTCCCCAAAAGGACCTTAGCAATTGGCCGCTGGCAGTAAAGTGGGTCAAGGATCGGCAGCCAGTCAAAGCAGTCCCAGATATATTTGGGGCCCAGGGGGTGAATAAATATGGGGTTTGGGGCACTTTAATTAGCTTTAGTGTTAAAGTTTGAGCCTAAGCGATTGTGAAAGGGAAAGGTGGTCTATTTTTCGTTGCTCTAAAGGCAGAGCCAATGCTTTGGCAGCCCAAAGGAGCGTAAACCGCCCTGCACCACTGGTAAGACACTTGTGCCTATGGGAAGCATGTGTGTCGCCTCTCTTTATCTCTAAGTAATCAGTCATTGGATTGGCGTTATCACTTCTAGAGAACCTCCAGTAAAAACGGACTATAGGTCTTCTCATTGCAGCATGTGGACACCCAGGGCTGTGGAGTCGGTAGATAAATGTTCCGACTCCTCAGTTTTTTGTACTTCCGACTCCTCTGTATTTATATGTGAATGTATTTTATACATTCCTTGAAGGAAAGAAAGGCAACATACATGTCATTACTTCTAGCAGAGAGAGGTAGTTGGGCAGAATCTGCCTTCTCCTTTCTGTGTGCTGATCTTCTACTGAAGATAGGGCAGTGGGAGGATCCAGAAAGGGGCCTTTATTATAAAACATGATTTCCCTACTAGAATCCCATAGTCATGTTTAAAGTTTAAGCTAACAATCGAAGTTTACAAGTTTTTATAGCCTTTTGCTGAATGACAGCAGTTTTTCCAATGGTACAGCTTCAGTCTTGAACTATTGATCCTCCATTCCCTTCACTTATACAAGTGTCTCTAGTCCTGCAAAAAACATATTTACTTAATCCCTTATCAGTGAGAGGCTAGGTTACCCATGGGTTCCCTATAACAGCAGAACACAACACTATGCAAAGTATAAGTATTGCCGCTTCTAATTGTGCGTTGTGTGCCATATAGTGAAGCACATGAAAAGCATGCTTCTTCACGGTCACTTAAGGTGTTTGTTTTGCGGTTGGGTGAGGCACTGCATGCATTGGTCTTTATTCTTACAATAGAGAAGTCATTAATTATAACTTTTTGGAGTCGGAGCATTGTTTGCCGACTCCAGGTACCCAAAATTTCCTCCGACTCCTTGACTCCGAAGCACTGGCCTTAAAGGAGAACCACATTCCTAGGCCCCTAGAAAAGGACCACCAGATTAGCATAAAACTTTTACTCCTCCCATTCCCAGTTTTTGTAGAGATCTGGAAAAAGATAAGACGACAGATCAAAAAACAGAACTGGTCAATACAGCATGAAATATATATTCAATGCAATCTTAAGGGAGGGAAAACCCGTATGCTGCCCATTCGGATGTTAAGAAGAGAAAATACAATTCTGTGAGAATCTCACCTGTAGAATTGGTATTATATGCATACAGCACGTCCTGCTCCAGAACATATTCATAACGTATGGGTATACCTCCGCCTTCAGCGCCGTGCACTGCAGATCATGAAGAAAACAAGCTCCTCCCGGCCCTACATATACCGGACCTCCCACAATCCCCAGCATTGAAAAGCAGTGAGAAGAGAAGCCAGGAGAAAAAAAACACCCAGAATGTCTGGCAATAACACCAAGTGAGTACAATCACCATACAGGGGATCCAGAACAAAGTGAAACCAGGGTGGGGTGGAGCAGGACGTGCTGTATGCATATAATATCAATTCTACAGGTGAGATTCTCACAGAATTGTATTATTCTAAGCATACAGCACGTCTGCTCCAGAACATATTCATAACATATGGGACATCCAATAGCAGTGTCCACAATAGGGTGGGATCCCCATGAAAAGGCACAGCCAACAGTAAAGCACTGTCACCCTTAACCATGCAATCAACAACGAGAGCAATGCTCTAACCTCAACCTTTGAACCTTGTAAAGGGAGAACTGAACTCAAGCAGCGGACTGGCCGGCTTGATCGCCAGAACATAGTGCTACAGGGCAAGCCAAGCACTAATATGACAAGAACTAATAACAATAGGGAGGAAGAATCTTCCTCTAAAAGGAAAGGCCAATAATAACTGTCTAACCATGCCGCTACAAGAGGGGGTAGCCATGGTAACTCAAAACTTTTCCCCATGGGGAATACATGTCCAAGTCACAGACGGAACCAACAGAGGTGCTAACAACAATATTCAGCAGAGCCGAAAGAGTCCCACAGGTCCGGAAGGACGACCAACCAAAAAAGGACCAGGCCAGAGGGCCCTAAATCCATGGCAACAATCAACCCGGTACTTCCAGAAGGGGGCACCGGTAGACCCCAAAATAAGATCCCATCAGGGACGAGACAGTTCCGGCAGATCTCTAACCCCAGTAAAGGGGCACAGATCCCTTTCATCTCATAGTAAATTAGATCATAGTCCCGAGACCAGAGGATCCGTCCAAGGCAGAGAGGACGAAGTAACGCCTGAATCCAAATTAGTGTGAGGCGGGTACCCTCACCTCATGGTATAGATCTATACCAAGGCATATATATATATATATATATATATATATATATATATATATATATATATATATATATATATATATATATAATGACTAGGACAGCCAATAGTGCCGTTCCTTATGGCACACCCCTGACTGGAGTAATCTCCCCAGAAGAGCAACCTGATGGAGGGAGCAGGTCAGACAGGGACCTGACTAAGACCTGTGGGAACCCTTGGTAGGGCTTCAGGATAAGTCCTGCCCCAAGGGGGGAACTAGAGATCCCCCAGGAATGCTCCTGAGCAAACCCTGAAGAATGCAAACAAAAGATTGGATCAGGTCTCGTAATAGAAGAACAGATCGGGCCCCAACCATAGACAGAGTCCAGTAGTGAGCCCATGCCAAACACTGCTTGTAGGACCCTAATCCCAGGAGCAGATACCCTCCCGTCAGGGAAGGAGCTTAGACCCAGCGAATAGCATAGGGACAACATAAGCTAAACCAGCGTGGCAGAAGGGAGAAAAATAATGAGAAGAAAGTCCAGAGCCTCCAAGGAGCAAGATACCCCGAGATCCGTGATCTCCGGCAGGGTAAGCCCCTGATCCTGTCAACGCTAAGGTAGGTCTAAAGTAAAGGAACCATACTATGTTAAAAATAGTCCTCATGAGGGAACTTACCGTCCAGCTGAACTCAGCCGGACTCCCTGAGAATCCACACCCCACTGGGCCTCCCAGGCCCCAAGCATAGGGTGCTGCTTGCCATCAGGGACTAGCGCAAGCTCTCCCCGCGCCTGGTAGGGCAAGGGTATAACATCTTCAAGTAAACTACCCAGCCAGAACCGCTAGCCCCAACCAGGGCAGACCAATCTGGCCAATAACAGGGGTAGACCCCTGTAATAGAGGCGGGGTCCCACAGAACCCTGCCAGTGTGAGCCCAGAGGCACAACAGAGAACCTCCCAAGGGAGGGATACTTCAGGAGGGACAAGGAATATCAAGTCCCCTAAGGAATCCAGGGTCCCTTCCTAGGAACCCCGGGGGATTCAGAAGAAAGGCCCCCTATGTCATCCTGCCAGATTAGGTACCATGGTAACCATCAGGGAGAGGCAAAGAGTATGGAATGCTCCCCCACGGTACTAACGAGTAACCAGTAGAGGAATAACCGCCTCCACAAGGGGTAAGGTAAGCAGACCCAGACCCAGGGTGCAAACCCTCATCCAGGGCTAATGGCTAATTTACCTCAGAGCCCAAAGATCCCCAAGACAAATGATGTCAAAGGACGAGCCGCCAATCAGCTCACCAGAAGCGAAGCTGTCTGGAGGAATAGCATAGGACCGGAGGTCTCGTACCTGTAAACTCCTTATAATCAAGGAAAAAAAGGGGCACCGGGTGAAACCTACGCCTGGTGTAAACCAGGGACTAGAGGGTGGAGCCGAGTAGGGCTCCGGTTTTGTCAAGTTCCATCCCCTAAACTCTTCGTGAGGGAACAGGAGAGCCTAATAGGTCCCCTGTAAAACGCCCCTTGGTGCCGTGTGAGCCATCACACCCTTCCTGAGCCCCGTGCGTACAAGGGCGCCACAGGGGGCTTAGTTTAGGTCTCAACGGTGTTAGCGAACACCAATACCCAGTCGTAGAGGGCTCAGTATCCAGAAGGCTCCCTAGAGCCTGGAAAGAATCCAAACACGCCGCCAGCGGCCAGAGGGCCCCTGGGGCATGGGGCACAGACAGCCCCTTCAAAGGCGCCAGGCCGAAAGCTTATGGTACAGATGCCACACCCCCTTAGGTGTTAGGCAGATAAACTCCCTCATCCTAGAAGGGAGAGAGGGGCAGACACGCTCAGGGCCCCCAGATTCTATCTGATAATGGCGTTCAGCAGGGAAGCCATACCTGACAGGCTCAGTTAGGCCTGCACCCATGCCCGAAGGCGGGCATGGAACCATAGTCCTCCTAACTGACTCAGGGAAGGACCACCAGGCAAACACCATTCCATCTCTGGAGTGGCTACCTGAAGCCACCAGAGCGAGGCAGGATGCCTCCTGATAGGAGTAAGGTGCCGTGGCCATCCCCTCACCCAGGTGAGTGAGGGCGTCCCATCATGCATGAGGGAAATCAGGGAAGGAAAAGGACTTAGCCCGACCGGAGGGCCCCGGGCCTTGAACGTTACTCCTGGGACAGGACCCTGAACCAGACCCAGCAGGGGGCAACCCCGGTTCGTGCTCGACGGAATGATATGGAGGGGGAGGGGTCTCCCTGCTCCGCGGGGGGCGCAACGGCCGCCTCTGACTGGGTGGACTGTCCTGTTTCTCAAATAAGTCCAGACGTGCCCCAAACAGGTGATGCCCTCTAAAGGGGAGCCCCGTCAATATCCTTTTTGTGTCATCGTCTGCCCCCCACTGACGAAGCCAGAGCAGGCGACGTATAGCCACCACTTGGGCAGAAGTCCTAGCACACATTTTGATGGTGTCATCCAAGGCCATAAGGATAAATTTAACAAATATATCGCAACTAGAGAGTGCATAAAACACCTCCCAGGGTAAATCTTCAGGCTGATGCTCCAGTGACTTACTTAGAGTCTTAGCGGCCACAGCCGTGATAGCCGCGGCACAGACGGCGCAGCGCTGTGCCGGCGCAGGTAAAGGCGTGGGAAGCAAGCCTATCGATACGCCGATCCTCTGCGTCCCGCAGGGAGCTGTAGGCTGGAGATGTAAGGAATGGGGGGTTAGGGACCCCAATAATCGGAGCGTCCACTACAGGGGACGAGGACCAAATATCTACCATCTCGGGGGGGGGAAAGGGTATTTCCAAGCCCAATCCTCCGGAGTCTTTTGAAGAGCAGCGGGACATTCCCACCCTTTAAGAACAAGGGCATGGAAGTGAGCCTGCTCGAGAAATTCCAAGCGTGCAGGCGCGGTATGAAAGCGCCCCCTCTCGGCCTGGAGACTGCACCAGGAAGCGAAACGGACAGTACCTTAAAAATCCTGAGTAACATCCCGTCAATGTCAAGCTGGTCCAAGACATCCAGACCAGCATCATCCCGACCCCTCGGTCTCTCGTCAGGTGAGCCCGGGTGAGAGAACAGGTCCCCTTCCTCCGACGTGGAACTAGCACGTGTAGACAAGGACTCCACAGAGCCCATAGCACAGGCCGAAGCCGCGGAAGAAGAAGGCCGTTGTCTAACTGGGCCGATCCGGCCAGCCAAGCCTTCCACGATCTGGGCCAGCGTGGGCCGCCTAGGAGAGGGATCTATTTGTAACTCCCCACTTGTACAAGACTCAACAGGAGTGAGGTTTCGGGAAGGGAGAAGGGGTGGGAAGGAGCGAGAAAAAAACAACAGCAAGCGTCGCTTGCAATTCCAGCGTCTGTTGAGAACATGACGCGCAGACACGTGCCCCGTCCGCCTCGGCATGGGGGAGACCACACGATATACACAGCCGGTCCTGTCCCAAGGTGATTGTTTAATTATAGTATGTCGATAGGGATTTATGCCGTAAGCAACCCTGGATGCCTCAACTACCCGCTGATCAATGTGGGAGATTTTGGGAAGGCCCGCTCCTTATACGTATGAGTATAGCAATGTATACGTATATAGTAAATATATGACTAGGTATATAGGAGGTATATATGTATATGAGGCCGGGAGAGGCCACCGGAAATCAGCGTCTGAAAGACACAATGGGAAAGAGATGTCAGGGACATGCGCAGATGGGCAGACAATAATGAGAGGGATTCGCCCGCAAGGGCACTTACAGCTCTAGTGGAGGAGGAGACGGCCACGACGCGTGCGCGGGAAGCTAACCAAAATGGCGCCCGGCGAAGCTCGAAGAGCAGGCTAAACACTCCGCCGTGATGCGGAGCGCGCCAGACAAAGGCCCTGCCCATTCTAAAGAGCGCAAAGCTCTGAAGTAAAAAATAAGGCAATGGTGCAACAGCCGGCCTAACGTACCATAGAGCGGACACCGACAGTAAGCACGGGCACCGCGGTAACAATATTAAGTGGCAAACAAGTAAAAAAAACACACAGGGGCAGCCGAAAAAGAAGTAAGCAGCGCGGCCCTGACATCTCTGAGCTAGTAAGGGCAGGATAGAAGCCACGAGCGTGACACACCGGTACACTGGGACCGCCACACGCGTACCCCCCCCCCCCCTTTCTTTTCCCCCAGTAGACGGGGAAAAGAGGGAGAATGGCGACCCGAATAGGGCTCATCACTACGCGGGGTACGGGACACTAATGCGGGAGGGGCATCCCTTGGAGGCTCACCATCAGCTTAAACAGCCTACCCCTATGGTTGGGGAATTGCGGTGGAGACTAGCTCCATAAGCACACCAGGTGCTGCCTACCTTCACCCGACCCGCGCAGCCCAGGCTGGGAGGCATAATTCACAATGAGGACGGGTGGAAATAGTCCCGCAGGGCCTTGGGCTGTTCAGCCCCGCTCGCCTGCGAGAGCGTGATACTTCATGTCTTCGCAGTTTCAGCACTGCAGAGAAATCTGGGGATTGTGGGAGGTCCTCCGGTATATGTAGGGCCGGGAGGAGCTTGTTTTCTTCATGATCTGCAGTGCACGGCGCTGAAGGCGGAGGTATACCCATACGTTATGAATATGTTCTGGAGCAGGACGTGCTGTATGCTTAGAATATTACCAGGTAACTGACATAAGTGTTCTCAAAATATCCTGATACACGAGAGATGACCGAGATCTACCTCTATTTGGTGGGAAATGCAGCTCGAAGACACTTCTGCCAAAGGACTGATCTTGTTCAGCAAGTCCAAACGATAATGCCTCGCAAAAGTCTTGGCTGTAGACCTAGGTGGCCCCTTTACAAACCTGTTCAACAGAGGCCCCTGCTTGCTCTGCTCAAAACATAGAGACACTTCTCATTGAGTGCATCTTCCCTGGGACCCAAGATAGGCCATACTGATAGGGCTCTACATCCAAGCGCCAAAGTTGACTTGGATACTTAATGGCCCTTTCTCAGACCTGAGAAAGAACCTGAATAGTCTATCCGCCTCCATCCAATCCTCAAATTTGACGAAGGTATTCAAGAAGCCCTGATATTCTGATATTCAAAAGATATATAACAAATCTTTACTGTGTCTTTGGAAAGTCCACCCTTAATACTACCTGATCCTGAAAAAACTGAAGAAAGGGGTGACAACAGGATAACACCTGAATATCACTGATTCAATAGGAGAGTCCTGAATTGGTATAAAAACATGAGCTTTCATTTCTGTCAGGTCGCGTTGAAGAGCTATGATCATGCGGACCAGCTTAGATCGCCCAACAGCTAAAAGAACTTTTTCAATTTTGCGATTCTACCCTGAAACAAAGATTCACCTCCAGGGCACACACCTGATCAAAAACTGATAGGTGGGAAATGCAGCTTGAAGACACTTGATCGAAACACTGCCTGGTTCAGAGAACATTCTGCCTCCAAAAATGGAGAGCGGTTCTGTTCAACCCAAAGCAGAATTTTTGTTTCCAGGAGTTGGGAGCGATCTAGTGTTTCCCTGTTGACTCAAAATAAACTAAGTTTGTGGTCTGTTCTGATCATGTCAACCCCTCGGATGATGTGAGACGATGAAAAACACCTCTTTAAAACTAACATCGACCCCCGGTTTGAGGAAGACTAACTCCGCTTCTTCGGACCATCTAAGATGTATAGTCAAAACCCACAATGGGCTCTCCAAATTCACGAGGATGCGACTGTTGTAACCGTTTAGTCCATGGGATCTCCCCAAAACAGACTGTCGACAAAATCTGTCCTCGTCCTCCCACCATTCCAGTGACTTCTTCACCAAGTCGGGGGAACTTCACATCTTCTGGAGATTCCGGAGATTCGTCCAAGGTATTCAAGATATGAGGCTGGAGAGACCATGAGAGTAGCTGACCCCATCTTACTGCTGGAAAGGCTGGGGGTCAAAAACAAAATCCAAGACTCATGGCCTGACGCACTAGGGCCGTCCGATTAGTACACAAAGACTGAACTGATTCCTGAACGGGTCCTGAAAGATCGAATAGATCGAACCTAAATTAAGTCGTGACCTGAGATAGAACTAAACTGGCTTCTCATAATTCAGGACCCACCCTAGACGAGGCAACAACCCCACAAAGGACTGATTCTGTAAGGTCTTGGCACATAAGGATCCTGAAATGGTTTACCTCAACTTAGGGCAAAGAGCAGCAGATTGTCCAAATCAGCTATGATCCTGATTCCTCTATGTCTAAAATATGCTAGAGGATCAGCTGCAACCTTGGCAAAGAGCCTGTGAGCTGATGCCAAGCCAAAAGGGAAGACTTTTATCCTTCCCTTGCTGACACTAATAACCAGAATAATGCCATTGCTACTATAGTGTCCATTCAAAAAGTATCAACCCTTAACCCTGTAACTGCCAGCCTTCCTTGAATTTATGTCGCCCTTTGTTGCCAGACCACGTTTCACTAATTGGTGCTACATATGTTCAACCTTGATTTTTGAAGGGATTTCCAGGGATTTTCCAGGAAAATTATATATTGTGTTTTTCAGCAGAGTCTGAGCTTCAACATGCAATGTCTTGTTTGGCCTTTTTTAGTGTATTCTCAATACTTTTGGGTGAAATATGTGCAAAAAATTAAAAAAAAAAATTTTTTGCAATTTGTAGTGTTTTTTTGTAATAAAAAAATGTAAGTTTGTCAATAAAATCTTATTGCGTGTGAAACCCCAATTTCTCCCGGTCACAGCGGTACCACATATGTATTGGTAGACACCCTTTCCTGCAAAGAAGACTCCCCCAAACTGAAACAGCGCTTTAGGAGATTTTCAGATAAAATACAACTATGTTACGCGCTAAGCGCACCTTGCAGTTTTCCAGAAAATCAAAAAACCCTTTACATTTGAAACTATATATAAACTATATATTCTCTGGAAGTACACGCCTCAAGCTTTCTAGGCGTACCAGGCTTGTTTATGTGGGTGTAGCTTTGTGGAAGTAATCCCTCAATCAATTCTTTGGTTGCACAGAGTTTCCCTAAAAAAAGAATAAAAAAGAAGAATCAAAGCCACATTTTCCTAAAAAAAGACTATATGCAAACAGGGTTAAGGGTTAGGCTAACACTAACCCTTAAAAATCCCCTAAAAAATGAAGTAGGGTCCCCCCCAGCCCGGGACCAGCTATGGGTGCTTGTAGGAACAGAGTGGAGGGGCCAGCTTTTGTGGCCCCCCCCACCCTGCAGCCTACAAGCCCACATACCCTGTGTGGCCTGGGCTCTTCTGCCCCCCCCCCCCCAGGCGTTGGGGAGGCAGGTAATGTGGGGGTCTTGGGGTTAATGGCAAGTCACCCGCTAGTTGCAGGTGACTTGCCAGATCCAGAGATTTGTGAACTGGTAAAGGGGTCCCATGGACCCCTTACCAGTTCACAAAGGGTTAACAGTAAAAAAAAAAAAAAAACAAGTTTTTACTTTACTCGCCTCAGATTGTCAGCTCCTGTGTCCATGGCCGAGATGACAGATGCCGGAGATCGGCAGCCAGAGGAGGGGGAGGCCCACCGTTCTCCGGGCATCTGACAGCTGAGATGCTGAGAGCCAGGACGACACCAAAGGGGCGGGGCTACTCAGCAAGATGGCAGCACCCATCGGGAGGGCAGGGGAATGGGGCCTGTTGGCCGCCCTCCTCAAGACTGAAGAGCCGGGGGGGGGGGTGATCGGAGGCCCCCCCGAAGAGGAGCGCCGGCGGTAGCGATCGGGAACCAAGGATAGTAAATGTCTTTTTTTTTTTTTTTCACATGCTGGCAACTCGGCAACGGGAGGGGGCACATATTTTTTTTTGCCCCCTAACAGGGGGGAAAGCCAGGTACGTAAAATTTACGTAGCTGGCGTTTAACGTCAGGAGAGGCAGCTACGTGAATTTTACGTAGCTGGCGCTAGAAGGGTCAAAGTGCATAAAAAAATACATGTCCCATATATCGATGACTCTTGGAAGCTTGTCTGAGTAAAAAGAGAAAAAACTACTAGCATTACCATAAGAACGTCCTAAATCAGGGGTTCTTAACCAGTGGTAAATGTAACACTGGTGGTAGCTAAGGTCTTCCAACAGGACTGAGGCTTTACCTGTACCTCACCTTAACTGCTGCATATATAACCCGCCTATTAGTGAATAAGCACATATGTAGGCTATAAGAACTGCCAAGTCCCCATCTGCCACTTTAAAGTGGACCAACAGTTACAAATAACAAAGAAAAAGTGGACCAACAGTTACAAATAACAAAGAAAAAAATAAGTGCTGGAAATGCTATAGTATAGGATAAGTTGAGTTTCGGGAAGTTTTCTTTTTCCCCTAAGACAGGCTTTTGTTCCAGTTTAAATGTAAAGACGGATCTAACCTATATAAATAAAGATCAACCGTAAGATCCTTATTATAGGGTGCCAATATTTAAGTAATATGGTGCTGTACCAGGTAAAAACAGCATGAGCACACAAAAAGCAATTCACTATTCATATGGTATGCAAGCCAGAAGTGCAACAAAAAAGAAAAATACAAACAGTTATATGCCCTGTGCATTTTACAGAGTTGATATAGACACACAAGGGCAAGGCTCTCTTACCTTTAGTCTCCTGTGCTCACACTTGGTTTAAACCCCGTAGCCTCTGTACTATGTGTTTTACCTTTACCTACATACCTGGTAAAGTGCTACAGAAGATGATGGCAAAAAATATAACAAAGTGAAACAGGAAGTTGCTGCACCCACAAATGAAGCGTGTCTTCCAATAGAAGCAATTTAGGCTTTGTATGTGTGTGCAAGGACTCCCGGGCTTCCCCTAAATGGGAGCTCCTGCAAATTATCCTTTCTGCACAAGGGAAAAAAAACAGAAAGTAAGGGACATGTAGGTTCGCTTTAATAAAGGAACCAGTGTTAGAAATTTAGCAGCAAATAAGTGTATAGTATAGCAATATGGCATGATGGCTCAAAAAAAAAAAAAAAATTAAGTTAGGTACCTGGTAATTTTCTAACCATCCGAAAGGGCAGCATACGCCTGAGACCTCCTACCAATCTGGAACACCTGACCACCAGACAGAATAAAATCTTGACTCCACCTCCCATTCCCCAGTTGTTGTAGAGATCTGAAAGAGAAAAGAAACAGACCCACAACTCCAACACATAATCAATACATAATCCAACTCCACATAAGAAAAAAAAGAGAGGGAAGTAGGCGTATGCTGCCCTTTCGGATGTTTAGAAAATAAGTTACCAGGTACCTAACTTAAGTATTCTCAAAACATCCTTTGGGCAGCATACGCCTGAGAGATAGGCGAGTACTACCTCGTTGGGTGGGAAAGAATGGAAAGGAGGATACTACTGCCACAAGACTGATCCTACTAGGACAGCAGATCTAATCAAGAGAGTTCAGCAAAAAAAACATCTCGCTAAGGACCAAGAGGCTGCAATAGTTCGCCTGTTTAGCCCAAAATGTGCATAAGAATAAAAGGAAGCTTGCTCAGTACTGGTAGAAAAAAAAATAGCAAGGTTCCATGTACGGGTAAAACAACTAGCCCAGAGTTAGGGACAACCCAGGACTAGAGATATCTCTTGTGTCTATAGGCAGCCTAGAACTAGACACAGCCCCAGGGCCCAAGACTGCCCCAAGGCAGCCCCAGGGCCCAAGACAGCCTAAGACTATAGAGCTAGAAAAAAAGGCCCCGGACCTAGAGATGGCCCCGGAATGGAGGCCCCGCAGGGTTAAAGGCCAGCCAGGGTCAACGGCCAGCTGGGATTAAAGGCTCCCTAGGGTTAAAAGGTAATCTGGGGTTATAGGTAATCCCAGGAAAAAATCCCAGACAAGAGGTAGCCTAGGGACCTAAATGGATAATCCCTGTAACTATAAGTGTATAGGCTAGAGTAGAATACCGTGCAAGGACTGAGGTCCTAGTTGCTAAAGCAAAAAAAAGTAGATCCAAATGATCCCTTACAAGACCCTAGAATAGACCTACCAAGCTGACTCCCTCAACGGAGTTATACAGAAAAAATACAATTGTGTGAAATACTCACCTGTAGAATTGGTATCATACGTATACAGTACGTCCTGCTCCAGATATAATACTTACACTTGGGTTATCCTCCGCCAGAGGGCGCTGTGGCACTGCAGACATGCAAAAAAACAGGCTCCTCCCGGTCCTCCATATACCCAGGGACCTCCCACAAATCCCCAGCATTGAAAAGCAGTGAACCAGAAGCCGGGAGAAACCAACCACCAAAACAACTGGTGATAACAATAACAATCACCATACAGGGGATCCAGAATAATGCAAAAACCAGGGTGGGGGTGGAGCAGGACGCACTGTATACGTATAATACCAATTCCACTGGTGAGTACTTCACAGAATTGTATTATTCTAAGTATACAGTACGTCCTGCTCCAGATATAATACTTACACTTGGGACATCAAATAGCAGTGTCCATAACAGTAGGGTGGGATCCCCAACAAAAAAGGCAATGGCACGTAGCTTAAACTACTACCGCCTGCAAAACCTTGCGGCCAAAAGCAGCATCAGCTGAGGCCCGAACATCAACCTTGTAAAACTTTGAAAAGGTGTGAACAGAAGACCAAGTAGCGGCCTTGCAAACTTGTTCAACAGAGGCCTGGTGCTGAAAAGCCCAAGAGGCACCAATAGCACGAGTGGAATGAGCAGTAATACGGAAGGGAGGACTCTTCCCCTCAGCAGAATAGGCTTGTACCACAGCTTGACGGATCCACTTGCTGATAGTAGACTTGGCAGGAGCCAAGCCCTTCCTAGGCCCAGAAGGCACAACGAAGAGAGCATCAGTCTTCCTGAAAGCCGCAGTGACAACCAGGTAATACTTCAAGCACCTGACCACATCCAAGGAGTGCAGAACCCTTTCCTTGTCATTACTAGGATTGGGGCACAAGGAAGGAAGAACAATGTCCTGATTCAAATGAAAAGCAGACACAACCTTAGGCAGAAAATCCGGCTTAAAGCGGAACACCACCTTGTCCTGGTGTCTCTCATAGTATGGAGACTGAATGGATAGAGCAGCCAGCTCAGACACACGCCTAACCGAAGTTATGGCCACCAAAAAGACAACCTTGAGAGTAAGAACAACCAGAGCAGCATCTTCAATAGGCTCAAAGGGAGCACCCTGCAAGGCAGACAAAACCAAGTTCAAATACCAAACAGGAACCACAGGTTTACGAGGGGGACGCGCATGAGTGACCCCCGAAAGAAGGTCTTAACCAAATGATGATGAGCGAAGGTTTTCTGGAAGAAGACGGACAGGGCAGAAACCTGACCCTTCAGAGTACTGAGCTTTAGACCTAACTCCAAACCATGCTGTAAGAACTCCAGAACCCTGGGGACAGAGAGCTCCCTACAGGGAAGAGACCTAGACTCACACCAGTCAATGTAGGTACACCATACTCTATAATAGATAGCAGCAGAAGTCTTCTTCCTAGCCTGCACCATAGTGCTCACCACAGAGGCAGACAAACCCTTCTCCATTAAAATGGAGGTCTCAGCAGCCAGGCCGTCAAAGCCAGCGTTTGTAAATTGGGATGGCGTAGGGAGCCCTGAGTTAGCAGGTCTGGCACCCCTGGCAGATCGTACTGGTCTACTACCATTTGAACCACGTCTGCGAACCACACTCTTCTTGGCCACCGGGGGGGCACTAGAATCACAGGCACCCCTTCCAGAGCAATCTTGCGCAGAACCCTGCTCAGCAGGGGGAAAGGTGGAAACACATACAGGAGCCGAAACTCCTTCCATGACATGGACAGGGCATCCGTGGCCAAGGCCAGAGGGTCCTGAGACAGGGATACGAAGGCCGGGAGCTTGTGGTTGTGGCGGGACGCAAACAGGTCCACATCCGGTAGACCCCAACGGTGACACAGGGACTGGAATACCCTGTTGCAGAGGGACCACTCTCCCTGACGGGACGTTCCCCTGCTCAGAGCATCTGCAAGCAGATTCTCCGCCCCCGGAATGTAAACAGCCGAAATGCATTGTACATTGGCCTCCGCCCATGTCAGAATCTGAGACACCTCCCGGAGGGCACTCTTGCTCCGAGTCCCTCCCTGATGGTTGATATATGCAACCGCCGTCTTGTTGTCTGAACGTACCTGGACCGACAGACCCCTCAGGTGTTGGGTCAACCGCTCCAGTACCAACCGAACTGCCTGTAGTTCCAGAATGTTGATAGGTAAGTGGGCCTCCCGAGGACCCCACGTCCCCTGGAAGCGCAGGGACTTCCAGAATCCCCCCCCAACCTGACAGACTGGCATCCGTTGTGACCGTCTCCCAGGAAGGAGCCAGAAGAGAACTTGACAGGGGGCAGGTCCTGAGGTCCAACCACCACGCAAGGGGCCGTCTGACCGAGGGGGGAAGCACACAGACCCCGTCCAAGGACGCCGGGTTCTTGTCCCATACTGACAGAAGGTGAAGCTGCAGAGGTCTCAAATGGAACTGAGCAAAGGGCACCGCCTCGAAGCTCGCCACCATCAGGCCCACCAGCTGCATTCCCTGTCCGATGGAGGGCTGTGGGCACGAGAGCAGGAACCTGGCCTGCACAGTCAGAGCTTCCACCTTCTGTTGAGGAAGGAATATCCGTGACTGAACCGTATCCAGAATCATTCCCAGGAACGGGGTCACCGAGGATGGGGACAGAAAGGACTTGGGGTAATTGATCACCCAAAGGACTCCAGGGTGGACACTACCAGTTGGGTGTCCAACTCTGCCTGCCGCAGAGACCGAGAGGTGATGAGGATGTCGTCCAGGTAAGGCAGCACACGTATGCCCCTTAGCCTTATCAGTGACATCACCCCTGCCAGCACCTTGGTGAACACCCTGGGAGCCGACGTGTGGCCGAAAAGCAGAGCCACAAATTGGTAATGCCGATCTTTCAGTGCAAATCTGAGAAACCTTTGGTGTCCTGCAAACACCGGAACGTGAAGGTAAGCATCCTTGATGTCTACTGACGTCATGAAGTCCCCTAGGCGCAACGAGCCAATGGCCGAGCGCAGAGTTTCCATGCCTGTTCTTGACAAATTTGTTGGGGATTTTTAAATCCAGAATGGGCCTGACTGACCCATCCTTCTTGGGTACTGTGAAGAGATTGGAGTAGAACCCCGTGCCCCTGTCTCCAAAGGGGACCTTGCAAATGACCCCTAGATCCAGGAGACCCAGCACGGCCAGCAACAAGACCTGGGCTGAGGCGGGGTCCTGAGGGATTCGGGACCCAATGAATCTGGTGGGGGGGGCCGTACAGCAAATTCTATCTTGTAGCCGGAGGACACTACCTCCTGAATCCACCGGTCTGAGACGTGGCGCCGCCAGACGTGCTCGAAGTGCTGTAGACGTCCCCCCACCCTGACAGGTGAGGGCGCCCCCCTCATGCCTGAGGGGTCTTGGGAGGGGCTTTGGGCCTGGGCCCCCAGGAGGAACCGAGACGGCGTCCTCTATTCCTGTGCCAGGAATCTGTGCGGGGCCCCGCCAAGGACACCTTTTTTCCCTGTTTTGCCCCGCGGTAGGGGGTTGAAAGGGTGCCTTGGCCTCGAAAAGGCCAAAACTGCCGCCTGTGCTGGGGCAACTTGCCTCCTTTGGCGAAGAGATCTAGACGGTCTCCAAACAGCCCAGTAAGGGCTTTCTTAGTGGCGTTGTCTGCCGCCCACTGTCGCAACCAAACCGTACGGCGAATAGCTACCGCCAAGGCAGAAGATCTGGCACACATCTTTATGGCATCGTCCGATGCAGACAGGATAAAGTTTATGAAGGGGATCGCTACTGGACCTGCATAAACCTGGGGGTTACTTGGGGTCGTGCATTGAGGTGATGTGTTTGTTTCATATATTCACTGTTGTGTATTTCTTAATGGAGTCTGCTCTCCTTTTTTCTCTTGCCACATTGTGTTTATAAATAGACTATTTGCACAGTAGCACTTATGCACTTTAGTTCATTGTAATATTGGCACTGATAATTTTGTTATTATGGGATGGGGTATAGGTGAAATTGGGATGACCCTGGGAGTGTTTGGTCCAGTTTTTTATGTCTATGTTTTTTAATTGTTTGTAATGTGATTTATGTGGGTTAATGATCAAAAATAAAATGTACCTATGAATTTATGATATAAATTCGATTGTAGATTCTTTATTACTGTGGAGGAGGTGCTGTGTTTTTGTGAACTATCTAGGGTGAATAGCTGGATTCACCATTGTACAATTTGATAAAGTTTATGAACACGTCACAGTTAGACAGATTGACAGTATCAGCGGGCAACTCATCTGTGCCGTCTACTGCATTCCTGACCATGGCCCTACCGTAATGGCTAAAGGCGCAAACCGGGCGCAAGGTCGCTCCACCAAAAGCAAAGGCATGGCATGCCAATTGATCAAGACGCCGGTCCTCAGAGTCCCGTAGCGTAGTAGTGTCAGGGGAGTGCATAATAGAGGTGTTGGACAACCCTAGAATAGGAGCATCGACCTCGGGAGGCGATGACCAGCACTTAACCAAGTCAGCCGGGAAGGGATACTTTCTATCCACACTCTTAGGGATCCCAGGCAGTCTGCTGGGTTGTTCCCATTCCTTAAGCACGAGGCTATTGAAATGAGTCTGCTCAGGAAATTCAAGACGAGCCTTACCAGTATGAAAGAGCTCGGCCCTTTGTCTGGGAGCAGCAACAGGGGCAGAGATAGACAAAATGTCAAATATCTGAGCCAGCAATATCATCCGAGGTCCAGTGCTCGGAACCAGAATCGTCATGACCCCTGGACTCCTCGTCATATGACCCAGAGTCAGAAAACAGCTCCCCATCGTCCGAGGGGGGTTGGCCGTAAGGCTGCAACAAGTCATCAGATTCCATAGAGAAGAGGGCAGAGTCAGGGGTTAAATGCCGCCTCTTGGCGATGGCCTTACGCGCTAGCAAGCAATTTTTCAACACTGGCCAGTCTAGTAGCCATATCAGGATGAGAATCCCCACTTGTATTGGGGGTAAGACTCAGGCTTGGGGGAGTAGGTGAAGTGAGGCGAGGTGCAGGCCCAGCCACGGAAGAGGCGGGAAGAGCCGATAGCGCCTGCTGTGCACAAGGGACGCAGACCCGTGCATTGTCACCGCTGCTAGGTAAGACCCCACAAGCTACACACAACCGGACTTGTCCCGAAGGAACCCCGTTCACAATATCCTGAGATGCCTCCATATGGCGTTTGTATCGGCACGATAGGCCCGTAGGGATAGACGCTATAAGCTACCCTGGATGCCCCAATAACCCGCTGGGAAGTGGGAGTAATTTTTAATAGTCGCAACCGGGGGATACACCGGGCCGGGAGAAGCCACCGGAATCCACGGTCTGAAAGACATAAGAGGGACAGGAATGTCAGAGCCAAGCGCAAGGAGTAACTATAAGATATAAGCATAAAAAATGGTCGCCCGCGAGGGCACTTACAGACAGCAGGGGGAGGGGGTCTTCACCACGCGCGAAAAGGAATGGCGCCAAACGATCCTCGAAGGGCAGCTAGAGCTGAAGGTGACGCGGCGCACCAAGTCAGGACCCCGCCCCCCCCCGGAGAGCGCAAAGCTCTGAAAGCGCTAAGCAAATAGAGAAGGAGGGAATAGGGCAGAGACGAAGACCAGACAAGCCCCTGAAGAATGATCGTTGTTACCGCAGCGGAGTCACTACGGATTAGGAAAAAAGACGCCGCAGCATCAACAAAAGCACCGCCGTCCGTGCAATATAGAAGGGCGCGGCGGCTACCACAAGGTAAAGTACATAACGCGGCTCTGACATCCATTCCCAGTCAAACACGACACCGAGGCCATAAGCGAGTGATAGGGTACACTGAGGCTGCCACACTCACAACCCCTCCCCCCCCCCCTTTCTTTTCCCCCAGGCTAGGGGAGAAACGAGGGAGGATGGCGACCCTGTACACAGGGTCCACCGCTACACGGGGCATGGGACAATTAAGCGGGAGGGACATCCACTATGAGGCTCACCATCAGCCTAAACCGCCTACCCTATGGTGGGGGACTGCGGTGGAGCATGGCTCCTTCAAGCACGCATGGTGCTGCCTACCTTCACCCGACCAGCGCAGCCCAGGCTGGGAGGCACATCATCACAAGGAGGACGGGTGGGAATAGTCCCACAGGGTCGCAGGCTGTAATAGCCCCGCTCACCTGCGAGACAGTGATACTTCATGTCTTCACAGTCAGCACTGAAGAGAAATCTGGGGATTTGTGGGAGGTCCCTGGGTATATGAAGGGCCGGGAGGAGCCTGTTTTTTGCATGTCTGCAGTGCCACAGCGCCCTCTGGCGGAGGATAACCCAAGTGTAAGTATTATATCTGGAGCAGGACGTACTGTATACTTAGAATAATCTGCCACCTGATGTAACCTTCCTACAGAACATAGCTGAAGGAGACTGATGTCCTCATTTAATCCAGAAGGATTCCATACGATCCCCATGGGAGCGGACTTGTGACCGGAGGGTGGCAGGTTCGAATCCCGGTCCTGGGACATGACTGAAGTGCTCTTGAGCAAGGCACCTAATCCTGCAACTGCTCCCCAGGCACCATAATTAGGGCAGCCCACCGCTCTGGGCACGTGTACACTCACTGCACGGATGGGTTAAATGCGGAAGACGAATTCCTATGTGTGCAAGCATACAATGGCGATCTATGCATAATTTATTTTATTTATTATTATTTAGCGATGAAACTCGTTGCCCCTCGCCACTCATAGCGGGTGCCGAAGGATTTACTCCGGACATGCACATCATAGCACTTAAAGCAAGTGATATTACCTCACCCGGAAGAGAGCAATGTCAATCATTCTAATACCCTCATGGCTATTGACATTGGAGGTGCCGAACCTGCACAAGGAATCACTATTTCCTGAAGGGCCGAAATCCTCTGGGAAAGGAGAAGAGTCTGAAGAAGTTGTTGACTTCTTGACCATAAATCATAATCCAAGAGGGAATTAAACTAACATCCCAAAAAGGTTAAAAATCCAACCGAGCTGAACACAGCTCTACACATGAAACTGAAGCTCAAAGGCATTTTTGTCCCTGGAGTGTACAAAAAAAGGTAGCAGATCGCTAAGATCAGCCGCCACAGACCCCTCTCAGTCTCTGATAAGTCCGAAGTCTGTGCCCCAAAAATCTTTAATAGAATTCTCAGACTGAACCCAGCATAAAGGGAACAATGAATAAGAAGCACAACATCCAGCTCTGTCTTTACTGCTAAGACAACCTAGGGGTTGTTAGAATCTGAAACAAGACAGAGCCCCAAGCTCATTGGAAACTGCCAGACATCTCCCAGATCTGTTAAGGTCATGAAGAAAACCTTGTGGAAGCAAGCTTCCTCCTAATAAAAATGTCTAAAAACCATTCTAAATATCTGATAGAACATGGAGACAGATATTCTATAAGGAGAATAAAACTTCCTCCAATGCCTCCACCACCAGAAAGATTTCTGCTGGTGAAGGGAACTGGGATATTACCCGCCTGGCTTCCAAGGTTAGCAACTTCAGAATAACTTATCTTTCCTCCAACCCACTGGTATAGGAGAGACCAAGAATCCGACTGAGAGGTACAAGTAATTTCTATGTGAAACCCTCATTCATGCCCCTGGAATGGAGAGGGCAACACAAGTATCCAGGCACCAACCCAAACATGGCATCATAGCTCAGTGGGTTTGGGCAAATAGATTCTAGACCGAGAGGACCCTTTTAAAAATCCTTCTTTCCCACAGATAAGGTAGAGGAGGAAGGTACCCCCCGGATTCTTTAGCCGCGTCCCCAAATGAAAGGAGCAGCTTAAAGAAGGAGCTCCAATGATCACTCCCTTCAACAGGCGGCCCAGATCAGGTGGAAAATACCTATATTTATCGGCGTATTCACAAATCTACCCAAAAATAAAAGTTCCCAAAGGAATATTGCACAAGGCTCACTCTGACCTAGAATCCCCAGTCCAGGTTCTCAGAGAATGCTGTGAACTGAATATGATACAATCATATTTCCTTGCCCAAAATCTCATGACATTTGTCACTAACCGCCAAAGCTGAAGGAAGGATATAACCATACCCCTTCCTATTGTCTCCTGTGCTCACAACACCTGGTTTTAACCTGTGGCATCTAATATTGTATTGTTCTCTGTACTATATGTTTTACCTTGTCTGTATTCTTCCTTTGTAAAGCGCTACGGAAGTTGATGGCGCTATATAAATATGTAATAATAATAATAATAATACCCCTGGACAAGTCCTATTCAACAGATAGTCCTTATATTGTTGAAGCAGAAGGTAAACTTCCATCATAGAATGAGCGCCTATAGGTCTAAACCATTAAGATTCCACTCAGATGCCAAATCAGGATAAAGCCCAACCTAATTACACCTTGGACCTGAATCCTTTATCCCAAGGGTTGAAACAACCTAAGAAAGGAAAGGTAAATGTCCCAGAAGGAAAAGTACCTTCCTACCTTTCCCGCCCCGAGACCAGATAATAAAACGGGATCAGAACAAGAACTGAAAGTCTGTAAAACGCAACCTGGTTACCCGAACTCTCTGCAACCTTGAGATCCCAAGGTGAGGAAGACATTAGGTCTAATCCGACCTACAAAGATAGCAATAACATTATCCAACACCCGTCTGGACAATATTAGCAGAGGGGTTACAACCAGTAATGTACAAGGCGCAGTACATCCTTGGGACCACTTCTACTCTTCTTATATAAAATAGGTCTGGAAGAAGAGGATTTAGGTATACTTCAAATGAGCTATAGTCTGTGGTCAAAGACTAAGGTACATAAGCAAAACAAGGGCGATACTCATGTCAAAATTTAATTAAACATGCCCATAGACACTATTAATAAAAGTGACTTACCGGACAAAACTGGGCCCTCCTTCCAGAATCGGCAGCCGACGGAATACAGGATGAATCCTGGTTCACATGAGGCATATTTGTGGAGGAAACTTCAGCAGGATCGAAATAAATGTCATCCTTATGGTCTGCCAGGCTTCTGGTTATGAGGCACCAATGGATTTGCTTCCTGAGCCTGTCACAATAGGGTAGGAGCTAAATCCCAAATTGCAATATTAACCCTTCATATCAAGATTAGAAGGGGAGGCCATAATATATATATATATATATATCTCCAAAACACTGTGCTATTAAAGAAAAACACACGTGTTTGAAAGAAAGGCAAGAAATTCCAAGGGTGCTGGGATGTGACATCAGCAGCCTGGGAGGAAGAGACCTGGGATCTTTAAAACCTGGAGCAACAGCTCAAAAAAATTCAATCTCAGTAATGGCTGCCTGTGCATCTGCCAGAGTCCGGCAGATTGAAGCTTAATGAGAGACAACTAGCAGCATGTGTCTCTAATCATCGGGAGAGCTCTGGAGGGGGGAGGGGTGCCTTCCTTTAGTTCAGCACACCTGCCCCATAATGCTGAAAGCAAATGCAAACAGGCACACAGACTCTCCCTTCCTGGGCAGTAAGTGCAGAGGGGTGCATCAAATCTCCATAAACATTGTCTCACCTTCCAGTGCAACCAATTGAAAAAAAAAAAGCAAAAATTAGATCCAAAAAATTTCAAGTATGGGGTCCGGTTACCCCGGTCTCTTCCTATAACTCATCAGCAAGAGGGCAACATATCACTTACTCCCCTTTGATATAATCAAAGAATGGGATCTGGCCAATGACCCCATAGGGTATCCCGGGCCCCAGGCAGAAGGATCGCCTTTGGGACCGAGAAATGGACCCCCTGCTCAGGCCCATAGTACCGGAATATACTTACCTGAACCATCGGTCCAGGAGCTAGTGGTCACGTTCCTCTTCCTGGAGGAACACAGAAACAACTGGGGAATGGGAGGAGGAGTCAAGATTTTATTCTGTCTGGTGGTCAGGTGTTCCAGATTGGTAGGAGGAGCCCGGAGGTCTCAGGCGTATGCTGCCCGAAGGATGTTTTGAGAAAAAAAAACTTGCAATCATCGTATAGCAACCTCTCATAAAATAATGATTTACCATCCTTGAATTCAGCCAGGTTACAAAATTGCTTCCCTGTTGTAAAACTCACAACAAGGTGTAACCCAGCCCAGTGCAGCTCTGCGCCAGATCACCTGCAGAACCTCCAATCAATGAAATCACAGAAGCCCAGACACCGGCATCTGTCTTCAAAACATGAGTCATAAATATAATAAAATCAGGGACTTACCAGAGCAGAGCTGGACCTCTTCTTCCCAGATTCTGCAGACCAGTAACCAATGGATTAGGGCCCGGATTAAGATGATGCAAGCCTGGATTCCCCATTGGTTATAGAGTATGCACACAATCTTTGTCTGGTGTGCCATTTCTGGAATAAAGTCTTAAACCTAGTTCCCAAAACCTTTCAAATAGAGTGTCGGAAACTAATTGATGCGTTAACCCTCTATAATCAACCAAATAGAGAGGTCAGTACACAAAAAGGCATGCAAGCGTGAGGCCCTTTAATTATTGCCCACGTGCCCCCAGCAGGAAGCACGGCGGCACAATGCTGACGTCATCGCTACCGGGAGGAGAAAGTCATACAGCACATGAAGTGCAGGAAAACAAAACAAAGACAGGCCCCCACCATCCAAGCCTTCTCCTTAGTAGTCATCCTCGGTAAGAGGGAATCACCACTTACCCCCCCTTTGTCCCACTAAAACAGGGATCAAAGAACAGAATACCGACCAACTTTCTGAGAATATCCTGGGCCCCTGGCCATCTGCCTCCAGAACCGAGAAATGGGCCTGGCTGTTCCATTCCTAGGTCTCATGTGTATGCTGCCCAGAGGATGTTTTGGGAAAAAGAAAGGTCCCCCGAAACAGAACAAAAAGCAAAATGCACGGGTACTGTCAGGGGTAGGGTTGTATGGGTAATTTTACTTGAAATTTTCAGCTCTACAGACAAAGTGTGCACCTTGCTTTTTCAACCAAAACACTTAACATTTGAAATACCCCACACAAACAATATATTCCCTGAAAAGTACACGCATTAAACTTTCTAGGAATACCCAGCTTGTTGTAGTGGGCTCATCTTTCAGGAAGTATCGTATTATTCACCCTATAAGATGCACCATTTTTCCCCAAAAGTCTTATTGGACGAATGTAAAAAAAAAAAAAAAAACAAAAAGAAAAAAAAAGGATACTTACATGAGTCTTGCACAGGATAGGGTAGATGAATGCTGTCCCTGCTCTGGCTTCCGCCGTCGCCACATGCTGACACCTGAGCGTTTGTGTCAACGCGCGCTGACACCAGAGAGGCAGTGGCGGTGCCGGAAGCCAGAGTGGGGACAGCATTCATGCAAGTATATCTTTTTTTTTATCTGGGGGGTTGGGGTAATTCTGCCACATTTCTTATGTGAATCAGAGGGGGGATGCCACACTGTCTATATGGGGAATGGGAGGGGGGAAATGCCAAATTTTATATATAATGGGAATGGGATAGAGGGATGCCACACTGCCTATATGGGGAATGGGAGGGGGGGAAATGCCAAACTTTCTATATAATGGGAATGGGATAGAGGGATGCCGCACTGCCTATATGGGGAATGGGAGGGGGGAAATGCCACACTGCCTATATGGGGAATGGGAGGGGGGAAATGCCACACTGCCTATATGGGGAATGGGAGGGGGGAAATGCCACACTGCCTATATGGGGAATGGGAGGGGGGAAATGCCACACTGCCTATATGGGGAATGGGAGGGGGGAAATGCCACACTGCCTATATGGGGAATGGGAGGGGGGAAATGCCACACTGTCTATATGGGGAATGGGAGGGGGGAAATGCCACACTGTCTATATGGGGAATGGAAGGGGGGAAATGCCACACTGCCTATATGGGGAATGGGAGGAGGAATGCCACACTGCCTATATGGGGAATGGCAGGGGGGAAATGCCACACTGCCTATATGGGGAATGGCAGGGGGGAAATGCCACACTGCCTATATGGGGAATGGGAGGGGGGAAATGCCACACTGCCTATATGGGGAATGGGAGGGGGGAAATGCCACACTGCCTATATGGGGAATGGGAGGGGGGAAATGCCACACTGTCTATATGGGGAATGGGAGGGGGGAAATGCCACACTGCCTATATGGGGAATGGAAGGGGGGAAATGCCACACTGCCTATATGGGGAATGGGAAGGGGGAAATGCCACACTGCCTATATGGGGAATGGGAGGGGGGGAAATGCCAAACTTTCTATATAATGGGAATGGGATGCCGCACTGCCTATATGGGGAATGGGAGGGGGGGAAATGCCAAACTTTCTATATAATGGGAATGGGATAGAGGGATGCCGCACTGCCTATATGGGGAATGGGAGGGGGGAAATGCCACACTGCCTATATGGGGAATGGGAGGGGGGAAATGCCACACTGCCTATATGGGGAATGGGAGGGGGGAAATGCCACACTGCCTATATGGGGAATGGGAGGGGGGAAATGCCACACTGCCTATATGGGGAATGGGAGGGGGGAAATGCCACACTGCCTATATGGGGAATGGGAGGGGGGAAATGCCACACTGCCTATATGGGGAATGGGAGGGGGGAAATGCCACACTGCCTATATGGGGAATGGGAGGGGGGAAATGCCACACTGTCTATATGGGGAATGGAAGGGGGGAAATGCCACACTGCCTATATGGGGAATGGGAGGGGGAAATACCACACTGCCTATATGGGGAATGGGAGGGGGGAATGCCACACTGCCTATATGGGGAATGGGAGGGGGGAAATGCCACACTGCCTATATGGGGAATGGGAGGGGGGAAATGCCACACTGCCTATATGGGGAATGGGAGGGGGGGGAAATGCCACACTGCCTATATGGGGAATGGTAGGGGGGAAATGCCACACTGTCTATATGGGGAATGGAAGGGGGGAAATGCCACACTGCCTATATGGGGAATGGGAGGGGGAAATACCACACTGCCTATATGGGGAATGGGAGGGGGGAATGCCACACTGCCTATATGGGGAATGGGAGGGGGGAAATGCCACACTGCCTATATGGGGAATGGGAGGGGGGAAATGCCACACTGCCTATATGGGGAATGGGAGGGGGGGGAAATGCCACACTGCCTATATGGGGAATGGGAGGGGGGGGGAAATGCCACACTGCCTATATGGGGAATGGGAGGGGGGGGAAATGCCACACTGCCTATATGGGGAATGGGAGGGGGGGAATGCCACACTGCCTATATGGGGAATGGGAGGGGGGAATGCCACACTGCCTATATGGGGAATGGGAGGGGGGGGAATGCCACACTGCCTATATGGGGAATGGGAGGGGGGGGGGGAATGCCACACTGCCTATATGGGGAATGCCACACTGCCTATATGGGGAATGGGAGGGGGGAAATGCCACACTGCCTATATGGGGAATGGGAGGGGGGGGAAATGCCACACTGCCTATATGGGGAATGGGAGGGGGGGGAAATGCCACACTGCCTATATGGGGAATGGGAGGGGGGAAATGCCACACTGCCTATATGGGGAATGGGAGGGGGGAAATGCCACACTGCCTATATGGGGAATGGGAGGGGGGAATGCCACACTGCCTATATGGGGAATGGGAGGGGGGGAATGCCACACTGCCTATATGGGGAATGGGAGGGGGGGAATGCCACACTGCCTATATGGGGAATGGGAGGGGGGGGAATGCCACACTGCCTATATGGG
This sequence comes from Gastrophryne carolinensis, assembly GCA_027917425.1. Lineage (NCBI taxonomy): Eukaryota > Metazoa > Chordata > Amphibia > Anura > Microhylidae > Gastrophryne > Gastrophryne carolinensis. The sequence continues at coordinate 209,702,787 of CM051238.1, forward strand.
GAATGGGAGGGGGGAATGCCACACTGCCTATATGGGGAATGGGAGGGGGGAAATGCCACACTGCCTATATGGGGAATGGGATCCTGGTGATTGGCCTTGGGGTCTACGCTGATTGGCTGCACGCCCGCACATGTGCCATGGGATTGAGGAGCAAAGTAAGAATACTGGTGATCCACATGGACTTACACAGTAAAGCAGAAAAACATGGGTTTTGGTCTACTTTAACCAAACACAGGAAACTACTCAACACTAAAAGCAGAGCCAGAGAAAAACCAAAATGATGAGATAGGTCAACATCTACTCAAGACAGAACAGTTCTAAAATCCTGCACGAAGGGCTCCATGCGAGTGAAGTCCAGTCAGTCATTGTCTCGGCCATTGACCTTTTATTTGCTAGTGCAATGTGTATGTGTGTGGGCTGTTACAGTCCCTCCATTTGTTAGTGCCAGAACTCGTTAGTGTTCCTCTGGTAACACACCTCTTTCAGCTCCAAATTGTCCGCCAGGTCCCATTCCTCGCCACTATCGCTGCTCTCTCCGCCTCCGGGAACCGCATGGAACAACGCAGCCGCCATTGCCCCTCTTCGGTCTCTGTGACGCCGACCTTCTGTCCTGTCACGTGACAGCGGTTACTGCGTCGGCTCTGGAACGTTGCGCGTGGGTTCATTGTATGTGCGCAGGTAGCAGAAAATGGGCGGTGCCGCAGCGAGATCTATGTATGACACTCGTATCCCCAAAGTGCCTTCTGAAAAATGACTTTCCCATCTAATGGGCAAAACATTGTTCTGACCACCCCACAACCGCTTCCGGTTAGTGCCCTCTGCGCTGGTGTTTGCGATAAATCCAGTGGATCAGTGCTCTGCCTCCCAAGTGTCCTTCACTTGGAGGAGTGACACCTGTTGGGGGTTGCCATCTTACCGGTATTTTGGTAACCTGTCGGTAAGTATTTGGTAATTGCCGGTATTTTTGTTACTGTTAAAGTGGACAAAAACCCACACAATCGGCCTGGGAATTCTGATCGATTCCCTCCCCCGGGGCATCCAAAATCGGGATGTCCCGCTGTGTGAAACCCTCCTGGTCACCCATACACTTACCTTTTACGGTCCAATGGTGCATGCGCGTGCCTCGGCCGCATCCCCGCTATCTCTCTAGCAGGGCGTGTGCATTTGGAAGTCGCTCACTATCGACCATGTGATATCAGTGGATCCGAGCGTGCTGATCGGGCGTGCGGCCACACATGCGCTGTAGGACCGGGAAGAGGTGAGTTCTTTTTGATGACCTGGAGGGTTTCACACAGCGGTGCACCCGTGAACAGGGTGGCCTGGGGGCAAGGACCAAAACCCAGGATAGTCAAAATGCTGGGTTTGGTCCACTTTAAGCAACAGTGACAGGGATCGAATTCCAGCCGGTCTGTTATTTTAGAGCACTCTGGAGAAGCATGGTGTGTGTGTTTGTTGGCTGTTACACTTTAGAAAGTGAAAAATAAGGTATTTTAAGTGTAAAGTTTGGTTAAACATTTTAGAAGACTGCAACCCCACCCACTACAAGACCATGCCCATGTACCTATGATATGTCCAGTATTTTTTGTTGGGAAAGGTGCCAACCCTACCTGCAGATCTGCATCAATAAATGATTAATTCACGTATTCAAAGTGTATATATTGTGGTAACTGTTACAACCTATATCCTATCTGAATCGGGATTCCCCACTGTGTGAATCCCCCCAGGGTGCTTGTACACACCTTTCCCCGCTCCAACGGCATATGCAGGCTCTCCTCCAATTAGAGCTGTCCACTGAACCGGGGAATGAAACAAAACCCAGGAACGTCAAAATCCCAGGTTTTGTTACGCTTTAATTTGACATTTGTCTCTCTTCCACCCTAAAAATTTGGAAGGTATGCACATTTACAAATGCCTGGTGCTGAGGATATAGCAGGTGGCGGCCATTGCTCGCACTTGCATTGGATCGGGGAAAAGGTGAGTTTACTGGGTGACCTGGGGATTTGTACACAGCGGGACATTCTGAATCTGGATGCCCCGGGAGAGGGAGTAAGCCTGCCCTTGAGTCTCATAGACTCCAGGGTGGGTTTTGCTCCTCTTTAAACCAGAACAAAAGCCAGGATTTTCACTATCCTGGCTTCTGGTCCTTGCCCTGCGGCATCCCAACTTGGGATCCCCTGCTATGTAAAACCCCCAAATCGCCGGTTCCATAGCGCATGCACGGGTTCTCGTACAAGCAGCCATATGCCCTGCATATTAATGATAGGCATACGTCTGGCTATACAATGTAATATTGCCCAGCATAGATCTAAGCACTCCATCTCACACTTTATTTTTAACACCAAACAGTCCCTTTAAAGCAAACCAAGACGTCAAAATTTACTCTAATCAGGCCGTAATACCTCTCATATCCTGTCTGCACACACCCATCTGGCAAACCCCATAGGCCAACTCTGGTTAAATGGGGCATAAGAGCAGCTTGGTTTCCCCTGTCAGGGCAATGGGACACTCAGCTGCTCTTTCTTGTAACACCCAGCACAAAACCCCTACATCCCAGCCCCTTCTCTGGGGCATTCTGATGTGGGATGCCCAGGATGCTTACTAATGCACGGTTGCAGATGGCATCACTGGCTTTTTCCAGCTATGCGAGTACCTGCGCCAGCCATTGGGCTATGTGGGCTCAGCGCTGGCATTTATTCAGAATGAATTGCCAGATAATGCAATCCATCTGTGGGGGAGTTTCACACACAGGGGCATCACTACATAGCATGCCCTGGTAAAGCGGACCAAAATACAGATAAGTGAAAAACCTAGGTTTTAGTCCCCTTTAAAAGGACCTGTATAAAAATCACCCTAAAAACTAAACAGCAGAGGCAGGCAGGGACATTGGAGGATCTAAGCTGTGACTAGAGGAATCTGCCTGCTTGGTTGTCCCCAGTCTCACCTTGGGACAATCGCAGAGTCTCCTCATCCGCTCTCTCCCTCTTACCCTACAGCCAGGGTCCTTACCAACAGTGGCAGTAAACTGGCAAATAGAGCCTATGACATTCCATTTCTGTGTAAGGACGAGCCCGAGCAGACGTGGGGGGGGGGGTGACTAGATAAGATGCTAGAGTTGGTGGTTTTCAACTCGCAGAGAACTCGCAAGTGGAGCAGATGCCGATCAGCAAGAAACATTACAGTGCTCGGAGGGATTGAGCAGGGGGTCTGTCTGAGAGAAAGTGCCCTGATTGCCTCAATAGCATCTGTGTTGAGGTGCTAGGGATGGAGGCGATGGACCCACCAAGGTCAGCTACACTCGGCAATAGCAAAATAGCATGCTGCGTAGCTGTACTTTTCATGGATTTACAGATGCATATTGGGGCACATTGAACGCTTTTATTATGTGTAGATGTGCTTTAATTTGACCTCTCCCCTGATCCTGACCACAAATCCAAGCCTGAGACTCGTGTCAAGTTGACACCCCTCTATCCGTGATAGGCTGGAATAAAGCCCTCCACTCTGTCACTCAAGCCCAGCTCACTGTAATGCAAATCACACATTGTTTTGCAATTCTTCTGATATGTGTAGATTATTTTACTTATAATGCAATTCTTTGGGCAGATATTTAGACTGGTTAATGCAGCTACTGGAATGGAAAGATCCCTTCAATGTTATTCCTACTATGAAAATAAAACCACAAGCTTGAGATGATTTTTTTATTATTATCATTATAAGTATCTCCTTTACTATACAAATGTTTATATGGTTATATTCTAGGGTATAAGGTCGTTCCTAAAAAAGTATTTTCATTGCACATACAGAACAAGGTTAAATCTATTATTCTTACTGAGCAGGCGATGTCATGCACATGATCTTTTTTCTTCCTAATTCTACCCACAGCTTTCAGAAAGTGTGTATAGTGCCTAGGTAATTCTAATATTTAGAATTTATTTGGGTATACATGTACTGCATTGCCACCTGGTGGCCATAAGAAGATATGACCACATAATGTTGTTTTACATACAATTGTTTTCTGTAAAATCCTACAAAAGTCACCCCTTGCCAATGTTTTTTTAATTCATTTATATAGATATATCTTTATAAATAGTTCTTTAAGGGGAAAGTCCAATTTCGATGGAATTTTTGAAATGTCAGAAGGATGTCCTTAAACCGGACCTTCACCATGATTTATTGAAAAGCCCAAACCCTTAAAAAACGATTCCCCAGCATCTAGAATTAATATATTTTAAGTTTTTAGTCACTTACCTATTATTCTTTCCCCCACTGGGCTGCAACTCTGTTCATGATTTTAGGATACGGGCGCCACCATCTTGACTCAGAAGTAGCACACTTACTGAGGAGAGGAGAGCGGGATAAAGTGCAGGGGGTGGGGTTATAGCTGTGCTTTGCTCAGACAGAGCAGAGCTGGGGTCAGGAAAAAGGTCAGCAATCCCAGAATGCATAGCAGCACAGTCAGAAGGCACTTCCTGTTTGCAAGCTGCCTGATGTTCCATGAGCCGCCATCTTGGATGTTTAAAGGCTCATAACATGCAGTAGATGCAGATAGGATGATTTTTAATGTGGGCAATCTGTATATACAGGGTGTGGGAAACATATAAGATAGGCTCTTATTCAGAGTGAAGGACCGCTTTAAAGTGCTGAGATGATCAGTATTTTTTATATATTTTCTACTTTTTATTTTGACCATTCTGTATGCTATTGCCAACTGTACATCAAGTCTGTACATCGAGATCTAGATAGAAATGAGCCCTGTACACACAGAACACTGCTGCTGAGTTGAGGGAGCGCACTGAGCCTTCCACATACCTAGAAGCAGTGTTCTGTGTGTGCAGGGCTCACTTCTCTCTTCTTGTAGATCTTGGTGTGCAGTTGCCAATAGCAACAGGCTACAGCTAGTGAAAACTTCTCCCTTAAAGCACATATTTGCTCAAATTTACTACTGAAAACAAGATTTCAGCCCAGCTCTTGATTCTGAAATCAGGTTGGCAGCCTCACTGCAACAGCGATATAGCATTGACAGTCTGTAGCTTACTCACTCTGAGCACTGCCCAACATGCTGGGACACTAAAAATAAAAGCAATGTTCCTAACTAGAGTACAATTTCACTACCAATAAAACCCACCTAGAGGCTTTCTGACGTATCTTTCAGTTTAGCACACACAGGGAAATGTTCAATTTTACTATGTTTTGTGTATTTTTTTAAGTCAGTTACAGTAAGTTGGACCCACACAAGATGTGTGTTGTTCCAGGTATACCAATTGCCTACTGCACGGAGTGAAACAGGAGAAATCTTGCCCTCCTTCTGAGTCTTTGTGGGGGAAAGGGGGAACAAAGGAAAATTACTGTGTTCCTCCTCGTTATCGTACCTTAAATCCTTTATTTTTTATTTGTGCCCCTACTCCTTGTAACTACTTTAGGGGGAAAAAGGTTAGTCTAAGAGGTTCTCCTGGTGTATGGCATATTAGTGCCTATACATACCTGGGTTGTCCTGCTAACCTTGTATGGAGTAGTTTATAGGGCCAATGTTATTTGTAAGTAACAGTGCCTTACTACTGCTGTATTACGGTATATACATTATTTATTTACATGTTCAAGAAACTAATAAAACACCTTAGTTTTTTCCACATATGTTAAAATAGAAAAAATAAAATATAAAGAAAACACTTTCAATGTTTTTCACATATATTACAATGATTTATATAAGGCGTAACAAAAATAGTTTGTAGCAAGTGTGCTGGCCGCACGTTTGTAGCAAGTCTTGTTACGCTCTTATTGTCCAGTTGTAGCAAGTAAAGTACATAGATGATATCCTCATAATTTGGGAAGGCACAACATCACAATTGGAGGATTTTGTGAGAACATTAAACAAGAACAACTTCAATCTAAAATTTACCTTAGGACACGATGAAACAGAAATTTTTTAGACCTAAATATCAAAATTGGCCCGGATGGAATGATTATAACAAATTTCTATAGAAAGCCAACAGCGGCTAATAATATCCTAAGGGCCACCAGTTCACATCCAAAAACACTAAAAGAAAGCATCCCATATGGGGAATACTTGAGGGCGAAACGGAATTGTACAACACAAAGTGACTTTAAGATAGCAGCCGACTGGATTAGGAAAAGACTCAAAGCAAGAGGATACTCAAACAAAACACTAAAACGAGCATATAAAAAAGCACAACAGAAGGACAGAACCAGCATACTAAACACACCAAAATCTGTCAAACAGGAACAACTAGAATTTGCTCCCCTAATACTAACTTACAGTTCACAACATCAACAAATCAGACAGTTACTGCAGAAACATTGGTTTATCTTGAAAAAAGACCCTATAGTGGGCTCCCTAATCCCAGATATACCAAAAATCACATATAGAAAAAGCAGAGCCTTAAAGGACCATTTAGTGAGCAGCCACTACACCAATGATGCCAACGACAATAAATGCTGCAAGGTTCTTGGCACCTTTAGGTGTGAGGGGTGCACGATATGCCAATATGTAAAAACTAGCAAGGAGATCTCCCTCCAGGCACCACTATAAAACAAAGACGTTTTGCAAACTGCAACACAACTGATGTTATATATATCTTAACATGCACCTGTCCAAAGTTTTATGTAGGAAAAACAAACAGGAAACTTAAAACCCGCATGTACGAACATATTCGGGACATGAAAAACAAAAACACCCTAACACCAGTAGGAAGACATTTCACTTTACATCACAGCGGGTCCCCTTTGGGTGCACAGTTTCAAGTACTAGACAGAATACACCCCCACCCGAGGGGGGGGGACATACGCAAAAAACAAAAAAATTACAAAACAAGACTAAATGGATCACAAAACTCAAAGAAACAATCTATCCAGGTCTTAATGATTCATGCAGCTTTGTCCCATTTCTCAAAACCTGACATCCCAATACAAATATATGGAATTAAAATATCCCTTTCACTGACACTAAGATAATTACCCATAGGATCCATACACACTATGTGCGAAAAAGTAAATACGTACACCCAATGTAAAGCTAGGTGCAACACTCACCCAGATGGCAAGAACCCTAAAAAATTACTAACCAAAAAATTAATAACTAAAACCTTCAATGAGTTAATGAATTAAGTGGTTGCCGAGCCTCGTCATACAAGATACAGAAATACTCTTCATACAAAGTAAAACATCAATATTAATCAACTATATAGTTCCTAATAACACATAGACAGACACAGTAACTCAGATTTACCCGATTGATAATAACACTCAAATCCTTTTATGCACCAGTCACCAATAATCATCAGTATCAAACATCCCCATAGCACTAAATAGAAACTGCATTGTTAAGCGCAGTGTGTCTAACCAAATAAATGGCGTCCCCCAGTGACGGAAACACATTCGTTTTAACAGCCGAGGAGGGGCCGCCCGGCCGGAGGTGACGCTGCGTGCATGCGCACCTCCCGCTCTGCCAGAACATAGGCAGAGAAGCGAAGCCAAAAGCGTAAACACCGCCCTGGGCTCGCTGATTGCTTTAACCCGGATATACGGGACATAAACACACTCACAGCGCCACAAGCGTGACTAAAGACAGGAGCGCAACCATCCGGAGTCCCTTAACTATCCCCCCGCAAACACATAGGGAGGACCTCGGCTGACACTGCTCTCCGTCACAATACAGGTAAGGACGCGCCTTTTAATCCACCTTATTCATGCGAGCTGGCAAACCACGTACAACCACCAATCAAAAAATCTTATTGCTCTTTACAGAAGACAGTCAAGAGACCACCGACCAATAACAATCACAGCTTACGTATATACAAGGTAACGTCCTATATTATTATTGGCTCTAATTAATTTGGACTCTATTTGCGAAATACCAATATTTAACTAATTTTAATTAGGAGTATCCAGGAACCACTGGCTGCCATTAATTAAAGAAATATACCCAAATTGGGCATCTGGAAAGTAAGTGCACCTAACTAATGATTATGTAATATATGTATACATATTGTTCAGCCTACAAAGAAACTGACAGCACATTATTTAAAATCATTTGTACTAGGACTAAAGTGCACTGAGGAAGCTTTTTTGATAAGCGAAACGTCTGCACACATCCTATATTGCTACGATGTTCATGTACTTTACTTGCTACAATTGGACAATAAGAGCGTAACAAGACTTGCTACAAATGTGCGGCCAGCACGCTTGCTACAAACTATTTACGCCTTATATAAATCATTGTAATATATGTGAAAGACATTGAAAGTGTTTCCTTTATATTTTATTATTTCTATTGTAACATATGTGGAAAAAACTAAGGTGTTTTATTAGTTTCTTGAACATGTAAATAAATATTGTATATAATACAGCAGTAGTAAGGCCCTGTTAACATTGGCCCTATAAACTACTCCATACAAGGTTAGCAGGACAACCCAGGTATGTATAGGCACTAATATGCCATACAACCAGGAGAACCTCTTAGACTAACCTTTCCCCCCCTAAACTTCTTCTGAGTCCCCTGGCAAAACTGAGCACTGTGATTGGCCACCGTGGTCAAGTGGTTGACTGCAGCAGCTAATCACAGTACCAAAAATTGGTAAAGACTGAAGAGAAAGGTAAGATTTCTCCCATTTAACTGTTAATGTGCAGGGTAGCATCGGCAATGGGGGTAATGCTTTCAGTTTAGTATTCTTATGTGATCACTTATGTCGGTTCCTGCCTTTGGGTTGGGCAAGTGCTCCCCTAGCACTGACCACTGCAGCGATGGCAGACTTGTGTCTTGGGTCTCAGTTTGGGCTGCCCAATGATGTGAGCAAGAGCTCACCCTATATTTTGCCCCCTTGTGCTTTTATAAGCAGTTTGCATATAGCTTTATAGACAATCTGAAATGCATATGTGTTCTGTCTGTCAGCCACTACATAGCGGTACGGGTTTATATGTGCCTTGTGAGGCCCTGTCCCATTCACCTTGCAGCCAGAAATATTAATTAAAGTGGAATCTATAAGATTCCCGGGCCGATCGAATCCCTCCCCCGGGGCATCCAAAATCGGGATGATCCGCTGTGTGAAACCACACAGGTCGCCCCATACACTTACCTTGCTTCCCAGTCCAACGGCGCATGCACGAGCTGCAGCCGCATCCCTTCTATTCCTCTAGCATTTGTGAATGGCCGGCGCGGGCACGCTCCCTGTTAGGGAAGCGGGGGATGCGGCCGCCAGTGCGCTCGGAGCTGCAGGCTTATACAAAGCCTTAGACGACGTGACGTCAGTGCGCTGACTGGATGAGCGGCCGCACATGTGACATAGGACCAGAAAAAAGTGAGTTACCTTCAGCAATCTGGGGGGTTTCGCCCAGCGGGGCACCCCCCTTTCGATGGTCGAAATCCTGGGTTTTGGTCCACTTTAAAGTGATGTAAAACCCATCTCGGCCGACCATGGATCCTAAATGATTACAGTGCAGGAAGGTTCCCTCTCCCTGTGTGAAATCTTGTGATCACCTAAATTAACTCATCAGCCTTGCTATACCTTTAGCAAGGCGCATACCCGCATCAGGCATTTGGTCCCTGTGGGCAGATCATAACATGGTGACAATCACATTCAACTTACCTCAAGTGAAAAATGCAAGAATAGAGTAGCCGTTTTTTTTTCCAAGGAGGGATCGATCAGTGGGCTCATCCGTAACCACGTGGGAGGCTCACAAAGCCACACTCAGGGGATACATTATACAGATATGGGTTGATTCAGCACCGGCTGAAAAAGGTTTCTGGTGTGAGAATTGTACTTTTGTTTTTCGCACGATTCAGCAGGCACCTTTTTTTTTGCATAAATTTGCGGATGTGTCTAGATGCAAACTTGTTTTCCTGCATGCGAAAATGCTCTTGCACTCACATGATTCAGGGACCAGAACTGGTTCTTGCCCCCCGGGACACATCCGAGATGCCTCGCTGTGTGTAACCCCCCAAATCTCTGAATCACTTTTTTCTGGTCCTGCAGCACATGCGCGGCCTCTCATCCAGTCAGCGCACTTGGATCCGCTCACCTCAACTTGTCTAAGACTCAGCTCCAGCCTAGCCAAACACAGCTGAGTGCACCAGCGGCCGCATCCCTGCTTCCTTCTAACAGGGTGTGTGCCCACACCAGCCATTCACAATTGAGGGCTTCACACAGCAGGGCATCCCAAAAGTGGATACGCCGGGGGGAAGGAATTAGACTTCCCTCCATATATTTGCTTTGGTGTGTTTCCGTTGCCTTTTTAGGGAAATGGAGCCTTTTGATGAATAGCTTGCTGAGAGATTGATGAATTGTCACTGTCTCCATAATCTCAGTTCATTCTACTGTTTTTTTCCATTATTTTGTATTCCCCAGATTTTACCAATGTTTTTACTTTTAACTGTATTGTATATTATTCATAGTTAAAAGTGACATTTTCATTACTTAAAGCGGACCTTCACTCTGAATAAGAGTCTGTAAGAGTACATACAGATTGTCCACATTAAAAATCATCCTACCTGCATCTACTGCATGTTATGAGCCTTTAAGCATCCAAGATGGCGGCTTATGGAAGCCGCCATCTTATCAGGCAGCCTGCAAACAGGAAGTGCCTCCTGACTGTGCTGCTCTGCATTCTGGGACTGCTGACCGTTACCTGACCCCAGCTCTGCTCTGTCTGAGCAAAGCACAGCTATAACCCGCCCCCCTGTACCTTATCCCACTCTCCTCTCCTCAGTAAGTGTGATGCTTCTGAGTCAAGATGGCGGCGCCCGTATCCTAAATTCCTGAACAGAGTTGCAGCCCAGTGGGGGAAAGAATAATAAGTAAGTGACTAAAAACGTAAAATATATTTTATATTCTGGGGAACCGTTTTTTAAGAGTTTGGGCTTTTCATTAGATCACGCTGAAGGTCCGGTTTACTCAAAAAAAAAAAATACTATAATCTACTAATGAAATATTAGTTTGATTAAAGTGGAACAAAACCCTAAGCAGCCAGCCCTGGAATCTAAAAGTCTCCAGGGCTGACCACTGGCCTTCTCCCAAGGCATCCCCAATTGGGATGTCCCACTGTGTAAAAGCCTGCCCCCCCCCCCAGGTCAACCTATAACTCACCATTTCCAGCGGCTCCTTTGGTGATATATAGAATCAGGAGCAAGAGCTGCTGCATCCCCAGTATCTCTGGGTTGAGGCATGCTCCTGCAACCCAGCCATTCAGATCAGCTGCAGACAGGAGTGCACACCAATATGAAGGGCACTGGGGATGCAGCCACTCGTGTTCCTAGTTGCCAAGCTCTGGTCTAAACTGAATGTAGTGCTGATCATTAAAACAGTGCAAAACCCGGGATTTAGACTTTCCCGTTTTTTGTTCCTTGCCCCTGAACAGGTATGCCCCACTGTGTGAAACCCCCTAGATCGGCCAAAATAACTAACCTCTTCCAGATCCCATGGTGCATGTGCAGGCTTTCATTCAATCAGAGCAGTCTGAAGTGCATATGTCATGATCGGCAAACTGTTTACATGCCTGAAGATGCGGGAATGTAGCTGCCAGATGTTTACATTGGCGAAGGACCCCGGAAGCAGGTGAGAGGTGTTGCGGGTGCAAGGGGGGGGGTCACACAGGGGGAAGGCCAGCGTGTTTTGTTCCGCTTCCATGTGCAGCTCGAGGCGAGCGCCTGCACATGTGCTGTAGGACCAGGGAATTGGTCCACCTTTGCATCCATCCCCTTCTCATTATAGGAAGAAGGCTTTGCGTATGCTGCAAAGTTTACACGTTTGCAGAGTTTCGGGGCACAGGGAGCTGCTGGCAACCACGTGACCGCAACGGCCACTCACAGAGCCAGTTTTTGCTGAGGGACCTAGGAGAAAGGTAAGATTTCTCATGTTTAACTCTGTTAATGTGCAGGGGGGATTGGCAAATGGGATGCCTCCCTGCACACGGAACAATAGCCATTTTTATTTGAACTTTTAATCATCTGCTTTACGTTTACATTTACTTTTTACCAGTTTGATTTAGGAGATTATTAGGTATATTTACTTGCACTGTGTATTGTGTATTTGGATTATTAATAGAAAGTGATGAGCGAGCCCATAGTTTGGCTGCATTAAAGTTCTGTTTGGGTGCCCTGACTCAACCCAAACCCTATTGAACTTATTGAAATTCAGGACCACAAAGATGGCTGTAAAATGTGAAGGGGTAGTGAAAGCTAGAGGGCTACAAATCTGGGGGAATACCAGGGCGATTACCCTGCAAAAATTGGGCTAGGGAAAGTACTCAAAACAATCACAGAAAGAAATGAAGTAAATACATGAATAAAAAAAAAATAATAAAATATAATTTTTTCAACAGGTGTAAGTGGCCAATTTGGTAACACCAGGGCAATTGACTTGCACAAAATGGGGTAGGGAAGGTATTTAAAATAATAACATACATAAAACAACAACATTAAATAAATACATACATATATAAAAAAACATTTTAATATATATTAAAATCAGATATACATCTTGTTTCACCTTAAAAAAATAGTTTATTCTGGGGACCGGATGAGGAAGGGAGGGAGGTCCAATATGATGACACTCCGAGCTGAGATTCCGTGGGCCATCCACCTGCCCCTACCCCAGTTGCATACATAGAGTTCCCAGATGCCCAACAACTTGTGTTGAAGGATGAGGATGTGGACCATCGTGGGACGCTTACAATGAGGATGAAACCCAAATGCTGACTGCTGGGGCTTTCTGTAATGTGGAGGCTCAGAAGGAGGCTAGCGTGGAGCAGTGGGTGTCCGAGGGGTGATAATGAAGTCCAAGACCCAACGTGGACTGAAAACAAAAGTTCAGAGGAAGAGATGGTGGCCACACAGCCCTAGGAAGCCAGCAGAAGAGGAGCGGCTTTGATGGCCAGTGCAATTACACAGTATTGAGGGAGAAACGGGGTGATTTCTGAGGGGATGATAGTGGGGGAGCCACTCCCAAATTGTTGGCCACAGGAGGGTAGATGTGAATGGTGGTTCCTCTTTGTCTGGGACTTAACCAAGCTTGTGGCTGTGCAGTGTGTTCTGTCAGAAACACACCCCTCTCCCGCGCCCCCCCCCCCATCCCGAGGTATTGCCACCTTGTCGAGGTGGGATGGCTTGAGTGTCCAGTGACTGGCTAACAGTCGGCGGGCCAAACTAAGAGCGATACCAACCGGTGGTTCCAGTGTCCCCCAGTGAGAAGATAAGTATTCAGGCTGTCGATCTCCAGCCGACCCTCTCGCTAACACTGTACAACCTCAACCCTGAGTCAGAGCCCTTCCTCAGAGTGAAAGCACGGGCTCCAGAATTTTTAGTCACATCCCCCCCAGCGGTCATGGGCAATCAAAAAGCCTTCCATACATGACTCTCAGACTGAGAGCTTATGGGAGCCAAAGATTGTTCCTCTTCCAGCCTCTCCTGGCTTAGATGGCCAGTGCAAATACACAGTATTGGGGGAGGAACAGGGTGATTTCTGAGGGGATGATAGAGGGGGAATCGCTCCCAAATTGGTTGCTACAGGAGTGTAGATGTGACTGGTGGTTCTGCTTTGTCGGGGACTTTGACCAAGCTAGTGGCTGTGCAATGTGTTCTATCCAAAACCCACCTCTCCCCTCCCCCCATCCCGAGGTATCGCCACCTTGTCGAGGTGGGATGGCTTGAGTGTCCGGTGACTGGCTAAGAGTGATACCAGCCGGTGGTTCCGGGGGCTCCCAGTGAGACGATACATATTCAGGCTGTCAGTCTCCAGCCAACCCTCTCTCCGCTCACACTGTACAACCTCAACCCTGAGTCAGAGCCCTTCCTAAGATTGAAAGCATGGGCTCCAGCATTTTTAGCCACATCCTCCTCAGCGGTCATGGACAATCAAAAAGCCTTCCATACATGACTCTCAGACTGAGAGCTCATGGGAGCCAAAGATTGTTCCTCTTCCAGCCTCTCCTGGCTTAGATGGCCAGTGCAAATACACAGTATTGGGGGAGGAACAGGGTGATTTCTGAGGGGATGATAGAGGGGGAGCCGCTCCCAAATTGGTGGCCACAGGAGTGTAGATGTGACTATTGGTTCTGCTTTGTCGGGGACTTTGACCAAGCTAGTGGCTGTGCAATATGTTCTATCTAAAACCCACCTCTCCCCTCCCCCCCATCCCGAGGTATCGCCACCTTGTCGAGGTGGGATGGCTTGAGTGTCCGGTGACTGGCTAAGAGTGATACCAGCCGGTGGTTCCGGGGGCTCCCAGTGAGACGATACATATTCAGGCTGTCAGTCTCCAGCCAACCCTCTCTCCGCTCACACTGTACAACCTCAACCCTGAGTCAGAGCCTTTCCTAAGATTGAAAGCATGGGCTCCAGCATTTTTAGCCACATCCTCCCCAGCGGTCCTGGGCAATCAAAAAGCGTTCCATACATGACTCTCATTCTGAAAGCCAGTGGGAGACAAAGATTGTTCTTCTTCCAGCATCTCCTGGCTATGATGGCTAGTGCAAATACACAGTATTGAGGGAGGAACAGGGTGATTTCTGAGGGGATGATGGTAGGGGAGCTGCTCCCAAATTGGTGGCCACAGTAGGATATATGTGACTGGTGGTTCTGCTTTGTTGGGAACTTTTTTCACAATTTTGCGCTATGTTTAACTGATTTTTGCAGGAATTTCCAGGAAAATTACATTTTTTTGCGGCATAGTATAGGCTTTAACATGAAATGTCTTTGTGGTTGTCGTTTGTAATTTTGCAACTGTTTTTTAAATATTTTTGATTAAAAAAACTGAAAAAAATACAAAAAAATGTTTTAAAGATTGTCTCATTTATTTTAAATAAAAAAAATTTTATTAAAGAAAGCCATATGGCATGTGAAAGCCTCATTTCTCCTGATTACAACGGTACCACATATGTATCGGTGGCCCCCCTTCCTGCCCAGGAGACCTCCCAAACTGAAAAGAGCACTTTATAACATTTACAAATAAAACAACTACTATCCACACTATAAAGGGTAAAATAAAACAAAAAAAATGGCATGGGGTCCCCCTTCCCGAGGACCGGATATGGGGGCTTGTAGAACAGGGCACAGGGGGCAGCTTTTGTGGCCCCCCGCCCTGCCGGCTGCAAAGCCGCACAGCTTTATAGCCCCCAGGTTCTTCTGCCCCCCCTGGCCTTTGGGGAGGCAGGTAATGGGGGGGACTGGGGGTAAGCCCCCAGCCTTGTGAACTGGTATAGGGGTCTCATGGATCCCTTATCAGTTCATAAAGGGTTAAATGTAAAAAAAAGACACACACAGAGTAAAAAAAATGTATTTATTATTTATTTTCACAACACTCACCTCAATCCTGTGTCCGGCAGCGATCCTCTCACCAGTGACAGATGCCGGGGGTGATCGCTCCAAAGGCGGCTGGGGACAAAGGGGATCACAAGCCCTCCTGGCCTCCAACCGCCTCCAGGCTATCAGACATCTGACAGCTTGGCGTTGGAATAACATCACACTGTCAAGTCATTGGCCCCGCCCACAAAAGGCTGGGCTACGGGTGGGGAACCGAAGTCCAAAAGAGGGCTCATTTTAAGCCCTCTCCTCACAGCAGAAGAGTCGGGGGGGGGGTGATCTCTTATTTTTATTTTTTTCTTTATAGTCAGCGGCAGCAGTGGCCAAAGGGGGGATATTCGCGGCCCTTTGCTGAAGCTCAAGGAGCCCCGGGGGGATCGGATGCCCCGGGGTTGAAGCAAAAACCCATCCGGATCAAAGGGGTCAGGTGAGTGTTTTTGTTGATTTTTTTGTCCGCTAGCAGGAGGAAAAGCCAGGCACGTAACTCTCACATGCTTGGTGATTAACTGCTGGAGAGGCAACCATGTTAGAGTTACGTGCTTGGTCTTTAAAGGGTAAAATCACTTTGCCTGAACAGACTTTCTATGTAAATTCTGAATCATTTAGGTTTTTAGTATGTTTGAAGCTCATTCACCCATGCATGGCAGGTATGTTAAATAGTTGCTTTATGGACGCTTAGATATTTAGAAGCTCAACATTCAATTCACTGAAGGGTTTGAGAATGAGGAGTCAGTAGAAGAGAGAAAGATCTACAGAGTCTATCAAGGAATGCTGTGTTGCTGAATAAAAAATGAAAGTACGGGGCAAGCTGTAAGCAGGCTAATTTAACCCTTTGCCTTGAATGCCCCTACAAAAATATATCATTAATAACACCAGGGAGGAGTATGGGGCAAAAACGAGTCTGCCTCACACTTGCCAACTTTTGTTTTACCAATCTTGTACTTTAATCTGATGGAACGTCCAAATACCTTTTTGCCATGATTTGTTGTGTACCATCTGAAAGCCATTTGAGGCTGGCAAGAGTAAAAAGATTTACATGCCTAAATTGGTTTGTGCAGGATGTTTTTTACTTCTCAGACATGGCGTTTCAACAATACACACAACTATTAAAACGTCACACTTCTAGATTCTGGAAAATGATCATCATTATTTTATTATGCTAATATCTGACCATAATAATTACGGTAAGAGCACACTTCGAACGTATGATAATATTGTGTATACAAGCACAAAGCTATAATCCCTAGTGGAAAAACACTTTGAAAAGGGAATACTGTTTTTCCATACACATTTCTACAAGCACATGTACACAAAAACACAGCATGCTGTGTGTAACACACCCGATCAGTGAGATTTTAGCACAATTAAGTGTGTTTATATGTACACAATAAATTCTCAGCATTTCCTTTTACAAGTATTTGCATTGCGCAGCATTAGTAAATATAAGTTATTACTAATAGAGCTTTTTATAAACTACAACTGTAAGCATTATTTATACCAGTTCTATCAACTATGATTTACATTGTAAAAAGAAAATAGCATTTCTCTTTTAAGAAAATAATACAAACCTTTTTAAAATCTGCAGAGAATTAAAAACAAAAAAGTAAAATGCCATATTCACCTTGTGTCCTGCCTGCCTGATTGCTTGTCTCTTCCTGGCTCTCTGACCAGGAGACGCTCCTGCCATTGTCACTGTGAGTTGGCACATAGCAAGGAGTGTGTGAAGATCTAACATGCCCCTTCCTATTACTGTGAATGGAGGGGCGTACCAGCTCACAGTGACAATGATGAGGGGCGTCTCCCCATCGCAGAGCAAGGAAGAGATGAGCGATATGGCGGGCAGTGCTGGCCATGGATCCAGCAATCAGGTAAGAGCTGGAGCATCAGACCAGCAGCGATGGTCTGCGTGGGACACAAGGTGAGTATAGAGTTTTTTAATTTTTTTACCTGATAATGGTGTTTTCATTAGGTTCTCATAGAACCACATATTCAGTGGATCAAATATGGATCCTGCTGAAGTTCAGGTATGTTTTGGAAGTTGGGGTGATTAACTAACTGATTTGCCCATCTTCCCCGGGCTTTTACTGTGTTTTCGATAGTTTGCTGCATTTACAAAATTTGTCATGTTCGCCAGACGATGTCAGTGTTTGCTTTATTTGTGTTCATTATTCATTATAGCGTGACAAATGCTGGTGAACACCTTTTCTATTCTCCAGCTTTTAGCAGTGAACTCCATAGGAATCAATAATTATTTAGGTGAG
Source organism: Gastrophryne carolinensis (assembly GCA_027917425.1). Classification (NCBI taxonomy): domain Eukaryota; kingdom Metazoa; phylum Chordata; class Amphibia; order Anura; family Microhylidae; genus Gastrophryne; species Gastrophryne carolinensis. The sequence continues at coordinate 209,720,352 of CM051238.1, forward strand.
ATGGTTTCTTTAGATAATTTTTTTATATTTCACTAATATTTTGAACCTAAATGTCGGGTAGATAACTAGTATTGGAAAATGTCACAGTAGGAGACCTAGTCTGACATGTGTGGTGTGGGGTCGGGGGCACGCGTGGTCACAAAGGTGATTGGTGGGCTGGTCTGGGCATTCCCGAGTGGCCCCTGAACACAGTTTGCGTGCGCGTTTCCGTGGAGAAGGCCTGCTGTGCTGGGAAGTTGCCTGCAGATCTTCTTGAAGTGACGCTAGCCTCCTGTTCCCGTGTGATGTTCCGGTTCGACTTTGGCTCTGACTCCTGGCTTTGGATACCGACTCGGCTTTGGGTCTCCACCCCCAGCTTTGGATGACTACCTGTTTTGGCTTTCTGAAACCTCAGCTCTGGATAATGCCCTGGCTCTGCACGTTCTGACTTGTTGCATCGGTTCCCCCTAAAACCCAAACTGGACTTTGCTCCTATCAGACTTTGGGCTCACTGGCCACTGGCAACAGTAGTGGGACTCCAGCTTGTCTGCAGCGCAGTCCGACCCACCTTGCGCAAGGCTCCAGTGAAAAGCGGATATGCTGGCAGACTCCCCACCCTGGAACCAGTGTGTGGTGTAGCACATTCCCAGTTGCTAATCGCTGACGCCCTCCAGATACAGCCAACTCTAACTTGCTATTTCCTTCCAGATTCCTCTCTGCATGTGCCGGTTGTTCCTGATTCATCATTGTCAGCACTTTTCACACTCCGCCCTCCCTTTTGCTGAGTCTTCTCAGTATCCACTCAAAGCGGAGGCTGTAGGTGGTGTTGCTGGCAGCTGTCTGTATTTACATCGGCCTGGTCGCCAGAAAGATATGTGACAGAAAAACAACTAATAAAACATTTTCACATTACTTTTCAATTTCTAATTCAACTTTTTTTATAAGGCTTTCTCAAGACTCTCCCAAGACACCACACGTAAATTCTGAGACCTATCCCTCGTAAAAGATTTCTTTATTTTTCTTCGCTCCACTGCAGCAGCCCACCTGATTTTGCCAAACCATTTTTTCTAGTAAATACCACTGATTTTGACCCGCAAATTACAGTGAAAACACAGCAAAATGCCAGCAGATAGTTGTACCCTGCATTGGCCGTACAATTATAGTGCAGTTTGCCTGCAGTATTTCCCACTCACAGCCAGGGCCGTATTTAGGATTCGTGGTGCCCTAGGCACTTTTTGGTCATGCGCCCCCCCCCCCCCATGAACACACACACTTCATAATTAATATATTTTTGTGGAAGATGTGGATATTGCTAATTCTAGGAGACTTAATTGTTGCCTGTAATTTAAATTATCAACACTAAATGCAGGACCAGGAAAAATAACATTGATAGAGCATGGCCAAATATGTCCCCTTATGTCACCTTTGCATTGTAGGTGACATAAAGGGCCATATTTGGCAGTAAAATGTGTTTGGCGGGCAGCACAAGTTGTCAACGGTGAAAGTAGACAGTGTTACTGCAGAAAACAAAATGCTATTGTGCTGCAGAGGCAACTGGAAATGGAAGGTAGATCACCACAGGCAGCAAGACAGGGTCAACAAGAAGGTGGGACAATGGGCAACAAGGGAGAAAGGAGTAAAACAGAAAACAAGAAGAGGGCAGAGTGGGCAGCAAGTATGGGACAGAAAATAGAAGCAGCAGGCTGCAGAAGGAGGGCACAGTGGGCAGCATGAAAGGGGTGGAAAGAAGGAATTACAGGAAATGAGCACAGTGGCCATCAGGAGTTGAAGGAAAATGGGCAGCAAACCAATGAAACTGACTCTGGAGGCCCACCCTATAGTAACATGAAATATTATTGGTCTATTTTTAGGGCTCAATCCCACAAATGTTACGTCAACCATGCATGTGTGTGCGCGCATTTGGGATGTCACAATTAAGTTATCAATATCGTAACAGTGACACATTTACTATTTCAATAACTAAGAGTACTGCAGTTCCTATGATGATGAGTGGATACGCTGTGCTCTCCTGCAGTAAAGCACTGACATATAGACTGTGGAATCAATACATATTGCACTCCAACAATTACAATATTTATACAATCAAATTCTAATTTTCCATCCACTGATATCTATGTCATGATCTATTGGCATCTGACTGCTGGGCCACAAAACACAGAGATTGGGCAGATCCCCCTTAAATTTTGGATGGATCTGGGGATAGAAACCTCTGCAGAGACATGAGCTGCCATTTATCTCCAAAAGAGGGGGAATGTCAGTGCCTCTTATCGGGCAAATGTAAAAAGAAAAAAACATTAAACTCTCATATATATCGGTCCCCCACTGCTGGCCAGGCCACCATAGCCACGGGAGGCCAGAAGATGCAGGAACGGCAGGCGGATGGGCAGGGTACCTGATCCCTGCTGTCTGCACTGTCCCCACCGCTGCCGCACTCGCCGAGCAAACATCCGACTCTGTGCAGCTGGTGGCCGTCACTTGACACAGGCCACGCCCACCTGTTGCACAGAGCCAGGTGTGTTTGCTCGCGCCGGAGAAGAAGCAGCGGTGGGGACATCGGGCAGGAATCGGTTACCCTGCCCACCCACCTGTGGCTCCTACATCTTCTGGCATCCCGTGGCCTGGCCAGCAACGTGGGAGCGATGTATATGTGAGTGTACTTTTTTTTCTTTTGCCTATCGGAGAGTGGGAATGCAACACTGCCTATGGGAAATGGGAATGCCACACTGCCTATGGGAAATGGGAATGCCACACTGCCTATGGGAAATGGGAATGCCACATTGTCTATGGGAAATGGGAATGCCAAATTGCCTATGGGAAATGGGAATGCCACATTGCCTATGGGAAATGGGAATGCCACACTGCCTATGGGAAATGGGAATGCCACACTGCCTATATGGGGAATGGGAATGCCACATTGTCTATGGGAAATGGGAATGCCACACTGCCTATGGGAATGCCACATTGCCTATGGGAAATGGGAATGCCACACTGCCAATGGGAATGCCACACTGCCTATATGGGGAATGGGAGGGAGAATGACACACTGCCTATGGGAATGGGAGGGAGCATGACACACTGCCTATGGGAATGGGAGGGAGCATGCCACACTGCCTATGGGAATGGGAGGGGGGTGCCACACCTTGTTGTCCACTGTTGCACTGGGCACAAATGATCCAAAGCAGCAGTAATCCAGTACTTTTAGTCAAGGTCCATTTACCGTGGTCTGTGCCAAGTTGAAGGTCCAGGAGGAGTTTGTAGTTGAAATCTCTGAATAAGTTGAGAGCTCGGAATAAGAGGGATTGATGGGAGCAGTGCTGGGAAAAAGAGGAGTGAATGTGGGAAAAGCTGGGAATGAGGAATAAATGGGGAAGAACTGGGAATAAGAGGGATGAATGGGGGCAGTGCTGGGAATAAGAGGGGTGAATGGGGGCAGTGCTGGGAATAACATGGGTGAATGGGGTAGTGCTGGGAATAAAAGGGATGAATGGGGGCAGTGCTGGGAATAAGAGAGATGAATGGGGGCAGTGCTGGGAATAAGAGAGATGAATGGGGGCAGAGCTGGGAATAAGAGGGATGAATGGGGGCAGTGCTGGGAATAAGAGAGATGAATGGGGGCAGAGCTGGGAATAAGAGGGATGAATGGGGGCAGAGCTGGGAATAAGAGGGATGGATGGGGCAGAGCTGGGAATAAGAGGGATGAATGGGGGCAGAGCTGGGAGTAAGAGGGATAAATGGGGGCAGATCTGTGAATAAGAAGGATGAATGGGGGCAGAGCTGGGAATAAGAGGGATAAATGCGGCAGAGCTGGGAATAAGAGGGATGAATGGGGCAGATCTGGGAACAAGAGGGATGGATGGGGCAGAGCTGGGAGTAAGAAAAATGGATGGGGTAAGAGCTGGGAGGAGATGGATGGATAGTGGCAGAGCTGAGAGAATGGGGGATGGAAGTGGCAGAGCTAGAAATAACAGGGGATGGGTAGGGGCAGGACTTGGTGGCATCAGACAGGGACAGCTATTCCTCTTCGGCGGAACATCACGATTTGGATGCCCTGTCAGGTAAAACCTCTGGAATTGTCAGTAATTTTTACCTGACCGGCAGCCCCACAGCACATGCACTGACTCTTGGCCATTCAGTGTGGCTGTATCTTTATTCATGTTTTAGCAAACGCAGCCAGCAGACATAAATGAAGATACAGCTGCACTAAGTGGTGGGGAGCCTGTACATGTGCCATGGGACTGCTAGTAGATTGTGCAGAATCTGTGGGTTTCACACGACAGGGTAATCGATTGAGAGACAGAAAGAGAGGGAAAGACAGAATGTGCAGCCAGATGGAGAAAAAAGACAACTAGAATCATTGAGGGCAGAGAGAACAAGAGGAAAGTCCAGGGAGTTAGACAGACTGAGAGATACAGAATGACTGCACAAGTGACTGCAGAAAGAAAGGCAGGAAAAGAGACAGCAAGATGACAGCGAGACAGACAAAAGTTACCTGAGAACTCACAGAGTGTCACACAGCAGAGAGAGCTTGCTGGCACACAAAGGGTGTCAGCAGTCACTCTGGCGATCTCCTTACAGGACAGAGTCATGGAGAGGGCAGCAGGAGAGCTCAGTGTGACAGTGGATAAGGGACAGAGGGGGAACAGTGATCGGGAGAGGGGGGGGGGGAGACAGGAAGCACATGCAGCACCTGATTACGGCTTCTGACACACACACACAAGTGCTGCTCTCTGTAAACTGTGTGATGGAGGACAGGAAGTGTCTCTCCTCCCACACCTCCCTGGAGCCCCCCTCCGCCTGTCACTGCTTATAGAAGGCTGAACAGAGCATCGGGCGGCTCGGCGGGGGGGGGGGGGGGGCGCGATTGTGTACTGACCATCTCCACCGACCACCAATGATCTAAAAAAAAAATATATATATATATATATATATATGTAACACCACTGCAGCTGCGCTGCGGTTAGCCCGCCCCTAGTCTCAAGCCCCGCCCTACGGCACGTGCCTAGGTGTGCCTTACAGCAAATACGGCCCTGCTCACAGCACAAACGGCACACTGAGGGAAAGATGTTGTAGTAAATAAGGCCCAATGCCTGAAAAAATATGAATAGAGAAGAAAATGTCACTCCCAAAATATAAATATAACCAGCAAGGTATTTTGCCATGAATAGGTTTGATATTGGGCTAAAAATATTTATTGCAGGAATGTGGGAAAAGGGTATCTTGTACACATGGATAAGCATTTCCCTACCAGTCTGGTTATTTTATACCAGATGTCAGAGTTTATGTGTGGACTAAATGTGGCCACCACTTCCTGCCATGCATTAGCATAGTAGCAGTGATTCCCATGACAGCATGGAATTCCTAGGGTTCCAATCATGACCATTGCAATTATAATTTTAGTGGTTGCTTTGGCTTTGATTCAGTAAGAGTTGAAAAAAATCTCTTGGTAGTAAAAAATTCACACCAAATTTAGGTGAAAAAAAACATGACAATTTCACTTCTGCTGAATCCCCTGCTATGAAGACAAAATGAAGTCAAAGGCACTTTTTACTACAGAGTAAAGTTCAGAAAAAAGTTCACTACTTTTTTTCAGAAAGTGCCATTGACTTTCATTGTCTTCCTAATTCGCATGTTTTTTTCTCATAAATTGAATTTTGTACTACCAAGATTTTTTCAACCTTTACTAAATCAAGGCCCATGTCTGCAAAAGTTTAAATTGGACACATTCTTCACATTTTATTTTAATTCTTTATTTATATTTTCAGTCAAGACAGCAAACACAAATATACATCAGAATTAAAGCGGACCTTCACTCTGAATAAGAGTCTATCTTATATGTTTCCCACACCCTGTACATACAGATTGTCCACATTAAAAATCATCCTACCTGCATCTACTGCAAGTTATGAGCCTTTTAAACATCCAAGATAGATGGCTGCTTATGGAAGCCGCCATCTTATCAGGCAGCCTGCAAACAGGAAGTGCCTTCTGACTGTGCTGCTCTGCATTCTGGGGCTGCTGACCGTTACCTGACCCCAGCTCTGCTCTGTCTGAGCAAAGCACAGCTATAACCCACCCCCTGTATCTTATCCCACTCTCCTCAGTAAGTGTGATGCTTCTGAGTCAAGATGGCGGCGCCCGTATCCTAAATTCCTGAACAGAGTTGCAGCCCAGTGGAGGAAAGAATAATAAGTTAGTGACTAAAAACGTAAAATATATTAATGTAGATGCTGGGGAACCGTTTTTTAAGAGTTTGGGCTTTTCATTAAATCACGCTGAAGGTCCGGTTTAAGTAGCAACATTACAGAGCCGGCTCCAAAATATCAAAGCACATAACTGTAAGGTGGACCGCACATGACAATGACAATGGTGTCCCCTCAAGATACTTGCCCCAGCAAGGAGGCTGATGTTTGCATGAGGCCGGCGCCAGGGCGACAAGCATCCCCACAAGCAAAAGCCATTAGTTTGCAACCTGTCACAACAGTCGAATGGTTCCGGCTGTAGCCTATTGCAAGTGAAAATTTTAATATAAGGAAAAATAGGAAAACACGACAGGGAAAGATGGGAAGGGATAAGGATTAATGGTTAACCGGGGTCCCAAGGAGCTGACCATAGGGTTCCATACCTCTGCCAACCGCAGAACCGCCAGATACTCTACCACACCACAGCTATGGCTTGTCTGGCCTGAGAAGCCAACAGGCTCCTCTCACCCTCTGAGCCTCTCCAAGAACTTAAAGCGGACCTTCACTCTGAATGAGAGCATATCTTATATGTTTCCCACACCCTGTACATGCAGATTGCTCACATTAAAAATTATCCTACCTGCATCTACTGCACGTTATGAGCCTTTAAACATCCAAGATGGTGGCTCATGGAGCATCAGGCAGCCTGCAAGCAGAAGTGGCTTCTGACTGTGTTGCTCTGCATTCTGGGATTGCTGTCCTTTCCATGACCCCAGCTCTGCTCTGTCTGAGCAAAGCACAGCTATAACCCCCACCCCCTGGACTTTATCTGGCTCTCCTCTCCTCAGTATGTAATGCTTCTGAGTCAAGATGGCGGCGCCCGTATCCTAGAGTCTAAAGTGTCTAAAAACTTAAAATATATTCGTTTTAGATGCTGGGGAAGTGTTTTTTAAGGGTTTGGGCTTTTCATTAAATCATGCTGAAGGTCTGGTTTAAGCAGTTATGATTTGCTTATATCTATCCGTGTCCCTAAAGAGATACCACGGCGTCCACGTTTGCAAGAACTGGGGTGTGTTTTCATGCACTGAGGCCGAAGAGGGCCATGAAGGGAGAGAGTCATAAAAAAGGCAGGGGGCTTTCAGAATCTGGTGCTATAGCATTGCTTTAAAGACCAAGAAGTCCTTACGTATGGGTTATTCCGCCACAAGGTGGCGCAGTGTACTGCAGAAGAGTTGTGGCTCCTCCCGGCACCATATAAAAACAGGATCACCAATAGACCAATCCAGCGTTGACAAGCAGTTATTCAAGAAAACCGGGAGATAATAAAGGTAAAAAAGGGAACAAACTCCAACTAATTTAGAACAATCACCATAAAGAGGCAACCAAGAATAACGATAACAGGGGTGGGGTGAAGCAGGCCGTGCCATGCATAGTAAAAGCAATTCTACAGGTGAGTACTCACAGAATTGTCTTTTTCCTATTGCATGGCACGGCCTGCTTCAAGAAGTCCTTACGTAGTCCTTACAGCAGTGTCCGTAAGGTAGGGTGGGATCCCTAAAGAGTAACAACAGGCAGTGCAAACCACTACCGCCTGAAGTACCTTGCGGCCAAAAGCAGCATCAGCTGAGGCCTTAACATCAACCTTGGAAAAAGTATGAACAGAAGACCAGGTTGCGGCCTTACAAACTTGTTCAACAGAAGCTTGGTGCTGAAAAGCCCAGGACGCACCAATAGCACAAGTGGAATGAGCAGTAACCCTGAAAGGAGAAACCTTCCTCCTGGCAGTGTAGGCCTGCTCCACAGCCTGACGGATCCACTTGCTGATAGTGGATTTAGCTGGAGGCAAACCCTTCCTAGGTCCAGCAGGAAGAACAAAAAGAGCGTCAGATTTCCTGAAAGACAACCAAATAAAACTTCAGAGCCCTGACAATATCCAAAGAATGAAGGGTCCACTCCTTGGAATTAGCAGGGTTAGGACACAAAGAAGGCAAAACAATGTCCTGATTGAGATGAAAAGCCGACACAACCTTAGGCAAGAAATCCGGCTTAACCTGAAACACCACCTTATCCTGATGCCGTTCAAAATAAGGAGGTTTGATGGAAATCACCGCCAGCTCAGAAACTCACCTGACCAAAGTAATGGCCACCAAAATGGCCACCTTAAGAGTCAGAATGGGCAAAGCAGCCCCACGGATAGGCTCAAAGGGAGGACCCTGCAGAGCAGACAACACCAGATTCAGGTCCCAAACCGGTAGCATAGGCTTACGTGGCGGACGCACATGGGTAACTCCCTGGAAAAAAGTCTTAATCAACCGGTGATTGTCAAAGGATCTTTGGAAAAAAATTGCCAGAGCTGACACCTGTCCCTTGAGGGTACTAAGTTGAAGGCCCGAATCCAAACCATGTTGCAAAAATTCCAGAATCCTGGGGATAGAAAACACCCGACAAGGAGGAGACTTGGACTCACACCAGGCACACTCATGCCAGAACATGTAATACATAAAGGTCGAGGACTTCTTCCTAGCCCTAATCAAGGTATCAACAACAGAAGCCGGCAACCCCTTATCCATCAAGATGGAGGTTTCAGCAGCCAAGCCGTTAGGGATGGCACAGTTGTCCCTGAGTGAGCAGATCTGGATCCTGGGGCAAGACATACTGATCTACTGCCAGCTGCACGATGTCTGCGAACCACACCCTCCTTGGCCAACAGGGGGCCACCAGAATGGCTGGTACCCCTTCCTGAGCTATCTTGCGCAGCACCCTGCCCAGCAGAGGAAAGGTAGGGAACACATAGAGGAGCCGAAACTCCATCCAAGGCATTGCTAGCGCATCCGTGGCGAAGGCCAGAGGATCCTGTGACAGGGAGACAAACCTGGGAAGCTTGTGATTGTGACGGGACGCAAACAGGTCCACATCCGGCTGACCCCAGCGGTGACACAGGGAGTGAAATACCTTGTTGCTGAGGGACCATTCCCCCAACCGAGACGTCCCCCTGCTCAGGGAGTCTGCCTCCCCCGGAATGAAAACCGCAGAGATGAAAGGGACATTCTCTTCCGCCCAAGACAGTATCAGGGACACTTCCTTGAGGGCTCGCTTGCACCGAGTCCCTCCCTGATGATTGATGTAGGCAACCGCCGCCTGGTTGTCCGAGCGGATCTGAACCGCCGACCCCGAAGTTGTGTGGTCAGCTGAGAGAGAACCAACCTGATCACCCTCAGTTCCAGGACATTGATGGGAGCATGGGCCTCCTGGGGGCCCCACCGACCCTGGAACTTCAGAGACTTCCAAAAGCCCCCCCAACCGGTCAGACTGGCATCCGTGGTGACAGTCTCCCAGCACGGAGGCATAAAGGTTTTGCCCACTAGAAGGTTCCTTGAGTCCAGCCACCATGATAGGGACTGTCTGGCCAGGGGGGACAAAGCAAATTCCTGATCCAGGGACCCAGGGTCCCGATCCCAAACTGACAAGAGATGCAACTGAAGAGGTCTCATGTGAAACTGAACAAAGGGGACCGCCTTGAAGCAGGACACCATCAGGCCCACTACATCCCTTGCCAGATGGAGGGATGGGGACACAAGAGCAGAGTCCATGCCTGCATCTGAAGGCCCTCCACTTTCTGCTGAGGCAGGAATACCATGACCTGAGAGGTATCCAGAGTCATGCCCAGAAAGGACCTCACCAAAGACGGAGACAGTGAAGACTTGGGATAGTTGATCACCCAGCCGAAGGCCTCGAGAGTGGAGGTCACCACCTCAGTATCCTTCTCGGCCCGATGAAGAGACTGAGCCGCAATCAGAATGTCGTCCAGGTAAGGGAGGATGCGAATGCCTTGATTCCTCAGCAGAGCCATCACGCTCGCCAGTACCTTGGTGAACACCCGAGGCGCCAAGGTGATACCGAACGGTAAAGCCACAAACTGGTAATGCTGATCCTCTAGAGCGAACCTGAAAAAACTCTGATGACCTGGAAAGATTGGCACGTGAAGATAGGCATCCTTGATGTCCACAGAGGTCATGAAGTCGCCCGGGCGAAGGGTACTGACAGCCGAGCGTAGCGTCTCCATGCGGAAGTGCTTGAACCTGACAAACTTGTTGAGACCCTTCAAGTCCAGGATGGGCCTCCAAGGACCCGTCTTTCTTGGGGACCGTGAAAAGATTTGAGTAGAACCCCTGACCCCGTTCCTGGGAAAGCACCAGGCAAATGATTCCTGCCTCCAACAGACGTTGAACCACAAAGCGCAAACCCTGAGCTGACAGAGGGTTTAGAGACATCCGGGATCTGATGAATCTTGGGGGCGGCCAGGCTGCAAACTCTATCTTGTAACCGGATGACATCACCTCCTGAATCCACCGGTCTGAGACGTGGAGCCTCCAGACGTGAGCAAAGAGCAGAAGCCGTCCCCCCACCTGGATGGGTGAGGGCGCCTCCTCATGCCTGAGGGGGCTTGGGAGAAGGTTTGGGCTTGGGACCCCAAGAGAGACCGGGACGACCACGGGATCTGCTACGGCCCCAAGAATCTCTGCGGCTACCCGAGAAGAGAGAGCCACGACCTTCTCTGGGGGCACGAAAGGAGGGGATGAAGTGGAGGGCCCCCGAAAGGGCTGTGGCTGCCTCCTACGCTGTGGCAGCCTACCATCCTTGGCTAGAACATCCAGACGCTCACAAAAGAGCCGCAGCCCCGTAAAGGGGAGCCCAGTGAGAGCCTTCTTAGCAGCAGTGTCAGCCGCCCACTGACGCAACCAAACAGAGCGGCGCATAGCCACCAAAAGGGCAGAGGCCCTACCACTCAGCTGTTCCGCATCATCCATGGCAGTAAGGACAAAGGCAACAAAATCAGAGCAAAGCAAGAGGGCCCTGTAATCGCCCCCCCCCCCCCCTCCTATCAGCCGTAGCTCCATCAAGGAGACGCTTGAGCTGTTTCTTAAGGGCAATAGCTGTAATGGCAGCCGCGCAGACCGAACGCAACACAGCCTCGCAAATATAAAAGCATGGCAGGCCAGCTGATCCATGCGCCGGTCCTCGCTGTCCCGCAGTGTAGTAGTGTCAGGGGAAGGCATGACCGAGGTGTTGGACAGCCCTAGAACGGGAGCGTCCACCTCAGGGGGACACGACCATCGCTTGACCAGGTCAGCAGGAAAAGGATACCTCTTATCCAACCCTTTGGGTACCGCGAGCAATCTATTAGGACGTTCCCACTCCTTCAGCACCATATTAGTGAAATGGCTCTGCTCAGGGAACTCCAGACACTGTTTATCAGGATGAAAGAGCTCACCCTGCTTCCTCTTAGCCACCTCAGGGGAGACAATGTGCAAGATTTCAAAAATGTGAGACAACAGACTATCATTGTCATCAGGGAACCATGAATCCTCCCCAGACTCAGACCCAGGGTCACTGTCGCAGCCCACCTGCTGGTCCCCAGAGGAGTCAGAGCCCGGGAAAAGCTCCCCCTCCTCTAGGGAGTAACGGTCACCAAAAACATCAATTTCCTCATACTCCTCAGTAAAGAGGGAGAGCGTGGGAGCCAGGTGCCGCTTCTAAATGCAGGCGCGGAGGGGTAGGCGAAGCCAAAAGGGGCGCAGAACTGGGGAGAGAAGCGGGCAGCCCAGCCTGGGCCGCAAGGATACCCTGGGCGCACGGCACGCACACCGTGACACTGTTACTCACAGGGGATGCCCTGCACATGGAACACAGCCGGGATTGCCCCGAAGGACCCCCGAGCACGCTATTCCCAGAAGCCTCATGGTGATTAAGGCAGGCGCAATAGGCCAGCACAGGGTAAGGGCTATTAAGAAGCCACCCGGGGAGGTGCGCATGCGTGTGGAGCACGGATGGCCGCATAAGTCCGCGCTCCGCTGAAGCCTGGTGCCCCGGCCCCACACAGCCCACAGAAACGGCGATTCCCCCCCCCCCCCCCCCGAGGTTTGTACAGACCCTGGGACCCCCCCCTACCTTCTTCTGCGGCGATTGGCCTCCGGTTCCAGCAGGACAGCTGGGAGGTGAGCGGCGGCCGCCATTTTCCCTCGGTTGCGCAGGAATCAGCAGCAGCAGCAGCCTTCCCCCAGCTCAGAGGATCGGCCCCAGCAGAGTCCTCCATGCATATGCTGCTCTAAGGGGCATACAGCAGGGTGCTCTACCGCCACCTAGTGGCAGAAAACACATGGTGCAGCAGACAGTTTTTATATGCCACAATAAGGGAATTATACAGGCTGCACCTTTCCAAGCCTCCTCTCCTGATCATACCTGGGGAATGATACTTTAAAATATCATCTGCAGTGAGTGCGCATGCGCGAGGAGCGGGGATGACAGGCTGACCCCGCGCTCCGCAGGAACTGGCTTCCCCGGTGCCTATAGCCAGCAGCAGCGTGCAGTTTTCGGCCCCAGAGCCTGGGGTAGGCGCCAGGATCCTCCCTGACAAATCTGAGGTCGATCCGCGACGGGCCCAAAATCGCTATTCATTACAGCAGGCGGAGGTGAACGGCCGCCACCATCTTGCTTTCAGGCGCTCCCTGCGCACTCTGCTTGTGTTCCCCCTGCGGATCCCTGGAAGAGCACAGCAGTGGATTTAGTGCCCCCTGGTCACATCAGACCCCCCCCAAGCAGTGCGGCCAATCAGCAGGGTCTCCTAGCGATCCCTAGCACCAGACCAGGAGAATGTTGCAGGGGCAGTCCTAGCCCATCCCACCCTCGGCCGGCTACCCAGGTTCACTCCCTGGGCTCCTCTGCCCTGGCTTTTTGGCAGCTCCACACCATCAGATCCTCAACGCATGACAGCATCCGTCCGGTTGGTCGGCAATTAGCATTTTTATATACCTCTCTGCTTACAGCTTTTTTTTTTTTTTTTATTGTGAACTGCCTCCTATTCTGCACTTGCGTCTTCTTAAAGGCGAAACGCTCTTTTCCGTAGCCTGATGAGTTTGGGACCCCTGCTGACCCTCCCTTAAGAATATTCTGTACCTTTGGCCTGGTGCGCTTGTCCAAACTATTAACGCACCCCTATTCTGGGGTAACCCTCACCCCCCCCGGCCTTATTGCTCTACCTTACCTGACCCCCTTCAGAACATCTAACCAGCGGTTATTTTCAATATGGAGGCTTCCACTCCCTCCCAAAGCAAGCCTCAAATTCCCTCAGATTTACTACCAGAGGATGAGTCCTGGATGCAGGGGCGGACTGGGGCTAAAAAACGGCCCGGGACTTTCTGGGGCAGACCGGCCCTGCTGCACTGTTCCTGGCCCCGGTATAGTATCTTAATGTCTTTTTGTTCCATAACACGCACCCAGGGTTTAAAGAACAAAAATTAAAAAAAAGAAAATAGTCTGAACCAAATGATGTGCTTAAATCCCCCCCATTACAGACAGTGCGCAGAATCCCCAATTACAGGCAGTGATCGGTATCCCTCACTACATCCAGTAAGTAGCATCCCTCAATAAAGCCAGTGGGGGCATCCCTCAGTACAGCCAGTGTGGGCATCCCCCATTACTGCCAGTGGGGGCATCCCTCAGTACAGCCAGTGGGGGCATCCCCATTACTGCCAGTGGGGGCATCCCTCAGTATAGCCAGTGGGGGCATCCCTCAGTACAGCCAGTGGGGCATCCCTCAATACAGCCAGTGGGGCATCCCTCAGTACAGCCAGTGCGGGCATCCCCCATTACTGCCAGTGGGGGCATCCCTCTGTACAGCCAGTGGGGGCATCCCTCAGTACAGCCAGTGGGGGCATCCCCATTACTGCCAGTGGGGGCATCCCTCAGTATAGCCAGTGGGGGCATCCCTCAGTACAGCCAGTGGGGCATCCCTCAGTACAGCCAGTGGGGCATCCCTCAGTACAGCCATTGCGGGCATCCCCCATTACTGCCAGTGGGGGCATCCCTCAGTACAGCCAGTGCGGGCATCCCCCATTACTGCCAGTGGGGGCATCCCTCAGTACAGCCAGTGGGGGCATCCCCATTACTGCCAGTGGGGGCATCCCTCAGTACAGCCAGTGCGGGCATCCCCCATTACTGCCAGTGGGTCATCCCTCAGTACAGCCAGTGCGGGCATCCCCCATTACTGCCAGTGGTGCAAACCTCAGTACAGCCAGTGGGGGCATCCCTCAGTACAGCCAGTGGGGCATCCCTCAGTAAAGCCAATGAGTGACATCCCCCACTCCCACCGCGCCGCTCACACACCCACGCACTTACTTCTGGTTCCGATGGTCAGAGGGCCGGTCTGCCTGTCGCTGCTGTTCCTGCTGCCGCCGCCACCGCCGCCGCTCTCATATACACACACACACATTCTCACACTTACCCGCACTTCCTGGCTGCTGCGCGCTGGTCGACGGTGGGCGTGCCCCATATGGCCGGCGTCCAATGAAAACATTGGACGCTGCCCATTGACGACCAGCGCGCAGCAGCCTGGAAGTGCCGGTAAGTGTGTGAATGTGTGTGTGTGTATGTTTGTGTATATGAGAGCGGCGGCGGAAGGTACAGCACGGGCCCCGCAGCGGCCGCCCTTTACCCTCCATCTGTCGTTTTCAGGGTTGCGGCCTTCCCTGGCGCCGGCCTACCGGGATATTGCCCGGTACGCCCTATGGCCAGTCCGCCCCTGCCTGGATGGACGATTCCCTCCACGGCTCCCCACAGAAGTCCCAGCCGCCACCGCTTGATAGATATGAAGCTATGCTGGAGAAAGCCCTTGAACGATGGGGCCTAAGCATTACGTCACAGATTACTGTTAACCTCTCGGCGGAAATGAAGGAACTGGGTCAAAGAGTTGACGTTCTCGAACAACAGCAGGCGGCACATAGCTCGGAGCTGTCCTCAACTGTGACGGATATAGAGGCCTTGAAAGAGGAGAATCTAACCCTACATCACAAATTGGAGGACATGGAGAATCGATCCTGCAGGGTGGACATCAGATTCAGAGGTATTCCTGAAACAGTCCTCGACCTACAATCCACAGTCACCGCCCTTTTCCAAGAACTTCTGCCAGCCATCCCAGTCGAGAGATTGGAATTTGACAGGATTCACCGCACCCTACAGAAGACGAGAGCAGACGGCCTTCCGCGGGACGTGCTTGTGAAACTTCATTTTTACCGCACAAAAGAGCAGCTCATGGCGACCGCACGAGATCGAGACACACTTAAATTCCAGAACTTTGACTACCAACTGTTTGCTGATATTTCCCCCCAAACCATCACGAGGCGGCGAGCCATGAAACCCTCACTCGAAATTCTACAAGCAAAAGGGATCAGATACAAATGGGGGTTCCCCTTTAAAATTTCTTTCTACTTCTCTGACCAGCGGTTCGAGGCCACTACACCGCAAGAGTTGGAGGCAGCGCTAGTCGCGTCGGGCTTAAAGACAACCACAACAGCTCCTACTCCCCCCCCCCCCCGCAAAAGAAGAGGGCACATTCATTCTCGCCAGTGCCTAAAGATAAACAAGGTCCGCGGTGGAGTACTCCATCAACGAGCAAGTCGGCAAACAATCTATCCCACAGGTTCGGTAAGCCGGCGCTAGGTGAGGGGTGAGGGATAAGATTCCCTGTGCAATATACTAGGGTTCTTGAACCTCACCCTCCCACCGCTGTGATAGCTCAAGGTCCTTTTTTGTTAGTCCTAGTGTAATGTTATTGGGACTTTAACCTTAATTCTATGTTTCTTGGGACGTTTAATGTTACTTGCCTAACCCCCTTCTTTACGCATTCCCCTTGTATTCACAGCATTTGTGAGCTTCTTTGTGCGATTCATGTTTTTGGTCGCATATTCCTGCCCACAATGCGTTGAGTTTTTTATTCGCTGTTGCTAACAGTTTTGCTATTTTGTACTGAGGGCCGGTGGCCCAGGTTTTAAAGTTTGTGCACTCCCAGCTTCCTCTCTTGTCGGTTATCTGCCGAGTTAGGAAGCCTTTGACTCTGACTCCCTTTGAGGGTCAGCCAATTCACTAGTGTGTAACGGGACCTTTGTATTAGTGTCCCTGTGTTGTTATAGCATCTCCCAGTGGTGTCGAGGAGTCCTCAGCTCCAGTGGGAAATCTCATATAGGGAGGTTCTTTTTCCTCCCCTGCATTTGAGTTAAAATGTTGTGTGTAGTTATAATGTTATTTGCTAGTCTTATTCCTCTGTTCTCTCTTCCATTTCCCCTCTTTCTTTCCTCTTGGGTGTCCTTTTTCCTCAAAGCGAGAGTTCTTGAGAGGTCCAATAATGGCGGTTAAACTTGTATCGCTTAATGTGCAGGGTCTTAATGCTCCCCAGAAAAGAGTTAAGGCCCTCCGCCAGATGAGAGCCCTGCACACTGATATTGTCTGCTTCCAAGAGACCCACTTAACTAAGAAGAATACTCCCAAATTCTTAAGCAAGGATTACCCCCTCTTTTACACAGCTTCGGCTGATACCAAGGGAAGTGGTGTCCTTATTGCATTCAAGCGATCCCTTCCTTTCTCTTTGGAGCAGACAATAAGAGACCCCCAAGGTCTGTTCCTCATAGTCCTTGGCATGATTCAGGACCAACCTGTTACAATCGCAACGTATTATGCCCCTAATCAGAATCAGAACGCTTTTCTAGAGGAGTTTCTGCGGACCCTGGACCCCTAAGGGGTTTCTAATAGTTGCTGGTGACTCAAACCTAACTCTTCATCCTACCTTGGATAGACAATCTACTGTCTGTCCCTCCGACGGGCCCAAAGTTAGCTCTTCAGGAAAAGCGTTTTGTGCCCTCCTCAATCAATATCATTTAACTGACGCCTGGAGGGAACTCCACCCCACTAGGAGGGACTACACCTATTTCTCCTATCCGCACAAGGTCTTTACCTGAATTGACCATATTTTTTGTAGCTCCCCTCCTTGCCTCATCTGACCCACTCCTCTATATTCCCTATCGTCTGGTCGGATCACGACCTGGTCTCGGTAGAATTGTCCTCCTTAACCCAAAGATCCCCCCAAAGGTCCTGGAAGCTCTATGATCCTATGCTATCTGACGAGTCGTTTCTTGAGCGCACGAGCAAAGCGATCGAGGACTTCTACTTAGATAATATAGGGTCAGTGAACTCGGACGCCCTACTCTGCCCATAAAACGGTCATCCGCGGTCACTTTATCCAGGAATCTGCCCGGCGTAAGGCCCTTTATAAAAAGCGCCTCCAAACCTTACTGGACGAGTACCACTTAGCCTCCTCTGTCTACAAATCCCGTCCAACCAGACGCAATAGAATTTCATTGAATCAGGACGGCGACCGACTCAACTTGTGCCTTTCTAATGAGGCTGAAGGTCAATTAAACCGGTCGAGGTTTAGGTGGTACCGTCTTAGTAATAAACCGAACACCCCTCTCGCCAGGAGACTTAGGGGTATCACGCTTAAAACTAAACCTCTACGTATGCGGACTTTGGATTGCACATTGTCTAGCAACCCCGCGAGAGTAGTAGCGACTTTTAGTAAACACCTTGAGGATCTTTACAAATCAAAGACTATGTTAGATGTGCACCTTGCTGAGAACCTACTAGGACAGCTCCAGCTACCTTCCCTCCCCCTTGAGGCTAAGAATTCACTGGACCAGCCAGTCGAGCTCTCTGAAGTCCAGGAAGCCATCAACTCTCTAAAGATAGGGAAACAATCGGGACCGGATGGATTTACTGCCCTCTATTATAAAAAATTCTCCCAGGTACTCTCCCCGCGTCTAGTTCAGACGTTCAACTCCCTCAGTAAAGGTGACTCATGGAGCACAGACGCACTCACTGCGGCTGTTTGCATGATCCCTAAACCTAATGTTTACCCCACTCTGGTCCAACCATAGGCCCATCTCTCTATTGAACATAGATGTTAAGCTACTAGCAAAGGTCCTTGCGACGCGTCTCAACAGATTCGTCGCTTCTTTAATTTCTAAAGAGCAAGCAGGACTTATCCCCCAGTGCCAAGTGGGGGACAATATCCGCAGGGCAATCAACCTGATCCACCATGCCAGGAAGGAGGGGCGCCAGGCCATACTATTAACTTTGGATGTCCGTAAGGCTTTTGATACAGTTGCCTGGGACTACCTTCAATTTATATTAAAAAAGTTGGGCCTGAGTTGCATGGATTGCCTCATTATACTCTAATCCGGGGGCATTCGTTAGATACTCAGGATATTCTTCTAATCGATTTAATCTGGGCAGGGGCACCAGGCAGGGCTGTCCCCTTTCCCCACTACTATTTGCTCTCGCCATAGAGCCCCTTTCCATGCTGATGCAGACTAACGCCAACATTACCGGAATACGAATAGGGGCCTATGATCACAAGATTTCTTTATTTGCCGATTATATTCTGATGCTGGTATCCAACCCTATCACATCCCTCCCTAATCTGTTCAGCACCCTGGATGATTTTTCTAAGATATCTGGCCTACAAATTAACACCTCAAAGTCCCAAGCTCTAAATATCTCTCTCCCAGAAAGGACGTTGGCCGTGCTCAAATCCTCCTTTGATTCTTCTTGGCAGGAGCGCCACATCAAATATTTAGGCGTCCGTTTAACAGCCAACTATGACTCCCTCTTTGCTGCTAACTACCCTGCTATGGCTAAGGATCTTCGCACCTTGTTATCCTCCTGGGCTAGGCTTCATCTTTCTTGGCTTGGTAGGATAACTGCTGTGAAAATGACCTGGCTCCCTAAAATGCTTTTTTTTTCGTGTTTTACCAATTCCAGTCCCGGCCCCATTTATTAAAGGCCTCCAGGCCTCCTTAAATCGCGCTACACTGTACAGGCCTAAACAATAGGGAAGCTTAGGTGTTCCTAACATTTCGCGCTACTATTCGGCGTGCCAGATCGCTCAAATGTCTGCCGTGCTCAAATGTCTGGACATCGAGCAGGTTGGCTGTACTCCGGTAGATATCGCAAACTTGTTGTGGCTGCCCCCAACGGCTTACAAAGCTATTGATAAGGTGGCCTTCTCCTGGTGGAAGGCACAAAACTTAACAAGGGTCAAAGACTTCGCCACATATAGGGGTCTACCGGCCTTCTCTGAGCTTCAATCCCTTAGGGGAATTCCAAATAGGGAATTCCTCCGCTTTTCGCAAATTACTCATTATGTAGGCACTAAAATCCCGAAGGGGTTTGTACTAAGGCCCTCTTCACCCTTTGAGATCATTTGTGAATTGCAACCTATTGGAAAAGGGGCGGTGGCTGCGGTTTATAGGCTATTGTGTGAGGAGGAGGGGGCACCCCTTCCATCCTACACGGCCAGATGGACAGCTGAACTTGGTGTTGATCTTTCGGCCGAGGAATGGCGAGCATCGTGGAAGAACTCATTTACTAAGTTCTTGCACACAGGTGCCCAGGAGATTAACACTAAGGTCCTTCTCCGTTGGTATCTGGTCCCAGAAAGAATCCATTCTGTCCAGCTTACCCACCGGAATGTTTTAGAGACTGTTGTAATCCAGGAACTTATATCCACATCTGGTGGGATTGTAGGGTAGTCAGTCAGTTCTGGGCCAAGGTCTTTTACATTATAAATAAGGCTACGGGCTTGCATCTGACTCCCTCACCTCAACTGGGCCTTCTCAATCTTAAACCCCCTGACTGCTCCAGAACACAATTTGAACTTATTAGGCATATTCTCACAGCTGTCCATCTCTAGTGGTAGTCTGATACCCCGCATTAATGAGGTAATGTTCTTTGAAAAGATGGCTGCCTCAACGCAGGGAGATCTTATCCCCTTCCTGGCTACTTGGGAAGGTTGGATCGCCCATTTTCATTCACAAAAATTGAACCGCTACCTCCTTACAATATAACCTCTCGTTATTTTCAACGCGAGTTGGTCGGAGCTGGGACACCCGCCTCTCTTCTCTCTCTCTTCCCTCCCCAGTCTCTTCCCCTATTCTAACCCTCTTCCTTTTCCTTTCCTCCCGCCCTGTAATCTCTGATCTTTGTATGAAGATATTATAAAGATAATAGTGTTGTGTTCAGGTATACATTCAGATGGATGTCTATTTTTGTATCACAAGATGTATAGTATGTCGCAAATTGATGTATCTTCTGTATACCTTCAATAAAAATATTGTTGAAAAAAAAGTAGGACCGGGAGAAACCACAACCCACAGTTGTCCTTCCTGAAAGACAAAGTAAAAACACATAAGCATCCTGCAGCCCATGGACCAAGCAGGCCAAAAGCACCAAGCCGCCAGACCACAGGAGGAAGCGACCCAGGCAGAGATCACCGCCGCAGCTCAGGGAGGAAGAGGGGCCCCAGACGCGCAGCAGAATCAAAATGGCGCCGGCAGAGGAACCTTGAGGGGCGGGCCGCGGGAGGACGACGTGATACGCGTCATCCTCCAGCCCTGCCCCCCGGAAGAGCGCGACACGGCGCTCACGTCACCGCGCCGGCGTCCTCAGCAAGGAAAAAACGCCTCAGAGTTATAGCGCCGCCCGCCGCAGAGCGTAGTACAAAGCGGCGAAAACAGTTTAAAACAGCTAAAAACACTCGCCGCTACCACACGCCGCCCCCCCCCCTCCCGAACACGTCGGGGGGGAGGAGAGCGAGCAGGTAGCGGCGAGAGCCAGGCCAGGGATGGGGGGGACCCCAAACACCAGAAACAAGTCACATAGTCCCCAAAACACTCACCCCCTCAGAAGCTAGGATAGGAACTCCGCATCCCTAGTAGGCTCACCATAAAGCCTATGGCCGGCTACCCTTTGTGGTACAGGGTCTGCGGCTTGGAGCAGCGCTCCTCGAGCACCTGACCTAGTGCTCCTCTACCCTCACCCGATCCAACAGCCGAGGCTGGGAGGCACAGAGGGTCCGGAAACAGGTGAAAATAGACATGCAGGGCCGCAGGCTTGGTTGCCCCGCTCACCTGCGCAATATAAGAGCCATCTTCTATCTTCGCAGAATCACTGCAGAGAAAACACTGGATTGGTCTATTGGTGATCCTGTTTTTATATGGTGCTGGGAGGAGCCACAACTCTTCTGCAGTACACTGCGCCACCTTGTGGCGGAATAGCCCATACGTAAG
The DNA here is from genome assembly GCA_027917425.1 of Gastrophryne carolinensis. Classification (NCBI taxonomy): domain Eukaryota; kingdom Metazoa; phylum Chordata; class Amphibia; order Anura; family Microhylidae; genus Gastrophryne; species Gastrophryne carolinensis. The sequence continues at coordinate 209,741,485 of CM051238.1, forward strand.
GACTTCTTGAAGCAGGCCATGCCATGCAATAGGAAAATACCAATTGTCTGCTACAGTAAGGAAGGGAAGGGAAATGGGAGAACAGGACATGCAAGACAGGTGCTGGTAGTGGGTGACTTTTTTTTCTTATTTGGGCAACAGACAGGGCAATCTGTCACAAAGACCAGAATCTCCGAACGGTGTAAGGTCCTTAAAAATGATTTCAGGGTCTTAGGCCATAAGCTTAAGGCAAGGACTTCAATTGTAGTATTCTCAGAAATATTACCAGTACCAAGAGCCACACCAGAGAGGCAACGGGAGATTAATGGTTCAATGGGGAGGGTGCATCTGTTCTTGGGGAGAGGATGTCTAAAAGGTTGGTGGATCGTTAAAACTAAGCACTTGGGGGGGAGGGTAAAAGCAGTTACAAAGGGGAAGTTAGAAAAAAAAGAGACAGTGGGTGTAGGCATGAAACTGGGGGTGGAGAGGGGGGAGGGGTTAGCACATCTAGCAGGAATAAGGGCAATATACAAAATTATCATAAGCATTTGAAATGCATGCTTACAAATGCTAGAAGCTTGACTAAAAAAATGGATGAACTAGAACTGATAATAACAGAGGTACAATTTGACATAGTGGGGGTAACTGAGATATGGCTGGATGAAAGCTATGACTGGGCAGTAAATCTACAGGGCTATTGTGTTTTTAGGAGGGACCGTTACAAACGCAAAGGGGGTGGAGTCTGCTTAATTGTAATATCCTCTCTACAGCCCGCTCTGCGGGAGGATATATGTGAAGGAAATGATCATGTGGAGTCTGTATGGGTAAAAATGCATGGAGGGAGAAACAAAAATAAAATACTGATGGGGGTTTGCTAAAAACCTCCAGATATATCTGAATCCACAGGAAATTTGATGCTAAGGCAAATGTGGTGCCAATATTCAAAAAGGGATCTGGGGGGGGATCTGGGAACTACAGTTTAACATCTGTGGTTGGCACGCTGTTTGAAGGTTTCTTAAGGGATATTATCCTGGAGCATCTTTGGGAAAATGACCTTATTACTCCATATTAGCATGGATTTATGAGGAATCGCACCTGCCAGACAAACCTAATCAGCTTTTATGAGGAGGTAAGTTCAAGATTGGATCAGGGGGAGTCATTGGAGATCATATATCTTTTCTAAAGCATTTAATATTGTGCCACATAAAAGACTGGTACAAAAGATGAGAATGCTTAGACTAGGCGAAAACGTGCAGATGGGTGAGAAATTGGCTTAATGATCAGAAGCAGGCGGTGGTTATCAATGGCACACACTCAGATTGGGTCACCGTTACTAAAGGATTAGGTTTTTTTCTTGCACCTGGATTAAAAATAAAATAAAATCTCTATCTATCTGTGTGGCCGTCTCCATTCAAAACAAGACTCTTTGTGTTTTCTTCAGCTGCTCCTAGACAATCTCTCCTGTCTCTCAACAGCCCAGCTGTTTTTCCCAAGTTGACCCTGTTGTTTCATTTGAAGTAGGGCAGATGATCTCTGATTGGCACACACAAACTAACCCAGATGGTACTCTGATTGGCTCAGATAAAACTATCATAGGTGATTTTCTGCTGGCCAACTTAATTTGCATGCAAATGCACACATGAAAATAAGCTCAGGCTAAAATCTTAAAGATACAAAGAAAAAAGTTACCTCTACCTTATAATAGTATCCACCTGGCCAGGGCATTGGGAAAACCGGCACGGCTAAGAGTGCTCAACTCCAATTTTGCAGATCACAAACAGGTATCCTGCCAGAAGTTCCCATAAAATCAGCAAGAAATGTTATTCCAAAAATCAATAAAAATCACATGAAAGGCAATTCCCAGTAAAAGATCAAACATGTCAACGTGTTTCGGACCGTGAGGGGTCCTTAATCATGACCTCATCGTGATTAAGTACCCCTCGCGGTCCGAACCGCGTTGACTTTTTTTGATTTTTGGAATAAAGTTTCTTGCTGATTTTATGGGAACTTCTGGCTGGATACCTGTTTGTGATCAGGCCAAAAGCTACCAAGCCAGTCTTCAGAACAAAGGAAGGTCTCCCACCATGCTGAATATTGATTAAGGAACCAACCATGCTCGCTAAACAAAAGAGTCACCCTATATACAATGCAAGTTTTTGATTATATAAGATTTTTTACAATTTCTTTGGGAACAAAATATATAAAAATACCATAGCATTACACAATTACACACCAACATAGAAGGGGATTATTTTCTGTAAGAACAGTGTAACTATGGGCCTTATTAATGAAGCATCAGCACCACAGAGCACCACTTTTTTTGCCTTAGGGGCACTCGGTGTGTGATTTAAGATACAATGAACAGACTGCATTGATGCAGCCGCCAACTAGCGTCTTATTTCACAAGGTCACAGCGGCGGATTCTTTGGTTGAAGCAACGCCAGCTGAAAGTAGGTGTTGTAGTTCAAGATCCTGTAGAGCACAATGGACAGAACTGGATTGAAGTGTTGTATGCTTAAAATTCATATTGCACACATTTTTTGGTACGGAAGTTGCATTGTGACTTTTTTTTTTTCATAGAAAAATCTATTTTTGTGGCTTTTTTTGTACAACAACTAAAATGCAGATTAAATGCAGTGTTAAGTTTGGCCCTTTTGTCCCCAGCAGTGATTTCCTGTAACTGTAATAATGAAACGCTGACCAGCACCAGAAAAATACAGCACCAGTCTTTTCAACGAGAAAAAAATGCATAAATGCATAAATACGCTGTGCAGAGCCGAAAAGATGACAGTACAAAGTGTCGCTCACTGGTGCTGGGATAATCAGCAGACAGGTCCAACAGGCGCTGACTCGGGCCAACCAATACCTACAATATGCAACAATTAGGGCAAATTAGTTCCCCTTTGGTGCTGCGATTTCTAGTGTCATTGTATTCCACAGCGCAGCACCAGAAAAGACAAAATTGCCGGCGTTATGGCCACCAGAAAGATGCTAAATGGTGCACATCATAAATTAGACCCCACTTATCTCTCTGCCAGAGGAGGTGGTCATGAAGAATACAGTAAAGGTGTTCACACACAGGAATATAAGAAAGTTGAAAGTAGCATGCTGATAAGTAAATCATAGGTCTGGAGCCACAATCCTAACACGAATGTTCATTTTACATCCGAAAAGAGAACAATAAGGTAGAACACCAAAAACCTGACAAAACATTCAACTGTAATTAAACCGAGGGGGGGGCAGCTTTGGATGTGTGTGGATACATTTCTCTCTCAAGATTGTAAAAATATAGATTTCATCTTTAAAAATCGAATAATGTGCAATATAGCATTTCCATTCAGTCAAGGAAGGTATTCTGCAGTATCCAAAAGGGGCCTAGCTTGCCGTTAGTCAATGTGTCCCCAGAGCTCAGCACAGAGTACTGGCTACCAATTCCATCCATTTTGCATGCTAACATGGCTGCAAACACCTATACCAGACTTTTGTTTCCTAATAATTATTTACAGAACATGAACATGGAAAAATGAATAACTTAAGATGGGAAAAATAAGCCAACCTGCAAAGAAAAAGAGGAACTGTGCTAATCACTATTTGTATATACATAATCTCAGTGCAATTTCAGATAATTATCAACCTTTTCACCCTGTGAAAAACAGTGTTTATGGTATACCTATATCTCTAACTGCAAAACACTTGAGGAAAACTAATTAACAGGAAAGGCCTGAATAGACTGGCTTTGGACTGTTTTACTATCACATCACTTTCGAACAGGTCAGTTTACAGTTATCCCCTGTAGTGACCTGCAGGGATATCCCAAACAAGCTAATTAATGGTGCACACTACAATCTAATAAATTTACCCGTAAAATTATTTGAGCAGAACTACTTGTGTTCTTATGGCGCAGTTTCAGTGTAATTAAAGCAGAAAAGTAAACCCACTCTAAAAGTAAAACCGGAACTGTGAAAAAATAGTTTAGTGAAAGCAGCCACTGTAAGGCTAATCCCCCTTCTTGGTATCCCCTTCTACACTATCCCCTCGATTCAAAGAGCAAAAGTTAATTGATTTCGGATTGAGAATCGTAAGTTTGGGTGGGTGTTTCCATTTTCATTTTTTCCTTTTTTTTTGGCCATTTCCGACTCGCACGAGCCTACGTACGAATGCGTATATGCTCTTACAATCATCGCAAGTTCGTTCCTAAATTTTAGGATCAAAACGTAAAACTTAGGATCAAATCCTAAAACTTAGGATCAAAACGTAAAACTTAGGATAATCGAATGTGTTTAGGTGTGATTCAGAGAACAGTTTTCAAACCTCTAAATACGTTTGAAAAGAAAGCCACTGCCGACACCTTTTAGCAGTCGTATTGCTGTTCTTGAACAGGTTTTTTGGCTATGTGGAGGAGTCTGCGCATCTTGAGCTCCAATGAACTGCATGTATCAGCATGGCCGAGGCCATAAATTGTATGGCAATGCATACCTGATTCATGTATGCCTTATAAAAGCATTTTAATGTGGACCTTAATTAGTCCTTTGCATGTAAACCTTTATTTTGCAATATATTTGCGTTAATTAAAGAAACTTATGTCCTTTGGTATTTATTTTTAAATTGATGTACTAGAATAATATTTTTAGATTGCATTTATTGGTGTAGTTGTTTACCTTTGCTTTGTTTAATTATTTAAGCACATCTTTGGTCAGATGCATCACACTTACTGAGGAGAGGAGAGCGGGATAAAGTGCAGGATGTGGGTTACTGCTGTATTTTGCACAGACACAGCAGAGCTGGGGGCACGGAAAGGCCAGAAATCAAAGAATGCAGAGCAACACAGTCACAAGGCCCTTTCTGTTTGCAGGCTGCCCGACAATACCTGAGCCGCCATCTTGGCTGTTTCTAGACTCATAACATGCAGAAGTTGCTGGGTGTTTTTTTATATTTGAGAGCAATCTGTATGTAGAGGTTGTGGGTAACCACACACAAAATTTTAAGTTGTACCATTTGAAGCCAAAATATTAAAATTAAATCCACAAGTAAAAAATGCAAGTTAACTAAAAATTAAACAAAGTAAGATTTACTTATGCAAATGCATTCATTAATGGTTGGTTACTACAAAATGAATGAAATAAAGAAAAATAAAAGACCAAATATTTAGAATGCACTTTAATGAGGTAAGTTTGTAGTGCGCAGCCGCAAGATCAGAAGGATTTACGTCCAGACAAAAAAGGAAAAAGGGCAAAACCAATGTTGCAACCTGAGAAATGAAACGGAAAATTCAGGATGGAAACTGACATAGGTCTGATTCCCGAACTGCCATACGAACGGACGTAAATTTTAGGATAGAAACGTATTTGCTTATAGAATCACTCGCAAGTTCATACGAACGCACGAGCGCACGGGAAAAATAGGATGATCGGCACCCAAATCCAAGCTGTTACATGTTTCTTTGAATCGACCCTCATATATTGCCTGAAAGACACACCTTGGAGTTGGCAGCAGCATGAGGAGCCCGTATATCACCTGAAAGACACACCCTGGAGTTGGCAGCAGCATGAGGAGACCATATATTGCCTTAAAGACACACTAGAGTTGACAGCAGCATGAGGAGACCATATATTGCCTGAAAGACACACCCTGGAATTGGCAGCAGCATAAGGGGACCATATATTGCCTGAAACACACACCCTGGAGTTGGCAGCAGCATAAAGAGACCATATATTGCCTGATAGACTCATTAGAGTTGCTAGCAGCATGAGGAGAACATATAAACATTTTGGACACATATATGTTATCCTAAGAATATTATTAAAAGTTACGTTATTAAAGCAATGCATTTCCTCAATAATTACTTGCGGTCTGATGCGGAGGAATGTCTAACCGGAGAGCAGTTCCTTAAATCTGTTTTGCACTATCCATATTTATAAATCCCTTTCAGTGCCGAGCGTAAGTGGAGCTTCCACTCCACTTAAGTGCCAAGTACGTAGAAACTACGTGCTTGGTATTCACTTACCTCTTGTAGTTCTGGAAGCCTGTGGAGCTGCAATTGGCGATGGTTCCTAGTCGACACCATCTTGGGGTGAAGTAGGGGTCAATAGGAGTGACCCCCCTGTGACCGATCACTCAGGAGCCAATAGGAAGGGAGCGCTGACATCATCTGTCAGCGCCGGCTCTTCAGATATAAAAACATGCTGATGACGCTGCTACTCCCCTCACTTCGCTCTGCTGATCGGTGAGTGTGGCTGTGTGCCACTTACTGCTCCCTGGGTTTGGGGGGGCGGGGGCCGCACAATCTTTTTTACAGTTTTTTTTTTACTGTACTAGGCGCGATGCGGCGGGGGGGTGGATGTGCGATCGCACAGCGCTGATCTGCCACACACGCGGCGGCGGCAGCAGCCACGCGACGGGGCAGGGGGGGGATGCGACGTGCGATCTGCCAGCGATCAGCGCTGTGCGTTCGCACGCGTGTGTTGCAGATCGTGGCAGATGGCGTCCCGAGGCAGAAGGAGGGGGGGGATGCGACGTGCGATCTGCCTGCGATCAGCGCTGTGCAATCGCACATCCGACCCCCCCCCGCCGCATTGCGCCTAGTACAGTAAACAGCTGGCAGATCGCACGTCCCCCCCGCCCGGTCGCATGGCTGCCGCCGCGTCTGTGGCAGATCACGTCCCCGCCGGCGGCAGCCACGCGAGGGGGGGTTGTGATGTGCGATCTGCCGGCAATCAGATTGCCGGTGATCAGTGCTGTGCTATCTGCTACTGTATTGGGGGAGGGTGGGGCGCGATCTGTCACACACGTGGCGGCGGCAGCCACGGGGGGGGCGTTGTGCGATCGTGTGTGGCAGATCGCGTCTCCGGCCCTATCTGCTACTGTTTTGGGGGAGGGGCGGGGCGCGATCTGCCACACACGCTGTGGCAGCCACGCGACGGGGCAGGTGGAGGGGTAAGCGTGCGATCTGCCGGCGAACAGTGCTGGCAATCCTCTTGGGGTTGCTGTGGGGCTTACAGCTCCATCTACTACTGGTTTGGGGGAACGGGGTATGATCTGACACACACGCGGCGGCAGCCACGCGCCGGGGTGGGGGGGGTTTGGATGTGTGATCTGCCGGCGATCACCCCAAGAGGATTGCCAGCACTGATCGCCGGCAGATCGCACGCTGACTGCACCCCGCCCCGTCGCATGGCGGCGGCGGGCGCCACGTATGTGGCGGATCGCGCCCCCATCTGTTACTGTTTTGGGGAGGCGCGGTCTGCCACACTCCTGATGGCGGCAGCCATGCGGCACGATGCGACGGGGGGGTGTGCGATCTGCCAGCAATCACTGCGATTGGGGGGCAATCGCTGCTGGACCTGAAACTAGTTGGTAATGGGGGGGTGTGGGTGGCACCGCACAAGATGAAGCCACGCTGGAAGAGAGTGTAGAACAGGTGGAGGCATCGAGTGCTGCAGGTCCAAGAGTGCCGGCGTGGAGGCCTCCTAATAATTATTCACCGGACATTCCCCCTTTCAATGCAGTCCCTGGAGTCAACCTTGACACAAGTAACTTCCGTCTAGTTGACTTCTTCCATTTGTTTGTAACAGAAACCCTCCTACTAGATATGGTCTTCTTTACAAACAGATATGCTGAGCAGGCTTTGGCACAAAATCCCCCACAAAGGCACGTCCAAGCTCATGCATGGCACCCCACCAATATAAGTGAGATCAAAAAATTTGGGGGGCTCACTTTAGTCATGAGTTTCCTCAAAAAATGTAGCCTTGCATCATACTGGGATACCACATCCATATTGGCAACTCCTCTATTTCCGGCCATAATGTCCAGAAACCGATACCAAATTTTATTAAGGTTTCTGCATTTCAACGACAATGCCACTGCTGTTCCCCGTGGTGAGCCTGGTCACGACAGGCTTCATAAAATACGGCCCTAGTTGATAGCCTGTCCATGCACTTTGCAGAAGTGTATACCCCCTCACAAAATTTATCAATTGACAAATCACTTCTGCTATTTAAAGGGCGCATTGTATTTCATCAATATATCCCCAGCAAGCGCGCCCGCTGTGGGATAAAATTTTATAAATTATGTGAAAGTACGACCGGGTACACAAAATTCTTTAGAGTATATGAAGGAAGGGACACACATTTAGAACCCCCTGGTTGTCCCCTTGATTTGTCCATCAGTGGCAAGATCGTTTGGGAGCTCATCACCCCTCTGCTAGGGAGAGGTTACCACTTGTATGTGGATAATTTTTATTCCAGTTTGCCCCCGGTTGGAGCCCTTTACACCCTGGACACTCTAGCCTGCGGCACAGTCAACTGTAACTGGAAAGGCTTGCCAACGGCATTGCTGGCTAAAAAACTGAAGCGCGGAGAGTCCTATGCATTAAGAATTGATGAGCTCCTGGCCGTAAAATTTATGGATCGTAAAAATGTTTTCATGCTGACAACAATCCACGATGCGTCAGTAATGAATGTGCAGCGACATGGTTCCCAAGCCCCAACCCAAAAGCCGCGTTGCATTAAGGATTACAATAAATTTATGGGTGGCGTGGATAAAACTGACCAAATTCTCACCTATTATAACGCCACCCGAAAATCCAGAGTCTGGCATAAAAAATTTGCTATACATTTGGTCCAGCTTGCAACATTTAACAGCTATGTTGTCTTCAAGGCAGCGGTACCAGACTCAAATTTTAGCTTTATACAGTACCAGCAGCAGTTACTCCCTGCTTTGCTTTTTGGGGATGCTCAGGAACAACTAGAGGTGGCTGCTAATGACAACGAGGCAAGGTTAATTGGGAAGCATTTTATTAAGTGTATTCCCTCCACTGAGAAAAAGAGGTATTCCCAGAAGTCCTGCAGGGTGTGTAGGAAGCGTGGCGTTAGGAAGGACGTGCGGTACTACTGCCCGACATGTCCCAGCCAACCCGGGTTATGTTTTGAAAATTGTTTTGAAATTTATCATACGCAATTAGAGTATTGATTGATGTATATGATTTTGCATTTTTGTAGGTGGGCCTTTTTTTTTTTTTTTTGTTAAAGCAGGATTTCCAGTTAAGGTTAACCCCTTGTTCTGCCACCCACCCAGACACCGAGACAGGAATGAAAGATTGCAAAGAAAGAACCCCTTACCTTGCTCACAGTGAACTCCTGTTTCTGTGCGGGTGCCACAGAAAGCAGAATCCCTCGGCTCCTGTCCTTTCAAGTGAATGAGTGGGTGTGGGCATGAGCCAGGGGGATGCCGCTGTGTCTTTTATTTTTATTCTTTTCTTCTTTGGAACCTGTCCATCTTGCCTCGGTGTCAGAGGAGAGGGGCAGGGTGGGGGTGGCCCCCTTCCCCCCCAGGGCATCCTAAATCGGGATGCCCTGCTGTGTGCCACCCCCCTCCCCCCAGGGGACACAAAACTCATCTTTCTTGCTTCCTCCCAAATATTGGGTGCCCCAGCATCTTTAGGCTGTGCATGTGCTCCACAATTTCTGGGGATGCGCCCGCAATTGCTCTCAATTGACGAGCGCAGAGCAGTTTGCCGTATATTACATATGCACGGCAAATGGGTCTACATTCACTGTAGGACCAGGAAAAGGTGAATTTTCTCGGCCATTTGAGTGGCAGGCTCTCACACAGCGGAGCATCTCAAAACCCAGTATAGTTACAATAATGGGTTTGTTCTACTTTGATTTCTAATGTGTGCTGTAGTGGTATATTTTCCTTTATTTTCTTGTACTTTATGATGCGAAGGGAAGCACTGGAGGAGGAGCAGCTGGTTGCTTTTGGTTCGTGATGAAAACATGGGGCCCTTTTCTGGATCTTGGTTGCTGATGCCACAAGTTATCCTAATAGCACCTCCTTAGTACCATTGAAAAATGTAAAAGGTCTTTTTAGTGTACTTTTATAGCGCATGCTTTACTTTGGGCTGTTTGGCAAGCTTACCCTTGAAAGTACTGATGTATGTTGGGTATCGTTTTGTTCGGGGAACCTTGCAGTTTCAGATTTAGCCTGTATTTTCTTGAATGCGTATTATTTTTTTAGGAAAATGTGGTTTTGCTTCTGCTTTTTAATCATTTTTTTTAAGTGAAACCGTTTGAAACCAAATATTTCTTTAAAAGTTTTGAAAGAAGTCTGCTCCCACAACACCAAGCCAGGCACACCTACAAAGCTTGAGGTGTGTACTATATATATGGTTTGGGGGGGTATTTCAAATGTAAAAGGTTGTTTTTGTTGAAAAAGCGCAAGGTGCGCCCTTTATCTGCAGAGCCATCGTTTTGACGTGAAATGACTCTTATGCATATGCTTTACTTTGGGCTGTTTGGCAACCCTACTCTTGGAAGTAGCTATGCATATTGGGTATTGTTCTGTTCAGGGGACCTTGCCATTTCAGATTTAGCCTGTTTTTTCTTGTTTGCCTATTGTTTTATCAGAAAAATTTGTTTTTTTTTCTGCTTTTTCATTATTTTTTCAGAAAACTCTTTGAAACCAGTGTTTTCATCGATGGATTCCACCCGGACATCTATGGCTCCAACAACGAGCTGGGGATGCCTAGAAAGCTTGAGGTGTGTACTTTCAGGGAATATATGGTTTGGGGGGGTATTTCAAATGTAAAAGGTTGTTTTTGTTGAAAAAGCACAAGGTGCGCCCTTTGTCTGCAGAGCCATCGTTTTGACGTGAAATGACTCTTATGCATATGCTTTACTTTGGGCTGTTTGGCAACCCTACTCTTGGAAGTAGCTATGCATGTTGGGTATTGTTCTGTTCAGGGGACCTTGCCGTTTCAGATTTAGCCTGTTTTTTCTTGTTTGCCTATTGTTTTTTCAGAAAAATGTTTTTTTTTTTCTGCTTTTTTATTATTTATTCAGAAACCCCTATGAAACCAGTGCTTTCATCGATGGATTCCACCTGGACATCTATGGCTACAACAACGAGCTGGGGACGCCTAGAAAGCTTGAGGTGTGTACTTTCAGGGAATATATGGTATTTCAAATGTAAAAGGTTGTTTTTGTTGACAAAGTGCAAGGTGTGCATAGTAGTTGTATTTTCTTTCAAAATCTCCTCAAACGTTCTTTTCAGTTTAGGGTTTCTCCTGGGCAGGAAAGGGTGTCTAGTGATACATATGTGGTACTGCTTTAATCGGGAGGACTGGGGCTTTTATGCACAATATGATTTTCTTGAAAAATGTACATGTCTTAATAAAATAAAACCCCACAAAATGTAATATTTTAATTTTTTTTTACATATTTGCCATTAAAACTAAAGAGCCAGCTTTAAACCTAAGGAATTTTAGGGATATTTCAGTTTTCCCACTATCTATAGATTAGGTTATTGTGATAAAGTATGCACCGGAGTGGGTTAGGCATTTTTATTCGGGTGACTTATTATTTATACCATTACAGGTGTGGTTTGAATGATTTAATCTTATCTACTAAGGTTTTCCAACTTTTAATTTTGTTTTCAGCAAACCTAATTGAAAGTGTAGCTTTTATGACGTTTGAAAAACTTCTAGTATGAGCCAAGATGTGTTGAACCAATTTGAAGTTATAATAACATAGCTTAGTGACGTATAAGTAGGGTGTGATATAAAATGCAAGTTATACGATTTGAGAGATTTGAAATGTAAAATCTGGATACACATATAAAGCATCTCTTTGGCTGTAGAGACTGTAAAAGTGACACCTGGCATAAAATCAGAAGTGATACCATATGAACCACACCTGTGGTCAAACAGACTTTTTTGTGGGCTAGAGAAGCTACTCTTGACTTGAACACTCGTCTTGACACGTGTCTGAATGGGTCAAAGCCTACATAGGATTGAGAGCTGCAACACTAAAGGGGGCATAGTAGCCCAGCAGGGGAAGGCAGCTTTAGGTAAGTCATGGTGGGAGGGTTTGTATTTATTGGAGTTTTTTAGTCAAGGTTTTTTGAATTTGTCCATTCATTGGTAGTAGAAATTGTCTACATAGACCCATGGATGTCAAACCACAATAAATCAGCATACATTATTGACCTTTGTATTTTAGCAGCAAAACAAACAAAAAGGCCTGAAAAAATGGACAGGTATCTTAAATGACGATGATGATTTTATGTTTGGGAGCCCTGAATTAAATACTCCTGCAAATTGGTCAAAGCCTACTCAGTGTTTTTTCCAACTCATCCTTCAGCTTGACCGACCACATGGAGAGATTGGGCTCCACCCCCTGGGAGGAAACACAAAATTGAACAGAGGTTCAAAGCCACACCCCTTCCTCTCCTCCTCAAATCTTTGTGTTTCCTCCCTGGGAAACCGTTGGACAGAGAAGTGCTGTTTGTTATTTTAACTTATTTTTTTACTACCTCCAGAGTACTGGAGTAGCTCGCTGTACTAGGCCAGATACCAGCGGAGTCCCTACTGGGGTCTGAATACAGCTGGGTCTATTTCCTTCATAGTCAGAACACTCGCACTAGTTGTGCGAAGTACTTTTAAGAAAACTTGCCTTTATTCAGGCGGATCACGCTGTGTGTTAAACTTACTTCGGGTAGGCGTTTATTATTGTTAGTTTACTGGATTAGTGTGTACATTGCACAATAGTATTTTCCCTCCAGAAATTTTGAATTTCTGGAAGGGGTGGATGATGCTTACACAGCGTCATTTTGGTTTCGGAAGTGAAGCCGGAAACCGGAAACGAGGAGCAGCATGTCTCTTCTTGGCAGAGAATGCAGAGAGAAGAGGGTCTTTCCGGCGGCAGCAGACAGTGGCTAAGCCTGACATTGGGGCACAGAGCAACAATAGCAGCGCAGCGCGGCAGCAAGAGGACCGGTCATGTCAGAAGTGAGTTCTGATGGAGACGATCAGCATGCAGTAGAATAAGTGGGTTATGGCTACTGTGGGTGAAAGTTTTTTGTTAGAGATAGTTCATTTATGTGTTGGTTTTTCTGTCCGCTTTATTTTTAGAAAGAAGCTGAAGCTAAAACCAAAGATAACCATGCTAAAGCTACTAAAAAAACTAGGCGTTGTGAGACTTGTAATACAGCGCTTCCTGACTCTTGGCAATTGACTCTGTGTTTAGGATGTGACAAAGCAAGGAAAGAGGCAGATTCTGTGGCATTATTTGGGGAGATCCTGAATATTAAGCAAGAATTAGCTTCTATGCGGGAAGCCCATGAGGATTTTGTCACTCAATCTCAATGGTCTCTTGTTTCCGCACCCATTTCCACCCTGGTTACGGAAGTACAGCTTGAAAAACAGGATTCTTTGATAAGGTTTCTTTGATTAATGCAGTTCCTAGTGTCTTACCTTCTGTCCCAATTCAGACTGATATAACCACAGAGTCGGGAGAAATTGTAGAAGATCAGGATTCCCCGCAGGATTCTGTGGATGAGAGGGCACAAGAAGAGGGGGATCAGGACAGTACCCAGATGATTTCAGAGGAACTTAATTTAATGTTGCAGGACATTTATGATATTTGGGGAATTCAGAGGAAAAACCCATGACACCACAAGATGAGATGTACAGAGAGATACTGGTAAAAAAGAAGCGGAAAAAGCTTTTTTTCTGCTTTATTCAGTTCTTAAGGAGATGGTAAAGAAACAATGGGATGTGCCAGAAAATATTATCCTTAAAGAGAAAGTATCCATTTCATTAATGAAACACTGATTAGAGCCGTTAACTCGTCAGGAGCTCATCAGGGCCTCAGCAAAGACATCCGCCTTAATTGTCTGTGCTCGTAAAGCAATTTGGTTAAAGACCTGGTCAGGTGATAGTAGGTCTAAAGCAAAAGTATGTGGTGTTCCCTTTCATGGGGGCCTCTTGTTTGGGGAAGACTTGGATTTTATCCTGGCTAGATCTAACGAATCGGGGAAAACGTTTCTCACTAGAAAACGCAATTTTTAACCAGCGTTCTACTAATAAAGGGAGAACAGTTCCAGTTCAAGTCTGACCCAGGCAGACAGACTGATACCAGGAAACGTTGGACGCAGCCTAGGCCCCAAAAGAAGTACTCATTGGTTAACAAGCCTTCAGAGGGGCCTAAGCCCCAATCCTGACAAAGAAATTCCAGTAGGGGTGAGGCTCTCCGGGTTTACCCGCCTGGAGGGAGATTACTCAAAACCAATTTGTACTACAAACACTAAAAAAGGGTTATCAATTAGAATTTGTCTCCCCCCCCCCCCCGTCATCTTTTTTGGTAACCAAGTTACCAAAGGATCCGAGCAAAGGAGAAGCTTTTCCCATCCTGCAGGAATCTTTACAAAAGCAGGTGATAGAATCAGTCCCTCCAACCTCAGTGGAGGAGGGGTTGTACTCTCACATGTTTTTGGTTCAGAAGCGTCAGGTAAGTACCGGATGATTTTGAATCTGAAAAGCTTGAACAAATTAATTTGTTACAAGAAATTCAGAATGGAATCAATTTATTCAGTGAGAAATGTTCTAATAGAAGAGGCTTTGATGGTAAACTTATACAGGTTGCTTACCTACATATCCCCATTCTAGCAACACACAGGAGATTCATAAGATTTGTGGTTCAGTTGGACCAGAAGTTAATATACTACCAATACAGAGCACTGACCTTCGGTCTAGCACCATCGCCAAGGATCTTTACCAAGATTCTGGCAGAACCAATGGCTCACCTCAGACAGCAGGGAATCATTGTTATTCCCTATCTGGATGACCTGCTATTGTTAAACAAGTCAACAGTCAACAGTGCAAATTTCTGGGGTTCAATATAGACAGCAGTCCCTGCCACGGGAAAAGAGAATTATGAAAGAGGTGGTTGCTCTAGCAGAGAGTCTCCAGGTGTCCCTAAGAGCCATAATGAAGATTCTAGGGTTCATTACCTCAGCAATTCCAGCAGTACCTCGGGCACAATTGCATACAAGGACCCTGCAGAGGTTCCTGTTAGAAAGGTGGGATAAGAAACAAAGCTAATTGGATCAGCTAGTTCAGTGAACCAAGAAGTTTTAAGAGATCTGATTTGGTGGGTAGACCCAACCAATCTGGAAAAAGAGAAGAATTGGAGGCATACCAGCCCAGTTATTGTCACAACAGATGCAAGCAACTGGGGGTGGGTGGCCCACCTAGAAAGCCATCAAATACAGGGGAAATGGCCAAAACAGGTAAAGGACAGATGATCACATTTCAAGGAGCTTCTCGCTGTGAAGCTCGCACTGGAGCACTATCAACTGTTCATACTGGACAGGGAAGTACAGATAAGGTCAGACAATGCAGCAACAGTAGCGTACCTAAACCATCAAGGCGGGACCAGGTCCTTAAAGCTAATGGCACTAGCAAAGGAAATACTAGTTCCCCTCCAGAATCATGTCACATCATTGGCGGCAGTTCATCTGAAGGGGACCCTAAACACTCTAGCAGACTACTTAAAGTGGACCAACACCCAGGGGTGATCGGCCCGGGAATCTATAAGATTCCCGGGCCGATCACCTCCCTCACCGCGGGAGATCCGAGATCGGGATGTCCCGCGGGGTGAAACCCCCCCAAACCCCCCCAAAAACCTTACTTTATGGGCGATGTGCGCGCACCTGCGCCAGCCGTCTGCAGATGGCCGGCGCGGGCGCGCGCCCTGTAAGAGTGACGTGCGGGAGGCGGCGGCGGAAGCGCTGTCTTGTCCGTCGCTGTCACTCGCTTGTCCGTCGGCGGGGATTGGACGGTGCGGTCACGTGGGGGTTTCACACTGCGGGGCAGCCACAATCGGGGTGCCCCCCCGAAGTGGATCAAAACCCAGGATAGTCAAAATCCTGGGTGTTGGTCCACTTTAAGTTGAGTAAGGATTTAGCAGAACCAGTGGTGTCTAAACCAGGAGGTGTTTCAGCTGATCACAAGTGTTTGGGGTCAGTCACAGATAGATATGTTTGTCAATTTCAAGAATGCAAAGTGCAAAACATTTTTTCCCTAACAAGGGCGAAGAGTGCGTTAGCAATAGATGCGTTGGCTCAGCCATGGAATTTTCATCTTGCTTATGCCTTCTCTCCTTTCAGAATCCTGTCTGGAGTGGTTCGGAAAATAGCGCGAAAATAGAGAGGTGACATTGATTTTCATCGCTCCATTCTGGAGCGAGAGAAGAGAGCCTGGTTTGTGGAGTTAAGGAAGATGGCCACAAAAGGTCATTGGAGTCTACCAGATATCCTGGACATCATCCATCAAGACATCATTCTACATCTGAATCCGTCAAGACTATGCCTGACATAGGATCCTGAAGGGGCTTTGTTGAGAAAAAAGGGTTGTTCCAGTAGAGTGACTGAAACGCTTCTGAACAGTCATAAGTTAACTACTAGGAAGATCTACAGAAAGATATGGAAACGATTTTCTTCTTTTTGTGAAGTGAACAAGTTGAAGAAAAGAGAGACAGCCACAAAATCAGAATTTCCGCAGGAAGGGCTTGGCTGTGAGTACATTAAATACTCAGACTTCTGCATTATCAGTATTTCTGGAACAGAAATTGAGACAAAATGAGCTTATTTATAATTTTTTTAAGTCAGGGATGCATAAAAGGCCTGCATCATTTAAAGGTTTTCCTACATGGGACTTGTCGATTGCATTAAAAGGGTTAATGGAACCTCCATTTGAACCATTGGAGGAGGTCTCAGAGAAATGGTTGCCTTTGAAGTGTTGTTTTTTGCTGGCTATTACGTCTGCTAGGAGAGTGAGTGAAATACAGGCCTTATCCATTAAATTATTATCCGTTATTGTTCAGTCTTTCCAGATAAAGCCATATTGGCTTTGTCACGCTCGGGGTAACTCCAGCCCTCCAGATAAGCCCTCAACTCCCAATCTCCGCAGCCAGCTTCACCTGTAGGAGCCCCCGCTTGCCGGGATGCAGAATACGCCTGCCCGGGATCGGTTGCCCCCAGGACTTCAATGGCTCAAAGGATGAGAGCTTATTGGTAGGAGGTCCAGAGAACCTAATGGCTACAGCGTTAGTAGCGGAAGTCCAGAGACAGGCCAGAGGTCGACAGCGGGAAGACAGAGAACGTGGCGGTACAAAGGATTAGGCAACTCGAGGTCAAGGTTCAAAGCGGAGTTCGGCAACTGGGGTTCAGATCAAGAATGGTCGGTTCAGGCGGTGGTCGGCAACAGGGGTTCAGATCGAGAATGGTCGGTTCAGGCGGTGGTCGGCAACAGGCGTTCAGATCGAGAATGGTCGGTTCAGGCGGTGGTCGGAAACAGGATCAATAACGAATACACTGAGGTCAATACTAGGTACAAGGCGCTATCACAGGCACTGGGTGAATGGCGGGGAAAGGACATGATTGGAAAAAGGAGACAGGGACATGATTGGTGCAACATAGAACTCAATATGGATTGGGTCAAAACGGAAGGGGCGTAAAGACAGAATCTCCCTGCCGGGGCTCATTGGCCCAAAATACAACACTAGGGCTCATTGGCCCACTAAGAGTGGAGAGGGAGGGGTTCCTCCCCAAGCTGAGCCCGCAGGCTCTTTAACAAGCTGAGCCCGCAGGCATAAGAGACACGTGCTCGCGCCCGCGCACGAGCACGTCTACAGGAGCCGGAGCTGAGAGCGGGGGGCGTGGCCAAGCTGAGCGCCGCCTGAGCCGCCGCCCGAGCCGCTGCTCGGCAGAAACGCGAGCCGGGAGCTGCGTGGCCAGCTGCCCGGGGACGGTGCGGGAGCGAGGACGCGCTGAGTGAGTTCCTTACACTACCCCCCACTTCACGAGGGGCCTCCGGACCCTAACCAGGTTTCCCTGGATTGTCATGATGGAATTTTCTTACAAGAGCCCTGGCGTGAACATCCCTTGCAGCAACCCAGCACCTCTCCTCAGGACCGTAGCCAACCCAGTCAACTAAATACTGTAGCGAATTACGGACTTTACGCGAATCTAAGATTTTTTTTACCTCGTATTCAGGCTCATTATCAACCAAGATTGGTGAAGGACCAGCAGGAGGAGTACTCTTAGTTGGTTTTAGCAGCGATACATGAAAAGATTTAGGGATTTTTATAGACGGAGGGAATTGAACTTTAAAGGTTACATTGTTCAACTTCCTAATTATGCGGAAAGGACCAATAAACTTAGGACCCAATTTACTGGAAGGCTGCCGGAGAGCGATGTTCTTAGTGGAAACCCAAACGAGATCCCCAATCTGAAGGACAGGTCCCTGAGACCTGCGACGATCGGCGAATTTCTTACATCTCAAACCCATAGTTTTTAAAGTCTCTTGGACACGTGCCCAGATTTCTTTCCGTTCTTGGAGCCACTCTTCTAATGCTGGTAAATCAGAAGGTGACCCTGAGAGTGAGGAACCTCTGGGATTCTTTCCTAAATTGCAGAAAAATGGGGACATCTTAGTGCTTTCACTCGGCGCATTATTGTACGCGAACTCAGCAAAATCAATGAAGTCCGACCATTGCTCTTGAGCATCAGAAATATAACATCTTAAGTATTGTTCCAGACTTTGATTAGTTCTCTCAGTCTGTCCATTAGTCTGAGGATGGTACGCAGATGACAAAGATAACTGGATTCCCAAGCATGAACAGAAATTCCTCCAAAAACGCGAAGTAAATTGTACACCCCGATCGGAAACTACATTAGCCGGTATGCCATGGATACGGAAAACATGCGAGATAAATAATCGCGAAAGCTCAGGAGCCGATGGTAGTTTAGATAAAGGAATAAAATGTGCCATCTTACTGAAACGGTCGACGACCACCCAAATCACAGTGTTCCCATGTGAAGGAGGCAAATCTACAATGAAATCCATAGAGATACGAGTCCATGGTTCTTTAGGAATCTCTAGTGGAACCAAACACCCACTAGGTGCTTTGTGTACCCCTTTACCCCTTTAACAGAACATGCGTCGATAAAGGCAGAAACATCACGTCGCATAGTAGGACACCAAACATGGCGTTGGGCTAAAATGAATGTCTTACGATTTCCCAGATGACCAGCAGTTTTAGCATCATGAAATTCGCGGATTACATCAGAGCGCAGGTGCGGCGGTACAAACTGACATTCCGAAGGTACATCTACAGGGGAATCATTTTGAAATGGCGCCAGGGCATTAGAAAGATCAGGAAGCAATGCCCCTACCACACAGCCCAAGGGCAAAATTGGTTCACCCATATCACCCCGATCTTTGCATTCCCCGAACATGCGAGACAGGGCATCCGCCTTAGAATTTTTAACACCTGGTTTAAATGTAATTATGAAATTAAAGCACGAAAAAAACAATGCCCAACGTGCCTGACGAGAGTTCAGTCTCTTAGCTGAACCGATGTACTCGAGATTTTTCTGATCAGTATAGACTGTTATCGGATGTAATGAACCCTCCAACCAGTGACGCCATTCATCAAAGGCCAGTTTTACCGCCAGTAATTCTCTGTTTCCTACATCATAGTTTTGCTCCGCGGTACTGAATTTTCGCGAAAAATAAGCGCAAGGATGTAGACGCTCTGGATGACCAGAATATTGCGACAAAACTGCCCCCACACCCAACTCAGAAGCATCAACTTCAATGATAAAAGGTTTATTAACATCCGGATGAACTAACACAGGCGCCAAAGTAAAGGCCCGTTTTAAAATCAGAAAGGCCTCGCAGACAGAGGGAGACCAGTTTATAGTGAAGGCCCTCTTACGAGTAAGGTTGGTGAGAGGTGCTACAACATGGGAAAAGCCCTTGATAAAACGCTGATAATAATTTGCAAACCCAAGAAAACATTGCAATTCTTTCAGGGTTTTGGGTTGGACCCAATCCTGCACCGCTGAAACCTTCACCATATCCATCTCTAAACCCTGGTTGGAAATTACATACCCCAGGAAGGGAACAGTGGTGACCTCAAACATGCATTTAGAAAATTTCGCATATAAGTTGTTACCCTGATGAAACGGCCTGCGGCCGTGAAACGTCGGTAAATTATCCTATGAGCGATCATTTACTTTTTGTTCATATGTAACTGTTATGTCATTAAGATTCTGCTGTTGTATAGTTGCATATTTGTTTGTGGTATATATGGGGTTTCTCTATTCAAACTCAGTCTGTTATTGCTAAGTGACAGCCACAGCGTGTGATCACAGATGTCAGCTGTACAAGATACTTTGCATTTATATTGATGGACAGCATTGCTTTCATAGCTTGAATAGATTGTTACATATTGAAACCAGCGTATGTTTTGAACTGGAGATAACTGTGGAAGCATTGCAATTGAGACATTGTATTATACATATATAGACTAAATGTTACTGCATGGCCATCTTTGCTGTTATTGTTTATAAATGCAACACAGCTTTTCTAGTTGAACATATGGTTATATTGTATATAAATGTATTCTTTTTGATGGAGATATGAGATACCCCACATACTCAAGTTATTATGTGTATATATGTGTATAGAAATGAAATGTTTGTACTTTCCATGTAAATACTATTTTTTCATAATATAAATAATCTTTTTGCAAACTATAATTATTTGGTGTGCGCCTACCTCTATTCATATTTCTGCATATAAGTTGTTCTCCCTTAGTTTTTGCAGTACCAACTTGACATGATGTCTGTGCTCCAACAAAGAATTCGAAAAAATGAGAATATCATCCAAGTAGATGACCACGAATCTACCTAGAGACTCTCGGAATACGTTTACAAAGTCTTGGAAGACGGCTGGTGCATTACAAAGGCCAAAGGGCATGACCAGATACTCGTAATGGCCGTCTTTCACATTAAAAGCCGTTTTCCACTCATCCCCCTGCCGGATACGAATCAAATTGTAAGCCCCTCTTAAATCCAACTTGGAAAAGATTCGGGCTCCTACAATTTGATTAATCAAATCCCCAATCAAGGGTAAAGGATATCTGTTTTTTACCGTGATTTTATTCAAGGCCCGGTAATCAATACAAGGTCTCAGGCCACCATCCTTTTTCTCCACGAAAAGGAATCCGGCCCCTGCAGGCGAAGTAGAGGGGCGGATAAATCCCTTACTCAAATTCTCGGCAATGTACTCCCTCATTGCTTGCTCCTCAGGCCTGGTGAGATTGTAAATCTTCCCTCTAGGCGGAATTGTTCCGGGGAGCAAATCAATGGGGCAGTCGTAGGCCCCATGTGGAGGAAGAGTGTCTGCTGATCGTTCCGAGAAAACATCGGCCCAGTCCGCATACGGCTGAGGTAACCCCTGGGGCAACATCTGAACACTTCTAAGGACCGTAGAGAAACAATGTCCCTTGCAGTGGTTACTCCACTTAATCAATTCCCCAGCCTGCCAATCTAAAATGGGGTTGTGGAGTTGCAACCAGGGGTATCCCAAGACCGGTCCCCCCTGAATGGCCTTCCCATTAATGGCCAAAACCTGCAGTGACCTCACAAAGGGTACCAAAGGGATTCCTAAAATGGAGATCATGCTCCTATCCAGAAAGTTACCCGCAGCTCCACTGTCGATAAAGGCAGAAACAGTCTGCTTGGAGGAGCCCCAGGAAAGGTCTACAGGCACTAACATCTTATTCAGGCGAGAGTAAAAACTGACTCACCTAGATCAGCACTCTCCCCCTGATCTAGGTGTGGGAGTTTTCCGCCGGTTTCCCCTTGTTTGGGCAGGACCCAGCAAAATGTCCCGATTCCCGCAATAAAGGCACAACCCCATGGAACGCCTACGCTGCTTTTCAGCCTGGGATAGACAGGTTCTCCCCAACTGCATGGGTTCCTCCTGAGAGGATGACGGCGTACCCTCCCCACGGGCAACCGGGGAATTAGGGTTCTGGAAGGACCTGAGAGACGTGGGAGCCCTGGCTCTCTCCCTAGCCCTCTCTCTAAGACGCCGGTCTATTTTAATGGAGACCTGCATCAATTGGTCCAAGTCCGTCGGAGGGGGAAAATTCACCAACGCATATTTGATGCTTTCCGACAGCCCCACCCGGAATTGGCTGCACAGGGCGGGGTCATTCCACCTAGATTCCACGGCCCAGCGGCGGAATTCCGCACTGTAATCCTCGGCCGAGTTTCACCCTTGCTTCAGGGCCCGAAGCCTGCTCTCGGCCATGGATTGCTGGTCTGGGTCTGCATACAAGATGCCCATGGCAATGAAGAAGGCCGTGACAGAATGTAAGGCTGCATCATTGGGAGGCAGACTAAAGGCCCAGGACTGAGGGTCTCCTTGAAGTAAAGAAATAATCAAGCCCACTCGCTGGGTCTCGGTGCCTGAAGAGTAGGGTTTCAACTTGAAATACAGTTCGCAGGCATTCTTGAAATTGGAAAACTTGCCACGATCTCCAAAAAAATTTTCAGGTAGCGGGATGTTCGGCTCTGAGACGTGAGGTGGTACAGAGGAGGCAGGTGATTGTCGGGATTCCTGAGTGGCCACTCTTTGAGCGAGTTGGTTGATCGCAGTGGCCATAGCCTGCACCTGCTGTACCAGGTCATCCATTATTTTTTTTGGGGGGGCCTGTGATAATGTCACGCTCGGGGTAACTCCAGCCCTCCAGATAAGCCCTCAACCCCCAATCTCCGCAGCCAGCTTCACCTGTAGGAGCCCCCACTTGCCGGGACGCAGAATACGCCTGCACGGGATCGGTTACCCCCAAGACTTCAATGGCTCAAAGGATGAGAGCTTATTGGTAGGAGGTCCGGAGAACCTAATGGCTAGAGCGTTAGTAGCGGAAGTCCAGAGACAGGCCAGAGGTCGACAGCGGAAAGACAGAGAACGTGGCGGTACAAAGGATTAGGCAACTCAAGGTCAAGGTTCAAAGCGGAGTTCGGCAACTGGGGTTCAGACCAAGAATGGTCGGTTCAGGCGGTGGTCGGCAACAGGGGTTCAGATCGAGAATGGTCGGTTCAGGCGGTGGTCGGCAACAGGGGTTCAGATCGAGAATGGTCGGTTCAGGCGGTGGTCGGCAACAGGATCAATAATGAATACACTGAGGTCAATACTAGGTACAAGGCGCTATCACAGGCACTGGGTGAATGGCGGGGAAAGACTTTATAGGGACAGGACATGATTGGAAAAAGGAGACAGGGACATGATTGGTGCAACATAGAACTCAATATGGATTGGGTCAAAACGGAAGGGGCGTAAAGACAGAATCTCCCTGCCGGGGCTCATTGGCCCAAAATACAACACTAGGGCTCATTGGCCCACTAAGAGTGGAGAGGGAGGAGTCCCTCCCCAAGCTCTTTAACTTCTCCTCCGGTGGGCGCGCAGAGAGTAGCGCCGCCGGAGGGCATAAGAGACACGTGCTCGCACCCGCGCACAAGCACATCTACAGGAGCCGGGGCCGGAGCTGAGAGCGGGGGGCGTGGCCAAGCTGAGCGCCGCCTGAGGCGATGCCGCCCGAGCCGCTGCTCGGCAGAAACGCGAGCCGGGAGCTGCGCGGCCAGCTGCCCGGGGACGGCGCGGGAACGAGGATGCGGTGAGTGAGTTCCTGACAGGCTTGATTCAGAGCCTCCCCCGATCTGACCTTATTTTGTTCCGTTTTTCATAAGTCCCGTTTTGATTCCGTTTGTCCCAGGGTTCTCACGTGATTCAGAGCCGCTGTCGGGAGACTTCCGTTAATGATCCGTTTCTGTGTCTTCAATCGGGAAGTGTTTTTTCCCCCCTCCGGTGCTTTCCGTGTCGTCGTGGGTTCCGTGCCCGATCACACTGATGTTCCGTTTTTGGGTCCTTTTTACTGCGTTTTCCAACTTAGCTTCTTCCCATCTGTTTCCGTTTCCAGCCTGATTCTGAATGTTTTTCAAAGTATACTTACATTTCCACGGATTTCCTGTTGACAATCTGGGTCCACGCAAGCACACATCCCTAGCCCTCCCTCAAGCTTTCCGTATCCAACAAACGTTTAGCTCCACCAAAACTTCCCTTCAAATTATATTCTTCTTCCCTGTCTTTAATGCTTACCTTAATGTCTTCTCCTTCTTCTTCTTCTTCTTCCTAATCCTTGTCCCATATACTTACCTTTTGGGACATGTAACTGTATAGTCATGTTGTTCTAACGTACGGTGCCATGAAAGAGAAGACACCACTCCAGTGTGTATGAAACTGTTTTTTTTAAGAAATTTTAAACAGAAACCAAAAATAAAAACTTGGCACATTTGTGGCTGTCACCCAGGAGGCTCTTCTTAATCTTGTTGCCCCAGTGAATATGCGATCTCCTGGATGTCGCCCACCAGCCTTCTCAAATGGGCCGTTGTTTTTCAGCTGTGAAGGTAAAACATCATGAGTTTAGCCTTGTAAGTCTTTATTGCTTAGCTAGGTGTTTGGGTTAGGGCCATTTTTAGGTTTAAGGTGGGCCTAAGTTCGTGAATTAATGTGTCTTGGTCCATGTTTTTGGGGTTTTGGGCAGGAGTTTTAACTACATGTATGATTTCAAAAAACAACTTACAAGGTTGGCGGCCAACAGGGCGCCTGGGGCGCAACCTCCTCCCTGGGTCCAGCCACTCGTCCGCCTGTGAAGCTGTTTTGATCAAAAACACAAGGTTATTATTTACTCTTTGGCCCTCCTGAATGGCAGATTAGTTTAGGCTTGTATGCATCAAATCACTCACCTTCCCCAGGCACCTCTGGAGCTTGGCCTTGGCCCTCCACCATTCTTGTTGATGGTCCTGCGACATCATCTAAAAATAAAAATTGTGCACATTAGTATATGTCTGTAGTGCATGTATGTGGACATGGGTAGGTTTGAGAGTCTTACCAGAGTCAGGTGGGAGTTGTGGCTGGTCGGACTCCCTGCCGTACGATTGTGCCCCCCCCTGTACGGTCAGGTCCAGTGGCTGGTCGGAGTCACTGGCAGAGGACGAGGTGGGCGTTGGCACTGGCGTGGCATCACCTATACTTTCCCCAGTACCTCCTAACACTGGGCTGCGTCTTCTGGTCCGGGTGGAGCCGAACCTATAACTCCATTCCTGCACTGCAATATAAACACAATCAGAAACACAGGCCCAGCCATGGCCAGTGTGATTAGTGCATGTCATGTACCAAGACTTACCTGGGAAGTGCTGGACCCGGGGCCTATGCCTCCTCTTCAAATCGGACCAGTGCTGGACGATCTGGGTAAATGTGTTGGTGGTGCCAGTCTTCCGGGCTATGGCTTCCACCACCGCCAGTGCCAACTTCCTCTTCTCAAAGTCGCACAGCAGGTAGTCATAAGGGTTGCGCAGCATCCTCTGTCCAAAAAAGCACAATGGCAGAGCATTAGTGACACTACTAGATTACACACTCTCATCCACTATCTAAATCAAGTTTCTGAGTCTCATTGCTACTCACATGGGCCTACTTAGCCTATCTGCCTCTAAGCTAGTGTGCTGCTGCGCACATGGCTCAAACTAACCTGTTCTAGTTGGTGCGGTTTGCAAGACAGTTTGTCCTCACTAATCTGGCCCTGCCATGGCTAATCTTTGTTGAGCGGCTTGTGCGCGCAAATAATCACACGCTCGCCTACTCACCTCCATAATGATTTTGTCCTGCTCCTCGGTGTAGGTCGCGGGCGACATGTTTGGCTCTCTTCCTGATCAGGTTATGATGTGCCCCCGTGGGGGCGTGCGTGCACGCTGCTGCGCACGCCCTCATGGACAAACTATTTAAAGGTCAATGCACTCAGCTCTGTGTTGGTTACCATATCACTATGCCCAGGCCAAAAGGGAGCCGTCAGACCCCAAAAAGCCCAGAGCAACATGCTCGCCGCACAGAGAGCCATCAGGATCACCCACACACGACCAGGCACAGGAGCCGGACCGGACATGGGCCTAGTCAAAGGGGGGATAAGCCAGCCACACAGGCTGCTCGGTCCAAATGCAGCAGCAAGGAGCCCTTAGCCCCTACCTGCTAAATCATCCAGGGCTCACAAGGGCCACAAATCTCAAGCCACCCTGCAGCCTCCACCTCCTCCACCCAGAAAGCATGTGGTTAGCTCCAGCCACACCACCAAGGGTAAGCGTAGGGCCCAAACCACTAGCCCACCCAGGCCAACCACCCCCTCATCCTCGCCACTATGTCTCCCCAACTACCACCAGCCCAGAGTCAATTGGGAGCTCCACAGGTGACAGCTCGACAGGCACCCTGCCATTATCACCTAGCACCCCCCACAGTCCATCACAGTCACCCATCAGCCCAAGAAAACAAAACTACTCCCCAGACAGCCAGCCATCAATGTCGTCTGCTGCCGGGGAGACCACATACCCATGTGGGCAGCAGCTGCGACGTGGCTCACTTACAGCCCATTTCTGTGATGTTCAAAGCATGGCTGTAGCCACTGGTGTTTGTGAGCACTATGATGCCCTGTTTGGGCGTCATTCAAAGTCAACCCCAAAGCATGCCAAGCAGGAGATTTGGGAGAACATCTGCCGGCTAGTGAATAGTGTTGGGTCTGTGAGGAGGGATGTGGAGCAAATTAAACGTAAATTTGGGGACCTTCAATATTATGGGAAAAAAAAATGGACATGCCCCGCTAGCAGAGGTAACGCCGATTTAGATGATGTAACACTTATTATGTGTGCTTTACTCTGCAGACAGGGGGTGGTATCCCTACTAAAATCCTCCTTACCCCAGCGGAGGAGCATGTGTTGACCTTTATTCACCCGGCAACCCTTCAGGGCCTGCAAGGGGCACAAGACACAGACAGGAATGTCAGGTCCGGAGGTGAGTATAGTTTGACATTGTGACTTTGGAATGTGGACCAAAACATTTGTAGACTCCTTACAACACACAGGTATTGGAGGCACTAAACAAAGTTCATTATCTCTTTCCAGAACCAACAGATGCCAGGCAACAAGGTCAAGCTACCCCTGCATTGTCCCGAAGGAGCTCGCCAGAACAGCCTTGTGTCAACACCAACCAACCTGAGTGGACGGATGAGGTAAGTCATTGGACCACTGTGTAGCCGAATGAAATGCCACTTGCCTACATTAACTTTACAATAGTGGCCTCACTACCTGCTACCTTTCTTGTCAGACCCTAACGTGTCCACCCATTATTGAAGTAATTCGGGATTTGGAGGAGGAGGACACAAGTCTGCTGCAGCCAAGGTCACGAGACCCTGCGGGCCAACATCCAACATACCAGCCCCAGCAAGTGCAGCCCCTGCTGTCCCCTACACATACCTCAGGGGCCCAAACCTATGCTGGCGTGGACAGTGGGCACTCAACAGACTCTGCGGCCAGGCAGCCACCTGCAGCCCCTCCATCAGTACCAGACGCACCCACCCGTGCCAGTGGCGGCACCCAGTAACGTCGCCATATCAGCCAGAGGAGGCATCTGCAGCTAATGGAGGAAGCATGGCACCACGAGAACGTGGAGTTCGCGGCAAACACACAGAGGTATAATGAGACAGTGTGTTCCAAAGTAACCTCGATGTCACAACAACTAGAGGTTTTGAATCAAAATGTGTCCTGCCTGCTTGACGAAACCAGAGAACAAAGCAGGCAGATGGCGGCAATGGTCCAGCAATGGCAGTTAATCAATCAGAGCCTTGCTCATATTGCCGCTAACATGCAGCACCCCCATCCATCTACTTCCTCCTCCTACTCTACCTACCACTGAAGGCATGTGTTTAGGTAGGGATTCTTGGGAGCAGGACACACCACTACCCTAACCCAAAACACATGCTCTTCCACCAACCCACATTAACAGGCAAAAAAATAATCAACAATGTTTGTCACATTAAATTTAATTGTTTGAATCACAAAATAAAAAAGGCACACATTGGCCAAAATCAATTAAACTTATGAAAAAACATTGTCCACAAGCTGGGACCGGATCGCCTGTGCCGACCCACTTTGGGGGCCAGAGTAGGGAGGTGTGTAAACTTCAGAAATGGCTACAGCGTCTTCAGGCAGGTCAGTGTATCTGGGAACCCGGCTACAGATGGCGAGGTTGTGCAGGACCCCACACACAACAATTATTGGTTGGGTCATACTGAAGGGCCCCCCTAGTCTGGTCCAGACAATGGAAGCGCGTCTTCCACAAGCCAAAGGCACGTTCCACCACTGAGCGAATCCTCCTATGTGCTGTGTTATACCGGTCCTGGGCCTGCGAGGATGGGTGGAGGATGGGGGTGAGTAACCAGGGAAGCAAGGGATAGCCAGAATCACCTTAAAAAAAAAAACACATACAAAACAAATTAAGGTCACAGCATAATCCAAACATACCCTGACAAATGGGCCCCTTTGCCACATATGTAGTGGCAGTCCCCATAACTAGCCTAGACATACAAACCTAAACACCAAAGCTATAAAGTGTATCTAAACAAGTACCATCCTGCTACTAACGAAGAGCCACAAGTATGTCACATGCTACTTACAAATACTGCATGTTAGGTTAATTAAAACAGGCAAGAACAGGGAGCAACAGACAGAGGGCTAAGGGGAAGTGGCTCATTAATGTGCTGCTTAGCATTCCAGCATTGTTGAACAGGGCCATAGGTCAGCTGTGCAGTGTCAGTGCTAAGCACAGTTCTGATGAGGCAACATGCACATCCCCCCCAGCACACTCCTCTACAATGATTCTGGGATGCAACATAGCTAAGATGACGTGGACAGAAAGGTATAGTGGAGAATCACAAGCAAGCCCATAGGATTAAATACTGGTAAGTAATTGAGGGGAAACTTCTACTGTTTCATTGGAGAGTCTAACAGATTAGTGGGGTACAGGCACAGACCAATCAGAACATTCATGCTGGACGGCCACACCAATTTGTTAGCACTTACCCAGTAGCCATCCGCCAGACATATCTCCAGATTGAAAGCTGGAGTTCCTCAAAATGTGCGAGTCGTGTGTGGACCCAGGGAAAGCAGCAAATATACTCAAAAATTGCAGGTCTGGCCCGGACACTGCCTGCACATTGATCGAGTGTCCCATCTTCCTGTTCCTGCAATAGCACAATATAACAGGAATTAGTGGTCCAAAAAGGGCCAACACAATAAAAAAGATGCAATCACATAAGCAACATTTAAAACCACTGGATGTTTGCCATATACAGGATGTAGGTCTGCTTTCAGCCATTGAAACCTACTCCACATTGGCCAAATGTAAATGTATGTGCTACATGGCAGACACATGCTGACCTAAACCACATACCTGAACAGATATTCCTGCGCAGCTGGCGGCACCAACGCAACGTGTGTACAATCGATGGCACCCATGACGTTGGGCATGTCGGCTATATTATAAAATCCCAGCTTAACCGCATTCCAGGCTACCACTGTGTCAGGGAAAAAGATGTATTTTGGAGCCAGGGTTGCCATGCCATCCAAAAACTTGTTAAGGCTGCAGCTCAGAGTAGACTAGAACATCCCCACGGAGAAAGCACCCAGTCTCTGGAACGAGCCGTTTGCCAAAAACTGCAGGCAGCCAACCAATTTGGTCATACTTGCAATTGCATGCCCCTTCCTTGTGGTGCGGGCTAACCATGGCCGGAGCTGCCTATACAAGTCCTGGAGAGAAACACGGTTAAGGCGGGTGAGCTCGAATAGCTCCACGTCATGCATGCCATCGATGTCCAGACCTGTGCGGTGCAGCCTGGTTTCTGCCTGGCTCAAGAGAACCAGGCCGCGTAGCTGACGGCATTGATGATCGCGCACAGCAGACTGCATGACTGAGACACGGGATGCATATACGGCTGCTAACACTGGCCATAAGTTGAGCGCCCACAATCTCGTTATATTGGGCTGATTTCAATCGGAAATCAAGGCTCGGAATCAGTTAAAAAAAACGGACCAATCACGGGGGCCGGCCTCTTGCGAGCAGACATACGAAAGGCGCATGCCGGAACACCTGATCGCAAACATGCACACAAAAAGCAACGGAGCACACTTTAATGCCCCGACCACAACCCAAAACCAACGGCAAAGCGTACGGGATAGCTGAACGAGGAGGCTCTGCATCAGGCCAATACTTAGACACAATCCATTATTTATTTCAAAGATTGCGACTTCAGTTAACAGGTCACAAGAGATAGTTCAAGGAAGAAGATCTCTTGCTGCTTGATGTCAGAAGAGTGCTGATCAATTATTAGAAAGGTCGAAGGACTGGCGAATAGCAAAACAACTTTTTGTACTTTTTAGTGGAAAAAAGAAGGGTTTGGCAGCCTCAAAGTCCACTATAGCCAGATGGATAAAACAAACTATTGCTCAAGCTTAATCTACTGTTGGGGTGTTTCCCCCAGAAGTCTTGGCCCATTCCACGAGAGCTATGGCTATGTCATGGGCAGAAAGAACTGGGGCAACCATAGATGAGATATGTAAAGCCGCAATATGGTCATCGCCCCACACCTTCCTTAGACATTATAGACTTGATTTATTATCTGCAAAGCAGCAGGCCTTCGGTAGAAGAGTTATTCTTACAGCTTCCCACCCCTAAGGTATAATTACTTGCCTAATCCTCACCATATGGTCTGTCAAGCTAAAGGATGACTAAGAAAAACCACTGTTATTACTTTTCTATTACTGAGGAGAAGAGGAAGGGGTGGGGCTTTTAACCTCTGTTCAGTTTTGTGTTTCCCCTCAGGGGGTGAAGTTCAATCAAGCTCAAGGTCAAGGTCAAGGTCAATCAAGGTCAAGCTGAAGGATTCCCGAAAAAAAAACATTACCGGTAAGTCTAACGGTTGCTTTTTCTTTTTTACCGAGGAGCTCTTTTCTTCTTGCAAACTCCCCTTGTATTTCCTCTTTTTGTCTTTATTTTTATATTTTTTTAATTTTTTTTTATTTTCTTGTGTATTTATAGGTTATATAAAATCAATAAACATATTGTAAAATATAAAAAGGAATTAAACACATATATATGAGCCTCGCTTTATCCAGCCAAGTTTTCTTCACTGCCAGCATCTCATTCTATTCCAAAAACTTTTCTTCTTATAGTGTGTGCAACAACCCCTCCCATAGCCACCTTCCTATTGTAAATACTGGCCGTGCTGATCTGTGAGGAGCTAGCATATCCCCTTTTAACCAAAGAGGGAGCATGTTGTTGCATGGAAAAATGTTTAGAGACTGGCAACAGTAGATCCCTTCAAGTCAGCCAGTTTGGCCCTGAAATCCTTTAGTTTGAGCACCCAAAAGAGAAAGAACAGCTACAAAAAAGGGGAAGGATAATAAAAAGGTATTTGAAAAATAAATCCACTGTGGCTTTTATTAAATGTTTATGTATTATTATCGCTTATAAATGTAACTAATATCCGATGATGAAAGAAATGTCAATCTTATGTGAGTATGGAACTTTAGTCAAGCTACGTAATAATCAGTATGTAAACTGGTCAAAGTAGAAGAGCTGATACATAATGTACTTCAATTGTGCTGTATTGATTATATTTAAATAATGTGTAATTATGCTTAACTTAAAGATTATTATTGCTATTAGAAATGTTTTACCTTGATATGCTTCTGCCTAATGATGTGACTTTTGTTGAGTTGTTAGGATCAGTAGGGTGGAGGTTCTAATTTGGTTACTGATGCAAGAGTGCTGAGTAGTTTTCTATTTAGGCATTAGAAAATATGCTGTTCTGATCTTCTAGGCCACATGTTTCAAACTCTAGGGCCGGGGGGGGGGCGTCTGCGGACCTCCAAGCCAATTTATGTGGCCCTCTGACAGGTGCCACACTGTGGCTGAGCTGTACCACAAGCGGTCTGTTTGTCACATTGTAAAGTGTGGGGCATCCCAATCTCTAAGCCTTCTGGTGTGCCATTTGTGTGTGTAATGTTATCTAAGGGGGGTGCTGGGCAACAATAGAGGTGCATGACCAAAAAGTGCCTAGGGCAACCTGAATGGTAAATAAGCCCCTGCTCATGGGGCACTGGAGGTAAGGAAGAGCCCGATGCCCAACAGACCCATACTGAAGTGCATAGGGATTGTTAAACTTGCATAGCCAGGAGCTGGCCATTCAGCCCCTGGGCCCTGAGTTAAAGCCCCTATGCCTGGTGTCCGGGAGATTGGCTCTGGGATGGGGGATTTTTTTATTTAAAACAAAGAAAAACAATGTTGCGTTTCATTGTCATAAAATAAAAATAAACATGCTGGCATTTGCAGCATGGCTTTTTTTCAGTGAAACAAACATGACAGGAATAAGCTAACTTTTTACTTCTAAATTAGCCGGAGTAAAAAGTCTCTCTCTCATCAAAAAATTCACTCCCTGAATCACACGAGTTCCCTTTCTGTGAGATTTTTATGTGAGCAATTCCATTATTTACGGGTTTCCCAAATAAGAGAAATCATATCTGGAGAGAAAATCAGGAGTTTTTCTTAAGAAATGTGTGTGAATGTATCTTGGTGCTGAATGGGCCTTAATGTGAAAATTCATTGGGAAATAAGTACAGGAGAAAAAAGCCTTTACATATAGAAACTTTAAGCAGTATTCATCAAGTCCGTGTGACAAGAATTTTACATGCTCTGTAAGAAAAGCCAAGGAGATATATGTTTAGGAACAATGTGCAATATCTCTCACTAGTATGGATACTCTTTACTCCACTGAAGTTTGCACTGCCATGTAGAAAAATTATATAGCACAGCCATGTGACTGCATACTAACAGATTAAAAGATTTGGTGGTGGATGAACATCACCCTGCTTTACCCATTAGAAACCTCTCCACTTGATAAACAAATTATTATACTCTCCCAGCGCTAGCTTTTCAGCAAGTGGAGTTGGTAAAAAGCAGTTCGGCAGACACCTGCTGGTGACAGCTATCTAAGCAGGGAGGCTTTGTAATGGAACTAATTTGTTTTAATATAATATTTTTCAAGTCACCCTTCGCTTGACCACACAGATTTTATGCTCCAGGAAACACAAACATGAACAAAGGTTAAAAGCCCCACCCCTCCACTTCAGTTCTTTGTGTTTCCTCTCTGGGGGAACCACTAGACAGAGTGTTCTGAAGACAGTTAGCCTACGGCCAATTTTTATTTTAGTTTATTTTATTTTAAACAACCCAGAGCTACTGGGTAGCCCGCGGTACCCTTTATTTTGTCACATACGGTGTGTAGTCGCATCCGCTGACTACTCCCACATAGTCAGACCTCTCCACAATTGGTGTGATGTCACCTTAAGTCCCAGGCAGGTTCTCCTTGCTGCGGGTATACCATCCATCTAAATTTGACTTAACGCTGGATTCCGGTTCGGGTCAAATCAGTTGCCTTTTTTCTTCTATGTGGCTGATTTCCTCCAAATTTTTGAATTTGGTGCCGGGACCCGGCGCGTGATGTCACCTCCGGTTTTCGTAAGGTATATGTGGCATTTCTCCCTCGGCCAGCGGTCAGGTCGGAGGGAGACAGGACAGATGCACCGGAAGATGGCGGTGAGATGTCCAGCGGGGAATAGGCAAGGCAGCAATCGGCTGCTGGAGCGCCGACGCCGGCAGGATCAGGCTCAGCTGCAGCAGAAAGCACTGCTCTTAAAGTGACAGCGCCGCAGGTGGACATCTTTCAAAAACCGGTAGGACTGTTGCCAATTGTTTTTGGCTGATGAGGATGGTGCAGGACAGTAAAATTAAGTTTGCATTTTGTATGTCTTATTTGTTATTTTAGCCTGAGATGCCTAAAGATAATGATCCTGAATCCCCAAACATAAGAAGGCGTATAAAAAGTCTGTTGTGATGACTGTCAAAGAGTATTCTACGCCGGGAATTCAGGAAAGCAAGGAGGGACGCAGATGCGGCTGCCCTAATAAATGAGATCTTAGAAATAAAGCAGCAGATTGCTTCAATACATGAGGTTAAGCAAGACAAGGGGCATCCCAAGCCATCCATCGCTACTGGGAGAAAGTGTTGGGGCATCTGGTATGGCTAACACCCCTGATGTTTTTTTTTTTCAGTTTCGCTGCTGGCAAATGTGGAGCTAGAATCTGGTGAAGAGGAACCTTCCTCTCAGGATTCCTTTGGTGAGGAAGAACTGGATAATGAGGCTCCAGATGCTGTGCATAGGCTGTCAGCGGAAATAAAAAAACTATTAGGAGACCTTTTTCCTGTCCACTCAGCCTTAAAGGCTTTGATTGTTAACGAATGGGAAAAGCCAGAGAAATTTTTTTATGCCATGGGCTTTAAAGGGAAAGTACCCATTTAATGTCAGGACATAGAGATTTGGAGCAAGTGTCCCAGGGTGGATGCATCATTGGGGCAGATGTCCAGGTTGGCAGACTTAAGTTTTGAAGACATGGGTACAATACGGGATCCTATGAATCGTAAAATCCATATCCTGTCTAAGAGAGCCTAGCATGCAGCCACTTTTTCTTATAGGCCCGCCTTAGCATCTGATGGTATCCTAAGAAGCATGATGATCTGGCTTAATAGCTTAAAATTGTATATGGAAAGTAATACTCCTGGGGAAAGCCTTATGAAGGTTCTTCCAACATTTTACAGGGCAGTTACTTTCCTTACTAATGCTTCTGCGGAGAACATCAGGGCAACAGCAAAGATTTTGGCTTTAGTTTCCTGTATTAGGAGAGCTGTGTGGTTAAAGGCCTGGTCAGGTGATAAGGTTTCTAAGACCAAGTTGTGTGGGATCTTGTGGTAATTTTCTCTTTGGCAAATAATTAGATAATATTCTATCCAGGTGTAGTGAAACCGATAAGAGGTTTTCCGTTTAAAGGCAGGGATTCAGTGCTCGGTTAAAAAATAGAGGCAGAGGTAGGGTGTGTTATACTCAACCCAGACAGCCTGAGCTAAGAAAGCAGGGATCCCAGGCAAGGCCCCAAATGAGGTGTAATGTGCAGTTTAAACCTACAGAGGGGCCTAACCCTCAGTCCTGACAACGAGCTGTCAGTGGGGGGCAGACTCTCCAGGTTTGTAGCAGTTTGTTGAACAGTCACTCAAAATCAGGTTGTGCTAAAATAACTGCAAGAGGGTTATCAGTTAGAATTTTCCTCCCTCCCCCACGCCTCGTTTTTGTGACCAAACTCCCAAGGGACCCAAAAAAGAGATTAGCTTTTCCCTCAGTCATCCTGGAGCGTCTGCAAGAGAGGGGTTCTATTCTCACGTTTTTCTGGTTCAGAAGCTTTCAGGATGAATGATTTTTAATCTGAAAAATTCATTTGTTACAAGAGGTTCAGAATGGAGTCTATATTTTCTATCAGGAACATTCTAACAGAGAATGTGTGGATGGTGAACCTAGAACTTGCCAGGACGCTTACCTTCATGTCCCCATTTTGACCACCCACTGCAAGTACCTGAGATTCGCAGTTCAGTTGGACCAGGAGATCCTGCAATACCAGTACAGAGCACTGCCCTTTGGCCTGTCCTCATCCCCAAGGATCTTTACAAAAATCCTGGCAGAGCCGATGGCTCATCTCAGACAACAGAGAATCACAGTGATCCCTTATCTGGGAGATCTTCTTCTGCTAAACAAGTCAGAACAGTTGCTCCTGGTAGATCTCAGAGAAACCCTGGTCCTACTAAAGAACCTGAGGTGGATAATAAATTTAGAAAAATCCACCCTAACACCTAGTCAGCAATGCAAGTTTTGTCATGATAGACAGCACACAGCAAAAAAAAATTTCCCCCTGTAGAAAAAGGAAGAAAAGATCACAGCGGAAGTTCAAGAGTTAATCATAGTGCCTCAGACAGATCATGCAGGTGCTAGGTCTAATGATGTTGTCAATTCCAGCAGTACCATGGGCTCAACTTCACACAAGAGTGTTGCAAAGGTTTCTTCTAGACCTATGGGACAGATGTCAAGGGTCACTAGATCAACTGGCCCAATCAAGTCCCCTTGTCCTAGAGGATCTAAGATGGTGGACAAATCCACTAGTTGTAAAAAAGGGAAAGGAGTAGAGACACACCAATCTGGTGGTGATCACAACAGACGCAAACAGTTGGGGTTGGGGAGCCCATGTAAACAATCTACAGGTACAGGGAAAATGGACGAAGTCCTTGGCGGCCAGGTTATCAAACTACAGAGGGCTCCTGGAGGTCAAACTGGCATTGAGTCATTTTCAGAAGGTCATAGCAGACAGAGAGGTACTAGTAAGGTCAGGCAATGCCTTAACAGTAGCCTATCTAAACCATCAGGGAGGAACACTGTCCTGTCGAACGAAATTCTTCTAACCCTTCAAACACAGATTCGGTCTCTAGCGGGAATCCATCTGAAGGGAATCCTCAACACTTTAGCTGATTGTCTAAGCAGAATAAAGGTTCAGCAAACCAAGTGGTGTCTGAACCAGGAAGTGTTTCATCAGAAGTGTTTGGGGGCTTCCACAGGCGGATCTGTCTGCCAAGGCCAGCAATCCAAAATGCAAAAAGATCTACGGAAAGGTAGGGAAATGTTTTTCTTCTTATTGTGCAGTTAAGTTGAAGAAAAGTAAGATAAGGTAAGGAGTTTGGGGTGTTTGGGGGGGTTTCACCCCGCGGGACATCCCGATCTCGGATGTCCCGCGGGGAGGGAGGTGATCGGCCCGGGAATCTTATAGATTCCCGGCCGATCACCCGTGGGTGTTGGTCCACTTTAATAACTTTCAGTGGGAAAAAGAAGGGTTTAGCAGCCTCCAAGTCCACTATAGCTAGGTGGATAAAACAAACTATTGTACAGACTTATGTGACTAAGGGGGCATCTCTCCCAGAAGTGTCTGCCCATTCTATGAGAGCGATGTCAACATCCTGGGCAGAAAGGACTGCAGCATCATTGGATGAGATGTGTAAGGCAGCAATGTGGCACCTACCTCAAACATTATAGACTTGTTTTACTATCTGCAAAGAATTAGGCCTTCGATAGAAGGGTTCTACTTGCAGCTTCCCACCCCTAAGGTATAATTACTTGCCTAATCCTTTTTGTGTGGTCAAGCTGAAGGGTGACTTGGAAAAACCACTTTCTGTTAGACTTACCGGTAGCCTTCAGCTGGACCGCTTATTAACCACCCAGAGGGTTGGTTAATAAGCACATCCAGGGTTTTATTTAGTGGAGAGGAATGGGTGGGGCTTTTAACCTCTGTTCATGTTTGTGTTTCCTCCTAGGGGTGGATCATAATATCTCTGTGGCATCAAGCTGAAGGCTTCCTGAAAAATCCGCTACCGGTGAGCCTAACAGTGTTTTTTTTTTTTTACTTTCAGAAATAGTACAAGAAAAAAGAAGAAACAATGCTATATCAATGTCCATCACATGCTCCATCCATGTGCTTTCTTAACATATGGAGTAAGACAATTCTGTGAGTACTCACCTGTAGAATTGCTTTTACTATGCATGGCACGGCCTGCTTCAAGAAGTCCTTACGCATGGGTTATTCCGCCACAAGGTAGCGCAGTGTACTGCAGAAGAGTTGTGGCTCCTCCCGGCACATATAAAAACAGGATCACCAATATCCAGCGTTGACAAGCAGTTATTCAAGAAGCCGGGAAATAATAAAGGTAAAAAAGGTAACAACACCCAACTAACTTGGAACAATCACCATAAAGAGGCTACCAAGAATAACGATAACAAGGGTGGGGTGAAGCAGGCCATGCCATGCATAGTAAAAGCAATTCTACAGGTGAGTACTCACAGAATTGTCTTTTTCCTATTGCATGGCACGGCCTGCTTCAAGAAGTCCTTACGTATGGGACGTCCAACAGCGGTGTCCGTAAAGTAGGGTGGGATCCCCAAAGAGTAACAACAGGCAGTCCAAACCACTACCGCCTGAAGTACCTTGCGGGCAAAAGCAGCGTCAGCTGAGGCCTTAACATCAACCTTGTAAAAAAAGTATGAACAGAAGACCAAGTTGCGGCCTTACAAATTTGTTCAACAGAAGCTTGGTGCTGAAAAGCCCAAGACGCACCAATAGCACGAGTGGAATGAGCAGTAACCCTAAAAGGAGGAACCTTCCCCCTGGCAGAATTGCCTGCTCCACCGCCTGACGGATCCACTTGCTGATAGTGGATTTAGCCAGAGGCAAACCCTTCCTAGGTCCAGCAAGAACAAAAAGAGCGTCAGATTTCCAGAAAGACTCAGTAGCAACCAAATAAATCTTCAGAGCCCTGACAACATCCAAAGAATGAAGGGTCCGCTCCTTGGAATTAGCAGGGTTAGAACACAAGAAGGCAAAACAATGTCCTGATTGAGATGAAAAGCAGACACAACCTTAGGCAAGAAATCCGGCTTAAGCCGAGACACCACCTTATGCTGATGCCGCTCAAAATAAGGAGGTTTGATGGAAAGCGCCGCCAGCTCAGAAACTCGCCTGACCGAAGTAATAGCCAACAAAATAGCCACTTTAAGAGTCAGAATGGGCAACACAGCCCCACGGATAGGCTCAAAGGGAGGACCCTGCAGAGCAGACAACACCAGATTCAAATCCCAAACCGGTAGCATAGGCTTACGTGGTGGACGCACATGAGTAACTCCCTGGAAAAAAGTCTTAACCAACCGGTGATTGGCAAAGAATCTTTGGAAAAAAATTGCCAGAGCTGACACCTGTCCCTTGAGGGTACTAAGTTGAAGGCCCGAATCCAAACCATGTTGCAAAAATTCCAGAATCCTGGGGACAGAAAACACCTGACAAGGAACAGACTTGGACTCACATCAGGCAATGTAAGCATGCCAGACCCTGTAGTAGATAAAGGACGAGGATTTCTTCCTAGCCCTAATCATGGTATCAACGGCAACCCCTTATCCATCAAGATGGAGGTTTCAGCAGCCAAGCCGTTAAAGCCAGCGTTTGTAAATTGGGATGGCACAGTTGTCCCTGAGTGAGCAGATCTGGATCCTTGGGCAAGACATACTGATCTACTGCCAACTGCACGATGTCTGCGAACCACACCCTCCTTGGCCAACAGGGGGCCACCAGAATGGCTGGTACCCCTTCCTTGCGCAGCACCCTGGCCAGCAGAGGAAAGGGAGAAATCACATAGAGAAGCTGATACTCCGTCCAAGACATTGCTAGCGCATCCGTGGCGAAGGCCAGAGCATCCTGTGACAGGTAGACAAACCTGGGAAGCTTGTGATTGTGGCGGGACGCAAACAGGTCCACATACGGCTGACCCCAGCGGTGACACAGAGTAAAATACCTTGTTGCTGAGGGACCATTCCCCCAGCCAAGACGTCCCCCGGCTCAGGGACTCTGCCTCCTGGTTCTCCACTCCCGGAATGTAGACCGCCGAGATGCAAGGGACATTCTCTTCCGCCCAAGACAGTATCGGGGCACTTCCTTGAGGGCTTGTTTGCTCCGAGTCCCTCCCTGATGATTGATGTAGGCAACCGCCATCTGGCTGTCCGAGCGGATCTGAACAGCCCGACCCCGAAGGTGTGTGGTCAGCTGAGAAAGAACCAACCTGATCGCCCTCAGTTCCAGGACATTGTTGGGAGCATGGGCCTCCTGAGGGCCCCACCGACCCTGGAATTTTAGAGACTTCCAAAAGCCCCCCAAACTGGTCAGACTGGCATCCGTGGTGACAGTCTCCCAGCACAGAGGCAGAAAGGTCCTGCCCACTAGAAGGTTCCTAGAGTTCAGCCACCACGAGAGGGACTGTCTGGCCAGGGGGGGACAGAGCAAATTTCTGATCCAGGGACACAGGGTCCCGATCCCAAACTGACAAGAGGTGCAACTGAAGAGGTGTCATGTAAAACTGAGCAAAGGGGACTGCCTCGAAGCAGGACACCATCAGGCCCACTAACAGCATCCTTTGCCGGATGGAGGGATGGGGACACAAGAGCAGAGTCCGTGCCTGCTTCTGAAGGCCCTCCACTTTCTGCTGAGGCAGGAATACCTTGACCTGAGAGGTATCCAGAGTCATGCCCAGAAAGGACCTCACCAAAGACGGAGACATTGAAGACTTGGGATAGTTGATCACCCCGCCGAAGGACGCGAGAGTGGAGGTCACCACCTGAGTATCCTTCTCGGCCTGATGAAGAGACTGAGCCGCAATCAGAAACTGGTAATGCTGATCCTCTAGAGCAAACCTGAGAAATCTCTGATGACCTGGAAAAATTGGCATGTGAAGATAGGCATCCTTGATGTTCACAGAGGTCATGAAGTCGCCCGGGCGAAGGGTACTGACAGCCGAGCGTAGCGTCTCCATACGAAAGTGCTTTAACCTGACAAACCTGTTGAGACCCTTCAGGATGGGCCTCAAGGACCCGTCTTTTTTGGGGACTGTGAAAAGACTGGAGTAGAACCCCTGACCCCGTTCCTGGGAAGGCACCAAGCAAATGACTCCTGACTCCAACAGACAGTGAACCGCAAGGCGCAAACCCTGAGCTGACAGAGGGTTTTGAGACATCCGGGATCTGATGAATCTTGGGAGCCGGCAGGCTGCAAACTCTATCTTGTAACCGGAAGACACCACCTCCTGAATCCACCGGTCTGAGACGCGGAGCCTCCAGATGTGAGCAAAGAGCCGAAGCCGTCCCCCCACCCGGATGGGTGAAGGCGCCTCCTCATGTCTGAGGGGGCTTGGGAGAAGGTTTGGGCTTAGATCCCCATGAGAGGCCGGGACGACCACGTGATCTGCCACGGCCCCAAGAATCTCTGCGGCTACCTGAAAAGAAGGAGCCCCGACCTCCTCTAGGACCACGAAAGGAGAGGAGGAAAGTGGAGGGCCCCCGAAAAGACCGAGGCTGCCTCCTACGCTGAGGCAGCCTACCATCCTTGGCTAGAACATCCAGACGCTCACCAAAGAGCCGCAGCCCCGTAAAGGGGAGCCCAGTGAGAGCCTTCTTAGCAGCAGCGTCAGCCGCCCACTGACGCAACTAAACAGAGCGGCGCATAGCCACCAAAAGGGCAGAGGCCCTACCACTCAGCCGTACCGCATCATCCATGGCAGTGAGGACAAAGGCAACAAAATCAGAGGAAAGCAAGAGGGCCCTATAATCCTCCCCCCTCCTACCAGCTGTAGCGCCATCAAGGAGACGCTTGAGCTGCTTCTTAAGGGCAATAGCTGTAATGGCAGCAGCGCAGACCGGACGCAACACAGCCCCTGCAAATGTAAAAGCATGGCAGGCCAGCTGATTCATGCTCCGGTCCTCGCTGTCCTGCAGTGTAGTAGTGTCAGGGGAAGGCATGACCGAGGTGTTGGACAGCCCTAGAATGGGAGCGTCCACCTCAGGGGGACACAACCATCGCTTGACCAGGTCAGCAGGAAAAGGATACCTCTCATCCAACTCTTTGGGCATCGCGGGCAACCTACTAGGACGTTCCCATTCCTTGAGCACCATATTAGTGAAATGGCCCTACTCAGGGAACTCCAGACGCTGTTTATCAGGATGAAAGAGCTCACCCTGCTTCTTCTTAGCCACCTCAGGGGGGACAATGTGCAAGATTTCAAAAATGTGAGCCAACAGGTTATCAGTGTCCTCAGAGAACCATGAGTCCTCCCCAGACGCAGACCCAGGGTCACTGTCGTAGTCTTTCAATGCTGGCCACACGAAGTGCCAGATCAGATAGTGACCCCTGCTAGAATCCCCCTCACTGGGGGCTAAATGCAGGCGTGGAGGGCTAGGCAATGCCGAAGGGGGCGCAGAGCTGGGAAGCAAAGCGGGTAGCCCAGCCTGGGCCGTAACGATACCCTGGGCGCACGGCACGCACACTGTGACACTGTTACTCACAGGGGATGCCCCGCACATGGAACACAGCCGGGATTGCCCCGAAGGACCCCCGAGCACGCTATCCCCAGAAGCCTCCATATGGTGATTAACACAGGCACAATAGGCCAGCACAGGGTAAGGGCTAATAAAAAAGCCATCCGGGATGCCCCCCCCAAGGGATGCCCCCAGGCGGGAAGGGGGAGATGAGGGAGGATAAGGAGCAGAACCGGGAGAAACCACAACCCACAGATGCCCTTGGGGCATCCCGCAGCACATGCCCCAAGGAAAACAAAACCCCAGGAGGGGACTCACGGACCAAGTAGACCGAAGGACCACCAAGCCGCCAGGCCACAAGAGGAAGTGACACAGGGAGATCACCGCCGCAGCCCAGGGAGGAAGACGCGCAGCAGACTCAAGATGGCGCTGGCAGAGGAACCTCGAGGGGCAGGCCACGGGGGGACGACGCAATACGCCTCACAGTTATAGCGCCGTCCGCAGACACAGAAAAAACACTCGCCGACACCACCCACCCCCCCCCCCGAACACATGTCAGGAAGAGGGGGGGGGGGGCGAGCAGGCGGCGGCGAGAGCCAGGCCAGGGACGGGGGGGGGGGGGGGGGCTGACACCAGAGAAACAAGGCATACAGTCCCCAAAACACTCACCCCCTCAGAAGCTAGGACAGGAACTCCGCATCCCTCAGTAGGCTCACCATAAAGCCTATGGCTGGCTACCCTTTGTGGTACAGGGTCTGCGGCTTGGAGCAATGCTCCACGAGCACCTGACCCAAAGTGCTCCTCTACCCTCACCCGATCCGTCAGCCAAGGCTGGGAGGCACAGAGGGTCCAGAAACGGGCGGAAATAGACATGCAGGTCCGCAGGCTTAGTTGCCCCGGTCAACTGCGCAATATAGAGAGCCATCTTCTATCTTCGCAGAATCACTGCAAAGGAAACGCTGGATAGGTCTATTGGTGATCCTGTTTTTATATGTGCCGGGCGGAGCCACAACTCTTCTGCAGTACACTGCGCTACCTTGTGGCGGAATAACTCATACGTAAGGACTTCTTGAAGCAGGCCGTGCCATGCAATAGGAAAAAATGTATTGCTTATGTATAATCACCTTCATACAGCACATTTGTTGTATGGTCATTAAACTGTGTGTCCAGTGGCATAAATAAATTATGATGGGGCCCTGGTGTGAACATTAAATGGTCTTTTAACTCAGTTGGAAGCAGCTAGAAGACTAGAAACTGAAAAAAGAAGGTGGTGCTTCCTTTCTCTAAAAGATGCCATTTGAGCACAAATATTATAAATAAGGTGGAGCAGCAACAATGATGCCCCCCCCCGACCTTCTGGGCTCCATTGCAGTCACACCCCCTGTACCTGCTCAATTACGCCCCTGTCTGTTTCCTTTATTGTTGGGATCTAACACGGAAATGGTAGCAAAGAGAGGTAAAGAAGAAAGAAATAAGAAGATTAGGGGGAAATAGAAACTGTAGAAAGGGAGGGTTAAGGCAGAAGGGGTGGTGGAGGCTACCTGAATCCTGCTGATGTCGATAATAGTGTGTAGTGTGTAGATAGTGTGTATGGAATATACTATATATGGTTTATAGTTTATACTGTATATGGTTTATGGTTTAAATGCAATAGATGATAAAACGGGTAGTAAGAGAAACATAAATGTAAATTCAATACAAATAAAAAACATACCTCAGACAAAATACAATGCACCAAAAACAAAATTATCAAAAATATAAAAAAGGTATTATAATAAAGTGCTAAGAACCGACACCAAATAAAACTATGTTGCCATACTGCAAACCCAAAATGAGTGCAATTATAACTAGTGTGTCAATAAATATATAAATGAATAAACACATAACACTAAGACTATGTTGCCAGGCCACAAACCCAGTATTTGTGCAATATAACTAATGTATCATAAATAGATAAATAAATATCACAGAGCAACACCAATCATGGATACAATGAGACCAGGAGCAAGATCAAAGACTAGAGGGAA
The DNA here is from genome assembly GCA_027917425.1 of Gastrophryne carolinensis. NCBI lineage: Eukaryota > Metazoa > Chordata > Amphibia > Anura > Microhylidae > Gastrophryne > Gastrophryne carolinensis. The sequence goes on from CM051238.1 coordinate 209,784,839, forward strand.
ACACCACATACTAATCCAGTCCAACAATACCATAAAAAGAGTCAGCAGCCAGCCTTCTAAAAAGAGAGAAGGGGAGAGGAATCAGTTGCACAGACACCTGCGCATACAGCTTCCTATGCCGCTTTACCCAGCAGAAGCTACAAGGGGAAGCCGGGTGCGCAGGTGTCTGTGTCTCATGCTGTTAATCATGCTAATCATGCTGGGTTTCCTATAAATGCAAGTGCTTGGCCCCGTCCCTGTGTTGGATCATTACATTGTCTTCTCAAAGCCTAGCCGTAGTCTTCAACCCCCCTGATACCTCCTAGTCCTTGTGGGGCCTTCCAGTTTCATGGTTTGGGGCTTATTGCCTTCTTGTCCTTGCTGGGCCTTGTGGTCCTTTATAGTTCATGTCCTGTCTGTACTGGGGCTCACAGCCCTTCAAAGTTCATGTCTTTGTCTGTGCTGGGCCTTGTGGTTCACCACAGTTTGTGTCTCTGTCTGTATCGGACCCTACTACCCTTCCAGTATTTTAGCCATGTGTGTAATTCTACGGCCCTTCATTGTCGGTCCCATAGCCTGCACTGGGGTCCAGCTCTGCTACAAGCCTGCACTGGGGCCCAACTCTGCTACAAGCCTGCACAGGGACACAGCTCTGCTTCAAGCCTGCACTGGGGCACAACTCTGCTACAAGCCTGCACAGGGACCCAGCTCTGCTTCAAGCCTGCACTGGGGCCCAGCTCTGCGACAAACCTGCACTGGGGCTCAGCTCCGCTACAGCCTGCACTTGGGCCCAGGTCCATTACAGCCTGCAGTGAGGCCCAGATCACCTGTTAATGTCTTGTGTACGTTTGCCCTGTGTTTCCCCTTCCCAAGTCTGCGGCCACCAAGGAACTACCTGGGGACTGTGCATCTCCACCTTGAAGGGCACTGCTAAAGAACTGGATGGATTACAGGCTCATTGAGTACTCGACCACCAACCCCTTTGGTGGTTGGCAGTTTCCCTCTTTGGTGGTGCAGGGGGGTTGTCTGTCCTCTTTGGCCCCAGACAGTGACCCCTGAACATGGGCTCCTGGGAGAAATAAACTGCCTGGATGAGAGCTGCCTCCTTGTCCTGGGTTCCGATCCCTAAACCAGGAATTTCCCAACACACCTTTAATGCCCAGCGATGTTATTCACCTGAGTGTGACAAGCACAATGAAATACAAAAACACTGGGAATTGGATTGGGGACACTTGAAAGACAGGATACATGTTTTGCATGGCCCAAATCACAAGTTTGCAGCGCAACACAGAAGTGCATAAAATGCAACCAGAAACAATTCCGAACAGCCCAGGAATCCAGTGGTACATGCACACAGGTGATCTGGATTTTTGACTTGATAACTACACCCAGGGCTGGATTATGAGGGCCTCCACCATTTGCTGTACAGCTGGCGAGCAGCACGAACCCGCAAAAGGGACTCGATCTGACATACCAGTAAGTAGGCGAGTGCCGGGCAACCACTAATCAGTTCATTGACTGGCCTAATATTTTAAAAGAAAAAAAATATTGTATCTGGGTGTGACAGACGCTCTGCCTTTTGGATGTCATCACTATTCGATTGCCCACCAGGTCATTCACTGGCCTTTTCTTAATTAGGTTCCAGACAATGTCATTGTATTTTGATACTGTTACAGGCAATGTCATTGTATTTTGGAGTGTATTACAGACTGCCATTGTGTTGATTGATTACGTCACAGACAATGGCATTGTTCTGACTGATTGTGTTACAGACGTCTATTGTGTTGCTGATTGAGTCACCGGCAGATTTGAGGGATTGTGTGCCCTGCTCCCATTGGTCCGTGTGTTTGTCATGCAGTCTTCCATCAGGTCCACGGGGGAGGTCCCCTTGCATGGAGCCTGGCATATAAGGCACAGTGTGGCACTAATAAAGTTGTCTTCACCTTCACCCTCAATACTGAGTTCTGCCTCTTATTGGGGGAAACGCTATATTACAATTCACTAGCCCTTGTAAGGGCTGTTCCTGTTTCCTCACCGATGACTCTGGGATTCCTGCAGCACCTCTTACGATTGGGAAAAGTACGTCTCGGGCGGTGAAGCCCTCCAGCGATAAGGGTTATCCACCACACTTAATCCAGCCCTGACTACACCTTTTGCACTGGGACCTGACATTCATATGACATTCATCTGGCACTACATGACCTTAGCTTTTCTTAAATGAACCCCTATATATGGCTACAGAAGTCCTTCAAAACCAAAACTGGACTAGTCCTGTTTGCTGTGGCACTGTCACAACACTGTACTATAGGCCTTTTCCAGCTCACCTGATTGCAAATGCCCCAACCTATTATGATGCAGTGATGACAAACATATTATTATATACATATATACCATGTAAGGGTCTCCTATAATGTGGTACAGCCACCTGGCTGCAGAGAAACAGCATCATTGCTTCTTCTTCTCTGAACACCCAGTAAACATAAGAGGTTGCCAACAACCATGTGCGAATAATGGAAGCAGGGATGGCTCACCTCTACAACTGGTGCCTGTGCTACATTTTACAGCCACCTTAGGCAAGTATTTTAGCCTATTCTCAGGGTTTCAGCAGGGCATTCCAATTCTGTCTGAAGAGAAACCAAACCTCAAATTTTCTCCCAGGTTCCTCTTAGGGGCATCCCAATTTGGGAGGTCCTGCTGTGTGAAAGCCTCTATAAATGCCCTCTCTGCCTACCTCTCCAGTGAACTTATGGCACAAATTTGGGTCCTCCTCCAATTAGCTTTCTATACTATGCTGTACAAAAGGGAGACCACTGGCTCTAAACACTTATAAGACCATAGGTTGGTGGTTGCTCCTTTTTAAGCTGGGGTATAGGCATACTAAAAAGTTTAGATAATATTGTAACTGCATCATTGTCTGGTTCAGAGACATGACTACATAAACTAAAATTCACCCTCTTCAGTCCCTATACCGGCCTTCGATTCAGGACTCCCCACTAGGTGAACCCCCCCCCCAGAATGCATGTAAAAATTCAACTGTCCCCACTCCGACAGAGCATACGCAGTCTATGGTCCAATCAGAGCCTTTTGCCTTGGCTACATAATTCAACAAAGGGCTCTGATTGTTTTCAACAGGGATCATGCACGGCCACATTCCCGGCAGCATGTGCGCGCTCCTTCCACAGCCATTTAGATAGGCAAGCTACTGCATCCCCTGTATCCCCGGCGATGTGCACTTCCCATTGAATTAATTAAGAGTTCTTTGTTGTGTTTACAAAGGACTCTGATTGGACGAGAGCCAGCTTATGCGCCGTTGAAGCAGGGGAAGGTGAGTTTTTGTGGGTGAACTGGGGGGCTACACACAGCGGGACATCCAAAGTCAAATTCACGGGTTTTGTTCCCCTTTAACACTGCGGGGCATACCAATGTGGGGTGCTCCTTGGGGAAGTGTTTCAATTGGACCTAGAGTCTTTTAGATTCCCAGGCCGATTGATTCCCTCCCCCCGTGGCATCCAAAATCGGGATGCCCCATACACTTACCTTGTTTCCCGGTCCAACGCTGCATGCGCAAGCCGCGGCCGCATCCCCCCATCCCTCTAGCAGGGCGAGTACCCACACCAGAGATTTGTGAATGGCCGACGTGAGCACGCTCCCTGTTAGAGGGTAGTGAGAGATGTGGCCGTCAGTGTGCTCAGAGCCGATGGGCTTAGGCGAAGTCTTACACAACGAGCATGCTGATTGGACAAGCGGCCATGCATGCGCCGTAGGACCGGGAAGAGGTGAGTTGGCATTGGCGATCTGGGGGGTTTCACATAGCGGGGCGCCCCTAATCGGGGTGCCCTGGGGGAAAGGACCAGAACCCGAGATTCAAAAATTCAAAATCCTGGGTTTTGGTCCACTTTAACAACTGCTTGAACCCAGCCTTATATTATTGGCCTGCTATACTATTGAATGCATTTAATTTAACCCCTTCCTGACATACTATTACGTAATGTTGAAATGGAGCTGCTCGCAATGTGTTAATGCAGGTGAAGCACCTAAAGTGTTAATAAACATCCTGAAAGTGGTTTCGCGTATGTTTAAGGGGTAGTTATAGACCAAAATTGTGGATTTTCACTCTCCCAGGTTTTGGTGTGTACCCCTGGGGCACCCTGTTTTGGGATGCTTCACAGTGTAAAACCCCAAAATTCACCCAGTAAACTCACCTCCTGCGATCCAACTGTGCATGGATGGCCTCTGGTCTAGTTGGCATCTCCAGACGCTTATATTAATATGCAGGTGGAGAAGCTGAGTAGAATCCCACAATGGCGGACACCCAAAAAGGATGCAAGTGATGCCGCCGCCGGCTGTGCATGCACTGTGTGCTCATCAGACAGGTAAGGATATTGGGCGACTGGGGGGTTTCATAGAACAATGCATCCTAGTTTGGGATGCCCTGGGGACATCTTTTCTAAGCAAAATAGCACTCAGGGCTGTTGGAAAAATATCTGTCCCCTCCTCACCCATCCTATGTTGCTGCTGATGTATTTTCTTTAATTCATTTCATTTAACACAAATGATTAAAGCTCTGTTAACATTGACCAGCCTTTCTTTTTTTAAATCTTGTTTAATCATGCTGAACCTCTTGCCTCCATATAGGTGAGCAGGTTTATTAAATGAGTTTAGCACTGTTATCAGGGATAAAATAGTAGCAATGAGACGAGTGTAGAAGAGATGAGATCAGATGAAGCAATCACAGCAAGGCTTGCTGAGCCTGTTATTCATCCCGATGGGGACTTGCTAGGTGTGACTGACCTCTAGAGTCACCCCATCAGGTGCAATACACAATGCGCAATGTGCCCTGGGTCATGCCATGCCAATGTCATTGTTGTCGGCTCCACACCCCCTTGGTGTATTACCTAAACAGAGGGAGTGAAAGAGGAGAAAGCCAGAGAAGAGGAGGAAGACATGAAGGACTGGGCAGAGTCAGTGACATCAGCAGCCTGGGAGCATAAGGTGGGAGAGCAGGGGCAGGGTGCACTGCCTGTGCCAGCAGCAGCACCCTCAGGAGCCGGTGCCTGCTCCTCCGATCACCGCTCACTATGCAGAGGTCTCCGCTGGAGAAAGCGAACTTCTTCTCCAAGCTGTTCTTCAGGTGGGTACCTGGCATGGCATGGCCGCATTCCCATACAGGCGCTGCTATGATGAGGTGACGGGCGGCCCGCACACCCGGCTGCTCGGCGACCTTTGCCTCGGGCTGTGTGATCAGGGAGCGGCGAGGAAAGCAAAAGTTTGCGCTGACTTGGGGACAACCTGTGCTTCTACATCGCTATTGTTCCGCTGACACTATCATGAGCTGCCCGATGACAGGCTGCAGGTGTCCCAGAAAACGGGCACACTCTGATCTTAGCCTGGATGAAAAGAGAATCATCCAATGATCTCTTCCAGCTTCCCCCAGCCACAGGGCATCCCAAGTGGCATGCTGCTAAACCTTGCCATCTGGGCTTTACTGTCTAAACAAGATCACTTGTTTGGGGTTCAGCCACTTTTGCTTCCTTGTCCATTTGTTAACAGTATTTGTTGCTGGTTCCTGTTCATATATAAATAGTAATATGGCTGTTTATATAATCACAAAAAGGAAGCCGACCTGGCACTGGGAAAATGTTTGTAGGGGGTAAATTCACACTGACTTGCATGGAGCCAGCAGCACATATTCCTCATGCCACCCATGGGTTGGTGGGTGATGGGTTTAAAAGGCCGGTGACAGGGAGGGTCATGCTAATTATTTGGTAATGCAGGGTGCACCAGCGATGAGCCTTTAAAGCGGAACTTTGGTCAAAAATTGACCCCCTTGCTCTGCCACCCTACCCTGGCATTGAGGTAGGACGGGGGGGATTATAGAGAAAAAAAACCTTACCTTATCCTCGCGCCAGCGGCATTCCTCCAGGCTCTTTGCGTCCGCCACTGAAAATGACACAGAGACGCACCCCGCCGCTCTGCGCGCACCCCTGGCGCTCATTCACTTGAATGGACGGATGGGAGCGTGAACAGAGCCAGGGGACACGGCTCTGTGTCATTCTGGCAAGATAGCGGCGGCCAGGACCCGGAGCGCCGGATTAGCAGCGCTGGCCCAAGGTTTTTTTCTTTGTAAACCCCCTGTCCTGCCTTAGCTCCAGGGTCTCCAGGGTAGGATGACAGGGTGGGGGGGTCAACCTTTGACTAAAGGTCTGCTTTAAGTGTAAATTGCAACCTGCAACCTGAGCTTTGTAGTTTTAGCACACATGAAAGTGCAATCAAATGTTTTTTTAGCCAAATTATATGGCTGATTCAGCACTGTGAGAATTCCTTTCTCTCATGTATTTAGTGAGTGAAACAATTCTTACAGTCACCTATGCCTGCGATGTGCCATTTTTAAAAGCGAGGTAATAAGACTTTTTTGGGAAATAATGGCACCCTATGGGCTATACATGATTATTTGGCATGTTTTCTGCATACCCCAGAGGGCCAGGTTGTTTCTAAAATCCTAAAAAAAATACCTTATTGGAAAAATTATGTCTCTTATCTGTTAAGATGCTTCATCACAGGTACAAATGATTTTTGGGGGAAAAACTAGAACAAACATTTTGATTGCACTTTCTTGTGTGTTAAAATTAAAAAGCTCACTGTGGTGCAGGTTGCAATTCATGCTGCAGGGTGCACCTTGCTTTCCCAAATAATTAGCATGACCCCCTCAGACAGAGCTGGGAAGCTGAGGCAGATGCAGATACTTCACCACTCGTTATACACAACGAGTTATACTATGATATAATACTATGCATGCACTTTTTGAGTTCTATGTATAGATGCGCTGTGCAAGTTTTCTCCTATGTGCCAGCGATCACTCTTACACCCAGCTTTGTGCATTGGATGTGATGTGCATACAGTTGCAATTCATAGCCAAATATGCACCCAGAGTAACACTTACTACATCAAAAAATTAGCATGACCCCCACTGTGTCCATATCCCAGTGTACCAGGATTTTCGACCCCCACTGTGTCCATATCCCAGTGTACCAGGATTTTCCTTGTACATTGATGCACTGGGATAGGTATGTTAAAGGGATATTCCAGGCAAGTATGTGGTCTCCTGCCATCAACCTTCAATAGAGGTCATGCTTATCATTTAGCAAAGCATAGGTGGGGCATGCTAATTTTTTTGTAAAGCAATGGGGGGTCATGCTAATTATTTAATAAATCATTGGGGGATACTAATTTTTTGGTAAATCTTTGGGGGGGTGGGCATGCCTGTTGTTTGGTAAATCATTGGGGGTCATGCTAATTATTTGGTAACACATTAGGGGGTCATGCTAATTGTTTGGTAAATCATTGGGGAGATGCTATTTTTTGGGTAAATCATTGAGGGGGGTCATGCCAATTACTTGGTAAAGCATTAGGGGGTCATGCTAATTATTTGGTAAAGCATTGGGGGTCATGCTAATTATTTGGTAAATCATTGGGGGGCATGCTAATTATTTGGTAAATCATAGGGGGTCATGCTAATTTTTTGGTAAATCATTGGGGGGGGGGGTCATGCTAATTATTTGGTAAAGCATTGGGGGTCATGCTAATTATTTGGTAAATCATTGGGGGGTATGCTAATTATTTGGTAAATCATAGGGGGTCATGCAAATTTTTGGGTAAATCATTGGGGGGGTCATGCTAATTATTTGGTAAATCATAGGGGGGCATGTAAATAATTTGGTAATGCATTAGGGGCTCGTGCTAATTATTTGGTAAAGCATTGGGGGGCATGCTAATTATTTGGAAAAGCACTGGGGTGTCATATTAAGTATTTGGTAAAGCATTGGGGGGTCATGCTAAAGCTCTGGTGATGCAAGTTTACCTTTCAACAGAAGTCTAGCTTTGAGTGAGCTTTTGAATATGAAGACAATAAAAAAAGAAATGTTATAATTAGCCCCAAAAAGTCCCCATACATGGGGCATTTTTACAGATGAGATACATCATTTTTCATCATCATTGTAAGGATATATATATTTTAAGTTTGGAAAAACACAGCCCCTATGGGCTACACTGCAGAATTTGCCAAATCATTGTGCATAGCCCACTGAGTGATGTTGAATCCAAACTTCATCAAACATATGCTTACATCACAGGGGTAGTTGATTTTTTTGGATATTATATTGTATATTAATTCCTAATATTAGAACTTAAATGTTTATAGAATTTTTAGTGTGTTCAAGTGAAAAGCTCACTCAGAGGTGAGCTTCAGTTCAAACCCAAAAGCACACCCAAATGTAAACTTGTTTCACTAGATCTTTAGCATGAAAGGGCAAAATATAAAAAAAAATCCCCAAAAATCACCTGGACCTGCAATTGGAGGTGCATAGTGACATTAATTACATCCTGCATCTCAGTGAGTTCTTTTATTGTAACCCACAAAAAGTGCAATAAAAATGTTCCAGTCTACAAAGAAAAAAACCCTTACCTTAACCCAGGGGTCCGCGCCACTCCTCCCAGTCTCTCATGGCCACGGCAGGTAAAACAAGAAAGCGACATCACCCAGGTCCGCGCATGCTCACGCCGCCTATTCACTTCAATGGGCAGGCAGTAGTGCGCCCAGAGCCAGGGGATGCGGCTCTGTGCTTTACTAAAATATGGCGGTGCCCAGGATCCGGAGAAACAGCGCAGGCCCTGGGTTAAGGGAAAGGTTTTTTTTTTACTCTGTAACCCCCTGTCCTGTCTCAGCATTAGGGGAGGGGGTTAATAATGACTGAAGTTCTGCTTTAAGGATATATTTTAAAATATATATTTATATTTTAAAAGTTTGGAAATAGCATCCAACTGGGTATGGTAAAATGAAAAAGCTCACTGAGCTGCAGGTTGCCATTCACACCATAATGCTCACCCAAAGTGCACCATTCTTCACGTGGAGGCTGATTAACTACTTACGGCAGGTATCGGCAGATGAGTGTCTGTATAGCGGCGCTTAGAGCGACCGCTAGTAGATGCTGTAAGCGGATATCGGGCGCTGTAACATAGCTCCTCAGTTGCTGTGGTAACCTGTCCCAAATTGATGAATGTGATGTATGTTGGGCACTCTAACACCAGTACAGAGCTGCAGGGAGTGAAAGGTAGCGCCAGCTCAGAACATCGTCGCTCTAAATATGGTCAATATAGCATAGAGCGCCAGACGCTGTATTCAAAGTCTGTTTTTGAACACATATACACCAGTAACAAAGCAAAAACACATGGAATTACACTGTGACATTAAAGTGGGCCAACACCCAGATTGGGCCAATCTATAAGATTCCCGGGCCGATCACCTCACACACCGCGGGACATCCGAGATCGGTGTAACCCCCCCAAACACCCCGAAAAACCTTACCTCTCCAGACGCTGCTTCCGCCGCCGCCGCCTCACTCGCGCTCCTCCAGACGTGCGCGCGCCGGCCGTCTCTGAATGGCCGGCGCGGGCGCGCACGCGTCAAGAGTGACGCGCGGGAGGCGGCGGCGGGCGCGATCCCTTGTCCGCCGACGGACGTCACTTGTCCGTCGGCGGGCATTGAACAGCGCAGTCACGTGGGATCGTGGAGAAGTGAGTTTTCGGGGTGTTTGTAGGGGTTTTGGGCAGCGGGGCACCCACGATCGGGATGCCCCAAGGAAGTGGACCAATACCCAGGATAGTCAAAATCCTGGGTGTTGGGCCACTTTAACACTTTAGTGCCAGACCTGTAAATACAATTCTGCATAAAAAAAATTCTACATAAAAATATAAAATGTATAAAAGTGTTTGCAGCCAGGAGAGGTCACACAATGATTTGAGCCAAAAAAAATGTAAATTGCCAAACACGCTATTTATACACAACTAATGAAGCCCCATTGGGAGAGTGCTTCAGAGCAACAGGTACTTTTCTGAGCCTAGAGCGCCGGCGCTATATGCTGAGCCGCCTCTAGTAATACATGTGGCGCTACATGGCGCTGTTAGAGGCGCTCACCAGATTCGCTTTCTTAAATGTGGTTTTGTGTACAGCGCCCGGTGTTCACCATGCGCTGCCTGCCGCTGCGAGAAACTACCTGGCGCTATCCATTCTTAAATAACCCCCATTGAGCTACAGCGCCAGGTTTCATCTGACACTACTTCAACCCAATTTGTGATGCCCCCTGGGAAATCCAGCTTCTGGCCCTGGAATCTTTTAGATCCCAGGCTGGCCGCTGTGGGGTTTCCGCTTTAAGGGTTCCAGAGTGCAGGGGGCTGAATATATATGAACACCACACTTTTCATTTTTTTTTTTTAATTTGGAAAATGTTTCATTTTCTTTACACTTCACAAACACTTGCTACTTTGTACTTGATACTTTGCTACATTTAAAGGGACATTCCAGACAAAGGGTTGAAGAAGACTGCTTTCTGCTTTCCCCATGTTGCAGCTTTCATTCCTCAGCACTTTGCATTCCCTGATAAACCCTATAGACGTTGTTTCCTTCCGCTGACTCATTTTTCAGGGTCCTCAAAATGAACTGATTTCTGAAGGGACCCTCACATTTAAGCATGAATTGATAAGTCATCATATTCTGTTAAGGATGCCCTGCAGAAGGTAAAGCGTTTACTGGGAGTTCCCGGTCCAACAGCGCATTAACGAGCAGCAGCTGCATCCCCGCTATCCCTTTAACAAGGCGCATACCCATTCCAGGCATTTGTGGATGGATGAGAGGCTGCACATGCGCCTTAGGACCGAGGAAGGCCTAGGGGATTTCACACAGGCCTAGGGTCCACTTTAGGAAAGGCATAGCTGGCCTACAGTAAAAACAGGCACCATAAGCTAACCAAAATCACCAGCCCAGTTCTCACAACTTTGCTGGAGTGGAAAAGTAGGCAATAGGGGCCTTGCCTTCCTGGTCATGTGGACCTCTTTAATGGCAAGGGAGGTCCATAGGACCAGAAAGAGGAGCTGGTGGTGGGTAATGGATCCTGGCAAGATACCCAGCAAGCTAAAATACTTTTATATGCTGTGGAACTGGGCATACTGACATTAATGTTATATCTCACAAAGAGGCAACCTGGCATTGTCTGTAGGGCAGTTTCTAGGCAAAATAGCCCCCGGTTCAGAAAGGAAATAATGAAGCCCCCTCCGCACCCGTCCTGTGGCGCTGCTGCTGCCCCACACCGATATGTGCCATGCCGTGCCTGACTGACTGAGCCTAATATGGGAGAATGAGGGGCCTGGTGTACGGCTGGCACAACAAACTGTGGCCCTGACCTATCTGCAGAAAATAGCATGACTGGGATAAAGGCACCCCCAATGGCCTTGGCGCCCACCCTGTTCATCCTCCCATAGAAACAGATTGTCTGTAAGGTGAGTATCGATATCAGATCTCCCCCGAACAGCTGAGGAAAAATTTATTTTTCAGCTGGTGGCTGTTGTTTACCCCATTATAAGGCCTTTTCTGACCTCTATTGTTTCAAAATATTCCGTTTTGGGCAGTAAGAGCCAGCATGTTTATGCTTTAAACATATGTTGTGACTGGATATAGTGCCTCAGCTACAAAGGAAATTGATGACCTTTGTTTGACTAGCCACAAAACAGGCAATAGCCAAATCCTAGGCCAAATCATTCACACTATTCTTGAAGTTTTTCCTAAACTGATCAGTATACTCAAAGTGCAAAAGCAAGCCATGGGTAGATGGGCCGCTCCAAGGCCCAGGGTTTAATTAGTCATGTGATCATGCTGTCCACCCGCTCCTGCTACCATTTTTTTTTTATCTCTACTCCTCTGATTTACTGTCACATGTCTGGGGTATTCCTACACTATTAATGAGTTATCTACACTTCCTTAATCAAATAGAAATACATACAGTTAGTTTGGGAAAAATACTTATCTATCAAGTTCAGTTCCTGCAAATCACTCCACCTTTTTGCCAATAACAATGCAAAACAAAAACCCCTTAGACAAGTTATGCCTGTTAGATGTAACACTACTGTCCACATTTTTCTTGATTGGGTAACTTGCCCTTATCTACCATTGAATCACTGTAGGTAAAAGAAGGATTCGTCACTCACTTTAAAATAAGTTATTTTGTTAAATAGTGCTGTAGCTTAATATACAAATATTGTACAGGGGGATTTTGAATATTTTTGAGATGCGGCCATTGACTAAAAGGGCATCTCTGAGTTTTTCTGCCACTCTCTGTGGACAACAATGTTGGTGCCATCCTGAAGTCCATGCCCCCACCAGTACCAAGAAATAGCATGTAAGAGGTTGTGGCTGGCACACACCCCACAAAGTGTGTGGAACTGCACGTGGAGCTTGATTCATTACTAGCGCCATGTATTGCCAGATGAGCATCTGTATAGCGCACTTAGAGCGAACGCTAGTAGACGCTGTAAGCGTGTATCAGGTGTATCTGTAACCTAGCGTTGCAGTCGCTGTAGTAACCTGGCCGTAATTGATGAATGTGATGTGTGTTAGGTGCTCTAACAACAGTATAACGCTGCAGCGAGCGAGAGGTAGCGCCAGCTCAGTGCGGCACTTTGCGCTCCACACCATATTTAACAAAATACTACACACACACAGCGTCGGTGCTCTAAAGCTGGGCGCTCTAGCATAGAGCGCCAGACGCTGTGTGATTAAAGTCTGTTTTTAAACACGTAAACACCTGTAACAAAGTGAAAACACATGGAATGACATTGTTTTAGCATTGGGACAATGACATTTTAGTGCCAGACTAGTAAATAGAATTCTGCATAAAAATATAAAAAGTCAAAAAAATGTATAAAAATGTTTGTTTGCAGCCAGGAGAGGTTACACGATGATTTGAGCAAATATAAAATATCAAACTCGCTGTTTAAACACAAGCAATTTAACGTCCATTGACATGTGTGGGAGAGTGACAGTGAGCGAAAGGTAATACCTGGCGCTCTGGAAGCTAGGGCGCCGGCACTATACGCTGAGCCACCTGTAATAATACATTGGCTGCTACATAGCGCTGTTAGAGTCGCTCACCAGATTCGCTTTTATAAATGTGGTTTTGCGTACAGCGCCTGGCTTTCACCAGACACTGCCTGTCGCTATGAGGCACTACCTGGTGCTATCCCTTCTTAAATAACCCCTATAGTCTGGCCACAGCATTGGCCATAGCAAACTGCGGTTGGCCTGCAAGCCAGCAGAAGCATGACTTCGGCATGGCGCCAGCATCACTGGATGAAGAAGCTTCAGATACACCACCCTAAAGCAATCTGCTGAATAGAAAGTAAGGTAGCAAATGGCACTTAAAGGGCATGTCTAGTCATGAAAATAAAAAACAGATTCTCACCTGTGCTGCCCTGAACCAGCTTCTGTTTCTGGTTGGTGAAGCAGTGCCTGGCCGTACCCCCTCAATTACAGTGAATGGAGTTTGCATGCTCCAGTCACTGTGACTGATGCAGGAGTGGGCCACATCCTCTAAGTTGCCAGGAGATAGAAATCCTAGACTGCTTGCATGCCATGGAAGTCAGTCTCAGAAATTGCATTTTTATGAGAACTGGACCTAGCTGCAGCAGCTGCTGAGTAGAAATGGTGAGTATTGTTTTTTTTTTCTTTTTTTAGTCTGCACTGTCCATTTAACTGTTTAAACTGGGAACAGCAGCATTAAGGTAGGTTTGTTTTCTTCCCTTCTTAAACATCCTGCCGCTACTGTGTTAAAAATACTCACATGTCGCGTCACATTATTATTATTAACCACTGCACAGCACGGACAGCATCTAGATGGGCCGGGTACTGAAGAAGTCCAGGAAGGTTGTCACAGGTGTCTGAAACCATGCTGGGTGCAGTGCATCCCACAGCTGCTCAAGGGTATGTGGGGGGCACGGATCTATAGAGCTAACATGACATGACTAAGTGGGCCAACAGATGCTCCCGTGGGTTCCGGTTGGGGGAATTGGAAGCCAGGATAGGCTAAAGTATTGGCCATGCTCTTCCTACTAATTTTGGATGTTTCTTGTGAAATTTTGCATTGTCTTGCTGAAAGATCCCATCAGCCCCAGGGCAGATAATCAGCATGTATGGGTGTACATAATCTGCAAGGATAGATTCATACCTAAATCACTTGAGAGTTCCTTCTATAGGGATGTGTGGGTCCAAAGAATGCCAAGAAAACATTCTCCAGACCATATCCCTGCAGGGTGTTTGTTCTCTGATGTTTCTCACCTGCCAAGGTTCAGCCATTTGATGAGGCAGAAAATGTGATCGATGGGAGAAGGCAATTGGCAGAGGTTCAGTTCTGATACTGCTGTGACAGTTTAAGCCTTTTCTGCTGATGTAACTTCATTAGCAGAAGTGCCCTGATTATATGTCTGTTTTGGAGCCCCATGCGCAGTAAGGTTTCACCAAACCATTGCTTTAGTCACATGTCTGGTAGCTAAGGTTGCTACCTGGTTGGTATTTCTTTTTGTTTTGGCTTTTCCTGAGGCTAGGCCCCCTCAGGGGTTTAATGGCTTAGAGCTGTGACCACACCTTATTTTGTCTAAAAATATGTACTTTTATTTCACAATACTTTTTTAAAAGAAGATTACAAAACATTTCTATTTTCATACGTTCATATATTCCACATTGTACACATTGACATAGTATTCCGGTACATTGAGTAATTGTTCCTGTTCTTTAAGATTATTTAGAAGGGGACAAACATGTTTCACCTGTCTAGGCTTTTTCAATGCCCACATAAAATCGCAAGAGCATATCAAAAGGTAGATCACATTTACTGTACAACAATTGATAAAGTGGTGCATTTTGAATGTGCCTTTATCTCCTACTGTCATTGTTTGGCCTACTTTTACATATTTGCACATATTGTACCCACTGCAACAATATGTGCCCTTAATCTTACAACATTCTTTTTTTCAGTTTTCATCATAGTGACTGTGCACAAGCATGTCACGTAAATGTTTTGATCATCTAAAGATGACTTTAGGTTCCTTCGGTAAAAAGGTTTGTAAGTGATGGTCATTGCCCAAAACGGGCCAGTGAGTTTGTAATATTTTCCATATCTGTTTGTTAGCTTCTGTGTGTCATAATGAGGGCAGATCCTTGCTGTTGCTTGTTTGGACCTTGTCTTGTAAGAGCTCTTGTCTATTTTGGCTTCAAGCCTTTTTATAGGCTGCCTTTTGGACAGAGTTTTTCTATCCCGTATCTCGAAGTCTTAACCGTATTTGGGCTGCTTCTCTATCAAACAAGTCCACTGTAGTACAGTTATGTCTGGCACGAAACAAATTCACCATATGGGATAATCTTTAGGAGGTGTGCCAGATGTGAGCTACTAGCTCCTAACATATTATTAGCTGAAGTCTCCTTACGGTAGAGGTTAGTTGTTATATGGCCCTCAGAGTCTTTCATGATTTCTAAATATAGGAAAGTAATCTTCTGATGATGGTAAGTACATGTGAATTTGAAATTTGAATCGTTTTGGTTACGTTTTTTCACAAAGTCTACCAGCTGCTGCCTCGCCCCCTCTCAGATGACCAAAATGTCATCTATGTACCTGTGCCACACAGCCACGTGGCACAGGTACTGGGGCAACCCACAACTCCCTCTCCCACCATCCCAGATACAGGTTCACAAACGATGGGGCACATGTCGTCCCCATTGCTGTCCCCTATATTTGGTGGTTGAGTTGGCCCTTGAAGAGGAACAGGTTGTAGGTGAGGATGAAATTAAGGAGCCGAAGCAGGAACAGGTTATGGTTGTGTTGCGAAACTCCACCACCCTTATTCCTTTATCGTGTGGGATGCTGGAATACAGGCCTTCACATCCAGAGTCACTAGGGTAGCCTTGGGATTTACCCACAATTTGTCAAGGATCCTCAGGATATGTCCTCAGTCCTTGACGTATGATGGTTAATGAGTCACTATGGGCTGTAAGTTTCGATCCACATATCTGATGGCATTTTCCATGAGAGCCCCCATGCCCGAGACAATGGGACGCCCAGGAGGTGATGTGAGTGATTTGTGCACTTTGGGAAGTGCATAAAAGGTTGGAATCTTCGGGCACGGAGACTCCTGGAAGCCAGCCACCTGTGCATCAATCACCCCTTGGTCCAAAGCTTGATGGATAAGTTGGTGGTATTACCGGGCATCCCCGGCGAGTCTGGACATGGAGGCCCGTGCATACCAGTCTTTGTTATTAAGTATCTCCATGCACCGTGGACATGACCACAATGTCGCCACCCTTGTTGGCAGGTTTTATTATCAATTCATGATTTTGTTCAAGTTCTTTGATAGCTTTTTATTTTAAATTCGGTTGGTATCTCATTCTCTTAGATAATTGCTCAAAATCTGCCATGATTAAATCTACAAAGGTGGCAACATTGTGGTTCATATTTAAAGAAGCAAATGAAGGTATGTTGAAGGTTTTTTAAATTTTATATTAGTGGTGTCACTCAATACTTGGCCTGCTATCTCCATTCCTAATTCCTCAATATCCTTCATTAGTTGTGTGTCAGTTGGTGTATCTATTTGGTTTGAAGTAGTCATGTCATCCCCCTTATCCATGAAGTGGAAACATATGAACGTCCTTTAACATTTCAAAGGTATCTAGTTTTTTATATGGGCAAAAATGAGAAGAAGTTCATATTGCTCTTTTGTTAGCGTATGTTGGGATAGGTTTATAATAACCCGTTGTTGTTCATTACAGGTTTCTAAGTGTCCCTCTGTCTGTCCCAGTGTTGGGGAAATAATGTTAATTTTTTTGGGGGATCCTTTCGCCCGTCTTCGGGCGACATTCCTCCTTTAGTTTCGGCGTTGGTTATGTCTTTTTCTTAAAATTCCTGTTTAGACAATTGTGCTTCCCCTGTTTCATCAGAGGGAACACTTCTATTGTCCATTTTACGCTTTGCAATATTTTTGCTTTCTTCTTCCCTGGGTATGGAAATCTCCCTTCTTGGTGGGCCCTTCCATGATGTCCTATCTCTATCAACCCTGGGTTTGAATCTTTTTGTTGTACCCCCCGGAGGTTTGTTCTTCCCATAGTACTTCTCTCCCTTGAGGAGGAGGTATCCAATGAGCTATTTAGGCATCCCGGATACTCTCTCCTACCTCTTCCATGATTCAATATCTCAGGCCAAATGTAGGCCTTTTTATTTTTGTATGCTAGTTTGTCCCTAAACAGCTTTCTCTCTTTCATCTGTATCAGTTCTTTATTAATTTTTTCTATTGACTCCTGTATGTTTGAGTCCCTTTGTTTCAATCTTTCATTCTTTTGTTGTAGATTAAGGCTGTCTATGGTGATCTTAATTTGATTGTTTAGTGATTCTAATTGGTGGGTATGGTGAGCAATCAGGCGCAAAGAACAATCCTGAAGGGTTTTTTCCCACTGTTGTTTGAATATCTCATCTGGTGTTGGGATTTGAGGGAATAATCTAATTCTTAGACCTTTTGGTACTATTCTGCTATCCACATATTCCTGTAAGTACTGGATGTCCCACCAAAGTTTGGACTTCTTAGTTAGGAGTTTATATAGTTTGTTGAAGGTTGTATGCATTATTTCTTGTCTCGCTATCGAATTCTTGTTTGTCACTTTACATTGGGCTAACCTCGATATCATCTTTTCTCACTCTTTACTCCCTAGTTGGGTCATCTTTATATCTAGGTTAACAGAGATGAGGGATTTTATTTGGCCTATAGCAACAAATGTCTTGTTTCCTAACGTTGGGGGGTACACTTGAAGGATTTTGGCCTTCACCTAGTACTGATTTGCTCAAAAGGCCGGGCTATGAACCAACCTAATGAATATGAGTTAGTGTAAGGGGTTGAAAAGGGTCGCAGGACATGGAATATACCATTTGGTAGATTCTAAAGAAAGTATTTATTTTTGTTTATCTTACTGCCCACTGGACTGGCGATGCTGGTATTTGTTTTTACTGGTAATTGAGAATGTAAAAAGTATACCTGCAATTAAAATTACCAGTAAAAAAACAAATATTGCCACCACCAGGCCAGTGGGCAGTAAAGTTGGCCACGTGGCAACCGTAGTGGTAGCCCTCAATTTGCCAATGAGCTGCTGTAATGTGGGGTGAAGGACCGTCCTTGAACACCTTCATAACTGTTCTGATCTCACACCAGTAGTACCTGTTAATTCTTAATTTCCATGTTCCTTATTCTCAGTGGTGCCGCTTGTCACTCATGATACTTTTTCACCACAGCAGCAGTCAAAAAATGTACTAAGGGGGTTATTTAGTGGCAGGCGGCGTCTGGTGAACGCTGGGCGCTGTACGCAAAATCACATTTAAGAAAGCGAATCTAGTGAGCGACTCTAACAGCGCCATGTAGCGTCACATGTATTATTACAGGAGGCTCAGTGTATAGACCCGACGCTCTAGCTTCCAGAGCGCCAGGTATTACCTTTCGCTCAGTGTCGCTCTACCATACATTTCAATGGCCGTTCATTTGCTTGTGTATAAATAGCGTGTGACCTCTCCTGGCACTTTTAGAAACTTTTTTGACAATTTATATTTTTATGAAAAATTGTCATTACAGATCTAACATCTAAAGTGTTAATGTCCCAGTGTTAAAACAATGTCATTCCATGTGTTTTCGCTTTGTTACTGGTGGATTAGTGTTCAAAAACCGACTTTAATCTGTAGCGACCAGATTTAGAGCGCCGATGCTGTGTGTGTGTGTCCTTTTTTGATAAGTATGGTGTGGAGCACTGAGAGTCGGTCACACTGAGCTGGCGCTACCTTTCGCTCCCTGCAGCACTGTACTGGTGTTAGAGCGCATAACATACATCCCATTCATCAATGGCGGCCAGGTTACTACAGCGACTGAGGCGCTCTGTTACACCGCCTGATACCCGCTTACAGCATCTACTAGCGGTCGCTCTAAGCGCCATTATACAGGCGCTCATCTGCTGATACCTGGCATTAGTAATGAATCAGCCTCCACCTTTCAGATTCAGAAATACTGCCGACCTTGGCTGGACAGCAGCAAGGGGTGTGTGTGTGTGTGTGTGTGTGTGTGTGTGTGTGTGTGTGTAGGCAAACTATTGCACAACTGACACAATATACCCACCAAGCCAGCTAACAACACGTGACTTCCTGGCCCTGCTGCCCTCAAAAGTAAGAAGGGGTCATAACAATGGTAAACCACTGTGTGTCATTTTCAAATTCTAGTTTATAATTGTGCCCAGTGTGTACAGTGATTATTGTATGCTGCATATACTGAATATATTCTGAATGCATATAGATAATATGAATAATTTACCATTTATAGAGCCTGCAATGGTTAGTGAGTATATTGAGCATCGGTCTATTGTTTGTTAGCCAAAGCCCAAGTGTTAAGGCTCTAAGCAAAAACACTGCATTCCCTGACAAAGAACCTCTTCTCAGGAAAACATAGCTGTGAGAATATTGCGGTTTATGTTTCAAAGTGAGATAACAATCCATAATGGAACACTGAATTCTAAATTGTAGCAGTTAAACTAACACAGGAATGTCACAATATGTCAGAACATCCATTTGTAAACTGAACAGGACTGGTTGTTTTGCAAAAATGACAATCCTGATAAAAGTGAGGGCGGGGGCATTTCTAAAAATGCTTTGCAAGGTACGCCATCCATGTGTAGTGACAAGAAAGCTGGCGGGAGACCTTAGCTCTCATTATATGAATGTGTTTTACATTATTTAGAGCAGGTGACTTTCTGCTCATTGCTCAGAAATCATGTAATTATTTATCTCACTTTCTTGAGTGTAAGTTGCCTTCTATGAGAAAATAATCCCATATTGTGATTATGGGGGCTATTTCAGAAGGGATAGAGGCAGGTAGTGCCTCGTAGCAGCAGGCAGCGTCTGGTGAACACCGGGTGCTGTACACAATACCACATTTATGAAAGTGAATCTGGTGAGTGACTCTAACAGCGCCATCTAGCGGCCAATGTATTATTACAGGCGGCTCAGTGTATAGCGCCGGTGCTTTAGCTTCCAGAGCGCCAGGTATTACCTTTCTCTCAGTGTCGCTCTCCCATACATTTCAATGCCCGTTCATTTGCTTGTGTTTAAAAAGCATGTTTGACAATTTGTTTTGTTTTTTTTTTTTTGCTTAAATCATTGTGTGACCTCTCCTGGCTGCAAACACTTTTAGAAACTTTTTTGACTTTTTATATTTTTATACAGAATTGTCATTACAGGTCTGGCACTAAAGTGTTAATGTCACAATGTTACAACAATGTAATTCCATGTGTTTTCACTTTGTTACTTGTGTATATGTGTTCAAAAACAGACTTTAATCACAGTGTCTGGCACTCTATGCCAAAGCGACCAGATTTAGAGCGCCAACGCTATGTGTGTGTCCTTTTTTGATGGTTGATTTTTTGAAGTATGGTGTGGAGTGCTGAGAGTCGGTCGCACTGAGCTGGCGCTACCTTTCGCTCCTGCAGCGCTGTACTGGTGCTAGAGCACCCAACATACATCACATTCATCAATGCTGCCCAGGTCACTAAAGAGACTGAGGCGCTCTGTTACATTGCCAGTGTCTACTAGCAGTCGCTCTAAACGCCGCTATACAGACGCCCATTTGCCGATACCTGCCGTTAGTAATGAATCAGCCTCCACAGTCAGTGGAAAGTGTGCATAGTCAATTTTTCAACACATTAAACAAATTAATATTTCAACACGTTCATAAATAAATAGATCCTGGGGTAATCCTGGGGTTTCACACAGCGAGGCATCCCAAATCGGGATGGGGAAGATGGGTTCCTAAACTCAGTGTCTGGTTGAAGCAGAGTGAAACCCTCTGGCGTCAGACCTGGAGTCTAAAAGAAAGTGCAAAAAAGTTTGAATCTCTTCCACCTGATTGGATTTTGGTGTGGCTCAACTGGCTGACTGTGAGGTGCAGAAGTTCCCCAGTGAAGTAGAGTTCCTTACCCCGTTTCCCTGAAAATTAGACAGGTCTTATATTAATTTTTTGCTCCAAAAAAGGTGGCATGGCTTATATTTAGGGGATGTCTTAATATGAATACAAATAATAATATAATTGTGCCCATTTTCATTAGCTAGGCTATAATACAATCAGTCAGCCCCATGAATTTAAATTTGTGCCTCATTAAGGAAAAAGATCCTACCTCATACTGATACTATGCGGCGGTATATGGGAGCCCCATTAGTGCGATGGCAGTTTGTAGGGGCGGATTAAGCCCAGCAATTAACTACTGTGTATTGGTGGGCAAGAGGAGTGGATCCAGTAAGGGTGGCCAATCACCAAATAGACCACTCCCTTCTTTTAACCACCTCCGCCCACCCCTTGAGCCCAGCGATGTACAAATGGCTCAAATTATAAAAGAAGTTGCGTTTGACAGCCCTCACCCTATAACACAGCGCCGTCTTTATTATCTTCATTCATTTTGGATCCCTCTGTGACTAGGGCTTATTTTCAGCTTAGGGCTTATATGTCAAAGCATTTGTGAAAATGCTAAAAAATCACACTAGGGTTTCTTTTGGGGCAGGGCCTATTTTTCGTGAAAACCTGGTACTTACACTTTTTTCACAACCACCCTGGAGCCCTTAGCCAAACTAATGAACCCCTGTGATCCTGAGGTTTTTATTGAGTTGGAGAGACTTTTAAAGCCCTGACACTTTTTGTCAGGTTTCTGATGTTGATTTCCCTTATCTGCAGAGGTTGAATTAGAGCAGGTGGGGTCGATCTGTCATCTCTGCCTTAGCCAATCAGTATGAAAAAATGTGAAGAGCATTTAATGTGTGACTGTTGCAGGTGTCAGGATCTGGGGTTGCTATTTGCAATGATAACTCTGGAGCTTAAAGTAAAGTACAATGCAGTTTATTTGGCGAAAGATCAACAAAAATGATGAAAGCCAGCATAGAAAGGTAATTGGAAATCCAATGTCTATCCCATCAGGGTTAAGGAAAACATCAAGAGGTTTCCTCAACACAAGTTTGTCTCCATCATCAATTCCTCTGAGACTCTATTCCTCAGACTGCTTCTAATGCAGCCCTTTTCTAGGTCAGTAATGGGCTGATCTCAGCCACCTGTGTGGGCTGGGGAACACAGGTAACACCTGACCTGGAAGGAGGGGAACAGAAAGACACACTTTCAACCTACCTGCTATTCCATAAAATATTAGTCCTAATCTTGAATAGTTATGCATCTAGCTCTATGCAATGCAGGATGACATATATAGAGGAAGTCCAGGCAAAAGTGACCGCACCATTATGTAGCAGTAGGACACCCAGAATCGGGTGTTCATCAGTGCTGTGTAAGCCAGGGAATCGGGCCACTGATGCTTACCTCCTCCAGGAATCTGTAGGCTGGCAGTTGCAGTTATATGCATGGCTGCTGGAGGTCGCATTGCACATGGAGTCACAAACTGGTAACTGTTTGTGGCCTGGTTTATGAAGAGAGTGTTGGGAGTGGCGCATCCTATTCCAAGGCCCTACTGTTGCATTATAGGAAAAAGTCCAGTTATTTTTTGTCTTCAACTTGATGATAGTTCTGTTCTTTTCTGCAGAGGACTTGAATCTACCAAGCCTGTATTTCAAATTAGGCTTTTGCTGGCTGCAGGGGGTGGTGTAGAAAGGGCACTTAATAATATAGGTTAAACTGGACCTTCAGCATTATTTAATGAAAAGCCCAAACCCTTAAAAAAACTATTCCCCAACTATTCCACTATTGCCACCATCTTGCCTCAGAAACATCTCATATTGAGGAGAGCAGAGGGGAGGAAACTGCAGGCGGGTTGTAGCTGTGCTTTGCTCAGACAGAGCAGAGCTGTGTACAGGACAGGAATCCCAAAATACAGAGAGGCACATTCAGAAGACACTTCCTGTCCGCAGGCAGCCTGAGACTCCAGGAACCACCATCTTGGATGTCTAAAGGCTCAGAGAATGCAAAAGGTGCAGGTAGGATGATTTTTAATGTGGGCAATTTGTATATACAGGGTGGGGGAAACATATAAGATATGCTCTTATTTAGAGTGAAGGTCCGGTTTAAAATAAAACAAATAATTCCCATTGCCATCGCTTTAATCCACATGTGGGAGGCTGGGGAGGGATGCCTGCACTCTGTATATTACATGAAGGGCAATGGTGTGATCTATACGCACTCATAATAATTTTGGGGGATCAGGGCACACACTACATATTATATTCTAAGCATACAGCACGTCCTGCTCCATCTATAATACTTACACATGGGTAATCCTCCGCCAGAGGGCGCTGTTCACTGCAGACATGCAAAAACAGGCTCCTCCCGGCCCTTCATATAACCAGGGACCTCCCACAAATCCCCAGATTTCTCTGCAGTGCTGACTGCGAAGACATGAAGTATCACTCTCTCGCAGGTGAGCGGGGCTATTACAGCCTGCGGCCCTGCAGGACTATCACCACCCGTCCTCTTCGATACAGATGTGCCTCCCAGCCTGGGCTGCGCTGGTCGGGTGAAGGTAGGCAGCACCTCGTGTGCTCACGGAGCTACGCTCCACCGCAATCCCCCACCATAGGGTAGGCGGTTTAGGCCGATGGTGAGCCTACATTAGATGCCCCTCCCGCATTCTTCCCCATGCCCCTCATTGCGATAATTGATGGGTGCAGGTCCGCTTCTCCCTCGCTTCCTCCCATAGCTCGGGGGAAAAGAAAGGGGGGAGGGTATGTGTGGCAGTCCTAGTGTATCATAACACGCTTAAGGCCTAACGGTTCCTAACGATACTGATGACTCTGCTGCTATGCAGGACCTTGATCCTTCTGAGGAAGGTGAGCTATTCTCAGATTCGGGCTCCTCGGATGAGATGCCCGGGAGCCGTGATGATTCTGGGCCCGGTTCATGGGGCCTGTGTGACACAGATGAACTACTTATTAAGATCTTTGAGGTTTTCTCTATCTCCCCTCCTGGAGAGGCTTCCAAACCTAAGAAGGAGAGTTTCCACACAGCGCCGCTGCGCTTGGAATTCCTGGAACAGGAGCATTTCCAGAATCTTATATCTCAAGAATGGGAATCGCCTTGTAAACTTAAAGGGGTCCCAGGGGTCTGGGATTGGAAGTACCCTTTCCCTCCTGATGTGGTTAACTTTTGGTCAGCACCTCTTGTGGTGGATGCACCGATTATAGGGGTTACTAACCCCCCCTTCATGACGGCTCCTTATTACCGTACCCTTCGGGATGCTGAGGACCGGCGCATTGACAGACTGGCTTCCCACGCCTTTTCGTGTGCAGGGACGGCTCTGCGCCCGGTCTGTGCCGCGGCCATCACTGCGGTGGCCGCCAGGACTCTCGTTAGAAAAGTACTTGACCACCGACCTGAAGACCTCCCCTGGGGGGTGTTTAATGCGCTCTCAGACTCTGATGTGTTTGTGAGGTTCATCCTCTCTACGCTGGATGACACCATTAAGATGTGTGCTAGAACCTCTGCCCTTGTGGTAGCTATTCGCCGCCTGGTCTGGCTGCGCCAGTGGGGTGCTGACGATGCTACGAAAAAGACTCTCACTGGCCTTCCCTTCAGAGGACGGCGTCTATTTGGGGCCCGTTTGGACCTTTTTGGAAAAAAGGGTAAGGCACCCCTACGCAGAAGGCCGTCCCGGCCTCCTCGGGGCAAGGACACCCCTCCCCCTCCCTACGTTAGTGTCAAATGCGAACCTGAGGTGTGCTTCCAACTGTTCGGTGTGGATTTCCACCACGGGGTGGGCAGGCAACGCCCTGGGCCCTCTGGCAGGACTAAGTCCAAATCTGCCAAGACTTCCCAAGCATGAAGGGACGCCCTCGCCCTTCTGGGCGAAGGGACTGCTACAGCAGCTGACTCCTATCTAGGAATGTATCTTCTTCTGGTGGTTCCAGGAGGTAGTTCCCCTGGACACAGGATAGCATTTGCTGGGCGGTCCCTCTCAGAGGTTGTCAGGGTGCTTCTAGCCCCTGTTTTCCCCTCAGGAATTGGTGCAGGCCGTACTAGGCCTACACAGTTTGGGCTTACTTACAGGTTGCCCTTAACAGAATGGGGCTATGGCCTCTATATTAACCTTCCTCCTTCCCTCAACAGTATGAGGCAGTCTGGGCCATGCTGGCCTATGGTAGGCCTGGCAATTCTACTCTCACAGGTAGTCCCTATATGACATCTCTGCCTTGGGACACAGGCGCCCTGTGCAAGGGGGGCTTCCGGCCTCCTGTGGGGTTCTAGATCTTATTAGTTCTCCCTGTGTTTTCTTGACACCAAGACCGTTACTAGTCGGTGTTGCAGGACCAACCCTGCGGATTGAGGCATTGTTTTTGGCCTCTCTTTCGCTCCCAGGCTACTCGCCATGGCGCGAATGGGGGTGATGTCTCGGACATGCCTGGGGGGCGTCCGCATTAGGACCTACCGGCTCGTCTTTCCTTACTCCCCAATCTCTACGTCAGGCCGAGTGGATTAGTCGGCCGGCGGTGTCCCTTGGGAGTTACTGGATGGGTGCTCAGTCACCTCAATCCCTCATGGTCCCTTATCCGCTATCTCCATTCCTTGGATTCGGTTCAGGCTTGAGCCTTCTTCCTTGGCAACAAGTGAACTCCTGGTTACGGGGGCTGTGTCCCCCTTTGCTGACATCTTACTTTCACCAGGCAGGGTTGCAGCTGGTGGGCCCGTTGGTGGTGTATCAGATGATGTCCCTTATATACCGAGCCCTTGGGCTCTTTGGCACAGTAGGTTATTGATCCTACATGAGGTTCCAGCACCCCTGGAGCTAGGTCTGTGCTCATTCCCCCTTGGTACGGTGGTTCCTCTTGAGCTGATTATATTCAAGGACCCTGTCAGGGGGCACCCCCTTCCTTGCTTGCATCTTCCTGTGAATGGTCACCTTGGGTACCAAGTCTCGCAGGTTGGCGGGGGGGGGGGGGAATTTCTTCCAAAACCCCCTGTGGTTCCTGGGTAGGGTTCCTTAGAGGGTCCATCTTACCTACTGGTTTGTTAAAACAATGAGCCTTCCGTTGGATCCATACGGCTGGACATCTCCTCTTTTAGGACCTGTCTATTTGGGGAATATTGGCCTGTTGGAAGACAATGGCCTGTTTTATTATTGGTCTGGAGCTTGAAGCAGGATGATCCCTCTGGAGGGTTCCTGATCCTGATCTGGGCGGGGGTCTACGCCCCCTGCTCCTCAGCGGTATTCGCTCCAATGGATGTCTTTCAGTGGCAGGTTATGCTATCCTGGTGTCACTCTGAGGGCCAACTAGGGTGGCTCTGTTGGGTCTTGCCTATACCACAGGGGCTCTGCCCTTGTTTTTACTGTCCCACAATATTCTGACTCTGGTCATGGGGGCTTAGTAAAATTATGCATAGACTTTCTATTTTATATGCCTTCTCTTCATTCACCCTATGTGGGGTTCTGCGCACGGTTGTACTGATAAAGATACCCGTGAGATTGATGGCCCCTGGGTGGCCTAGTGAACTGTGGTTCGCAGATGCTTCTGCTGAGGTCAGCTGACCTGTACGCTCTCTCAGGAGTGCGGTTCTGCCCTTGTCAGGCCCCTTCTTTTGTCGTCCCAATCTACAGACTCTAGTCAGGGGCTTGACAGCTGATTCATTCACCCCTTGGAGACAGGCTTATCTTCTGGGTGACTTGGTATATGGGGGGCTAGGAGCAAGCTTCCTTGACTTCCTCTTCCTCCGTCTATTGTGGGTTATGGTGTACCCATATTGATTGGCATGAGTCTTGGTCTCTTCCCTGTTGGCCGTTCTCGGTTCCCAGGGTTCTAGAGTTATTACAGCATAGGTTGGGGTTGGCTCCCCATCTAGGTACTCTGAAGGTTCAGGTTCTGTCCTGTCTGTCTTCCTGTAGAAGTCTGGTTCAGTCTTCCTTGTGAGGAGTTCTCTTGGGGGTTGCTCAGGGGCATCTCCCAAGTAGTTCTATGGTCCCTGTTGGGATCAATTTTCATTCTGTTTGCCCTGCGGATTGTTCCCTTGGGACTGTTTTGTAGTCCAAGTCGCTTCTCCGGGGGCTCTTGCTTCAGTCAGACGTGTGCCTGAGAAGGTGGATCTGATTACTTTGCTCGTTATATATATATATATTTATATATATATATATATATATATCTATATACACACCATGATGTGGTGGTATTCCGCCTTACGCCGGACCGCTTTGTCCAGATGGTGTTTTATGATCACTATTTAAGTCCTTTTAGTCTGCCTATGGGCCTTATTCTTAATAATGCTGAAGTAAGGGGTCTACATTCCCTCAACAGGTGTTGAAATTTTCCTGGTTGTTTTCTTGTCCCTTAGGGGGACTGATGCCCTTTGGGGTCTGCGGGCGCCTCCTTATGTATGCGCCTGATCTTGTTTGCTTCCAGGGCCAATGCGCCCTTTGGACTGATCTTACTTGGATGGTTGCCTTCCTGGTCCTGAGTAAAGGTTTTGGCTTCTTGCTGATCCTTGTTAATGAAGGGGTCAGTATCCCCGCCTGTCTGACGGGAGACCAGTTTTCATTTCCCCGTTGGGGAGAGTTCTAAGTTTTACCGAGGCTTCTGTTGCCTGTGGGCTGGTTGCACTGGCCTATTCCTTTAAGGGGGAAGAATCTCCCTCTCTCTTTTTTCCGTTATATTGGTGTTTGGGTACCTTTGGCCCTTCAGCACCAGGTTTCCTGTTGAATAAGTTGCTAGACAGCTGCTTGTCTCTGTTCATACCTTTTCAAAGGTTTTGTTATGGGATTGACGTTAGAGCCTTTGCTCATGTCATACTTGGTAGCAAAGTTTTGCAGATGACAGCGCCTTTACTGTCTGCTGTGCCTTTTTTGGGGGATCCCACCCTACTTTATGGACACTGCTATTGGATGTCCCATGTGTAAGTATTATAGATGGAGCAGGACGTGCTGTATGCTTAGAATAATACAATTCTGTGAAATACTCACCTGTAGAATTGGTATTATACGTACAGCACGTCCTGCTCCACCCCACCCTGGTTTTACATTTTTCTGGATCCCCTGTATGGTGATTGTTATCATTACTATTGTTACCAGTTGGTGGTTGGTTTCTCCCAGCTTCTTTTCTCACTGCTTTTCAATACTGGGGATTTGTGGGAGGTCCCTGGGTATATGAAGGGCCAGGAGGAGCCTGTTTTTGCATGTCTGCAGTGAACAGCGCCCTCTGGCGGAGGATTACCCATGTGTAAGTATTATAGATGGAGCAGGACGTGCTGTATGCGTATAATACCAATTCTACAGGTGAGTATTTCACAGAATTGTATTTTTGTGGGGCTGATGAGGGGATCCACACATATGCTGCATATTAAATGTGGGGGTTAAGGGGATTTGCTTGTGGGAGGGCAGCCCATTTTGGAGTATAGGACATAATTCACACGCATTTATTTTGGCCTCTAAAGGGGGATCTGCACACACTCAGAGCAGGGGCAAATACATTTTAAGTGCTGCGGTGGGTCTATACATATACACTTCATATATTTATTAGGGGCATTCTGTGCACACATCTTGGTTACTGCGATCTGACCTTACAATACGAGGTGGAAGAGCTAAACGGCCAACATCCACTCTAAATACAGCTCTGGAAGCGGCTAACAGAAATTCAAATTTCACACATCTTTACTGGTCCTATTAAAAATATACTTCACAGGATCAGAGTGAATTTTGTGACATTGTATGATTCTATTTGCCTGTAGTTTACACACTATTGAGTGTTCGTGATTCTGACAATGAGTTCATACAATGCATTGCTTGACTTTTCAGAAGCTAGTTGGCATGGATCTCTATTTATATATGTCAGCTGAGCTTCCCCTTTAGCAAAGGAGCCTCTGAATGTTTGTATTGTCTTGGAGATTTAGTCAGCACAATTGCACCACACTATTTTGTGGATCTAGAGGTGAAAGAGAGTCTTGGGACAGAAGTGTGCATAGGTGTGACAAGCAAAATTGGTAGCATTTGGCAGCTCAATGTGTTAAGCACAGGAAGGAACCATACTCTGCAAAAAAAGTGCTTAACAGGGATAAATGAATTAGGGTAAATGCATAGAAACACCAGTCATGTGTGAAGGAAAACAAAACAAATCCTGACTTGGTTATATTAATGTTTCAAGTATGTATCTAGTCCATGGCCCAGATTTCACAATACACGCCCAGTGTGTAAGGTGCATTGTTTATAGCAAAGCAATAGCCATCCTGAGTAGCCCAGTGTGCTGTAAACTATCATAGAGCACTGGAGCAGAGATACCTTTACTATTCCTGCAGACACATGCACCTTCCCCAGCATATCTGTCATTAAAAGATCATGTAGACTCCAATAACATGGTGTCTGCTTTGTAAGATATTGCATCCAGTGTAACTCGATATGGTGTTTGTAATACTCTGAGCTCCGTGCTGAATAACAAATTGTGTTGGTTGGAGTTAAAGCGGACCTTCACCCTGAATAAGAGCCTATCTTGTATGTTTCCCATACCCTGTACATACAGATTGCTCACGTTAAAAATTATCCTACCTGCATCTACTGCATGTTCTGAGCCTTTAAACATCCAAGATGGTGGCTCATGGGCATCAGGCAGCCTGCAAACAGGCAGTGTCTTCTAACTGTGCAGCTCTGCATTCTGGGATTGCTGTCCTTTCCCTGACCGCAGCTCTGCTCTGTCTGTGCAAAGCACAGCTATAACCCCGCCCCCCCATACTCCGCTCCCCTCTCCTCAGTATGTGATGCTTCTGATTCAAGATGGAGGCGCCCATATCCTCGAGTTCTGAACAGAGTTGCAGCCCAGTGGGGGAAAGAATTATAAGTAAGTGACTAAAAAAAGTAAAATATATTAATTTTCGATGCTGGGGAATAGTTTATTTAAGGGTTTGGGCTTTTCATTTAATCATGCTGAAGGTCCAGTTTAAGCTAGGGATCACTAGACCCTTGTCTTCCATATCACAATGCTGATTAAAGTGCACCAACAGTAATTTTTGCTTCGGAGGCATAAATCAGCTGACACTTAGAACCAAGAATACAGCCCCGGAACTCAACCCCACATGGCCATTGAAGGCCAGTCGCATTAGCTTGTCAGACTGGCAAAGGGTCCTATGAAGGGATGAGGAATGGTAAATGTAGGCCTGCAGTGGGGGGGCAGGGGGTTTTGAGTATTCCCTACGTAGGGGACCAATAGTCATTCTTCAAAAATGCCCACTTTAAAGAGGCACATTCACAAAAAATAGTTCAATAATAAAGATTAACAGAAATATGCTGGGGGAGGGGGTTACTGCATCAAAAAATATATAGCCAAACTTGTTTCTTTTTTCCTTGAAAGGAGGAGAATCAGGGGGTGACAGGTTTTAAAATTTACTATTCTGCTTTTACATGGGAGAACTGATTAAATTAACGGGTATGAGCCAGTCCGTTCTGCAATAATGGCTTATTGCTATTGCAATTCTTATGATGTGTGTAGATGCATGTTTATATGTTTATATCCATTTTGCAATGTTTTGGGCAGATGTTAAAGTAATTGACCACCCAACAAACCTTTTGTAAAACTCACCTTTTCTAACCCCGTAGCTGGTCGGTCAATAACAATAAATCACAGACAGACAATTGAAAGGATATTTTCCTTTCTGAGTAAAGGAATGTATGACCCCTCCAAATAAATAAATTGTATCTAATAATGAAATAGCCGGGTAGAGGCTGCCAGGAAAGATCGGGCAACAATGTATTAATGAGTAGCCATGTGCTAGAAATAACTGGGCAACAATTTATCAAAGAGCACTCATGTGCTGTCTACTCTGTACCGTTTCTATGCTATGGTTAAGAAAAATTTATAGACTTGCTAATCTGTAAACCGATTCGCCAGTTTTTATTGAATGCGAATTATGGTATATATCTGGAACTGTTTAATTTAGAACTATTTATCCACTGAGATGAAATCTGTTTTTGAAATATATCTTTGTGTTTAATGGGTGTGTCTCTTTTAAATACTTGATGTAATATGATGATTTATAAGTCGGGCTCCTAAAATGAATTTAATAATTTTTCTTTCTTTCTTATGGCCATAGAGTATATGAATATTGCCACACATCCATAATAGGGACAACTACACACGAAAAATAAATTTGCAGATAATAATCTCAAAAATGAATGCCACAACCTTAAAGTTACTCATTAAAGTGCAAGTGCTTATTGCAATGTGACTACAACCATTAAAAAAGTGTATGCTTGGAGTGTATGCTGGGGCTTGGAGTTCTCTGAGTTAATGACCACAGCAG
Source organism: Gastrophryne carolinensis (assembly GCA_027917425.1). Lineage (NCBI taxonomy): Eukaryota > Metazoa > Chordata > Amphibia > Anura > Microhylidae > Gastrophryne > Gastrophryne carolinensis. The sequence goes on from CM051238.1 coordinate 209,815,958, forward strand.
AGCATGCTCAGGACTCCTAAAGCGGCACCATGGTAAGCCCCTTCCCAGCTCAGCCACATCTAGAAATTGAAGCAAAGAAAACAGCTTTTCTTAGAATATGTAAGGCATTTACATATAATCAGAGATTTCGAGATACTTTAAAATGGACCATTTTACACAGTTCCCAAGGGGGATAAGGGGGAAGGAAAGAAGTGTGTTCAGGGACTTTAAGCAGGTAAAGCACCTACAGTAGTGCACCATTCCTAAACCAGACCAATTGATTTTACCAAAAATGGGGGTTGGTCCCCTCGATCAATCCTTTGCAAACCCCATATATGTTACCTGTTACCTTGGCTTCTCCAGCATATTGTGGCCACATGATCGGCTGGACGAAGTCATGTTTCCCATTCTAGGGCTTCCACTTTGCCAGCTTTTGGCCAAGAGCGGCTATCACCCATTTTATTGTAAATTACAATACTTTCACCATGCAACACCTTTTAATTTCATGAAATGAACCTGCTATGAGTTCAGGTGCTCCATTAGAATGTACCCTTTCTACACCCCTAGCTCATAATATTTCTTATTACAGAACAACTTGTACAATATGTGTCTACTTGCACCATTCAACAGGAATAGAATGATTGCAGTGGTACAGTGAAGCAGAAATGTTTATTTGAAGATTTCTTCTTCAATTCCTAAGATTCTTAATTATGAACTTGCTAGTAAAAGCAGGGTCAGCTCAAGGTTTATGTGGATCCTTGGGTGAGAAAGTCTCTGTGGGCTCCTGTTGCAGTGCATCATATCCCACGTGTCGTATGTCATGTCATCCTTTAGATCCTCTGTCACTGGTGGGTCATTCTGTGCCACTGAATGCTTTCCAGTTCTCACTGCCTTCTCCTTTGCCCCTTGTCTCTAGTTCTTCCCATCCTCTCAACTGCTGCTGACCTGATTCTTGTTGCCTGCTCCACTGCCGCCAATAGTCCTCCAGACCTTACTGCTCTCCTCTGGTCCATTGCTGCTGATCATCTTCTGGTCCAACAATGAGCAGATCAGCACATGGGATGCCCAGCTCGCTAGCCAGAGAATAATGCCACAGACTAGTTTGAGTCTGAGTGGTCCCTTGCCAGGGCCCCCGGCACTTGCTCAGGTATGCCCAGTGATGGCACGGGCCCTCAGTAAGAGAAAATTAGACACAGATCACAATAAAGCTACGATACACAATCCTTAATAAAATATGTCACATCATTCTTCTGAAAGTTCTGTATTGAAGAATGAAATAGGTTTCTTCAAGATTGAGTGCACACTGTGCTGCAAGTCGAGCCCCACACACCAAGGTCATGGAGCAACAGTTGAGAGGTTTCATGTTTTGAGTCGACCTCCCAACTTTAGCACTTTTTGTGTAGTTTACTAGGTTAGTACAAACAATGACACATCTACAGATCCCTGCAAATAAACATGAAAATCAATGGGTAGTAAAGAAAACTATTGTGTTATTTGTTTAACTAATAGATCGTTTCTCTTTAAAGCTTTTGAGTAAACATTAGAGAAAATCAGAGAGACCTTGCTTTGTCAATATTAGGACATACCTCCATGTTTTGTGAGAAATATCTTTTGCCTAAAAATATTTAGCTGAAAGGCATGTTTTTTTCAAGCTTACATACCAAAAACATAGAAATAGCATTCAGCAGAAACTGCTTTTCTGTTTCTCTCTTAAATGTAAGGTTGGATGTAAACTTAGTGGACTTCCAGTCAAATATGATTGTAGGTCCTTCCAAATTACTGAATCAGGCTAATCTGTTTCGGGAGGGCCCTACATTTAGTGATCCTTAGGAAACCAAAATCAAGACTAGAACTCTGTATGAAGGGGGACAGGTAATAACTATGCACTGCAAATGAGCAGTGCCGCATGTGTGTGCTGCTACCTCCTATCCTCAGATGATGCACTGATAGTAAAAGGTAATTATCTCTCTATGGTAGGACTCACCAATGTCATGAGGGGGCAGGTGCTGTTAGTTTAGTGTCCCAGTGAACCGGGACTTTCCAGGGCCGACCGTAGGGTAAGTGTCACCCTGAGCAAGATCTCAGGATGGCTCCTAGAGACACACAAAATAGAGTGCAAGTAACAGAGGAAACACAGAACACAGGGAGATGAAGAAAGAGAGAGGGAACGGGAGAGAGAAAGATAGAAAAACAAAGAAAAAGAGAGAGAAAGAGAGAAAAGAGAGAGAGAAGAGAAAAGGATAAAGTAAGAGAGAGAGGAAAAGAGAAAAGAGAGAAAGGAAGAAAGAGAGAGAAATAGTAGAGTGGAATTGCAGAGAAAAAAAGAAAGTAAGGAGGTAAGAGAGAGAAAGAGACAAAGAAAGAGAAAGAATGGAGGAAAGAAAGATTGGGGAAGAGAGAGAGAAAAGAGAAAGAGATGGAGAGGTTATTGGCTGTATGAGGGGTGAGACTGTAGCACTGTAGCAAAATAGCAAAACTTTAGGTTTGCATGACCCATGTCAGCCTTAATAGGATGACTAAAAGAGACCAAAAATCTTCCTGTTCAAAGCTTTCTTTGTAAGGACTGGCGTTGTTTCGTCTTTTATTGTTCCAAGTCCCTTGCTCTCCCTATTGAGCCACCTGCTGTTGTGTTTGAGTGTGTCTGCTGTGTTTGTGTGGTTTTCCCTTGGACCCTCAAGCTCTTAGATGATTTTGATTACCTCTTCCCTATAAATGTATGCGTCTAACCCTGCCTCTGTGGTGGCTCATTGTGTTTGCTTGCCTAAGTGAACCTGTTCTCTCCAGACTTCTGTGTCTCATGTATCTTGTCATGTGTATTGAGGCCCAGGCCCTCTATAGTCCGTACTGGGGTCCAGGGCCATCATTATCTGTACCTATACCTATAGGCTGTACTGGGCCTACTCCCTAGTATAAACTGGATGACCTTGTCATGGCTACCTCACTTTTACATTCATTGCAATCTATGTTAACTAATGTTTTTAACAAGTGATAGCTAGCTTTTTCAATAGTATGAGTGTGCAGAGGGTTACAATTCTTTTTTTTTGTCTATGGAGTATGGTCACACCCCTCTAGCACCTCTTTGACTGCTGTTTAATGACTGGATGAGCACATCCTACCTTCCTTTTTGCTGTACTGGCGTCTATGCCCTTCATAGCCTGTATTGAGGCAGAGATTGTCCATTGTCTGTATTGGGGCCCAGACCCTCCATTGCCTTTCTGATTGTCCAGAACCTCCACTGTGTGTACTGGTGCCCAGACCCTCCATTGTCTGTACTGAAGCCCAGACCCTCTGTTGTCTGTCTGTTTGGCTGTGTCTGCCCTCTGTTTCCCCTTTCCAAAGTCTGTAAACTCCACAAGAATTTTGTAAAGAACCAGCACTCCAATGTAAAGGTAAAATAGCTTATATTGTAATCCAAACACCATAAATCGTGCAAAACAAGGATTGGTTTCTGGTCGACGTTTTGGGGTGCACTGTGGCCCCCTTCCTCAGGACCAACCACATACAACCAGAACAAGCAGTGAACATCCATTATATACAAAAAGGGGGCCTACTGGCCCATAACCATTCAAAAAATTGCGCCTGACGTCATCAATGACGTCACCGGTGCGCGGAAATTAGCATAGCAATTAAATTGTAAATTAATGCTATAAATTACAATAGAGGGGCCCTTTGAGGTGTTGGCTTACCTCTGCTGGGCGCCCCTGCCGATGGAATCTGCAGGGCACCGTCAGTACTGTCAGCAGGGGGTTGCCAGGCAATCAGGGAAGGTCAAGCGTGATGTCACAGGTCCCGGGAAATCTGCCTGGTAACCGATGACACTGCCCAGGAGCCAAATGATTGGCTCTTGCGTGTAGCAGAGCTAGCACTCTATCTCCAGCAAATGCTTTGCTGGAGATAGAGCATCAGCTTCTGCACCCAACCCCCAGTGCGGCGGTGTCTTAAAGAAGAACGCAACTGCAGGATATTTTAAGAAGATTATACACAAAACGTATAATGCAAGAATAACCATACGACAATTGGAAATTCAGTAATGTTAAGTATTTACATGACTCGTGGTAACCAAGAATAATTTTTGAAAAAAAGCTTGCTTGCCAGGGTGGTATACCCTTGAATTTAAAAAAGTTGGTTCATGCTCACAATGTGCAATATAAGTGAACTTTGGTGTATTCTCGCAGTACACAAAAGAAACTAGCACCCTGTCAGACAAGCTATTTGCAGGTACAGTATCATGTGTAGGTAATTATTTTAATCATCAACTGTGCTGCCTTTTGACATATTGTTGTACTTAGCTACCAGTCTGTGTTGTGGTTTCTTTTAGCTGGACCAAGCCTATTCTGAGTAAAGGATACAGACAGCGATTGGAATTGTCAGACATTTACCAAATTTCCACAGGAGACTCTGCTGATAATCTGTCAGAACGTCTAGAAAGGTATTGTTAAAACATTTTTTGGCTGTTATCATATGTATCCAAATCCAACATTTCCAAAATGTACCTCCCCCCCCCAGTGTTATTTTTTATCTGTTCCTGCAATATATCTACAAGACAAGTGATCTACAAGGGCAAGATTATTAAAGTTGACCAACACCCATTTGCTAGCTAATGGGTGTTGGTCTGTTTCTAGCCGCATTAAAACAGGCTCGGAGGAGGGGCATCCACAATGCTGGAGCCTCCCCCATGCAGCACACCCCAGAATGCCCAAAATTCCTACCTGTTTATTGATCCTCGGCAACAAATGGTTCCCCACGATTGGCTGACGGTGATACTTGGAAGGGACCTTTTGGCAGCCGGAACAAATGAAGTGACTATGACCCATGTGACCGTCTGGTAGCCAATTGCAGGGCACCATTCCTGCATGAGGATCCATGGGCAGGTAAGAATTGTGGGCATTCTGGGGAGCAATGCACAGGTGGGCTCCAGCCTTCTGGATGCACCCAGAGCCTGGTTGTAACGATAACCCTTATCGCCGGAGGGCTTCACCGCCCGAGACGTCCTTTTCCCAATCGTAAGAGGTGCTGCTGGAATTCCAGAGTCGTCCGTGAGGAAACAGGAACAGCCCTTACAAGGGCTAGTGAATTGTAATATAGCGTTTCCCCCAATAAGAGACAGAACTCAGTATTGAGGGTGAAGGTGAAGTGTTTTTATTAGTGCCACTCTAGGCCTTATATACACAAGTCTCCATGCAATGGGACCTCCCCCGTGGACCTCATGACAAATACACAGACCAACTCTGCCGGTGACGCAATCAGCAAAACAATAGGCGTCTGTAATACACTCAATCAGAACAATGCCATTGCCTGTGACGTAATCAATTAACACAAAGGCAGTTTATAATACAATCCAAACTACAATGACCTAATTAAGAAAAGGCCAGTGAATGGCCCGGTGGGCAACTGAATAGTGATGACATCCAAAAGACAGAGCGTCTGTCACAATGCCCCCTTTTTGTGGAACACCCGGCAGACCCGGATTGACCCTGTTCGGGTTAACGTGGGGCTGTCCGGACTCTTGTTATGGGCAGAGTTCTGTGTAAGGACAAGTCTGCACATAGTGAGTAACCGGACTAAACATTGACGTAGGCTGTACATAGGAATCGGTCATGGGTGGGGTCCAAACATTGGGATATTGTGGCGTTGGTGAGTTCAGCACCAAAGTCCTTGGTTGGATGTGTGCACAGGTGCTTTGCTTTCTTATAGCTGGTCCAAGTTTCAATCTCTTTCCATGGTAGCTGATCGGAGAATCCACAATCTTCTGCACATCTACATCATCGTAAAAGTAGACAAAACCATAACCCTTAGAAACGCCAGAGGCATCCCTAATAATTTTGACACTCTTTACAGCGCCATACTTTGAAAAAACATCCTTAATTTCAGGCTGATTAATCCGACGGCCAATGCCCCCAACAAAAATAGTGTTTGGCATACGTTTCCCTTCTGGAAGGATGTAACCTGATGGCTGATCCTTTTCTTGGCTTCTTGTAACAGACATGACGTGATGCAGACGAAACCCCTGGCTCTCCCCGACCAGTGGGCTGGAGTCGGCAGCTCGGGCTGGAGCCTGGGTTGTAACAGGGTTGACGCTGGCTGGTCCAGAGGTAGCGTAGGCAGAAGTCATTGGTCCTAGATCATTTCCCAATAGTACTTCTGCTGGTAAGTTGTCCATAAGTCCCACCTGTACCCTGCCGGATCCAGCGCCCCAGTCAAGATGTACTCGGGCGGTGGGGAGTCGAAACACAGCTCCTCCCGCCACCCTTACTGCAACGGTGTGTCCAGTGCGGTCTTTGTTCTTGACCAAATGAGGTTGAAGCAAGGTAAGTGTGGCTCCGGTGTCGCGTAATCCTTGCGCGGTGCGCCCATTGACTCGTACCTCCTGGCAATGGTGCTGTCGGTTGTCTTGGATGGCCGCTTGTACGGGATCAGCTTCATACAGTACCCCCAGATACTCTTCCGAACTGCTCTCAGCTTCCAAACAGTGTGCCACAGGAGTACGGGAGGTGGAAGGTTGCTTTTGCCCCCACGTGTTTCGGGGAGGCTCTAGGGCGCAATCACTGCGATAATGTCCCCATTGTTTGCAACGATGGCACTGAACTGTGGAGAGGTTCGGTTGCTGCACTGGCCTATGTGGCCCAGAGTCACGAGTTGGCGCTGAAGCCACATGTGCTTGAAATTTGATGGGAGGTTGTGGTTTTGGAGCGGACTGTTCTGTCCGGCGAGCATCAGTGTACTCGTCGGCTAGACGAGCAGCCTCAGGTAGCGTTAGAGGCCTCCGGTCACGTACCCACTCTCTTAGCTCTGGTTGCAGGGCATTGAGAAAATGTTCTAGTAAAAACAACTGTAGTACATCCTCAGCGGTCGTGGCTTTGCATCCAGTGACCCAGTGTGATGCTGTACGATGGAGGCGACATGCCCACTCCGTGTAAGAATCCCCTCCCTTCTTTTGGGATTCCCGAAATCGTCGCCTGTAGGCTTCCGGGGTGACAGCGTACCGGGCTAACAAAGCCTCCTTTACCAGATGGTAGTGTGGTAAGTCCGCATCAGGGATGGCCCGAAAAGCATCGGAAGCTTTCCCAGATAGTTTCCCTGATAATATGGTGACCCATTCCTCCGTGGGTACCCGGTGTAAAGCGCACTGGCGCTCAAAATCGGCCAAAAATCCGTCAATCTCGTCGTCACTTTCCTGGAAGGACTTAAATGCTGCAAATGGAATCTTTCTCCCCCCAGTGTAACTGAGGCTGAGAGGCTGCTGGGTTGAAAGTCGCCGATCTTCCCTTCGCTTACTGGCCTCTGCCTCCGCTGCGGCGAAGACTCGGTCGATCAGTTCCTGTGATGGATTCGGGCCATAGACCGACAATCTGTTCCGAACCGCTTGAACAAGAGCAGCGTCTTCATCGATCTCTATATTGGTTTCAGTCCTCACTGCTGCATGATCCATTTCGATCAGCTCCGCTATCAGTTCCTGACGTGGGCGGTTGCTAGCTGACCTTCCCCGGCTCTCGAGTAGATCCTTCAGGGTCAGCCTTTTCAACTTGTCCTACTGACTCTCCATCAGGGTAGCACTCTCTCTGGGTACAAAGGACCATCCGACCGCTTGCCACCAATTGTAACGATAACCCTTATCGCCGGAGGGCTTCACCGCCCGAGACGTCCTTTTCCCAATCGTAAGAGGTGCTGCTGGAATTCCAGAGTCGTCCGTGAGGAAACAGGAACAGCCCTTACAAGGGCTAGTGAATTGTAATATAGCGTTTCCCCCAATAAGAGACAGAACTCAGTATTGAGGGTGAAGGTGAAGTGTTTTTATTAGTGCCACTCTAGGCCTTATATACACAAGTCTCCATGCAATGGGACCTCCCCCGTGGACCTCATGACAAATACACAGACCAACTCTGCCGGTGACGCAATCAGCAAAACAATAGGCGTCTGTAATACACTCAATCAGAACAATGCCATTGCCTGTGACGTAATCAATTAACACAAAGGCAGTTTATAATACAATCCAAACTACAATGACCTAATTAAGAAAAGGCCAGTGAATGGCCCGGTGGGCAACTGAATAGTGATGACATCCAAAAGACAGAGCGTCTGTCACACTGGTTTTATGCAGATAGAACCAGACCAACACCTGTATGAAGTTTCTTTAGTATTCTATAGTCATTGAGCAATGGGGCGTTAAGCTGAAAGAATAAAATCCTGGAATACCCTTATCATAAAGAAGTGAACATTGTTTAAAAAAATCCATATAAACACATTGGCTAATGAGAGGAGGGGTCACTTATACATCCAAAATGAATTCTTCCTTCTCCTGGTAGGAATAAAACCCAGGGGTGACAGGTTTGAGTTTGTCAGGGGGACACAACCTGCCTCCCCCCCCAATTTCCTCTTCCTTCAATGAAAAGAAAGAAACAAGCTTGGCTGGATATTTCTTAATGCCGGGTGTATAAGTGACCCCATCATCCAGCATATTTATATGGATTTTTATCATTGGGGCATTTTTCTGTGATAGTCCTCCTTTAAAGTGGACCAATCGCCAGGATTTTCACTATCCTGGTGAATAGAAAGAACGTGCGGTGTAGAGCGCTGGAGTTAGAAACTATAAATGAGCTGCACCTAATAAGTAAGGGACCCCTCCTTACATTAGCTTGAAGGTTGGAAAAAATGGACAACTATCTTTCATGCACCATGTATGGTGCACTGTAAGACAATATGTGTTTAGGTGCGCTTTATGGGTATTACTAAAATGTGTAAGCGTCACAATGTTAGTATGTGTCAGAGGTGATTGCCCCAGGACAACTTGAAATTTTAAAGTCCAGGTGAATAATTGACCTCTGGGTGGTTATTATAAGCTGATTAGTTTGTAGCAGCAAGTGTTATCATTAAACAGCTGAAATATCGCAGTTATAGAAATAGGCATGCAAGATATGTAAATCACATTAAAGCAAAGGTAGAAACCAATTATGGTAACTCACGGCCGAGGCCCGGGGGTACACAACCTGCCCAGGGCCCTTGAGGGTTTTCCACTTAGTTTCGGGTTGATGAGGTAGTTACCCTTGGATTTCTTTTCAAATGTTTCCAGGCCGTTCAATAAGAATTACTATAAATCTTCTTAGGAATAAAATGTTTTATTAAGGCTTAAGGGAAAGGGCTGACCGTGTCAGCAGTCTCAATGGTGTGTAAGGGGAAACGGGGTAGGAGAAGGGAGGCGGGAGGGTAAGTGGTTCCTGGCGTCATAGGAGATGTGACAGTGTTGCAGCGGAGGTCGCACAATGTCATGTAGCACCGGCGTTTAGATGCGGTCTTGAGCTCCGTGCACTAGATGTTAGTCTTTCTTCTGGGCGGAAGGAGGAAAGGGAGGGAGAAAATCCTTATTAAAATCCAATAGTTTATCGTAGGCAGGGGCGCGTTGAGTCGGCTTCCTTGCTGTATGTCCTCTTCAAAGTTAAAGTATAAATCCACCTTAGGCAGGGGCGCACAGAGGCGGCTTCCCCGCTATGTATCCTCTTCACAATGAAAATCAAAGTTCTATCCTGGTGAATAGTCTTTGTCCCTGGGGCATACCAATTTGGGATGCCCTAGATCGACCACTCAGCTCAACTCTCTGCCGCTCTAACGGTACATGCACAGGATCTGGTCCAATCAGCACTTTATGCTGGGCATAATAGTGCATGGTGCAAAGCTGTTGCTTTGGCCAGAGTGTTGGCTAAGGAAGTGGCAGAATGTGTGCCCCTTGTACCTGGCCTATCTGAATCGCGCGGGAGTGAGAGCGCACACAGCTGCATGGATGATGGGGATGCACCAGTGGCCCTGTCTGCGGTGAGGGACCGGCAGAAATTTAAGGAGTTTGCAGGTGATCTGATGGGTTCACACAGTGGGGCATCCCAAATTGGGATGCATCAGGGGCACCCATTTGGCCAGCCCTGAAGTCTTTTTTATTCCAGGGCTGGCTCTCCACTGATTGGTCTCCTTTAAGGGCTGTTTAAAGAGCAACAAATACCTTTTGCACATCTGCCAGTTCACATTCTTCCTTAGAGGCAGGATTTGGAATGCCCTGCATTGTCAGCCCCCCAGTTCTCATAATATACTCATCTAGCATGGGATCCCGCAGCACATGCACGGCTCTGCAGCAGCATGCCCACTCTGTGTGTGTGGAAAACCTGAATGTTCACCAGCAAGGAACCACAGGACATAGGGAGTAGGGATATTGCACAATGCAGCCCCAATGCACAGCATAGCCCCAAAATGCCAAACAATAATGCTCATAGGAAAAGCATTCAGTCTTTAAAACACTAGGGCTGCATTTTGGTCCTTTAATTTGGGGTGTAGCTTAAAGTTCCAATTGCAAAGATTGCCTACCCTGCGTCATGCAGTCCTTTGTAGCAAATAGGGAGGCCTCTATGTTCAGTACTGGACATGTTTGTTTCACAGCCTAAACTATTGTCTTGTTAGAGTTCATTCAAGAAAAAAATTCCCGACCACCACAATGTGTGAACTGCAATAGGGGACCCTTGGACTGGAAGGGGGGAGGGGGGGGGGGCAGGAAGAGGAATTTTTTTTTGACAGTCTGGTCAAAAGGACCCCTGTACCCATTCACATGTTGTGGCTGGAGCTATTGTATACAGCATTCAGGTGTACTGATACTGGGAACTATGCAATTTTAAAGTTATTACTTTCCCTCAAAAGCGGACTGGGGACGAAAATCAGCCCAGGATTTTTATAGCACCTGACCTGTCCATGACCAGCTAGTGGCATCTCTGCTGCTTCCTGGCCTGTCAACCAGTGTGCTCCAAGGTTGAGGCTAAATCATTAGGGGCAGGGCATGGGCTGGGTGAGGGGGTAGAGTGGAGACGGTCTGGGGGGAGGCAGGGATTGGATGGGAGTGTTAGTAAAGGTAGCAACACAGACTGCCCCAAAGCAGTGCTGCCCTTCGCGCATTTGCCCGAGTCTCCCAATGGGCAGTCCACCCCTGCTCTCCCTGTAATTTGCACCACTGCTTCTAATGTCATAAAAACCCATATTTGCCTATACTAGGTCCAAAATAGTTCTACCAGAAGTGAAAATTTGTTGCAACAAGAAAATGATATGACTTGTTTTTGTGCTGATAGATAACATGTTATTTCGCCAACAACTCATCTTTGTCTGCATTGTTACTCGTTAGAATAGGTTCTCTTTGTTTTCACTTTGCAAGGTGCTGGACTAACTCCAAAATCTTTATTTGCCTGTTATTCCTCCTCTGGTCTTAAGAAACCTGGCAGTTCTTTTTTTTCTAACATACAGTGTGACCTTTACGTGAATTTACTCCCTGCCATGAGATATATGACCAGGTTTCTAAATCTGTCAGGGACATGAATTGAGTGGTGGTGGACTTGCGTTATCAGCACCAAGAAGAATGGAGCTCCCTGGTATTGTGCGCTCCGGTTTTATTGGCATCTCTCCCTGTACTAGCCTGGTATCCCTGGTAATACCTGGGAATGATGTGAACTAACACAAGTGTAAACATCAGTCTTGATGGATAACTGTCTTGTTTTGTGTTTCCTTTCTAGAGAATGGGACAGGGAACTGGCAACGTCAAAAACAAACCCCAAATTAATCAATGCACTGAAGCGATGCTTTTTCTGGAAATTTCTTTTTTATGGAATTCTGTTATATCTTGGGGTAAAGTGATTTTGCTTTTCCTAAGTCAGCTTACACTTAATATATAAATGTCTTTATTAATGTGTTTAGCATGCAAAGATATAATTATTTAGCCTATTACAATCTTAAGACAGTATACTTACCTCTACTAGTGGCGAGCGCACTGCAGAAGAAGTTTGTCTCTTCCACCCTACGACTGACACAGTGACATGTTTATTCCATTTACTGCAATGGAGGGCCATGCTCTCTCCATTGCAGTCAGTGGGGTGGCCAGTCACTGACGGATCTGGGATGGTTGTTTGTCAGAGTGGTCGCTGGTGAGCAGACACATTGCGTGACTCCATGTCGGAACCCATACTTTTTATTTAACCCGAAATAGAAGGTTAATGCTACGAGGGACAAAAGGTAAGTATTGTTTTTTCATTTTTGCCAGGATGGTGCCTTTCAGGAGAACCAGAATAAGGAAGCGTGCCAAACTCATGGGTTATATACAATAGAAAAAACACCCAAGAGCTTATATTAAGGTAATAAACATTAAATAAGGCTATAAACACAGAAGAAACACAGAACAAAAAAGATTCTTAGGCATTAGAAATGGAATCAGGGACTCCCAGCACTACCCCAAATTAACTACCCTAATTAATGGGTTAGGTGGATTAGGTATTCCCTATTTGGTTTATAAATGTAGCACTGGTGCACTGTAGCAGTACAGTGTAGTGTATTATTCATCTCTACACACACACATAGTGTGTGTGTATCAATTGCATTAGTTACTGGTATTTATTGTTTAGGTAGCTATAAACCTAGCTGTACTAAATGTGCAAATTATTGTTATAGGGTCTATTGCGGGGAAGGTGGGGCAGCTAGTTTGGTTTTAATCGTCCTGTGTGTAAGGGGTCAATTTTCTCCCAGACTGTTGGGATTTTATTTTCATTTCTCCACGTTAAAGGTTAAGACACTTTGAGTTAGGAGTATTTGCTAAAATGCGGAAGTCTTTACACATAAGAGGACAAGCTCCTACATTAGTTTTATTTTATCCCACATGAGGTTAAGCCCTTGCTTTATTTGAGTAAATTACTAACCGTCCATTTTTACAGCAGAAATTATTTACTCTGCAAATGTAGCACAAGAACAACAGGCTATACCCATTATTCTTAGTGACTATACAGAGCCTTGCAAACCTTTGTTTTTCGCCTCTATGCTCCCCTTCGCTTTTCGTCTCTATGCTATCCCAAGCATTTAGAAAGAAGCCACTGAGCGTATATTGCTTGTGTACAGCTTCTCATATTTACACAGCCATCACATACATTATGCTCAGTGGATTTCTTTCTGAGAACGTAGAATAGCATAGAGATAAAATGATTAGGTTAATAGGTATAACCTGTTGTTCTTGGTCTAAGCAGGCCATGTCAATTCTTTTTGTTTTATAAAAATCACTCTTTACCTTGTGCCCATGAACATGGAGATTTTTTTTTAGCTGACTATATAAAACCTAACGTGGTATCCCCCTAGGGTGGCTTGCTACAAGTGTTCAGTGAGCTTTTCTTGGCTGGATGCAGCTTGAGCAATCTTTTCTTCTCAGTAACACCATGTCCTATGCAGATAAATGGTAGCACAGATCTTACACGGGTTTCAGGCCTTTCATTGCCAAAAGAATTTATCTGTGGAGCCTTGCTTATGACTTATAACAGTTTAAAGAATGAGTGTAAAGTTTAAAGTAATGAAACCTATTCTACAGTGGATAGTTTACTTGGAAGCAGGGCAGTTTCTAGGCAAAATCGCTCTCAGTGCAGGAAGAACAAAATTCTGCCCCTCCTCCCCATTCTTTGGTATGTGCCTTAGCAGTGGGTAGTGCTCCCTCCCCATGACTTAGCCCTTTTGGGTGGGGTAAGTGGCGTGTTATAGCCTGCACCACTAACAGCGGCCCTGACTGATTTGCAGAAGGCAGAATTTCTAGGGTAAAGGTGCCTTAGTGTCCAGGGCAATCACCCTGCTCACCCTTCCCTAGAAACAGTGCTTCTGGGAAGGCCCCTTGGCCCTTTGTGCTGTAAATAGGGGCACGTTTCAGTAATTTAGATAACTATTAATCAAATGAAAATGCAAGTTATCTTTGCTCATCTAGTTACTTCTATTCATTGCACTTGCATTTTGTTGATACTGATCAATATAGGCTAATCTGGAAATGAGGCTACTATGGAAATACAGGCTAGTCTGGAAATTTATGATGACTTCAGATTTGTGATGCCATAACAATCATGACAGTTTTATGCCCTTTATATTGCCTATCCCATGTCACTGCTTGCACAAGCATTCTCATTTTTCCCAGAGGAAGTCTTTAAAGTGGACCAACACCCAGGGGTGATCGGCCCGGGAATCTATAAGATTCCCGGGGCGATCACCTCCCTCACCGCGGGACATCCCGATCTCGGTGAAACCCCCCCAAAACCCCCAAAAAACCTTACCTTATCGGCCCCTCTAGACGTGCGCGCGCCCGCGCCGGCCGTTTGTGAATGGCCGGCGCGGGCGCGTGCCCTGTAAGAGTGACGTGCGGGAGGCGGCGGCGGACGCGCTGTCTTGGACGTCGCTGTCACCCGCTTGGACGTCGGCGGGGATTGGACGGCGCGGTCACGTGGGAGCGTGGTGAGGTGAGTTTTTGGGGCTTTCTGGGGGGTTTCACACAGCGGGACACCCCCAATCGGGGTGCCCCCCCGAAGTGGACCAAAACCCAGGATAGTCAAAATCCTGGGTGTTGGTCCACTTTAGCATATTATACACAAATGCAATTATTATTATTGTTTATTTATATAGCGCCATCATCTTCCATAGCGCTTTACAGAGTAGTAATTACAGACAGGGTAGAAACATACGGTACATATACTATTTCAAATGCAGTTTTACAGAGTTGACAATGGATATTCTGAGTACAAGATACAATAGGGGAGAGCGCCCTGCCCTTGCGAGCTTACAGTCTAAAGGAAGAGGGGTGAAGACGAGGGGGAAGGATCACAAACATGCAATGAAGGGATAAACATTTGCCACCTATATTGAATTAGTAAACCATTTTAACATATTTATTTTTTTTTATTATTTTGTCTTAATTTTGAAAAGACAACTAGGATTGTTAAGACATATCTAAGGTAAAAAGAAATGTAAAATAATAATGTAAAATAATCAACTACTTTGCTTCTAAAATTGTGAACCAAATGGCAGGATGGGTCCTTGTTGTAATTTCTCCCCCCACTCAAGCTCTGTTGCACCCCTTCTTCCCGCCTAACCTCTCAATCAGTCACAGTAAGACGGGGAATAATAATAAGAAGGGCCTTATAATTTATTATTATAGGTGCCGGTGGCACTTGAGCGCCTTGTCCGAGACTCTTGTCAGTGCCCATACCGCAACATCAGCTTCAAGCTGGCGGCACCGTCAGCTGTAGCGCTCCCGGCCAGACATTGTTCACAGCACACAGCTTTTATATGCCTATGCGCTAGCGACACCAGTGCTGGTGTAACCATTATAACCATCCCAGCCCATTGAAATGTATGGGATACACAGTGCATGGTGAGCACCTGGTTCTATCTGACACTGTACGGAACTCAGTGCCAGCACTCATCCCATCGTCAGTGCTGATAATAGATGGGACACTACCTGGCACAGCTCAAATGAGCTCTGGATTTTTGACTTGATAGATATACCATTTTCACTGGGACCTGACATTCACCTGACACTCAACTGGTGCTACCTGGCACTACGTGGCCTTAGCGTTTCTTAAATAACCCCCTTACTCTCAAATCACTGCCTAATTATCTTTCTATTACATACCCCCACCCAATGTCCCATCACAAATAGCTCCTCTGTCCAAACTTAAGAATACATTTGAGTAGGCTTTAAGGCAGAGAAGTTCTCTAGGTGAAACGCAAATGCTTGCCAATAAGATTTTTTTTTATATTTAGAATATGATTACCAGTACCGCCTATAGGTTATTTAATTAAATGTAGAAAGTGCTTCACAAGCTTGCCACATAAGGTGACAACATTCCAATGTAGAGAGCTGAACACATTTTCATGACTAATCACAGTTTTCACATTCTTTTCATGTTATTTTTCTTGATCCTTTTAGCATTTAGATACTGGGCACGGTCCGCTCCTTTTCAACAACAGCACTTAAGAAAAAAATCTTATTGTGCTGCCAGAGTCAACTACGAGTTAAATAGGGGATAATATCCGGGACCTCTTAGTAATATCATAATATAATATCATATTAATATATCATAATATCATATATCCATCATATCCCACATAAAATCCCATAATACAATATCCCACTTCTGTCTCAGACCCCCCCCCTACTAAAACATCCTAATGTGACACACTTAGGCACACACTTACTTCTTCCCACCTTATCCCCCTTGGCAGTAGTGTAAAATAAGCCATTGCAAAGAATCAAAATCTTAAATTTTATGTAGATACCATAGGTATTCTAAGTGCAGTCACATTCTTCACTTTAATTTTCAAGGCCAAGCTGTGTGCCAGAATCATGCACGCTGAGAGCACTAAGGGACATGAACTGCTGTAACTGCTGTAAATGGAGCAAAGCCACCTGGGACAGGCATCCGGCGAGCTGCTTGCTGGCTTATTATTGCAGTTAGGTTTACAGTCTCTTTAAATCTGCTGAGGCTGGTACAGGCCCTAATATAAAAGGTTACTTTACCATACTCGGCAAGTGTTTTACACACTGTTTAGGAAAGATAGAAAAAAGCGTTTGTTATTTGCAAACTTGCAATACATTTTCACCTACGTCCTGTATGCCAGGATCCTATGCTCTGTTTTCAGGGACACACACCCAGTGGTTTAGACAGACAATTGATGATTTTGGGAGTTTTGTTGGCAAACCCCTTGGCTGTCAGTCATTGTTTATCCCTTTAGGATTAAAGTGGAACTCCAGTCAACAAAATTAACTTTAGTAAATTGCTCCCTGCAAAGGCTTAACCCAATTCAGATGTTGCATCTCACAGTCCTGATTACACATAAGCATGAGGTGGGGAGCTGTGCGAGCAGCAATTCCCAATAAGAGAGAAATATATGCCTTAGAAACACGGAGCAACTTGTCTGTCATTCTACATACACACTAAATAATAGCTGCTGTAGCAAGGGGAATCTATGAGAGAGAAACTGTTACATTGTTTCTTGGTCTTAATTGTGTCTCAGACACAAAGCATTCATACACTGTGATAAATGTATCTAAAATGCATCTAAATGATCTTGAATGTGAGCAGAGCAATTATTTCAGATGATACGTTCTACTTCTGGTTAGAATTAAGGGATGACTGCACATTTGAGGGAATTTGACTGAATTTTTTGGAAGCAGGACTCATCAAGATAGCAGCTCCCATGAATTCAGGAGCATGATGCATGCTATTCCACAATATCTGCATGGGGTTACGCTCTAGCTTGCGTCACTGATTTCCCATAGCTGGGGCTTTAGAGGAGCAATTTACTAAGCTTTTTTGACTGAAGGTTCTCTTTAAGGGATTAATTCTGGAATAGGGATGCACAGGGTTGTGGATCGGTGTATGTCCACCTAATAGTCCGTGATCAGGAAAAACACACCTTTTGTCACCATCAGTGCTTCTGTTCTAGTCGTTAGTATAAAACATGCAAGATCGGGAGAACGATTCTTGTGCCGTTAACGTTCATGAGCTAATCCTTGAGGAATGGCGGCGCCTGCATCAGTCAAAGTGGCAGGCCACGCCCACTCGATTCTCTGAAATAGCGTGGACTGCCAGGCCCCTGTCTGTCACCTTTATGAAAATGAAGGTATTGGGTATGCTGATGTCACTATGACTGCCACAGCGGGCCGGCTGTTCGACATGGAGTTCATCAGTGACCAATGGTCAAGGGGGCTTAATATCAGGACCCCATATGTTTTATCCTACCAGACTAAATTGAAAGTGCTCTGGGGGGGGCAAAAGGTCAAGAGATGATTGTGTGTTTATTGGTGTTTTGCCTGCACTGTCCCTTTAAGTAAGAAGCAGGTAAAGGTAGATTTCCTATGTTGTGAGGCTCTAGCTAAGTGCCTCTCTTTCAACTTTTTCTGTTTTCCTGGAGGAGTGTGATCACGAGACTCCCCATAGCAAGTGACTGAACAAGTCTGTGATTGGCCAGTAGCCAACTCATCTTGGTAGCAAACAAAAGCTCTTGTAAATAAACTCATTAAATAAAACTGTGCATTAGCACAAAATAATATAGCAGCCAACACAATTCTTGAATCTAAACTGGTTTTATTTTAACTGCACAACCCAAGAAAAAGGAAAGTTCCACAGTGCAGAGAGTTCACAGGACAGAGAAACAATTGATAGAAATGCATTTATGATTGTTCATGCTTTATTCAAGTTAATTCCGACTTTGATGTTCTATGTTTTAGGATTTAGGTTACATTTCGGGCTTAGTTCAGTGTTAGGATTAGTCCAGGTTTAGGGGGTGCTAGGGTTAACTTCAGGGGTCATATCAGTACTAAATCTGAATGACTGAAATAACCGCAGCAGCCCTTAGAGCCTGATCCTGATTCCCAACCAAAGTCAGGGAAAATGATTGGTTATGTAACTGTTTGGTGTATGCTATAGCATTAGCAATAGGAATCAGGGTAAAGCGAACCTACACCCGTGCAGGTGCGAGTGTTGGTCCTGCCGCAATAAGACAGGCAGGGGGGGGCATCCAGAATGCTGGAACCCCACCCCACATATAACCCCCCAATATTCTTACCTTAGCCTCGGGCCTCACCAGGAAATACAGTGTGGTTATTGGCCGTCAGCATTCATGTGGGCGGGACATCACTACCCACGTGAGCCCAGGTGCCATTCGCAGTGCTGTGTTCCCGGCGAGGATCGAGGCTAAGGTAAGAATATAGGGCATTTTGGGGGGTTATGTGTGGGGGGCTCCAGCATTCTGGATGGCCCCAGCCTGTCTTATTGCAGAGAGACCTACAGCCGCACAGTGTTGGTCCACTTTAGGTGATAAATATAGATTACATTTTTAGTTAAACCGGACCTTCACCCTAAATAAGAGCATATCTTATATATTTCCCCCACTCATTACATACAGATTGCCCACATTAAAAATCATCCTACCTTCTGAGCTTTTAAACATCCAAGATGGCTGCCCATGGAGTCTCAGACTACCTGCAGACAGGAAGTTTCTTCTGACAGCGCACCTCTGCATTCTGGGATTGTTGTCTTTTTCCTGACCCCAGCACAGCTATAACCCACCCACATACACCCTCCTGCAGCCCCCCTCCCCCTCACCTCAGTATGTGATGCTTCTGAGGCAAGATGGCGGCCCCCATATCCTAGAGTCCGGAACAGAATTGCAGCCCAGCGGGGGAAATAATAAGTAGGTGATTCAAAACATAAACTATATTAATTTCAGATGCTGGAGAATAATTTTTTAAGGGTTTGGGCTTTTCATTTATTTATGCTAAAGGTCCGGTTTAAGAAGTAATTTGGCTGATATTTGCATTATTTTTTTGTCGTCAGTATTGTTTACCTATAATAAATCTGTTTCCCCCAACAATGATGATGTTTAGAGTCTGAAACAAAGATGTCATGTTACTGTTGGTTGGCTATAGTTAGCTTTTTGGTAATGCCCAGTTCAGAAACCTATTAAGAATGAAGGAATACACGGGTTCATTGCTTTTTATATGGAGATCAGGGCCAGTTTTAGTGTGGCCCTGGGGCCCAGATTCTGAAATATTGTATCAACCCCACGGTCCCATTCAGTAAATAGTTTAAAAACCCTGTGCTCAGTCCCTACTATCTTCCCACTTGTGGATGTGCAGTTCTTCCCTTGTGTATTCAGTCTCCTCCATCCTCCGGACCTTTTATTAAGGTTCCAATATCTAATGTCCTCCTCAAACAGCTCAAGATTTCCTCAGCAGCAGAATGGCTGTGAAATAATGCACAGACTGTGGGAGTAGAATGCACAAAAGGGAGCGTGTGAAGAGGGATGATGTAGAAGATATACCATAGCTAGTAGGGACAGTGAGAAGGATCACTGATGTCCATAAAAATGATGTTAGCTTAAAGTGATACAGCAGGCAAAGATCATTTTTACACCATTGCCTTGGGCTACATTTGGCACTGTTCTAAACTGTTTTTAAATTAAAGCAGAAATGGTCGAGATAGCGAGGTTTACAGGTTCAACAAATGACATTCTCTTTTTCATCCTGTCCCCCATTCAGCTCAGCAATGCGGGACATGATTGCTGGTCCCTCCATTTTCCTGCCCCTCCTTCACCCCCTCCTCCGGCTCCACCTCCAGATTCACTTTTTTTCAGAAGGGAAATCATGAGGTGAAACTGTAAACCCCAATATCTAAATAATTTCTTCTTTCATTTAAAAACTGAAACAGTTTAGGACAGTGCCGAATGTAGCCCGACACAGTGGTGTAACAATTGCCTTTGCCTACTGTATCACTTTAAGCTACTGCAATTGCTTGGAACATCTTTAGTATGACCCTTAGTAAGCTTTAGTCTGTGTCCCTGATACCCTAGGCCAGGGTTGTCAAAAGCATTTTTAGCTTGGGCCACCATATCGCTCACCTGTAAAGGCCGCAAAAAATAAAGCAAAACAAAATGAAAACATGACCATTCAAATATATTGTTACGGACACGTAAATATTTTGCCCTGGCTAAATGCTGGGTGTTATCCACCCTATCTGCCAATAGCTAGCACTAGCACCATGCAGTAGTTGCTGCTCCCTCTGCTGTGGCAGTAAGTTGGGAGGATAATAGGACAGCTAGTTGAGACACAGAACATTTGCAGACTCTACTCTCTTCTCCCGCCATGCACCAGCTGCTTTTATATGTACCAGGTCTGGGGCAGGATTAGAGGAAGTGTTGTGCTCCACAGTGATGTGCAGCATCACTTGGCAGTGCCACTAACAGGTGCAGAGTTAGCAACCTTAGAGTTACAGGGACAGCTGGAAAGGGGTCCCACTGCCATCTGGCAGCTGTCATACTAAGGCTTGGAGGACCCCATCCGGCCCTCAGGCCATGAGTTTGACACATGTGCCCTGGGCATTAGCAGGCTTCCAGTGCTGAAGTCAAGAGCTGATGGGGGCCTTGGAAATTTGTCCGATTTTCCACCACCTAACGCCCATCCTGAGGTGAACTACCTTCTCATGACAGTGTCCTTAAAAGCACAATTCTATTCACTGCATTAAAATGTGTATATGAGCCATTAGAAAAAAAGCCAGCAGACATGTTTGCAAAGTTGCTATTTCATAGGCCCTTAAAACGTTTTGTTGTGTAATAATATGGTACCTTGTAGGAAATAAATACAACGCATGGTTATTGCTGTATATATATATATCGGTATATATATTCCTGTATATAACCCTTCTTATTATATTTTTGCATCCCTCAGGAAGTCACCAAAGCTGTTCAGCCACTTCTTCTTGGGAGAATTATAGCATCTTATGACCAAGACAATGTTGCGGAAAGGTCTATTGCTTATTATTTAGCCATTGGCCTGACTTTGTTATTTGCAGTGAGAATGCTTCTGCTCCATCCTGCTATATTTGGTCTTCATCATATTGGAATGCAAATGAGGATAGCAATGTTCAGCTTAATATACAAAAAGGTGAGAACTTACAATTGTTAACTGATCATGGATGCACGTCCTACTGTTATGCTTTATCAGTGTTGCATTTCTATTTTAAACAGACCTTAAAATTGTCAAGCAAAGTTTTGGACAAAATAAGCACAGGTCAGCTAGTAAGTCTCCTCTCCAACAACCTCAATAAATTTGACGAGGTAAGAGTTTAACTGAATATGTTAAAGGACTACTTGTTTTACTAATAAATACAGCATTATAGTGAACCTGCCATAGTGGGAGTTGATACAATACCTTCTTTATATTTACCGTAATACCTTTGGTTAAAATTGACATTTAAGTTAAAATTGTTAACTAGGAGATACACACCCAGCATTGATTTGCTAACTCATTTTGTAATAAATTATGACTCATGGCAGTGTTTGTCCATCCTTCTGTAATGCAAGCCCTCCAGTTGGTAAAAAGAGTCAACATAATACATCATCTAAGCTTTAGACTTGAAGCCTCACCCGACAGATCATCTGCCACTCTGCATTAAAGGTCACCTTTAGCACCTACAATGCCCAGTGGGCTGCACTGCTGTGGGGCCAGTTGGGCTGCTGCTTTTAACACCCACATTCAATCCCTGCCCCTTAGTCTCCCTCTCAGACCCCTGTACTCAGCCATACTGTACCCACAAGCCAAGGAACCCCAAGCCTAATTGATATAGCCCTGGCATCATGTTTGGGGGAAGGGGCCTCAGGAATATATCTCCCCCTCATTTGAAAACGACTGAGACCTGAAAAACCTCTCTACCTAGTGAGGGATTAAAAAAAAAAAGATGTTGGTTAATTTTCAAGAATGTACGCGAATGATACAAATGTAAATGATATCCCAGTGTTAGTGTAAGACTGGCCCACCAGACCACCAGAGTATCCTCTTACAGTTTAAATCACTGTACCAAGAGCCATGAATGTGAGGTAATGTAGAAATCGTTTTTTCCCCTACATATGCCCTCTAAAGGACATAACATAATAAGTACAATGTGAGAAAAAGTTAATATATATGATAGAGACTTTGAATACTTTAACAGAAATGTTATATAGTGGTTAAACTTCACCCATATTGACTCTGTTTATTGACTTTGTTGCAATAATTATTCAGTCAATAGTTAAACTTTTTTCATTGATCTCAATGTCTGTATTTCTGTTGAAGTGATGACATACTTTTAACCTTTCTACGTAAGCTAAAACATGAAAAGTGCCATAAAAATGCCTGCTGAAATTTGATTATCACAGCTTGTATGATGAACTGACCAAAGGAAAGCCGTGTGAAGGATTTTATGGTTCACAATATTGCAAGCAGAAATCACACAGTTACACAAGTGTAGTTCTGGCTCTGGGTGATTTATGAAGTCTTCAGTCTGTTACATTGTTTGTTCAGTAATAAATTGTGGGAATAGCTTGTTCTGTGTTTTTCACTGCAATATGAGGTGTATAATGTCTGGGATGAATTAAACCTGCAAACAGGATTACCTCCTGTGGCGATTTTGCCCTGAAGCTTTATGCCCTTATTCATCAAGCGATAGCGCCAGGTAGTGTCTGACGAGCGCCAGGTAGCGGCAGCTAACGGCGACTACCGACTCAAGTACGCCCGGCGGCGGTCACAATGACGCATTTATCAAGCAAAATGAGGCTAGCGCCGGCGAGAGCGACGGCTAGCGCGGCATTCATCATGAAGCCGCCTGGACCGAACAGCGCCGCTGCAAATTCCCTCACAGCGCCAGGTATGAGCTGTCGCTCCCTGGCGATGTCCAATGCATTTCAATGGAGCAATCTATAATAATTCATGATTAATTGGTAATAATTTTTTTTTTAATTTTTTTAATGTCAAAAAATCGGAGAACACTTCTGCAATGTTAGGATTTATTTTTAAGTAAAAAAAAAAAAAAAAAAAAATATGTGCAGAATTGATCTAACAGGTCTGAGATTAATGTATTCATATTACAAAATGATTCTAAAAACATGTATAATGTTACATTCAAAAAATATGGTTGTTTAGGGGTTAAAAACTAGTTAATACAGATCGCCGCCAGCGCTCTGGGGTTTAAACAAGGAATGGACAGCGACAGCACATTCGGAGCGTGATTTTTTGATGAATATGAAGCAAGCCGTTCGCTCTGGCCATTCGTTGTCAGGCGCTCACATACAACGCTGGACCTGTGAAACAGCGACCCCCCAGCCCGTATTCAACATTACCGCACACCGACTGAGTCGCTGTCATCAAGCTAATGCCGGCCAAGCACAGCGAATACTGGCTTGCGCTGAAAAAATCACGCTACAGTCGCTCATCTGTCGCTACCTGGCGCTATTGATGAATCGGCCTCCCAGTTTATTAGATCAATATCTTTAAAAGGAAAATAAATGCATTGTTTATTGGTGGATATGAGGAGCATAGTTTTTGTTGAAAAGTCAAGTAGATTAGTTAAAGTGGAAGTCACATTTCAGGTCCTCCTGCCTCACCCGAAGAGCAAAGCCTAATTTGGGTAATTAAAGAGAAAAAAGGACTCACCTATTCGGATAGGTGCAGTGTTGTACATCCCTGCATCGAGCTTTAAAGCTGCCTCACTGACCATAACTGATTTCTAAGAGGCCGATTCATTAATAGCGCCAGGTAGCGACAGATGAGCGACAGTAGCAGTATTTTCACAGCGCCCGCTAGTATTCGCTGTGCTTGGCCGTTGTTCGGTTGTTGACAGCGACTCAGTCGGTGTGCGGTAATGTTGAATACGGGGTTAGGAGTCGCTGTTTGACAGGTTCCGCGCTGTATGGGAGCGCATGACAGCGAATGGCCATAGCGAACGGCTCCCAGCATATTCATTAACAAATCACGCTCAAAAAATTATCACGCTGTGAAATGCATGTTTAAACCCCAGAGCACTGGCGGCGATGGGTTAAAAGTAGTTTTTTAACCCCCAAACAACCATATTTTAGGGAAAAAAAAGAAGTTTTTCAAAACATTTTGTAATATGAATACATTAATATCAGACCTGTAATATCAATTCTGCACAAATTTTTTATTTTTTTTTTACCTTAAAAAAAATATCTAACATTGCAGAAGTGGTCACAGAATTTTTGACATTTAAAAAAAAAAAAAAAAAAAAAAAAAGAATAGCAATTAATTAAGAATATTTAAAGATTGCTCCATTGAAATGCATTGGAGAGCGCCAGGTAGCGAGAGGTCATACCTGTCGCTGTTCAAGGTCGCTCGCTGGCGCTGTGGGGTGAGGCTGGAATAATGATGAATGATTCGCTATCTGGCGCTCTGTCAGTCGCTAAGCAGGATCGGCTTCATAAATGTGTGATTGCGGAGGGGAGCCGGCGTTCTCGTGGCGGTGACCGGCATTACCGTTCGCTCACCATTCGCTACCTGCCGCGATCCCTTGTTAAATAAGGGCCTAAGTCAGCCAATCAGGCTGCTGCTGCACAGAAATTGTCGCTCAGTTCAGCAGGGTTCCCCTATGGCAGCTGCAGCAAACGCAGGAAGAATGTGCCTTATTTCCGCTGTGGGATTGGGCAACCAGTGGTAAGCAGGTGATCCAATTCTGGTTAGTACTGGGGGTTGGGGGTGTTTTTTTGTTATATAGAACCTGGGCAGCCACAGAATTAATATATAAAGATGATAGCGTATCATTAATATTATTATTTTAGCTTTCTTGTTTCTACAAGTCACTTCCCCATCTCCCCTTATATGACATATTATGTGGCTTACTTTTCTAAGGAACACAGCTTGTATGATGATTTTTTCCAAAAGATAAGAGGGACATGTATGAAGCAAAGCTCGTTTAACATTAGACATAGGGGTTGATCAGTGTTATATATCCTACCGAATAGGGCAGCAAGGGCAAGAATAACAATACATAGCTACTGTTTCAAGAAAGATTTTGCTTTCTCATCTACCATAAACTAAAAGGGATTAAAAGATTGAATGTGTCTGGAAATATATATTTTTTTTACCAAACACACTGATCACTATGTAATATATACTGGTGATTCATGGAGCTGGTGGCCGTGCAGGTCAGAGTTTGCTCCAATGACTGCTTTAACAGCAGTATGTCTGCACGTCACCTGCTTTTTTCCACTGACTATGATAAACATGGCTGCCATCAAGGCATAACACTAGTATGCCAGATACCCATGTCCAGAAAATAACCTTGAATTAACTGGGCCTGAATAGTACCACTGAAATGTGCCTTAAATAGTTATTGATCATTTTGGAGAACTCCAAATTCTGGTACCCATGATTCTTAGTGTGTGGGGGGGGGGGATGCATTTGACATAAAGTTCTTTTTGTGATTTGAGAGCACAGGTATACATGATCCAGGTGGTATGGTTTGTCCATAGTTTGATCCAAATGATTGTTTCTGGTACAGGGAGTGGTCAGCTACCCAAACCATAGTGACCAGGTAGCAGTTTTGGATTTAGGTGCCTTGCAAGCAAACTTTTTATTTTTTATTTTGGATCCACTTATGGATGCTACCTGATGGTATACGTGTAGGTAGGTATGACATAGAAGTTGTTTTGTGATATGGGGGCCCAGCTATGAAGATAATGAATGTCATGGATGGGTGGGGGAGTATCTGTGGGAGATTCTGGATGATATGAGTGGGCTGTAGTATGCTTTGTTTGTGGTATTTTGGGCCCAGGTGGTATGTGAGGCATAGAAAGGTTGTATAAAGGGGTACATAGACAGTATGGAGGGTTCTTTGAATGGTACAGGTGGTACACATAAGTGGAACTTAATTACAGGCTGGGTGCCAGTATTAAATAAATAAGTCATAAGGCAGTATAAGTGGGTACAAGTGTGGTAGGTGGTTCTTGGACGGTATGCCCTGTCCTTCACTGCCCTGCCCTTCCATTAGGCCTTAGATGGTAAGGTAGAAAATATTGTGCTTGTAATTGGGTTAGATTAAAGGGGATCTCTCTTTTTGGCTGTATGGGACCTGTTAAATCTTGATGGGGAGCCTGATGACAAACAATAATTGTAAACATGATAAAGGGATGAGATAAAGGCAAAATACTTGTGTCTTTGAACTAAGCTCTTGTTTTTGTATTGCTTATGTAAAATGACACAGGACTTTTTGTATAGCTTTGTATTTTTGCCCCCTTTCCCCACCGGACTGCAGTGTATGGTGTAGGTGGTCTAACTTTCCAGCTCTGCAATTTAAATTTTAGTCAACCTGATCCTCTTAGAAAACTGTGTCATGTGGCTAAAATTGAAGATAAAATGAAAGTATAAATACAAATATTTTAGTAAACTATAAAAGTAAGCATCTTATTTCAACAAATTTGATGTAAATAGGATGCCACCTTTTTGTGGCCCAGGAAAGTATGCGGTTCAGACGTGGTCCTAAATTGAACCTGAAGCTCGCATAATCACTCACAAAAATATCCTATCATGGAAAAAAAAGCTGAATGTGGTGTGATAGATTGGCCTAGATCCAGTGACATCATGGACCATGTTGTGATCAATCTGGGCCATTTTATAAAGTGGGAGCAGTAGTAGTTTGTGTGTAGACACCTGTTCTGTATGCAGGCCTTATCAAAGGCTAACAATGCGTGTTTGCACTTCCTCTTCTGTAGTATTTACTTTGTCAAGTGTCCATTTCTGATAACATTGTGTGCGCTGAAAAGAAATATCTAAGCTGAAGAAACAACAGGTCAAATCATTCTATGGTATCAAAGAGTTCCTGTGAAGCTCAGCTTTAGACATAGTGATTACAGTATAAAGAAACCATGTCTAGCTCATGAAATGCCTCTATACACCTTCTTCTAGAAGTTTTGTATTCTGCTAACTCAGATTGTGAGTTAGCCAGAACAATGTTCATGGGTGCAGTTGCAACATCTCAAGCTCCTATTTCTGCAAGTAAAACATAGGCTGCTGAAACACTGTGGGTGTGAAGAGAAGTTCCAATAAGGAGATAAGTCCCCCAACAAGATGTAGAGGGCTCAGGGTCGTAGCTAGGGGGGAGCAGGGGGGGGGGATGTGCCCCTGGTGCAGCAGAGGGGGTGCCAAAGGGGGACCTGAGAACAGGTGGGGGGCGCTATTTCAAATGTTTGCCCCGGGTTGCCAGAAAGCCTAGCTACTCCTCTGAGAGGGTTCACCACATTTAATGAATTGTCTCCACACCACATTTAATGAATTGCCTCCACAGATCTGGCCTCATAAGCTATACTCTTATCCCTTATTCCAGCAGTGACGTGCTCCTGGTGCAGCAGGTCAGGGGGGTGCCAAAGGGGGACCTGAGAACAGGTGGGGGGCGCTATTTCAAATGTTTGCCCCGGGTTTCCAGAAAGCCTAGCTACTCCTCTGAGAGGGCTCACCACATTTAATGAATTGTCTCCACACCACATTTAATGAATTGCCTCCACAGATCTGGCCTCATAAGCTATACTCTTATCCCTTATTCCAGCAGTGACGTGCCCCTGGTGCAGCAGGTCAGGGGGGTGCCAAAGGGGGACCTGAGAACAGGTGGGGGGCGCTATTTCAAATGTTTGCCCCGGGTTGCCAGAAAGCCTAGCTACTCCTCTGAGAGGGCTCACCACATTTAATGAATTGCCTCCACAGATCTGGCTTCATAAGCTATACTCTTATCCCTTATTCCAGCAGTGACTAGCTATCTAACTAGCAGCTATCTCCCTCACCATGGATACAGCTGCTAAGCAAACTGCATCTAGGATGTGGAATTTGGAAACACATTACTGGAGACAGAGTACAATTAGCACTCACACGTTAGTTTGCTGTAAAATATAGATTTGGTGATACTTTTTTTTCTGAAGTTATTTGAAAGCTACTATGCTTTGGACATTTTAGATTTTCTCTTGTGAAACATAGTAAAGGTTCACTTTACATCTTTTTTTGTTCTCTATTTTTGGCAGTGTGCTAAAGCTTCAATGGATGTAACCAGTAACATTTGCTGGAAATTTACATTACAAACTATTGTATTGGTGTGATAAATGGAAATAAATGACTAAATATCACTGCTACTTTTTACTTACACACATATATATATATATATATATATATATATATATATATATATATATCTTCATGTTATAACAGTAACAGGCCAATAAAATCTTGCTAACAGTGACCACCATGTAGTTGCATTCAACATAAGCTGTAAGAAACATTTTCTGTCTGGGAGGGCAAAACACTGAATTTTAGGAAGGCCAACTTCCCCAGGTTCAGGGCTGCACCCCAGGACAAAGACTGAGAGCATCCTTTGAGAAATAAGGATACAGACACCAAATCATAGAAAAAGAAAGAAATTAAGCTGGCAAAAGCACAAAATGAAAAAGCTGTGGCCAAAGAAAGCAAGACCAACCCTAAATGTTTCTTTTAGTATATACATCCAAAGGAATCTAAATTGGAACAGGTAGGGGCTCTAATTAATTATAATGGGGAATTATTCAAAGAGAATGCAGAACTGATAAATGGGTTCTTTAGCTCTGTGTACACAAGAGAGGAGCAAGGACTACTATTAAAGGTCTACGTACACGAATATGTAACTATGCATAATATTATAAATGACAACCAGCACAGTTTTACTAAGGACAGAAGCTGCCAGACTAACCTGATTGGCTTCTATGAAGAGGTAAGTAGAATCCTGGAGAGAAGGGTGGCTGTAGATATAGTTTTTTCACTCGCAGACACTTTTTGGGGACATTGAGGTCTACATTAGAAATAATTTCAATTATTTAAATAGGATTAGAAAATACAGTTTGTAACTGGATTAAAAACTGGCTGAAGGATCATGTGCAAAGAGTTTTGGTTAATGATACCTAATCTGAATGGTCCCCGGCCGTAAGTGGTGTACCTCACGGTTCAGTGCTGGGCCCACTATTATTCAACTTGTTTATAAACGACATAGAAGATTGAATGCAATGCACTGTTTCTATTTTTGCATATGACACAAAGATTTGTAGTACAGTGCAAGCTAAGATTTTCACAAGCTTCAGGCTGAATTGGACACTGTGAGTGTCTGGGCATCCACTTGGCAAATGAAGTTCAATGTGGAGAAATGTAAAGTCATGCACTTGGGGTCTAATAACCCGAAGGCCACATATGTCCTCGGGGGAGTAAAACTAGGAGAATCACTTGCTGAGAAGGATCTGGGGATACTGGTCCACAGGCTAAATAACAGCATACAATGTCAAGCAGCTGCTTCCAAGGCCACCAAGATATTATCATGCATTAAAAGCGGCATGGAATCACGGGATAGGGATCACACAGAAGTTGGTTACAGCTGACAACTTCAAAAAAGGATTAGATGCTTATTTAGGAGAAAATAACATTAACAAATACTAAAAAAAAAATTACTTTCCCTCACCCTGACCCTCGGATAAACTTAAAGGACATATGTCTTTTTTTCAATTGTATTATTTATGTTACTATGAAGAAGCCATTGAGAAGAATAGAGTCAAAAAGTTCATCAGTCAGGGGTTCAGTTGTTCAGATTGTTAAACCGGACCTTCAGCATGATTTAATGAAAAAACGTTTCCCCAGCATCTAAAATTAATATATTTTAAGTTTTTAGTCTTACTTATTATTCTTTCCCCCCCTGGGCTGCAACTCTGTTCAGGACTCTAGGATACTGGCACCGCCATCTTGACTCAGAAGCATCACACATACTGAGGAGAGCGGGACAAAGTACAAGGGGTGGGGTTATAGCTGTGCTTTACACAGACAGAGCAGAGCTGGGTCAGGAAAAGGACAGCAATCCCAGAATGCAGAGCAGCACAGTCAGAAGACACTTCCTGTTTGCAGGCTGCCTGATGCTCCATGAGCCGCCATCTTGGATGTTTAAAGGCTCATAACATGCAGTAGATGCAGGTAGGATGATTTTTAATGTGAACAATCTGTATGTACAGGGTGTGGGAAACAAATAAGATAAGTGAAGGTCCGCTTTAATAACCCAAACCCTAACTGTTTGGTGCACTTTATTCCTATGGTAAAGTTATTTTTTTTTTTTACTTATTGTTTTTTTATTAGTGCCCTGTATTCATGTGGAGACTTTATAGATTTAAATATTTTTTGGTTCATAAGTTCCGCTGTGTTGCTTTTCAGGGTCTAGCTCTGGCACATTTTGTTTGGATTGCCCCTCTTCAAGTGATCCTTCTGGTTGGTTTAATCTGGGAATTGCTGCAGGCCTCGGCATTGTGTGGGCTGGGTGTACTTATTCTGATCGCATTGTTTCAAGCCTGGCTTGGTCGAATGATGATGAAGTACAGGTACGAATCTATATTTTCTTCACAAATAGTATTAAATGGAACTTCATCAAAGTTGTATTTGTTTTTTTATGACATAGATACCAATGATTCCTGCTAAGCAAATGAAACTCCAAATTTAAACTAAGACCTATTTGTTACTTGTGCCTACTACATTGTAAACCTTTTCCCAGTAGAGCTCAGTAGACACGGGCCGCTGTGCATATTCCATCAGGTAGGCCCCTAATGAAAATAATCATCTGCTCAAACTCTTTCCGAAAATATATGGCGAAATAACATAGAAACATAGAAACATAGAAGGTTGACAGCAGAAGGAGACCATACGGTCCATCTAGTCTGCCCTTATGTGTATACTGTATGTACTCTTTATCTTAGGATAGATGTGTGCTTATCCCAGGCATGTTTAAATTCAGTGACTGTTGATGTTTCAACTACCTCTGCTGGAAGTTTGTTCCAAGCATCTACTACTCTTTCTGTAAAATAATATTTTCTAACATTGCTCCTGATCTTCCCCCCGACTAGCTTCAGGTTGTGCCCCCTTGTTCTATCATTAAGTTTCTTCTTAAAAACACTTCCCTCCTGAACCTTATTCAATCCTTTCACATATTTAAAGGTCTCAATCATGTCCCCCCTCTCCCTTCTTTCCTCCAGACTGTACAAATTAAGTTATTTAAGTCTCTCCTGATAAGTTTTAAGTTTAAGTCCTTCCACCATTTTCGTTGCCAGCCTTTGGACACGTTCTATTTGAATAATGTCTTTTTGCAGGTAAGGTCTCCAGAACTGCACACAGTATTCTAGCTGTGGCCTCACCAGGGCTCTATACAGCGGCATCACAACCTCCCTCTTCCTACTGGTGATGCCTCGAGCTATGCAGCCGAGCATCCTGCTTGCTTTTCCCACTGCCTGGCTACACTGTCCACTCATCTTGCAGCTATCAGTAATCAGTATCCCTAAATCTCTCTCCTCCGAGGTCCTGGCTAACACAGTGCTGCCCATACGGTACTCAGAGCAGGGATTCCTTCTACCCAAGTGCATGATTTTACATTTAGAGACATTAAACTCTAGTTTCCACAGTTTAGACCATCTATCCAGTAAAGCTAAATCATTTTCCATGTTGCAGACACCTCCAGGAATATCCACCCTATTACTAACCTTTGTATCATCAGCAAACAGACAAACTTTTCCTACCAAGCCTTCTCCTATGTCACTTACAAATATATTAAAAAGAATGGGGCCAGAATAACCATGCAAGTGAGGTCTCATTTCAGAAAAAACAAGCTCAGAAATGGCTTAAACACCTTGGCCTTGATTCACTAAGAGTTTAAAAAAATCTCACGGTACTAAAAAAATCAATTCATGAGAAAGAAGCCTGAGAATTAGTGAATCACTAGTTAGAAATACAATGAAAGTCAATGGCACTTTTTACTTCAGTTAAAAAGAGGTAAAAAGTTCAATACTTTTTTCAGGAGTAAAAAAAAGTGCCATTGACTTTCATTGTATTTCTATCTGGTGGTTCACAAACAGTGACATTCTCTGGCTTTATTTCTCATGAATTGAATTTTTTTCAACTCTTAGTGAATCAAGGTTCTTATGTTAAATTTGATGAAAAGTGCACTTTATTGTCAGCAGATCATCGGAAAAATCCTAAAAATTCGAGAAGAATGGTACAGTACTTGTCTGGCTAACAGGCTGCCGGATCGCCTCAATGCTCAGCCAGTCTTGTGCTTTCTAGATTCATTTAGCAGCACGGTCGTAGGTAAAGCCACAATGCAGATAAGTCAGAAAGTATTTTCGAAAAGGGGCATCCTCCATGATTTTCTAATAAAAGGGGTACTGATTTACAGGACCCTATCACCATCAGTGAGCCCTGCATTAGAGAGATACTTATCCTTTCCTAGTGGAACTCCTCTAATGGGGACAGGAAACACACTAATGGGAGGTAAGCTGCACTGCAATAGCAAGCTGTTTCTTGTTCCCCATCACACAGGTTTTTTCGAATTGTCCTGGAACAATGCCCTGGAACAATGATTTTCTCGGTGTGAGATGACAGATGATCAGTCATTGCATAGGTATGGCAATTACATCATTGCCACACACACACAACAATGGCAGTGAATGTAGGAGGCGGGGCTTAACAGCTTAAACAGGTGCCATTATCTGGGAGTGAAGCAGGAGCAATAAAAATTGGCAAAATGTACTCTTCATGGGGGGGGGGGGGAGCTATTCAGGGGATGCTAGTTGCAAATGTGGGTATTGGTCTGCTTTTAAAGCGTATGTTGATGTGAAAGCGCTCCATGTGTCTGTCTGATATTACTCTTCTTTATCAGACATCTAATTGAACATTACCATTTCTTACAGAGACCGTAGAGGAGGCAAGATCAATGAGAGGCTTGTAATCACTTCAGAAATCATTGACAACATCCAATCCGTAAAAGCCTATTGCTGGGAGGATGCAATGGAGAAAATAATTGAGACACTTAGACAGTAAGTCAGATTTGTATTCACATGCCTAAATCACAAAGAAAATATGCATAAATATACACATGCATATTATACGGGATGTACCCTTGGTAGTTTTTTGCTCGAATTGCAGATCTTTCATGGAATTTTCACATAGCAAAATTGGTTAGGACTAACTCTTTAGTAGCAATAGACTAATCAGTAATATACCTACTTGTACCAAAACCACCTTGGCCATAGAAATTTGCTTTTTGTTAGTTGTACCAGTAGATAATGTTGTGTGTATAGGGACCCACGTTGGGTTTACTGATCTGTAAGCAATTCTTGTCTAATCACTATTATTTACTCCAAGATAAACAACTTTGGTAGACACACATTATCCCCTTTTCTCTCATCTTCTCATTTGAAATATATACAGTACCTTCACAGACAGACTGGCCAGAGAAACCACTAGAAAAAATCCCAGTTGGTTGAACGGCTTTGGGGCTGGCTAAATTGGACATAGCCTCCAACAACTGGCCCAACCTAGAGCCTATGCTAAAATTCACTCATTCCTCATTCAATACACTCCTCCACTCACTGCCTCCAAAGTTTTGTCTAGCCATACTGTACCAATGCCAATTGCCTTGTGGGGTTGGGATGGGGTGCCATAGCCACCCCGCCACAGTATGTACAAGACCTGCCCCTGAAATTCTACTAAGACTAAGCTAGGAAACACACATGTTGCTGCTCTAGAAAGCACATTGGGAGATATGAGCTTAGCAGCTTATGACCTGGTCATTGACTGCTCAGTTCCAGTAAAACCCTGGGCTGATTCTTAGGTCGACATAGAAACAGAAGGTTAAAAGCAAAACATGGTATATTTAGTTTGCTCTTTTGTGTATATGTTTTCTTTATCTCAAGATAGCTGTTTGTGTATTTGATTTTCCAACCACCTCTGCTGGAAGTTTGTTCCAAACATACATTCCAACTTCCAACCAAGTCCATGTATATGGAAAAGTACCCCCTAGCGACAAGAAACTCCAACCAAGCACCCGCAACTAAATCTTACCAGAATAAGTAGGTCACAGGCCTTGTAACACATTTAAAGTAAGAAGGAAAAATGTATTGCTGTTAGGATAAGGTACCCCTTCAAGCCGTGGCATGTACCCCCTGGGGTACGTGTACCACAGTTTGAGAAACAGTGATATTGTCCACCCATGTACATGTTTGCCAGGATTTTACTTTAAGTGGACCAAAACCTACACGGAGTCTATGATAATCCAGGGCACAATTACTCCCTTCCCAGAGTTGCCCACAAAACCCACCTTTTCCCCAAGCCCACACCCATGTGCGACCAGCGCCGGCATCACTCGCGTGTACCACAGTTTGAGAAACAGTGATATTGTCCACCCATGTACATGTTTGCCAGGATTTTACTTAAAGTTGACTAAAACCTACGCTGGAGTCTATGATAATCCAGGGCATGATTACTCCCTTCCCAGAGTTGCCCACAAAACCCACCTTTTCCCCAAGCCCACACCCATGTGCGACCAGCGCCGGCATCACTCGCCTCCCTTTTCGCCTGTGCACTGCCTCGCCTGCCGCAACTGAATGGCTGTATGTGGTCGAGCCGAGTGATGCCGCTTTCCCTTCCTGCTGCTCAAGCCGCAGCGTGGGCTTGATAAGAGGTGATAAGCTCAGCAACCCGGGTGGTTTCACACAACAGGACACCCTAAACCAGGGTACCCCAGGGGAGAGGACCAAAAGTGATTGTCTGGGCAAAAAGAAAAAAAAATGCTCACCTTCTGTCCCCAAGGCTCCTCCATCCGGGATCCTGTGTTTTAAAACTTACTAATATCGGTAAATGAGAATCCCAGTGTGCAGTGTTGGTCATTGATTCCAACTAGGAGGAGGTAAAAATTGAAGACCAGCACAGGATGGCCTGGTGCACATTCTCCGGTATCAATGCGTTTTTAAATCCCGAGGTGGGCAGAGGAGTTGTGGGGGGACATACTGTAAAGTGAGTATAGTGTTTTTGTTTGCTTCATGCCTAGGCAATCCATTTAAAGCTGCTGTAAAGCTGTGTGGCACAGAAGTACTGTACAAGGGTGCCACCCTATCTGATGCCTGATACATTTTATGCTGTGCAAATATTAGCTATAAAATAAGCAATGATTGCAAATAAAAAAAGAAACAGAAAACATGTTAAGCTTACAGTAACTCTAGACTTTAATAACCATGCTTCACAATATGAATATATTTTCACATGAACTCATGCCAATATTAATCATAGACAGTGGGTGATGTCAGCCAATCCAGATGGTGACTGCTATGCTCCCAGCACCTCTTCACACAGCACTGAAAAAACAGTGGATTTTTTTTTGTTTGGTGACTAATCTTCCCAGGATTTGTTGGTTATTGGATATGTCTGTAAATACTCATGCACACATCTAAAGTCAATGGCCATCTTCAAAGTAGCCTCAGGCTATCCAAATTCTCATCTACCAGTAAGAAAAAATGATTGCATCAATGGTATTTTTAAGGCAACTGTTATGACATACTTAATTTCGTTTTCAAGATGTGTCTCTTTAAAAGCTATCTATACTCTTTGTGCGTTTTAATACTTCATGCATTGTACCTGATTTTTTAATGCATATGTAATCAAATACATGGTTTATGGAACAGTTTTCACTACCTGCAATATGTTTTTATTGGCATCTGTACACCAAGAAGAGAGAGGTTAGTCCTGTACACACAGAACACTGCTGCTATGGCCACAGCTGAGGTGAGGGCGCTCACTCACGGTTACACATGCCCAGCAGCAGTGTTCTGTGTGCACAGGACTTACATGTTTCTTCTTGTAGATCTTGATGAACAGTTATTAATAGCAACACATTGCAGACAGTAAAAACTGCTTCCATAATACACACATTTGCTAACATAAGAAAAAATCTTATGCTAAACGCTTACTTATGTTCAGCACTTTGAGGTCATCATTTTGCACATAAAAATATAAATGTTAAAAAATTCCATCAAACAGGACTCTCCTTTTAAGTATCCTCCATTTAGTATGATGTAGGAATGTTACAGTTTTGCAGCCAGGCAAGTAGTATATTTGCTGGAAATGTGTGCTGCTAGATAGTGGTGTTCAAAAGTATGGGTGGCGGGAGTGTGCATGGACCCAAGGGATGCAGCCTTGTGTCAATCACGGCGCCAGCCGCACAGAGACAGGGGGAGTGGCACAGCCCAAGCATAGGGTAAAGGTTTTTTTTCTTTGTAACCCCCCCCCCCCTTCCTGCTTCAGCACTAGGTTAGCTTGGCAGGGCGGGTGAGGGGTTACTTGATGGCTTAAAGCAGACCAAAACCCACCTTTTTAACTTGCGTCCCCTAAATTGCTATGAAGAGTACCTTTTGCCAATGTTCACTGCCTCTACTTCACTCTATTCCCAGATAATGCCGCTTGTTTTATCTGTAAAGCTCGGCCTCCTCCATTCACTGTTGTGCCACACCGATGTAATGATTGATCGATGCCATCCGAGGGACAGCAATAAAAACAGTGTTCCAGGATGATTCAAAAAGCGAAAACTATCCATTTTACACCCTAAGAGGGAAATATTGGCAGGGGCTTTGGCCAAATGTTTTTCACAAGTTTAGTGGGTTTGGTCCGCTTTAAGTTCCACTTTAAAAAGGCAGTATATTAATTACACTGAAATGGCTTTGAAATAAATATCACATTTTGTCTCTCCACAGGACTGAATTGAAATTTACGCGGAAAGCAGCCTATGTGCGATACTTCAACAGCTCAGCTTTCTTCTTCTCAGGCTTCTTTGTGGTCTTCCTTTCTATTCTCCCACATTTACTTCAAGATGGAATAACGCTGCGTAAAATTTTTACCACCATTTCATTTACCATAGTTCTGCGTATGACAGTTACACGCCAGTTCCCCTGGGCTGTGCAGACTTGGTATGACTCCCTGGGCGTTATCGATAAAATACAGGTATTTATATGTAAATTCCCTACCAAATACTATGGGAGTTATTTAAGAAGGGATAGCGGCAGGTAGTGCCTCGTAGCGGCAGGCAGCGTCTGATAAACGCCGGATGCTGTACGCAAAACCACATTTATGAAAGCGAATCTGGTGAGCGACTCTAGCAGCACCATGTAGCGTCCCATGAATTATTACAGCGTCTACTAGCAGTCGCTCTAAGTGCCGCTATACAGACACTCATCTGCCGATACCTGGCATTAGTAATGAATCAGCCTCCATGGTACTAATCCCCCCCCCCCCCCCCGTGATCACCGTGCAAACGCTTACCTTTCTGCTAACCCGGCCTCCCTGCCACCTAAATAATGGGGGGGGCAGGAGTGTACCACAGACCAAAGGAAGTGTGAGGATGCATCCAAACCTGCTTCACTAGGTAAATAGAATTCTGCATATAAATATAAAGTAAAAAACGTTTCTAAAAATGTTTGTTTGCAGCCAGCAGAGGTCACACAATGATTTGAGCAAAAAAAATATATATATATATATATATCAAACATGCTATTTAAACACAAGCAAATGAATGGCCGTTGAAATGTATGGGAGAGCTAAAGCTAATACGTGGTGCTCTGGAAGCTAGAGCGCCGTCGCTATACACTGAGTAATAATACATCGGACACTACATGGTGCTGTTAGAGACGCTCACCAGATTCGCTTTCATAAATGTGGTTTTTGCGTACGGCGCCCGGCATTCACCAGACACTGCCTGCCGCTATCCTTTCTTAAATAACCCCCGGGGAGGCCGATTTATTAATAGCGCCAGGTAGCGACAGATGAGCGACAGTAGCGTAATTTTCACAGCGCCGGCTAGTATTCGCTGTGCTTGGCCGTTGTTCTGTAGTTGATAGCGACTCAGTCGGTTTGCCGTAATGTTGAATACGGGGTTAGGAGTCGCTGTTTGACAGGTT
This sequence comes from Gastrophryne carolinensis, assembly GCA_027917425.1. Taxonomy (NCBI): domain Eukaryota; kingdom Metazoa; phylum Chordata; class Amphibia; order Anura; family Microhylidae; genus Gastrophryne; species Gastrophryne carolinensis. The sequence continues at coordinate 209,853,824 of CM051238.1, forward strand.
CCGCGCTGTATGGGAGCGCATGACAACGAATGGCCATAGCGAACGGCTCCCAGCATATTCATTAACAAATCACGCTCAAAAAATTCTCGCACTGTAAAATGCATGTTTAAACCCAAGAGCGCTGGCGGCGATGTGTTAAAAGTAGTTTTTTAACCCCCAAACAACCTTATTTTTGGAAAAAAATAATAAACAAGTTTTTATAAACATTTTGTAATATGAATACATTAATATCAGACCTTTTTTTTTTACCTTAAAAAAAAGATATAACATTGCAGAAGTGGTCACCGAATTTCTGACATTTAAAAAAAAAACAAAAAACATTAATATCAATTAATTATGAATATTTAAAGATTGCTCCATTGAAATGCATTGGAGAGCGCCAGGTAGCGAGAGGTCATACCTGGCGCTGTGATGGGATTAGCAGCGGCACTGTTCGCTGAAGTCTGCAACATGATGAATCCCGCGCTAGCTGACGCTCTCGCCGGCGCTAGCCTCATTTAGTGTGATAAATGCGTGATTGTGTTCGCAACCTGGCGTTCTGGAGTCGGTATCCGACGATAGCTGGCGCTACCTGGCGCTAGTGAGACATTACCTGGCGCTATCCCTTGATAAATAAGGCCCTGTGTCTTCTTTTTACTTGTATCCTCCTTCTAGCGCTATTTTTAATAGCTACTTGCTCCCAGCATGAGAAATTGTACCTGGGATGGGGGAGCAAAATAGTTGTTTTTTGAGGATTTTGGTATTTAACCCCCGTTGGGAACAATGTAAAATGACATTCCAAAGGATCTCATAATCTCTGCTTATATATAATAGCATACATATTCTAGGCAAAGCTGTTTTTTCTGCATCAGTGTCTGTGCAAGGCTAAGCTGGGAAGGGTTTGTCATGGTGCACCTTTATGAGTCATGTGCATGCTCAGCTGTGGTCAGACTCACCGTTGCTTGCTGTGCTTGCACGGAGAGCTCCAAGGGACAGAGTGGCTGTTAGACCACTTTTTTTGCATGATACTTGAGAATTTAAATTTAAAAGGAGGGCCCATTTTCGAGACCTGCTACAGCTTCTACGCTGCACTTCAGGAAATGGAGGACAGTCTCCTGGGGCAGGCATCAGGTCAGCTGCTTGCTGCCTTATCATTCCCATAAGATTTACAATCCCTTTAAATGCACACTTTAAATTCCCTTCTACATGTAAGCAATCCGTTTGACCCAACACATTCTCTAGATATTCCATGATGCTTTCTCCCATGAGGTTTTCTATTCCATAGCCTGGCAAAGGTGCTTATAGCCAGATTTACAGTCCACACGCTTTTAAAGGCACAAATAAAGCCCCAAATAGGAGGATATCTGACTGATTTTCAGTTTGTGAGGCAATGAGAGCCTCGGTCACACAGCACACAATAACCTGAGAAGGAAAAGCTCTTCTCATTAAAAATCAATACCCTCCTCACCTGAGGAGGGGGGGGGGCAGTTTTACAGGCAAGAGTCCAATTGATTCCAAAAAGGTAGATGACTAATGATGACACCCTGTATTACTAAGGTTTCCTGCTATAATATGAAATGTATATTGTCAGACATTACGTTTCTTATTGTTTTATACTTTGCATACAATTTATTTCAAAATAACCATCAGGATTTCTTGCAAAAAGAAGAATACAAGTCACCTGAGTACAACCTGACAACCACAGAAGTGGCAGTGGAGAATGTTACAGCATCTTGGGATGAGGTAAGCACCTCAATGACTTTTTGCCTGAAAAGTTAGCAATTAATTCTGCAGGCAGGAGAAAAATGCTATATACCTTTAAAGCGGAACAAAACCGGGGTTTCTTTATTTTCCCGGGGTTTTGTTCTGATTCCCTGGGATATCTCGAATTGGGGTGCCTTGCTGTATGATATCCCCCTATTTCCCGATCTGATTACCTCCGCCCTGGTCCAACAGCGCATGCACAGGCTCCCATACAATCAGAGCTGCTTGCTTTGGCAAGTGACTCTGATTGGGATGAATGGGGGGCATGCACTCCCACATCCCCCGCATGCCTGGGGGGCGTGCGCTCCTACCCTAGTCTATCTGAATGGCTGGGATGGGAGCTCGCACACAACACCCGGGAGGCAGGGGCGGGACCATTGTCAACAATCAGAGCCGTTTGCCAAATCATGTAATTTGAGCAAGCAGCTCTCATTGACCGGAGTCTGCACATGCAGGATGCACGTTGGACCGGGGAAAGGTGAGTGGTTATCAGTTTCACACATTTCGATTCAGAATGCCCCCAGGGAAATGTAGTGGCTGGCCCTGGAATCTTTTAGATTTCAGGCCAGCCGCTGCTGAGTTTTGTTCCCCCGCAGGTGCTCACTGCTAATCCAGTGCTGATATACTTACTAGAATGCCTGATCTAGTTCCACCCCACCGGCACAGCCACCACCATCTTCAAGCCGCTTGGATCCATTTAATAACTGTTAGACTGCCCCACGCCATGTTTTGCCTACAGAGGCAGATCAGCCACAAATATGTTATATGTATACATTATAGATAAATGAGAGACCTAATGCTACCTGACCACACCTTTTACTTTACTAGAATGGAACCACATTGACCAGCAGCATGGAAGCCTTGCTGTGAAAAGGTGTGGTTCATACTTCATACTAAAGAGGACTAAAATCCACCCTGGAATGCCCGACTGTGTGAAACCCTCCACATCATCTGAAAACTGTGAACTTGTGAATGGCCGGTGCGGGCACGCTACCTGTTGGAGGGTAGTGGGGGATGTGGTCACTAGCACGCTCAGACCTGTTCGCATTAGACGAGCTCCTGGACGAAGGAGCTCGAGCAGATCCAAACGCGCTGATTGGATGAGCAGCCGTGCATGAGCTGTGGGACCAGGAAGAGGTGCGTTCGTTCAGGTGACCTGGGGGGTTTCACACCCCCGATCGGGGGTGCCCCGGGGTCCAGTACCGAAACCCAGGATAGTCAAAATCCTGGGTTTTGGTTCACTTTAATGATGCTATTCGAATATCACTAAATTGCATTACTGGTAGGGCATCCCAAATTACGATGCCCCAGGGGTGGGACTGTAAGCAGGATTAAGTTATTTTTTTATTAGATATCCATTTAAGATTTGTAATCACCAAGCCCATGAATGTTCCCTGATTTTCCTGATGAGATTTTTAATGTATGTATTGTTTGTGCCCACATAGGGGATTGGAGAAGCTTTTGAAAAAGCAATGCTTGAAAATGGAAACAGTCCTTCGAAAGAAGACCCGAATCTGTTCTTTACTAACCTTGCGTTACATGTTACTCCTGTACTCTACAACATTAATTTTAGCATTGGAAAGGGGGAGCTGCTAGCCGTGGCTGGCTCCACAGGATCTGGCAAGGTAAGCAGTCACTCATTATTACTATGACATGTCCTAATTGTGACTTGCTAACTTTATTAAGACAATATAAAACAAAGGATACACATGAGCAAAGGCTTCCTTCAAATTTCAATGGAATCATTGTTTTTTCCTGTATTGCTTCACAAGGTGATAAACCAGTTCTGAAATTAAACAACATTTTCAGATAGTCTAGTTGTTACAAATAGCGTTATTGGGCCTGGCAATGTGTGGCATTATTGCCCAAGCTTAGACCCGAGCTGACCTATCGGGTACAATTATAACATAAATATATTTTGTGATTTGATGATGCTTGTGCACACATGGGAATTGCATTGTCTCATCCATGCAGTGAGACAAACAAAAGCAATGTATGTATACCCACCCGGACTGGTGGGCTGCCCTAATCACGGTGCCCGGGGAGCAGTTGGGGATCAGGTGCCTTGTGCAAGAGCACTTCAGTCATGTCCCTCCAGGAATCGAACCTGCTCCCTTCCAGTTACAAGATTGCATCCTTACCAAGATTGTTTTGTTATTTCTCTCTGTAATGATGATGATAAATACCATCATTAATATCATGGAAGTTTAGAGTTTCGGGTCCTTTCACACCTTACCGTTTGCGTCGGGTTGGCGTAGAAATACTCCAACATATCACAAATGGCCAGTTTCATGCAGCATTTTGACCGACTGCAATGCGGCACTTGGAAGTCTATGGGCACCGCAGGTAAAACACATTTATTCTGCTTTACCTGGGGTACATTGTAGTATAGTTAAAGGGACATTGCCACTGTTCCCCCGCCAATTTTCTGGCCTCCATCCTCCGGTCCAGAGCTGCTACAGTCAGATTTTGGGGTCCTTCCAAGGTCCTTACTAGGGCAGAGGGCTAAAGACTCCTGCAAGCTGCCCACTGCCAGTCCTCTTGGAGAGCTGGGAGCTCCTTCATCGATCGCTTCCTCCACCTGCTTTCTGCTGGAAACTTTGAATCAATGCAGGGTGGCATGTAATGCTTTCTGCATGCACAGCACAGTACACAATTGTGTACTGCGCTGCATTTGTGATTTTCCCTGCCAAAGTGGTGGAAATACACAGTGTGAAAGAGCAGAGCCAGCTCCAGGTTTGTGGGGACCCTTGGGCAAAAGAATCTTAGTGGGCCCCACAGTAGTGTGTCACATGATGTCTCCTTTCAGCTTCGCAGCCACAAATGGATCAGCTTCTGCTGCTGATTACCCTTCAGTCCTTATTGCCTTCCCTGTAGTCACCAATCGTCCTCCAGTCCTTATTGCCTTCCCTATAGCCACCAATTGTCCTCTAGTCCTTGTTGCCTTTCCTATAGTCACCAATCACCCTCCAGTCTTTATTGCCTTCCCTATAACTACCATTCGTTCTCTAGTTCCCTTGTTGCATTCTCTACTGCCACCAAGCACCCATCAGCCCTTACTGCTTACTCTGCTGCCACTGAAGACTTCTGCATTGCTGTCAGTTGTCTCCTGGTTCTCGCCACCTTCTAAGCTTCCATCAGTTGCCCTCCATTCAATGCTGCCTTCTCCATTGTTGCCGACCAGCCTTCTGCATTGTTACTGAGGCCAGTCATGAGTAGGTCTGCACACAACACCCTGCATTTGATTGTTCAGGTCCACTGTAAAATAATACAATGGGCAATTGTGATCCTGAGCGGGCCCCTAAAGATGCCAGGGCCCTGGCAATCGCCCAGGTTTGCCCTGTGCTGGCACTGGCCCTGCCTAAGAGGTAAGGGCACATTTAATGGCATTTATAATGGTGTCTATTATAGTGTGCTAATCTAAAACATTTAAGGGCTGGCCACTGGGTTTCCCCAGGAAAACACTGTGTGAAACCCCCAGGGCACTAGTAATAACTCACCTTTCCCTGGTCCAACGTTATGATAATTTACAATGGGGAGCGGGAGCTGCAGCTGCACGCACTCCCATCCCAGTCATTCAGATAGGCTGGGTCTGGAGCGCGCACACCACTGGGGATATGGGGGATGCGGAAGCAAGTGCTCCCCATTGAATTCAATCAGAGCTGAAGGATGTAAACATAGAAAAGGGCTCCAACTAGACGTGCGCCGCTGGACTGGACGCCCCGGGCACGGAACAAAACCTGGGAAACCTGTCAAATTTCCAGGTTTTGTTCCACTTTGAGGCAAATCCTTATATAGTCAGTAGACTATAGTCATTTGAACAAATGAGAGAAAAAAAAAATTGTCTGATAGGTGATTAAACACCTCACCTTTGTGACTTACTTGGGTCGACCTCCTTCTGTAGCATATTACCACTGTTGGGACCTTTGCAGGCCTCACCTATTTTCCCTCCGCAGTCGATCGCTGCTAGTCCAGTGCTCAGACACTTGCCAAATTGCCCGACCCAGTCCAGTGCCGCCACCGCCTCTAACGTCATGCCGATCTTGTCCATTCAACACTGTGCCATTCGTCACATAAACTATGGCACGCCACCTTCATTACAGTGAATGGAATGCCATAGCTCCTGTGATGAATGGCAGAGGGCAGTCCATCAGGAGTTGAATGGACGAGAGTGGCTGGACAATGTCGGCTGCAGAACGGGACCGGATCAGGCATTCTGACTGCCGGTGGCCAATCGGAGGACCTCATTTCGGGTTGATTTAGGCTCAGGAAAGGATTTTGGGGTGTTGTGGGTAGTGTTGCGTTGGGGGGCTTCAGCATTCTGGATGTCCCCCCTGAGTCAAGATGTGACCCGCACCTGTTCGCTAGGAAAAAAGGTGTGTATAGCCTGCAAAATATCTTTATTACCTTTCTTAACTCATATCTTCTGGTTGTATTAGGTGAGAATTGCCCTTTCTGATAGTGAAGTTGGTGTGGACTGGCTGATTGATGCAACTGGGTGGGATTAATTCATCCTCCGCCAACTGCTGTTTGTTAGCGCTTGGCCCTTCTTCTGCTTACTTGCGGAGGATGCATTTTTGTGTTGATGGCTAGTATCAAGATATTCAGGAAGGGCATAATTCAATTTCCCTTGCATGGTCAGCCCTGGGCTTGAGCTTGACTTAAAAGGTGATATGTATATATAATGCAAACAGGCTTCTAGCCTTTATATTCTTTATACTGTCACATGGTGCCTTGTTTGTACCTGGGAAATAAATTCCACATGAACTTTGTAGCTGGACGCAAGATGTTTGCATTGGTCATGACGTTCTTAAATTGCGCTAACTGCTTTTGCTGAAGTGATTAATGTTATATATTTGCATTTGTGTCCTTGTTTTACTAGTGACCTCAGATAATAAACCTGAGATAAGACTGGCACTAAACCGAAACATGTAACACCTTTCCCTTTACTTCTCAGCTTCTGGTTTGGCCAAGTCTGTTGGATAATGGTTAACAGAGCAGAGCTGTAGTCAATCCTGAGATTATCTGTTGTTGGGGTATTTAGGAATATAAATGTAGAAGGTGATATAAGCAGTTTGTCAAATGGCCAGCAAACAAGGACAGGACAGGTCTGGAATATCCCAGTCAACCTGCACAAGGTCTGCTGGCTGTGATTTTCAAACTCTTTTTTGGTCAAACACAGTAAAGATCATTACAATCAGAAATTCACATTCAGATTACTTTGTTTTGTGAAAATGCAGCTAAAGCAAACAACAAGGTTATTAGAAATGCTCAATCTTAGCTGTTAATGTGAGCTATGTTGTGTTCAGGATGCTGTGCAGAATAAACAGCAAAAGAGCAAAGAATGGTTTGTCCTTATTTCATTATTACCCTGTGTTACTGGAAATGAAACAAAGCAGATCTATACTGGCTTAGGTGCCAAAGGGAAGCCTGGTGCCTCCTCAGCACCTGATTGCACTCTTTCTGATACACACCAGACAATTTCATAAATCTCTGTCACACAGGGGGCAGGAGACAGCTGTGCAAACTGCAAGAGCTACACCTCCTATTTTAAAGGGGTTTGGTCAACTAAAGTAGCAGACTGGGGCCCCCAAATCAGCCCAGGATTTACAACCATTAAACCAGCCTATAACCAGCTGAGCCCCCCGAATATACATCCTTGCTGGTTAATTAGTGCACACCAAGGTGAAAGCTATAGCATTTCAGAGCCAGCTAATGGGCAGAGGTACATAGTACATGGCCACACTTAAATCATTGGAACTGAAGCTTTAGTATTGTAGCAGAGTTGGATATGGCTCAAGCAATCCTGCTGCAGAGGGTATAGCATTGGGGGCTTTAATAATTTTGTTTTTATTATTTTTTTGGTCACCATAGATAGTAAGTGGCAAAAATATAGGCTGCGTGTCCCAGAACCCTTATAGATGAGTTTATAGATCATAAAGTCATAAAGCCTTATTCCCCTGTTGCAGGCAGGGTGGGGTTAATAAAAACACCTTACCCACCCGCCATGGTTACTCTAGCGATTCCAGCACTGAGCGCAGACATCTTGGAGAGTCTGCAAAAAGCATGGGATGAAGCTCTGTGCACCCTCTATGCAGCTAACGCCTGTGCGCTAGTAACAACATTGGGTCCTGAAGGAGGTAAGGTGTTTATTTGTTGCAGCCCCCCCAGTCTGCCTCAGTGCCAAGGGAGGGAAGCGGGGCAAGGGGGTTTTGGACATTCATTCTGCTAGAAGAAAACACAGGATTTTGACTATCCAGAGTTTTGTTTTCTGCTCCGGTGGAATAGTGATTTGGGATGCCCCCCCCCCGTGTGAAACACCCCAGATCAGCCTAAAAAACAAGCCTTTCCCCGGTTCTACAGTGCATGCACAGGCTCTCGTCTATTCAGAGCTGTTTACCATGCATATTTAATGCTCGGCAATTGGCTCAGTTACATGCTGTGTTTTTCAAATCATCCAATTTGGTGACAGAGTGCTTTCAGTTTATGATTAGGGAACTAGGACTTGAAATGTGATTATCATATCTTTTTTTTCTATTGCAGACGTCTTTGTTAATGATGATCATGGGGGAACTGGAACCTTCCTCAGGGAAAATAAAGCATAGTGGACGAATATCATTTTCCCCTCAAGTCTCTTGGATAATGCCTGGAACCATTAAGGAAAACATTGTCTTTGGGGTATCATATGACCAGTACAGATACCTGAGTGTCATCAAAGCCTGCCAAATGGAGGAGGTTAGTGCTTCACGTGCCATGTTGTTCTAAGTGTAGCCTGAACATCAAGAGAGGGGTATAACTCTTTATTATTCAGTGAAATGTTAACTGAGTGGAGGCCTTACTTTATTGGGGAAAGCACACGTCTCTTTATTTTTGCTAAAATGCACCTACGGTGCCAGAGGCTACTGCTGTTGGTTAATATTTTTTCAGATCTCTAGGGATAGCATATTGTAGATAGTAGTGAAGGTCAAAATGCAGAGTGTAATTGGGAAGTATTATGCTTACCCAGCTCATGTACTTAATTCTTGCTCCTCCGCATGGCTCAGGAAAGTGGCATGCTTATGTGTCACTTGCTGCTTTTTTACTTTGTGTCATGTTTGAAGTCTATAGATTCTCTGTAGATAGAGGGACTGGGACACTGGTAAAGTGAAAATTGCTAGTTCACACAAATCACTAATGTAGCAATATCTGCCATACATATACTAGGGTAATGCATCTATGCATTTGCACACGTTTTTTTGAAGTGCCAAGTTGCGCTCGGGCTTCCTCCTGATTTATGATCGTCAAAATTTGAAGTGCATTGTTTAAGGTGGAAATTTGCACACGCCAATGTGGAAACTTGCACCTGAAATTCTCCCCAAGCGCATATATGTAGCCCTAAACTGGCACCCATTATGGGGTGTTTAGAGGGCAGAAAAGAGTGCACAAATGTGTCAATTTCCAGGGTGAATTTCCTCCAGCAGAAAGCTGGTGTAAGCTGACGACTACACTGACTAACAGGCTTATTTCAATCCAAAAACACATGTTGGCAGCATCCGACATGTTTTTTAGCAAGGAAAGTGTCAGCCGCAAATTTATTTTAGTAATTCTTCTCTTTTTGTTGTATATTAGTGTGAACAAAATGTTTAAACAATGTCAAAGTTGACAAAACTTAAAATATTTAATGATAAAAACACCAAAAGGGGGACACCGGGCCCCCGAAATTAAGAGTAATAAAAAAAAAATAGCAGCACAAATATTATTATTACAGATTTTTTTTCTCACTTTTTTTTGCTCTCCATTATAAACAATGACAGCTGCCTGACAAATGACATAGTCACAGCAGGCGGCTCTCATTGGACAGTAACCTGTGCTTGCGCTGTTGGAGTTTGGAAAAATTATTTTTTATGGGAGAACTATGGGGTTTCAAAATACGAAAGACCAAAATGTCTGAGGAAAATTATGCTAATATATAGCAGATGCCCATTCAAATTTAACCCAGCCCCCTGCCTTCCTCCCCTGCCACTGAGGCACGACGCTGGGGGTGTTACAAAATATAAAATATTTGCTAGCCCAGGATCCAGTGATGTTTTCCCAGCACTTCTGGAGCGCAAGACCGAGGCCACCTTGGTTCCGATTCACAGAGCAGCATCCTTTGCGCAGCTCTGCCTGCTCACTCATTGAATAGGTAGATACAAATGCGCACAGAGTGGGGAATGCCCTCCTGTTCATTCTCTGAGTGCCCACTGCCCATGTGCCTGTAACAGCGCTGCGTTTGTAACAGCACTGCATTTGTAACAGTGTTTTTTTGTAACCAGGAGGATTCAATATGACTGGACATCCACTTTAAATAAATCCAGAGGTCCCCTTTAGTTTAAAGTTAATTTAATTTAAATGTTATTAATTTGTGAGTCCAAATCTAGCTAGTACTGTCTTGGGTTGTGCCTATACTTAGCAGGAAGTGGACATATTGTTGATTTATACTACAGTAAGCCAAGGAAATTTAAGGCTTCTGACTTGAAGGTAAAGAGAGTGCCATATAAACCAAACACCTCTTCGGTTTTCAGTTTATTCTTTGTCATTGCAGGGACATCTTATGAGTGGCAGACCCTGCTGGGGCTGCAGAAACGCTTATAAATTCTGCCAATATCTAAGGACTGCTATTCATGGCTCTACTTTCCTTTGGGCCCATATGTTACAGAACCCAGGACCTCATTTTTACATTTTGATTTAATTTCATTTCTAGTTTTGCCTAAAGGTCCCCTTTATAATTTCAAGAAATTTCCATGGCTCCCAAGAAACTATTAATTTTTTAAATGATTAACCTTGCTGGTTCCACTGGTGTCTTCTGGCACAGCATGCATGCCTGCACCCAATACTCAGAGCAGTGGAGGACACTACTGCTATACAGGGATGATCCTAGCCTATCTGCTGCCTGAGTCTAAACAAAGAAATGTGCGCCCCCAGGACATGCAGTTTCACTACTTTATAGAGCAGCCCGGGGGGGGGGGGGGGGGGGGGCCAAGGCCGCTGAGCCAACAATGATTGACTTAAATGACAGTGTGCAGCAGCGTCCCTGATCTCCACTGAACCACTCATAAGTTTAAAAAAATAACAGGTCTAGCGATTGCTGCCCCCTTTGCAGTTCCGGCTTAGGTAGCTGCCTCACATGTCCTTATTACAGGTGCCCCTCATGTTGCTATATCATCAGTGAAACCAGGATGTGCATGCATGAATGTCACAGCATGCTAATGGTTTTTAATTTCAGGCTAGACTGGAAACTTGCACTAAGCAATGGCTCAGTTTCCTAGGGCTCCCCTTAAGGACCAGTTATGCCAACATCCACTCCTGCCTGTGTAAAGATGTCCCAATGCCCAGCCTACCTGTGTCCATCCCTGTTTGTGTCAAGCTGTGCCAATATCCATTCCAATGTATATGCAGATTTGCCTTGGTCGGTGTATGGCTTAACCAGTCATTAGTACTGGTTAGTAGTGTCTTAAACCCACTGTTATAACTTCGCCTACTTGTCACCTGTCAGGACATCCTGTGACTTCTATCTTGTTAGCTTCAGTGAGCAACCTTCTAAACCTAATTTGAGACTTTCCTTGACTGTTCGAGTTTTGCCTTGTTGGCACACTTCATCTCAATATTTCTTAGTCTGATGCCAGGGGGCCCACAAAAGTGTGTCACAAACCGAGGTGTTGTTGAACATGGCTTACATCTGAATTTCCACTGCCTAACACTTAGACTGATCCATGTCTGACATCTTACCCATGAGCTCTTCTTCCCTAATCTGCAGACTGATACCAATATATGGGCTTTAGCTTTGTCTCTAGATTTGATAATGAACTGGTCTAGTTCTGACTAGTGGTAACCCGTAGATGATTCAGTTTGTCAAGTTTAGTCAGATTTGCCATCACATTTTGGTTCAGGTGCCTGGAATGTGTTGCAGGACAACCCCCATCATCCCCATAACAGACTGTGTTGCAGAAAAACCCCATCATCCCCCATAGCAGACTGTGACAGAATCCTCCATCAGCACATAACAGACTGTGTTGCAGAACAACCCCATCATCCCCCATAGCAGACTGTGTGACAGAATCCCCCATCATCCCTTCAGCACACTGTTGAAAATCAACCCTATCGTCCCATAGCAGACTGTGACAGAGCCCCCATATTCTCACATAGCAGACTGTGTTGCAAAACAACCTCCATCATCCCCCATAGCAGACTGTGACAGAATCCTCCATCATACCCATAGCCGATTGCGTTACAGAACAACCCTCATCATCCCATAGAAGGCTGTGACAGAGCCCCAATCTTTTCTTGTAGCAGACTATGTTGCAGAACAACCTCCATCATTCCATTGCAGACTGTGACATGGCCCATAAGTATCTACTATAGCAGACTGTGTTGCAGAACAACCTCCATCATTCCATAGCAGACTGTGACAGGGCCCCTAATTTTCTACTATAGCAGACTGTGTTGCAGAAAAACCCCTATCATCTCATAGCAGACTGTGACAGAACCCCTATCTTCTCCCATAGCAGACTGTGTTGCAGAACAACCTCCATCATTCCATAGCAGACTGTGACAGGGCCCTTAATTTTCTACTATAGCAGACTGTGTTGCAGAACAACCCCATCATCTCATAGCAAACTGTAATAGAGCCCCCTATCTTCTCCCATAGCAGACTGTGTTGCAGAACAAACCCCATCATCCCCATAGCAGACTGTGACAGGGCCCTTAATTTTCTACTATAGCAGACTGTGTTGCAGAACAACCCCATCATCTCATAGCAAACTGTAATAGAGCCCCCTATCTTCTCCCATAGCAGACTGTGTTGCAGAACAAACCCCATCATCCCCATAGCAGACTGTGACAGGGCCCTTAATTTTCTACTATAGCAGACTGTGTTGCAGAACAACCCCATCATCTCATAGCAAACTGTAATAGAGCCCCCTATCTTCTCCCATAGCAGACTGTGTTGCAGAACAAACCCCATCATCCCCATAGCAGACTGTGACAGAATCCCCCCCATTACCCCATAGCAGACTGTAACAGAGCCCACTCGCCATGCTTGCTGGCTGGGCTGGGCCCAGCTTGCCGCCATCCCTTTTGCAGCCCACCCGCCTACTCCCCTTCCTGATTGGTTTGGGGGCAAGGAGGGGGCAGCAAGATAGTCGGCCTGCTGGCCGACCTGATTGGCTGCAGGGAGGGATAGAAGCCGATTGATGGGCTGCTGGACTGAAAGCCGAACCCCGGAACATAGATGTTTGAACAAGCACTGATGTTTGGCTAAGGCCTCATACTGAAAATGCCATCCATTATAAATAAAAAAACTATTTATTTTAAACCAGCTTGCAAAGTTGTTTTTTGGTTGTTATTTCTTAGCATAGCTTTTTTGCAAATAATTTTATATATTCCAGAAGGTCAGCAGGCAGCTTGCATTACTCACACTTTAGTGTCATACTAAATGCCTTTTTATCTTTAGGATCCATTTTAGGTGGGTGTGTATTTTTATTGATAAGAATATCTAATAGATCATCAAGCCTTGCCAGCTTCACGCTGACAGAACATGTACTTTTCTCTCCAATGTTTTGAGGCTTTCTTATTTTGGAAATGTTCAAAACGTACAGGGAGGATTCTGGCATAAATTACCATTCTTGAAATAGGAAAAGGTGTTTATATGTGAAGTGTCATGATCCTTACTTTTTAAGTTCTTTAATGTTTTGAGATCTGCAGCTGTATAAGGGTGTTTTACTTGCATTGGAATAAGGAAATCCTCTCTTGTATGTAAATATTTGAAGTGCTGGCATACCAGTCTATGTCTATATATTGGCGAAACCTGAGCACATATAAAAACCACAAACACAAATGATTCAGAATCTCTACATAATTCTCAGATATCCTGCACGTAAATGTAGAAAAAACGATGAAGTGGTGTTTTTAACAGGTGTAGAAGCACAAGATATTTAAATATATCTTTATTGACTGTGACTGCACTGTTGGTACAAGGTTTAGGGATCCCAGTTTAGACAGGCAACATGCAAAAGATGAACTTTGTGGTGTTTTAACAGCTACATCATTTTCTTTACATTTTGTGTCATTGGTTTATATTGGAAATCTGTTATTTTGTGTAGGTCTTTGAGCAGGGCAGCCATTGGGGGAGTACAATCAATGGTCGTGTATGGGGCCAGGACAAATTCTGCTCTGATAGGTCCCATAAATTCTATTTTCCCTCAAAGTCCAATGCATAGCAACTTGACTTTCCGCGTTCATCCTATCCTATGGAAGTTGGTGCAGCATGAAAAAGTACCCCTTAAGTACATTGTGCAACGGTCAACTACAAAATTGGAAGTAGATCTAGCAGATCCATAGAGTTTTTATGGGGCTCAAAACATTCTTATTGCAACCCATTCTTTGAGAAGATCTACAGTATGTTAACCACAACAACATACAATCACTTGCCAATGACATCCTATGTGCCATAAAAGAAACAGCATTTTCTTCTCTAAACATAGTATTGGAAACATTTTAGGTAATTAAACCAAGAAGGTCTAAGACATCACATGAGCCTGGTAAGAAAACTCTCTTCTTTTTTAGGAAGAGAGTTTTTAGGAAGTGAATGGCAGTTTTCTCTCCTAATAAAGGAGGGATTTTTTTCTTCCCCTAAATGTTCTAGTATGACTAAAACAGGAGCCAGTCAATAGACTTTTTGTGACCGTAAGCACAAAACGTTAATCAGATTCAGGGCATCTTGGCCCCAAATTTCAAAAGAATATGAGCCCTGGGGTCTATAAGAGTAGGCAGGGGATGGCAAACTGGGTGACTGCCAAGGGCCCCATCAAAACTTGTTCTCACAGTTTTTTTCAAATCATTTGCAGTTTTACCCCTAGAAACTATAGTACTGTGCTGCCATAATGAGTGATAGGAATGCATTTTATTATTCTGGACAGGGCCGGCAGGTTTATGTGGGCCCTTGGGTGACATTGTCTCAGTGGGCCCCTTTGTGGTGAAGAGTCGCATCACATCACAGAGGGACATCCCAAATCTGGATGCCCCCTAAGAATCGTGTTATTTGGACTAAAACTCTAGTTTTGGTCTACTTCTACCTTTAAACCTGACCTCGGAGTCTAAACGAATCTAAACTCTCCTGATTTTGGATGCCCCTATGTGTGACCCCCCCCCCCCCCCTTGTTATTACTTTCCTTGAACTGATAAATGCACTGTGGGATCACCAGTTTGAGTTAACAGCCAAACCAGGGGGGTTCTTTCTGAAACAGGGGCATACCAAATTGAGATGCCCCTGCAAAGCGGACCAAAACTCAGGGGTGGAATTGCTTGCATAGTGAATATGCCAGCGATTCCAGGTCCTGGGTAGGGTATCACAGATTGCGATGATCCAGGGATAGGAAACCAGCTGGGATGGGCAACTTAGAAGCAGAACAAAACCCAGCACTTCCTTCCCTGGAATCTAAATCGCTAAATCGAGATGCCTCATTGTGGGTGCCCTCCCAGTCTGCCGCCGGTCACACCCCAAAGGCCAGCCTTGTCAGTGGCCCTCCCAGAGAGTGGGGGCCCCTGGCAGCTGCCCCGCCTTGCCGGGTGCTGACGCCGGCCCTGATTTGTGTATATAAAAATGGCCCACATTCTAGAAAATACTTTATTTTCAGTAATGCCAGTTTGCATTTGCTCATATATAGTTGTTCATTTTTTTAATAATATTTTGTTTAAGCAAACTTGTGTTTTGGATTTATTGGCCAGTTACTATATAGAACATTTTATATAAGAGTCTGTTATGTGTGGATGTGTCCTCATATTAAAACTACTCCAGTCCCAATCTTTTGGCTGGAAATCGGCTTTAAGATTCACTTTTAAACAGTACCATTTGTTGTGTGCTGTGTTTTGAAACAGGTGATTTAGTTCATATTGTATGTAGTAATGATACAGTTGTGTTTTTATAATAACATTGTCACTTTGGCATAACAAACACAAATGATGGAAAATTACAGTGAACAAAAAAATCATACGGTCATTTTGTATTTAGTATCTACATGTTGCAAAATCTATTTAGGGTGTGTCCGCATGCGCATCCTTAGTTCAAACATGGACTGTGCTGTATAAAATAATCTACACTGTCCTTTGCTTCTGACCTAAACCCTGCCATCAGTATACTGTAAATTACCGGAAGCTCGCAGTGTCTAGTACAATGAGGTCTATTCATTTACCACTTTCAGTGAACCTATTATCTAGCTAATCCCATTATAGCCATAATCCAGCCAATTGTTTATATATAGTTTAGAATACAATAGCAATGGACTGGACAAAGTGTAATTTTTACTGTATATTCCTTTGCAATATTTAGTTTCACCTCTTGTTTGGGGACAAAAAGCTCCCCTAATGAAAAATGAGTGGCTGACATTTAAAGTGATTCAGAACTCACTTTAAGGACTAGAAATTTGGCGACCAGCATCTTGTTTCTGTCCAAATGACATCCCTCTGGACCTACTGAGGTGTATAGGTTTTCTTTTTAGTGGAATACTTGCACATACAGTAAGTATTTCAGCCTAATATAATGGAAACCTACCAACCTGGAGCATGTATCACATACAGAAAACTAAAGCAGGCATGCAATGGGACCAGCAAGGGTTTATTTTTAAAGATAAATGAGTGTTTATGATCATTTTAATGTATTACAATATTTCAAAGTGGAATAACACCCCCATATTCTGAATCCATGCTCCAAAGCGAGCGGCACATTCCCTGGCTGCCCCATTGTGAGGGCATGTGCACCAGGCCCGCCCCACAATCCCAACAGGCAGATCAAACTTTCAGGGGCAGTGGGACAAGCTGTTTGCTTGAAAGCGTTGACTTTTAGGGTGTTATTAGGATTTAAGATTATATTTTATGTAATGTAATATTATTATATAATAGACATGTACTTAAGGAACACACAAGCTTTACATTTTTTACTACATAACATAGGGTAATTCATATATAAAATAATATATATTTAAGAAAATCCAACTGGTTGTATTTGTAACATTTTAATAGGGCTTCAGTGCTTCAGTTTTCAAAAAGTTAAAAAAAGAATGCCCTCCTATCTACCCTTAAGTTATCTCTGCATGTCCACTGCTTAGGGTGTGCACCCCCCTGGCTTCTGGAGCCAGTCTCTGTTACTGCCACAGTGTAGGAGGGTAAACCTTCATTCATTTTGTGGGGGGGGGGGGGGGGGGGGGGGTAGGTGTTTTAAACACTGTGACTCCAGCCAGTTTCCCTTTTTAGCAATTTTACTTGCCTAAGGCAACTGAAATGAGCAACTTGTCAAAACCCATTATGAGTCACTTGTCAAAACAGTCCATTATAGTCTTGGGCAGACATAGCCTGACGTTGCACAGGACAGCCATAGGGCAACAGAGCAGATTTAGTTCAACTGAGCATTACATTTTTTTTTATTCAGATGGAAAAGTACACTACAAATGATTTAGAGAGATAGAAATACAGACGGTAAACAGACATGAGAGGGGGAGAGAGAAACAGGGGAAAAAAGAGAGAAATAAAGGAGAGAGATGGTCAAGAGATAGAGACAAACAAGAAGACAGACACACAAAAAAAGAGAAACAGGAAAAAGACAGACAAAAGAAAGGAAAACTTAGTAGGGGGAAATTGGAGAGAGAGACAAATAAAGGAGAGGTAGAGAAACAGTAGATAGAGAGAAAAGAGACAGACGAGGGAGAGAGAAAGAGAAATATATACATTATTATTATTGCTTATTTGAGCTATTGTCTTTCACGACACTGTATGAGGGTGAAACAAGTAATATGCTTATAATACACAGGATATTTGAGCCACATATGATGGAAGTTCAACAAATGACATTGGGTATGGTATACATTACAAATGAGGGCCCTCCCCTTGTGAGCTCACAATCTGATATAGTAGGTAAGTGGAGACAAGAGGTTGGGTCTCAGATAGTATCTACTAAGCATGGTGCTGTGGGATGGTTTTTCTCAACCTTGTCCTCAAGTACCACCAAAGAGCCATGTTTTATGGATCTCTACCTAGGCAGCTATAAAGCCCTAATTACTTCATCCACTAAACATGACCTGATGGGGGTTCAGAAACACTGCAGTAGGGTGTTAAGTGGGTTGCTCAAGCCAAATACTATGCTCATCTGAATACGCTTGTATGGTTGGGGTGTAAGCATCCACGAGGAGTGGGAGGGGGTGTGTGAATTCTTTTAGATGACAGTGGGAGGACGTGATCAGGGAAGAAGGAGGGACAGGGTCCTTGTAGAGGCTGTGTCTCTGTTGCAATCTATGGCTTAGCAATGAAATGTAGGCTGAAGAGAGCATAACAATAACTGAGTACACACATACTAATTGCTGTCCCTAGATTTTACAGAGTAAGTGGGTGATGCATTTATTTAGCAAACATAAACATTTGTAGTTAGGCAATATTTATAGGTTGTGATTCTGAAACAACTCAGACTTTACAAGCCACGTGTTTCAATCAAATATTTACTGCCATTGCTGAATCTTCCCTAATCTTCTCGTTAAATTGTTTATATTATTTGCAGTGTGTATAAATTCAAAGCTGTCGAATTTGCTGCAGTGTTTGAGTCTTAGCAATATGTAATGTTAAATGTCTATAAAAAGGTGATTTATTTAATTTTGTAGCTGCAGATATGTGTATTGTTTGTGTGGCAGATTTTACACAGCCTACCTGTCACTAGTCTCTCTTGCTGTTGCAGTGAGTATATTGGTAATTATACGAGCCACAGTGCCCCTAATTGCACCATCATGTTGTGGCACCAATCCCTGCTCTGTAATTAAGTTAATTCGTGTCACATGGGTAAAATTCAATGAAATGATAGGGTTTACCAACAGGTGTAATGAAACCATGACCATGGCAAGATATATTAGAATGTGCCAGGGCAGGGAAATGTTTTAGGTCAGATTCTATAGTTTGCCGCAGGGAAGGTGTAGGTCCTTAAGCTCTAGGCCTCCCCTCAATGCCAAATCAAGTGCTCTTTAAAAGTTTAAAGAGTTGAAGAGTTGGGATGTGGTAAATAACACATAAATAGGAGTTTGAGAGACATGGAGAGGTATGTGCACGTAATGCAAATGAGATCAATTTTGGTGGATCAAAAGCAATTGTAAGCTGAGCAGCAACTAGTTCAGGCAAGGAATAAGACTAAATAATGGAAATGCAATACCCCCTGGCAGATGATTGGTGATGCACTGCTGTGTGACCCCCTCCCCTGTGGATCACCCACAAACACTCACCTTTCTGGCAATCCCACGATGCGTTCGGGGGTCATGACAGCATCTCCAGCCTTCTTGTGGTGCACTCCCATGCTCAACCATTCAGATGGAAACAGAGCACCCAGGGAAAACCTTCTCTTTTCCAGAGCCCCTAAAGTGGACCAGCCCTCATAAATATCAGCCCTGGAGTCTAAAACAATTCAGGATCCACCATTTTGGTCCCCATGGAGCATCCAGATTTGGAAACCTCCCAACCATCCAGAAAACCACTCACCTTTCCAGGGCTCCCACACCACACTCACCAGCTGCGTCTGCATCACCCACCGGCCCTGTATCTGAGGCACACTCCCATGCCCAGATGTTCAGATAGGCTGTGGCAGAAATGCAGCTCAGTATGCATAGAGGCTGGGGTGCAAATGCTTTGGCTACCTATGAATTAACCCAACATCAGCTAAGCAATATTATAAAGACTACAAAAACCCAAGTTCTAATAATCATACCCGGGCTTGTTTTTTTTAGTGCTTGTTGTTCTGTAGCCTAGAAGGCTGGAAATTGGCCAACAAACACTATGTTAAATGCTTTACCAAACAGTAACCTGTAAAATGTGAAATGTGTGAGCCTTTGGTAGTTGCAGAGCTTCATGCATGAAAATATGTCCTTGAGAAGAATAGGAGGAGGGCCGCAGATTAAGTTCTCACATAACTCAAAGTATTACACACGTTCTTATCAGTTAACATTTTATTAGTCTCATATGCTCACATCAGTCATCCTATGTAAGTGTTAATGAGTGTCATTTTTATTCTTTAGTATTGCGCTCATATGTTTACACAGGTATGGGAAGTTCATAAATTAAATCAGATGCCACCACAGGACCTTGGATTTGACATAAAAGACAGGAACATTATCATTACTCTTAAGAGAGAAGGGTAAAATGACCTTAATGTCCAGCTAAACAATAGTCAAAGAAATAGGTATTTTGAGCCTTGTTATGCATGGCATCCAGCACTTACAGTATATGTGTTGTGAAACCAGAATCTTTGGAAACATGCTGTAATTTCACAAGCTCGAACTTTAAGTAATGTAACCGGCGTCTATTGTTTTACATGTCAGCTTTTATCTCAGCTTGCACAGAAGATATAATTTATAATGCACATAGGCGTGTAATAAAGTGAAATGTTTTCCTCTCACGTCATGCTTGACGTTGGGCACTTAAAAGGTGTTCTTCTTTGGAAACAATGTAATAGGATCTCATTCTTACTTTGGCCCATACATGTTGTGACATAAGCCAGCTTAATAAAGAAGGAAATATGCAATGACTGGGTTGCAGTGGATTTGCAATAAATGTAAAACTTTGGAGAATTGGGCTTAATTAATATAAATTAGGGTCTTGCTTCAATCCCCAGATTTCCTGTTTGCTTTGCCACGTGGCAGTGGGATAGCCAGGTGATTTCATTCATTAGTGGTACATTAGCTGGGCAGTTGAAAAAGTTCTGCAGCTTTTTTGTTATCACAAGGCAATTGCGTCCAATTTTTTTGCACATCCTCTACAACTGATTTTGATATTTAGAATTCTCTCCATCATCCGTAATCGACCATTTTGGCCCATATATCCCAACAAGCATAATCCATAAAGTACCATTATGATCCCCTTTTCTGTCTAGTTCAGCAACTTAAAATGAAAGTCCACGTTTGGAAGTGGATATATTTTTGTGCCAAAGTCCTGTACACACAGAACACTGCTGTTGGTCATGTGTGAGTGAGCTCCCTCCCCTCAGCAGCATCCATAGCAGCAGTGTTCTGTGTGTTCAGGGCTCATTTCCCCTTTCTTGGTGTACAGTTGGCAGTAGCAACAGATTGGAGGTAGTGAAACTGCTTCCATAAAAGAAACTTTTGCCAGCATAAGAAAAAATAAAGAAATCGCTAGACAAGCCCTGCACCTTGAGGGCATCCTTTTGGCACAAAATTATATAGTTACATAGATAGATATAGTTACATAGTTAGTACGGTTGAAAAAACATATATGTCCATCAAGTTCAACCAAGAGGCGGGGCTGGAGGGAGTTATTTTTAAAATAAAATTTTTTAATG
Organism: Gastrophryne carolinensis; assembly: GCA_027917425.1. Lineage (NCBI taxonomy): Eukaryota > Metazoa > Chordata > Amphibia > Anura > Microhylidae > Gastrophryne > Gastrophryne carolinensis. The sequence continues at coordinate 209,874,900 of CM051238.1, forward strand.
ATAGAAGCTAATTTTGAAAACAACGGTATTGACTTAACTGTCTTATAAGTCTGATAGGAAAACCACCAATCAGAGTGCCTCACTGGCTGACCACCCATAGTCGAGCTGTTGCTGAAACAACTAGTGAGGAACTTCCCACCAGTCCGAATAATACTATAAAATACAGGTATATTTGATAGGGTAATGGATTGTGATTAAGAATTGTTGGATGATTGAATTTAACAAAACAATGGGTTGGAGTCTTGAGTTATGGTTTGAGATACTGGTACTGTGATTGTCTATAAATATATTGAAAATCTGCAATTTAAAATTCCTCATAGAATCTAAAAGGTTAGAAGTAAAAATTAACAAATATTTAAATATATTAAAGAAAGCACCGCCACGTGTAACAAAAAAGCTTCAATTTCAGAAGATCACCAAAAGATCTTTGAAGACTTTAAAGATAATACTGGGATTGTGACTAACAATCCTAATCTATATTATAATCATTTGTTCATATTTTATATCTAGTGAATAATTTGGGTTCAATAATTTACTTATATTTACAACATTTTTGCATTTCTCCAGGATATTTCAAAGTTTCCAGACAAAGACAATACAGTCCTTGGGGAAGGTGGAATCACCCTGAGTGGAGGCCAACGGGCCAGAATCTCTCTTGCAAGGCAAGGCTTTCAATTTTTATTTCAGGAGCATATTACAGCAATGTAATACGGCTGTACTACTTGAATAAATGTCACGCTAAAATCCAATTTAATAATAATAATAATGTTGTTTCCTGTGGTGCTGCTAATCCTCTTGTGTATGTCATTCCCGATAACAGCAGGCAGTCATCTAAAAGGTCATAGTGATTTTTTAGTAGCTATACATAAAGTTGAAAGAACCCCTTACAATGCAAAGAAGCTTATGCACATGACTGTATAAAAATAACTAGTAGTTAATGCACCATAAAGGTCATCTGGTTTCCAGAGTGTCATCATTTAAAAATGATGAGCAAAACACCAAATGTTTTGCTAAACATTTTATGTATTAACAAGGAAAGCAAGGCTTTTACTGGGTATGGGTGTTTCAGAGAAGTGGTGCTTTATTCAGTAACCTCTGGCATGCCTGCTGGCTAATTTTCATATAGACAGATATAAGTGCTTTATAAACCCCTATTCAAAGAGATGGATGTGGGAGTGTCATAGTCATAAGTAGAATTAGGGAACTATTGGTGTCTCTTTACTAAATATATGTATTAAAGCACCAATCTTTTGACTAGTATATAGCCATCTAATGTTTATATTCATATCTGTCGCCAAAACTGATGGTTTAGATGTGAATACAATTTGTCTTTCATAGTATCATAGCATATTGATTATTAATTGCAGTGCTATATCTCTTCTACATGCATAGAAAGAGGTGGTAGAGAGATTGTGCAACCTAGCAAGTTGCGGTCGATACCTTCTAGTAATGTGATCATTTTGGGGGAGGACAGGGGATGATTAGCGGGCCACGACTCTCCACGTGGATGAAACTTATAAAATTTCGCCCCACAGTGAAGAGAAAAGACAATCCCCTCAGTGGCAAGTGAAGGATCCACCAACATTTTCTGAGCTGTTAGAGGAGTTAATTTCAACCCACATTCTGATGAATAAAAAACAAAATACTATATCCATAGTAAATAGCCAGCTCAAAGTCCAGTAAAAAATTACTGTGCAACCACCTGCAAGCCTCATTCAAAGATCATTGAGTAGCATGACGGCCCCAATTACTGCTTTATAAGAACTGATATATTAAAGAGGGATTCTGGTCATTTTGGCCGTCTACCCTGGAACCCAGCAGTCTTTCTGCTGTCAGCCCTTATGTTGGCAGCACGATCCCAGACGGCACATCAAGGTGATTCCAATTATAAGTGATAATGTATAAGAGGGTGGGGTACCAGAATTCCTAGGTGTTGGCACCTTTTGCTGCATGGTTGCCAGACTGACGAATGTAAGGTACATGATACATGATTTTTATGTTGTATCTGAAAACAAAATGAAAAATGGTATTATTTACAATTGCCATCTGTGCTTTTTTAGAGCCGTGTACAAAGATGCGGATCTCTATCTACTGGATTCTCCATTTAGCTACCTTGATTTGTTTACTGAAAAGGAAATTTTTGAAAAGTAAGTATCAGAACTTGCTGCTTGACTCTTACAAAAAGATACGGCCTCCCAAGATGCATTTGGCATATTGCGATGTGTTTTACTTGCATTGTGCTATCCTTATTAATTTTTAATATAATGTACCCTATACACAGGTGCATATGCTGTTTATTGTATTGGTGGATGCATTTTGAACAGATACTGTACACCAAAACCCATTTCAAGATGTGTGCTTAAAAACACTGGTAAACAGATCACCTCTTCCCCCCCAAAAAAAAATTAGTTATTTAGAGGCCCATTTTAGAGCAACAAAATTCAACCAGCTTTAAAAAGCTTTAACGCTTGTTGACTGGCACAGTGTTCTGCATTATAAGACTGCTGAATGGGACAGCTTTGGAAATGTTTTCGAAAAATTCTGTCACATATACATTACCTACAGTGGCAAACAAGAAGAGGCCACTATAGATGTACAGGGATCTTTGATTATGATAACGCTTTTCCATGCCTAAAAACCAAAGGAAGTATTGAAATTTTGAAAATTTTCTAAATGGAAATCATAATAGTAAAAATGTGCTTGTAAAACTAATGGAGATGGTAAAACAAATCCCCAAATCATTCTCCAGTATACGATCTCCAGAAAGAGAACACATGATTATCACTAGTAAGCAAATCACTAGTAAGGCCACTCTGTAGATATGTAGTACATTTACCCAGTTTGGTATAAGGAATCAAACTGATAACATATTTGGAAATTTAACTATTTTCCCAAAATGAAGGACCAATCTATAATTTTAAACTTTATCCAGCATTTTTTTGGTTCAGGCATCTGATCTGGCGACTCTTGGGAGATCTTCCCTCATATCAGGCATAATTGTCTACTGGTTGGGGTCATGCTAAAGATCTGGTAAAGACCTGTGTACTCAAGGGTTGAGTGAGCTCAGGGTTTTTTTAAATTTTGAAAACAGCACCCTATGGTGTTTTTGATTCACTGTCAAATGGACCAACATTTAGGGTGGTTTGCAGGAGATTAATCTGCTGAAAATACTTTTTCATCACCTGTATAATTATGTTACTGAGTATTTTTTAAGAAGTAGTTATGTTTATAAAAGCTTGAAGAAGAACAAAACCCGGTATCTGCGCACATCAGCAGGAGGCATGCCTCTACAGCCCGTGCATGGTTCATGGATCATCAGAAAGATTATTTTTACTGCAATCCCTAGGTTTTCATACATCAGACATCCCAAATTAGTATACCCCCCAAAATGAGGGGGGGCACAAGCCCTAGAGTCTTATAGACTCTAAGCCGGTGGTTGCTCTTCTTTAAAAGGGCACATATACTGGTTAGTAACACCTAAATCCTTCACTCTGCTTATGTGTAAAGTTATAAAATGTAAAATTAGCTTAAAGGAGCAGTATCGCGAATTTTTCTTGGTGACTTATATTTAAATGGTACTTTGAATGTAGGTAAGTGTTGGAGTAAGAATTACAAATTTAGAAAAAAATGATGTCTGTGTTGAGCAGCTGGAGACTAATAGCTCATGTTTATGTCTTCTGAGTGTCGGAACGCGACACTCTGGCCTGTTCCATGCTGAGGAGAGGGGTGAAACAATGTATCAAAGTATCAGCTGTTCAGTGCTGGCAGCCGTCCAGCATAAGATAACAACATTGCAACATTGCCTGGCCAGAACTTATATATCTAAAACAGAGAAAAAAGCTCTAGAAGTCATTTAGCTGATTTTGACAGTTTTCCCTTCATGTTGGCTCTGCTGCAGAATCTTTCAGTTTACCATTTTCTCTCTCTTTTCTCAACACATTTTTCCATATGATCTTTCTTTCAGCTTTGTGTGTTTTGAGCAAAGCCCAACCCAGGATTTTCACTATTTGGAGTTTTGTTTTGTGCTCCTAGGGGCATCCCGACTTGGGATGCCCTGATATGTGAAATCCCCAAGTTCGCCTGTGAAAACGTACCTTTCCCTGTCCCACAGCGCATGTGCGGGCTCTCATCCAATCAGCTCTGTTTGCACACAGATGGGGAGCCTGAGCAGTAACCTTCCTGGCCTCCTGGCCTGTCTAAATGACTATCTGCGTGAGCGCGCCAGAAAAATGGGGGGATCTGTGGTTATCCAGTGGGGCATCCCAATTTAGAATGCCCAAGGGGCAAGGTCAATGGCCGGGTCTTATAGACTTCAGGGTCGGCAACTCAGGGTTTTGTTCCACTTTAATAACTTTAGATTTTCCTGCACAGATATTCAAAGAAGAATTTCAGTTATTTTCAGTCAGTTTAGTTTATTTTGTATAGATTTTACACATTTAAGTCACCTGGTCTCATGGTCTCATAACAAAAGCAGCACCTCACACACACACAGCCGTTACCACTGATTACAGTGTCAGCCTCTGAGGTAAAGTGTTGCTAGGAGACCAGTGGGCTAAATAAAGCAGCTCACTAAATACAACCCAGCAGATCCCCCTATTCAGCAAATGTACTGAGCCATTGTAATTATACAATTTAAAAGAAAGGCATATATTTTTTCCCTTTTCTATCACCAGATTATTTATACACATGTTAGAAGCTAGTGTGTGGCTATTTAATTATTTATCTTTTTTAATGCAAATTTCGCGATACTGCTCCTTTAAGAAATAAAGCACAAAACAGTCCTAATTTTAATTAGATATTTTAGGCCAAGTTTACAAAATCGAGACTTATTTATCTAAGAAACCAGACATTTAAATTTTGATATTAATTTTTTGTACTACGCCTCTTATTACAAGTCGTTGTTCTGTTCGGTCATTTGCAGTATATCTTTTCATTTATTTTATAGCAATCTAGAAGATCTATAGGCAATTAAAAAAGAGAATACTATGTTCCCATGCAGTTGATCACTTGTATGAATCCTCCCTCAATTCATAAATCATGTTTTATTGACCATATTCCTTTATTTGGTGAAGCCAGTTTAAAATGATTGTCCAGGCACACTCAAAAGTATTCCCATTAAGTTGGGCTACTCTTGGCAATATTCTTATTTTTTCCCTTTTTGAAAGCAAAGTTATATTGAAATCTAAAATAACAATTTTACATCCTTTTATTCATGTCCTCTAAGTTGGGAGAGAATATATTATATTATATATTATACTCATATTTATACTTACAGCGTCATGTAATATGATAGCGTTTTATATATATTCAGTAATAATAATACAAGCACACTGTGTGCATTGGATTAAATTGAGCTGAATTGTGTCTGACAATGTGGAGAGGAGGTGTCAACTAGACAGAAGCCTCAGTCTTGATCATGGTGGGGCACTGGAGGCAGAGGAAAAAGAAATTCCTCTTCCTTTCTGTGACAATAGCAAAGAGAAATCACTGGAGTGACACTGCATCAAGTAAATTGCCAAATGGTTTTAAAGTTTGGCTGGTGAATCACTTTAAATCTGGGCACACATTTGTGTGTCAATTGGCTCCTGCATCTCAGTGAGTTTTAACACACAAAAAAGTGCAAAACAAAAACAAAAAATTACTTACACATGTGATGGGGCATTTTTACAGGTGAGGGACATTATGTTAAGGATCATTTTTGAAAGTCTGGAAATCACTTCACCCTATGGGCTATGCAAAAATAACAATGCAAATTATTTAGCATATCCCAAAGGTGCTGTGATTTTCCCAACTTGGCAAAATACGACCCTTACCCCACTGAAAGAGTTATGTCTGTCACTTGTAAAAATGTATCAGTGTTTTTTCTTTAAAATTAGAACAGAAACTGTATTGCACTTTTTGTGTATGTAAGTACAAAGGCTAACCAGGATGCAGGCTGCAATTCACACCCTGTGCACCAAGAGTTACACTAAGAGGGTGATTTACAATGTGTGCTAGACTGTGCGGCCTTTGGCTGCCCTGCTTTCTCCATGCATGTGACCAGAGGAGAAAACTGCAGCAAATTTGAGTCGGGATTAGGTACTATCTAAGTAGCACCTTGTGCTACGAGCGAGGAAGCGTTTATGGAGCACCTGGTTGGTTGTTGCCCACATGTCAGACCATTCTTTACTTGTTTTAATATCACCTAATTCCTCCTCCCAATAAAACAATATATTTATGGTTTTGAGGCCTTTGGAGCTCACTTAAATAAGTTTTGATTTCCGAGATCTGTCCTGGGGTATCTTGGCCCTTGTGGCATATATAGTCAAATGTCTTCATTATTTCATCAGCTTATATTTAAGTTGAAGGTATCTATAATGTTCATGAAGAGGTATGTCATACTCATCCCCGAGAGATTCCCATATCACTCCCCGTTATTGCTCAAAGAGTGGACAGTAGAGAGACCCACCAACACCCACCAGCCAAATGCCTGTGGACCTTCCCTGCCAGAGGGAAAGAGTGGATTTTATATAATGGTTAGTAGAGGTAGATTGAGGAGAGGAGATTGCCAGAATATTTTACAGAGTCCCAAACTGCCAAAGAGGGCTTTAAAATAGGGCAGAAAATAGGAGGTTTCGTGTCTGGTGATAAATTGTTGTTTTGAACTGAATGTCAGCATAGAGAGAGGGAGCAGCAGCATCCCGGGTTCCCTGTGGCGTACTACATGCCCCTTAGCTGCAGGGATACTGGGGATGCACCATGGGAAAAAAGTCCTCTTTAATTTGCAGCTGAGCTGCACTTTTTATTAAGCCAGAGCTTCAATACCTTTTCCATTTACATATGTATTTATTGACATATTGGTATATTTCAGATTTAGTATAATAATTTTCATTGATTATGATTATTTCTTTTTTTTTAGCTGCGTTTGTAAGCTAATGGTCAACAAGACAAGAATTCTAGTTACCTCAAAACTGGAACAACTTAAAAAAGCTGATAAGATTCTACTTTTACATGAAGGGATCTGTTACTTTTATGGAACGTTTACCGAACTTCAAGAAAAGCGCCCAGACTTTAGCTCACAGTTGATGGGATTTGATTCATTTGATAATTTCAGTGCAGACAGGAGAAACTCCATATTAACAGAGACCCTGAGACGTTTCTCCATCGATGGTGAGCCTGCAGCAGCTAGGAACGAAGTCAGGAATAAGTCCTTCAAGCAGGCGGCGGAAATTATTGAAAAGAGAAAAAATTCTATTATTAATGCTCGGAAATCAAGCAGAAAGTTTTCAACCAAGCAGAAATCTCAGCCGCAGATGAGTGGCATTGAAGAAGAGGCTCCTGCAGAACAAGAGGAAAGAAGACTGTCTTTAGTTCCAGATTCAGAACAAGGAGAAGCCATCCTACCAAGAAGTAACATACTTAACACAGGTCCAAATTTCCAGGGTCGAAGAAGGCAGTCAGTGTTGAACTTTATGACTGGAGCACCAGCTGCACAGAGTCAAAGTGCCTTTGGAAGAGGAAATGCTTCCATTAGAAGACTGTCAATGGTACCTCAATCCAAATTGACTCAGGAGTTAGATATATACAATAGACGGGCCTCACAGGAGAGTGTCCTGGAGATCAGTGAAGAAATCAATGAGGAAGATTTGAAGGTAATAAGCTATGTTAACTTAGAAGATTTATGGTTGGATCACATTGCCAGAAACTTTAAAATTGGTATTCATAATTTGCCTAAACACTTTATTACTATATTTAGTCTGTTAATTTAAAGAAATCCAGGATTTTTGTAATAGCAAGTTTTGACTTTAATCTTGATTATAGATTGCGGTAGTTTCTTTTTCACCGGAACCTCAGATAAAGCAGACCTACCTCCATAGTTAGCTATTCTCACTTTGTCCAGGCCAGGTCTCTGTGACACAAGGGACTGGAAGCTACAGAACACACTAGAAGAGCTGGCACCTCCCCTAGGGAGATTTTCCTGGTGACCACATTATGGGACACTAGGGGGAAGCAATAAATGCCTATTGGATAGTGTTCACAGACAGAAGAATGGTAACTATGGCCTAGAAGATCTTTCAGTGTGCCAAAGAAGACAGTTAGTGCTGAGTGTAATGGCTAGCACATTGGCTGCACAAAGCCAGGACTCTTTTGCAAAGGAAAATTATTAAACTGGTGTTTCTCACATAGTCACCTAGCCGTGGCCAACTTAATATATTAAATAGCCTAGCTCTAAATAAAAACAAAAGAAACCTCACTTACTCACTGGCCCAGGTTTAGAAATGGTAAATTTAAAGTATGTTGCATTGCTTAGGGCAATTGCTTCTTCCTCTAATCAGCATAAGAGCTTTTCCGTAAGTAACCCCTTTCAACAAGTAGTTACAACCAAGTACCCCAGAGGAGGAGATCATCAAATGTTACCAAAATAAGTAGGACATGGGCCTTGTAGAACTTTTTAAAGCAATACAGAATGTTTTATTGTTAAAATAATATACTAGACCTGTCAGACCCCCCTGTTGGTGCACCCTTAAACATTGTCCCCAGGGGTACGCATCTTGCAGGTTGAGAAACAGTGATGTAAGACATTTGTTTCCTTTCGCCTGAGAGAAGAAACACACACTACAGCTGACAAAATATAGTAAAAAACATGCTATTTTTCTGTACATTTTCCTAGGTGCAGATTTATATTAAACATATATAGACTGCACAAAATGGTTTATATTACTATGTATTTTAGGTAACTAACTGCTCAGTTTCTTGTCTCATCTATAGGAGTGTTTCCTGGATGAAACAGATGGCGCATCCCCAACTACAACATGGAATACTTATTTTAGATACGTTACCGCTGCCAAAAGTTTAGTCTTTGTTCTCATTCTTGTCCTAGTTATTTTCATAGCAGAGGTAAATAACATCAAATGCTAAAAGATAGAATTTTAATGCCATAGCTGTGTCATACTAAAAAGGCTGAGAAAGCATAAATTCAACATAATGCTTTGAATTAATTCCTTTTGCTCAGTACTTAATTGATACATTTTAGTTTTGTACATTTAACATAAATATCTTCTTTCACACCATTCTCGAACCTTTACTGTTTCCAAAAAGGATCACCTGCTTCTACTTAAAAAAGTGTCTTTTGTCTTGTAGGCATAGTGAGACAGATGCTGTCTATCAGCTAAGGAGTTGGGCCATACACTGGTATAACTGGTGTTTGGTTTCTATAATTACAGCTCTGGATACTCTCCATTACACTGGATTGCATGGCAGGAGCGTAGCTAGGGGGGAGCAGGGGGGGGACACTTGCCCCGGGTGCAGCAGGTCCGGGGGGCGCCAAAGGGCGGCCTGAGAACAAGTGAGGGGCCACCATTTCGAATCTTTGCCCCGGGTGCCAGAAAGCCCAGCTACTCCTCTGTTGCATGGTAATGCCTTTGCAGTGTGCTGGAGAAAATGAGAGACCATTATGTTTGCCAAAGAAAAATGTCAAACCTCTATGGTGTGACCAGGGTAATTCTCTTCCTCCATTAAGCACAGAGTATGTGTTTTTAAGGACAACCAGAATACATTTTGGATAGTGAGGATTGGTTTAACAGAGGTGTTATATAATAGGGTCAGTTCAGCATGGATTACCATTTCCTTTGGCCTGTGTGCAGTCCGTGGTGCAAGGCAGAAATTTCCTCTTTGGTGCATGTGCGTGATCTATGTGCCAAAGCCATGAGTGAAATCTCTTCATGCTCCACTTTACAACTTGCATGAGAGTTTTACTGAATCACTATATGCTAGTTGTAAATTAATTCATTTAAAAAAGCTGAGCCGTTTTTTTTCAGTCAAAATGACAGACATGTTTCATTTTTTGTTACAAATTTAATTAAATAAAAAAAGCACAAAGGTGCCCCCCCCCCCTCCCAAGAACCAACTAGCCCGGGCTCCAGACATATGGGCTGGTAATCCAGGACTCCTGATGCTGCCTGTATACCAGCCCTTATTCCCTTTGGTATGGGTCAGGTGCTGGAAGAACTCTGGGCCCATATCCATGGGCACTACAGACTTCCACACCCCCGGTGTCCTAAATGGGTGCCGGCAGGACTGGACTGGATCTCCACCATCTTCGTTAGGTGCCATCTGTAGAACGGAGGGAAGTCATATTTTGATGCCTGCTGCCCATCCTGGCCCCCAGACAGAGAATGACTGACAAGTAGGGGAAGCAAAGCTTTTATACCTCAGGATTCCCCCACATATGACTACATACATAACAGGACAAAGGTACATGCTTTGAGCAGGAGGAAACTGCTGGTGCATAAAAATCTGATTGCACCCAAATATACCTGTGCATAACATTCTCAGAATCACATGAGTTTACACTTTTTGAGTACATTTCTGTGTGAGATGTGAATCAAAACCAAAAAATGGTGCAGCAAAAAAAAATTCTGGTGAATCGGAAGAAGAGAAAAATGTGCGGAAACAAAGTTTACTCATTTAAAAACATGAATGCCTGGGCGCTTGGTGTTCGTTCAACCCTAATTCGGTAATTTATATGCTAATTATAGGAACATGGATTATGTTGTAAAACTACATGCCTAGGTAGCCTTTGTAAATAAAAATGAAACCTGTGAAGGTATACTGGACTAGTGGTAAAAATGTCCTATTTGAGAAAAACATAGCCTTAGCCTTGTCCTGTTAAATTAGTACATATTATTATTATTATTATTATTATTATTATTATTAGACTGGAACTGGATGAGTAAGAATTTTATAGAGCTTTTCATTTTAAAGCTGAAGTTGGTTAGAGCACTCTGTGGTCCTCTGTGGGCATAAGATATGATTATAAATAATTTGCACAGCTAAAAATTATGCTGAACTGCACTAAGGAAAACAATTATTATAGATTATTTTATTCAAAAAAACAGGAGAAAAAAATTCTCACGGTGCTGAATCAGCCCATTTATGCTAAGTTACCCTGTAAGTGAGTGTATAATATATCTTTGAAGTGGAGTCACAAACAAAAATTAAAACAACAAAATGATGATTAATATGAAAAATATCTTTAATGCACAGTATAAAGCATTTCGGCCAGGGTTCACCTTTTATAATATTAGTTAATATTTAATATGAGATGTTGTAGTAATAGTTGTTTAAAAATAGTTGCTCTGATTAAGAACACATTCGAAATATTTTTATGATTGTATATATATTAAATGTCTCCTTTCAGGTTGTAGCTTCAATTGTTGGTCTACAGCTTATCAAAGGGTAAGTATGTTGTGCATAAGATATATGTAATATTACTAAAATGTGATGTAATGGTAGGACTTTTTGCAATTAAAAAATAGAAATCATTTACAACCTACTTCTGAATGTCCTTCAGGACACTTATGTACCAGTTGTTACTGCAGTAAAAACTTCTGTAATATTAAGTACAGACCAAGAATTAGGCTTGGCCCCGAACTGATCATTTTCCCTGCGGGTTTATCAGAACCAAGACTCAGAATGGCAGAAAGAGGCTCAGGGCCACGGTAACTGGTATACAGACATCCTGAAGCTCAGGGCCTTAGTAACTGGTATACAGACATCCTGAAGCTCAGGGCCCCAGTAACTGGTATACAGACATCCTAAAGCTCAGGACCTTAGTAACTGGTATACAGACATCCTGAAGCTCAGGGCCTTAGTAACTGGTATACAGACATCCTGAAGCTCAGGGCCTTAGTAACTGGTATACAGACATCCTAAAGCTCAGGGCCACGGTAACTGGTATACAGACATCCTGAAGCTCAGGGCCATGGTAACTGGTATGGAGACATCCTGAAGCTCAGGGCCATGGTAACTGGTATACAGACATCCTGAAGCTCAGGGCCACGGTAACTGGTATACAGACATTCTGAAGCTCAGGGCCACGGTAACTGGTATACAGACATCCTGAAGCCCAGGGCCCCAGAAACTGGTATACAGACATCCTGAAGCTCAGGGCCCCAGTAACTGGTATACAGACATCCTGAAGCTCAGGGCCCCAGTAACTGGTATACAGACATCCTGAAGCTCAGGGCCCCAGTAACTGGTATACAGACATCCTGAAGCTCAGGGCCTTAGTAACTGGTATACAGACATCCTGAAGCTCAGGGCCTTAGTAACTGGTATACAGACATCCTGAAGCTCAGGGCCCCAGTAACTGGTATACAGACATCCTGAAGCTCAGGACCCCGGTAACTGGTATACAGACATCCTGAAGCTCAGGGTCCCAGTAACTGTTATACAGACATCCTGAAGCTCAGGGCCTTAGTAACTGGAGTACAGATATCCTGAAGTTCTGGGTTCTGGTAACTGGTATACAGACATCCTAAAGATCAGGGCCCCAGACCCCCAGTAACTGGTATACAGACATCCTGAAGCTCAGGGCCCCAGTAACTGGTATACAGACATCCTGAAGCTCAGGGCCCCAGTAACTGGTATACAGACATCCTGAAGCTCAGGGTCACAGTAACTGGTATACAGACATCCTGAAGCTCAGGGCCCCAGTAACTGGTATACAGACATCCTGAAGCTCAGGGCCCCAGTAACTGGTATACAGACATCCTGAAGCTCAGGGTCACAGTAACTGGTATACAGACATCCTGAAGCTCAGGGCCCCAGTAACTGGTATACAGACATCCTGAAGCTCAGGGCCCCAGTAACTGGTATACAGACATCCTGAAGCTCAGGGCCCCAGTAACTGGTATACAGACATCCTGAAGCTCAGGGTCACAGTAACTGTTATACAGACATCCTGAAGCTCAGGGCCTTAGTAACTGGTATACAGACATCCTGAAGCTCAGGGCCCCAGTAACTTGTATACAGACATCCTGAAGCTCAGGGCCCCAGTAACTGGTATACAGACATCCTGAAGCTCAGGGCCCCAGTAACTGGTATACAGACATCCTGAAGCTCAGGGCCACGGTAACTGGTATACAGACATCCTGAAGCTCAGGGCCACGGTAACTGGTATACAGACATCCTGAAGCTCAGGGCCACGGTAACTGGTATACAGACATCCTGAAGCTCAGGGCCCCAGTAACTGGTATACAGACATCCTGAAGCTCAGGGTCCCAGTAACTGGTATACAGACATCCTGAAGCTCAGGGCCATGGTAACTGGTATACAGACATCCTGAAGCTCAGGGCCCCAGTAACTGGTATACAGACATCCTGAAGCTCAGGGCCTTAGTAACTGGTATACAGACATCCTGAAGCTCAGGGCCACGGTAACTGGTATACAGACATCCTGAAGCTCAGGGCCCCAGTAACTAGTATACAGACATCCTGAAGCTCAGGGTATCAGTAACTGTTATACAGACATCCTGAAGCTCAGGGCCTTAGTAACTGGAGTACAGATATTCTGAAGTTCTGGGTTCTGGTAACTGGTATACAGACATCCTAAAGATCAGGGCCCCAGTAACTGGCATACAGACATCCTGGAGCTCAGGACCCCAGTAACTGGTATACAGACATCCTAAAGCTCAGGGCCCCAGTAACTGGCATACAGACATCCTGAAGCTCAGGGCCCTAGTAACTGTTATACAGACATCCTGAAGCTCAGGGCCTTAGTAACTGGAGTACAGATATTCTGAAGTTCTGGGTTCTGGTAACTGGTATACAGACATCCTGGAGCTCAGGACCCCAGTAACTGGTATACAGACATCCTGAAGCTCAGGGCCTTAGTAACTGGAGTACAGATATTCTGAAGTTCTGGGTTCTGGTAACTGGTATACAGACATCCTGGAGCTCAGGACCCCAGTAACTGGTATACAGACATCCTGGAGCTCAGGACCCCTGTAACTGGTATACAGACATCCTGGAGCTCAGGACCCCAGTAACTGGTATACAGACATCCTGTTTTAGGTCATTAATGATTTTTTAAATTTTGCTTTTAATGGTTATCTCTATTCCCTATTCTCTATAACCGCCCACCCCATGTAAAAGAGCTATCTCTTTATACATATCTTTATATATTTATATATATATATAATTATAAATTAACAGTATTTTAAATGTTTTTTTTAGAAACCAGAACCAGCAACATACTAATGGAAGCACTAATGGCAATAGTTCCTCTGTGGCAGTAATTGTGACTTCTACTAGCTCTTATTATGTATTTTATATTTATGTTGGTGTGGCCGACTCCCTTTTAGCCTTGGGAATTTTTCGAGGTTTACCTCTCGTCCATAGTCTTATATCTGCCTCCAAGGTTTTACATCAGAAAATGCTGCACGCTGTTCTTCACGCTCCAATGTCCACTTTCAATACCATGAGAGCCGGTACGTTTCTATCATGCCAGAGAGTGGGGGATGAGACTGCTGTACAATGAGCATTGCTTATGACTCTGTGGTTCTTTTTTTCTTGTCTTGGCACACACTCTGTCCTATGGCCTATGGGAGCTATGCTTTGTGGTTTATTTGTTATGGGGAAGCCTTGTTAACATTCAGGTATTTATGACTTCCTATATTTGCCTTCTATCCATCATTGCGATGTTGTTTAGTGGTCACAGTCATTTATCCTGTGTGCAATGACACAAGTACCCAGGCTTATTGCAAGTAAGTCTGCCACGTGCTGCATGCGCAGTTAGATTGCAGTGCTTTATGTAACTCATCATTTCAAATCAATCTAAAACAAATCACATCTGTGACTGCATTGTCGCTTTAAGGATTTGAATGTATGTTACTTAATAGTATTCAGAAAACATTTGTGTGTCTGATAAATGAATAGCCGCATGGCTAAACTTGTATAAAATGACAGATTATCTTTTACAAGGCAATGGAGAAACCAGAACCTGCATGCAAACAGCCCTGTTAGCTAGCAAAATATTGCTATTTCATGTTTGACTGCAATTCAAATTGAATTAAACACAATATAAACCTAAAACATGAACTGCTACTTTTTAAGTAGCAAAATTAACCCCAGTACTATAGATATATAATGTAGTTTCCTGTATAGTATTATTTATTTACTCACTCACCACTTTAAAGATGGACAACACCCGGGAATTTCCCTCTCCTGAGTGTTTCAGGATGCAGGTGCACAAACCGAGCACTCTAATTGGCTGAGTGGCCCGCTCAGCCAATCAGCGCTCTCGGTTTTGCTCTGCTCCATTCGACTCCATGCTAGTGGCTAAATGTGCCCATGCCGCCCATTCAGAAAGGCCTGTCAAGGGTACATGCACAGATAGAGGTGAGCAGGGATGCGGCCACAGCGCCAAGGCATGGTGAGGGCACTGGGAGAAGTGGGTGTTGTTCCAGGCACAGCTCGGCATCCCGATTGCGGATGCCCACCTACACATTAATGGCCACAAATGGGAGAAATCTTACTATTCTTCTGGTTCCCCTGGAGAAATGTAGACCATTAGCCACCATGGTCATGTGGTTGCCTGCACTTGGCACTGCCCCCAGGAAAATACATGTGAAAAATGGGTGTTGTTTCAGTTTAAAATGAAATGTGTGATATTTCTTCTGTATACAGTGTTTGCAACGTTTGTAAAATGTTTGCGTTCTTCTGACCTGGAGGTGGCATTTCAGACCTTAGTCACCCTACTTTTTGTTTTATTACAGGGCGGATCCTCAACAGATTTTCAAAAGATATGGCTATTTTAGATGATCTTCTCCCACTGACCGTTTTTGACTATATACAAGTGAGTCACAACATTTAAGATGTTGAATTTAAAATAGCAAGTAATTTGTTAATTTATGTAAGTGATTGGCAGTTTGATTTATGAGGTGTCATTTTGTGTCATTTGGTGCTGTTATTTTTCCGTGAGGATGCGCTGATTGGCGCTGCAGGTCAAAATGTCCTTAAATAATCAGCTTCCATTGGTGCCCTAGGTTTCTCCCTATAGACCAGCCTTTGTCAGTGTCTGTTTTTGTACCTGTGGGTCCTTAAATTTTAACAGTGCCAATGTGTGATACCTAGTTACGCCAATTCACTGCATGCCATAATTGCTCATTTGTAACACACGGCAGAATTTGGTGGTGGATCTTATACCTGCTGATTATTATTGTTATTATTATTAATATTAATATTATTATTGCTATTAATAATAATGTTTATTTATATAGCGCCATCATCTTCTGTAGCGCTTTACAAGGTATGATTAAAGGTAAAACATATAGTAAAGGGAACAATAAAAAATGAGATGCCACAAACTTTAAACCAAGTGTTGTGAGCACAGGACACAATTGGAAAGAGAGCCCTGCCCTTGCCTGCTGTAATATCATTAAATTTATCTGAAAATACTGTTGCGATAAAATATGGTAAACTTTGTAGTTCGTTTACTTTGGATGAACGCATTGGCGTGAAAATCTGAAAATCAGAATTAAAAAGTGATTTCATTTATTGACATGTTACACAAAATATTTCTGCTGGGCCCTGAGATGGAGAAGATACTTCAGCGTTGCCGCCATTCGACACGCCCTGGCCATAGGAAATGGCTATTGCTGCACAGAGACTACAGGAGAAAACCGGCCTGACCAGGACACATGGAGGCGACCGCTCTGCGCCCTCGCAGCCCTTCTCTGCAGGCTGTCAGGAAGAAGGGACCCAACAGACATCGCCAGCAGTTTGATCTATTGGAGTGGGGCAGCAGATCTCAGCTGCTGTCACGGTTCCCATCCTCCGGACACTCGGGAGCAGGGGATGACGAATCAGATGTGGCGGATGGTCAGATATGGTGCCGAGTGTCACGAATCCGGGCACCAGCAGAGTCAGAGCTGCAGCAGTGTGTAGCAAGGGGCTCCCTAACATGTTCAGTTACCAATTTACAATGGGAGTCTCTCCATCAACTCCCAAGGGAACAGCCTTACTATGGGGACAATAGACAGTGGCAGTGCTCCTTCTTCTTCTGCCTCCTTCTGCTACAAAATGGCTCAGGCAGCAGACTGGGCTCACCCATGGAGTTGCCCACCTTCCTTTACTGGCCTCTTCGGGCTTAGCAGTATGAGAAAAATCATGGGACAAGAACCCAGCACAGCATCAAGGCTCTCACTTCATCACTACCCGCTAGGAAAGGTTTTGAGACATTTATGAATAGAATGGAATGCTCCCTTAGAAGAGAAGTAGACGAAGTATCAAAAAACTTTTTATAGAGGTCAGAAACAGGGTCACAACCATAGGACAAGTTCAGGAGTCTGTCCAACAACACCTTACTACATTAGAGTAAGAGCACAGACAGACATGGAGAACAGGGGGAGAAGGAATAACATACACATTCGGGGGTTCTCCCGAAAACTCCAATTCATCCAATGTTATGACTCAAATCTTTAATGAAGCGCTGGATCACCCGATAGGAGAAACCACTGAGCTGGCTCGGCTCCACAGAGCACCCGGATGCAAAACTCCTGACCCATATAGGCCATGGGACTTTATACGTTTATAAAGTGAAAGAAGCCATTATGAAACATGTATGGAACAAAAGGAACATGTCTTTCAAAGGCACCCAGATCACCTTACTCCTCGACCTTGCACTATGCACACCCCAAATACTCCAAACCAGAGCCATTTACAGATGGGGTCGACCATTTTCATTAATTTGCAGAATAACATATTGATTTGATTTAGGATAATTGGAAGTTGGGGGGGCTCTGAAGTTGCCCCACCAAGGACTATGGCTGCACACACTAGCCTTATATGAAAAAAGCCATTGGTTTATTAATACAAAACGCTATACAAGCCTCTTTGTGCAAATAACACATATGACAAGTGTAAAACCACAAAAAATACAAGACAAATACAATTTTAAAAAACATATATGCTAGCAGGAGAAGTGAAGCAAAGCGGGAAAAGGGGAGAAACGAAGGAAGGCTGCTGGGATAATATATAATTCATGTAAATTGGGTGCAGAAAATCAAGCACTAAAGGCTCGATTCAGAGGCACATTCGTCTGCACTTCCGTAGCTGTCTGTGAAAGTTTTAGTGGGTGTTTGTCATTTTTTTGCTTTTTTTCGTTCATTTTTCATTCGTACGAACGTTCGGGCAAATGCGTGTATGCGCTTTCGATGAACGAAAGCAAATCGGAACATTTGCGTTAGTTCGGGTCATTTTGCAAACCAAATCTGATATTTTTCATTCGTTCAGATAACTTACGTTATTGCTATGGGCTTGCGTCTCATTCAGAGAACTGATTGCCGACGGACCACCACCCTATAAATCCGTTTCCTTTGAGATCCCCTTACTGGACCATTTTGACCTCGAGACTAGCAGCTATGGATGACTCTAGCGTATTTGAGAAGCATGAGGATCTGCAGCTCATGGGCATTGAAATTGTCCGGAGGGCTGAGACCAGATTGCACCGGCGACGCATGCACATCGATGGCATGCATGACGTTGAGTTGTTCGAGCTGACCAGACTTAATCGCGCTTCCCTCCATAAATTGTATAGTGAGCTGCGGCCATGGTTAGCCCGCACCACAAGGATGGGGCAAGCAATTTCAGGTATGACCAAGATGCTTGCCTGGCTTGGCTGCTTGCCTGCTTGGCTGCCTGCAATTTTGGCTCATTCCAGAGGCTGGGTGCCCTCTCCGTGGGGATCTCCCAGCCTACGCTGAGCCGCGCGCTATCCAAGTTTTTGGAAGGCATGGCTACCATTACTCGCAAATATATTTGTTTTCCTGACGACATGGTAGCCAGAAACGCGATTAAGCTGGCATTTTATAACATCGCCGACATGCCCAACGTCATGGGTGCAATTGACTGCACCCACGTTGCCCTGGTCCCTCTGGCAGTCGACGAGTATATCTACAGGCAAGTACAATCAGTCATATTTTTTTCCACATTTTTTTTTTATGTCCCAAAAAATTCCAAAAGTCCCTCCTTGTAAAATGTCCCTTCTTCGAATTATTCCCTCCTTGTAATTAATCCCTCCGTGTAAGTTATCCATCCTTTCAAATACTTCCCTTATTTAAATTAACCCCTCCATGTAATTTAGCCCTCCTTTTAATTTAACCCTCCTTTTACCTAATCCCTCCTTGCAATTAATCCCTCCTTGTAATTATTTCCTACTTGTAAATATTGCCTCCTTGTAATTAATCCCTCCTTGTAATTTATCCATCCTTGTAATTTAGCCCTCATTGTAATGTATCCTTCCTTTTAAGTATTCCCTCCTTGTAAAGAGTCCCTGTGGAACCATGGACCGTATTTAGTTGCATATAAATGTCACATGTGTTCACCAAGGAAACATTTTTATGTGTACCTGGAATAGACCCTGGAAAGTTAATCTTTCTTTTTTCAAACATACATATTCTTTTTTGGCCAGGCAAAATACTTATGTACTTGTTTATTGCTATTTTAATTGGGCCACAGCATTTGCTTAGGGTGTGATGAGTTAGTGTTCCCCTAGTTTGCGTCCCCTATATAATGTTTTTGTTTTTTGTTTTTTTTAAATCCCAGGAACCGCAAAATGGGCCACTCAATGAATGTCCAAGCAGTGGTGGCCACGGACAT
Organism: Gastrophryne carolinensis; assembly: GCA_027917425.1. NCBI lineage: Eukaryota > Metazoa > Chordata > Amphibia > Anura > Microhylidae > Gastrophryne > Gastrophryne carolinensis. Next base: position 209,894,321 of record CM051238.1, read on the forward strand.
GCGGTTCCTTAGTCTGCTCGCCGGGTTCCCAGGCTCATCCCATGATGCCTACATTCTTCGCAGATCTGGATTGTATGGTCGGTTTGAGTCTGGGGAATTTTCCGGTGGATGGCTCCTTGGTAAGTTGATGCCAATAACGTCCTTTTTTTTTATATGTATGGCTATGAATTTAGTTTGTGTCCCATGTATGAAACTCTGCCTATTTGAACACCTTGTTTACATGTGAAACACGACCTTAACCATTATATTTTTTAAACAACAAAGCCTTGCCAAATGTTTGTTCTGCATTAGCAAAATGTTGAAATTGAATTTAGAGTAAAGTAATAATTAGTCTTCCCCACACTCTGCTTAAATGATGTCCTTGAATTTATACTAGGGTCTGCGCCATCTTTGATTAGATGCATTACACTTACTGAGTAGAGGAGAGCGGGATAAAGTGCATGGGGCGGGTTGGACTCATACCAAGCAGATACAGGGTCCTGAGAATTTAAGAATGCTGAGCAGCACAGTCCGAAACCAATACCTGTTAACAGTCTGGCTGAATGGCCCTCATCCGCCATCTTTGATGTTGAATTTGTTTCCACATGTATTTGAATTTTTTTTTTTTTTGGCCTGTGCACTATATATGCTCATGCTGTGTAGCAAATGGGACCTAGCCTCTTAGTCATGTTGATGGGCCGTTTAGGGGAGTCCATTTATTGAGTAATGTGTAATTTATGTTTTTATAATACATTTTGGCAGGTGATTCGGGCTATCCACTCCTTCTGTGGCTGTTGACGCCCGTCCTCTGGCCCCAGAATGCAGCCGAGGAGGCATATAATAGGGCGCACAGGGGCGTGGTGTAGAGGGCGTTTGGCCTATTAAAGACCCGCTTCCGATGCTTGGACCATACCGGGGGAGCACTTCAGTATGACCCCAAAAAGGTCATAGATATTATAATGGCCTGTGCAGTGTTGCATAATTTTGCTATTTTGCAGCGTGTCCCCCGGTATGTGGATTTGCCCCCCTCTCCACTCACCGATGACCCAGACGAGGACTATCGTGGCCCACCGAGTGCGTCTGCCCAAGCCGTGCGGTCAAATTTAATTGAGACACATTTTGCTTAATTTGGTGTTCCTTTGTTTGTTTTGTCCCTTTATTGTTTGTTATTTGTGTTTTTGGACCTTTGTGTTTGTATGTTTGTTTCTTACTTTTAAAAACAGTAAAGAAATAATTACAAAGAACCTCACACATGATGTTATTTTTTTGTTTTTGGGATGTTCCAAATTTGTTAATGCCTACTTTAACTCATCTTTATTCCCCCAAAACATAAAGGCATAAACTTAGTCCACCACAGGTTAATTACAATTTTGTGTAGTTTATTTCCAAAGCAAACATTGGAGTTGATGGTCACTCCCATAGTAGCATAAAATACATGGGCAAAACGCAAATGAAAGTTTAGGCAAATCAGGCCACATAGCAATTGCCCAGAGGCAAGAGTTTTAAAGTAAGGCACTCCTGTGCAAAGTTTCGGACAAATGAAAATTAAATCAACATAGGTGACAAGCATTGCCATGTCCACATTGGGCAGCAAACAAATAGGCCCACAGACACACCCTCTCCTGCTTGGCCCCATTTGCCACATGCACAGGTGTAAAGCAGCCAAACCTATGCCACATCTACACCTGTTAGTCAGTGTGACACCCAAACAAGAACCCCCAGTCCCAATCCAAGTCCAGTTCAATTTCAGCCAGGGGTCAAGGTAGTAGTTTGCCAGCCCAGAATGTCCCCCAATTATGCCTACAAACAGGAGGAGCCAGAACCAATGTCATTCGCCACAAGCATGCAGCGCAACAACCTGAGTGGCAGGTTCATTGAGGCTTCACCTGCATTGGCTAGTGGGCTACCTCAGCACTCTAATGAGCTATATGGGCGCAAATCCAAAGCAAACAAGCAAAGCCATACCAAAAGGGTATATTGGTGGGGCTCACCAGACAGGTCAATACAGTGGGGATGTAGAGCAAAGATGTGGAGTAGATACAGGCCAAATAGGCCTTAAAATGGGGGATGCCCATAAAACCCAGGTTAGGGCCCTTGGAGGTGGGCCCTCACCTGGGCCTGTGTGGCATTCAGAATCTGCAACTGTTCCAACATGTTTCTATTAGAAGTTCGAAATTTAGCCATCATGGCACTGAGATTGTTAGTTAAGGTGGCCATGTGGCTGTTTCTATTTCGAACTTCCTCAAGCATGGCGCTGTAATAATTGGATAAGGTGGCCATGTGGCTGTTGTTGGACCTAAATTCAGTCAGCATGGAGTTTAAGGTGTTGTTTAATGTTTCTAATTGCCCATGAAGATGCTCGTGGTTTCGTTGATTTTGGAGGCAAAATAGTCGCCTCTCATGGTGCCATGCTGACTCCATCATCGGCGCGCCCCTCCCCTGGGCAACTGGGCAATGTTTCAGGTTGGGGGCGTGCAGATGATGTGCCTCTAGGTCCACCAACAGCCACAGGTCTGCTTGGCAAATCCTCAGCAGCAGAGCTAACACTGGGGACTGTCGGCTCAGTCTCTGCATGCTGCCCATGATGGGCTGGCAGCATGCCGCCAGCTTCGCTCTGCTGCTGAGCATTTGTTGGAGAAACATGTTGGGACAGTTGCAGATTCTGTCCCAGGGGGAGCTGTTCTGAAGGTTCAATGAAGGCTCCATCTTCCTCCAGCTCCTGGATTTCCTCCTTCAGTGTGTGGGTCTGTTGGGACATGTAAATAACAACGGTTCAGTTTGGGGAATACATATGTAATTCAGCACAAAGAAACATGGCAAGTCACATGCATAAGCAAAATCATAAAAAGACACTTACCGTATATATCGGATCCTGGGTCCGAGGCAGCACGGAAGTAGACGGCATGGTAAAACTGGCAGAGGATTCCCCACTAGCTGAGGGATGATGCTGGGCTGCATTGGGGAAAAGAAGGCATGTTAACACACAACTAGGCATTGCTTATGTGTATTAACACATATGGTTCACTAAAACACGGGCCCATGCATGAATGGCAACTCCCCCAATGGACCAAGTTTAACTTGACTATGAATGCCATTATCTGTTAGATGTATTAGTCAACAAGTACATACACATTGGTCTCCTTAACCAAAATAAACATGCATGTACTGGCTGTTCTGAGGCTTCACACATCCCTAAAAGCCCATTATGGGACCACACTCAGCTTACAAATAGCATTTGCCATTAGATTATCCCGTTTGCCATTCTTTCTAGGTCAAAGTTTCAAGCACCCCAGATCAAGTCTTTCTGAGCAAAGCACAGCTCCAAACCAAATTGCCTACAGATAAAGCTGGAAGTGTTGTATGTAATTGACTCAAACAGGCAGTCCTTTGCTAATCTCAATAGTGTTCCTCAAGACTCTCCCAAATAATGTATGAGCAAGGAAAAAAGCAAATGATGAGTCGCCACACATAACACACCCTGTTTAAATTGTTACCTCCACTACAAGGCACACACTAGGGGCATGTGTTAATATATGGGTTTGTGCCTAATTTTACACGTAGCTCACATTTCACATACACACTAACATTACTAACCTGCAGGAATAGTAGGGATGTCCATGTCCTGTCGGGCCGAGTGTCCCTCTAAGGCCACAGGATGTAGCAGGTCCAGCACTATCTCCTCAGCTCGGGTAAATTGCAGTTTGGTGGGGAATCCGCCGCCAGTTTCTAAGCTGAAAAAGAAAGTTGCACACATTTAGCTAAATGTTTGCAATACAAGACAAAGCCAAATCCACAAAGTATATATGTACCTGTAATTAAGCCGTTTATTTTCTTTCTTCCATGCTGCATACTTTAGGTCCGAGATTTTCCTTTGTATCTGCTCCACATCTTTGAGCTCTTCCCTTGCTGCATTGACTTGCGCTGCTTGCTTGTAGCTTTGGATCTGCGCCCATATAGCTCATCATAATACAAGGTGAGGCCACTAGCCAATGCCAGAGTTTGGGCCTCACCAAACCTGCCACTCAAGTGGCCTCGGCGCAATGTGCGCCCTGTTGCTAGACGTTCTGGCTCATCAGCGGTTTGCGGCAAATCTTGGGACATTCTGGGCTGGCTGTGTTGGGGAAAAATGTAGGACAGGTGGCTGTCTTCTGATTGAACTGGACTGGGATATGGACTTGGGGTTCTTGGCTGGGTGGCCACTGAACTAGCAGGCGTAGCTGTGGCATCTTCAGCCTACCTTTCCACCTGTTCCGGTGCCAAATGTGGCCGAGAAGGAGAGGGTGTTGTGGATGAAGTCGTGCTTGGGGCCCGGTGCCTCTTAGGGCCCTTAGAATACCCATGGCCCTTGGAGGTAGACGGCCGGTCCAGGGGTGACCCAGAGCTTGATCTTCGGGGCCTGTGCCTTGCCCTCTTGTCCGCTGATTTGGACACCTGTGCGGGTGGGGAGGGCGACCTCGGACTTCGGGCCCTGTGCCTTGCCCTCTTGTCCGCTGATTTGGACACCCATGCGGGTGGCGAGGGCGAACTCTGACTTCGGGCCCTGTGCCTTGCCCTCTTGGCATGAGCCTTGTGGCCCCGTGCGGGTGGTGTTGATGGGGAGGTTGAAGTGGTGGGGCTTCTTTCCCGGTGTCTCCTTTGGTTTGTCTTGCCATGGTAGCCATGTGGGTGGGGTGATGGTGACCTTGGGGGGCTGGGGCTTCGCACCCTCTTGGTCCCTTTTTTCCCCTCCGTTGGGGTTGGCTTTCTGGCCTGTGGCTTGCTTTTTCCATTGGCCTCCTTTTTTTGCCTAGTTGTGCTGGGTGCCTTTGCCTGGGCACTGCGGGTTGGCCGCAACTTCTTTTTGGTCATTTGGGACTGGGTCTTGGGCCTCAGCAGGCTCCTGCCATTTGGCTGCCTGTTTGGTGGTGGCCTCCTTTGCAGCTTTTTGAGGAGCTTTTTTCGGTGCCATTGCTCATGGACTCTGAAAGAGAATTAGCTGTGTGTCCAGGACCCTTTAAATAAGATTGCCGGGGTCTCACGCTACGCGTACGCGTGCATACAGACGTGCGTCCGGCCGTTCGTCCGGCCGTGCGGAACCTGGAAACCGCAGGGGCATTACTTATGTGCTGCATCTGCTGCAGACAAGAGGCAAGATGGCGCCCACAATCTTCACCCGCCAACAAGAAGAGATCATCATGCTTGTAAGTGTCTTTTACTGCCTTTGATTTGCCATCTAAATGCATGCTTAGCCCTTAAGGAAGCGCAGGAAGAAACGGTTGGTTTAAAAAGTGTCTCAAACTCCGTGCCAAACCGTGTGTGAGGGCCCACACGTGTGAACCAACACTGAGGCCAGCTTAAAGGATTGTATTAGGCTACAAATGTGTCTGTTAATGTCATTTAGTCAAATGATCAATTGTTGACAGATATTTGTATGCAGTTTGAACCAAAACCTAACTTTATTTTGTGTTTTGTAGACCATGCTGGAGCGCAGGTAAGACTACCTGCCCAACTCTTTTGAGAAGCGCACCGTCACCCTGGAGATCATTGCCCAAATACAACATCAGACGGACACCACCTTCACCCACACGCAGATCATGCAGCATTGGTGGGACCTGAAACGGCTGCACATGCCCCGGGTGCGGCGCTTTTTCGGAATCCATTTCCCTAGTAAATACATAGCGATTGCATGGCAGATGTAACTCATGCAGAAGGTAGGCATTTATTTATAATTGTTTTTCTTTTCTAGTGTTGGAAATGGATTACCGAATCCACCGCACCCGGAGGTGCACAGGCCGACCAGTGCTGCATGAATCTGCAGCTGGAAGTGAAGGTGGTGGATCTTCAGTGCGACGGTCCTACCCCTCCTCTGTTGGGTCCTCCGACCAGCCCCTGGACCTTTCCACAGAGGAGGGGCGGCACGGCGTGGGCAGGGAGTCATACCCAGCGACGCAGGCGGGAGCCTCTGGTATGTGACTCTTCATGTAACCGCACACACATATACATGCGATTTCCACCCAAGCTGATTCCCTTAATCTGTTTTTGTAGATGCTTCTGGAGCGGGTGAAGATGCGCAGGCTGCAGCAGATCTCGCCCAGGAGGCACAGGGAGAAGGTGAGTGATGTGACACACACATTGAAAATGAATTTTGATTACTGTTGACTAAGACATTATAAGTGACCCTATTTGCCATGTCTCTACAGCCTCTACTTCACAACAGTGGCAGGGCCCAGGACGTAGGGTTGTCCCCAACAAGGCATCCGTCGGCCACCAACCAAGTAAGTTGTAATGTCATTCTTTGCAGTATGTGTTAAGTGACATGATCACCCAGATACATCAAGCCATAGTCAATGGCATTAGCAGATTGACCAGTGCCCACTTGCTTAGAGTAATTACTTAGAAGACTGACTAGTGCCCACTTGCTTAGAGTAATTACTTAGCAGACTGACCAGTGCCCACTTGCTTAGAGTAATTACTTAGCAGACTGACATATGTTGTCCTGATTTATGTTGGCAACTAAAAAACATTCCATCCACAGGTGAGAAACATGTATTTGTCTCTAAGTAATTTTGTTTAAAAAATTGATACAGGGACCACACGGGCAAGAGTAGAAGAAATGAATCGAAGGGTCCTTGAGTTGGTGGCCGATATGCAGCAGCTGGTTGACTCGTTGGGGACAACAGAAGAAGAATAGTGTTCTGGGTCCTGTCACTGTTTTTAGTTTTGTAAATAGTTTTTTAGATTTTACATTTTTTATATTTTTAATGTTGGTGTTTTTAAAATTGTTTTCAAAAAAAAAAAACATCTAATGGGCCCCAAAAATGGCCTTCAAGTAAAAAAACAAAAAAAAAACAAAGTTTCAGTGTCATTTTTTAACACAAATACATTAACACCAAACGAAGGGTGAAATAAATATTTAGAGATGAAGATTCAGATGACCGGTAAGTGGTTTGGGTAAGTTTTAGGGGCCTAAAATGGAAGAAGAACCTAACCGGAAAGTGGTTTGAGTAAGTTTTAGGGGCCTAAAATGAAAGAAGAACCTAACCGGAAAGTGGTTTGGGTAAGTTTTAGGGGCCTAAAATGGAAGAAGAACCTAACCGGGAAGTGGTTTGGGTAAGTTTTAGGGGCCTAAAATGGAAGAAGAACCTAACCGGGAAGTGGTTTGGGTAAGTTTTAGGGGCCTAAATTGGAAGAAGAACCTAACGGGGAAGTGGTTTGGGTAAGTTTTAGGGGCCTAAAATGGAAGAAGAACCTAACCGGGAAATGGTTTGGGTAAGTTTGAGGGGCCTAAAATGGAAGAAGAACCTAACCGGGAAGTGGTTTGGGTAAGTTTGAGGGGCCTAAAATGGAAGAAGAACCTAACGGGGAAGTGGTTTGGGTAAGTTTTAGGGGCCTAAAATGGAAGAAGAACCTTAACGGGAAGTGTTTTGGGTAAGTTTTAGGGGCCTAAAATGGAAGAAGAACCTAACCGGGAAGTGGTTTGGGTAAGTTTTAGGGGCCTAAAATGGAAGAAGAACCTAACCGGGATGTGGTTTGGGTAAGTTTTAAGGGCCTAAAATGGAAGAAGAACCTAACCTGGAAGTGTTTTGGGTAAGTTTTAGGGGCCTAAAATGGAAGAAGAACCTAACCGGGAAGTGGTTTGGGTAAGTTTTAAGGGTCCAAAAGGGAAGATGGAGGATAGCGCTAAGTGGTTGGGGTGATCTTTAAGGGTCCAAAAGGGAAGATGGAGGATAGCGCTAAGTGGTTGGTGTAATCTTTAAGGGTCCAAAAGGGAAGATGGAGGATAGTGCTAAGTGGTTGGGGTGATCTTTAAGGGTCCAAATTCCCGCTAAATTAATGATTTTTAATTCCGAGTCTGACGTCTGCGTCCCAACATTTGGGGGGGACTGAACGAGTCTCCTCTTGATGTCCCTTGGTTGGAGTCGGTGGTGTTCCTGTACAGTACATATATTTATAATATTGCTTTATTCCTCATTCATTACTCTGTTGTTGATCTAATTGTTTATTAGGTAGCTATTTTTTGCTTGCCCTTGTGCTATCTGTCCATATGTATTGCTCATTAATATGCATTATGTCTGGGTCATGCCTTTTCCCAGGGAGGACACATAGTTAAACATTTTTTGTGCCATAGTTTGCCCATTGCAGGAATTTTAGATACATGCGCGCTAGCGCGAGGCCGCAGCTTCACAGGAGGCCCGCCCATCCACTCTGGATCCGAGCGGCGCGTCCCTTCCTGCCCGGGTGGCGCGCTTCCGAGCACAGCTGCGTGTTATCGCGCGCTGGGGCTCGATCGCGCGTCACGCCATGGACGGAAGTGAGGCGCTGACGTGCTCTGGTGGGGATGTGCGAACCTGGCGGAAGCGCCCGCCTATTGACAGCATGGCGAAGACGTGCCCTCTTCCGCCTGCACACAGCCTTCCCCGGATTGGCTAAGCGAAGCTGATCCTCTGATTGGCTGTGACAGGATGTCCTGAACAGACTCAGCTGTCTGCTTTTATTGGCCGTGACGTGGTGCTTGTCAAGCTCTCACTTCCCTGCTTGATGGGTTCCCCCCCCTCCCTCCCCTCCCCCTGTATAAAAGGCTGCCATTGAAGACGGCTCAGCACCCTGGTGAAGTAGTTTCTAACAACTACGCACACGTCTGTGTTGCCACTCCTGGCGGTGGAAGACGGGTCGGCCTGGGTTCACTTCTCTTATGTGATGATGTATTTACCTTCTTTTATTATTTGATTGTTCATACCTGCCAACTTTGGAACAGCACCTGCACATGCTGTCCATTAGCACTTGAGCCCTGGTTTCTTTCTTCTACCGGGCTCTATGCCTCACATTTTTCACATTTAAGTTTGTTCATTTGCACTGTGCACTCTGTTCACTATCTTTATCTTCACTATATTGGCCTTGTTGCTCTTTCTTTTTCTTGGCACTTTCTGAAGACCTCACGTGGTATATTTTTCACTTCTTTGTAATGCACTTTGCACCTTTTTATGCATACACTTCAGCGTTTTTTGCAGTTTACTGTTCCGCATTGGCATAAAATACTATAATAATAATACTATAATAAAATACTAAATCATGTTCTCTCTGGCTGTAGCCATCAGAGACTGACTAGAGATTGATTGGACATTGATACTTCTAGTGATTTTCTGCACCCAATTTACATGAATTATATATTATCCCAGCAGCCTTCCTTCGTTTCTCCCCTTTTCCAGCTTTGCTTCACTTCCCCAGCTAGCATATATGTTTTTTAAAATTGTATTTGTCTTGTATTGTATTTTTTAGTGGTTTTACACTTGTCATATGTGTTATTTGCACAAGAGGCTTGTATAGCGTTTTGTATTAATAAATCAATGGATTTTTTCATATAAGGCTAGTGTGTGCGGCCATATCTCTGAGTCCTTGGTGGGGCAGCTTCAGAGCCCCCCCAACTTCCAATTATCGTTCCTGTATATAGACTCTTTGGGTCTGCACCCGGCCAATATTGTAGATAATTATTCTTTGTTGTGCATACCCACCTCTTTGTATTGGCTTTGTAGTACTTTACTGATTTTATTTAGGTTGTATATACTCTAACTTATCCCTGTATAAAGGAATCTATTCATTACCTTTTAATCTTTTCCTTCCTTTTCCACATTCTTTGGTCTTTACTCTCTTCTTTACCCATCTGTAACCCCTTATATCCTTTACCTCTGACACTGTAAGGCAGGTTACTCAACCACTTCTTGTAAAGGTCCATTTAAAGGCATCCGTTGATGACCGGATGGAGGGCTGTCGCAGGGGGTGGATAGTTAGAAATCAGCATACTGGGGAAGGGGCTATAGATTCCCCAGTCAAAACTAAAAAGTCTGCTCCCCACCCCACCCCATAAATCCTATTGAGCACTGGGGTAAAAAACAGCATATATTTTTTTGGCCCCACAGAACCCACAGCTCTGACCCACAATGCACTGCTTTAACCCCCCTGCATTCTGTGCAAGCCATGTACAGGGGTGGGCTAGGACCCAAGATATTACTGGCACTGAGGTCTGGTAACAAGGAAACAAGGGTGGATAGATAGGGCTTGGAGGAGAGGCATGAATGGGAGAGAAGCTGTAAGGAAGAGGGATGGATAGACAGAACAGGAAGGGCAGGGAGGGATGGAGAGAGAGCTGGGAGAAGGGATGGATGGGCAGAACTAGAAGGACAGGAATGAATTGACATAGCTGGGGGCTGGACGGCCAGAGCTGGAAGAAAGAGTAATGGATTGTTAAAGCTGGGAGGCGGGGGATTGGATGGGCAAAACTGGGTGTACAGGAATGGATGGTGCAGAGAGACTTGGCTGGATGGGGCATAGCTGAGGGGACAGGGATTGGATGGGCAAAGCTGGGATGAAAGGAATTGATGGGGCATTCGGACCCTGGTCTGCCAGGTGAGCATCGCTGCTCTATAGCATAAAAGTGGCAGACTCAGATCATCACTGCTCGCCCTGATCCTACCCCTCTCCCTCCCCCTCCACAATCTCCCTTTTTTTCCATCTTCATTCCCTCTGCTCCTATCTTTCGCATTTCTAGTTAGGTATCACCTTTTGAGATAAGAGGCTCTTTCTATAAGGTTAAATAAGCTGTACTACCACTAATATGTTTCAAGCTGTTAATGGAGCACTGAATTTGACTAGTTAATACTTCACTGATAGACATCAAGGTCTTGTGGCAGGCTCAAGACTTATAATGTTATGCATAGCAAACCTTACTTTCATCTGTCTAGACATACTTGCTGTAACATCATATACCATAGAACTGTACAAGAATGCAATGCCTCCTAAGTGTTCATGACAAAGTACATAGAACTGTAATATGCTTGTCCTCTTTTTCAATATCAATGACATGCTGAATCATTTGCCCATTATATCCTGTGGGAGCAGCAAGCAATGCAACACAAAAAGCAGGCGCAGGAAAATGGCGAGTGTATGTGCGCTCATGGATTAGTAAATGCCTGTTTGTAATAAATGGTGCATCATGTGCTCAAACTGATGTAAAACCAGTGCTGTGCTTTGAGGAATTAGGAATAACCCCCTCCTTGCCACAGTAAAATTACTATATGTCTATATACCATATGTCAGAAAACCCCTAATCAAGACCCTAGTGTAAAACTGCACCCTTCAACAAATGAAAAAAACACTTTCAGGAAGTTCATTAACCCTTGGTCTCGGTCAACAAGTCACCAATTTTCTAAGCACAGACAGGCGGGGGGAAGGGGGGGTGGTTGGTTTCAGATTGCCAGATCTACCACATGACTTTACTTACCTGCACAGCACTCCCCCTGCCAAAACCCACCCTCACAATCAGCCACTGCCACCAACAAGATACAAGACTTACATGCCAATATTTTGTACATTTCTTGTAAGATCTTTTATCAAGCCTGTTTTTATTACCAATATGTACTTAGCACAACAACTAAAGGGGAGCCTAAATGCACTTGTTTTGTTCATAGCAATGATATCCTGTGACTGTAATGAAGAAACATTGACCAGCACCTGTTGCATACAGCGCCAATCTTTTCTACTTTAAACCGGACCTTCAGCGTGATTTAATGAAAAGCCCAAACTCTTAAAAAACAGTTCCCCAGCATCTAAAATTAATATATTTTATAGCGGCGACAAAACAAAAAAGATGTGGGCCCTAAATGACATGAAAAAGCGCACTTTATAAATTAGGCTCTGAATCTGTGTGGTTCCTGAGCAGGTAGCATCATTTTCTTCTTGGTGAAACTCAGAGATATTTTGTTAAATGTATTTCTCTTTTCATTAATAATTTCAACAAGGAATACATAATATACAACCGTGCCCTATGCTATTCCAAATTTAAAATGAAGCAGTCTACATTTTCTTTTTTACTTTTACACATCTTGTTATTATCTTATGTCACTATTAATTATGTTGTGCTACCTGCAAGATTTAAACTTTTTTTTTTTATTTGTGTTTCTAGTTAATCCTCATTGTGATTGGAGCAATAACAGTAGTTTCCATAATAGAGCCTTACATTTTTCTGGCTACAGTTCCTGTGATTGCTGCTTTTATTTTACTTAGATCATATTTTCTTCACACCTCCCAGCAACTAAAACAGTTAGAATCTGAAGGTATGTGCATTAAACACATTATCTCAACTGCAAATATTACCTTCCCACTGTTACAATATTAATATCTAGTGCTCTTAAAGCACTTATTTGTTCCTTTGTAGACTAAATATACTGGATGATTTAGTAGGATTGTATGCAATGTGTGAAGAAGGATAGCATAATGCTGATGTCAACAGCGCAGGATTCACAGATCAGTTGTTCAGGGAGGCTCACGCCCATAATTCGCCTTTGTTCACAGACTTCAAGTAGCAGGTGTGAAATGCGTCAGCTCTGGGACCTGAAGTGTCCTAGCTTAGCAATTTTACAACAGGAACAGCAGTATAATATTGCGTACAGAATATGGGTCCCTTTGCATACACTTGTCTCCTATCAGACTCTATACTCCAATCCAATCCAACTTGTTCATGTCTAGACAAGTCCTTGGTAGGCTCGACTTATCTACCCAGTACCGGTTGTCCACACAACTTACTTGCACAAAGAATAGAGTCTGAGGCTAAGGAAAACACTGAGCAGTAATTTATCCATAAACAGAGCTGAAAGTCATCCAGTTATATCAGTCAGCCACACTGATTATCCAGTGGTTTAACGCAACTCACTGTCATGAGCTCAGGCAATGGTCGGTCCAGGTGGCATGCAAATAAATGGTCAGACGGGGTGAGCAACAAATCAAATATTGCAGCCACAGTGGTTAAAGGGCCTAACACTATTGCAGGCATGTTGGACTGGAGCTTCGTCAGCTTTATATTGCCACTGACTACTCAGAGCTTTAAGGCCAGGGACTGCACAGCAGTGGCCTAATTGGCCACAGTACTGAGTGTATGCCAGCTAGAAACCTCTTAACTGCTTCTTTGATTTCACTGCTCCAGACGAGTGGTGTAGTGCTTTTGTCATGACAAGTCGTAAAGGAGCCACGGCACACAAACATGTTAGCTAGTAACCAATCCTATAACCTGTCTAATATCACATCTGCCAATGTTATGTTGAAGCTGCACCATCAAACGTCACAATGCCTCTGCACTGTAGGTGCAGTCTTATCTCTAATCTATGAGAGCCTCTTTGGGACATACACAAAAATTGATAATTTGGGAGCAGCTTAATGGGGAAAGGTAGAAAGCCTCCCTCGTACAGCTAAATATCCCCCACCCCCCTGTGAGCTTGCACAAATCCAAAAGATACAAAGAGAGAGGTGGCAGTTGTTTAGACCAATTTCAAACTAACCTGGGAGGTGCATGTGCAAAGGGCAATACCAATAAACAAATCTTAAAGGGGCACACAGCTAGCTAGCAACCAATCCTATAAACTGTCTCAAATATCTAGTTAAAATAGAGGTCTTGTTTGGCACAAATCAGCAGATGTATGTTGAATCTGCACCACTGAACGCCACATTTGGTGTTAGAGTTAGGAGTACACCTGGAGTACACCTGCACAGTAAGGCCATGGCGTTTAGCCAGAGTCTGGCTTTTAAGCAGATGAGTCATAATTATGTTTACTATGATTACACTAAGTTCAATGCTTAGCCAGAAAATAGCAGCACTGCTTCAAATGCAAGGTGCACAGTTGATGCCTTTTGCTACTAACATAGTGCAAAGAAAGCAAAGCATTCTGAATAGTCTATAAGGCTTTCCATTACAGCCACCACCTCACTCACCGCTTACATATTAACAGCTCTTGATTATAGCTAAAGTGCGCTCAGACTTGTTAACATTTACACAGTACATTACATCACATTGAATCACATCATTTCCAGTTCTCAAAAATTAATCTGGAATCCTAAACAAATTACATGAGATACATTTTAAATTGTTACCAGACTACCACAAAAAGTCAATTTTTTCATGTATATTCTAGTCCTGGCAAAGTGTTTGTTTTTAAGAGTATGTTGGCTATCATTTTGTTTTGTGTTTGTTTTGTTTTATTGTAATCTTTCATTATATTTAGGCATTTGTGATGCCTTTTTATTACAGTCCTGCAGTGATTTTTAATGTAGGCACTGGCAGCGAGGCCATTCTAGATTGCAACCTACATCTAACACTAGTAGAGTACAAAATGGGTTAAACTGGAAACCTTCCTACCTCAACTGGGTCATGCTAATTATTTATTAAATGTAATTCTGGGTGCACATTTGGGTGTGGATTTCAACCTGTATCTTGGTGAGTGTTTTAACTTTAACATACAAAAATATTTCAATAAAACAGTTTGTTCTAATTTTCACCAAAAATCACATGTAGCTGCAATGGAGCATTTTTCAGGTGAGGTAAATCGTTTTTCCAATGACGTAAGTATAATTTCTTTGAAGTGGGTGCTGTAGTTTCCAAACTTTAAATAAAATGTCCTCTTCCTTACCTCTTTGGAATAATGATGTTCTAACTTGTAAAAATGCCCAATCACATGTGGAGTTGATTTTCTTACATCTCCATGAGATGCAGGTTGTAATTTGTACCCATATGTGCACCCAGAGTTACACTTGCTCCAACAAATAATTAGCATGACCCCCAATGTATCACAGCTCTTTATAAGTAAAACAATGACAAAACTTCAGCTGCAACCTAGCTATAACAATGTAACACTCACCAGGGAGCTAAATGCCTACGCGATCTATAGAACTGAGTGCTGCCACTTCTGTACCATGTAGGGACTGAGCTTGTGGACATGGCCTCTCATGCAGATAGTCTAGATGTGTCTGTGATGATGGAGACAGGAAGCATAGCATAAAGTCCGGAGTGCCTGATTGGTGTAGATGGGAGGCAGCGTAACCACACCAAAAACAGAACCACTTAAAACAAATCTGTAACATTCTACTATCTACAACTCCAATCTCTAAAGCAAGATACTTATTTAAATGCTGTTCCCATGGCATCACCTGGGAAATTGTTATTTATGTAGCTGCATTTTATATAATATATTTTTCCCTGTAACATTATATCTATTATTAAATTCCATGTAACAATCGTATATGCATTGTGTTGTCAGAGACTGTTGTAGAGGTGTGCTATGCCTATATTTTGACTTGTTGTCTTTTTACAGCTCGTAGTCCAATCTTTACACACCTGATAACAAGTTTAAAAGGTTTATGGACACTAAGAGCTTTTGGCAGACAGCCCTACTTTGAAACTCTATTTCATAAGGCACTGAACTTACACACAGCAAACTGGTTCCTCTACCTGTCGACACTGCGATGGTTTCAAATGACTATCGAGTTGATTTTTGTCATCTTCTTTTGTGCTGTTGCATTTATTTCCATTGCCTCTTCAGGTATGCACAGTTTTTGTTCTATTAATTCTAAAATCTGGATTTTAAGTATTGTATCATAGGTATATTTCACAACTAAATTATCTTGACTTTACATAGGGTTTTATTTTATATAGCACTATTTAACTCCTATTCTAAACAGTTCTACTGTAATTTGTCCATCCACAGAATAATTGACCCAACCAATAAATCCTAGCAGAATAATTGACCCAACCAATAATTCCTAGCAGTAATGGGTGAGAACCACCCATGGATGCTGCAGACAGGATCCATCAATTGAATGACCATTGCTTGTTTTATTTAGAGTGGCCAACAGAAGAATTATTTTGGGTCCACTGGGATCTTAACCAGTGACAATGACATTGCATATATATGGCAACGTATTATAATTACGTGTCAGTGGTACTATTGAGCAGAATATGGACGGTTATTTTTTTTTTAACTATCATATTCATGGTGGGTCGCATCGGGACATCCCGATCTCGGATGCCCCGCGGTAAGGGAGGTGATCGGCCTGGGAATCTTATAGATTCCCGGGCTGATCACCCCTGGGTGTTGGTCCACTTTAAGTCAACAGCATAGATAATTTCCTGTAACACGATCATGGCATCTGAAGGCACATGATGTAAGAAGAAGAAATAGTGGCCCTGATGTGTACATTTTAAATTAAAAATACTGCAAAATAGCATATTTAAGATGCCTACACAAATGTAATCTTGTATATAGATTATAGATTAGATATTGAAACAAGACATAGTCGCAAGCCAGTATGTGGAGAGACCCATGTTAGGCTTAATATAGGGGGGCTAAAGAGACCAAAAAATCCTCTACTTAGGTAAAGGAAAAGAGGCGCTTTCCTTTAACTAAGTAAAGGGTTTTTTGGTCTCTTTAGCCCCCCTATATTAAGCCTAACATGGGTCTCTCCACATACTGGCTTGCAACTATGTTTTGGTACTCACCAAGTCTCACCCCCCATACAGCAAGAGGCATCTGCCCTAGTGCTGATGAGAGCCTAAAGCTTGAAACACGTGTCCACTAGTCGGATGTGTCTGGCTGTGTAAAATTGAAAGCTAATCGTTGGCATTGCACCCTTAGCGTTTCTAAGGGCCTTGGATGGCACAGAGACATAAAGAGATGATTTGCATAGCTCCGCCTATTGCAAGGGTAGATGGGTAATGCTATCTGTCCTTGGGCTGGGTGCTGTGCAAATACTTTCCGTTCTAGGAAAGCGCTTGTTTTCCTTTTTTTTTTTATATTGAAACAAGGAAACTAGAAAAGAAATGGGGGGGGGGGGGGGGGGGGGGGGTCATCACTGATTTCTTCGGTCATGCAGCTGTCTGCCCCAGAAAATCTAGACCATACTACCAGTGTCCCCCAATATCTGCCATATTTCTTTGCCATGTTGGTAATTATGCTAGCTCATGCAGAAAGAGCCTGGCAGATCCAGTTTTTCTTTAGGTGAATACAGCTTTTGTGGGTGGATAATTGAGAAAATCAGCATTTCTAAATTTGCTTCTAATGTGAGGTCTAATGTGGTCCAAATAATCCTCCTTGCAAAATGCTTTCTGGAACCCCTAAAAAATTGACCTCAGTTTTAATGTGTTGGTCAAGTGTTGCAGAGGAAATGGAGGAATGCGAATGAGGTTTGTTCCCAAAAAAGACATCCCAGCTTATTATTGGCTTACACCAGGGAACCAACCTTAGTACATTAGCGCTGAGAGATGATCATGAACTTCATTTAATGCAAAGAAGTCATAGAAGCCATATAAACAACCCTAAGAGCAGGAAACTATTGGAAACAGGCCCAAGGAACCATGCAGTATAGTGTTTTAACGCATCAAGTTTGGCAGACCCTGGGGCCTTAGGAGCGGAGAAGTGGTAAGTAAGCTAGGTCTTGGGTATGCAATACAGGTGTACATAAGGTGCTCCCGAGCTGCAGTGCTCAATGGACCCACAATACTTTTTGACTGTTGGTCAGCTCCAAAATGACACTTCATGCACACGCATTTGGGCTGAGGGCTGGTCAGCTAAT
The DNA here is from genome assembly GCA_027917425.1 of Gastrophryne carolinensis. NCBI lineage: Eukaryota > Metazoa > Chordata > Amphibia > Anura > Microhylidae > Gastrophryne > Gastrophryne carolinensis. The sequence goes on from CM051238.1 coordinate 209,911,667, forward strand.
AAAGACCTAGCCTCCTCAAGCCCAGGTTCTGGCTAATGGCCCCCAGACTCTGAACTATAACCTACTGGCAGACTGGGGAATGGGCCAGCAGGGACACCTGCTGGTGGCAAGGGGTAATGCAGGGAAAACAGAGACACTGCCAGGTGAACAGGAGAGCTGCAAAGCTCTGGGTAGGTTGAAACCCCGGATCTTACAGAAACCTCAGGATCGTAAACGCACTTAGCCAGCGATTCGATGGCACATACATGGGCCAAGACCATATCCCTGCGATACCTGTAGCTGAGGCATTTATCATTAGCTGGTGCGAGTACATTAACGCATTAACAATCTTTAAGACTGACAAAGCCATTTAATATTGGGTCAAATGGCTATTGGATCAGGAGGAAAAGTTTTGCTTATGATCATTATTAGCAGCAAGCGCTGTTTTTTCATTAATATTATTAGGATAGATCTTTTGTGAAATCACCAGAAAATCTTTAAAACATCATTAAGTTGTTTATTGAATTTCCTATAATTTTAGTGAAAGTTAATCTAATAGAAAACCGCCCACTAGATAGCCTGCCTCTTTTTCCATTGTGGTATAACCTAATGAATGCTTGTACCTGGTTGCTATATGAAAAGGTTTTTTTTTAGTTTATTTTCAATGTAAAAGGGACTGTAAACCTAACAGCAACTATAAGGCAGCAAGCAGCTCACCTGATGCATGTCCCCTCAATTTCCTGCAGTGCAGGGTAGAAGCTGTATCTTCCAGGACTGTGCAAAAAAATGCAAAACAGCCATTCTGTCCCTTGGTGCTCAACAGTGAGTGAGCTCAACAAGCAACAGTGGTCCCACAGCTGTCTTAAAATTGGAGATTTTTAAATGCTTTGAAATGATCCATTTTAAACTGTTCCCAAGGAGTATGAGTTGCGAGGAAAGTTAGTGACAGGTACTTTAATTCAAATTAAAATTGGGATTATTTTTTTTAGCATGTTTTGTGATTTCTAAGCTGTATTTTCTTTTTCAACCCCTCTCCTTTTTCTCTAAAAATTTCAGGTGCAGGCCGGGAAAAAGTTGGAATTGTTTTAACTCTGGCTATGAATATCATGAATACCTTGCAGTGGGCAGTAAATTCAAGCATAGATGTGGACAGTTTAGTAAGTTACTGTTTAACAAACCAAAACCCAGTACTCACATGTGCCCCAGTTCTGGTCACTGGAAATGTGGAAACTGAAAACTGTTTGTGCATCAGCATAAATATAGTCATCAAGCTGTTCCTCCCTTTGCCCAACCCTATACCCTACTGTACTCTGTTACCCATTGTTATTTTTCATTGTACCCTAGTGTAAACTTCTTTCCTCTTGTACCCTATTAATAACATTTAGCTGCTGTAGTTTCATTTTGCATGCACTTATATATTTCCTAATGGGTGAGAGATAAATGGGCCCATGCAATGAATGTGACATGATTATTTGTAGTTAGATTCCTAATTTAGTGGCATTCAGTGCTTTATCTGAATATACTGGAAATGGAGTCTGGTCGTTTTCTTTGGTTATTTAATAATTAAAAACCCTCTTTGTTGTAGATGCGCTCTGTTAGCAGAATTTTCACATTTATTGACTTTCCAAATGAATACAAAAATGACAAAAAGAACAATAAGAAAAAAGATGATAAACTGTCAGAGGTTCTTATTATTGAAAATGAATATGCAAAGAAAGATTCAACTTGGCCGTCTGGTGGCCAGATGACTGTTAAGGACTTGTCTGCAAAGTATGTGGATGGAGCCAATGCTGTCTTGGAAAATATCTCCTTCTCAGTCAGTCCTGGGCAAAGAGTAAGTTTCATATTCCTATGATTACTACAGAATAGCCCAGCTGTTTTTTAATGAATAGAGTGAATAAATCATATACCCAGGGTCATGATGCAATGAGTAACTTTGAGGCTGATTCATTACTAGCGCCAGGTACCGGCAGATGAGCGTCTGTAATTCAGAGCGACCACTAGTAGTCGCTGTGATCCGCTGTGGATCGCTATTACAGAGCGCCTCAGTCACTGTAGTTACATGGCCGACATGGATGAATTTGATGTGTGAGTCGCTATAACACCAGTACAGCGTTATATGGGAGCGAACGGTAGCAACTGGTCAGTGTGAGCAACTCACACCATATTCATAAAAAAAAACAGGCTAACACAGCGCCGGCGCTAAAAATTGGGTCGCTGTAGTCCAGAGCGCCAGAAGCTGTGTGATTAAAGTCTGATTTTGAACACATATCCACTAGTAACAAAGCAAAAACATATGGAATTACATTGTTATTACATTGTGACATTAAAACTTTAATACCAGACCTGTAATGACAATTCTGCATAAAAATATAAAAAATCAAAATAGTTTTAAAAAATGACTTTTTCTAGGCAGAGAGTTGACACAATTATTTGATAAAAAAAAATAAAAAAAAATTAAAAGAAAACCCTGTTTAAAGAGAAGAAAAGGAACGTCCATTGAAATGTATGGGAGAGAGACAAATAGCAACAGGTAATACCAGACGCTCTGGAAGCCAGAGCGCCGGCGGTATACACTGAGCCGTCTGTGATGATGAATCGGACGCTACGTGACGCTGTAAGAGTCACTCACCAGCATCGCTTTGATAAATGTGGTATTGTGTACAGCACCTGGCGATCACCGTTCGCTACCTGTCGCTAAGGCTTGATGAATAAGCCCCTTAGTTAAGGAGAATTCTGCTCACCCCCTGTCCCTGTGATACTACCTTTGGCTAGCAAACCCAAAGCAAGGGTGCCACTAATGTAACCCTGTAACTTGTTTCCTAGTTACACTCATGGGTCAGTCCTATACTTGACTTCCTGTATTGAGCCTTAGGTGGACACTTAAACTGGACCAACAGCCTGGCACAGTTGGAAAAGAAATGTAGCGGCCATTTTGGAGCTTCCTCTACCAGCATCTTAGGCTGCTGCCTGGATTCAGCTGACATAACTGACAATACACAGTAACAGGAAGCCCAACAGCACTTCCTGTTTGCTGGCAACCTACACATCCAAAACCATACATTTACTACAACAGGATTTGGAAAAAGGTTAAAATTATTTATATGTTCTCCAAATTGCACCGAGGAGGTATGCATATGAGTACTGTTTGTTGTGTTGGTCTGATTTAAGTCATTTTTAACTTTTGGTTAAAAATGACTTAAAGCGGTCCTTCACTCTGAATAAGAGTCTATCTTATATGTTTCCCACACCCTGTACATACAGATTGCTCACATTAAACATCATCCTACCTGCATCTACTGCAAGTTATGAGCCTTTAAACATCCAAGATGGCGGCTCATAAAATATCAGTGCCTTCTGACTGTGCTGCTCTGCATTCTGGGATTGCTGACCTTTTCCTGACCCCAGCTCTGCTCTGTCTGAGCAAAGCACAGCTATAACCCACCCTTCTGTATCCCACTCTCCTCTCCTCAGTATGTGTGATGCTTCTGAGTCAAGATGGCGGCGCCCGTATCCTAAAGTCCTGAACAGAGCTGCAGGCCAGTGGGGGAAAGAATAATAAGTAAGTGGCTAAAAACTTAAAATAATTTATCTTTAAATGCTGAGGAATCATTTTTTAAGGGTTTGGGCTTTTCAATAAATCATGCTGAAAGTCCGGTTTAAAGACAGGACATAAGGGCAGATTTGAACAGGGTCAACAATCCCTTCAAATCAAAAAATGAACTAACTGAATTGTGTCCAGGCATATATCTATTCTAGATCTTTGTAGGTACTGTATCTTTACTTTCTAAAATCCTTTAAAATGTATGACTTCCATTGACATTTTAAAAATCTGCCATTCCAGATTGGCTTGTTAGGAAGAAGTGGTTCAGGAAAGAGCACATTGCTATCTGCCTTTCTAAGACTTTTGTCCACTCAAGGAGACATTCACATTGATGGGGTATCCTGGAATACCATACCACTGCAGAAGTGGAGAAAAGCTTTTGGAGTTGTTCCACAGGTAAAATGCATAGCCTATCATACTTTCTGTATGCTACATTGTAACTGCTACTGTACTTTGTATTATCTATAGAATTATTCTCTATTACATGCACCGGGCTTCAAAAAGAACAGCCAGATATTTGGGCATCTCAAGGCTATGTAGAATTATGAAAATCTCATCTATATTACACACATGATTTTTCTGGGGTGGGGGGGCAGGCAGCCTTTTTTAGTTTTGCCTGGGGAATCTATAGCGCCTCCCCCAGTGTGTTGTGTTTTAACTATCCACCCCCTGCGGCAGCCCTCCACCGAGACCTTCCCCTTTCACCGGATGTCTTTCAATAGACCTTTACAAGAAGTGGTTGAGTACCCCTGTCATATAAAACAGCAATGTCTGGTCTTATAGCATGTGCAGCACCCACCTGCGTCCATTGGCACCTAGACCGTCCCTCTACGACCTTCCACTGAAAAGTTATGCTGTAAATATTTGTTTCTAGCAGTTTTCCATGGGAGATGCAAAAAAGTAATGACCAATGCTCATCCCAGAGGGAAGGGGGTAGTGTCCCACCTGTGTAGAAAGATCTGAAGAATCTGGACCCTGGCATGGGGAGGGGTGAAGTAGGAGGCAGTGGTGGCAGCAAGAGTCTGCATACATGATACTGAATCAGTTTCAGCGCTTTTTGCTCCTCTATCTATTCAAAGATGAACTGCCTCATGATCATGATCAAGATGTCATGGCCTTCTTGGATCACCTGGGGGGCTCCATCCTTTTCCAGGATCCTACCTATTCTCCTGCCTGGACTTAACAACATAACCCACAATGCAAAGCAGATCCATAAAATGCCATGGGGGGGGGGGGGGGGGGGCAAAAGTCCACAGTGCAGGTATCTTTAATGTGTATGGCGGTTCAAGCAATCTGTGATCACCCTCCACCTTTTAAGCAAGTCCCTTACAGATGTAGTGCTTATAAATGGAATACTCAAATCTGTGAGACTGCATGCATTCATAGGGTTAGGTCTATTTCTTATGAAGGGTACCAAGGTCTTAGAGTTTGCTCAAGAGTTTAAAATTACAAAGGAGGGGTGACAGCCACTCAGACCTATTTATAACTAACCTGGGAGGTGCACGTGAGCAGGGCAATTAGGATACACAAATCTTAAAGGAGCCACAGCACTCAACCCTGTTAGATAGAGACCAATCCTATAATCTCAGTCTCTAAAATCTAGTTAAAAACAGAGGTCTCGGTTGGCACACATCTGCAGAAGTATGTTTAAGCTGCACCACCAAACGCCAAGCTACCCCTGTGTAGGTGCAGTCCTAACTCTATGAGAGACCCTTTTAGGAAATATGCAATGGATGCATTGGGAGCAGCTTACCTGAGGTTGCTCTATATCCTCCAGTGCAGCTCATGGGGGGGGGGGGGATCGAAAACCTCCCCCCATATGTGTCTTATGATTGGTTGCAAACTAAAATAGTTGAGTGCTGTGGTTGCTTTAACATTAAAGTTTAAACTAACAACAACCAGGTAATAAAAAATGTATGCTGTACCTGCACTTGCCATTTAAGGCTCAAGTAATTGTAGGCAAAGTTTTTTCTATGTGCACTCACCCAAGAGCCTTCCATATTGCTCAAAATGGTGGATTCATAGATTAGGACCACACAAAGTTTTCTGATATTATTTAATAGTAGTTACATTTTGAATCTGGCAAGGAACCCTGTTGCATGCATATTGTATTTACATTACCAATAGGCACCTGTATGCTGGTTATATATAAAATGAATGTGACTACATTACATTTTTTCACTTTTCTAATTTGACTAAGCATTATATAGAGCAGGGGCACTCAACTTCTTGTAAAGGTTTGTTTAAAGGCATCCGGTGAGCGTTGAAGGTCTGGGCAGGGGGCTGCCGCAGGGGGGTGGATAGTTAGAAATCAGCACACTGGGGGAGGGGCTATAGATTCCCCAGGCAAAACTAAAAAAGGCTGCTTGCCCCCCACCCCATAAATCCTATTGGAGACTGGGAAAAAGCAGGAGCTTTTTGTTGGCCCCACAAAACCTACAGCTCTGGCCCGCAGCACACTGATTTACCCTCCCTTGCATTCTGTGCAGGCCATATACAGGACTAGAGCCCAAAATGTTATTGGCAATAATGTCTGGTAACAAGGATGGATGGATAGGGCTGGAGGAGAGGGATTAATGGGAGAGAAGCTGTAAAGAGGAGACAGGGAGGGAAAGAGAGCTGGGAGAATGGATGGGTGGGCAGAACTAGAAGGACAGAAATAAATAGGCATGAAATGAATGACAGGAAATGAATGGGGGGATAGATGGCCAGAGCTGGAAGAAAGAGTTATGGATTGGCACAGCTGGGAGGCCATGGGCTGTATGGACAATACTGAGAGGACAGGAATGGATAGCGCAGAGAGACAGGGATGGATGGGGCAGAGCTGAGGGGACAGGGATGGATGGGGCAGAGCTGAGGGGACAGGGATGGATGGGGCAGAGCTGAGGGGACAGGGATGGATGGGGCAGAGCTGAGGGGACAGGGATGGATGGGGCAGAGCTGAGGGGACAGGGATGGATGGGGCAGAGCTGAGGGGACAGGGATGGATGGGGCAGAGCTGAGGGGACAGGGATGGATGGGGCAGAGCTGAGGGGACAGGGATGGATGGGGCAGACCTGAGGGGACAGGGATGGATGGGGCAGAGCTGAGGGGACAGGGATGGATGGGGCAGAGCTGAGGGGACAGGGATGGATGGGGCAGAGCTGAGGGGACAGGGATGGATGGGGCAGAGCTGAGGGGACAGGGATGGATGGGGCAGAGCTGAGGGGACAGGGATGGATGGGGCAGACCTGAGGGGACAGGGATGGATGGGGCAGAGCTGAGGGGACAGGGATGGATGGGGCAGAGCTGAGGGGACAGGGATGGATGGGGCAGAGCTGAGGGGACAGGGATGAATGGGGCAGAACTGAGGGGACAGGGATGAATGGGGCAGAACTGAGGGGACAGGGATGGATAGGGCAGAGCTGAGGGGACAGGGATGGATGGGGCAGAGCTGAGGGGACAGGGATGGATGGGGCAGAGCTGAGGGGACAGGGATGGATGGGGCAGAGCTGAGGGGACAGGGATGGATGGGGCAGAGCTGAGGGGACAGGGATGGATGGGGCAGAGCTGAGGGGACAGGGATGGATGGGGCAGAGCTGAGGGGACAGGGATGAATGGGGCAGAGCTGAGGGGACAGGGATGAATGGGGCAGAACTGAGGGGACAGGGATGGATGGGGCAGAGCTGGGGGAAAGATTAGATGGAGCAGAGCTAAGGGGATGGGGGTAGATGGGGCAGAGCTGAGGGGATGGGGATGGGGGTAGATGGGGCAGAGCTGAGGGGATGGGGGTGGAAAGGGCAGAGCTAGAGGGGGGGAAGGGATTGAAGTGGCAAAGCTGGGGGGACAGGAATGGATGGGGCTGAGCTAGGGGAACGATTAGATGGGGCAAAGAGACAGAGACACAAAGTTTATGTGTACCTGACTCCTGACATGAGGGGATGATGCCCTATACATTGCACTATCAATGCTTATTTGCATCCCTTTATATACTGCATGACAACTGTTGTCAAAGTGTTCGGATACACAAAATAAACATTTCTTTTCATTTTAGAAATGTTTAGTTTAAAAGATCATAGTGTAGCTAGCGTATGGACTTACATTGCGTTAAAGGAGTATGAGGTCAATTACATGGTATGCTTGAACTAACTAAACATAACTTGCAAACATGGACATCAGTTAAAAAAACACAGTGTAAATTTATCGGCCTACACAACAGGAAAACATGTACGCAATGGAATTACTTTCTTTTGATAAACAGCATTTTGTTTATTGGCACAGAGAGATGAATTGTTGAAAGATTTAGCTGTTGTGGTGATATCTAAGGGCATGTTAACATGTTAAAGAGGATCAACCACTGTCTTAGAGTCTAAGGCTCCTTGTGGGGAATCCTGATTTGGGATGCCAGGGGTTGGATTTCAGCCATGGAATCCCTGCAGCTGCTGCATGCTCCCATCTTAATGGCTGATGCAGTTATGCAAAGCCAGAGGGAAACAGCCACAGGGATACTTGCCACTCTCCTTCCAGTCATCGTTTTATGCTTCTCCTTTATGCATGGCATAAAATACTGATTGGAGGAGAGCCTATACTATATAAATACTGATCACTGGAGAGGTAAGCCTTGTGGGGTGATTTCACACAGCAGGGCAAGCCAAATCCCTTCTTGGTTACCCTTTAATAACATTTAGAGATAAATAAATGTTGAGTGAAACAAAGTAGTAAAATCACTGCTAAAGGAATGTTATGTAGGAAAGGAAACTTATGTAGTAGAACTCCCCCTCCTTAGTCATAAGGCCCCTCTTAGTCATAAAAAAAAAATACACTATACACCTTGTCCTATCGTTCCTGGTTTGTGGGTTGCAGCTCTTACCTGAAAGCTGCATCCATGATCTTCACCGCCCACCCGATTGCGTGTCTCTTCCTGTTTTTTTCCGACGCAGAGACGCCCACCACAATCAGTCACTATGAGCCGCCACACCTCCCCTCCATTCACTGCAATGGAAAGGGGTGTGTGAAGACCCAACATGCCCCTTTCCATTGCAGTGAATGGAGGGTGTGGCAAGAACCCCTTGCGGCCTCTCTCCCCCTGTTTTGTGTAGCCTACGTTCAGATAGGCCAGCACTCAAAGATTATTGTTTATTCAAATTATGTTAGAAAATCCCAGTGGGAAATACAGAGCGCAGAACAAATTCCAATGTTTTGAGGACATGATGGGCTTCTTCCTCAAAGCAAAGTGGAATGTTTTCCACATGGGTTTACAGATAACCACTGATACCACTAATAGGGATCCAGCTAGCCCGTTTAAACTGTTGATAGTCTACTGGCAACAGGTGATGGCCTCCTCCAGCCAATAGTGGAGCACTGAGATGTGTCCCCTGCCCCAGCAACACTACAAAACCCCCAGGGAAATCTGGGATGACCACGCCCTTTAGGTCCATTTTTTAGGCATTGAAAGGGACAGTTCAAGCCAATAATACAAAAAAAAACATTAATACTTTGGTGGAATAAAACATACTGGGTCCCCGGATCAAATCTTTCCACTATTCACTGTTCAGCAGCAATCACATCATACTGTGACTCTGCACGTCAATCACTCCAGCATGACCACTCTATTCACTGAAAAGAGGGGGCTACCAGATCTTGGCACACCCCCTCTATTGCAGTGAATGTAGTGAATATGGGCAACCACTGTGACTAACAGAGCACAGCAGCCCTGTGTCATGGAAGCTGAAACCTCCCACCAACACCGCAGGGATTTATCTCAGGCCTAGGTATGTTTTATTCAACCAGAAGGAACGGGCACAGGAGCTGGTGCTGGTGCAGTGCCCATGGAACACACTAGTCCACACTATGGGCCCACCACATCTACTGAAAGCTTTAAACTGTTCACAGATATTAATGGATGCAATTTATTTTAGAACCCTGTATAGATTGGGGAATGGCTTGCAGCTTTGTGCACAAGACTGGTTTGTTCAGTTTTTAGGTTGTGTCACACAAATAGCTCTTTCATTCATTTGCTTACATCACTATAAAGCAAATACCATTTTACAAACTTTACTCTCTCTTCCCTGTAGCCTACAACCTGTTACAAACATATATATATTTTAAAGTGGACCTATGCCTAACATGTCTTCCGAACAGGCATCTTCTGAGTTGCACTGAGTATCTTACAATCCTCTGTACCCTTCTCAAACCCCAATGGTTGCCGGTGGGCCTGAGGGTAGACCCTTTATTGTACTCTCAAATCAATGTGTGGTTGTAAGTGGGCTTTTATTCATTTCGATTAAACTTCCTACTATCCCCAGCCACAAGGTTAGTTTATTCTCACATGGTCCAACCCTGTTCTCTGTGAGAATAAGGACCACAAGCTAGCACAGCTATTGTCTTCTGCTGGTGAAAGAACCAGAACCAGTATAATAGGTTTCGGGGGGCAGTGTTCGCAGATATTTTCACATTTGTTTCTAGAATTTGGGGCCCCACTTAAACTGGACCTACAGCATGATTTATTGAAAATCCCAAACCCTTAAAAAAACGATTCCCCAGCATCTAAAATTTTAAGTTTTTAGTCACTTACTTATTATTCTTTCCCCCACTGGGCTGCAACTCTGTTAAGGACTTTAGGATATGGGCGCCGCCATCTTGACTCAGAAGCATCACACTTACTGAGGAGAGTGGGAAAAAGTACAAGGGGGCTGGTTATAGCTGTGCTTTGCTTGAACAGAGCAGAGCTGGGGTCAGGAAAAGGTCAGCAATCCCAGAATGCAGAGCAGCACAGTAAGAAGCACTTCCTGTTTGCAGGCTGCCTGATGCCCCATGAGCCGCCATCTTGGATGTTTAAAGGCTCATAGCATGCAGTAGATGCAGGTAGGATGATTTTGAATGTGATGTGAGCAATCTGTATGTACAGGGTGTGGGAAACATATAAGATAAACTTTTATTCAGAGTGAAGGACCGCTTTAATCTTTCTCAGAGCCACATTTTTCTATAACCAGCCCAGCACCTCAGATGGTGGCTTTATAGACACCATTTCAGATGCACCTACATGGCGACCCCCTTAGTGTGCAGGGAAGGTGACATTTATATGAAGCTTAGGGCTTTTGGTATCAATCTATTTCATATCTATGAACTGTGAAGGGGTTCAATGGCTCTTTTTATCCAGCAGTTATTTTGTTGCCATATCGGAGGCCTGTTTTGTGTGTTCATTTTGTATTTGTTGATGAGCAGAACTACTTTAGGCCAGAATTGTAGTGCAGAGCGTCAGGAGCAGGCAATCGGATTTTAAATAAAGCATTATTGAAAAACACTTAAATCACAGCTTGTGTGTTCTGTACCTTGGGGCCTGATTTCATTAAGATCATTTTATCTATGTGTCATCTAGACAACACTTCATTGTTTAAAACCTACTGACTTATGTTATCAAGCGTGTTATTATTATGTTATCACTTGTGTTATTATTAGAACTATATTTTATTATATATAATAAATAGCATTTATTATATATATACACATAACAGCAAGTCTCTGCACTTACATGGCTGTAAAGGAGGTGGTTCCTGCATTGTTTATTTTAGAGCCTGCTTTATATGTTATGGTATGAAACAGGTTTTTACTATACGTCCAGTCAGCCAGTAGAAGCTAAGAAGAACGTTTAACACAGAATGAAACTGATTAGATAAACTCATGTTACATATTTGCATTTTGCTGTGGCAGGGAGGCCAAATATTGACTATCCTGGGTTTTGGTCCTTTCCCCCAGGGCACCCCGATTGGGGGTGCCCCCCTGTGTGAATCTCCCCAGATCGCCCGAAGAAACTCACCTCTTCCCGGTCCTACGGCCCATGCGCGGCCACTCGTCCAATCAGCGAGCTCAGAGCCGCTGACGTCACGCCATCTAAGACGACGTCTAAGTCCAGTGGCTCTGAGCACGCTGGCGACCGCATCCACCGCTTCCCTCTAACAGGGAGCATGCCCGGCCATTCACAAACGACTGGTGTGGGCACATGCCCTACTAGAGGGATAGAGGGGATGCAGTCGTGGTCTGCGCATGCGCCGTTCGAGTGGGAACAAGGTGAGTGAATGGGGCAACCTGGGGGGTTTCACACAGTGAGCACCTCGATTTTGGATTTCCTGGGGGGAGTGAATCAATCGGCCTGGGAATCTTATAGATTCCCAGGCCGATCAAGCTAGGTTTTGTGCCACTTTAAATACAACCTACCAGCATTGGCACAATATAGGGGTGTCAAGTCATGTTGTAGCATCTTTATTCTACAGGGACCATCAGCAGGGGTGTAAATTGAGGGGGTGTGACTGCATTGGGGCCCAGAAGGTCAGGGGGCCCCATCATTGTTGGTCTTCCATCTTTTCTTTATCATATTCATGCTCACTTGCCATCATTTAGATAAAGGAAGCACCATTAATCTCTACTGTCTTTAGTTGTCTAGCTGCATCCAATTGAGTTAAAAGACAGAAAAAAGTTTACTTATGAGCTGTGAAAGTGCCTCATTTAATGTTTGCACCAGGGCCCGGTCAAATTTAGTTACTCCACTGACAATCGGGGTTAATAGCAGGCAGGTGCATATGACAGTATTTGTATTAATGGATGTTCTGGGGGGTTAAATACGGGGGTTCCACTAAATCAGTAACATCCTTGACTGTACCAGAACAAAAGCATTTGGATATCTTGTGTCTATGTGTCTATAAAGCGTCCATTTGTATAATGTCAGATGAAGAAACTATAAAGTCAGCAAGTAAGTCTGTTACCATGAAGGCTCAGGGTGATAGTTGTAGGCTTCTGAGCATGCAGCAAAGTGGGCCCATGAAGGAATCAATAGGCAGGTCTGAGGCTTTTCAGAAAAGGTCAGGGCATTAATGTGAGTAACCGGGGGAACCGGGGTCTCAATTGAAACAAATAAAAGCAGAAATACGGATTATGCATCAGGAGGGTTATACATTTTATATTTGTTTTTTAGCAATTAGCAGTGGTATATTGTAACAGCAGAAGAGCTTGCTTCTTTTTTTAATGAGTTTGAATAGAATGGAGAGAGTTAGACCCAATATATTATTTGTTTTTACTAATTACGATTGCACTGGAGACATAAAGGGAACTGTTCAGGCAAGAAAAAAAAGCGTCCGCACTTGATTACTCCTAGTCCAGCAGTGTAAAACATAGCTTTTACCGAGATCAAGTGATGCACCACAAAGGCCTGTTGCCCATTTAAAGATGACCTTCAAGACAAATGGCCATCCTCTAAGGCCAGTCACAGTGTCTGCAGCAAACTCACTCTATTCATTGCATGTCAGGCCCCTCTAATGTGGTGAATGGAGCAGGCATAGCCAGTCACTGGCCACTAGCTAGCCTGGGACAATAAGCACTAGCATGCCAGCCTCTGACCAACCTAACGTCCGGTGGTGCAGGCTAATAATGTTATGACACAGAATTAGATGACAAACTGTACTAAAAAAAAGGAAAGTGCCCAACTGGCTCCACTTGAGGCCCTCCAAGAAATGATCAGTTTATCTCAATAGGGTAAAAAAGCCAAAAGACTTTAAACATTATTTAAGTGGCAAACAGATATCTTTAAATTGCAATGAATGTCATGTCACACCTTGAAAATGTAACATATGTAAGAAATGCAAGGTATGTAACACAGCAATAATACGGCTGATTGCACAGGAAACTCCAAAGTTTGATAATTCTGACTTTCCTGCTTGCATTAGACTTTCTCTCTTACCTAACACACCATCCTGCATGAAAAATGAAGAAAGGTCACGTCAGAGGTACTTGAACTGGTGGACTTGACTTTTAGTCTGTTAGATTTCTACTATAGCCTAAGTATCTCCAGTCAGACCAGTAGGTGCATCGCTTGGAGATCAGCTGCCTAGTTAAAAAGGTTAATGGTTAGAGCCATGTTCATGCTTTTAGTTTCTGTGACCACAATGTGGAAATTGAGCCGTATTTTCTGTTAGGAAATTTATTTTCAAGAATATCCACAGTAAAGGCGTTGAGAGGGTGTAGGAAACTACATTTCTTCAAACTATAACCACATGATCTGAGGTGGGACAAAGACATTACTGCAGTCCTCAATAAGGTACACAAAAGGCCGTATGGCCTACGCCAACTCAGGAAGCTTGGCCCTGTGCTCCGTAATCTCTGTCTGGTTCGGATCTCATCTTCATGTCCTGGAAGAAGCAGAGGCTACAGGGCTGCATTAGAGCAGCTGAAATTATTATTTGTTGTCTGCTATCTTCTTCAACTAGAAAATCAACAGCAGAACAAAATCACATGTTAGAAAAATGACCCACTGATACCTGGTCATCCAATCTTTAAAATATTCCCCTCTGGGCAGAGATACACTGCTCTGGAATGAGAACTCCAGGGTCCAGGAAGTTACATGAACCACCTCTGAACTCATTCTGTAAATTCTCAAAGTGTTACATTTACCATGGATTAGGTCTAAATATGAGGGATGCTCAATAGGTTGATTATATGAAAGCAAGGTTTTCAGAGATAATTGTTCTTTCTACTTTTCACTGGAATCCTTTTTGACTTCAACACACTCATTCCACTCCAGCATTAGTGATCGGATGCCCTCGGAATAGAAGAATTCTTGCTGCTGCAGGAACCCTGTTCTTGCCTCTTTGACTGCATTATCATCAGAAAATTGTTGACATTCAGAATGTGCTTCAGGTCATGAAAATAGTCACCATGGACGAGGTCTGGACTGTATGATGAGTGGTTAAGCTCTGTGTAGGTGGATTCTCAGATAGCAGCTTGTGTTTTGATAGACTTGTGAGCTGGCGCATTGTCATGATGCCTCAGTACACCCGACAACAACTTTTCATTTCTCTTTGATTGCCTCATGTAATACCTTCATTTTTGAAGCATAGGTGTCTCCACTCGTTGTTTTGGTAATAAAACAACTTCTGTATCCCAAAAACCTGTTGCCATACCTTTTCCAGCTGCCTGCTGTACACAAAATTCCTTTTGAGTTGGTGACCCTACTCTAAACCCTCACACTCCCTACCATTTTAGGCAGTTGGGTATAAATTTAATTCAGGGAAAGTGATATCAAATTGAGTGTGTCTTTATACTAGGTGTCAGATACAGCTACATGCAGCAAGTGCTTCTATTGGCACTGCAGACATAAGAGCCATGCCTGTTTAGTTGATGACCTAATGCTGTGTGTCTCCCTCTACCAACACAGAATTATCACGTGATTGGCTCTCACTTGAGAATGATGCAAGTCTAATAAGGTATAAATGGATGCCATTTAAAACTGGGCACTTAACAATTACTTTCTTTCAAGCTGAAGAGGAAGCAAGTCTGGTTTTACTGTAAGAAGTGTTGGCTCAGCTTCACTTAAAACCCATAAGGAAGTAAAGATATTTCTTCTACTCATAGTCTTATATACCGCCTCAGATGATTAATGGCTTTTGTAATTAGCATTGCTGGAAATTCATGTTTTGTCTTTTTTTGTCTCCACAGAAAGTGTTTATATTTTCTGGGACAATACGAAAAAATCTTGACCCTTATGGGAAGCATAATGATGAAGAAATCCTGAAAGTTACTGAAGAGGTAAATTTGAACAATGCAAAGGTCCTGTATTTGAAATTTAGTTTTTAGAACTAGTGGGGACAGCGAGATGTATTGAAAACGATGCCATAAAATATTAGTGCACAAGCTGATAGGGAAAGGTAAGCAGTGTTTCAGTAACCATTGTTGCGTGGGATCAAAGCTATGACTATGGTTAGATGGGCTTACCTGTATTTTGGACCACAGATTTCTGAAAAGCTGGATAATTTGGCGTCCCCCATAATGCTCTCCTACCATGATATTGAGATATACATAGCTCTTCTGAAAACTGAACAAAGTGAAATTATTTTGCAATCTGTGGTGCCACCTTGTGGTTAGACCAAGGATTCAAGTGAATACAAGTGTTTCAGTAGTGCTCTTAAAGTACAAGAGTAGATGTTGTCACGAGGGGCGTAGCTAGGGGGGCAGGGGCAACATGTACCCTGGGTGCAGCAGGTCAGAGGGGTGCCGAAGGGGGGCCTAAGCACAAATCTTTGCCCTGGGTGCAAAAAAGCCTAGCTGCACCTCTGGTTATCATACTCTGAATAAGTCAAACCATACCAATCAACATTGCCTTTGCTTATCATACAAACCTTTGCTATGAAAACTGGAGCAGTATAGTTTTCTGTGACTTGAATTCACATTTTATTTGCTTACAGTGGGGACATGTTTTGTTAACCTGGTAAAAAGTTCGAGCCCTGGGCAGGTTATAATTTGATGTGATTCTATTCACCGTGTCAGTAAAGTTCCTGTTGTGTCAGCAAATACAAGAGCAGATGGGCAGCCAGAAAGTGGTCAACCATTATGCTCTTGGAGTTCCATTTTGCCAGAGTAACATTCATTGTATGTTTTATCTATCATGGGCCTAGTTGCAGATGAACAGTAGATTATCTCTTTTTTGTTTATTTGCAGGTTGGATTGAAGTCAATCATTGAGCAGTTTCCAGGCCAGCTGGATTTTGTTCTGCTTGATGGAGGATGTGTGCTCAGTCATGGACATAAGCAGCTCATGTGTTTGGCCAGATCAGTTCTCAGCAAAGCAAAAATTCTCCTGCTGGATGAACCTAGTGCTCATCTAGATCCCATGTATGTTTTTTTAAATGCAATGACTGCGTTCTCATTTACTCGTGAAAAATGTATTATCTAAATACAGTATTTGTGAGTATATATTTTTCTGTTGTTTTAGAACATTTCAGATTATAAGAAAAACTCTAAAGCATGCATTTGCAAACTGCACAGTCATCTTGTCTGAGCACAGACTGGAAGCCATGTTAGAATGTCAGTTCTTTCTGGTAAGTTGTATCCAAATTTCTACATCCTAACACCTATACATTGCTGTGTAACGTTCCTAAAGGAACACCTGTGTGAGCCCCGACCACACCTCGAACAATACCGGTACAAATAAATCAGGCTGTGAGCCAGTTGGTTGTGAGACCAGGTTTTTGTTACGTAGTACAAATGATTAGATTAGAGGCATAGATGAAATGGATTGCTGGTTAGGTCATATATGATTGGGATTTCTGATAACGTCACAGATGGTTAGGATTGCTGGTAGGGTACAGGAACAGATGCTTAGGATTGCTTGTTGGGTAGATGATTAGAATTGTTGGTGAAGCAAAGTCACAGATGGTTATGGGGTAGAGACAAAGTTTATTAGTATTGCTGATTGGGAAGAGTTACATATGATTAGGATAGCTGGTTGGGTAAAGTTATAGATGTTTGGAATCGCTGGTTGGGTAGAGGCAAAGATTATTAGAATTGCTGATTGGGAAGAGGTACATATGATTAGGATTGCTGGTTGGGTAAGGTTATGGATGTTTGGAATCACTGGTTGGCTAGAGGCAAAGATTATTAGAATTGCTGATTGGGAAGAGGTACATATGATTAGGATTGCTGGTTGTATAGATTTCTGGATGATTAAAATTGCTGGTTGGGTAGAGGCACAGATTATATGGATTGCTGGCTGGGTAGAGGCACATGTGATTAGAATTGCTGGTTCGGTAAAGGCATAGATGAGTAGAATTGATGGCTAGGCAGAGTTACGGATGATTAGGATGATTTCTTGTTGGGTAGAGGCACAGATTATTAGGATTGCTGGTTGGGTAGAGGCACATATTTTTAGGATTGCTGGTTGGGTAGAGGCACAGATTATTAGGATTGCTGGTTGGGTAGAGGCACAGATTATTAGGATTGCTGGTTGGGTAGAGGCACAGATTATTAGGATTGCTGGTTGGGTAGAGGCACAGATTATTAGGATTGCTGGTTGGGTAAAGGTACATTTGATTAGGATTGCTGGTTGGGTCGAGGCACAGATGATTAGGATTGCTGGTAGGGTAAAAGCACAGATGATTTGAATTGCTGGTTGGATAGAGGCACAGATGATTAGAATTTCTGATTGGGAAGAGGTACATATGAATAGGATTGCTGGTTGGGTAAAGGCACAAATCCTTGGAATTGCTGGTTGGGTAGAGGCACAGATGATTACAATTGCTGAATTGGGGAAAGGCACCTATGATTAGGATTGCTGGTTGGATAGATTTATGGACGAATAGAAATGCTAGTTGGGTAGAGGCAAAGATGATTAGGATTGCTGATTAGGTAGAGTCACAGATGATTGGGATTGCTGGTTATGCAGAGCCACAAATGATTAGGATTGCTGGTTGGGTAGAGGCAAAGATGATTAGAATTGATGGTTAGACAGCGTTATGGATTATTAGGATTGTTGGTTGGATAGATGCACAGATGATTAGAATTTATGGTTGGACAGCGTTATGGATTATTAGGATTGTTGGTTGGATAGATGCACAGATGATTAGAATTTATGGTTGGACAGCGTTACGGATTATTAGGATTGTTGGTTGGGTAGATGCACATATGATTAGGATTGCTGGTTGGGTAGAGGCACAGATGATTAGGATTGCTGATTAGGTAGAGTCACAGATGATTAAAGTTGCTGGTTGAGTAGAGGCACATGTAATTAGAATTGCTGGTTGGGTAGAGGCACAGATGATTAGAACTAATAGTTGGACAGTGTTACGGATGATTAGGATCGCTGGCTGGGTAGATGCACATATGATTGGGATTGCTGATTAGGTAGAGTCACAGATAATTAGGATTGCTGGTTGGGCAGAGGCACAGATGACTAGGATTGGGTAGAGGCACAGATGATTAGGATTGCTGGTTGGGTAGAGGCACAGATGATTAGGATTGCTGGTTGGGCAGAGGCACAGATGATTAGGATTGCTGGTTGGGTAGAGGCACAGGTGATTAGCATTGCTGGTTGGGCAGAGGCACAGATGATTAGGATTGCTGGTTGGGTAGAGGCACAGATGATTAGGATTGCTGGTTGGGCAGAGGCACAGATGATTAGGATTGCTGGTTGGGTAGAGGCACAGATGATTAGGATTGCTGGTTGGGCAGAGGCACAGATGATTAGGATTGCTGGTTGGGCAGAGGCACAGATGATTAGGATTGCTGGTTGGGCAGAGGCACAGATGATTAGGATTGCTGGTTGGGTAGAGGCACAGATTATTAGGATTGCTGGTTGGGCAGAGGCACAGATGATTAGCATTGCTGGTTGGGCAGAGGCACAGATGATTAGGATTGCTGGTTGGGCAGAGACACAGATGATTAGGATTGCTGGTTGGGTAGAGGCACAGATGATTAGGATTGCTGGTTGGGCAGAGGCACAGATGATTAGGATTGCTGGTTGGGTAGAGGCACAGGTGATTAGCATTGCTGGTTGGGCAGAGGCACAGATGATTAGGATTGCTGGTTGGGTAGAGGCACAGATGATTAGGATTGCTGGTTGGGCAGAGGCACAGATGATTAGGATTGCTGGTTGGGTAGAGGCACAGATGATTAGGATTGCTGGTTGGGCAGAGGCACAGATGATTAGGATTGCTGGTTGGGCAGAGGCACAGATGATTAGGATTGCTGGTTGGGCAGAGGCACAGATGATTAGGATTGCTGGTTGGGTAGAGGCACAGATTATTAGGATTGCTGGTTGGGCAGAGGCACAGATGATTAGCATTGCTGGTTGGGCAGAGGCACAGATGATTAGGATTGCTGGTTGGGCAGAGACACAGATGATTAGGATTGCTGGTTGGGCAGAGGCACAGATGATTAGGATTGCTGGTTGGGTAGAGGCACAGATGATTAGCATTGCTGGTTGGACAGAGGCACAGATGATTAGGATTGTTGGTTGGGCAGAGGCACAGATGATTAGCATTGCTGGTTGGGCAGAGGCACAGATGATTAGGATTGTTGGTTGGGCAGAGGCACAGATGATTAGGATTGCTGGTTGGGTAGAGGCACAGATGATTAGGATTGCTGGTTGGACAGAGGCACAGATGATTAGGATTGCTGGTTGGGTAGAGGCACAGATGATTAGCATTGCTGGTTGGGCAGAGGCACAGATGATTAGGATTGCTGGTTGGGCAGAGGCACAGATGATTAGGATTGTTGGTTGGGTAGAGGCACAGATGATTAGGATTGCTGGTTGGGTAGAGGCACAGATGATTAGGATTGCTGGTTGGGCAGAGGCACAGATGATTAGGATTGCTGGTTGGGTAGAGGCACAGATGATTAGCATTGCTGGTTGGGCAGAGGCACAGATGATTAGGATTGCTGGTTGGGCAGAGGCACAGATGATTAGGATTGCTGGTTGGGCAGAGGCACAGATGATTAGGATTGCTGGTTGGGCAGAGGCACAGATGATTAGGATTGCTGGTTGGGCAGAGGCACAGATGATTAGGATTGCTGGTTGGGTAGAGGCACAGATGATTAGGATTGCTGGTTGGGCAGAGGCACAGATGATTAGGATCGCTGGTTGGTTAGAGGCACAGATGATTAGGATCGCTGGTTGGGCAGAGGCACAGATGATTAGCATTGCTGGTTGGGTAGAGGCACAGATGATTAGGATTGCTGGTTGGGCAGAGGCACAGATGATTAGGATTGCTGGTTGGGTAGAGGCACAGATGATTAGGATTGCTGGTTGGGCAGAGGCACAGATGATTAGGATTGCTGGTTGGGCAGAGGCACAGATGATTAGGATTGCTGGTTGGGCAGAGGCACAGATGATTAGGATTGCTGGTTGGGTAGAGGCACAGATGATTAGGATTGCTGGTTGGGCAGAGGCACAGATGATTAGGATTGCTGGTTGGGTAGAGGCACAGATGATTAGGATTGCTGGTTGGGCAGAGGCACAGATGATTAGGATTGCTGGTTGGGCAGAGGCACAGATGATTAGGATTGCTGGTTGGGCAGAGGCACAGATGATTAGGATTGCTGGTTGGGTAGAGGCACAGATGATTAGGATTGCTGGTTGGGCAGAGGCACAGATGATTAGGATTGCTGGTTGGGTAGAGGCACATATGATTAGGATTGCTGGTTTGGCAGAGGCACAGATGATTAGGATTGCTGGTTGGGCAGAGGCACAGATGATTAGGATTGCTGGTTGGGTAGAGGCACAGATGATTAGGATTGCTGGTTGGGCAGAGGCACAGATGATTAGGATTGCTGGTTGGGCAGAGGCACAGATGATTAGGATTGCTGGTTGGGTAGAGGCACATATGATTAGGATTGCTGGTTTGGCAGAGGCACAGATGATTAGGATTGCTGGTTGGGCAGAGGCACAGATGATTAGGATTGCTGGTTGGGCAGAGGCACAGATGATTAGGATTGTTGGTTGGGCAGAGGCACAGATGATTAGGATCGCTGGTTGAGCAGAGGAGAAAGAATAGCCCTGTACTGGGTAGAGACACCGGTTTAAATGGATGATTGTGGCAGGGTGTCTTTAACAATAAAATAAAGCATCTATATTCTTGCTTGAAGCTCAAGGTCATGTGCTTTACATACGTGCAGTTTCTCATTATGCAAGTTCAAAAATGGAAATAGTCCAAGAACAGTTATAAAATCTAGTCTACGCTTTATTGTGGCATCAAATTAAAAGCAGGATATTGGCTTACACATTTCAAACCAAGGGTTCCATAGAGAAAGGGCAGTAATTATTTGACTTTTGTTTCTCTGTTTAGGTTATAGAAGAGAACACAGTGCGTCAATATGATTCCATTCAGAAACTAATGAATGAGAAGAGTTTCTTTAAGCAGGCCATTAGTCATTCTGACCGCTTGAAACTATTTCCACTTCACCGAAGAAACTCCAGTAAGAGAAGGTCCAGACCCAAAATTACTGCCTTGCAGGAGGAGACAGAAGAAGAGGTCCAAGAGACAAGACTGTGACCTGTCCTATTCATTATACAAAACATTTCCTGCAGTTTTTCTGCAATGGGACCATAATCAGGTTTTCACATTACCTGCAGTGCCTTTCAGTTTAGTCTCAATTGCTAGAATGAAACTTCCCAGGTGGTATGCATTTTTATATACTTTTTATAGGTTATGAATGTATGGTCAATCCCAGGATTTCCTGAATTCCATTACCTTTCAAAATCATTTGATGTATGTGCTTCAAAATGACTAAAGCCATAGATTTGTATGCTACTATATCACTGGCTATGTAGATAATGGGAGAGATTATTTTCCACACACCTGAAGCCTAGCATACCTACAGTGACCCAATTGACCACATAAATGACAACCATCTTGCAACTTGCTGTGCAAATTTTAAACATAGAGATGTGGCCTTGACTACAAATTCTTTAATATAACAAAAGTGCAAAATAATAGAATTCTATTCTAAATAATTTTTACAGTTTGGATTATGTCCCAAATTCAGCAACAATAAACATATCATTTATTATTAGAAAAAAAAAAGACTTTAAACTAAAAAGTATTTTAATGACCCAAGAAACTATAGGGAATCACACTTCTGTATACACATAGTAAATTTACTACATTCCTTGAAACTGTTCTAGCAATGTGGCTCAGTCAGTATAAAGTGAAATGTATAACATGCTAAGTGCATAGTAGGAAATATAGGTCCTGAGTGACAGGTGAGTGTGACTGCACTGGTCTGTCGCTCAAGCCCACGGCTGCCAGAGGAGGATTGCAGCAATCAGGTGAGTTGATTTATTGGGGCTTAGAATAGGGAGAAGGTGGGAGGGGTGGCTGGGGGGAGGTTGTTACAAAAAACTTGACTTTAAAATACAGGATTACTATGAGTCTCATTAGAACAGAGTGCTTTGCTCCTTGATCTGACTACACTATACCACATATTGTACTGTACAGATTATAGTTATATTTTAATAGCGGCAAAGATACTTCTAATAAATGACAAAGGGCTAGCAGTCAAGCTGTATACACTTCCGAGCCATCTTAGTACAGTTCTCATGGCCTCATTTAGTAATAGTTATACATAGGTTATATACATAGCATGTCAGTATATATTCTGTGTTTCCAACACATTTTGTAAACCAAAATTTCCCAATGCCAGTTAGCGTTTAAATGAAATGTAACTGGTAACTGGACAGTGATATGGTTAAGGGAACAAGAGTATAAAATGATGTGAAGGTGTGTCCATCATAACTGGAAGATTTCCTGCAGTGCAGTGAAGATCTGAACTAAGAAGGCAGAACTTGAACATTACTATATTTTTATGTCTATATATGGCTATTGTATGCTTGCATATACTCGGATTTTTCCTCCGCATTAACCCATCCGTGCAGTGAGACAAACACAACTAAACATTTTACATCATAAAATTATTTAGCACAGGCATCACTTTGACATTGGACAATATGGAAATGAAAACAAAAAAACAATACAGAAAATCCCAGGCACAACATATGTTAAAAAGTGGGAACCCATCCTCAGGACCAATGCATCACGAAAGAGTGAGGAAATATTCTCCTACTAATGTTCTAACCTAGAAGAGGAAGCTTTCTTCTGCTTCCAGCTCAGTACTGGATCACCTGGTCCAGGATTCGGTGAAAGCTTTAGTCCCTCCACCCTATAAAAAAGATTAAGCATGAGACCATGTAGGCCAGTAAGCACTGGACAAAACTGGAGCTTTACTTTAATCACGTACACAACTATTCAACTCAGTAAATTGAATGTTCTTATTAATGTTTGTAAGTTTTATGTTTGTATCTTTAAATATCTGTATGTTTATGGTCACCATTTTTACTATATAAATTTACAACAGTTATACATTTAAAATAGAATGTTAAAGCTTATATGTGGCCTAAATCAGTTTGCCCCTTCCCCCAACCTTTCAGTTCAGTGGCTCCTAGAAGGACCTGCAGCAATTAGTGACTGAAGAAGAGAACCTGCAGGGATTAGTAGGTTAAGATGAGGACCTGTAAGGATTAGTGGATAAACAGGAGGACCTGTAAGGATTAGGTAAGTAATAATGTGGTAAGGGGCAAAATAATTTGGGCCACAGATGACCTATGCTGATAAAGCTAGATAAAGAATAAAAGTACTAGTAATGGTCTATGTTGGTGGCTCAGAAGGTACTAATTTTCACCAGAAACTGAAGACGTGTTTGATTTTATACTATGTTTTTTTTATAAACTCATAAAGTTTATCAAGACATTCAGAGTGGTCCTCGGGCAATATCCAGTGCAGTCATGGCATTCCTTTCACAGTAGCTTATGGCTTCAATAGTGCCATCTATTTCATAAATCTAAGCTGGAATGGAAAGCCTGCAATAATAATTATAATAAGACTGGATATCTATGTGTCATTGTTACTTACTGTGAAATACACATATGCAAAAACAAAAACTTTTTATACACTACAGTTGTGTTAAAGACATCTTTTTTTTTCACTACAATATAGTATTTATTTAAATATTTTTAAATAATGTTTCCTAATATAATTATGTATTTAAATGATTGGGAGTTTGCACAAATTATGATAAAATTATTTATATGACAGATATTGTGTACATAATATATATTTTATAGTATAGTATTTCAAAATAAAAAATATACATACAAAAACCCTCCAAAACTGAAAGCTGTTTTGATAAGAGAAGGTTGAGTAGTATCTGCTTACCAAGGGTTACCTGTCATATCCAGTAGATCACTTAAAATCCTGGATTTTTGAATAATCTATTGGATTTGCTGGACTAGCTCCTCCCTTACTGAGAATGAGTAAAATCATAATATTGTTCACAATGTAGAACAAATTTTTAATAGTGCATCTGCAAATTTCTAGAAGAGCACCACATGGCCAGAAAGTCTGTATTGATGTACCAATTCTTGGTCTTTATCAACAGGGAAACTAGACTTGGCAGTAGGTCAGCAGCCATCACAAAAATACCAACTAGGCGATATATATATATATATATATATATATATATATATATATATATATATATATACATATATATACATTATACTCACATGGACTGGTTTCTCAACATTTACCAGTTTTGGAGATTTTCTCTAGGACCTCTGGTGAGGTTTCTCAGACTTTACTGCTCTGCTGCTCAGACCAAGGCAAGCTCACTGAGGCTTTGGTCATATGAGATGATGCCTAAATGAACAATAATATACACAGCACATTTCTTTTCAAAATTAAGCTTTCCATTTTGGACCAAATTTTAAAAACTGATTTTCAAAAATCCTTCTCTCGTACTTTTCTTCATTGGAATGAATATTATTTTATTATGAATTATTATTTTGTAATATTGATCTGAATATTTGTATACTTTAAGCAAGAGTGTTAAAACTGCCAGTACTGCCAAATAAGCACTCCTGAATGCATCATGTAGCAAAATCTATGGTCTATGTTGGAAGAGTCTGTTTGAAATACTGCATTGTGTAAAAATGGCTACTCCATATATGTGACCATTTCAGTTCATAAAAACAAATTGCTTTATAACCCCCTCTATGTGTATGTGTTTTTAATGAATTGTCTCAATATTTTCTTACAAAACTATGCGCAACATAGGTCCTCATAATACATTGAATTACTATCCATTCATAACAGATGGGATTACCTCCACCAGAGGGCGCTTGACTGCAGAGATGGCAAAAAGAGGCCCCTCCCGGTCCATATATATATACTCGGGACCTCCCAAAAATTCCCCAGTATAGAAAAGCAGTAAGGAGAACCAGGAGAAGCCAATGAAAATTAACAACGTTAACAAGGATAACAATCACCATACAGAGGATCCAAGATAATGCAAACAGGGTGGGGTGGAGCAGGACGTGCTGCATACTTATAATACCAATTCTACAAGGTGAGTAATCACAGAATTGTATTATTCTAAGTATGCAGCACATCCTGCTCCAGATAATAATTCATAACAGATGGGAAATCCAATAGCAGTGTCAGTAAACAGGGTGGGATCCCAAAAGCAACAACGCGCAGTTCACACCACTGCCGCCTGCAGAACCTTGCGGCCAAAAACAGCATCCGCTGAGGCCCAAACATCAACCTTGTAAAACTTGGAAAAGGTATGAACAGAAGACCAAGTAGCAGCCTTACAAACTTGTTCAACAGAAGCCTGGTGCTGGAAGGCCCAGGAGGCCCCAACAGCACGTGTAGAATGAGCAGTAACATGGAAAGGAGGATCCTTTCCCCTAGCAGAATAGGCCCTAAAATAGCCTGACGAATCCATTTGCTAATAGTAGACTTAGCAGGTGCCAGGCCCTTCTTGGGACCCGAAGGAACCACAAACAAGGCATCAGTCTATCTAAAAGGTGCAGTAGCCACC
Organism: Gastrophryne carolinensis; assembly: GCA_027917425.1. Lineage (NCBI taxonomy): Eukaryota > Metazoa > Chordata > Amphibia > Anura > Microhylidae > Gastrophryne > Gastrophryne carolinensis. The sequence continues at coordinate 209,937,428 of CM051238.1, forward strand.
AAGTAGAACTTCAAATTCCTGACAACATCCAGGGAATGTAAGGCCCTCTCCTTGGAATTACCAGGATTAGGGCACAAAGAAGGAAGCACAATGTCCTGATTGAGATGGAAGGCAGAGACAACCTTAGGCAAGAAATCAGGTTTAAATCTGAAACCACCTTATCCTGGTGTCTCTCAAAGTAGGGGGCCTGAATAGATAGGGCCACCAACTCCGAAACACGCCTGACCGAGGTGATAGCCACCAAAAAGGCAACTTTTAGAGTAAGAATAGACAGAGCAGCCTCATGCACAGGCTCAAAAGGAGGGCCCTGAAGGGCAGACAAAACCAAATTCCCAAGTCCCAAACTGGCAACAGAGGTTTGCGAGGGGGACGCACATAAGCAACCCCCTGGAAGAAAGTCTTGACCAGAGGATGTTGAGCAAAAGATCTCTGGAAGAAAACAGCCAAGGCAGAAACGTGACCCTTGAGCGTGCTGAGCTGAAGTCCCAGATCCAAACCATGCTGAAGGAACTCCAGAATCCTAGGAATGGAAAACACCCGACATGGAAGGACCCTAGACTCACACCAGTCAATGTAGGCCCGCCAGATCCTATAGTAGATGGTAGAAGAGAATTTCTTCTTAGCCCTGATTAGAGTGTTAACCACAGACTCTGAAAGCCCCTCATCCCATAAGATGGAGGTTTCAGCAGCCAGGCCGTCAAAGCCAGCGTTTGTAAATTGGGATGGCATAGCCGCCCTTGAGTGAGAAGGTCCGGGACCAGGGGCAGAGCGTACCGATCTTCCGCCAGCTGAACGATATCTGCGAACCACACCTGTCTTGGCCACCGGGGGGCCACCAGGATTGTTGGTACCCTTTCCTGAGCCAGCTTGTGCAGAACCCTGCCCAGCAGGGGGAATGGAGGAAAAAGATACAGGAGAAGGAACCCCTGCCAGGATAGAGTCAGAGCATCCACCGCAAGGGCTAGGGGCTCCTGGGACAGAGAGACAAAGACTGGAAGCTTGTGATTGTGGCGGGACGCAAACAGATCCACTTCCGGTACCCCACAACGGTGACATAAGGACAGGAAGACCTCGCTGCTGAGAGACCATTCCCCCAGGCAAGAGGTCCCCCAGCTCAGAGAGTCCGCCTCCAGATTCTCCACCCCGGGAATGTACACTGCTGAGATGCAAGGAACATTGTCCTCCGCCCAGGACAGATTCATGGACACCTCCTTGAGGGCACTCTTGCTTCGAGTCCCTCCCTGATGATTGATGTAGGCAACCGCCGTCTGGTTGTCTGAATGAACTTGGACCGGCCCAACAGGAGGATCTGCCCCCCAACAGGTTCCTCGAGTCCAGCCACCACAAGAGGGACTGCCGGGCCAGAGGAGACAGAACAAAGGCCTGATCCAGAGACAGGGGACTCTTGTTCCAGACTGATAGGAGATGGAGCTGAAGAGGTCTCATGTGGAACTGAGCATAAGGAACTGCCTCGAAGCAGGACACCATTTGTCCCACAAGCTGCATCCCTTGCCGGATGGAAGGGCGAGCGCAGGACAGAAGGAAATGAACCAGAGCTTGAAGAGAATCCACCTTCTGCTGAGGAAGAAAAATCCTGGCCTGAACCGTATCCAGATTCATGCCCAGGAAGGAGGTCACCAGAGACGGAGACAGGGAGGATTTGGGGTGATTGATCACCCATCCGAATGTTTCCGGAGCAGTCACCACCTGCTGGGTATCCAATTCTGCCTGCTGGAAAGAATGAGAAGTGATGAGGAGGTCGTCCAAATAAGGAAGAACGCGAATGCCCCGAGCTCTGAGGAGAGCCATAACACCTGCCAGCACCTCGGTGAAGACTCTGGGGGCCGAGGTGACCCCGAAGGGCAGTGCTACAAATTTGCAGTGCTGGTCCTCCAGTGCGAACCTGAGGAATCTCTGATGCCCTGGGAAGACTAGTACGTGAAGGTAAGCATCCTTGATGTCTATGGAGGTCATGAAGTCCCCCGAGCGCAAAGAGCTGATCGCGGAGCGCAGGGTCTCCATGCGAAAGTGTCTGGTCCTGATGAACTTGTTGAGAAGCTTTAAGTCCAGGATGGGTCTGATGGAACCATCCCCTTTGGGTACTGTGAAGAGATTGGAATAAAACCACAGACCTCTCTCCCCAGGAGGGACCTGACAGATGACCCCCATGTCCAATAGGTTTTGCACAGCCAGAAACAGACCAATATAAAATATTACAAAAGAAGACGAACTACCATTATTTGAATTGCAAAAAGGTTAGGAGTTTTAATGTGAGGAAAAAGGATCATAGGTGCTGTACAAATTTACATAGCAAAATATCAAGCAATCTGCAGATATATAGTACAATGGGGTTACAGCCCCTTTACATGACCGCTAGGTGGCGCTCCTGTATGTATAAGGTAGACAACAGAGAATCAAAATAGAACACCAAGGAGGTAATGTGTGCCCAGAGACACAGTGGATGAGCCACTGCTCCTCAACTATTCCAAAACCTATATACACGGGCAATACAAATACCAATATACAGCAATATGATTCATACAGAAAAAAGGTCTTACAGGCAGACGCAGGTGGAAGTAATACCCTCGACGTTTCGGCCGCCTAGGCCTTTCTCAAGAGGGAGCGGTACCAGTACACTAATCATATGATGTTTAAATACCTTTGTGAGGTCTCCAAAGTGCAGGATGCAGCATGCAGGGGCGCACGTGGCGGCGCTCGGTGAGTGCGTCATCCGCGGCGCCAGCAGCCCGTCCCGACCAGTGGCAGATTGTCTCAAAGGAGAGCCAATCTGCCACTGGTCGGGACGGGCTGCTGGCGCCGCGGATGACGCACTCACCGAGCGCCGCCACGTGCGCCCCTGCATGCTGCATCCTGCACTTTGGAGACCTCACAAAGGTATTTAAACATCATATGATTAGTGTACTGGTACCGCTCCCTCTTGAGAAAGGCCTAGGCGGCCGAAACGTCGAGGGTATTACTTCCACCTGCGTCTGCCTGTAAGACCTTTTTTCTGTATGAATCATATTGCTGTATATTGGTATTTGTATTGCCCGTGTATATAGGTTTTGGAATAGTTGAGGAGCAGTGGCTCATCCACTGTGTCTCTGGGCACACATTACCTCCTTGGTGTTCTATTTTGATTCTCTGTTGTCTACCTTATACATACAGGAGCGCCACCTAGCGGTCATGTAAAGGGGCTGTAACCCCATTGTACTATATATCTGCAGATTGCTTGATATTTTGCTATGTAAATTTGTACAGCACCTATGATCCTTTTTCCTCACATTAAAACTCCTAACCTTTTTGCAATTCAAATCATGGTAGTTCGTCTTCTTTTGTAATATTTTATATTGGATTGTTTCCCTGTGAGTGGTACACAGGTCTAGAAGGCTGAACACCACCTATTCTTTTCAATTCATGAACTTTCTTTTCTATGGTGTGCTTCAACTATCATTGTTTTAACAGCCAGAAACAGACCCTGAGCTGCCAGGGGTTCTAGAGGAATCCCAGACCTGAAGAATCTTGGAGGCGGCCAGGCAGCGAACTCTAGCTTGTAGCCGGAGGACACAACCTCCAGAATCCACCTGTCTGAGACCTGCTGTCCCCAGACATGAGCAAAGAGCCTCAGCCGCCCCCCCCCCCCCCCCACCCGGATGGGTGAGGGCGCCCCGTCATGGCTGAGGAGGCTTGGAGACAGATTTGGGCTTGGACCCCCAGGAAGATCCGGAGCGGGCACGACCTCTGCCCCTGCCCCAGAAGTCTCCCCTAGAACCTGCAAAGGAAACCCCTCTCCCAGACCTGGATCCACGGTAGGAGGGGGCAAAGGCACCCGAACCCCGAAAGGGCTGCAGATGCTTCTTACGTTGAGGCAACTTACCCCCCTCGGCAAACAGGTCCAAGCGATCACCAAATAGACGCAGCCCCTTACAGGGGAGCCCCATGAGGGCCTTCTTAGCAGCGTTATCAGCTGCCCACTGACGCAGCCAAACAGAGCGGCGTATAGCAACCACCAAGGCAGAGGTTCTACTACACATCCTAATGGTGTCATCTAAAGCAGAGAGGACATATGCAATGAACATTTCACACTGTGACAAGGCCCTGAACTTGGCACTAGAAGTATCATCGGGGCCTTCCAACAGACCCTTGAGGAGAGTCCTAACAGCAACAGCAGTAATAGCAGAAGCACAGACAGGGCGCAAGGCAGACCCCCACACAGGCAAAAGCATGAGAGGCCAGCTGGTCAATGCGCCGGTCCTCACTATCCTTGAGGGTAGTGGAATCAGAGGAATGGACCACAGATGTGTTGGACAACCCCAATACTGGTGCATCCACTTCTGGGGGGGTTGACCAACATTTAACCACATCAGTGGGAAAATTATACCTTTTATCCCAGCCCTTAGGGATTCCGGGAAGCCGGCCGGGACGCTCCCATTCTTTGAGAACAAGATTATTGAAATGGGCCTGTTCTGGAAATTCCAGACGTGGTTTAGCAGTACTGAAAAGTTCTCCCTGTAGCTTGGGAGCCGCAGCAGGAAGCGAGATAGAAAGCACATCAAAAATTACAGTCTATTGGTGTCATTAGCATCCCAATGATCAGAGCCATAGTCAGCACCACTGAAATGCTGATCATCAGATAACTCTGAATCTGAGAATAATTCCCCTCCCCCTCCTGTGGAACGGGTGGGAATAGCCCTACAGGGCCAACCCGGCTCACCTGTGAGAAGAGAAGCCATCTTCTGACCTTTGCAGCCGACTGCAGAGAAGAAACTGGGGAATTTGTGGGAGGTCCCGGGTATATATGGACCGTGAGGGGCCTCTTTTTGCCATCTCTGCAGTCAAGCGCCCTCTGGTGGAGGTAATCCCATCTGTTATGAATCATTATCTGGAGCAGGACATGCTGCATACTTAGAATAAAAGTGAACTTACATAACTGGTGCTCCAACATTGCTGCCAGCCACAGGGAGTCCAGACGATGGATGCGGTGGACGTTGCCGGCGCTGCTGTTTCTCGGGCGTGACATGCGCCCTACACAAGCACCCGGTCTGCTGCATGGACTGTGTGTGTGTAGGGTGCGGGCTGCACCTGAGAAGCAATCCAACGTCTGGCCTCCTGCTGGCTGCCAGCAAAGCCTGGCATGGTATACAAGTACTTTTCAGCTTTTTTTTTGCTCCTCCAGTGTGTCGGGGGGGGGGGGGGGTCAGGATGATTCTGCCACACTGTCTATATGGGAAATTGGATGGGGAATGCTACACTGCCATTCTGGGGAATGGGGGGGGGGGGGATGCTACACTGCTTATATGGGGAATGCCACACTGCCTATTGGAATAGGAGGGGGTTGCCACACTGCCCATATGGAGAATGAGAGGGGGGAATGCCACACTGCCTATATGGGGAATGGCAGAGGGAGGAAATGCCACACTGCCTATATGGGGAATGGGATAGGGGATGCCACACTGCCTATATGGGGAATGGGAGGGGGGAAATGCGACACTGCCTATATGGGGAATGGGAGGGGGGAAATGCGACACTGCCTATATGGGGAATGGGAGGGGGGAAATGCGACACTGCCTATATGGGGAATGGGAGGGGGGAAATGCGACACTGCCTATATGGGGAATGGAAGGGGGAAATGCAACACTGCCTATATTGGGAATGGGAGGGGGGAATGCCACAATGCCTATATGGGGAATGGAAGGGGGAAATGCCACACTGCCTATATGGGGAATGGGAGGGGGAATGCCACACTGCCTATATGGAGAATATGGGGGTGCCACACTGCCTATATAGGGAATGGGAGGGGGGACGCCACACTGGCCATGGGGAATGGTGGGGATGCCACTCTGCCTATATGGGGAATGAGAGGGGGGAATGCCACACTGCCTATATGGGGAATGGCAGAGGGAGGAAATGCCACACTGCCTATATGGGGAATGGGATAGGGGATGCCACACTGCCTATATGGGGAATGGTATGGGGAAATGCGACACTGCCTATATGTTGAATGGAAGGGGGAAATGCAACACTGCCTATATTGGGAATGGGAAGGGTAAATGCCACGCTGCCTAAATGGGAAACGGGAGGGGGAATGCCACACTGCTTATATAGGGGATTGGATGGGGAATGCCACACTGTCTATATGGGGAATGGGAGGGGGGATGCCACACTGCTTATGGGGAATGAGATGGGGGAATGCCACACTGCCTATATGGGGAATGGGAGGGGGGAATGCCACACTGCCTATATGGGGAATGGGGGGTGCCACACTGCCTATATGGGGAAGGGGATGGGGAATGCCACACTGCCTATATGGGGAAGGGGATGCCACACTGCCTATATGGGGAATAGGGGGGAATGTCACACTGTCTATATGGAGAATGAGAGGGGGGAATGTCACACTGCCTATATGGAGAATTTGAGGGGGGAATGCCACATTGCCTATATGGGAATGGGAGGGGGGAATGCCACATTGCCTATATGGGAATGGGAGGGGGGAATGTCACACTGCCTATATGGAGAATGAGAGGGGGGAATGCCACATTGCCTATATGGAGAATGAGAGGGGGGATGCCACATTGCCTATGAGGAATGGGATGGGGGGGGATGCCCCACTGCCCATATGGGGAATAGGATGGGGGGTGCCACACTGCCAATATGCAGAATGGGAGGGGGAATGCCACACTGCCTATATGGGGAATGGGAGGGGGGAATGCCACACTGCCTATATGGGGAATGGGAGGGGGGAATTCCACACTGCCTATATGGGGAATGGGATGGGGGGATGCCACACTGCTTATGGGGAATGAGATGGGGGAATGCCACACTGCCTATATGGGGAATGGGAGGGGGGAATGCCACACTGCCTATATGGGGAATGGGGGGTGCCACACTGCCTATATGGGGAAGGGGATGGGGAATGCCACACTGCCTATATGGGGAAGGGGATGAGGGAATGCCACACTGCCTATATGGGGAATTGGGGGGAATGTCACACTGTCTATATGGAGAATGAGAGGGGGGAATGCCACATTGCCTATATGGGAATGGGAGGGGGGAATGCCACATTGCCTATATGGAGAATGAGAGGGGGGATGCCACATTGCCTATATGGAGAATTAAAGGGGGGAATGGCACACTGCCTATGAGGAATGGGATGGGGGGATGCCACACTGCCCATATGGGGAATAGGATGGGGGGTGCCACACTGCCTATATGGGGAATGGGAGGGGGGAATTCCACACTGCCAATATGGGGAATGGGATGGGGGAATGCCACACTGCCTATATGGGGAATGGGAGGGGGGAATGCCACACTGCCTATATGGGGAATGGGGGGGGGGGGGGATGCCACACTGCCTATATGGGGAATGGGAGGGGGGAATGCCACACTGCCTATATGGGGAATGGGAGGGGGGAATTCCACACTGCCTATATGGGGAATGGGAGGGGGGATGCCACACTGCCTATATGGGGAATGGGAGGGGAATTCCACACTGCCTATATGGGGAATGGGAGGGGGAATGCCACACTGCCTATATGGGGAATGGGAGGGGGGAATGTCACACTGCCTATATGGGGAATGGGAGGGGGAATGCCACACTGCCTATATGGGGAATGGGAGGGGGAATGCCACACTGCCTATATGGGGAATGGGAGGGGGGGGAATGCCACACTGCCTATATGGGGAATGGGAGGGGGGAATGCCACACTGCCTATATGGGGAATGGGAGGGGGAATGCCACACTGCCTATATGGGGAATGGGAGGGGGAATGCCACACTGCCTATATGGGGAATGGGAGGGGGGGAATGCCACACTGCCTATATGTGGAATGGGAGGGGGGGGGGGAAATGCCACACTGTCTATATGGGGAATGGGAGGGGGGAATGCCACACTGTCTATATGGGGAATGGGAGGGGGAATGCCACACTGTCTATATGGGGAATGGGAGGGGGGATGCCACACTGTCTATATGGGGAATGGGAGGGGGAATGCCACACTGTCTATATGGGGATTGGGAGGGGGGAATGCCACACTGCCTATATGGGGAATGGGATGGGGGGAATGCCACACTGCCTATATGGGGAATGGGAGGGGGGATGCCACACTGCCTATATGGGGAATGGGATGGGGGGGATGCCACACTGCCTATATGGGGAATGGGATGGGGGGAATGCCACACTGCCTATATGGGGAATGGGAGGGGGAATGCCACACTGCCTATATGGGGAATGGGTGGGGGGATGCCACACTGCCTATATGGGGAATGGGATGGGGGGGATGCCACACTGCCTATATGGGGAATGGGAGAAGGGAATGCCACACTGCCTATATGGGGAATGGGAGGGGGGATGCCACACTGTCTATATGGGGAATGGGAGGGGGAATGCCACACTGCCTATATGTGGAATGGGAGGGGGGAATGCCGCACTGCCTATGGGGAATGGGAGGGGGAATGCCACACTGCCTATATGGAGAATGGGAGGGGGAATGCCACACTGCCTATATGGGGAATGGGAGGCGAGAGATGCCACACTGCCTATATGGGGAATGGATGGGGGGAATGTCACACTGCCTATATGGGGAATGGGAGGGGGAATGCCACACTGCCTATGAGGAATGGGAGGGGGAATGCCACACTGCCTATATGGGAATGGGAGGGGGAATGCCACACTGCCTATATGTGGAATGGGAGGGGGGAATGCCGCACTGCCTATGTGGAATGGGAGGGGGGAATGCCACACTGCCTATATGGGGAATGGGAGGGGGGAATGCCACACTGCCTATATGGGGAATGGGAGGGGGAATGCCACACTGCCTATATGGGGAATGGGAGGGGGGAATGCCACACTGCCTATGGGGAATGGGAGGGGGAATGCCACACTGCCTATATGGGGAATGGGAGGGGGGAATGCCGCACTGCCTATGGGGAATGGGAGGGGGGAATGCCACACTGCCTATATGGGGAATGGGAGGGGGGAATGCCACACTGCCTATATGGGGAATGGGAGGGGGGAATGCCACACTGCCTATGGGGAATGGGAGGGGGGAATGCCACACTGCCTATATGGGAATGGGAGGGGGGATGCCACACTGTCTATATGGGGAATGGGAGGGGGGAATGCCACACTGCCTATATGGGGAATGGGAGGGGGGAAATGCCACACTGCCTATATGGGGAATGAGAGGGGGGAAATGCCACACTGCCTATATGGGGAATGGGAGGGGGGAATGCCACACTGCCTATATGGGGAATGGGAGGGTGATGCCACACTGCCTATATGGGGAATGGGAGGGGGAATGCCACACTGCCTATATGGGGAATGAGAGGGTGATGCCACACTGTCTGTATGGGGAATGGGAGGGGGGAATGCCACACTGCCTATATGGGAATGGGAGGGGGAATGCCACACTGCCTATATGTGGAATGGGAGGGGGGGATGCCGCATTGCCTATGGGGAATGGGAGGGGGAATGCCACACTGCCTATATGGGGAATGGGAGGGGGAATGCCACACTGCCTATATGTGGAATGGGAGGGGGGAATGCCACACTGCCTATATGGGGAATGGGAGGGGGGAATGCCACACTGCCTATATGGGAATGGGAGGGGGAATGCCACACTGCCTATATGTGGAATGGGAGGGGGAATGTCACACTGCCTATATGGGGAATGGGGGAGGGTAATGCCACACTGCCAATATGGGGAATGCTACACTGGACCAGCAGTAAGGTAAACAAATTGTTTATGCACCCTTGTCCCCACCCTGGTCTTGGAAACGTATTCTTTAACGCAGGAGCATACCCTAAAGCTTGCTGACAGAGGCACAGTGTGAGGATACAGGACTGCTGGATCTTCTGCCAATGGTGTATGAGGAGTTTCTTTTTTCTAAAGCCTACATTTTGTCTTAAAAAACACCTGGGAAAACAAATTGCTTTGCTATCAGCTCAGTTAATTGATAATATAAATGCTTTAGAACATAAATAATTTACTTCATAGTATTCAATAAAAAAAAATCAAATTTTTTACCACATGGCATTATAAGCATCCAAGACCACATGTTCACATCATCCCTTCTGGCAAAAGCAAAAATGCCAGTCATGAGGCTGAAGTTACCTTAGCAATAAGGAGTCCTGTTGTGCGACTACCTTGAAGTGATTTATTATAAAATGAAAACGATATTTCACAGTTTCAAAGGTTTCACTTTATTAGAATAATAAAAGTTCCAATGCTTCTCTAGTGAAAGATTCAACCAGATTTGTTATGCTGGATACACAAAACCTGAATCTCCTGTTCATTTTGAATTGAGAAAAAACCCTAGATGCCATCAAATTGTACATTAAATTGCATGTCTGTCTCAGAGTTTTTTTTTTAAAGAACATTAAGTTCACTTTTGTTTTCAGATGAGAGTAATTGTAGTTATTGCATTGGGAACCCTTCTTGTACAAATGTGACAATGTCAATACAATAAGCAAGCAATAAAAACAGCAAGGTTTGCAATACACCGCAAGCAAAATAAATACTGAAGCTGATTCAAAGAACAGTTAACACTCTCTATGGCTTGTGGAACAAAAAAGGTGCATGAATTGGTTCAGTAAATCTCTTTATTGCACTGCTGGGTTAGGTTAGTGAGTACACAAAGTAAATACTCAATAAGGATTTCATGAGCTCTGGTTCTGTGCAACAACACAGGTATCAGTCTGAACCTGCAAGTGGGCTGTCAGAATATATTCATAGTTAATACTTTACGCATTTGGCAAAATGTGCTCTTGTCTTAAAAAATAATAATAACAATACCAATAAATCTGTAAAACGTTCAAGCTTTTAAGACACAAATATGTAGTTTAAAACTTCCAGCACATTAAAAACAACGTATTTACATATACATTTTGATGGACCCATTTACAGACTATATTACAGGAAAATCCTATTTACAGAATACTATTTTCTATACAAGAAATACTTATCCCATTTACAGCTCGACAAATCCCTGACACACTGCTTAACACAGCATAATCGGGTCACATGTGTGCATTAGGGATAACTATGAAAAGTATATATTTATCTCTTTGTTGTTTGTTGGTCTTATTGTTGTGCAAGCTCCAAAATATTTCTTAACAAGTGGTTATCTGCCTTGTATTGCTGCTGCTTTTTCGGTTACTTCTGGGTACAGGAAGCAACGATTTGACTTTCGAAGACTCTGGTTTTGGCTTTAGGTCAGTGTACTCTGATGTCTGGCTGCTACGAAGAGGACATGCCCCATTCTGTGAACAAGAAAGATGCTGGATAAGTATAAGTAAGCATATTCCCCTATTAGCGCTCAGACTTTGTCAACAGTGAACAATCTCTAGAAATTATCTGGCAATGTCAATGTCATGACCGTGCAATGAAAAAATTAAAAAATGTGCAGCCAGTGAAACAAGGTTACGGAGACATACAATAACTGCATTGTTTTCAGAGGTTATGGATATTCTTTATTTTACAGTAAGATCTCCCATACAATTAGAAAATATTTTTGGTGATTGCAATAATAGTAATATTCAGCTTGGACATTACTGCTCAAAAAGTTTTCTTCTACTGCTGATTTCAGCGAGCATTTAAGTGGAATCCACCAATTCTTTTTCTGCAGGGAGGCAAGTGGCCTAGTGTGCTGTCCCTAGCCTTACTATATGGCATCTGTTATCTGTAATTTCATGCTAACTTGGCATGCCCATGGCACCCTCTAGTGCACAATTAAGTAGGTGGCTCCACAGTGCGCAAGGTGAAAGCTTGTGGGAGTAAACTCGTCTAAAGGAATGCACACAAACCTAATAACGAATAGAAAGTTTTTCCAAACATAAAAAATTGCCTTCTCCTATGCCTAGGAGACAGACAGCTTTAAGAAAAACAATTGACCGCCCCAGCACCTATATAAACTCCATTTTCTGGCCAATAGTGACTGAAGGAGATAAATAAGGAAAAAACTGAAAGAACTAGTCATACCTCTTGTGCTCCATACACAGGTACAGTGCAAGGGGGATACAGTTCACATGCAGGATAGATTGGGACTGCTAAGATAAGGGCTCCAGAGGAAAAGGGTGTTATATTGCGTGACTAAATTCCTGTTTTCCACCAAAGTAGTGGAAGAGGGTCCAACATCGGGAATCTGAACTAGTACAACATCCAAAAGCAATAACCAAAGAAGTTTTATTAGGCCAGGGAGGGACACTTTTATCCGGAACAACAGAAGGGGGATAATCTGGTGAGCAACACGTGGTGAGAAAAAAGTGAAGCATCCGAGCACATATGTGCAAAGGAAAAGGAAGAAACACTGAAAGCCTGACCACTGAAGTAAAATAAAGGGCCAGAACTGATGGAGCAGACACAATGCAAGGCCACAAAGGCCACAAGAATGAGCGAAGGGGACTGGGCAAAAAAAACTATCCCCCAAAGCAAGAATTTCTTGGAAATGTCAAGTCCAGGACAGTATGAACCCGATGAGTCAGGGCTAGTTCCACTGCCACTTCCATGTGAGACAGGTAAGATTTAGCAAAGCATCTGTTAGACTACCGGGAATGAACCCTGATTGCGGAGACTAAGAACCGGCTTACCTCTCGACCGGAAAGCCTGGAATCTAAGGACCAACTTGGTTTTCACTAGAGCCTCTAAAGGTGAGGACAGGCTGGGCTGCAGGAAGGCCAGGTCAGGCAACCTAAGAATGGGTATTGCCAAGTTCTGGGTAGAGGACAGACCAGAGCTGGATTGAAGATGTGGGACAAGCTGAAGTTGTGGAAGGCAGAACTGGATCAAAGTTGTAAACAAGCTGAGGTCGTGGGCAGGCAGAACTGGATCGAGGTCATAAACAAGCCGAGGTCGTCAGAACAGGAGCGTAGTCAAAATCAGGCCGGGTTGGTACACAGGAATGGAGGACTTGGAACACAGGAAGAAGCAGAAGAGAAGACCAACTGGCAATGCAGGTCAGGGCTTGCCAGTATTTAAAGGCCTAATCGAGAGCATTTTCGCACGTTTGCATGTGTGCGCATAATCGCACCGCAACAACAGATTGTGCTGCTACAGCTGACAGCACATGCGCACATGCTTATTGGCTCTATTATGTCTAGTGCGCAAATGCGATAGCACGGGAAACCTTGACGCCCTCTGCTGGGCAACAAGAAGAATAGTCCTGGTTCTAGGACAGCATCAGAACCATGAACTGCTAGGTAAACATGGGACAAAAAAACGGAGAATGTGGAATGGCTGTTAATGTGCCCAGCCTGCCAGAAGGTGAAACTTTTGTGTAATGAAAAAGCTCTCATTTTATGATAAAGAAAACTTGAATATTCAGCAACATCTTCTACATGTTTTAGCCTTCATACAGGGCCTTTCTATATAGAGCAGCGCTCAGAAGAATTAGAATGCATTGTGGAGTGGGGGGAGGGGAGAAGGAAAGTTAACAATCCATTTGTCTATCTTCATCAAAGTTTTATGTATATGCTTACATTACTAAGACAAATACTTGACATATACTATTCTAGGCAGATAAAAAGATATTTAAAAAATACAGTTTTGGCAAAACCTTGTATTGTCATTCAAAGACACAATGATGTCCTAAAAAATATTTTCACCCCTCTCACCTTCACCCCTTTTTTGGAGAGCCGTTAAAGAGAAGAATTCTCCAAATAGTTTCAAACAGTGACTGCAAGCTGTAAATCTGCTAGCACTGCCCTTGGTGTGTTCCACAACCATCATGTAGTCTAACAAAAGATTATGGTCGACAATGTTTTCTCTGATGCTCTCAAACAGCTATATTTATATTACTAAACAAAATGAATGTGTTGGTTTTTAACAGCAGTCAGTAGAGTATGCTTGCAATACAATATCAGTATTTTTATTATGCCATGGGTGTTATTTAGGATTGTTTCAGCCTGGCTCAGGTTTTACACTTTAAATATGGGTCTCTGCATTTTACAGTTTTATTTGATAAGCTATGTGTTATACTAAAGAACTGAACGTTGGCCTGCACAATGCTAAATATGTCTATATATTTACTCTGGATGCTGGCTGGAATGGGCCCAATTACCCGGTAACCGGGCAGGAATAGGTGCAAAAAGAGGGACTGCCAGCTCAGACCCTGGAGCCCACAGTATCAGCCGCTCAACAGATACACCAAAGTGTTGATAATTACATTAATCAAAATACTTTATTTAATAGCCCAAATATATCTTAAAAACAATTAAAAACATGATTGCTGGCAGGGGTGTGTTGTGGACTACTTTACATATGTCATAATAATACATTAATCATAATTCATTGTATACAAAGGAGTCAAATATATGCCCATGAGTTTCTCCCAGAGAATGTGCAAATAGTATGTGCAGAAAAAGCCTCAAAAGAGGGAAAGTGCCAATATTAGTAAATAAGATCAAAGATAAGAGGCCACATATGGCCAAGAAAGAGAATGTGTATCAATAGATAGCCATAATCTAAAGTGCAGGGTGCAAGAAAGTGCAAAGTGCTATAAGAACTTCAGGGCATATACAATGAGACTGTTAACACAATAACAACTAATTTAGAAAAATGAAAACAATGTCCAAAAACAATCTACATTACCACATGATATCTAGTTAGGTCCTATTCCACCACCATGTCCAGCATACCAGTACCACTGACGCGTTGCGTGGCAATTAATCTCTGCCACTTCATCAGAGTTGTGTTATACTGATATACTCACTTTATGTGGCTTTTGAGAGTTCTGTTTTTTAGAATTTGCTGAATTCTGGTCATTTGGCTGGCTTTTAAAAATCACCAAGCAATTATCCAAGTCTGCAATCTAAAGAGAGGAAAACAGCAATGATTATTGTATACCACTAAGAATAATCAGACACAGAACAAGATGCATGGTCACGCAGGTAGATCACATTGCACAAACTCTGGCACATAATTACTTATTGGCCATAGAAAGAAAAATACATGGCAGTCTCCCACTTGCCTACTTTCTGCTCAGGTCTTATTTCAGGACAGTACCCCACCAGGTACTGCAGATGACAGGGAAGCTTGTCAGGCAAATAAAGATAAATAATAACAAATTGTGTTTATTTGCCTGTTGGGTGCTTGCACATACATAGGAATGTGTCCTCTGTGTTTAACCCATCCATGCAGTACAAACACAAACCCCCTAGTGAATTGCACCAGTGAACTGTGAGTCCGTGCGTGCCCGGAGCGGTTGGCCGTTGCAAGTATAGTGCCCAGGGAGCAGCAGTTGGGAGGTTAGGTGCCTTGCTCAAGTCAGCAGTTGTTGAATGCAAAGTTGTAGGTTTACCTTAATGGAAACCTGATGAGTCTAGCATGTAACAGTAATAAATGTGACACAAATGGTGCCATTCAGCCTTCCATAATGTAGCACACTTTAGATAATATGTACATTTTAATCATGTATTTTACCATTACCAGTCAAGTTTTCCTTAAAATAAATTTAACGTATAGGTTTTGTATTTTTATTTGATCATTGGGGCATTCTGATTACAGCAAGAACAGATGGATGAGTAAGACCGCCTACTCCATCAGGATGGGAATGGGACCCCTCCAATCACTCTGGGAGTTAATACATTTTAAAGTTAGTTACTAAGCTTCTGTTTCCCTCCAAATGTGCCTGGAAGAGTCCAATAAATAGACAGATACGATTTGGACTTTCAAATGCAGTGTCCAATTCAGGGTAGCAGGCAGATGAAGAGGCATCTAGAAGAGAAGGAAACCCATACCACTGCCATGATGCATCTGGGAGGAAGAGATCTCACCTGGGGAAAGCATTTTTTTTTTTTTACTTTAATGGAAAAATTGTCCAAGGTAAGTCGGAGACTCAATATAGCCTCCAAGACCTAGTCACAGCAGCAAGAAAGGAACAAACTTGGGCCTGCGACTAGAATAAAGTGAGCATGTTGGGCACAACAAAGCAAGTAACATGGTGGAAGGCAAAAATAGATATAGAAAAACTCAATAGTGCCTTATGAGGTAGTGGAACAACCCAGAGGCCTAGTAAAGTGAAGAGATTAATTCAGTTCCAAGTAATGACAAGCTGAGTCCCTATTGGCACATGTTAAAGGCCAATCCGCCAGACTGCTTTTTAAATAGCTGTATAGACTCAAAGTATAAAAAATTAAGGTTGTCTACAACCTAACAAGCCACCTTTCAAAGCCCCCCCTTTCAGTTGAACCCACATTTGCATCTCCCAGCCTAATGGGAAAAAGCATACAGCTAAATGTTGCTGCTTGAAGAGGGGTGCCTAACAGGCATTTAGTAAGACAACTATTTATTTGACAAGCGGGAGCTTTCAGAAGGCCATTAATGATAGTGATAGGTCCAAACACTGGTCTGTGCAGAATTTGACTCACCTGAGGCACCCAAAATTATAGCCTATTGTATTCTGGTGGTGTTTGCCTCTTGGCTGTGGTAAACAATAGACCTATTGTAATCTATTTTTCCAGGAACACTCAACTCCTGGAGGAAACATTTCTGTTTAATTATATTTGTAGAATAACATAATGTAAAACACAGACAATACTTAGCTGATCCAATAGAGCTGGAAGCAAAAGTCATCTCATAGGACATGGTGATGGCTCCCTCTCTGCTTGTGTCCCTTGACCAGCCTATAGTGCTCTTCTCTCACCAGTGCTGGTCAGGAGCCAGTTGGAGCTGGCAAAGAGCTTGCACTGCCATGGATCAGCTGGCCCAAGGGTAACATCAATATTGCCTGTTTTTTAAGGTTATGCTACAGATGTGCTTTAACAAAATTGTTAACAGTTAAACAACAATGGTAATAGTTACTGTACAGTACAATTTTGGATATTATTTATGGAAGTAATTACTTAAATGTAGAACAACCAAGCAGCATACAATCTTAACAATAGTATATTCTTTACCTTAGTAATGTCTGGTTCAGACTTGCTTGAACACATAGCTCGTAATTCTTTCACAAGGTCAACCTCATCATCTGATCCTGTGGACAGTCTCTGATCCCGGTGGAGAGGTCTGGGATGGACACCTTCTACGGATCTGTGAAAATCCAATTTAATAGGAATCATTTAGAATGATTTATAAGCCCTGGATTCAAAAGCTGAGCAGTTAGCCAACTAGACTGCTTTCCTGTACTGGTGTAAATATATAAATTGGGCATAGTGGGGTCAATTTAGCACCAGGTGCAAAGAGTAAAAAGTATTATAATTTCAGGTTAAGAAGGGCTGGGCTATACAGTGGTACCAATGCATGGATATTAGGGAACTATGGTAGTCATATGTGTTTTTCTTATGTCAGGCATATTTTTTAATCCCATTCTTGTTCTGGTTAATCTCAAAATTACAATTATTTAGCAGAGAGCTGGCCAAATCACTGGTGTATCAATGCATTGTGTGTGAATATACCATGCTAAAGACTAATTACTGACCATGTATCATGAGGCTATGCCACACTAGATTTGGTATCCAAGGTGCAGATGCTCACAGGTTTATAGTTTTATAGTGTACTGATCTGATGAGGAGTCATGTGTGGTGTAAGTATTGTATATGGAGGTCATGGCAACTAAAACCCATCAATCTGTCAGTGCAGAGATACCCATAGGGTTGAGATGCCCCAAAGTTTGTGACAGATACCAACCAAAATGTGCTGAATGAAAAAAAATAATTTGTGCTACAACAAACTAACACAGACAAAAACAATAAAGCATACTTTCTGGCCAGGGCAGAATTGCTTTCAGTCAGTTTGTTCTTTGAAATGACACCTGTAAAAGAAAATCAGGTAAATCTTATATATTTAGAAATGTAAAAGTTCAAAACAGATTTAGAAAATAAACGATTATCTGTTTTAGCAAATGTAAGGAGACACAATGCATGCTCTTAGTATATGAGCGCACATCAAGCAAGTTCTAAGCTAATCTTTTTACTGAAAAAGACTTTGAACAGGATGTTAGATCACAGACAATATTGTGTAATAGTAGTAGTATAATAGCACAACAATAGAGATAATGCATCCTAGAAGAAACATGCAAATTAGCAGGAATCCATTTGTGTGAAGCAATCTAGGGCTACCCTTTCTCAATGACATGGCTTTGTCTGATAGATGGGTAATACCAAACTTGCTGACCTTTACATGTGCAGTATCTATATACTGTAAAGCGGTTTTTAAGTTGTTTTAAGGGTTTACAAGTCTTATAAGCAAGATACTGCTCTCCTTATGAGTATTTTTTTCTAACTGGGAGGGAAAATGTCTATTCCCTCAGAATCTATCCTTTGAGTCTACTCCGATTCAAGCACACCAGTTACTCTTTACATCTGTTTGTGGCAGTGTACAATATCTATAACTTTATACTTTGGAAAAAGGGAAAAGAGGCGAGCAGGAAAAAGATTCTGCATTCCTACTTTACTTACTCTCCAGTTTCCTTTGGCAAATACAAGTAGGCTGCAGCCATTCAACCCCTTCATGTGGATCAGCAGTTAAATAGTCAGCGAAATGGGCAGAGCTACATACCCAATTACATGCCATTACGTGACAGCAAATGATCAGATTTGTGGGTTGGGCCTGCACAGCGCTATGTACCCACCTTCTTGAAGTACGCCACTGGCAGCTGGCGGCCAGGTGGGGGCGACGAACAGAAAAATGTGGAAGTAGGTAAGTAGGTTTTGCCTGGTCATGGGCTTGCTGCTATGGTATACGTAGCAGGGTGAATCAGAAAATTATTTCCCATCATTTTCATATTTACCAGAATTGCTTGCTGAATATGATCTACACTTGTGGAAGCACTATGGCATTGACGTATATGTGGTATTCTGCTTTGAACAGCGTAATTACCTTCTTGACCCTCTGTCATTTTGCCCCATGAGGAATTTAGATTGGACTTTTTACGGGGACTTGTACTGACTTTTCTCCAGGATCCACTTTCCCCCTTCTTTCCACTAGGTTTATAGGGAGATTTCACTGATAAGGAAAAATTCCATCCTTTAAAATCAGGTACATATCGCTCTACATCTGAAATGACAAATATTAATTACATTAGGAAATCTAACGCAATTAATGCAGAACAAGGAACCAGCTTTGGAGGATGTTTGTATTACATATATCTCTTACCATTTTTGGGAATGTGACAGCCGTGTAGAATAGCTTTATTGAGCAGAATGCTGAGTGCAGCTTTGACGACTGCTTGTTGCCCCTGGGTTGGTATATTAGTTGGAGTCACATGACTGAGAATAGAGGATCTTTTACTCGTAGCAAGGGAAAGAATTGCTTCCTCCACTTTTGGAACAATTATTGCATTCCACAACTTTGACATCCACCTTAAAAACAGAGTTATGTGAAACTACATGTCCAAAAGCTAATGGCATGTACAAAGCCTCAAGTATTATAATCTTTTCTGTATTACAGAGACCTGTATGCAAAATTCTTTTTCTAAAAATGTCAAATTGTATGAAAAATATTTATAAAGCCAAACTGTAGCCAAAGCATTTTAGTTTTAAAAAGAACTGGAATGATAAGAACCAATTAAATGTTTTATTCCTGGTGATATGTTACCTAGTTAGCCTGGCTTACAGTCTGATGATGAAATAAAAAGTTTATGTAACCACAATGGCTGTGTCCTGCACAAGAACCCTATGTTTTATGTTGGTCACAACCTTTCCATCCTCAAGACACCCAATGGTATCCTGTTAAATGAACAGTCGAGCTGAGATAACAGGAAGTGAGGCTGGGAGGCCGATTCATTAATAGCGCCAGGTAGCGACAGTTGAGCGACTGTAGCGGCATTTTCAGAGCGCCCGCTAGTAGTCGCTGTGCTTGGCCGTTGTTCGGTAGTTGATAGCGACTCAGTCGGTTTGCCGTAATGTTGAATATTGGGTGAGGAGTCGCTATTTGACAGGTTCCGCGCTGTATGGGAGCGCATGATAGCGACTGGCCCTAGCGACCGGCTCCCACCATATTCATTAAAAAATCACGCTCAAAAAATTCTCGCGCTGTAAAATGCATGTTTAAACCCCAGAGCGCTGGCAGCGATGGGTTAAAAGTAGTTTTTTAACCCCTAACCCCCAAAACAAGTTTTTTAAATAATTTTGTAATATGAGTACATTAATATCAGACCTGTCATATCAATTCTGTACATTTTTTTTTTTATTTTTTTTTTCCCTTAAAAAAATTATCTAAAATGGCAGAAGTGGTCACAGAATTTTTCACATTTAAAAAAAAAAAAAAAAAAATCATAACAATTAATTATGAATATTTAAAGATTGCTCCATTGAAATGCATTGGAGAGCGCCAGGTAGCGAGAGGTCATACCTGTCGCTGTTCAAGGCGCCGGCGCTGTGGGCTGAGGCTGGAGTAATGATGAATGAGTCGCTATATGGCGCTATCTCAGTCGCTAAGCAGGATTGGCTTGATAAATGTGTGATTGTGGTGGGGAGCCGGCGTTCTCGTGGCGGGGCCCGTCATTACCGGCCGCTCACCAGTCGCTACCTGTCGCTATTCCTTCATAAATAAGGGCCTAGATCTCCCCAGTGAAAACGAAAATAACAAGGAGAATATTATATTGGCTAAGTCTAAGTCTTTCCTTATTTTCACTGTCCTTCCTAACTCCAGTTAAAGCCAAATTGCTATGTGTACAGGATGTAGGACTGGTATTCAGACTGAGATTTAGAGAATTTCTTTTATCTACTTTTGCCATTTTTATAGTTAGTGGACAATGTACTGTCAGCCATAAAACACTTACCTCACTATTACTTGGTCATTTCCAGGCACAATTGGACAAGACATAAATGGCTGGGGACCTATAAGAGCTTCTGGAGTGCCCAGGCGTGACAAGCAAGAATTCAGTTGATGCCATACTGCACAAATCCAGTCTACACCTCTGCATACCGGATCACTGGATGGAGGCAGTTTACCCTTAAACTGGAGAGATAGATTATTATTGGTCTAAAGCACTAATTGTAAATAGGCATTCTGAGCAAGCAACAATTTCAAAACCTGTGATTCCCGAGTTTTGTTCCACTTTAAGGTGAGCTGCTTGCTTATTGCCATTGCCTGGACTGTCCCTTTAAAGCACCATGTCTAGCAGATATATCAGCAAAGGAATAGCAAATGCTTAAAGGGCCACTCCAGCCCCTTCCTGCAAAATAAACATAACCCCCGCTGCCCCCTCCAAATAGATTATGCTCATGTAATAAAAGAAAAAGACACTCACCTTCACTCCGAATCCAGCCATCGAATACCTACTGCCATCTTCCTGAAGTCCCGGGCGGCTGCTGGGAGCAGACACTCTCTGCATTGAATGGCGGCGGGTGTTCAGTGCCACAGCCGCGGTACCGACGACTTAGGGGAATGGATTTGGGGTGAAGGTGAGTGTCTTTCTATTTATTACATGAGCATTATCTCTATTTGGAGGGGGTGGGGCAGAGGTTATGTTTACATTGCAGAAAGGGGCTGGAGTCGCTCTTTAACCTCGCAAGATTTGGGACAGCCACAAAGCACCTTTCTGGTTTGCAGAAAAACTAAATGATTTATTAGACAAGAATGGGAACTTAGGAAAAGCAATGTTTTAAACCTTAATAAATCATATAAGATATCAATTATATGACCGCAAAGGAGGAGGATAACCTCCAAAAAACATATATGAATAGATTAATAGTACCAGTGGTACCAGATACCATGGAATGCCTGGGCATTTCCTTTTGGGGATGGCTGCCACCTGGGATTAGTACCCTTCTCCTCTCTTTCTGATTGCTCTTGGCACTAGCACTTTATGCATGTTTGTGATTGTCAAGCACTATTAATCTGCATCTGTGTGGAGATCTGCAAAACCTAACCTGTGCTGGGTCGTGAAGAAGAGGGCTGGGGACCCCTAAAATATAGAGGTTTTCATGTTTAAGCTTCCTACAGACCACCGTTTTTTCCAATCTTATAAAATAAAATTTCTAACTCACTAAAAAAAATATTAAATCACCTGTATTTTTTAATAAAAGAAAACTTTTTTACTTTACAGTGCAGACTGAGAGAGGATCTCACAACCCCTTAAACTGCAAATAATGTAAAACTCCCCTATAGGGGAGAATAAAAATAAGAGTGTCATGTGCTATCCAGACTTAGTACGTGTTCTCATTCTGCTTATATTTATTTGAGAAAGCTGCATCACTATGCTTTTATATATGCAGTATTTTTTTGTTAAATATATTTTCTGCGTAGCCATAAAAAAAATAAATTACCTTTAGTCAGTGAAATACATGTACAAATCAGTTTGTACATAAATGTGTCAATTTCAGTTTCTGTTCACATACCTTATGTACAACTTTTCTTTTCAAAACCTTCTGGAGTAACCTATGCATAGGCTCTCCATCCCATCTCAGCTGGACCCATCGGAAATGCTGCTGGGCCAGTAATTCAGGTCCTTGCAGGCGAGGTCTTGCTACGGTTCCTATCAGAAAACACTCTTCATGGAAGTAGTAGGCTTCAGAAACACCATGTGCTAAAGCAAAAAGTAAAAACCACAACACATTGTTAAAGAACAATGTCACTCTAATAACATTAAAGCCAAACTTCCAATGCAGTTACCCAGATCAGAAGGGATCAGAAGACAAGTAGTTAAAAAGAATAAGGCTCATCTGGGATCAGCCATGAATACGGGGAGGGATGAGTAAAACATTGCTGTAATCTGGCTTTTTAGGTCTGATGTGAACATAGAAAATACCAAATATGCTTTAATAAGGCATACAAAAAAACCCTACAAGCCTTATTAAAGTCGCTATAGCTTAAGGGGCTATAGAAGGCAAATGCAGTTGTTAAGACCATTGTGTCAGACTACCTTTGACACTGTCCTAAACTGTTTAATTGTTCTTATTTGAAGAAGAAATGGCTGAGATAGCAAGGTTTACAGTTTGACCTTATGATTTATCTTTTGAAATATCTGGGTGTGGGCCTTGGCTCTGTGATGCTGCATAATATGGACGGGGTCTCTAAGACAGGAATTCTCATCACCCTGGCTATTTTCCCTCTCTCCCAGTGTTCACAATCTGATGATGCAGAGCTTTAGACCACCAGCTTAGCCCTAATATTGGTGGTCTATGGCAAAGGAATTCAGGGGGTGTGCCACTACTTTTTGCCTTGTTTCTACTTTCAGGAGCAGTTGCGTTCTGACAGGTCAGAAGAGGGCAGCCATGAGGAGGGGGGAACTACTAAATGACAGTTTATACACTTTGCCTACAGAGTCCCTTTGAAGAGGAACAAAACCAGTGATGTATACTATATCTCAGATTTTGTTCCTTGTCCCAGGTCATGGCAATTTGGAATCCCCTGATGTGTGAACCCCGCCCAGAACAGAGCGCTGAATGAAAGGAGAGTGGCAAACATTCCTGTGACTGCTTCTATCTGGCTGAGTCGTTTAGATAGGCCTGGCACAGGTGTGCGCATCAACTGGAGGGATGCCGTGTGGGATCACCAGAAAGGTAGCATTCAGTGTGAACTGTGGGGTTTCCAGTCTTAACAGTACCTGAGATATGAGATATTTTAATAATAAAAGGTCAGACAAGGCTGTACTGTCAGATTAGGATACTTATTTATTTGTGCGTAAATGTATTTGCTCACTGTCTAAAGGACAAGAAGACTTGACTTGAGTGGGGTCAGCATAAAATTCAAAAATATTGGGTACCTCCCCGGTGGTGGATTCCACTTGATCTGCTCACTAAAAGTCTGTTGAACTGTTCTAGCTGCTTTTCAACTAGTCTGTGAGCACATGCATCAGTAAAGTGCAGGGGGTTCCTCTCTCTGTCTCTTTACTTTAGCTTCCTTCACAGCTGACTACCAGCAGCACATACATTTAACAGGAGGCATTTTTCTTGCTAGAAGCAAACTGTGCAGAAGTCAACAGACAAGCAGAAATAGCTCCCTTGCAAACAGTGAATAGCGCTACTCCTATTGTGATGCAGAAAGGGGGTGGGGTTCAGGCCAATCTCAGCTATTAGCAGTAGGAGACCTTTCCTGAGAGAAGGGTGGGGGGATGCCTATAGAACAGGGGCTAGAACTTATCAGCTTTCTGCAGAAGCAGACCAGAAAACGTCAACTGCCTAGGAGCTAGGATACGTTTATCTTAAATTTAGCTTACAGATGCCCATAACACAAAACCAATACAATACATTTAGTTTGCGTTGCATTTGTTTTAGACAACCAAAAAACTCACCTCTTGGAACGCAGTATGAATTTTCACAGCCACGATTCTCCAAAGGGGACATCAAATCTCCCAGCAATTCTAGTAATGATGCTTTCTCTATTTTTTCTAAAACAATGATGGTTTTCTTCTTGCATGGAGGTGGATCAGTAACTGGAATCAGACAACCTGGAATGACAAGCTGAAATTGAACATACCTGGACAGCCTGGGTTTCAACATTATACATCTTTATAGGTCAGCAGTGCACCTTTTTGTTTAGGACAAAACATCAATCATTTGTTAATATCTTGGCAACCAAAACAACTGGTATACCCTTTGCATTTCCATGAGCATCTGTTTAATTAAGACCATTCAAATAACTGTCCATGAAAGTACGAGGTGTTTCAGTAAAAAGGACAAAATACAATTACCTGAATTAATAAATATGTCAACAAGTTGCTCTTTCGACAAATCAGGCTCCACTTCAACTTTCACCACATCACAAGTAAAGCCCGTAGCCTCTTCCTTGCTCTGTAGAGGTAACATCCTTGTTAGTATTGAGGAAAGCTTGTGGCGCTATAAAACAGACAATAACTGATAGATACCTTGATGCAGCATGAAAGCTGATCTGCTACATATTCTTGCAGGCTCCCCTCAGGACCTTGAAAGATCACATTGTGATATTGTTCAACCTACAAAAACACACAATTGGGACTGGGTATAGCATACTGTTAAATACAGGAAAACAGGATATATACATGGCATAAATAGACATCTATTGTCCAGACCATTTACCAATTTGAATAAGTTCAATATTTAAAGATTGGGTTGCTATTTTGAATACTGGTGATGGACAATGCTAGTGTCACTGTAGGATTTCCTGATGCTTACAATACAAATAGCCCTATTTTAAAGTTTTTCCGAAATAGAGTCTAAAAGATTAAAATCTTTACCAAGGTGGGCACACCAATTTGGGGTGTCCCACAAATTAAAACCCCTGATGTAAACTCATCTTGTACTGGTATCCCATGAGAATAATCTGCGGCAAAGAGCAGAACACGTTGCTTTGCCATGGAATGGAATCGCAACTCCTTCCTCTTTGCACTACCCTGCCAGCTAGGTGCGCAAAGCATGGATGTCACAATGAGGCTGCGGTGTATCCCAAATGTGGATGAACCCAGGGCAGGATTTCACCAAGATCATATTTGTCAGGGTTTTGGACCTCTAAAAAAAGTGAAGCTGTATTTTGTGTTCTTTTAAAGGAATCTGCTTTAAGAGCCTTTTTACTATCTTTTTTTTTTACAACTGCAGCCAAAAAATACCATTTTGTGAATACTCACCTGTAAAATGGGTATTATAAGTATGTCACACACCCCGCTTCAAACATTAATAATTACACTTGGGTTGACCCACCTGTAGGTGGCGACGTTGCAGAGAAGTCTTGAAAAACGAGTCCCTCCCAGTCTATACATACCTGGGACCTCACACTTATCTCCCAGTTTTCAAACAGCAGTAAAGACAAGGTACCAGAAAAAAAAACATTGGTAACCCTCAAACTGTAAACAAAGCTTCACCATATAAAGATCCAGGATACCAAAAAGGGCCGGTGAAGCGGGGTGTGTGACATACTTATAATACCCATTTTACAGGTGAGTATTCACAAAATGGTATTATTCCAAGTATGTCACACACCCCGCTTCAAACATTAATAATTACACTTGGGACATCCAAAAGCAGTGTCCAGAAAGGGCGGGTATCCAACAAGGCAATAATGCAAAACTCAAACCACTGCAGCCTGCAGAACCTTGCGGCCAAACACAGCATCCGCTGAAGCCCGCACGTCAACCTTAAAAACTTGGAAAAAGTGTGAACAGAAGACCAAGTAGCAGCCTTACAAACTTTACAGCCTGGTGCTGAAAAGCCCAAGACGCCCCAACAGCACGAGTAGAATGAGCAGTGATACGAAAAGGGGGAGCCTTCCCCTTGGCAGAATAGGCCCCAACAGCAGCCTGACGAATCCACTTGCTAATGGAAGACTTAGCCGGAGCCAAACCCTTCCTAGGCCCACCACGAAAAAGGTATCAGTCTTACGAAAAGGAGATAAGGTAAGCAAATAGTACTTCACACAGCGTACCACATCCAAACAATGCAAAACCCTCTCCTTGTCATTCCTAGGCTTAGGACACAAGGAAGGAAGAACAATGTCCTGGTTAAGATGAAAAGCAGAGACCACCTTAGGAAGGAAGTCCGGTTTGAAGCGGAAAACCACTTTGTCCTGATGCCTCTCAAAGTAAGGAGCCTGAATCGACAAGGCTGCCAACTCCGAAACGCGCCGAACCGAAGTGATGGCCACCAAAAAGGCAACCATCTGAGTCAAAGTAGAAAGAGCAATATCCTGCAAAGGCTCAAAAGGAGGAGCCTGAAGAGCAGAGAGAACCAAATTCAAATCCCAAACAGGGAGCAAAGGCTTCCTAGGAGGCCGCAAATGCGAGACCCCCTGGAAAAAAGTCTTGACCAAAGGATGAAGCGCAAAGGACTTTTAAAAAAAGACAGACAAGGCAGAAACCTGCCCCTTCAAAGTACTCAGCTGAAGACCAGAGTCCAGCCCCGATTGAAGAAATTCCAAAATCCTGGAAACAGAAAAGACCCGACAGGGCAAAGATCTAGCCTCACACCAATCAATATAAGATCTTCAAGTCCTATAGTAGATGGTAGAAAAGGACCTCTTCCTGGCGCTAATAAAAGTCTGAATAACAGAATCCGAAAGACCCCCCTCCCTTAAGATGGAGGTTTCAGCAGCCAGGCCGTCAAAGCCAGCATTGGTAAATTGGGGTAACGCAGTTGACCCTGTGTAAGAAGATCCGGCCGAAGAGGCAGATCGAACTGATCCACCGCCAGACGAACCACACCCGCCTTGGCCACCTTGGAGCCACGAGAATGGCGGAAACCCCTTCCAGGGCAGCTTTCAAAACACCTTGCCTAGCATGGGGATCGGAGGAAACAGATAAAGGAACCCCAGGTCCCCCCAGCTCAGAGACATGGCATCCACCGTCAAAGCCAGAGGATCCTGAGAGAGCGACACGAATGTCGGAAGCTTGTAATTGTGACGAGAGTCAAACAGATCCACCTCCGGCGTCCCCCACCGGAGACAAAGCGACCGAAACACCTGGGGGTGGAGAGACCATTCCCCCCGGCGGGAAGAGCACCTGCTCAGAAAGTCCGCCTCCGTGTTTTCCACTTCTGGAATGTACACTGCCGAGATGCAAGGGACATGAGTCTCCGCCCAGGCTAGAATCAGAGACACCTCTCTGAGGGCACTCAGACTGCGAGTCCCTCCCTGGTGATTGATGTAAGCAACCGCCGTCCGATTGTCCGACCGAACCTGAACCGGCAAGCCCTGTAAATGCTGTGTCAAGTGAGACAGAACCAACCTGATGGCTCTCAACTCCAGAACGTTGATGGGCAAGTGGGCCTCCTGAGGACCCCACCGCCCCCGGAACCTAAGGTCCTTCCAGAAACCTCCCCATCCCGACAAACGTCCGTGGTGACATTTTCCCAAAGAGGCGTCAGGAAAGACCTGCCCCTCAAGAGATTGTCCGAGACCATCCACCACTGGAGAGACTGCGGAAACCGGGAGGACATCCGGAAGGGCCGATCCAACGACCGCGGACGCCGGTCCCAAGACGCCAACAGATGAAGCTGAAGCGTCCTCGTGTGAAACTGAGCAAAGGGAACTTCCTCGAAGGAAGCTACCATCAACCCCACCAGTCTCATCCCTAGCCGGATGGACGGGCAAGGATTGGAAAGAAGAAGCTGCGCCAATTCCTGAATGAAGAGAACTTTGGCCTGAGGCAGAAACACTCTGTGTTGGCAAGAATCCAAGGACATCCCCAGGAAGGACACCACCCTGGCCGGAGCGAGAGAGGACTTGGGATAGTTGATCACCCAGCCGAAACTCTCCAGAGTGGATACCACCATCCTGGTGTCCATCTCCGCTTGACTGAAGGAAGGAGCCATGATGAGAAGATCGTCCAGATAAGGCACAATGCGAATCCCCTGAGCTCTGAGAAGGGCCATCACGCCCGCCAACACCTTAGTGAACACTCTTGGAGCCAAGGTAAGGCCGAACGGAAGAGCCACAAATTGAAAATGCAGATCTTCCACCACGAAGCGAAGAAATCTTTGGTGAGCCGGAAAGATAGGAATATGAAGGTAGGCATCCTTGATGTCTATGGACGTCATGAAGTCCCCCTGCCGAAGAAAACTGATGGCATGTGAAACTTCCGGGGACGAATAAACACGTTGAGGAACTTCAGATCCAGGATGGGACGAACCGACCCGTCCTTCTTGGGCACTGTGAAGAGATTGGAATAATACCCGCGGCCCACCTCCGAGGGAGGGACCGGGCAGATGCCTGCCATTTCCAGAAGATTCCTCACCGCCGCCAGGAGCCCCTGCGCGGCCAAAGGATCTGAGGGAACACGAGACCTGAAAAATCTTAGAGGAGGTTGGGACTCGAACTCCAGCTTGTAACCGGCCGACACCACCTCCCGGATCCACCTGTCCGAGACCGCCTGGTCCCACACCTGGGAGAAGTGTCGCAACCGCCCCCCCACCCGCAAGGGTGAGGGCGGCCCCTCATTGCTGAGCGGCCTTGGGTTTGGCACCCCAGGAGTGACCGGGACGGCCACGGCCTCTACCCCTGTTCCAACTTGCACCCCTGGAGGCCGAAAAGACCGCACCTCTGCCAGCTCTGGCTCCCCGAAAGGAGGGATTAAAAGAGGCCGCCCCCCGAAAGGAACGACGAAGTTTCTTGCGCTGAGGTAACTTACCTCCCTTGGCAACCGAATCCAATTTCTCACCAAACAGGCGCAAACACAAAAAGGGAAGAGCCGTAAGCGACTTCTTAGAATTAAAGTCAGCAGTCCATTGCCGCAACCACACCGACCGTCGGATAGCCACCAACAAAGCCGTGGTCCTGCCACACATCACCATGGCGTCATCCTGAGCGGCTAGGACAAATGAAACAAAGGACTCACAACGTTTGAGAGCAACAAACTCATCACAAGTAGGATCAAGGTCCGCAAATAAATCCCTGACAATGGACCTAACCGCCAACAACAAAAGTGCCGAAGCACAAACAGACCTCAAAGCCAAACCCGCACAGGGAAAACCGTGGCGAGCCAGCTGGTCAATGTGGCGATCTTCGCCATCCTTAAGGGTAGTAGTGTCAGGAGAATGCAACACAGCCATGTTAGATAGCCCCAAAACCGGGGCATCAACCTCGGGAGGAAAAGACCAATGCTTCACCAAGTCCGCTGGAAAAGGATACTTCTTATCTCAACTAGGCGGAACATCAACAAGACGCGTAGGCTGCTCCCATTCTTTAAGGACGACATTCTCAAAATGTCGTTGACTGGGAAACTCCAAACGCGGCTTGGCCACATCAAACAACTCACCCTTAGGCGGAGGAGCCGCCACAAGAGGGTCTAAATCCAAAACTTCAAACATTTGAGCCAATATTGAAGGGGTGTCAAATACCATCCCCACCGCCTGGTCACCCTCAGCACCAAACAACTGCTGGACCTCAGGGTCGTCCAATTCCTTGAGAATCTCCCCCTCTTCAGCTGGGGGGCAATCTGACCAGTCCAATGCCTCAATAACATCCAAATCTGGGTCCGGCGGAGTCGGGGACAAGTGTTTCTGCTTAGCCGGAGCCTTCTGAGCAACCACAGCAGAAAACATTTTCTCGAGGCTGGCCAACCAGGCGCATACCTCGGATTGCGAATCCCCACCCATGACAACATCACACGGGGTCCGGAACAGGAGGAGTAGGAGATGACACGGGCGGCGAGGGGCCAGAAACCGGAGTGCTGGACTGGGGCTCAATGTTCCGCTGCGCACATGGAATGCATATAATGACATCATCCCCCGGGAGCAGAGCCCCACAACCCCCACACAGCCTAGATTGCCCCGAAGGGCCGTTTCCGGTATCCTTGGAAGCCTCCATATGGTGAAATTGTGGTATTCGCAATTACCCAGGGATTTACGCCGTAAGCGACCCGGGATGGCCCTTTAATGTCCCAGTAGTGGGAGGATTTGCAATTTAAAATATATATATATATATATATATAATCTTTGTAATGGACAAATCCCCACTAGCCAGGTATCTAAGACCGGGAGAACCCTTCAGCACGGGATCCCAGGATCTGCAACAGAAAGGACAACAGTCACTCCAAGCAAATAACAAACAAGCATGCATCAGTACGTGAATAAACTGCAAACACAAGCACAGGCCAGTACACAGTAAAATATAAAGAAATATATATATATATATATATATATATATACATATATCTATGTATGCACACAAGGGCAAGGGACCCAGCTGCAGTACAGCTGATAAGTAAACATCACACGGACGGCACCCAGACAAACCCCAATCCTTGAGGGGTTACTGTCAGCCGCCCCTGACATACGAAGCCAGCTCTAATGTCCCAGTAAAAAGGCAGAATTACCCACAATAAAACATACCACCTTAAATAAACCACACAGACTACCTTAAAAAGCCGATCTATAAAATGGCGGCGCAGAGGACAGCCACAGCATGAGATGACCATCCTGAAACGAGGAGGAAGGGAGCGGCGCCGCCCCCCTCCTCCTCCGGAGTACAAGCCATACTCAGCGGGCGCCTAAAGACATGGCGCCCGCTCCTCAGCCAGAAGGGGCTCACCCGAGCCCCGCACAAACCAGAGAACCGGTCAGACAGGCGGGCCGGCGACACGCACGCCGCCCGGCCCCGCCCCCCACTGGCCGCAGAAATGAATCAGTCTGACAAATGAAGTGAAAACAAACACATGTCCCAAGCACACATACACAGCCCCCCCCCCCCATACTAGCGCAGGGAGAAGGGACCCAAGCGAGACACAGGGCAATAGGGAGCAACGGGACGGGGCATCCCAAATCCGGATCACCAGGCCGGATATCCGCGTTGCCCCATAGTATGGGGTCTAGCGGAGGAGCAAGCTCCTAGGCACCTTAGGGTGTCGTCTACCCTTGCCCGGCCGGCAGCCTAAGCTGGGAGGCTACACAATGAATTAAGGGGCAAATAAATAAAACAAGCCGGGCAGAAATAGACCAGAAGGGGGGCCGGGGTGTTACCCAGGCTACCTGCAAGCAGGAGACTTCATTCTTCTGTCTTGTCGCCATCTTGCAGAGAAGAACACTGGGAGATAAGTGGGAGGACCCAGGTATGTATAGACAGGGAGGGGCTCGTTTTTCAAGACTTCTCTGCAACGTCGCCACCTACAGGTGGGTTAACCCAAGTGTAATTATTAATGTTTGAAGCGGGGTGTGTGACATACTTAGAATAATGCTACAAATAACCAACTAACAGTGTGCAGGAATGGTGAAGCAATTAGGCACATTTAAGAAATAAAAATGAAAAAGTAACTGTAAAAATACTTGATCGTTTGTAGCCACACGGCTGGCCTTGGTCCGCTCCCCTGCATGGAACGCCACTCAAAAATACCTATATCTTTTCTAACAAAAGCCCTATTTGAGATGCCCTGATTTGAGATGCTTTTAGTGATTTCAACCACTAGGTGGAGCACTAGTGGAGATCAGGAAAAACAGGCTATGAAAAAAAGTTTTCTTAGAAGCACAGAATGAAGAGTTTGAAGTGGCTTATTAGAACTAAGGATTCTTAATTGTGGTTACAGGTGTCCCTTTAAAGATGGTCTAGGAATGCTAGGATTATTATAGTTACTCTTTTGAGACCAGGAGAATAGTATAAGAGGTCACGCACATTCTGCCAAAAGTGGTTATAACTGCTGATGTTGCTTAGTTTTGCTCCTACTTTAGATATGTGCAGGATGCTGGCTTTCAATGACCTGCTGACTGAATGCTTGCGCAAAGTGCCTTTCAAAGTGCTTTGATTTACCGCCTCCTGAAGCGCCATGTGCAGGAACCACAGGCAATCAGATTATTTTTCCAAAGCATTTATATATACCATTCAGTATTGCAAAGGCTTAAAACAACAACTATGCCTCTCTAAAAACTAAACTAGTGCAACCTTATTACTATGGCTACCATCAACTGGGTACATGGCAAGAGAATTGGTAAATGGCCCAAGCAGTAAGCACCAGAGAAGGGGCCCAAACCAAATGCACATAACCTTGAATGAATTGATCTTAGATAACATAAGGCTGTCTGATCCATTCCTTTCCTCGCATCCTCCTTTTCCTAGCACCCTTTTATAAAAAGCTCCCACAAAGTCCAGGGGGGTGAGCTTGTAGCACGTTCCAGTAGCGAAAGGGTTACTGGAAGTGTTCGCACCTGGGGAGAGATGTCTGTGGTTACTGTTGCCTGACTTTTTCAAACGCTGCTATACAGGGCAAGGGCACTATGCAAATGTCTTGTACTTGGACCTGTATATAGTACTGTATATTCCCTTATGGGTGTTAACCTGCACATATCAGTTTAGTGATGAAATAACTTAAGTAAGAGGTGTGGTTTAATGTGATAGCGTATGCATGCCATTATAATTTGTACACTAGGCCACTTTCAAATTAAGGGAGGACTATTGTGAAATAATTGTATAAATCCAAATAAATATATATGCTGGATGATGGACATCAAGATACACTGGGAATCAAGAAATGTCCAGCCAGGCTTGTTTTTATCTTTTAATGGAAGGAATAGGAAATCGGGGGGGGGGGGGGGGGGGCAGGGTCTGTCGCCCCAGATACACTCAGAAACCTGTCACCCCTGGATTTTATTCCTACCAGGAGAAGAAACCACAAGCTTGGCCATAGTTTTATTCAGTTCGGGTGTAAAAGTGACCCCCTCCTCTCATTAGCCAATATGTTTATATCAGTTTTAATTTTGCAATACAGCTCCTTTAACAGCTGTTCACACAAGTGAAATGTAGTAGCAGAAACACCAAATATATTCTATTCATAGACAAAAGCAATATGTTATCTCTAAGTCTTCTATGCAAATGTTCTGCCTGGAATAAGGGCACAGCTGGCATACCTCCCTGCAGAGTGCCGACATCAATACATGGCTACAAAGCTAATTATAAGGACAGCTCATCCATAATAAGCCAAAAACAGATATGGGAACAATGGTCCGGCCAGCAAAATAATAAACAAGCTACATAATTTACTAGGTTTTCTTTGAAAGCTGAACTTAAATAATCATTTTAAAAAAGTTACACATATAGGCTATTATACAACAAACAATGTTAATATAATATAAATAGAATTCTGGTACACTGGCTAACATTCCTAGTTTGGGATACCCTACGCCTAACTAGTAAAGTCTCGTAACTGGGTGATCAACTTTTTTTCAGGGTTCCTGCAGCTATTCTGCGCAGCATACATCAAAACTCTGCTCTCTGCCCTCTGGGCACCTGCCAGTGTCTGTGCAGAGCAGAGATGGCACTTATGTGCTCTGGTCTGCATAAAACTGCTGCGGGTAACTGGAAGCAAGTTGAGTAATTTATCTTACTGCAGGACATCCCAAATCAGGATACCTCCTTGTAACATTAGACACTGGACCAAAAGTCTGTTCTGTCTATTTTCTACCTTAGGCTTTATATGTGTTAAAAGGGTTGCCTCCCATTGTCTGCATATGGAAGTCACTGAGCACCTACCACTAGTCATCAAAAAAGTTTGTTGTATAGCAAATACTGCATCACTGATGGTATGCTAGTTCCAGCACTGATTTCTTTACACTCAGCTAATTTGTATTCCACTGTCCAAACCCTTTGAGATTAGATTTGACTCCTTTAGAATAAAAACAGACCTAGAGTAGATGTGCTCAATACATCCAATACATCTGCAAGGTCCCAAGAAGAGATAGATTAGTAGTAACATAAGACTAATACAGACATTATATACCAGGTCACTCTCGGCCTCTATTAAGTCCCAATCATATTTCCTCTAGTCACAAACAAGTTTGGATACTGATAAATCTCAAAAGGTTCTTACAGGAAATGACTGGGCCCTCGGCAACCTTAGCATAAACATGTGATGACCCCTTCACTTATGTGCTTGCACCAAAAGTTTTGCCCCTTTACATAAGGAAATGCTTTTTTAGGATTTTCCCATCTTGCACTTTAACAGTGTAGCATGCAAACACATGTTAATCACATTAGCATCTAGGGCACACATGTTCACATAACATGTTCAGAGCCATATAGTGTGGCCCCTGACCTGCTGTGTGGAAAGTACGGGGGTACACTGACATGTTAAAATATGGGTACAGTAAGGATGGGAGGTTGCATGGAGAATAATAATATGGGGGGGGGGGGGGGGGCATTAGAAGAGGTAAAAGCAATGGTTGGAGGAATGCAGTATTGTTGATTGAATAACAATACTCTTGAGTGAAATATTTGGCAGAATCATTTGGGTCGTTTTTCTATAATAATTGTGTGCCTAGCATTGGTGGGAGCTTAGATGGGTTGAGTATTGGAAACATGGTCAATATGTGGAACTGATGGGGGAGGGCTATTAATAAAGGACACATATATCTAGAGAGGTAAGCCAATCGGAATGTGCATTGGTAGCACAAGTGATACTGAATTATTGTCAGCACATTTGCTGCTACACCCACTCAAAGCTGAGACACCACCTCACCGATTTTCTCCTGGTAGGGGACATTTTGGAGCTTCCTTTCACAACATCCTGAACTCAACTGGCATTACCCGCAATGGACAGTTACAGGCAGCCTGAAGCTCCATGAGACGCCATTTTGTTTGTAATATTGATTAAAGCAGGAGTTGCAAAAAGGTAAACTAATTTTTATGTGCAGCAATCTGAACTGCCCTGGGGGATGCATATAAGCACTGCTCGCTGTAAGGGTTGAGCATCCCTGCTCTAAGGACAAGCTGGTCACATTTGATTTTACATGTCCACTCAACCAAACTAAGTATATATAAAAAAACACAGAAAAACAATAGTATGGGTAACAACTAAAGCAGAACTAGAACATGAAGTGCAGCTAGCTTTCCTCAGTGGGGGTAAAAAAATGAAAAAGAGGAAAATTCACTCATACTTTCCCCCTCTAATAAAATCAGCAATGGATATTTGGCTGAAAATGGAAGTCCAGTAGCCTCTGCTGGACTCTGATGCCCCCTGCCATGTGATGAGGTGAATTTGGGCATGTCACGGACTGGGTGTGGCGGCACAGGTGTGGATCCGCTGTGACTGTGATATTGATAGCGAGTGCCGTGTCAGGGGAGCGGAGTCTAAGAGGCCACCGGTATTCACCAGAGCCCGCCGAAAAGCAGGTTGGTCTTGTAGCGGCGTACCCCCCAATAGCGGCTCAGCCACACAGTCAGCCGTGGTAGTGCGTGGTGCAAAGGAGGCAGGCAAAAGCGATGTCAAAGTTCAAGCAGAGGTCAGGGCTGGCAGCATAACATCAAGGTCGAAGGAAGTAGCCAAGGTCGGGACGGGCAGTGAAGGTTCAGAGTCGGGGACAGGCAAAGTTCGGTACACGGGAGAGCAATCCTGAAAACAACTGACTTTCTGCATACATAGGAAGACTAAGATCCGGCACTGATGGAAAGGAAGTGCCCCTTAAATAGGGGAAGTGGATGCAGGATTGGACGACAGGGCACCAATCAGTGGTGTACCGGACCTTTAACCCTTTAACTGCCAGCCTACCTTGAGATTTTGTCACCCTTTGTTGCCAGACCATTTTGCACTATTTTGCGCTCCCCTTGTTCAACTGATTTTTGAAGGGATTTCCAGGGATTTCCCAGGAAAGTGATATATTGTTTTTTTCAGCAGAGTCTGGGCTTTAACATGAAATGTCTTGTTTGTCATTTTTTAGGTGTATTCTCAATATTTTTGGATGAAATATGTGCATATTTTGTAATAAAAAATGTAAGTTTATCAATAAAATCTTATTGCGTGTGAAATCCCAATTTCTCCCGGTTACAGCGGTACCACATATGTATTGGTAGACACCCTTTCCTGCCCAGGAGACTCCCCCAAATTGAAACAACGCTTTAGGAGATTTTCAGATAAAATACAACTATGCTACGCGCTAAGCGCACCTTGCAGTTTTTCAAGAAAAACAACCCTTTACATTTGAAATACCCCCCACAAACTATATCTTCTCTGGAAGTACACACCTCAGGCTTTCTAGGCGTATCAGGCTTGTTGACATGGGTGCAGTTTTTTGGAAGTAATCCCTCAATATATTCTTTGGTTGCACAGGGTTTCCCTAAAGCAAGTATAAAAAAGCAGAATCAAAACCACATTTTCCTAAAAAAAACTATATGCAAACAAGAAAAAAACTGAAAATCTGAAAAAGCAACATGCCCCGAACAGAACAATACCCAGCATGCATAGCTACTGTCAAGGGAAGAGTTGCCAAACACACCAAAGTAAAGCATGTGCGTACCGGTAATTTTACTTCAAAATTTCAGCTCTGCAGACAAAGTGCGCACCTTGTGCTTTTTCTACCAAAACAACCCTTTACATTTGGAATATCCCCCATCTCATGGACCCCTTACCAGTTCACAAAGGGTTAACAGTTAAATTAAAAAAAACACACAGAAAAAAATAATTTTATTAAAAAAAAAAAATTTACTCTTTACTCATCTTCGATCGTCAGCTCCTGTGTCCCTCGCTGATCTGCTGTCAGATGCCGGTGATCGTCAGCCAGAGGAGGAGGGGAGGCAGGAGATCAGAGGATCTCCTGTCCCCTCCTTCTCTCACCACCGATCACCGGCATCTGACAGCTGAGAGGCCTGGAGCAGTCAAGACGCCGGCCCAAAAGGGGCGGGGCTTCGCTGCAAAATGGCGGCGCCCGTCGGAGGAAGAGGGTAGAGAGCCTGACAGGCTCTCTACTGAAGATATAAAGCCCCGGGGGGGGGGGG
Organism: Gastrophryne carolinensis; assembly: GCA_027917425.1. NCBI lineage: Eukaryota > Metazoa > Chordata > Amphibia > Anura > Microhylidae > Gastrophryne > Gastrophryne carolinensis. The sequence continues at coordinate 209,974,461 of CM051238.1, forward strand.
GGATCGGAGGCCCCCCGGGTGAAGAGGAGGGCCCGCGCGATCGATCGCACATGGAGGTGAGTAAATGTCATTTTTATTTTATTTTTTTTTTTTTTTACAGGAAAAGCCCCCCCCGCAAAAACGGGGGGGCTACTCCGGGCTCTCCTCTTCCTCCGGAGGAGCCCTGACGGGGGATCGGAGCCCCCCAGGATGAAGAGGAGACCCGGCCGGTTAAAATGAGGGGTCAGGTAAGTGTTTTTTTTTTATTTTACCGGCGCTAGCAGGGGGCAAAGCCAGGCACATAAATTTTACGTGGCTGGCGTTTAACGGTTGGAGAGGCAGCCACGTAAAATTTACGTGGCTGGCAATAGAAGGGTTAAACTTTAGGAAACCGGCGCGCGCCCCGTAGAGGACGGGGACGCGCGCGCACCGGCCCATGCGAGGAGGCGCGCAGCGCTCGCTCTAACAGGGCATTTCTAATAACAAACGTAGCACACCAAGAGCAGTACTTTTGTATTCTGAGCTCCCGCCCCAGCAGTTATTGAATGACTAGCCAGTTTGTGTCCAGCAGCCCCAGCTGCTGAGTATCAGCGAAGGAGCAGGTGGCCATCCCCGGTAAGGTATGCTTTGTTATTTTAAATGCCCTAATCCACCTCACCAGAGTGGATTTCAGTGCAGGCTGGGCTTCAGCTTTAAGGCAGACATCCCTGATTTGGGATGTCCCGCTGTGTGAAGCCCCCCCCCCAGATCTGCAGTAACAGCTTAACTTTCCGCGGTCCAACGATGAATGCTTTGGTAGCAAGCGGCTCTGTGCTCTGCTGGGGACGTGGCCGCTTGCGCGCCCCATTACTGCAATTCGTCATACTGACTATGCCGAATTACATAAGCAAAACAAATGGCTCTGATTAGATGAGAGCCCATCCAAGTGCCATTGCTCCAAGAAAAGGGGAACTGTTACTGCTGATGTGGAAGGTGTCACACAGCAGGATCGGGATGCCCCTGGGGCTCGGAACAAAATGCAGGATAGTCAAAATCTCGGTGTAAAGAAGAATAACAGTCTGTGAAAAACATTTTCTGCAGTGATTTTGTTATTTACCAAGCGTAGAAAGTTTTGCAGTATCTGAAGTGGAATCATGGACGCGTAAGCCACACTGATAAGGCTGCCCTCCTTTGGTCCTGTAAGGAAAATATGAAAGTAAAATGCCGCACATAACATTATGCTATCTTATTCCTATTTCCAACAAAAAAGTTTTCAAGAGCAGCAATGGAAGTAAAGGTCATTTTAAGCTTTGAATGAAGGTAAAAACATAGATTAGATTAAATGAAACAGTAACTTTAATCAGTACAGTTTTGCAGATTTTAGCTATATGTATTTGTCCTGCATACTTTTAATAAATAGTAAGTAAATCAAAACCCATGAGATGCTTAGCTACCCCGTTGTGTGAAACCTCCGGGGTCTTCCACATAATTCATCTTTCCCAGGACTACCACAGGATGTTGGACCCACGGCCACATCCCCGGCTTCCTTTAAAGGGAAACTCTCTTTTTGGCAGTTTTTTGGTGTTCTGACTTATTGTTTTCCTCTTTTGGAATGTAAAATAAATATTAGTGTTAGGATTGTGCCCCCAGACCTGTGAGTTACTTATCGGCATGCTGTTTCCATGATTCTCTTTTTTCCGTGACTTTGGGGTTTTGCTACAGTGGGAGTTGTTTTCATGGCCCTTGAGTAAAAACAATGGACTACAAGTCCCACAATTCTTCCAATGTAACAGGTGAACTCTTTAGTAGCTTTGGCTAAGTCTAAGTAGCCTAATGACCTATCCTGTGAAGAACCCGACCATTAACCCTTGCTACTGGAACACAAGATTGAGATCCTTCCAAACGGAAGTTGAATTTCAGCAGAATGAGTTAAACCTGTGACCCATGCCTTAGCCAATTAGATGATTAGCATGCTAGAGTGAGGAAGTCTACGATACGTACTCGAAGTCACCACTTTGGTGTACATAGCTAAGATAGACACATTGGGCTCGATTCAACAAAGGTAGAAATAAATTCGTGTCACTCGAAAAATCAGATGGCATGCACAAAGTTTTAACTTTTTCGAATGATTCAAAAAAGGGGTTGAATTAAATACTTGCACTCGAAAATGCAATTGTAACATTTTCTAATCACTCGTAAAATTTTCAAAATGCTCGTAAAAAGGCTGCCGCAAGCGAAAATTATTGGAAAATGTACTCAATTTTTTTTTCTATTGTTTAGTATTGTTTTCTGATTGTTGCATGGTGTTGTAAGGCTTTTTAATGGGTAAATGTAAATGCATATTTTTTTTTCAACTTTTTAAGTTACCTGTGTAGCTGTATGTACATGGCTAACATTGTGGATACATGTAATAAAGAGGCAAGGTATGCTGTAGTGGAAGTACTAATTAAACAGTAATATTTGTAAGAGGCACATATGTCGTTTTTTTTTTTTTGGGGGGGGGGTTGGTTGGATTGCCAGGGACCTGTATTAAAAATGTTTCCTTTAATGCAGAAATGTGGCCTTTGTTTTCTATACAAAGCTTGCTCACATAGCCCCACGTGTCCCTGGGTGCAGGGAGCAGCTCTTTGCTAGCTTTAACCTCATGGTACGCCATTCTTATGCTTACACTATAACGTGGACCAAAAGCCAGGATTCTGACTATTCTGGGTTTTGGTGCACCGCAATGTAAAAACCCAAAGGTCGACCAAAGGTCTTCTACCAGTTAATGGTGCCAAATAAGGATTCCAAAGCTGCACGATTTAGCCTAGTAAGCTGGAAAAGTGCTTGATATGGCAGCTGATCCACTTCCAAACGTGTCCGAAAATATGGGAATGGGTAGTGTGCGCCTTCTCTGCGCCATATCATCTGCAATATGTTCGAAGTCAATGGCCTTGATTCACAAATCATTGAAAAAAATTCTCATGGTAGTAAAAAATGTAATTCATGAGAAAAAAGCCTGAGAATTTCACTGTTACCAAATCACCAGATAGGAAGACACTAAAAGTCCTTTTTTACTACTAGTAAAAAAGGGTAAAAAGTTCAATATTTTTTTTCAGGAGTAAAAAAGTGCCATTGACTTTCATTGTCTTCCTAACTAGTGATTCATAAACAGTGGAATTCTCAGGCTTTTTTCTTATGAATTGAATTTTTTACTACCATTAGAGTTTACTACCATTGCAAAGAAAGTAGAAGGGCTCCATTGTGAGAAAGAGCAAAATGAGTTTTCTCCTGCTGAAAGCTGCATCAAAAAACTAGTGTGAAACCCTCTAATTTATATCATGTGTGTGGCTCATCAAGTCCACCTGAATCAGTAGTAACATTTTCGAATTGTAAAATGCAGTAGTAAATTTTTCGATCCACTAATTTAATTCGCACTTTTACAATCGCACTCGAATTTAATTCAAGTGACTCGTGTTTTACAATGGTTCCAGGTAGCTGAATCACTCGTAAAAAAAAAATATAGCAAAATCGCAACTTTTTAAGCACAAAACACATGAAAAATCCATTTTCGACCTTTGTTGAATCGAGCCCATTGTTACTATGGAAAACAGTTTTCTTTTATAACATTGAGTTGAATACAAATAAAAAATTAAAAACCGAAGCTTAGCACATTAAAGACATTATACTTTTAAGAATGCCATTGAAAGTGGAATTACCCTTTAAGCTGAGGGTAATTCCATTGCCCACTCATTCAGATAGCACTTTAGACTAATGGGAAGCTGGGGATGTGATCTGTGGACTTGTCATCTCAGCTGGCACATGTGAGATCAGCCAATCTGCAATCTCAAATCTGTTGGCTGGCTTTTTTTCTCAGACCAAGCCACCAGGTCTGCAGCATTGCACAGGATGCTTGAGTGGAGGGCTTGGGGGGACTTATCAAGGGATATGGTCAGTAGATTTATGGGCCTCAGTTCGCAGTAAATCTAACATGCCAAAAGACTTCTGTGTAGTGGAAATTCCTTATTGTACTTGTTTGTGTATGTTTATTCATTTCTTTTTTACACACCCATCAGCTCAGCAGGAATTTCTCACGGGAAACGACCAATTTAATGAATTAAGTAGCTATGCTTGGAAGGACAAGACACATTGCTGACACCTGCCTGGCTTCTAGGCACCATTTCCCTTACTCAGCACCACTACACCTGTAGCTCTTATAGAAGCAAAAAGCTGCCGATTGCCTACATTTTCATGTGCTGTATTCTGGAACCAGTCTGTTCAGTTCAGTACATTCAATTACCTAATATTGAAGAAGCAAGTGATGTTTAGCAGTATTTTTTACCCCCTCTATCTGGCCTAACAGCAGTTTGAACAGCTGATTTAGTGACCTCTCTCTCTTAATATCCTGCTGGTGCTGGCCAGGATGGCAGCAGGACCTGCTCTCTGTACATCCTGTCTCTGCAGCTGTCAATTTTCTCTGCTGCTCCCTTTCCTGATTCTTGGGGGACAAAAAGGGAGCTTATTCATCTACATTTTAATCTAACAAAATGATATTAAAACATAAAAATCTTTTAGAAATGTACAGTATATATGAACCCAGGTCCTTCTGTTTTAATGATGTTTTTGGATGCTAACATAACATAATAATAAAATTAACATAACAACGAGGGCCTGGCAACTACTTATAATCACCTGGCATATGCACAGAGAGTTGCTCCACTTTGCTCATTTTCAAAAACTCCCATGGTGATTGTAGAAAAATTTGTCCTAGTGACCAAGATGTGTTGCCTGAAAAGAGAGAGGTAAGCTTGACATTCCCGCAAAAGCAGCTGGTAACTATATAGTCACATCAGAACAACAACGTTAAAATGTTTTCAAAGACCCCTTTGAAATCAAACAGGTAAGAAATGATTACTTTATTATATTTTTATATTTGGTCTGTCTCAGTACTGTAGGTGTATTAGTTTAAAGTGGCTATCCAGGCACACACTAAATTTCTCCCACTTTATACCCCTTAGGAACAGTATTAAATAAGCCATTTAAAAGCACCTGGAAATCTGATTGTATGTAAATAGCTTATTTTTTAGAGGCTTCGATTTCTGGATTGTGGCTGAGCTGGGAAGAGCTTATCATGAGAATGCTCTGCTCTGGTCAGAGACAGCTGCAGGACTACTCATGCTGAGTGCTTCAATGAACAGATTAGCTGTCAGACCACTTGTTTGCTTGACCAGGATGAATACATTTAAAAAAAGGAGTCCTGCTACAGCTTCTATCCTGCACTGCTGGAAATGGAGAAGAGTCACATGGGACAGGCATCAGGTCATCTACTTGTTGCCTAATTATTGCTAATTATTGTAGAGTCCCTTAAACACCAGTTTACTGGATTTTCCTGATAATTTTGGTTTTTGGTTACATTACTATTCTATATACATATACATATACATATACTATATACATATATAATATTACAACAATTTTCAATGTCTAGCTATTTTAGTTTAGTGTAGTATTAAATATTGCATTTCACACTTGCAACCAGCAGGTAGTGAACTCTTAAGCAAGAACAGAAGCACTTTTCAGCATTATAAAACTACTGGTTAATTAGCTAATAATATTTGTACTGAATTTACCACTTCTGCTAAACGGACCAGGTAATGCTAAAGATCTGGTGAAGCACGTTTTAGGTGTGAACTGAAATCACCATCTGAGTGAGCTTTTTTAATTGAACACACAAAAAAAATATTTTAAAAAAACACCTACTACTGTAATGGGTACAGGTGGGGTACATCATTTTTTGCAATGAGCTGAGTATATTTTGTTCGAAGTTTGGAAACGATTTTGGCAAATTCGTCATCATAGCCCATATGGCACAGTTTTTTTTAAATATCCCATTGGAATTTTGTGGAAAAAATCAAACATTTTTTTACAGAATTTTTAGTGTGTTCATGTAATAAGCTCACTCATGTAAGCTTCAATTCACACCCGAAAGCACAAGCCAAAGGTAAACTTGCTTGAGTGTGTGTGTGTGTGTGTGTGTGTGTGTGTGTGTGTGTGTGTGTGTAAGTGTTATAGAACTATACCCAGGTAGTTCATATATCTTACATAAGGGACAGAACCTACCTAGCTTGAATGAGAGGTCAGTGATTGCACCAAGGCTGGATTCAGCAACGTTATTAGATGTCACGTCTTCTTGGCATTCCCATCCATCAGACATAATAGTGCTGAAGTGGTTCAATATTGCCTGACCTACAGCAGCTGAGAAATCATCCCAGGTTGTATGCTTATTGAGGCAAAGGTAGCAGATGTCCTCGCTATCAAAATCACCAGCACTGTAGCACATCCGAAGGTTATCATCCAAACATATCCTTAGGGGAATCCTTAGAGAACCTGTAAAGAAATACAAGTCATATAATTTTTATTTGAAAGATGGAGATTTTTTTTCTAGATTCTAGGCCCATCGGGGTGCCAAGGGCACCGCAACACTCACCTGCTTCTGGCTATCTAGCTGCTGTAATCACCGGTGGCCGCATCCCCTGAATTTTTGGCCTGTGTGTGCACTCCTGCGTCTAGCCATTCAGATAGGCTTGGACGGGAGCACTCGTGCTGCAGGGGATGTCACTGCTCTCACTGTGATAGCCATAAATATGAGCCGTTTGTCAGACATTTAATATGCACTGCAAATGGCTCTGAATGATAGAGCAACGCAAAGTAGCAAGTATTTGTGAAGTGTAAAGAGAATAATACATGCTTGTCCAAACTTAAATTAAAAAAACAAAAGTGTGACATGCATTAGTATTCAGTCAGTACTTAGTATTACAACCTTTAGCTGCAATTTCAGCTGCAAGTCTGTAGGGGTATGTTTTCACCAGCTTTGCACATCTAGAGGCTGACATTTTGCACATTCCTCTTTTCCAGAATAGCTCTAGTTCAGTCAGGTTGGATGCAGAGCATTTATGAACAGTGATTTTCAAGTCATGCCACAGATTCTCAAAGAAATTTAGGTCTGGACTTTGACTGGAAAATTAATTAATAGGTTGGCACTCCATACAAAATAGAACAAGAGGCTATATAAGTAAGAGCTGCTTCCTTTGGGATCACTTCCTCATATGATCCCCAATCAAATTAATATAGACCATACAGAATATAAGGAAGTCCAAGCACACCAAGATTTATATGCACAAAAGATTATATATATATATGTCACAAAAATATATATATATATGTATATATGAGTGTTAACTGTAACAGTAACACTATTTACTGTTACAGTTAACACTCATATATACATATATTATTTAGAGTCTTGGTGCATACAGCCTCCCCAGAAGCAACATACTTGGATCAGTATCCTTTTTTTCTGTGTATATATGTGAATCCCGTGATATAGTCTATACTTGTATGTTGTCATCATATGGATTGTGTATATAGAAGTGTAAATACTCTGTGACATATATATATATATATATATATATATATATAAATCTTTTGTGCATATAAATCTTGGTGTGCTTGGACTTCCTTATATTCTGTCTGGACTTTGACTGGGCCATTCCAACACATGAATATGCTTCGATTTAAACCATTCCATTGCAGCTTTGGCTGTATATATTTAGGGATGTTGTCCTACTGGAAGGTGAACCTACCCCCAGTCACAAATATTTTTCAGCCTTTAACAGGTTTCCCTCTATCCTCCTATCTACTCTGACAAATGTCCCAAGTCCCTGCTGAAAAAGATATGTTTAAGCTAGCGCTATAAATGAATCTTTTTCTAGCCTTAAAAACGTTCTGCTACTTTTGTGCTGCAAATTTTTCAGTGCCAAGCTTGCAACATAGAGGGACTGTTACCTCATATATGAACTTTTGTATATATCTTCTGGCGCATTGTTGTTGAAATGGCACTTATGAATTTGCACTGTATGGCTATTAGTTACCCAATGTGATGTACTTGTAACTTGTATAGCACTTTTTGCACAGAAAAACAATCATTTTTATTTGCATAATCTTTGGTGTGTGCCTAATCTTTAATATATGGTATCTACTAATGGTGAAAAGGGAAACACCATTTTTAGTGCAGCACCCGATAAAAAAGGTTTGCAATTATTTTGCATAGACATTGAACCATTAATAGGAAGTGTGCCACCTATCTGTAACTTTAGATCTAGAATTCAGCAAGACAGCAGGATGAATCATCAGCTACTTGGGAAGTTAGGAATAATGGCTTTGATTTTACATTTAGCCTAGACAATTCCTTTGTAAAAGAACAGAGCCTGTATAAAATCCTCATTAAGTTACTCTTGTGGCAAAGCAAATCTGAAGGATGCATTCTAATGGCTTCCAAAGTCCAGGCTGTCTCCCTATGAAGATAAAGTGATGTACCACAGTAATCTTCCCTCCAAGGACAGTAATAGGATTATCTAGTAATACTTTCTGATTATGAGAGATCTATACAGCTTAAATGTCAAGCCGACAGACCGAGAGGACAAATAAAGAGTAAAGTTCACTTACTCAGATTCTCCAAGAGCTGTTTGCAGTCATCAGTGGCCACATCATGAACTGTCCTGTTACATTTGTCTTGTTTCTCCGGATCAAGTCCAGAATGACTGCTTAGTATTTCCAAGCAATCCTAAAAAGTTAGAATAGGAACATTATCGTTTCACAATCTGCATGTCCATATATAACATACACAAATCAGAAAAATATTTATGAACACAGACTTACAACTGAATTCCAGCTAAGATTAAGGCTTTATTTTGTTGTACATATGTGTTGTAGCAAAAACTATTGAAGCTGGACTGCAGACAGACAACACCAACCAAAACAAGGTGACAAAAATACAATTCTGTGATTACTCACCTGTAGAATTGTTTTTGTCCGTGTCCTGTTCAGGTCGCTCCACTTCTTACGTGTGGGTAATCCGCCACGAGGTGGCGCAGTGACTGCAAGATGAAAATCGAAGTTCCTCCCGGCTCTATATAAGACAGCTGTCTCCCAAAATCCCCCATATAGGCTCACCAGTGCATATGGCCGGCTACCCTTCGGGAGAGGGTCTGTGGCCCAGAGCAAAGCTCTGAAGAACGCCTGAACACCCTCGGCGTTCCCCTACCGTCACCTGATCCATAGCCGAGGCTGGGAGGCAGTAAGGGTCCCGGAAGAAGGTGGGAATAGGGCTGCAGTGGCCGACAGGCTTGGGATGCCCCGCTCATCTGCGAGAAAGTATTATCACGATCTTCGCAGTCAGACTGCAAGAAGAATTCTGGGGGATTTTGAGAGACAGCTGCCTTATATGGAGCCGGGAGGAGCTTCGATTTTCATCTTGCAGTCACTGCGCCACCTTGTGGCGGATTACACACGTAAGAAGTGGAGTGACCTGAACAGGACACAGGGAAAATGTGTCCTCTGCAAAATTAAATTACGCTGCTATGGGGAAGGGACAGGATTGTTCACCGACATTTTCAGATGTGTAGAGAAGGTCATCAGATCAAATTAAGCATCAAACAATGAAATCAAGTATAGTACATGAGCAACTGGGCCTAGGGAAAAGACTTATACGGTGGCTGCCATTCTACTGCCGCTATTAAATGTACAACAGTGATTGAGTGAGTGCTGATCCTCTTTAATGGCAGATTGTTTAACCATTTACCTATTCACTAACCCAGTTAATGTTTTTAATTTTTTATTGTGCATAAAACTGAGCTTGTGCCTGAAAAATGTTTGATAGCTAAAGACATTTTTATCAAATTTTATCAAAACATTGGTTTAAAAAAGAAAGAACACTAAAATACAGGGTCAGTCACTGAAGCGATCCCACAGCCATTATTCTCTACATAATGGGTGTGAGGTCACATTGTGACAGGCTTGAGCCCCCCCTGCACATAGACCCCTGCAATCGCAATGTAAAAAAATGGGTGTGGGACCGCTTTAAGTAGACAGTAGTCCATGTCAAGAGAAGCAGTTGTTGATGAACCTGGTTTCAAAAATATATTCAGAAGCATGGCTATCAAGGCAATAACATAAATTGACATAGTAATTTAAATTAGTGGTATTACATTTATGTGTAATTTACCTTCAAGACCACGGACAGGTTAAGATGTGTAGGTGGAATTTACAAGGTTTATAATCTCCAAAATGAAACATTTTTAGTTTCTCCCTACATACCCCTAGTGTGCTGTGAAAATGTTATTCTGCCATGTAGCAACCTTCTATGCATGCTACAAAGCACAGGTCCCCAACCTTTCTCACTGCGAGAGCTACATTCACCACCGAGAGTTGGTCTGGAACCACATTTAACGTGAATAAACCAAAGAAGCTATATATTATATTACAAAACAAATATCTGGAAACCAAATAACTTAAAATACTTCAAAGCAAATAGGTGTGCATGTAGATACCCTTGCCCCCAAAAAATGAATAAGGTGAGTTAGTGCAGATCCCCCATCCTATAAAGTTGTTGAGGACACGAGTAAATATTTCAGGCTAAAAGGCAGAATTAGGCAGGTGGAGAAGCATATTGACTTATCAAACTATGTTTCTCAGCTTTTATCCTCTGCATGTCACAAGCAAAGGCTGTGACACCAAGTGGGCCACCAGAAGCTGCTGAGACAGATAAGCCGACACGTTTGTCCGCTTCTCCAACACTTCAATCAATGAGGAGGCGTGGCTTAATTTAACATTTGCCCCTCTTTCAAACAGTGAAAAGTTGGAAGGTATGGGTAAGAGATCTACTATTTTGGTCATGTTCACAAACAAGGAATTTTTAAGCCATAAATACAAGGCTAACATCAAGGTGAGAGAAAAGATACTGTCCATGAGGCAATTTAGGGAGGATTGTGCGCCACTAACATTTTGATGAATAAAAAATATGGAAAAAAAATTAAATAAATATATATATTTATATATAATAGAAATGTAAACAGAATACATAAACCCTGACAGCATAAAAGCAACTAAATTAACAACAAAAACTGCATGACTGTAGCTGTAATATTTACTATTCACGGTGTTAATATGCAGTCGCTTTTTGCAAATGGGAATGGGATTTCACAAAGGAATGAGGAGTTGTAAAGAAAACTTCACAAGCCTTCAAAAAGTACAAGCTGAAAAGCCTTATTTATCACCCCCACTGAGAGGTCAATAGAAGTGCCAGCAATGGGAACAAAAACTGGACACCCGCCAACAGGAAGTCATTGTTTTAGTGATATTGGAAGAAAGCAATTGTATTCATTCTGTTAGAGTCACATACTGTAGTAAATGATGTTTCATATACATATCCACCGACCTTCCATTAAAGGCAAACTCAACATTTTGAATAGAGTGTGCAACCAGATTTTTAACTCTTCAACCATGCTAACACTGACAAACAGAAAGTCCAAAATGGTCTTTGTCAGGGCATAGGGGCAGTGCACACACGTGCCCTGGGGCACGCTGCCTCCATGCCTCTGCGGTATGTACCTGCTCAAAATACTTACTTAGCCATTGCACCAACTGGGATAAGAGCACAAGATTTAACACCACGTGTGGGCCCTGTTACACTACAGACTGCAGGAGTGCTCTGTCTCCCAGCCCGCGTCTTTGGTACTTCTCCCCCTCTGGGCACATGCCGCATGTGGGCCCTGCTTCTCTAATGGCGCCTTCTGGCTGGTGAGTGTCCGTGTGGGGTGGCATCAGCTGATGATGGGGGCCTGTGGTGGGGGCACTACTATGTAGGTATGTACGCCCCTGGTCCTTGCACTGGTCCATTTAATACTCTCCCCTGTATTGGGATGGCCATAGGAGGCGGTAAAACAGACCTATTGTCTTTTTAACTTTAGACTCGCTTTAAGGTCTTACATTTTTAAACATTTTAGTAACTCCGGAGCCGGAGCAAAACTGGAAAAAAATGGAAAAAGTCGAGACCTGACCCTTAAGGGTGCTGGGCTGCAGGCCAGCATCCAGTCCTTTCTGAAGAAATTCCAGTATTCTGGGCACCGAGAACCTCCTACAGGAGTAGCCCTTCGACTCGCACCAAGCCAAGAAGGCCCTCCAAACCCTGTAATAAATTCTGGAGGATGATTTTGTGCCCGAATCAAGGTCCGAAATTACTGCGGCGGACAGACCTCTTTCTTCCAAGCTGCTGGTTTCAACAGCCAAGCCGATAAAGCCAGCGCTCAAGAGGCGGGAATGCGTACAGCAGTTTGTACCCTGACCAAGGAATTGCCAGGGTGTGGACCGTGGCGGCCAGAGGGTTCTCACACCCTGGATATGAACCTCTGGAACTTCTGGTTGTGCCAAGATGCAAAGAGGTCCCAGCACTCTCTACCAGTCACAGAGGAATTGGAACACGTCCAGGTGTGACCATTCGCCTCGATCCACCTCTTCCCTGATCAAATAATCAGCCTGCAGGTTTCCACCCCGCGGAATGTGGATCCCCGAGATACATGGAATGTGAAGCTCTGCCCACCTCATTATGTGCACCACCTCCTGAAATGCCTACCAGCTCCTGGTCCTCCCCATGGTTTATGTAGGCCACAGCCGGGGACTTGTCCGACTGTACCGTGACTGGGAGGCCTCAGAGGAGACCGGTCCAAAGCCTGAGAACCTGAAGTCAAGATAACACACTGGACTGGCAGGAAGGGCCAACCCACTGACAGCATATGCCACCAGTCCAGAGATCGCCGGACAGAGTCCGTCAAGGTAAAGCAAGGGTCCAAAGTCTGTACAGTCCTCTCCCATTGTGCCAAGAGCAACATCTGTAACAGCCTGGTGTGGAACTGAGCATATGGTACTGCCTCGATGGTGGATACCATTAGACCCGGGACACTCATGCTGTGACATAAAGTAGGGAAGAGATCTTCCAGAAAAGACCAAAGAGCCACGCACTTTTACACCGGAAGAAAAAGGACCCTGGCCAGATGAGTATGCAACGTCATTCCCAGGTAAGTCACCATCCTGGAGGGGACCACCTGGGATTTGGGGTATCCCGCTCAGAAGAGCCCTAACAGGAAGCCGCTGGGGATGCACTCGGCACACAGGGGTCCCTTAGGTAAGGCCAGTCACACCTGGCACATTGGACACACGGCACCACCCTCAGGTACTCTACGAAATCCTGGTGCCTCTGATTGCTGCTTGCTAGCTAGACAGCTAAGCGTGCTTGTCCCCAAACCCTCCCTGCCAAAAGCTGACCTGCCTGGCACTAAGCAAAGATACAAAAAAGTACAAGAAACTCACGACAGCTGAGATTAACTCATCGCTGGTGTCTGCAGACAGAGAAAAACAAAATAAGAACCAGGGAAGAAAAAGAGAGTTGCCCACGAAGAGAGCCCTACCTGACCAGGGAGGAAAAAAATGTGGGCCGGGAGCTGTGCAGGGAATGATCCTAGCCGATTTGGAGAAAGAAGTTGTGCAGCACACAGTGCATAGCAGGGAACCGCAGGGGTCTGGGCACCCCACCAATATGGCGATGCGTCTTGACCGACTCAGGGAAGAAGGGTGGCGGAGACGCAAACCACACGAGTGCGGCAGGCTCGCCCCCTCACCCGTCCTCCACTGACCAGACTTGAGTGGCGAAGCCAAACCCTCCTCCGCCACCCCCTATGATGGCAGTCAAGTTCAGAATGAACGTTTCCAGCCTGCCAGCGAGTGCAAAAAGGGAAGGATGCAGACAGTGAGGAGCTGGAGACAGACAGGAGTTAAAACCCTGCTCCCTGATAGCACTGGAAAGGAACCGAACAAAAAAAATATCCTGAACGTCTTCACAGTCCCGAGCGACTGCAAGAAAATAACTGGGGGTGCCAGAGCCTGCCCAACATAGGCCGGGAGGAGTTCAGTTTTTTCTATCCTGCATTTCCTGCCTAGGGCTGAGGTTAACCCACCTGTTGCTGAATGGAAGAAACAAGAAATTGCAGTGGGTAGAAGTTAATGGAAGCAAGAGATACAACTTCAAATAGGTTTTCACAGAACTTACACTTGGATTGTTTGGGAATGGCTAGAGAGGGTGGAAAGATGGAAACTGAGGTCTACACAAAACCCAACTGCAGACAAATTACTGCGTTTAACTCTCAACAAGTCAAAGATCAGAAGCAACACAGAGGGCAGGGAGAGGAAACTCAAACACCATAAATGGGCCCTTTAAACTCCATGTTATCTAGTGGATCTTAGCTAAAACAGAAAGGACAAGACTAAAGAACTTCAAGACTATCAGTGAAGATGGAAAGCATGAGAGGCAAATAAATTTGAAAAAGGCACAGCTGTGCTCATCCAGGTACCATTTAAATGAACCATGAGGTGCTATAAAATCTATTGAAATCTCAGTACACTTACACAGTTAGATGAAAAAATAGCTTACCCTTGTTAAAAACAAGCAGGGGACATAACCGGTGCCTGCCATTCCAGGCTCCAAGTCCTACAGAACCCAGGCCCTATGCCTGGCCTATTTAAATGAATGCAATGATAATTTTCATGGGCAGTATTTTACAGATTCCGAGCACAAAGCATGCTTGAACCACAGCACCCAGGCCACACTCACATGCTCAAGAAAATAATTAATAGCTTAGGCTTTAAAAAGGTAACTTCTGATCCAAACAATGACTTTAACAAGATAAAGTGTTCAAAACTACCTTGAATCCTCTTGATGCAGCAATATGAGCAGCTGTCCATCCCTCACAGTCTGCACTATTGAGAAGTTTTGCAGATATGGCAGGTTTCAGGTGATGCTTGGCATTGTTCTTTAGATCAAACTGCACATTAGAATCATCTAAACTTCCATAATACATGAGGAGGTTAAGACAGTCGCTATTTCCTTTATCTGCAGCAGCATGCACTGGTGTCCAGCCATTCTAAATAAAGCATAAAACAATATGTCTAATACATCTTTAACCAGTGGTGGTATATATAATGCATTATAAGACTTCTTTACTTCAACTGGAATATTATGCACATTTAAAGCGGAACAAAGCCTGGGGATTTGACTTTTCCACATTTAAAGCGGAACAAATCCTGGGTATTTGACTTTCCAGGGTTTTGTACCATGCCCAGGAAATGGGATGCCCCACGGGGGGGTACTCCCCTGTTTGCCCACCTGTCATTCAGCAGGTGGCGTAGTCACAGCAGGTGGCTCTCATTGAACAAGAGCTCATGCATGACATGAGCCTGGAAAGAGGAGTATTTAGAGGTGAACAGAGGGGTTTCACACAGTGGGGCACCAGGATGCCCCGACGAAAAGCCAGTCGCTGCTGGGTTTTGTTCTGCTTTGAAGAGCAACAAACCCAAGAATTTCAATTTTTCCTCCCTGACAGGGCATCCAGATTGTCCCGCTGTGGGTATTGTCTGGGATCACCAAAAAACTCACCTCTTTCTGGTTCCATCGGCTGCTCTGCCAATCAGCAGAGCCCACTCAATTTAAATTTTTCCTCCCTGACAGGGCATCCAGATTGTCCCGCTGTGGGTATTCTCTGGGATCACCAAAAAACTGACCTCTTTATGGTTCCATCGGCTGCTCTGCCAATCAGCAGAGCCCACTCAATGAAGCTATTCTTTGTTGCTCTGAGCTCATAGTGACATCTAAATGTATTGAGGACCGCTGCCCACATCCCAGCTATGGGCATGCCAGTGCCAGACATTCCGAAAAGAATGGGACAGGTACATATCTCAGCTAAAGTTTGGCGATTGCGGCACGAGGCAAGGCAAGAGCTTTGGGAAGAGGAGAGTAAACTGGGCGAACCGGGGGGTTATACAAAGCAGGGCATCCCAATTCCAGATGCCCCATAAAAAGGGAGACCACTGCCCCTCAAGTCTTATAGACAGAAGGTGTTGTTTTCTCTTCTACACCTAGAAAACCTGTAGCAGCACTCAGGCTACTGCACCCAGGCATCCCCAGCAACCTAGGTTGAAAAGCCTGTTCTCAGATAAATCTGGAAACGTCTCTCTCCACACATGTGACTGGCAAATTACATTTGGGATCACTGGATGTGTGTGCTCTGCATTGCTGCAGTTACTGCGTGGCTGACACAAGAGAAATAGTAAGTAGGACTGGTCAGTTTCTGCCATTTCTCCTTGGTCAACAACAGATTTCCAGTTCAGGATGGCAAGCGATATGCATGGATCGACATGGCAATGCAAGTTCTTGCAGAGGGACGGAATGTTCCATGGCAGGCAAAATTTGCCCAGATACGATTACTTTGCTACACTAATGTTCTACCCAATTCACTTTTTGGTGCCTTGATTTCAACATCTAGACTGCTTAGGATTTGCAGAAACAACAACAACTTGGAACAAAAGTCTTCTTTGGAACTGTGGTCAAATATTGATCTTTGTTAACTGCATTTCTAGAATGTTTCTTGATGAACTCTTCTGAATGTCACTTCAAAATGTATATGGTAATATATTCTAAAATAAAATCCTATTGTTTATGCAGATCCTGTTCCTGCTCCAACTACATGAACCAACTGTTTAACAATCTTGTTAAAGAGGAACATTTCAGGTACAGGGGAGTTAATTAAAACTCCCCAAACCTGGCTTTATCGTCCCCCCACCTCTCTGGTTTCACAACTTTAAACTAACCTTTTCAGTCGCATCGCGCTCTGGCATCTTTCAGTCCCACGCCGTCTCCGTCAGGAGCACCATCTTGCCATCTCGTCATGCACTGCCCCTCAGATCTCGCACATGTGCAGTGTCACTGTATAGGCTGCAATGGCACTCGGCACAGAAGAGCGCAAGATCTGAGGAGAGGCGCACAGGTTTTGAAGAGAGGATGGCTAGAGGTATGTACGGTTAAGCCCGCTGCAATCAGTCAGCGACGGCTAAGGGGGGAAAGGGGTGCAAAGGGTCCAGGAATGCTGCACGATGTTGCCGTTTTAGATAATCAGCATTTTAGATAACGCCGACATCAATAACGCGGCGAGAAAGGGGTGAGGGGTGTTTAAAGAGGAACATCGGAAAAGGTCTGATGTTCCTCTTTAACCATTTTTAGAGTATTTTCTATTTCAAGCCGCAGCTGTTCTTATTTACCCTTCTTCCTCTAGAGACAATTAGAATCGTGCAGTAAATATTACTGGCTTAAGAACAACAATGTCTTTTTAACCACATCCAGCTAGTAAAGCTTGAAAGTATTCTTTGATCTGACATGACAGACGATACTTTAAAGCTCAACTTTTTTGTCTTGAATGAGTGATGAAATGTTATAGCCATGTAAAATTCCTTTTGTTGTCTGTGGGGGGAATCATTTCCTGCCTACAGTGACTTACCTGGGCCCAATGACAACTATGACTATCCTGCAGGATAAACCTCCAGTTTGGCCACCACAGGCAATAACTAAACCTGTACCTCCCACATGGGGTCACTAAATGTAATGTATCAAACTGCATCTAACCCTGTTTTGCTCAAAGCTTAAAACAAATGTGGCTAGAAAGGAGCTTTAAGGATCGATAGATGGATGGATCCATTCTGTACGGAAAGAGAATGTCAATCATATTATATGTAAAGTGCCTCCAGAAAATGCCCTGACTGTTGTGTTATTATTAGAAAGCCCAGTGGGCCTTGTAAAATACAACTCTGTGAAGTACTCACCTGTAGAGTTGGTATTATATGCATACAGCACGTCCTGCTCCAGTAGTAGTTATAACATGTGGGTAGTCCTCCGCCTCCGGCGCCGTGCATTGCAGACATGTAGAAAACAAGCTCCTCCCGGCCCTTAATATACCGAGGGACCTCCCACAAATCCCCAGCATTGAAAAGCAGTGAGAAATAGAGACCAGGAGAAAGCAACCACCCAAAACCGGCAAAAATATCAAAGATAACAATCACCAACAGGGGATCCAGAACAAGGTGAAACAGGGTGGGGTGGAGCAGGACGTGCTGTATGCATATAATACCAACTCTACAGGTGAGTACTTCACAGAGTTGTATTATTCTAAGCATACAGCACGTCCTGCTCCAGTAGTAGTAATAACATGTGGGATATCCAATAGCAGTGTCCATAAAGAAGGGTGGGATCCCCAACACAGCGTCAGCTGAGGCCCGAACATCAACCTTGTAAAGGTATGTACAGAAGACCAAGTAGCGGCCTTGCAGACTTGTTCAACAGAGGCCTGGTGCTGAAAAGCCCAGGAAGCCCCAACAGCTCTAGTAGAGTGAGCAGTAAGACGAAAGGGGGGAGTCTTCCCCTTGGCAGTATAGGCTTGAACAACAGCCTGACGAATCCATTTACTGATGGTAGACTTGGCGGGAGCCAAACCCTTCCTAGGCCCATGAGGCACAACGAAGAGAGCATCCGTCTTCCTAAAGGCCTGCGTGGTAACCAAGTAAGACTTGACACACCTGACCACATCCAAGGAATGCAAAACCCTTTCCTTAGGGTTACTAGGATTGGGGCACAAGGAAGGAAGTACAATATCTTGATTCAAATGAAATGCAGACACAACCTTAGGCAGGAAGTCTGGCTTGAAGCGAAACACCACCTTATCCCGGTGTCTCTCAAAGTAGGGAGGCTGAATAGACAAGGCATCCAACTCAGACACACGTCTGACCGAAGTAATGGCTACCAGGAAGACAACCTTGAGCGTGAGCACAGCTAGAGCGGTCTCATGGATAGGCTCAAAAGGAGCCCCCTGCAGGGCCGACAACACCAAGTTCAGATCCCAAACAGGAACCATAGGTTTCCGAGGGGGGCGCACATGAGTGACCCCCTGAAAGAAGGTCTTGATAAGAGTGATGGGCAAAGGTCTTCTGAAAGAATATAGACAGGGCCGAAACCTGGCCCTTCAAGGTACTAAGCTTGAGACCTAAGTCTAGGCCATGTTGTAAGAACTCCAGCACCCTGGATACTAAGAATTCCCGGCAGGGAAGAGACCTGGATTCACACCAGTCAATGTAAGCCTGCCACACTCTATAGTAGATGGCAGCAGAAGTCTTCTTCCTGGCTTGCACCATGGTAGCCACAACAGACGCAGATAAACCCTTTTCCATCAAGATGGAGGTTTCAATAGCCAAGCCGTCAAAGCCAGCGTTAGTAAATTGGGATGGCGTAGAGACCCTTGAGTCAGAAGGTCTGGCAACCTTGGCAGATCGCACTGATCTACTGCCATTTGAACCACGTCCGCGAACCACACTCTTCTTGGCCACCTTGGGGCCACCAGAATCGCGGGTACCCCTTCCAGAGCGATCTTGCGCAGCACTCTGCCCAGAAGGGGAATTGGTGGAAACACATACAGGATCCGAAACGCCTTCCAAGACATTGACAGGGCATCCGTGGCCAGAGCCAGAGGATCCTGAGACAGGGATACAAAGCTCGGCAGTTTGTGATTGTGACGTGACGCAAAGAGATCCACGTCCCCAACGGTGACAAAGTGACTGAAATACCCTGTCGCAGAGGGACCATTCCCCCTGACGGGACGGCCCCTTGCTCAGAGCATCTGCTAGCAGATTCTCCGTCCCCGGAATGTAGACAGCCGATATGCATTGTACATTGGTCTCTGCCCAAGTTAGAATCAGAGACACCTCCTGGAGAGCACCCTTGCTCCGGGTTCCTCCCTGATGATTGATGTAGGCTACGGCCGACCTGTTGTCTGAGCGTACCTGAACCGCCAGACCCTTCAGGTGCTGGGTCAATCGTTCCAGCACCAATCGGACCGCCCGGAGTTCCAGGACGTTGATAGGAAGATGGGCCTCCTGAGGGCCCCACCTCCCCTGGAAGCGCAGGGACTTCCAGAATCCCCCCCAGCCCAAAAGACTGGCATCCGCTGTGACCGTCTCCCAGGAGGGACCCAGGAAGGATCTGCCCCTTGTCAAATTCCTGCGGTCCAACCACCACGCAAGGGATTGTCTGACTGAGGGGGGAATCACCCAGCTGACGTCCAGAGACGCTGGGTCTTTGTTCCATACTGACAGAAGGTGAAGCTGTAGGGTTCTAAAATGGAACTGGGCAAAGGGCACCGCCTCGAAGCTTGCCATCATCGAGCCCCCCAACTGCATTCCCTGCCGGATGGAGGGATGAGGGTTCGCGAGCAGGGATCTCGCCTGGGTTATCAGCGCTTCCACCTTCTGCGGAGGAAGGAATATCCTTGATTGAACCGAGTCCAGAATCATCCCCAGAAACGGGGTCACTGATGAGGGGGACAGAGAGGACTTTGGGTAATTGATCACCCAGCCGAAGGACTCCAGGGTGGAAACCACCAACCGAGTGTCCAGCTCTGCCTGCCGCAGAGACTGAGAGGTGATGAGAATATCGTCCAGGTAGGGCAACACGCGTATGCCCTTCAGTCTTAAGAGAGACATCACCCCTGCCAGCACCTTGGTGAAGACCCTGGGGGCCAACGTGAGGCCGAATGGGAGGGCCACGAACTGATAGTGCTGATCCAACAGCGCAAATCTGAGGAACCTTTGGTGCCCTGAGAACACCGGCACGTGCAGGTAAGTGTCCTTGATGTCCACAGATGTCATGAAGTCCCCTGGACGCAGCAAGGCAATGGCCGAGCGCAGAGTTTCCATACGAAAATGCCTGCTTCTGACAAACTTGTTTAGGATTTTCAAATCCAGAATGGGTCTGACTGACCCATCCTTTTTGGGCACCGTGAACAGGTTGGAATAAAACCCCATGCCCCTGTCTCTTAAGGGGACGTCGCAGATGACCCCGAGTTCCAGAAGGTCCTGCACAGCCAGCAACAAGACCCGAGCTGAGGCAGGATCCTGTGGGATCCGAGACCCAACGAACCTGGTAGGGGGCAGCACCGCAAATTTTATCTTGTAACCGGAGGAGACTACCTCCTGAATCCACCGGTCTGGGACGAGGCATCTCCAGACATGCTCGAAGTGCTGTAGACGTCCCCCCACCCTGACGGGCGAGGGCGCCCCTTCATGCTTGGGGGGTCTTGGGGGGAGCTTTGGGCTTGGGCCCCCAGGAGGAGCCGGGACGGCGTCCTCTGTTCTTGTTCCAGGGTTCTGAGCGCGACCCAGAGAAGGACACACCTCTACCCTGTTTGGTCCCCCGGTAGGGGGTAGAATGGGAGCTTGGACCATGAAAGGGCCGAATCTGACGCTTGCGCTGGGGCAGCTTGCCCCCTTTGGCAAAGATATCTAATCTTTCTCCAAACAGGAGCAGTCCTTTAAAACGGAAGCCCCGTAAGGGCCTTCTTGGCGACGTTGTCGGCAGCCCACTGGCGTAACCAGATCGCGCGGCGTATAGCCACCACCAGAGCTGAGGATCTAGCGCTCAGCTTAATAGCATCGTCCGATGCAGATAGGATATAATTCACAAAGGTCTCACAGGTGGCCAGGGCGTTGGCGGCCTCCGAGGGCAGGTCATCCGCCCCTTCCAGGGCAGTTTTAACCACCGTCCTGAGCGCCACCGCCATGATGGCTAAGGCGCACACCGGGCGGAGCGACGCTCCTCCAAATGCAAAGGCATGACATGCCAATTGATCAACTCGCCGATCCTCTAAATCCCGCAGCGTAGTACTGTCAGGGGAGTGCATAATAGAGGTGTTGGACGGACTCAGAATCGGGGCATCGCCTTCGGGCGGCGATGTCCAACACTTAACCAGATCGGCAGGAAATGGATACTTCTTATCCACAGCCTTAGGAATCCCCTGGAGTTTACTGGGATGTTCCAAAACTTTCAGCACTAGGTTATTAAAGTGAGTTTGTTCGGGAAACTCCAGCCGCACCCTAGCGGTATGAAACAGGTCGCCCCTCTGCCGAGGCGCCGCGGGAGGGGGAGAGAGGGATAAAACATCAAAGATCTGAGACAACAGTCTGTCAATGTCGTCCTGGGACCAAATATCAGAGCCAGACTCCTCCTGACTCCTGGACTCGTCCTCGTAGGATCCTGAGTCAGATAGCAGTTCCCCTTCCTCTGATGGGGACTGAGCATAAGAAAGCAGCAAATCATCAGATTCAACAGGGAGAATAGTAGCTTCAGGGTTCAAATGACGCTTCTTGGCAGTAGCCTTGCGTGCCAAGGAGCCAGCAATAAAGCTTTCCACACTGGCCAATCTAGAGGCCAAATCAGCGTGAGAATCCCCACTAGTATTGGGGGTTATGCTCAAGCTTGGGGGAGTAGGGGAAATAAGGAGAGGTGCGGGCCCAGCCTCGGACGAGGTGGTAAGACCGGCTAGCGTCTGTTGAGCGCAAGGTACGCAGACCCGTGAATTGTCACTGCTGCTAGGTGAAACCCCACAAGCTGCACACAGACGGGCTTGTCCCAGGGGGACCCCGTTTGCGATGTCCTGGGATGCCTCCCTATGGTGATTATTAAATTCAATATGCCAGTAGGGATTGATGCTTTAAGCAGCCCTGGATGCCCCTATAACCCGCTGGGAAGTGGGAGTAAAATCTGAAAAATGGTCTGGACCGGGCGCTACGTCGGGCCAGGGGAAGCCACCGATGACCGCTGTCTGAAAGACACAAGGGGAACAGGGATGTCAGAGCCGAGCGCGAGGAAACAAGCTAGGAAAAGGTTCGCCCATGAGGGCACTTACAGTCTGCGAGGGGAGGACCATCTTCACCACGCCCATGCGAGAAGGAGATGGCGCCCAGCGAACCTCGAAGGGCGGGCAATAGAGGGCGATGACACGGAACGCGCCAGACCGAACCACGCCTCCCCCCCGGAGAGCGCGAAGCTAGAAGGCGCACAGCATCAGGAGAGAATGTAGCTACGTCAGCATCACTTCAGAGAAGAAGTCTGACGAAGTGAGCAAGGGAATTTGAAAAACGCCGTAGCTTCCCCAAACAGTGCTGCTGTGTGCGCATAAGGCACAGTAAAACGCTACGGTCAGTTTAAAAATAAGCAAGTGAAGCGCGCTCTGACACCCAGTAGCAGTAAGCGTCTAAAGTGTACTTAGGGCAAGGAGTAGGCCATCAAACACACAGCCCCCCCCCTCTTTTTCCCCCCACTAACGGGGGAATCTGGGAAGGAAGGTGACCCGAATAGAGGGTTCACCGTTAGATGGGGCATGGGGGCACTAATGCGGGAGGGGCATTCGCCTTAACCGCCTACCCTATGGAGGGGGATTGCGGTGGAGACTAGCTCCGTAAGCACACTAGGTGCTGCCTACCTTCACCCGACCAACGCAGCCCAGGCTGGGAGGCATTCATTCACAATGAGGACGGGTGGAAATAGTCCCGCAGGGCCTCGGGCTGTCAAGCCCCGCTCGCCTGCGAGAGCGTGATACTTCATGTCTTCGCAGTTCCAGCACTGCAGAGAAATCTGGGGATTTGTGGGAGGTCCCTCGGTATATGAAGGGCTGGGAGGAGCTTGTTTTCTACATGTCTGCAGTGCACGGCGCCGGAGGCGGAGGACTACCCACATGTTATTACTACTACTGGAGCAGGACGTGCTGTATGCTTAGAATAAAAGAGTAATATTCACATTTAAATCTAGAATGTAATGATTGTTAACAAATCAACATCAGTTGAAGCAGACCAACATCATTTGCGGTGAGGGTGTTAGTGGCAGCCGGCGCCACTGCTATAGACAGGTTGGGGGGCATCCAGAATACTGGAGCCCCCTTGCACATAACCCCCTAAGATGCCTGCAATATTTACCTTATTTTTGTTGCCCCGCCAGGAATCCAGCACCGCGATTGGCTGTCTGGCGCTCACGTGGGCAGGACATTTGGCGGTCAGAATGCAACTGCCCACGTGGACAGCCAATCGTGGTGCTGGATTCCCGGCAGGGGGGGTTAAGGTAAGAATTATAGGTGTCCTGGGGAGTTATGCGTAGGGGAGGCCGCCAGCATTCTGGATGCCCCCCCAAGCCTGTCATACTCTGGCCTCCAGAGTTTTTGCCCACTTCCCAAATTGTAATTCCTCTGTGTATGAAACTGCTGGTTCACACGTTAATTACATCAAACTGGGGGGAGGAGGTTCTCACAGTGGGGCATCCTAAATGAGGATGTCCATTGGGGGGCCTTTCATGTGGCCTTTAAGACTCTAGGGCCGGGTTTAAATGCATTTGGTCTGCTTTAAAAAAAAACAGCTAAAGTGGACTAAAACTCAACTGGACCGGCACCGATTTGGGATGCCCCACTGTGTAACCCCCCCGGGTGGCAAAAAATTCACATCCCCAGCATGTTTGGGCTGTGCACATGCTCCTTTCCCCGGCCATTCATTCATGCTCCCAATTGCCACAAACAGAGTTGTTTCCCGAACATTACATATGCATGCCAAATGGCTCTGATTGGATGACAGCCCACACGTGCAGTAGGACCGGAAAAAGATTAGTTTTACTGGGCAATCTGGGGGGCTTCACACAGCAGGGCATCTAAAATTGGGATGCCCCGGGGCTAGTTTTTTTTTGCTTTAACTTTTACAAAACTGTACATAAAATGATCCAAAACCAGTATTTATTTTTCTTTAAGAGCGACTCACACTGGTTGCAATACTTCTATCAGCTCCAGAGTCCAGCAAAAGTTTAGCCAATTCAATGTTTCCATTTTTACAAGCCAGATATAATGGGGATTGTCCTCCATCAGCATAATTAACATCAGCGTTGTATGAAAGCAACACTTCTGCACATCTGTGTGGAGCAAGAATGTTAATAACAAACATATTTGCAGTCTGCATTTAGTAAACTGTTGACATCATGTAAATATGGTTATATCCACATACACAACGGAAACAAAAGCTATGTAAGAACAATTTGGATACCGACCTTCTTTATGTCAGCCAAATAGTGTGTCTACAAGTATACAGCTCTGTATTCTTAAAAAAATGTGTGCCCACTATTTAAACGTGTTTTGACCCAGCACACCTCTCAGTGAGGCATTTTGGTGCAAAGTATATAATTATACCACTACTTGGGAGGGGATAAAAGGGGGTAAGAGAACTGGTATTTAATATTTTGTCATTGGCCAAAAAGTCTATACTGCCAGTATGGATCTCTCCCGATCCTTGAAACCTTTTATTTCAAGGACTAGACAACTGGCAAAAGATACAGCAATTCGGGGGAGGGAATTAAGACTATCGCCTATGCGGAGGATATTTTATTAACTCTAAGTAATCTAAAGTGCTCATTACTAGCATGTATGACAATTAAAGAAGAATTTAGTAAACACTTGAATTGTAAACCAAACATTGCAAAATCATTTATACTTCAGTTGAACACAGCAAAAGAATAGAGAGAACGAAGGAAAAGTTTGAGTTCCAACGGAAGAGAAACATCTACAGTATTTGGGCTTAAATAGACCTGTTGATGTAAGGACATTGTATACTTTAAACTTTCTCCCCCTAATCAATGCCTTCAAGTCTAACCTCGCCTCCTGCATGAAGTTCCCTTTAAACTTAATAGGAAGAATCTGCAGTAAAATGTTAATCCTACCTTCCGATTAATATACTTTTCTTGTAAATCTCAAGCACTGGTAAAACAATGTGTTTGGTGGAAACATCAGCATGGTGTATCAGATATGTTATTAGTGAGACCAATAGCAGCAGAATGAGATCCACGTTTTGTCGAAAGGGATCGTTCTAATCCACTGCCTCTTTGGGCACATATAGGGATGGTGGGTATAACCTGCGCTGATATTCTTTCACTAAACATTCCAGATTTTCAGAAATATCTGGATATTTACTTCCCACCCTTTTGTTTAGCAATAATGAATAAGTTAAGCAGATGTCTTAATCAGATAATATCTCCTTTTCCTGAAATGCTGATTAAATGATAATCCGAATTTAAGACAGGTCTTAAAAAGCAAGAGAACCTGGACTCAAGTGTGAAGGTAGATTAGAATATTTGATATTAGAAATGTTCTAAAACCTAGACAGGTACATTCATACCTTAAAACTTTAAATTTACTGAGCCAGTCTGTTAGCCGGACTATATTCGAATCCTTATTCAGGATGGGACGGGTAATATAAAAAGAAATTACGATATTATCATTAAATATTACTCAGCAAATATAACCCACCTAAAACATAGTATCAGTGGGAGAAAGATCTTATGATTCGATTAGGAAGATTGGAACTACATCTTTTGTTCTATACTTATAAGGTCCCCTTCTTCTTAAATTGTTTAGGATAAACGTGGACTATAATGATAGCGTTCCAGAGTTTAGGTGCTGGAAGTATGTACAGGAGAAGGCAACGGTTATGCATATCTGGTGGCACAGTAGTTTTGTGAATGAGATATGGAAAAAGGTAGTAGAGATGATTGGAGGAGCCAAATCTGCCTTTCACCGTGTTAGGTATTAAAGCATAACTTCAGTCAATTATAACCCCCCGTCCTGCCTCAGCACCAGGGTAGAGTGGCAGGCCGGGGGGTTATAATTGAGTTACAAAGAAAAAACCCTACCCTAAACAAGGGGCCTGCTCCGCTCCTTCGTTGCTCTGGATCCTATGCGCCACCATCTTGGGAATAAAACTCAGAGCCGCATCCCCTGGCTCTGTGCAAGCATTTAAGTGAATGGGCGGCGGGAGCGGACGCGGACCTGAGAGATGCCTCTTTCTATCTGTTCCTGGGGTGGCCGTGGGAGATCGGGAGAAGCGATGAGGGCCCCTGGTTTAAAATAAGGGTTTTTTTCTGCCTCAGCGCCAGGGTGATATTGTCCAAACCCCCCGTCTATGGATTGTTATCACTCTACCACCCTCCATCCCAACCTGACTGCTGGTCTACTATCCCAATGATAAAATCTATTCTAAGAAAGGAAGAATAACTTTTGCCCATTTGGGTGCCATATTGGGAAAAGAAGTGTGACTAGTGTGACTAGGAAATTCTGACATCCAAGTCTAAATAACACAAGGTGTAGTAAATAATTCATTTTTCCCCTTTGTGATGGTTAGTTACCCTTTACCAAAGTGAATGGGTGCAGGGCCAGTACCGGGTACCTTCGTGGGGTACCACAGCTACAGACAGGTATAGCCACAATATTGGCTGTCCATTCAGAAATAAATGTATTTTTTTTTAACGTGCTTTTCCCTTGCTTGGGTTGATAGAAACTGCATATGATAATGGCGACAGAGGGGCAAAGTACTAGGGCTATCGACTTTTACCCAGCAGCGCTGGCGAAAATAAAATCAATGGGATGTTTTCTGGTCATTCTATCTCTGATTTTCTTTGTACTGAATGTAAAAACTACATGATTCAGGTAAACCTAAGGTTTCTAAGATGTCCAAGCATGTTCTGTCAATCAGAGTGTGCAAAGAGAGATTCTGGTTCCAACACTTTAGCTGATCTATAAATTACAGTAACAGCACAGTTCACTGGGTCATACACAAGAGAAGGATGCTGTCCATTTGTTTTTGTTTTTTTTTGTTTTTTTTTAACAGTAGAACAGGGTGGGTGGCATGCTAAACACTAACTGGTCCACTCAAACAGGCTGGTTTCCACTGTGGTCTCAATTGGCATGCAGAAGGGTTTTATGCTCTGATAATTTCCTGTACACAAATGAAGAACTGATGAAAAATAATATATTAGTATAATGAAGTGGGAATATTATTGTGCCAAGTATTTGGTCTCTTACTGTGTATGTCCCTGAGCAGCTGCTGCACATAAGGCTGTAAAGCCATTTGAAACAGTAGCATCTACTTGAGCTCCTGACGTCAGCAGCAACTTTACACAGTCTGCATAGAAACAAAAATAGGGGGTGAGAAAGGACAAATTAAAACCTGCGGAGAAATGTGTTGTGTGGTTACATAAAAGGCTAATGAGAACAATGACAAATACAAACATCACTGTCTTACCAGAATACATAAGGGTTGATTCAGCACCAGGTGAGAAAACTCTACTACTTTTTAGGAAATAAAAATGTCATTGACTTTCATTGTCTACCTTGTAAATGATTCAGCAACAGGATATGCATTTTCACCTGGTGCTGAATCACCCCCAGGATAGACTATGAAAATCAATTCTATAAAGTAGTAGAGTTTTCTCACCTGGTGCTGAATCGACCCCATAGTGACTATAAACTAGTTACAGTGGAACTGCCAGCAACGGGGTATTTGGTGTTGACCAGCACTGTTCTATACTTGGGGGACCAGTCTGGCCAGTTTTTCCATACAACAGGACAGCAGACTGGGGCTACCTCACTGTAGTGGATTAAAATGGAGCAAAACCCACATTTTTAACTAGCATCCCCTAACCCCCCTTCAAAAAAATTAGGAGTATGCAGAGACAATGTAGCTCAGCTACACAACAGCTGAAAATCTAGGTCTCCAAGATAGCAAACTAGGCAAATAGGCCAAAGACAGCACCACGAAGGATTACCACTTTCTGATCAACTGGTGTCGGAAAGCCCAAGAAGAAGCTGCAGTCTTTTTGGAATGAGCCATAGCTTTGAAAGACCCTTCATTCCTTTAACTCAAGTCAACCTTTAATCCAGTTGGTGAATCTACTTACTGATCATTGGCGGATTCCCCCTCTGTTACTATGAAGAGTGTCAGATTTTGCTTCTACTAAGGAAGCTGTTGCTTATACTACAAGGGCTGAATTAAGGCCTGAATATTTATTTTGTTTTAGCACAGGAACCCTATGTTTCATTTTAGCATTGAAGGGCATCTATGGCCAAAAAAACATCTGATCCTGGTAAACACTGTGGGTCTTCATTTATCAGCATACTCCCACATGACTCCACCATTGTCATTGTCTGACAGACAATTCTCCATATTGAGTGGATATTCTTTATACCGTATGCTTGCTCTGGACATTTGTTTTTCTTAGGAAAAAACAAAAACTCTGCAACTGATAACAGGAGCATCAAATGTAGGTCAGCATACACTACTGGGAATGAAAATAATTTAGGGAGGTGTTTCTCCTGAATCCATTTACAAGCCCAATATCTGTATTTTCACCTTATCTCACCTGTACTACTAACTACACAAAGATAAGTTTCAAGTAATGCACATCTTACCTGTATGTCCATTGGCAGCAGCAGAATACAAGGCAGTATAGCCATCTTTATGTAGGTGATTTAAATCTTGTTCTTCTTCATTAAGCAGCATTGACAATAAAGTGACATTTCCCTGGGCAGCAGCTTGGTGAAGAAGGGTGGACCTGTCTGCCAGGGGAACAGGTCCACCACTTGTTATGAAGGAAGTTAGGGAGGGAGACCGGCCTGTGAGTCAAAGCAATACATGATAAGAAGTAAGCAAATACAATGCTAAACAGTTAACGTGACCCTGAAAAGTTTAAAGGGTATTACTCATATGTTATTAAAGATTTTGTGGATTATTAGAAAATAAAATGGGTTTTGGTTGATTAATGCAAAAAAGATTAAAAATGGCTGTATTTTTCACTCTATAAGACGCACCAGCCTATAAGATCACCCCATTAAAGGCAATGTGTAGAATCCTCCCCAATCACCCCATTACAGATAGTGTGCAGAGTCCCCACCAATCACCCCATTACAGACAGTTTGGAAGGAAGCATTTTCCACGTCTCCTAATTTGTCCATTCAGGCTTCAGAATAATAGGAAAATAATGAAATGGGCATATAGTCCCCCTAAACATAGCCAAAAACTTATTGTTCCTGATTAATAACAAAAATACATTTATTTTAATAATAAATACAGTATCATTAGCTTGAGCATGCCCAAAATACAAGTTTAAAATTAATCAGGGGATTGCACTTAAGCACGTTTATCTCCAGCAAAATGTATCAATGTTGCAGAATGTATCCACTGACCGTGTGAACATAGTGTAACCAATCAGTGCTAATACTAGTATAAAATATGAGTATATAAATATACACATGTAACAAATAGTCTGTGCAGATAATAAACAAGTTCTAACATTATACACAACAAACATACTTTGAGGATCATGTGAAACCTTGGCACATTTACTCCTGACTAGATGAGTATCCACTTTGAAGTGGACCAACACCCAGGATTTTGACTATCCTGGGTCTTGGTCCACTTCCGAGGCCCCCCCGGGGGTGCCTCGCTATGTGAAACCCCCAGATCGCGAGTAAAAACTCACCTCACCCCGCTCCTACAGCGCATGCGCGGCCGTTCGTCCAAACAGCGCGCTCGGAGCCCCTGTGGTATGCGCGTCAATGAGACGTCTTAAGACAGCGGCTCCAAGCACGCTGACGGCCGCATCTCGCGCTTCCCTCTAACAGGGAGCGCACCCGCGCCGGCCAGAGGGAGCACGGCCCGCGGATGCGCTGTTGGATCGG
Source organism: Gastrophryne carolinensis (assembly GCA_027917425.1). Taxonomy (NCBI): domain Eukaryota; kingdom Metazoa; phylum Chordata; class Amphibia; order Anura; family Microhylidae; genus Gastrophryne; species Gastrophryne carolinensis. Next base: position 210,004,475 of record CM051238.1, read on the forward strand.
GATCCAGGTAAGGTTTCTGGCCATCTGGGGGGTTTTCACACAGCAGGGCATCCCAATTTTGGATGCCCCGTGGGGAGGGATCGTATCGGTCCGGGAATCTTATAGATTCCCGGGCCGATCCGCCTGGGTGTTGGTCCACTTTAATGTCACCTTTCAATTTTTTTCTTTTCCACATGCACTTTATTTGTGATCCTCAAAATGTGTGTTGTATAATGTTTAGACACTTTAGAGACACATTTCAGACATTTCTCCTTGTTTATTATCTGCACATACTATTTGTTACATGTGTATATTTATATATGTACATGCTGGAGAAAAATGTGCTCGAGAGCAATCCCCTGATTGATTTTAACCTTGCATTTTGTGTATGTTCAAGCTGATGATAGTGTATTCATTATTAAAATAAACGTATTGTTTTGCATTAATGAGGAGCAATCAGTTTTTGGCTACACTTTGGTAAAAAATTAATTGTACATATAGCCCCCTAAGAGAGAATCAGTACGAAAATAAAAATAAAACCATTTTGTGATTACTCACCTTTAAAATGGGTATCATAAGTATGTCACACACCCCGCTTCCACTATTCATAACATATGGGTTATGGTCCAGTAGAGGGCGAACATCTGCAGAGATGAAAGCAAAAAAAGAAGCCCCTCCCGGTCCATAAATACCTGGGACCTCCCACACATTCCCCTGTATATGACAGCAGTAAGGGGACCAGGAAGAGCTAATAAAACATTCTTAACAATAAAAGGTTCACCATATAAAGGATCCAGAATACTAAAGGGCGGGATGAAGCGGGGTGTGTGACATACTTATAAATACCCATTTTTAAGGTGAGTAATCACAAAATAATATTATTTCAAGTATGTCACACACCCCGCTTCCACTAGTCATGACATATGGGACATCCAATAGCAGTGTCCGTCATGGGTGGGAATCCAAATACAGCAAAAAATGCACCAATTTAAACCACTGCAGCTTGCAGAACCTTGCGGCCAAAAACAGCATCCGCTGAGGCCCGCACATCAACCTTATAAAACTTGGAAAAAGTATGAACGGAAGACCAAGTAGCAGCCTTACAAACTTGTTCAACAGAAGCCTGGTGCTGAAAAGCCCAGGAAGCCCCAACAGCACGAGTAGAATGAGCAGTGATCTTAAAAGGAGGAACCCTCCCCTTAGCAGAATAGGCCCCAACAATGGCCTGGCATATCCATTTACTAATGGTAGACTTGGCGGGCGCCAAACCTTTTCTGGGCCCGGAAGGCACCACGAACAAGGCGTCCGTCTTACGAAAAGGAGGAGTAGCAACCAAATAGTACTTCACACAACGAACCACATCCAAAGAGTGCAAAACCCTCTCCTTGTCATTGCTAGGCTTAGGACACAAGGAAGGGAGAACTACATCCTGATTGAGATGGAAGGCAGAAACCACCTTAGCAAAGAAATCTGGCTTATAGCAAAAAACACCTTATCCTGGTGTCTCTCAAAGTAAGGGGCCTGAATAGACAGAGCCGCCAACTCAGAGACACGCCGAACAGAGGAAATAGCCACCAAAAAGGCAACCTTTTGAGTGAGCACAGAAAGAGCCACATCCTGCATCAGTTCAAAAGGAGGCCCCTGGAGGGCTGAAAGAACCAAATTTAGGTCCCAAACGGGAACCAAAGACTTTCTAGGGGGCCTTTGGAAAAAAGTCTTGACCAGATGATGCAAAGCAAAAGACAGCCAGGGCAGAAACCTGACCCTTCAAAGTACTGAGCTGGAACCCCAGATCCAGACCGTGTTGAAACTCCAAAATCCTAGGAATCGAAAACACCCTGCAAGGTAAGGCCCTAGCCTCACACCAGTCAATATAGGACCACCAAGTCCTATAGTAAATGGTAGAGGAAGACCTCTTCCTAGCTCTAATCAAGGTTTGAATAACCGCCTCAGACACACCTTCCTCCCTCAGGATGAAGGTTTCAGCAGCCACGCCGTCAAAGCAGCGTTTGTAAATTGGGGTAACGTAGTTGACCCTGAGAGATCAGATCCGGAAACAGGGGCAGCCTGTACTGATCTACCACCAATCTTACGACGTCTGCGAACCAAACCTGTCTTGGCCACCTTGGGGCCACCAGAATTGCTGGTGCCCCCTCTAGAGCCAGCTTGTGCACTACCTTGCTACCATGGAGAAAGGGGGAAACAGGTACAGAAACCCCAGATCCCTCCAGGCAAGGGACAAGGCATCCACTGCCAGGGCCAGAGGATCCTGAGACAGAGATACAAATGTTGGGAGCTAGTGATTGTGCCGAGAGGCAAAGAGATCCACCTCCGGAGTCCCCCACTTGTGACACAGGGCCCGAAATACCCTGTGGTTGAGAGACCATTCCCCTCGGCGAGAGAATCCCCTGCTCAGGAAGTCCGCTTCCGTGTTCTCCACTCCCGGAATGTATACTGCCGAGATGCAAGGAACATTGCTCTCCGCCCATGTCAGAATCAGAGAGACTTCCCTGAGGGCACTCCTGCTGTGAGTCCCTCCTTGGTGACTGATGTAAGCTACCGCAGTACGTTTGTCTGATCGAACCTGAACCGGTAAACCCTGTAGGTGAAGTGTCAGACGCGACAGAACCAAGCGGATAGCTCTGAGCTCCAAGACATTGATGGGGGTGTGAGCCTCCTGAGCAGGGCCATAATGTCCGCCAGAACCTTGGTAAACACCCTCGGTGCCGAGGTCAGCCCGAACGGGAGGGTCACAAACTGAAAATGCTGATCTCCGACCACAAACCTGAGAAATCTCTGGTGTGCTGGGAAAATTGGTACATGAAGGTAAGCATCCTTCATGTCTATGGACGTCATGAAATCCCCCTGACGAAGGGAACCGATGGCTGAGTCTCCATGCGGAACCTCTTGGTTCTGATGAACCTGTTGAGAAGCTTCAAATCCAGAATGGGTCTTATGGAGCCATCCCTTTTGGGAACCGTGAAAAGGTTGGAATAATAGCCCCGGCCTCTCACCGGGCATATGACCGCCATGTCCAGGAGGTTCTTTACAGCCGTCAGGAGCCCTTGCGCCGCCTGAGGATCCGAAGGCACCCGAGAACTTAGGAATCTGGGAGGAGGCCGGTACTCGAGCTCCAGTTTGTACCCAGACAAGACCACTTCCAATATCCACTTGTCCGTAACCTCCTGGGCCCAGACCTGGAAGAAGAGCCGCAGCCGTCCCCCCACCCGTAAGGGTGAGGGCGCCTCCTCATTGCTGAGCTGGCTTGGCAGCGGGCTTGGGCTTGGAACCCCAGGTAGAGGCTGGACGTGCACGTCCTCTACCTCTGTTCCCGGAACCCCCTCTGAAGCCAGAGTAGGCAAGACCTCTGCCCCCTCTGGCGCCGTGAAAGGAAGGACTGAAGGAGCTTACCCCCCGAAAGGAGCGACGCTGCTTCTTACGCTGAGGTAGCTTTCCACCTTTCGCCACAGAATCCAATTTGTCTCCAAACAGCCGCATTCCCAGGAAGGGCAGAGCTGTAAGTGATTTCTTTGCCGCAATGTCAGCCGCCCACTGGCGCAGCCAGACCGATCGGCGCATGGCCACCAACAGAGCCGAAGTTCTGCTACACATGTAAATAGTGTCGTCCATAGGCGACAAAACAAAATTCATGAACAATTCACACCTCTTAAGGGCTGTGAATTCAACGCTGTCCGGGTTGAGCTGGGACCCATTTAACATGTCCCTGATCTCCAACCTGGTAGCCACAGCCACGAGTGCCGATGCACAGACAGGCCGCAAGGCTGAACCCACACTGGCAAAGGCATAGCAAGCCATCTGATCAATGCGCTTGTCCTCGCCATCCTTAAGGGTAGTGGCGTCAGGAGTATGTACAACGGAGGTGTTGGACAGTCCTAAGATGGGCGCATCAAACTCGGGATGGGAAGACCAGCGCTTCACCGCGTCCACCGGAAAGGGATACGTTCTATCCCATCCCTGAGGAACACCATGAAGGCGACTCGGCTTCTCCCATTCTTTAAGAATCATGCTGTCAAAATGATCCTGATTTGGAAACTCCAAGCGGGGCTTAGAGAACCCAAAGAATTCCCCCTTCTTCAGAGGGGCCTCCGCTGGTGGGGAAATACCCAGAACCTCTGAGAGATGGGTCAGGACCCTGGGAGTATCCACAGCATCCCCCAGCGCCAGCCCGGCATCAGAATCAAAGAACTGCAGTTCCTCAGTCTCGGATTCCTCGAATAATTCCCCCTCCTCAAGCGGGGAATAATCAGCCCAGTCAGGGGAGCCATAATCATCAAAATCAATTACCGGCGTAGCCGGTGACAGATGCCTTTTCTTAGCAGGGGCCTTTCTGCCCACTGAGCTAGAAATCATTTTCTCGAGGTTGGCCAGCCTAGCACATACATCCGAGTGCGACTCCTCACTAATGACAGTGTCACTTGGGGTACAGATGATGCGGGGAGGGGTAGGAGATGAGGCGGGAGGCACGGACCCAGACGCCTGGGATCCCGACTGCCGCGTAATGGCCTGTTGCACATAGTATGCAAATTAGTACATTCTCCCCCGTAAGGGGTACCCCACAACCCACACGTAGCCGGGATTGCCCCGAAGGGAGCCCAAGCCCGGTATCCTGTGGAGCCTCCATATGGTGATTTTAAGGTAGTCGCAATGACCAGACGGAATTATGCTGGTAAGCAACACGGGATGCCCCTTTAAGTCCCAAGTGGGAGGATTTATAAGTGCCCCAAATTACAGCTAGGGACCCTAGAACCGGGAGAACCCCCTTTTAAGCAAGGCACAGGGAGTCCTCCTGAAAGACACAAGATATGTGGCCATAAGCACATGCACACACACAGCAACAGCAAAATAAATACATGTCATAAGAAACAACAATAGCAGGGAGGCCAGCGCTGCCACAGGCGGCGACTGATGCATATTGGCCAAGTATAGCAAGAAGAGGGGGGAGCCCAGCAGAAAATGGCGTCCTATTCAGCCAGCAGTGCCTGAGAGGGAGAGAGGGAGGGAGAAGAAGAAGGGGCAGGCCAGCGCAGATCGCGCGCCGCGCCCGGCCCATTCCCTTCCCTCCGAGTCCTGTAATGCGGTTCCCAGCAATGGGATGGGTCCTCAATGGCGCCAACAGAAGGGGGCGGGCCGCGGCAACGAGCGAGCGCCCGTCCCCTCACAGAATCAGCCTGAGGGGAAGAAGCTCCCCAGACTGCAGGCAGAACGCACAGCGCAACGTGAATCAAGCGCACAAGCACACTCACACACATATATAAAGTGAAAAATATAAGAACAATGCCACCCCCCCCCCCCCCCACTGGAGGGTAACAGAGGGGACCCGGAAGGGGGAGAATCCCTCACCAAAAGGGTGGAAGAGAATTAAATGGGGACAGGGCATCCCAAACCGGGATCACCAACCCGGATGCCGCCTACCCCCTTGTATGGGGTCTCACGGGGGAGCATGGCTCCCTAAACACCTATTAAGGTGAAGGCTACCATCACCCGGACCTGCAGCCAAGGCTGGGAGGCTAGAAATGGGCTTAATGCATAAAGGTCTGGGCAGAAATAGAGCACAACATGGCCGGGTGTAAACCCGGCTTACCTGCAAGGAAGAGCAGCATACATCTTCTGACTTGCTCGCCGTCCTGCAGAGAAGGAACTGGGGAATGTGTGGGAGGTCCCAAGTATTTATGGACCGGGAGGGGCTTCTTTTTTGCTTTCATCTCTGCAGAAGTTCGCCCTCTACTGGACCATAACCCATATGTCATGAATAGTGGAAGCGGGGTGTGCGACATACTTGGAATAACATTTTTTTTTTAGCATTCACACCATAAGACGCCCCAACACCCTGCAACTTCTGGGGGTCCATCGAATAGAGTAAAAAACACGGTTATTAAGGTTATAGAGCATGAGAAGAGGGCATCTGCTGCTTAAGTTATAATAGAACTCTGGGCAAACAGTGATGCAGGAGCGGATGAAAGGTAAGAAGTCTTGTGCTTGATGGCACTCTGAACTGCTGGTCTGTGGGGAGCAGACTTACCCTCTAAACCACAACATTTTGACAAAAAGCAGTAATGAGAAATTAAATCTAGTAATTTCAGTCATTTTTTGCACTGAATGTGAAATACAGTATTTGCTTAGTATAATGAGCTGCCCAAGGACAATAACATGATTGGTATGATCAAACACATTTTGAAAAACTATTGTGCAGTTTATTTAATTTTGGATAGCTGAGTGTTAAAGTGGACTAAAAGTCCAAACAGACTCTTGAGTCCCTAAGGGGGGCTCTGGGCCAGGCTACCTATTCTTCCAGGTTTCTGCTGTGGCCAACGTGGCATTCAGCAGAGCACAATGTGAGCAGCAGCATGCCTATTCCCTCTGCTTTGTATGCCGATGTAACTCTAGCTTTATATAAAGAAACTTTTAAGCTGAATCCAAACAGCAACCTAACGATCTGATATTAGAATTAAATCTATCAATAGAAATAGAATTTGCATGTACTACATGAAACAAAAGGAAGCACAAACAAAACAACTGTAGTATAGAAGGAATATTGCCAACAAAGCATAAAAAAGCTTACCAGCAGGAAAGTGTCCACTTTATACAAGCATAATTTACAGTTAGAGCTTATTTTAGAAGCAAAGAAAGATTATAAATTCAAAAAAATTCAACAGTGAAGCATTTGCATAAGCCGGAAAAGAATGCAGCAATGGAAAATGGAACAGGGCAGAAGAACAGCTTCTGGCATCAGCTTCAGAATGTGGAGATGGTTAATTTGAGAGCCAAAATCAATACCTCAATCTTTTTAACCTACTTTCAAGCCAAATCACAGTCACAGAATAAATTATTGCATTTTTTTTAAAAGAGGCAAAGACAGTGGTTTGAAAACGGAAAGCAAATAATTGCAGTTTAATATGAAAAAAATATCATGGGGTATGAAAATCTATGAGCTAAAATTAACCAACAACTGAAATGCATCATGCTAGAAAGAAAAGAAAATGAATCATTTAGAAAGCAAAATATATTCACATGACTGAATGTATGTTTTGGAGCTGCTGCAGATTAACTGAAACAAAAGTAAAATGGCTTGCCATTGTGTCAACCCATACAACCACTAAACCAAAAATACCATGAATTTGATATTTTAATGGCAATGTTTTGGGCCAAAGTAACATATGCAACCGTTCTACAGTCACAAAGTGTATAGAAAACACCATGTTGTCCTTAATTAAGGCAAAGAGCAATAAAGGGCACACTAATGATCTACAGCAACCAATTAGAAAGCATGTTACACCAATCTTTACAATCCTGATATGAAATGCTAATATATTGGTTATAGTGCCTCCCAGATGCTTTGTTATTTAATAAGTAGTAGTATTTAGCAACAAGGTAAAGACCTCCCACTATAATAAGAGCTCATGCATGCTAAGCTAATTGCACTGCACACGTCCACACTACGCTACTCACAGTAATGAGCAGAGGCTAAAGAGTAAATGATGAGTAATATATAAACATCAGACTATAAAGAAAGAAAGCTTCGATTTTGCTTGTTTATGCTATCCTTGGATAATTAAGGCATGGCCATTAATGGCATGGCATGGCCTCGATTTGGGCGAGGATGACCATCAGCAGCCTATTAAGTATGTCTAGTAGTATGGTACATTGCTGTGCTCCTGCTGACACGACAAACCCAGTTACCTGACCAGCAGCTGTGGGGGAAATATGTAAGAGAAGCATATGGACGGACTGCCTGGCCAACAGCTTTTTAGCGGGGCAGTGTGGGACAAGAGGTGGAGCCCAGATATTGACCCAAAGCCGCCATCAGACTGGCAGGGTTTGTGGTATGCTTGAACTGTTCTATGAGTTTGTTAATTATTTTGTATGTTACATTTGTTATTTGGTTAATATACCTGCACTTTACAATACGAAACACTCTAATTCAGTAATGGCTGCTTAAGTTAATACATGATTAAGGGAGCTCTTACATTATTCCTATATAGTTTCTATATAGATAAATGTAGGCTCTGAAAAACAGAGGAAAATAATTTCCTCTGTTGGGCCCAAGTGACTCGGGGGGAGGGGGGGGGGAGGGAGTGTTCATGCAGTGGGGCATCCCAAATTGAGACCCCATGCTGTAAGTGTCAGAGGAGGTATAGTTATCTTTTAATGGACAGCCGCCTTGAAGAAACTATCTGGCCAAAAAATTGAAAAAAAATATTATCGTCTTTTGTCCACCGCAGCTTTTCTGTGCGGGTCCGGTTTTAACCCGCAGTTTCTTTGTCCTGCGGCAATATCTGCATATTTACCATGGAGTGAACCTGGTGTCTCTCAGCGGTGTCTTGGGGTTATGTTTCCACCCAGTTTCAGCATGCCCCCGCCTTTGCAATGAATGTAGTAGGTACGTGGCGGAGCCGGTATGGTTCCATGGTAAATATGCAGATGCTAGAGTGGGACAGAGAAGCTGAGGGGCTGTGGGTGTCAAAAGGAGTATAGGCTTTATGGCTGGATAGTTTCTTTAAGGTCCAATATATCAATGATTGTTCTCAATAGTAGAAAAGTATTTGCTCAGAATAGTATTTGCTTAACCTGTGCTAAAACTAAAAGTCCAACACAACTTTAAATAAAGTTGACTTGCTACTCTGTTACATCACTGCTAAGCCTCACATCCATACAGCTATGAACCTCTGGCCTTGTGCCTATAAGAGCCAAATGCTTGAAACACATGTCCACAAATAAGAGACAGTGTCTGTATAAAAATTAAAAGCCGTATCCAAGAACATATTTAAGCACTTAAATATCAAAAAAAAGGTGTAAAGGGATCCTGTTCATGGCTGTGCTTACCAAGCCAACTATGTGATAGTTAACATATGCGATATGTTATGTCAGTGTTTTTTGATTTACCAAATTAAACCCAACATAGGTATCATGGTCTACCAAAGAAATCAAGTGTTGTGATTGGCTGCCATGGTCACGTGGTCAGCAGAAAAAAACCTGTAGACCATGAGTCAGCAGCGGCCAATCGAAATTCCTGATTTTTAACCGTACATAGGAGAAAGGTAAGATTAATGTGCAAGGGTACACCAGAAATCTGGCTGCCACCCTGCCAGGGAAGTGAATATAGGTGGCCCAGGAGGTCAGCAGCACCCATCATTGTTGCTCCTTCACCTTATCAATCTTATTTGTGCTCACTTGGCATCATTTGTTTCTGCTGTTTGAGTCAGTTGTCTACCGCTGAAATGGCCCCATTTAATGTTCGTACCAGGGCCCCATCACATTTAATTACACCACTGCCCCCTAAACTATATACAACAGCTATTTGTGTGAAAAATGGGTGTTGTTCAGGTTCAACCATATGTAGGTATAAACAGTTGTAACACATTGGTGTTAAAAGCAAATAGTGGTAACATTTTATATTTAGTATTTTCTAATCATTTTCCTTATTAAACCCCAATTTTACAGCATTTGTTCAGAAGTGGTTAAAACTTCTGCATAACTTTATATTTTACACACGCAAGTACACACCATATGTAATTGTACTAAATCTTTTGGGTAATTATCTCCTTTTTTCCTAAAGCCAATTCATATTTTGGGTTTAGTGGTTTTTAAAGCACTTAAGCTTAGATAACATGAAAGATTCTGAGTAGTCAGAAATTTTAGTAGAGCGATAAAACATTCCCAAGCAAACAAGAAATAAATATTAGGAACTATGACAAAAGGCTCCAGAGAGTCGCATATCAAGCCGGCTTTGGCATCATTACATTAAGAAAGTGGTTGCAATTACTGACCTAACTTCTAGCAAGGCAAACGCTTGTGAATATTTATATGAAGCTTGGCCTCCTAATTGGCAGAATGTTCTGCTTTTTTCAAAACTGCATGAACAAGTGCAGAGCACAGTAAGCCAAGACTGTTTGATGGGAAATGGCAAATCTAGAAATAAGAAGAAAAGGCAACTTTAGTCCAAACACAAAAGTAGCTTTGATGTTAATCAGCAGCTCATTCATACTTTACCAGAGCCTGCTATCACATATTCGTGGGATAAAGCATACAATAAAATTGAACAACTAAAGTTGGACCCTTGAGTTCACACTAAACCTTGCCAAACTTACTAAGCTCAGCCATTTGCACATGGATAAGCAGAAAACGATTTTTACCATGTGGCCTAAAGTATCATATGAGTTTGTTACACTGACACACAGGATTATACTATTTACTAGCTGCAGGATGGCTGCACAAGCCAACAAGTTATATATATTTATCAGTCACTTTATAGGTCACATCTAGGCTGAATTTGAGTTATTCTCTTTTCTTGGCTTCTTTCCTGTAACCTAAATTGCGGCCCAAAAGTTATTTTCACAAGCTATAACATTTAAAACTAAATGTGGGACAAGGCTGCAGGCCAAAGAGCTAAACACAACAAACGAATACTGGTGATATTTCAATAAATGATCACCTATAAGGTTCCATGGTTTTCCAGATCTGGCTCAAAATGTATATAAAACTGATATAGACCCCCTCTGGCAGGACAACAGTTTTTTTAGGGAATCCTATTTTGACACAACATGCGCCATTCTAAACAAGTTTGGCTTTACAACAATCTCGCACAAGTTATTCCACAAACGAAATCCAGAAAACAATTTGCCAATATATGACCTCCTTGCCAGGCATAACAAGAGGTTTCTCTATGCCGTCTATTTCTACAACAATAGTATATCCTGGTCATTTTTTGGTTTTAAATATAGCTGATGGCAATTATTCCAAACTAGTGCAGGGTGTAAAAAGTTTAGAATAAAAAGTGAAAAGACATGAGTGATTAGAGGGGGCCATATCTTTGGATCAATCAAATTTCATCTTACTTAATAAGGCAGGGCAAAAAGCAGCCATGTGTAGTAACCGGCATTTAACGATGGGACACATAATGAAGCTCTAAGAAGTTTAGATGATAAAAGTATAAGGCAGAACACACTTTAAAAATGTGAAATTCTGTTCATTTTAAGGCAATACACTGGCTACCTGACTCAAATAATCCAGTCTTGTCACACTAGTAAGATTTAACGTCTAAGAATCTGGAGCAATCGAATCAAATCTAAACAGTTTTATGCTTTACTAATAGTTACTGCACTTTGCACATTGCCCTTTGCCTTATTGAAGTAGTAAACACTAATACCAATGTTATATATATATATTATATTTATATAGATTATAATATTCCAGTTAGGGCATTTTGGTGAAGATGCATGCACACTGCACCAAACGCCATGTTAAGACAGATTCTCATACCCCATGTATGAAAGAATATAATTAGTTTTGGAAAGAATGCCCTGAGGAATGACAGTAAAGAAACAAGTAAATCAAGGCTAAGGTTTGGCAGAGAAAACGGTAACTCTGATGTCCTATTACCTGATGCTGTTACCAGGAGGCTGTCTGAATCACATGGTCTACATGATGAGGCACTAACAGGGTGTATGGAGGAGGTACAGGCAATGGTTGTGGGAATGGCAAGGGAACTTTCTGAACATGCAGGTTCGTTCCATCCAGGGGACAGGGAAGGCCAAGCACCCACCTGTGATGTGCCTATGGCTGGTATGACACAGCCTGCAGATGCCACAGGTATATCTATAGATGGTTTTGGTGGCAGTTGGGGTGAAGAAGACTTAGACACTGTTTCCTCATTTAAAACCCTGTACCCATGTGCTGAAGTGGAAGGAGCTGATGTTATGGGTTTATGTTCAATTTTCCCCCCCATATTTGGTGGTGTTTTTAAAGGATGATGTGGTGCAAGAGGAGTCTGTAGCAGTCCAGGTTTTTTTGGAGGTATAGGAGGGGGGTTTCCTCTATCAACTCGTGAAACTGAAGTTGATTTTAATGCTAAGGATGCATGGCCACCACGTCCAGCTACCGGTGGATATGTGCCAGTTTCAATTGGGTGTGAAAAGCCAGGTCTAACTTGTGCAGCAGCCTGAGGACTTGTAAATCTAGAAAGAACTTGAGTCACAGTATTTCTAGCCATCTGTTTTGCAACAACATTTTCACGGTTGCTGGAAGACATATCTCTGGTTTGAGGGTTCTGAGTTGTGTTTCCATTTTGGTCATGCTCATTCGCATTAGCCTGAAACTTGAATTTGGCAGCTTGGATCCGAGGGCTAACACCTGAATTTAAACATGGTGAATTTAAACTCTGCATAGACTGAGACAAGTAACTTGGTGAGGCTGGGGATGTACTAAATGGAATGTGTGGGTACAAAGAGGAACCACTTGTCACTTCTGAAGAACACCCATTTTCTTCTGTTCTAGTAAAATTTGTAGGAAGACCTGTAAAAGAATCATTGTGAGCTGGTTTGCTATCTGTAGCTGGTTTTGGAAATGCAGGTTTTGTGCCTCCTCCTGTAATACCAACTAAAGTTGGCTTGGAAGGTATAGTCAAAGGAGGTTTTTTACTATTTTCAGAATCACTTTCAGCTCCCAAAGTATTTGCCTGACAAGAAACCGATCGTGATCCAGGGAGGGAGTGCTTATCTTTGTTCTTGCGTAAAATTGGGGCATTAGCTTTACTGTCTTCTTCCCTTGACAACTTGAGTTGTTCAATTATTTTCTTCATTCTGCTTATTTCATCTCGTAGTTCTTTGGTGTGCGCTTCTTCCCGAGAGAGCTTGGCACAGAGTTGCTCTCTTTCAGTATCAAATTCAGAAAGCCTTTTTTCAATTCGAGCCTCCATCTGTGCTTCAACTTGTGATCGGATCTGTTTTTCAGCAGCTAAGGCTTCCTCCAGCTCAGCGCCCCTTTTCTTTTCCAAGTCCAACTTAGAAACAGAATCCTCAAGCTTTTGAGCATCTTCTACAATTTTACCAGACAAAAGTTTACATTCCTTTACTAGGATTAGGACCACATGTTTATTTTTGGTGCGTTCCTCCTCTAGGCGAGCCAGCAGTTTTTTGTGCTCTTGTTCTAGGTTTTGCAGTCGACTTTTCTCTCCCTCAAGCTAAAAAACAGAGAAGAGTATTAAATTATTTTGCCTTAATAAAGAATAAAAATAAAAGATAAAATAAAATTGCTCAGTCATCCCAGATGTTCTGTGATCTATGGCTTGTTTTTTAATGTTAATCAAAAGATAAAAGAGTCTAAGTATACAACGGCTTGACAATTAGAGGCTTGTGTTAAAGAGGTCTGAAAAACTCTAGCACCGGGTAATTTCCTGTCCTTGGGAGTCCCCAGCGTTTTGTCATTTACTCTCCTCAATCCTACAGTGCATACACGGGCCTACAACAGAATTAGCTGCAGCATCTGTTGGCATCACCACCCCCCTACACCCTGCCCAGTTGAGCATTCAGAGTGGGGCTTATCCGAGGTCTACTCATGCCCCAAGAGATCAACTATCGAGGAGAGTGCATGGCGAGACCAGGAGGTTTACACTGTGGGGCATGCCATCTTATTGCCTTATTGCCAATTACTTAAAGAGGAACATCCACCAACTGATTCAGCTCTATAGTCTAAAAGACTCCAGGGACAGCCTTAACTATAGGGCATCCCGTGTCACTGTGTGAGCCCCTGCAATTGCCCTGCAAACATTCCTTTCCAGCAATCCCATGTCGTGTTCACAAGCCGCAACCCTGGCCTCCCTCCCGACAGCTGAGATGCGCTCCCACACTCAGCTATTTAGGCTGAGGACGGTAGCGCACCACATACCACAGAAATGCCAGGGATGTTGCCCTCTTTATGCCAGAGCTTTATTACAAACGGAGCTGTATACCATATAATATTATGCACATTATACAGAGCTTTATTACAAACGGAGCTGTATACCATATAATATTATGCACATTATACAGAGATGTCTACAAATGTGCTGTAGGACAGACATAAAGGTAAGATTTTAGGGCATACCAAAACCTGGGATAGACAAAGTTTCGAGATTTTGGTCTACATTAAATCTTGTTTGATTCACGGATCTAGAGTAGAAAGAGCACAACTTTTTTTTATTAATGTAGTTCTACAGACACATTTTTTCATATTTGTTGTATTGATTTGAGCCATTATAAAAAATATGTATAAAATTGTTAGAACTGACATTTTACAAAATGGATCGTGCATTCCAAGATGGCTGAAACCATGCAGCTTGTTTCCTTTGTGTATATTTGTCGATTTGGGATTGGATAGTAGGATAAAGGCCAAAAGGTTGCAATCACCCGTTGGATGATTTTGGGGACCTGTGATTGGTCAAGAGGTGCTGCTTTGTGAGGGCTTTTTCCTTATTCCCCTCAAACAGAAACACTTCATGGACTTTTTCGCCATGCTGCTGAAACTCGAAGGACCGGAATGAACATGGAACCAAGACCACTTTACAAAGATAAGTTTGATAAAACACTTATATTTTAGTTTTCACCTAAAGTGCACCATTTACATATGGCGTAAATACGGAGTAGAATGTCTTAGAAGAATGAGAGAACCTAAAGTTAGAGAGAACCTGAAATTCAGAGAATGACATTCAGAAAGGCAACCACCTCAGTAAAGGGCATCATCAAGGCTAAGAGCCTACTGCATTTGCCAGAGGGTCAGCAATTTGATGGTCAGACACAGTTTGTCCACCAAAAGAGAAATCTTGCCCACAGCCATGTTTAAGTTCAAACCAAAAAATGAAACCAACAAATGATGGAAATAGAGTGGGCCTAGGAAAATTCACAAACCAGTTGAATTTCCATATTCTACGCTACATTAAAATCATTATGACACCATGATCTTGTAAACACCCTAGGGGGGTAGAAAAGGGAGCAACACAAACTCAACATTTTGGTCTCATAATGTAATCCTCAGATACTTCTCATTAGTTGGGAGGATGGAGAAATGGCCGTCAGCCTCCTTGATGTCCAAGGACCGCAAATTATTCTTGTGTAAGGGATGACCTCCCTGAACCTCAATGTTCCATTTAGAAATTAGGGGCCCACTGCCACTGTTGGAATGAAACTACTGAGCATAGTTACAAGGTGGGCACCAGGACAACCAACTTCGACACTCACAGTCACCTGAATACCTGGAAAAGTGGTGCCGCCCAGAAAGTAACTGGAGTGAAAGCATAAACAAGAACAAACAGTCCAGCAAACACTTGGAACGTGAATGTGAATGACTTCTGGGATTGCTTCAACGCCTCTCTCTGCAAATCCTATTCCTTTTAGCGGGATCAATCTCATAGGGGTGTGATGCAAATCATTCTAAAAAGAGGCCACCGCTCCAGTTTAGGACAACACAAAATCAAGGGAGAGGGGAGAGATTTTCATTTATCAGGTAGGTGGATCCTTGCCTTCCAAAGTGAAAAGCTGTCCAGGCTCACATGTTTCTCCGTTTGCACTCTTAAAATCCCCTCCTATGGTCCCTTCCTTAGACATACCTATTTCAGAAATGGGTCTTCTCTACACTCATAGAAGGGAATGTATTGCTAGCTGCAAAGCTGGCAATGATTCTCTAACAGGGGGTGAAGGAGGCAGAGAGAGAAGTTTTCCTCCTGGGACAGGCTGTTATTCAGGTATTTAGGTCACTTTTATTTTATTGATTTTTGACCTCCTTGTCCATTGTCAAACAGCAGTCACAGCTAATTTGCTTGAGCATTACTGTAGTACTACTTAATTTGTCTGTCATTTTTTCTTGGCTAACGCTAGGTAAATCAAAGTCAAAATACACATGGAGTTTTAAATGACTAGCTATAGATCCAATTACATACACCAACAGAGTAGCAAAAGCTAAATCTGACACAGCTATTGTTAGTCATGCTCTTGCAGCAAAAAAGAATAAGTGCAGACAACCTACATAAGTTCTTTCCCTACTCAAGCATGTAGTACGTAAAACAAGTTACAGCACCTGACAATAACTTTCTTTTGGCATTTGCTGCATGCATATTTCACAAAGTTTAATGTTATAACTGATTTGAAATCAGTCATTTACCAAATCATTAGAAGCAGATTTTTGTTTTGGCGTCGACAGCTCCACCTCTACTGGCAATCACATTTGTTTTGGAACTATTAGTATGAATTTGCATGTCAGAACCAGTCAGATATTAGGTACTTTACCCTATGCCTTAACCATTCCAAAATATCTAAATAATAAAGAACCCCTCTATTAACCTCCTGAACTAAGTTGGGTGTATTTTGCCCCCTTTAATAAAAGAAGCTTGTAGGTTTGATTAAGCAGACTGCTAACATTTACTGCCCCCATTTGTGCCAGGATCCCACACTCTGCACTGTGTGTCTGGTGCTGCCCCTGCTAATATATTTTGGTTGTTTCAGAAGTTTTTATTTATTTCACTAGTACAGTTAGTGAGTTAAAGCAGAAAAAACGCGGATTCTGACTATTCCGGGTTTTGATCTCCGTCCCGCTGGCATCCCGATTAGGGATGTCCTGCTGTGGGAAACCCCCTCAGATCGCCAAGTAAAACTCCCCTTTCCCCGGTCCTATTGTGCATGTGCAGGCTCTCGTCCAATCAGAGACATTTGATGTGTATATTAATGCTTTGGCAAGCAGCTATGTTTATGGCAATCGGGAGTAAGAGTGGCCACATCCCCAGATGGGAATGGCAGGAGCACTGCCACAGCCCAGAGATACTGGAATGAGGCTGCTGATATTTACATCCGCGAGGGAGCCAGGAAGAAGGAGAGTCTTGGGGGTGACCCCCGGTGTTTCACACAGCAGAGAATCACGATTTGTGATGCCCCAGGTGAAGGCCAACAACTGGCCGAGAAATCATTTTGATTCCAGGGCCAGCCCTGCTGGGTTTTATTCCACATTAAAGTGTCTGTCCAGGCAAGTTAAATTCATCATCCAATTCATTACCAACCATTGGGAGGAAGTCCCCCTCCCTTCCACAGCACAGTGGCTGGCATTGCGTGCTCCATTCAATGCAATGCCCGACACACCCCTCTATTTTGATAAATGGAGTGAGCTTCAGGCACTGTTACTAATGCAGAGAGAATTTGTCTTTGAGGAAGGGCCTGCACGACTCCGGCCCCAAACTTTTAAAACTGGTAAGTTTTACACTGCTGGACTACAACAAGCTGTAGAGGGAAATAGGGGAGTCATTGTTTTAACTTGCCTATACAGGCTCGTTAAATACTGTTAAATAAGTTTAATTTGGCATAGCCTTTAACCAGACTTTTTCCACACAGCAAAATAAAGCAATTCTGTGAGTACTCACCTGTAGAATTGTTTTTGTTCGTGCATGGCACGGCCCGCTTCAGTATTCATAACAGTTGGGGTGTTATTCCGCCACAAGGTGGCACAGTGGTACTGCAGAAAAGCTGTGGCTTGTCCCGGCTCCCTATAAAAACGGGCTTAACCATAGAGTTCCCCAGCGTACACAAGCAGTGAGACAAGAAGCTGGGAGAAAATAAGTAAAAAATGTGAAAAAAGGTAAAAGACCCCAATTGACTTGGAACAATCACCATAACGAGGCAACGAAGAACACGATAACGGTGGGGCGAAGCGGGCCGTGCCATGAAAGAACAAAAACAATTCTACAGGTGAGTACTCACAGAATTGCTTTTTTCTTTATTGCATGGCACAGCCCGCTTCGGTATTCATAACAGTTTGGACATCCAAAAGCAGTGTCCAGAGTAGGGTGGGATCCCCAAAAAGTAATGGCCAGTAGTTCAAGTCACTAACGCCTGAAGCACCTTGTGGCCAAAAGCAGCATCCGTTGAGGCCTTAACATCAACCTTGTAAAAAACTTATGTATGAAGTACATAAGTATGAACAAAAGACCAAGTAGGCACCAATAGCATGAGTGGAATGAGCAGTAATCCTAAAGGGAGGTTCCTTTCCCTTAGCAGAATAGGCTTGAACCACCGCCTGACGGATCCACTTGCTGATGGTGGATTTAGCCAGAGGCAAACCCTTTCTAGGTCCAGAAGTGAGAACAAAAAGAGTATCAGATTTCCTGAAAGGCTCAGTGGCGAGCCCTGACCACATCTAGGGAATGAAGAATCCGCTCTTTGGAATTAGCAGGATTAGAACACAATGAAGGCAAGACAATGTCCTGATTAAGGTGAAAGGCAGACACAACCTTTGGCAGGAAGTCCGGCTTGAGCCGGAGCACCACCTTATCCTGATGTCTCTCAAAATAAGGAGGTTTGATGGAAAGTGCCGCTAGTTCAGAAACTCGCCTTACAGAAGTGATAGCCACCAGAAAGGCTACCTTAAGGGTCAGAATAGACAAGGTAGCATCACGGATAGGCTCAAAGGAAGGCCCTTGCAGGGCAGACAACACCAGATTCAAATCTCAGACTGGTAGCAGAGGCTTACGGGTGGACGCACATGAGAAACACCCTGAAAAAAGGTTTTAACCAGCCGGTGATTGGCAAAAGATGTTTGGAAAAAAATTGCCAGAGCTGAAACATGGCCTTTTAGGGTACTAAGTTCAAGGCCCTGATCCAAACCATGTTGCAAGAATTCCAGAATCCTGGGAATAGAAAACACCCGACAGGGAAGAGACTTGGAATCACACCAGGCAATGTAAGCATGCCAGACCCTGTAATAAATAAAGGACGAGGACTTCTTCTTAGCCCGAATCATGGTATCAACAACAGAGGCAGGCAACCCCTTTTCCATCAATATGGAGGTTTCAGCAGCCAAGCCGTTAAAGCCACAGTTTGTAAATTGGGATGGCGTAGCTGCCCCTGGGTGATAAGATCTGGATCCTTGGGCAAGACGTGCCGGTCTACTGCCAACCGCATGACATCTGCGAACCAAACTCTTCTTGGCCAACAAGGGGCCACCAGTATGGCTGGTACCCACTCCTGGGCTATCTTGCGCATGACCCTGCCCAGGAGAGGAAACGGAGGGAACACATCGAAAAGCTGAAACTCCGTCCAAGGTATTGCCAAGGCATCCGTGGTCAAGGCCAGAGGATCCTGAGACAGGTCCACGTCCGGCTGACCCCAGCGGTGAGAGGGAGAGAAACACCTGGTTGTTGAGAGACCACTCTCCCAGACGAGACGTCCCCCTGCTCAGGGAGTCCACCACCTGGTTCTCCACCCCTGGGATATAGACCGCTGAGATGCAGGGAACATGCTGTTCCGCCCAAGACAGAATCAGAGACACTTCCCTGAAGGCTCGCTTGCTCCGAGTCCCTTCCTGATGGTTGATGTAGGCAACCGCCGTCTGGTTGTCTGAGCGAATCTGAACAGCCCGACCCGGAGGTGAGTGGATAGGCGAGAAAGAACCAACCTGAACGCCCTCAGTTCCAGGACGTTGATGGAAGCATAGGCCTCTTGTGGGCCCCACAGACCCTGGAACCTCAGGGACTTCCAGAAGCCTCCCCAGCTGGTCAGACTGGCATCCGTGGTGATCGTTTCCCAGCACAGGGGCAGGAAGGACCTGCCCCCCAGAAAGTTCCTTGAGTCCAACCACCACGAGAGAGACTGTCTGGCCAGGGGAGACAGAACAAATTCCTGATCCAGGGACACAGGGTCCCGATCCCAAACTGACAAGAGGTGCAACTGAAGAGGCCTCATGTGAAACTGAGCAAAGGGGACTGCCTCGAAGCAGGACACCATCAGGACCACCAACTGAATCCCCTGACGGATGGAGGGATGAGGACACGACAGCAGAGCCCGAGCCTGCAGCTGAAGACCTTTCACCTTCTGCTGAGGAAGGAACACCTTGACCTGAGAGGTATCCAGCGTCATGCCCAGAAATGTCCTCACCAATGATGGGGAAAGAGAAGACTTGGGATAGTTGATCACCCAGCCGAAAGACTCCAGAGTGGATGTCACCATTTGAGTGTCCCGCTCGGTCTGAGGAAAAGACTCGGCCACAATCAGGATGGCGTCCAGATAAAGAATAATGCGGATGCCCTGGTTCCTTAGCAGAGCCGTCACTCCCACCAGCACCTTGCTGAACACCCGAGGTGCCGAGGTGATACCGAAGGGTAGAGCCACAAACTGGTAATGCTGACCCTGCAGCTCGAACCTTAGAAATCTCTGATGACCTGGAAAGATAGACACATGAAGATAAGCATCCTTGATGTCCACAGTGGTCATGAAGTCGCCCGGACGAAGGGTACTGACAGCAGAGCGCAGTGTCTCCATGCGAAAATGCTTGACTCTGACAAATTTGTTGAGGCCCTTCAGATCCAGAATGGGCCTCAGAGAGCCGTCCTTTTTGGGGACCATGAAAAGATTGGAATAGTACCCCTGACCTCTTTCTTGGTGAGGCACCAAACAAATGACTCCGGACTCTAACAGGCAATGAACCACCAGAAGCAACCCCTGAGCGGACAGGGGATTTAAAGACATCCGGGATCTGATGAATCTGGGGGGGGGGGGGGGGGGGGCAGGCTGCAAACTCTATCTTGTAACCGAAGGACACTACCTCCTGAATCCACCGGTCTGAGACGTGAAGCCTCCAGACGTGAGCAAAGAGCCGAAGCCGTCCCTCCACCCGGATGGGTGAGGGCGCCCCTTTATGCCTGAGGGGGCTTGGGAGAGGGTTTGGACTTAGGATTCCAGGAGAGACCGGGACGACCACGGGTTCTGCAACGGCCCCAAGAATCTCTGCGACCACTGGAGAGGAGGGAGCCACGGCCCCCTTCGGGAATGCGAAAGGAAGGGAGGGGCCAGAGGACCCCCAAAAGGGCTGAGACTGCCTCCTACACTGAGGCAGCCTTCCATCCTTGGCTAGAACATCAAGACGTTCTCCAAACAGCCTCAGCCCCACGAAGGGGAGGCCAGTGAGAGCTTTCTTAGCCGCAGCGTCAGCTGCCCACTGGCGCAACCAGATAAAGCGGCGCATAGCCTTCAAGAGAGCAGAGGTCCTTCCACACAGCTGCACAGCATCATCCATAGCAGTAAGGATAAAGGCCACAAAATCAGTGCGAGTCCTATATTCCGCCCCCACACTACCAGCTGTTGTGCCATCAATGAGACGCTTAAGCAGTTTCTTAAGGGCAATAGCAGTAATGGCGGCAGCACATACAGGGCGCAAGCCAGCCCCCACACAGGTAAAAGCATGGCAGGCCACTTGATCCATGCGCCGGTCCTCTCCGTCCCTCAGAGTGGTAGTGTCAGGGGAAGGCATAACCGAAGTATTAGACAAGCCTAGCGGGGGAGCGTCCACTTCAGAGGGAAATGACCACCTCTTAACAAGATCAACGGGAAAAGGATACCTTTTATCCAAACCCTTGGGCACCGCAGGCAACTTGTTAGGACGTTCCCATTCTTTAAGCACCAAGGTGGTAAAATGTTCCTGCTCAGGGAACTCTAGACACTGTTTACCAGGGAGAAAAAGTTCCCCCTGCTTTATTTTAGCTACCTCAGGGGGAGCAATGTGCAAAATTTCAAAAAATACAATTCTATGATTACTCACCTGTAAAATTGGTATTATATGTATACAGCACGTCCTATTCCAGAAGATATTCCTTACTCTTGGGTTATACATCCAGTAGATGGCGCTGGACTGCAGAGACAGAAAAGTGGCTCCTCCCGGCCCCATATATATATATATATATACCAGGGACCTCCCACAAAATCCCCAGAATTGAAAAGCAGATAAAATGAGACCGGGAGAACTATAACCAAAATATAAAAATTTGAACATAAGAACAACCATTATAAAGAGGTAACTAAAGATAATGATAACAAGGGTGGGGTGGAACAGGACGTGCTGTATACATATAATACCAATTCTACAGGTGAGTAATCACAGAATTGTCTTATTCTAAGTATACAGCACGTCCTGTTCCAGAAGAAATTCCTTACTCTTGGGACATCCAATAGCAGTGTCCGTAAGGTAGGGTGGGATCCCCAAAAGTAACAGCAGACAGTTTAAACCACTGCCGCCTGCAGAACTTTGCGGCCAAAAGCAGCATCAACCTTGTAAAATTTAGAAAAAGTATGAACAGAAGACCAAGTGGCGGCCTTGCAAACTTGTTCAACAGAAGCTTGGTGCTGAAAAGCCCAAGAGACACCAATAGCACGAGTAGAATGAGCAGTAAGGCAGAAGGGAGGCTCCTTCCCCTTAGCAGAGTAGGCCTGTATCAAAGCCTGACGGATCCACTTGCTGATAGTGGACTTAGCCGGAGCCAGACCCTTCTTAGGTCCAGACGGGAGCACAAAGAGAGCGTCAGTCTTGCTGAAGGTTTCAGTAGCCACCAGATAGAACTTCAGAGTCCTGACCACATCCAGAGAGTGTAAAACCCTCTCCTTAGAAGAACCAGGATTAGGACACAGAGAAGGCAAAACAATGTCCTGATTGAGATGAAAGGCAGAAACAGCACCTTGTCCTGGTGTCTCTCAAAATAAGGAGGCTTGATAGAAAGCGCCGCCAACTCAGAAACACGCCTCACAGAAGGCTCCTTGCAAGGGCTCAAAGGGAGACCCCTGCAGGGCAGATAAGACCAAGTTCACGTCCCAGATTGGTAACATAGGCTTACTTGGGGGACGCACGTGAGTAACCCCAAACACCTGATCCAAGGACACAGGGTCTCGATCCCATACTGACAGGAGGTGAAGCTGAAGAGGCCTCATGTGAAACTGAGCATATGGAACCACCTCGAAGCAAGACACCATCAGGCCCACCAGCTGCATTCCCTGCCTGATGGATGGATGAGGACAAGAAAGAAGGAGCTGAGCTTTCTCTTGAAGACTCTCCACCTTCTGCTGAGGAAGAGAGATCTTGACCTGAGAATCCAGAATCATGCCCAGGAAGGACTTCACCATGGAAGGAGACAGGGAAGATTTGGAGTGGTTGATCAACCAGCCGAATGACTCCAGTGTGGACACCACCCTCTGAGTGTCCAGCTCTGCCTGATGGAAGGACTGAGAAGTGATGAGCATGTCGTCCAAGTAGGGAAGAATGGGAATGCCCTGAGATCTCAGCAGAGCCATAACTCCTGCCAGCACCTTGGTGAACACCCTAGGAGCCGAGGTGAGACAGAAGGGCAAGGCCACAAATTGGTACTGCTGATCCTCCAGAGCGAACCTGAGGAATCTCTGATGACCTGGAAAGATAGGTACTTGAAGGTAAGCATCCTTGATATCTACAGAGGTCAAGAAGTCCCCTGGGCGTAGGAAAGTCACAGCTGAGTGCACGCGAAAGTGTCTGAATCTGACAAATTTGTTGAGGTGCTTCAAATCCAGGATGGGTCTGACAGACCCATCTTTTTTGGGGACGATGAAAAGATTGGAGTAATAACCTTTGCCCCCTTTCCCTCAAGGGCACCCGGCAGATGACACCCAGTTCCAGAAGGCCTTGGACAGCCAGTGGCAGACCCTGAGCTGACAGGGCGTTTTGAGCTAACCGAGATTTGATGAATCTTGGGGGCGGCCAGGCTGCAAAATCTTGTAACCGGAGGATACAACCTCCTGAATCCACCGGTCTGAGACATGGCGCCTCCAGACATGAGCCAAGAGCCGAAGCTGTCCCCCAACCCGGATGGGTGAGGGCGCCCCTTCTTGCCTGAGGGGGCTAGGGGGAAGACTTAGGCTTGGGACCCCAGGAGGGGCCAGGGCGGCCACATCATCTGCCCCTGCCCCAAAAATCTCCACGAGCTCCAGCAAAGGAAGCTCCCCGTCCAATTCTGGAGCCCCTGAAGGAAGGAGAAAGGGCAACTGAACCCCGAAAGGACCGGGGCTGCATTCTACGCTGAGGTAACTTGCCTCCTTTAGCAAACAAGTCCAGACATTTCCCCAAAGAGGCGCAGCCCCTTGAAGGGAAACCCAGTGAGAGCCTTCTTAGCAGCGTTGTCAGCTGCCCACTGGCGCTGCCAGACCGAGCGGTGTATAACCACTAACAAGGCAGATGCCCTGCCACACATTCTAATGGTATCATCCATGGCAGAGAGGACATATGCAACAAATTCCTCACAACGCAGAAGAGCTCTATACTCTTCACTACCAGCATCCTCAGGGGCCCCATCTAGGAGACTCCTGAGCAGGCTTTTAATAGCAACAGCCGTAATGGCAGAGGCACAGACCAGACGCAGCGCGGTCCCCACACAGGCAAAGGCATGGCAAGCCAGCTGATCAATGCGCCTGTCCTCCCCATCCCTCAGTGTAGTAGAATCAGGGGAATGCGTGACGGATGTGTTGGACAATCCCAGAACTCGGGAGGACATGACCACCGTTTAACCATTTCAGCAGGAAAGGCATACCTCTTATCCCAACTCTTTGGCACCCCGGGGAGCCGGCTAGGCCGTTCCCACTCCTTGAGCACTAAATTATTAAAATGAGTTTGTTCAGGAAACTCCAAGCGTGGTTTAACAGTATAAAACAGCTCCCTCTGCTGCCGCGGAGCCACGGCAGGAGGAAAGATACAGAGTACTTCAAAAATGTGTACCAAAAGCCTGTCGGTATCATCTGAAGCCCATGGGTCAGACCCAGAATCGGCACCATACACCCTGGATTGTTCCTCAGATGATTCTGAATCAGTAAAATAATTCCCCCTCTTCCAGGGGGGTATAACCGGTAACGTCAAAAAATTCCTCAGCCTCCATAGGAAAGAGGGAAACACCAGGTGATAAATGCCGCTTCTTAGAAGAAGCCTTACGCGGGCCAGAGCCAGCAATATGTCTCTGAATGCTGGCCACCCGTGCAGCCAAATCAGGTTGAGACTCCCCACTGGTATGCACCTCACTAGGAGTCAGATGTAAGCGTGGGGGGGTAGGCGAAGCCCGAGGGGCGCAGGCCCAGCCACCGTTAACCCAGACTGCAGCGCAAGCGTCTGCTGGGCGCAGGGAACACACACCCTGACATCATACTTATAGGGGATACCCCACACGCCACACACAGCCGGGCTTGTCCCGAAGGAACCCCGAGAACATTATCCTGAGAAGCCTCCATATGGTGATTATTGTGGCACAATAGGCCAATAGGGATTGATGCCAATAAGGCTACCCGGGATGCCCCAATAGCCCGCTAGGGAAGTGGGAGTGTAAGGGAATACAATAGCCCTCCAATAAGAGTTAACACTAAATAGAGGGGATAGGACTGGGAGAAACCACAAAAGTTTGACCCGCCTGCAAGACATAAGCAAAAAGATCCCATAAGCAATATGCAATAGAGAGAAATACAAAATAAATCAGCCCGCACTTACGGACCGCGATAGGGAGATGCCAGACACACGCAGCAGAGAGCTAAAATGGCGCCCGCATACACCTCGAGGGGCGGGCCACGGAGACAGCGATGCAGAACGCATCAGCCGCAAGGCCCGCCCCCCCAGAAGAGCGCGAAAAGTGCCCACATGACAAGACCAGCCAATGATTGGAGCAGCAACGCCTGAGGCGATGTCGCCGCCGACCGCGGAGCGGAGTACAAGCATGTAGCGGCGGCGGCAAATGAAACCAGTGCAACCAATTCAAAAGAGATAATCACATAAATCATATATACAGGACATGCACCCCCCCCCCCCCCCCCCCGAGATCTACCAGGGAGAGCGAAGGGGAAGCGACGGCCAGCCTAAAGGGAGCCAACTGTGGGGACAGGGGGAGAGGGGCATAAGACGCGGGAGGGGCACGGCATTCACACTGTGACACTGTTACTCACAGGGGATACCCCACACATGGAACACAGCCGTGCTTGCCCCGAAGGGCCCCTAAGCGCTATCCCCAGAAGCCTCCATATGGTGATTAGCACAGGCGCAATAGGCCAGCAGTGGGTACAGGCTTAATACCGGAGCCACCCGGGATGCCCTCCCACGGGATGCGCCCAGAAGTTAATAAAGGGGGGATGAGGGGGAGGAAGGAGTGGAGCCGGGAGAAACCATAACCCAATGGTATCCCCCCTGAAAGACATAAGTAAAAACACACATAAGCATCCTTCAGCAAATATACCCCAAATCAATAAAAAAAACCCAGAGGGGGACTCACGGACCAAAGACACCGCGGGGTCACACAGACACAGGCCGCTGAATAAGGCGACCCGCTGGAGGAGGCAGCGCTGCAGCCAGGAAGGGAGAAAATACAATTCTGTGAAATACTCACCTGTAGAATTGGTATTATACGCATACATTACGTCCTGCTCCAATATAATACTTACACGTGGGTAATCCTCCGCCAGAGGGCGCTGTTCACTGCAGACATGCAAAAACAGGCTCCTCCCGGCCCTTCATATACCCAGGGACCTCCCACAAATCCCCAGTATTGAAAAGCAGTGAGAAAAGAAGCCGGGAGAAACCAACCACCAAACTGGTAACAATAGTAATGATAACAATCACCATACAGGGGATCCAGAAAATGTGAAACCAGGGTGTGGTGGAGCAGGACGTACTGTATGCGTATAATACCAATTCTACAGGTGAGTATTTCACAGAATTGTATTATTCTAAGCATACAGTACGTCCTGCTCCAATATAATACTTACACGTGGGACATCCAATAGCAGTGTCCATAAAGTAGGGTGGGATCCCCAACAAAAAAAGGCACAGCAGACAGTAAAGGCGCTGTCACCTGCAAACTTTGCTACCAAGTACGACATGAGCAAAGGCTCTAACGTCAATCTCATAACAAAACCTTTGAAAAGGTATGAACAGAAAACAAGCAGCGGTCTAGCAAACCTGTTTAACAGAAAACCTGGTGCCGAAGAGCCAAGGTACCTAAACACCAGTAGAACAGAATAAAAAGAGAGGGAGATTCTTCCCCCTTAAAGGAATAGGCCAGTGTAACGGCCTAACTAGCCCAAAGGCAACAGAAGCCGCGGTAAAACTTAGAACTCTCCCCAACGGGGAATTGAAAACTGAACTCCCGCAAGACAGGCGGGGATACTGACCCCTTCACTAACAAGGATTAGAAAGAAGCCGAAACCTTTACTCAGGACCAGGAAGGCAAACCATCCAAGTAAGATCAGTCCAAAGGGCGTATAGGCCCTGGAAGCAAACGAGATCAGGCACATACATATGGAGGCGCCCGCAGACCCCAAAGGGCATCAGTCCCCCTAAGGGACAAGAAACAGCCAGGAAAATTTCAACACCTGTTGAGGGAATGTAGACCCCTTACTTCAGCATTACTAAGAATAAGGCCCATAGGCAGACTAAATGGAAATAAATAATGATCATAAAACCACCACCTTGGACAAAAGGGTCCGGCGTAAGGCGGAATACCACCACATCATGGTGTGTATCTATATATATATATATATATATATATATATATATATATATATTCTCAGGCACACGTCTGACTGAAACAACAGCCCCCGGAGTGGCGACTTGAACTACAAAACAGCTCAGACAGCATCCAGAATAAGTCCCAAGGGAACAATCCGCAGGGCAAACAGAATGAAAATTGATCCCAACAGGGGCCATAGAACTACTTGGGAGATGCCCCTGAGCAATCCCCAAGAGAACTCCTAACAAGGAAGACTGAACCAGAATTCTACAGGAAGGCAGACAGGACAGAACCTGAACCTTCAGAGTACCTAGATGGGGAGCCAACCCCAACCTATGCTGTAACAACTCTAGAACGATGGGAACCAAGACGTCCAACAGGGGAGAGACCAAGACTCATGCCAATCAATATGGGTACACCATAACCCACAACAGACGGAGGAAGAAGAAGCCAAAGAAGCTTGCTCCTAGCCCCCCATAGACCAAGTCACCCAGAAGATAAACCCGTCTCCAAAGGGGTGAATGAATCAGCTGTCAAGCCCTCAGACTAGAGTCTGTAGATTGGGACGACATAAGAAGGAGCCTGACAAGGGCAGAACCGCACTCCTGAGAGAGCGTACAGGTCCGCTGACCTCAGCAGAACCACAGTTCACTAGGCCACCCAGGGGCCATCAATCTCACGGGTCTCTTTATCAGCACGACCGTGCGCAGAACCCCCCATAGCAGGGTGAATGAAGAGAAGACACATAAAATAGTCTATACATACATTTACTAAGCCCCCATGACCAGAGTCAGAATATTCTGGGGCAGTAAAAACAAGGGCAGAGCCCCTGTGATATTAGCGAGACCCAACAGAGCCACCCTAGTTGGCTCTCAGAGGGGCACCAGGATAGCACAACCTGCCACTGAAAGACATCCATTGGAGCGAATACCACTGAGGAGCAGGGGACGTAGACCCCCACCCAGATCAGGATCAGGAACCTTTCCAGGAGTATCATCCCACTTCAAGCTCCAGACCAATAATAAAACAGGCCATGGTCTTCCAACAGGGCAAGAGTCCCCAAATAGACAGGACATGAAGAGGAGAAGTCCAGCCGTATAGAGTGAACTGAAGGCTCATTGTTTTAACAAAGCCAGTAGGTAAGATGGACCCTCTAAGGGGCCCTACCTAGGAACCACGGGGGGTATTGGAAGAAATTCCCCCCCCGCCAACCTGCACGACTTGGTACCCAAGGTGACCATTCACAGGAAGATGCAAGCAAAGAAGGGGGTGCCCCCTGACAGGGCCCTTGAATATAACCAGCTCAAGAGGAACCACCGTACCAAAGGGGAATGAGCACAGACCTAGCTCCCGGGGTGCTGGAACCCCATCTAGGATCAATAACCTACTGTGCCGAAGAGCCCAAAGGCTCTGTATATAAGGGACATCATCTGATACGCCACCAACGGGCCTACCAGCTGCAATCCTGCCTGGTGAAAGGAAGATGTCAGCAAAGGGGGACAGAGCCCCCGTAACCAGGAGTCCACTTGTTGCCAAGGAAGAAGGCTCAAGCCTGAACCGAATCCAAGGAATGGAGATAGCGGATAAGGGACCATGAGGAATTGAGGTGACTGAGCACCCATCCAGTAACTCCCAGGGGACACCGCCGGCCAACTAACCCACTCGGCCTGACGTAGAGATTGGGGAGTAAGGAAAGACAACCCGGTAGGTCCTAGTGCGGACGCCCGACAGGCATGTCCGAGACATCACCCCCATCCGCGCCATGGCGAGTAGCCTGGGGGCAGAAGAGAGGCCAAAAACAAGGCCCCAATCCGCAGGGTTGGTCCTGCAACACTGACTAGTAACGGTCTTGGTGTCCAGAAGACACAGGGGGAACTAACAGGATCTAGAACGCCACAGGAGGCCAGAAGCCCCCCTTGCACAGGGCGCCTGTGTCCCAAGACAGAGGTATCATACAGTGACTACCTGTGAGTGTAGAATTGCCAAGCCTCCCATACGCCAGCATGGCCCAGACTGCCTCATCATTTTGAGGGAAAGAGAAAGATTAACATAGAGGCCATTGCCCCATTCTGTTAAGGGCAACCTGCAAGTAAGCGCAGACCCTGCAGGCCGAGTACGGCCTGCACCAACTCCTGAGGGGAAAACAGGGGCTAGAAGCCCCCTGACAACCTCCCAGAGGGACCGCCCAGCAAACTCTATCCTGTGTCCAGGGGAACTACCTCCTGGAACCACCAGAAGGAGAAGAAATGCTACCAGATAGGAGCCAGGTGCTGTGGCAGTCCCCTCGCCCAGAAGGGCAAGGGCGTCCCTTCATGCTTGGGAAGTCTTGGCAGATTTGAACTTGGGGCGTTGCCTGCCCACCCCGTGGGGGAAATCCACTCCGAAAAGTTGGAAGCACACCTCAGGTTCGTGTTTGACACTAACGTAGGGAGGGGGAGGGGTGTCCCTGCCCCGAGGAGGCAGAGACGGCCTTCTGCGTAGGGGTGCCTTACCCTTTTTTTTTTTTTTCCAAAAAGGTCCAAACGGCCCCAAATAGACGCCGTCCTCTGAAAGGAAGGCCAGTGAGAGCCTTTTTTGTATCATCGTCAGCACCCCACTGTCGCAGCCAGACCAGGCAGCGAATAGCTACCACAAGGGCAGAGGTTCTAGAACACATCTTAATGGTGTCATCCAGCGCTGAGAGGATAAACCTCACAAACACATCACAGTCTGAGAGCGCATTAAATACCCCCCAGGGGAGGTCCTCAGGTCGGTGATCAAGTAGTTTTCTAATGAGAGTCCTGGCGGCCACCGCAGTGATGGCCGCGGCACAGACCGGGCGCAGAGCCGTCCCTGTACACAAAAAGGCGTGGGAAGCCAGTCTGTCAATGCGCCGGTCCTCAGCATCCTGAAGGGTACGATAATGAGGGGCAGTCATGAAAGGGGGGTTAGTAACCCCTATAATTGGTGCATCCACCACGGGAGGTGCTGACCAAAAGTTAACCACATCAGGGGGAAAAGGGTACTTCCAATCCCAGACCCCTGGAAACCCTTTAAGTTTACAAGGCGATTCCCATTCTTTGGATATAAGAGCCTGGAAATGCTCCTGTTCCAGGAATTCCAAGCGCGGTGTCGCTGTGTGGAAACTCTTCCTCTTAGGCTTGGGAGCCTCTCCAGGAGGAGAGATTGACAAAACCTCAAAGATCTTTATAAGTAGTTCATCAGTGTCACACAGGCCCCAAGAACCGGGGCTAGAATCATCACGGCTCCAGGGCATCCCATCCGAGGAGCCCAAATCGGAGAATAGCTCACCTTCATCAGAAGGATCCAGGTCCTGCATAGCAGCAGATTAATCGGTTTCGTTAGGAACCGGAGAGCCAGGAGGCGTCAGGGACCGCTTCTTTCCAGGGCCCATACGCTCCGCCAAACTAGATAGCACCTGCTCAGCCGTAGGCAGCCAGCGCGGCACGACTTGCTGGTCATCCCCGCTCAAGTGAGACTCATCCGGAGTGAGGTTTAGGTCCGGGGAGACTGGAGTATTGAAGTGAGGTGCAGCCACTGGCAACCTGATTGCAGGGTCAGTGCCTGTTCAGCACACAGTCCGCAGATCCGTGCTCTGTCAGCATCAGCATGGGGCTGGCCACACACTGTACATGTCCGGTCTTGTCCCCGAGGGACCCCGGGTACATAATTCTGAGATGCCTCCATATGGTGATTATCTGAGCAGTATGCCCGCAGGGATTTACGCAATAGGCAACCCTGGATGCACCAAGACCCGCTAGGAATGTGGGAGGATTTTTTATGTGAACCCGCTATGACATATGTCAGGCCGGGAGAAGCCACCTAAATCTTGGCGTCTGAAAGACATAAAGGGGATAAGAGGGGGGTGTCAGTGCCATGCGCAGCTCATAGGAACAAAAACCGCCCAGGAGGGCACTTACATGACCAAGGGAGGAGGCGGATCGCAACCACGCGCGCACGCTAAACCGTCAAAATGGCGCCCAGCAAACCTCGAGGGGCGGGCCTGATCTGGCCGTGACGCGGGGCGCGTCATGCTAAGTCCTCGCCTCCCCCAAAGAGCGCAAAGCTCTAACCAGCGCAACGTCCATGACAGTAGTGGACAGGACACACATAGAGAGTGTAAATGAGGAGATTGCTCTCAACACTAGGGAATGATGCTGCCGCCCGGACACACACGCGCACAACCAGACAAGGTTTATGTGGAGCAAGGAGCGCGGCACTGACACCCAAGTTTAAATGAAAAGTCAACGGCCATAACGTGTTGACATTACGCTGGGACCGCCACACACATACCCCCCCCCTTTCTTTTCCCCCGAGCTACGGGAGGAAGCGAGGGAGAAGCGGACCTGCACCCAGGGCTCATCGCTATGAGGGGCATGGGCAACAATGCGGGAGGGGCATCTATTGAAGGCTCACCATCGGCCTAAACCGCCTACCCTATGGTGGGGGATTGCGGTGGAGCGTAGCTCCGTGAGCACACGAGGTGCTGCCTACCTTCACCCAACCAGCGCAGCCCAGGCTGGGAGACACATCTTATCGAAGAGGATGGGTGGTAATAGTCCCGCAGGGCCGCAGGCTGTAAAAGCCCTGCTCACCTGCGAGAGAGTTGATACTTCATGTCTTCGCAGTCAGCACTGGGGATCTGGGGAATTGTGGGAGGTCCCTGGGTATATGAAGGGCCGGGAGGAGCCTGTTTTTGCATGTCTGCAGTGAACAGCACCCTCTGGCGGAGGATTACCCACGTGTAAGTATTATATTGGAGCAGGACGTACTGTATGCTTAGAATATCCAGATGGCGCCGGCAGAGGTACCTTGAGGGGCGGGCCGCGGGGTGAACAACGCGATACGCGTCATCGCCCGGCCCCGCCTCCTCCGAAGAGCGTGAAAAAACTGCGCTCACGTGACCTGGCCAGCGCCATGACAAAGCAAGATCACTTCAGGTTATAACGCCCACAGCCGCGGACGCAGTACAAAGCAGCGCGGCAGCTAAAAACACAAGAAAACACACCAAAAAACGTAAAAACACCACAGATATGACTACTCGCCGCCACCAACCCACCCCCCTTCCCCCCCCCAACCAAGTAAGAGGGGGGGGGAAGAGAGAGAGAGAGAGAAGCAGTGGCGAGCAACCATGGTCAGGGAGGGAGGGGGGACCCAAAGGAAAAAGAGCGGACACAGTCCCCAAACTACTTAACCCCTCAGAAGATAGGACAAAAACTCTGCATCCCTAATAGGCTCATACCCTTTGTGTTACAGGGTCTGCGGCCTACCTTCACTCGATCTGTCAGCCAAAGCTGGGAGGCAGTGAGGGTCCAGAAACGGATGGAAATAGACTTGCAGGGCCGCAGGCTTGGTTGCCCCGCTCACCTGCGCAAGAGAGAGTGCCATCTGCTAAATTTGCAGTCCACTGCAGAGAGAACACTGGGGAACTCTATGGTTAAGCCCGTTTTTATAGGGAGCCGGGACAAGCCACAGCTTTTCTGCAGTACCACTGCGCCACCTTGTGGCGGAATAACCCAACTGTTATGAATACCGAAGCGGGCTGTGCCATGCAATAAAGAAAAACAGCTGCACTTGCCTTTCTTTGCTTTCTTTCAGCAGCAGCCAGCTGGGCAGCCATCCGTTCTTGCATCTTCCTGCAGTGTGCCATGACAGCTTCCAGAATAGTGAGGGGATTGCTACAAATTGGCTGCTTTTCTTTATTAACCGCACCCGCTTCAAAATCTCGCTGAAGAGCCAGGAATGGATCTCCAAGATTAAACCTTCCATATCTTTCTTGAACAAAAACCTCCTTCCTCCGTGCCTTAAAAATAGAAAACAGAAAAGCAATATAATAAGCATGCTCTTATAGTACATACAAAGAAATATTTAGACATAAAAGGTCTGTAGCAGGGGTTCCAAACTTTTTTTTAAAATAGAAACTAAACAGAGGGGATAGGACCGGGAGAAACCACAAAAGTTTGACCCGCCAGCAAGACATAAGCAAAAAGATCCCATAAGCAATATGCAATACAGAGAAATATAAAATAAATCAGCCCGCAGGGGCACTTACGGACCGCGATAGGGAGATGCCAGACACACGCAGCAGAGAGCTAAAATGGCGCCCGCATACACCTCGAGGGGCGGGCCGCGGAGACAGCGATGCAGAACGCATCACCTGCAAGGCCCCGCGGCCCCCGAAGAGCGCGAAAAGCGCCCACATGATAAGACCAGCCAATGATGGCGCAGCAACGCCACTTGAGATTTCAAGTATCACCTAGTCAGTCACCTAAGACATCTAAAGTTCAAGTAATTGTCATCATTGACATAAATTGTTTGCATCAGCTTTTGGAGAAGTTTTGTATTTGCTGAGAAAGTCAGGATTGGAAAAAGCTTAGATGGCAACAGACCGGGTTGGGGTACAGGTCAGTCTGCAGCTAAAAGTACCGCTTGAAGGGCCTAACCAACCCACTTTACAGTCTAGACAACCTTCTGAGCACTTGCTGTCATGTTTAGTAAAGACTCTTTGTGACCCAACCTCTTGTCTCCACCCTCATCCTTTAGATTGTAAGCTTGCAAGGGCCTTCCCTCCTAATACACTCGTGTATCAATGTGTTGCGTTGCATTTGACTCTAAATACTGCATGCATTACATGCATTATTATCAGTTATTTATTCTATTTTACAATAGGTATTGTCTGTTTATATTAACAGACACACAATGCTATATAGTCAAGAAGTATAACAGTGACCTAATTAGTATTAGGTGTAAGGGAATGTATAAGTTGTGGTTTACTGCCACCTGATGGAGTTTAAGTTCTCTGGAAATGGGAGGAGGAGGGGAGCAGAGGAGGAAATCTGAAAACTAGGAAGGGAGAAAAGCAAGACTATAGCTGGTGTTAACGTAGAGAGAGAAGAAAATAGGGAGAGGAAAGTAGAGAGAGAAAGTAGAGAGAGGGTGGGGGGGGCAGAAGTGAGAAGAAACTAAACACAGTAGCAATGTAGTTTGAGGATCCCAAATCATTTGGATAACCATCAAAATCTCAACTGCAGCTATCACTTATTCCAATCTAGTATTTTCAGGTTCTCACATGTTTGATATTTCATTTTCTTTATAGCTATAGTCGGGCTGTATTTTTTACATGCTGTAGTCAGGCAGGAGAGGAGGTTATTACATATTTATACGCGCAGATTTAGCATTTTGCAGAATATACACCTGTTGGGTTAAATAGCCAGCACTTGGTTGATATATGGACACCTTCTGGATAAGGGACAAACCAAACTTCCCCAGTAAATATGAAAGGATTTTATTTAGGGAACACAAAATGGTGAGCCCTGAACTACAACCCAAAAAACCTTTCTTAGCAAAAGCAAAGACGCACGCTGTTCCGAAGATCAGTCCTCACGAACCATGCATGCTCTCAGTGGTCTTCTGGAGCTTGCCTATGATTTCTAAGAACAAACCTATGGACAGAACTCTGCCTCTGCTGACATCACAAGCAATGGATTATACGATTCCATTCACAATTCCAGCAGCACTGCTTTGGCACATACCCTCTGATGGATGCCTGGATTTCACAACCCTGATTTTCTGACCTCAACACCAGCTACTACAAGGGATTGTATTTACATGTTTTAGTAAAAACCTAGACAGTTCACTATAGTTTAAATCCTTATGACTATACTCAGGGGTATATTCAGGCCATAGGGAGACCCGTAAGAATTCCCAGTGGGCAACACTACTTTGGGGCCAGTTGGGCTGCTGCTTTTAACACCCCCAATTAATTTCTGCCTCCCTTGTGTCCTCTCAACCATATATGTGGCCTTAATGTTACCCCCTCCAGCCAATGTTTGCCCCCAATGCTATGGTCTTAACGCCATAGCTGTGGGGGGGGGGGGGGGGGGGATACCCACCCCTGTCATATGGTATGTCTCTACCATACTAAAGCTTCATTACCATCAATTTGGCCGAATCCACCAATGCCCATTACCTGTCCCTACAGCCTCTATATTGAAGAGCAATAATTGACCCATCAGGGAGCACTCTGAGAGCCGCTCAGGGGGTATGTTGCAGGCTGGTGATGGACTGACCTGGCAGGTAATATTCCGGGCTGATTTTTGGCCCCAGTCCGCCAGTGACTAAATTCACTCATTATCTCTCTCATAATGCCTAGAACCCACTGTCCTCCATGTGGTCATCTCAATGCCAACATACCATAAAAAAAAAATCAAATCATACATGACATATGTGTAGTAACAGTAAACATTGCTATTCATGAATTGTATATGAAGTATGCTGTTACCAGGATTGTTTGGTCCACTATAAAATAATTGTTGACATGAATGAACACTGAAAATAAGCAGCCAGCAAATACACCGACTTGTAATTAGGATAAAGAGGATTAAAGTAGTCACCTATTTAGTGTTAATGTACAACAATATGATGGATTAGGGCATTACTCTGCATTAACAGAAGCTTACAAAGCAACTGGACTCCAAAATGAACCAAATGTTCTCTGAAAAACATTTTACATGGCATACTTTTGACACCAAAAGTATGTGCACTTTATGTTATATTTTAAACCTGTATGTATAAAATTGTGACAAAAATAGAGGGAAACATATTAGTAAAGATTTACAAAAGAAAAAGCCTGAAGCCATCAGTAAACATCACACTACAATGTAAGCAAGAAACTAATTTTCTTTACAGATCGACTGAGATGCTTTAGTTGATCTTGTTTCCTGCGTGAAATCTAAGGCTTTTAAGCAATATTCTGCACAGTGAATGTAAATGAAGGCTGAAAATGTTAATGTGGAAGATGTTATTTTGTGAAAGAAAGCAATTGTACTAAACAAATATGAACTGGTTACTCAAAGGAACACGGTGTGCTTGCCCCCCCTTATTAGCAGCATGAAATGTATGTATACATAAAAAGAATATACAGCGCTTCCTTTACAGGCCCTATCTGAGACAACCAACCATATTTGGTGTGGTGCACATTCTGCGTTCCTCACTGTAAACATTTATGGCTGTACTGAAGAAACCTAAACTGTGAGCAATGAAAAGTCTGATATCCTTCCCTCCCAGAGATTGTCCCTTTACTGTGCGTCAAGATTTGCTACGTCCTCGAGATGAAAGAATTTGTGTGAAGTTTCAACATTTAAACAACTAAAGTTTTCTTTGCCTGTAAAAAGTCATGACCTCTACAACAAAAATCTTTTAGACAACAAAGGAAACATCTTATAGAAGTAAAAAATAGAAAAGAAATTACAATAATTTCTCTGGACTGTTCTGAGCACTTTCATTTGTACAAAATGAGTGCAGGCAGAGCAGTTTAGTGTCAGCTGCCTAATAAATGGAAAGTCAGAACAAAGTATTACTCAGCTTGCACGCAGTATGAGAAGCACTCGGGAAAGGCTGAAGCTTAGCATCACATGTACTGTGGGGAAGAAATGGTGGATATAGGCTTTTCTGATCAGATAGTTCCTTCAAAGTTATGTAGCTCCTCTATGCATACTGCAAGTCCGATTTCGGTCACCCCATAGGCTGGTTTTACACCGCAATCGCTGTGTTCAGCTTCTGGAGGGCGTTAGCGTTTTCCTTTCAATGAAGTGAAATTGCAGGCCCTGCAGCCTCGAGAAACTGCAGGCAAGGCTTTTGCAGAGTGCCCAGAGCACTCTGCAAATGCCCGAAGCATATGTGAAAGCACCCATAGGATTACTATGGTTAGATTTTCACAGATGGATGCGGGGTGCTTGAAAGCGTGAGCGCTCTGCATCTGCGCTGGTGTAAACCCAGTCTTACTTATGGTCTCCTCTCCACCACCTGAGACTCAGTCCTTGCGATCGCTGGAGTCCTGCACATCACGATGCACACTGTCCACCCAGCGATCGCCCGCCAGTGATCATGTTGGTTGAAGTCACAGTTTTCTCACTCCTGAGTTTTGATGGCCATAGGTACAAAGTTCACGATACTGGGTTTTCAGGGGGATATGTGCAGGGAGCACCTGCAGTCGGGATGTGCCCACCTGCTGCAATAAACACTGATTTTTAATAAAGTAAATGTTCCCTTTAAAGCTGGATCCCTTTAAAGCTGCTTACATAATCCTTTATGCAGATTCTCTGAAATACATAACATACTTTTATGGATATTACTTTATGTTATCCACTTTCTATACATAAGTGCATAATGTTTAAGTTCAGTTTGATCGTAGCAAATATTTCAACATTGGAAATAAAGGATATGAAGCAAGGACCATACGAAGAACTGAATGTAAAGGACAGGAATCTCTGTTACACTGCTATACTCTCTGGCCTTCTGTCTGTTGTGGGCCAGATGGATATTTTTAGCTTTGACTAGGTAGGAGCAGTCATGCACAGTGGCTGCAAAGCTCTATACAGTGTTAAAGTGTTCCAGATGAGAGTCTCGCACTGTCTAGAGCAGGGATGTCAAACTCCAGCTGCTTCGATTAGGGACAGGAATAGAGGTGGTTCTGCACTCGTCAGTGAAGTGCAGCATATTAGCGCAACACTTGGCAGAGCCACACAAAGGTGCAAATATGTGCTTTCGGCGTCAGAAGCCTTGTAGTGACCAGGCTGGCTAGAAGGGGTACTGCCCAGCCCCACCATCTGGCACCTGTCAGAGGGCCACAAAAAGGCTTGGACCCAGGCTTTAAGTTTGACACATGTGGTCTAGAGAAAATGTCTAAGGAGAGCTTGAGCTTCAGTCATGCAAAACACATTTGTGTGCATAGCGCAAAGGGTCTCAAAGCTATAGAGGAACTGCATACACTTTAAGCATACACAGTTTGTTCAGAGATTTGAAGGGGCAAAAAAAAAAACTTTTTAAGTTATATTTTACAAAAAAATGTATTGTTTCAAATAAAGACCTCCATAGGATTCTGAACTCAATTTAGGTGTAGCACTGTTAATGTGATCCCCACTGTGTGTCAGCATAACCAGTGTTTTACATATTTACTGCAGTTCAAATCAAATAGATAATTTTGGTTACAAAGTAAGAATATATCTTGATAATACATGAAAAAACAACAGGGATAAGTAAGGCTATTTGGAGTAGAAGATTTTAAAATAACATTGTTAAATAACCCTCTAATAACACCACCACTATTTTTGTGTGGGACAAATTCCAATAACGGGATATAAGATCCCAGTTACAGATCTTGCACCTAAAGATATTCATGGGTATTTACAACACCCATAAATATATTTAAACAAACACTCATTCAGGACTAAAACAAAATGTTAAGAGCCTGAACTGTACCTTTAAACCTCGACAATGTCATTTTTTTTAACTGCTAATAAAAGCAATGTAGTAATGGCTACTACAAAAGTAAAATCATCTATGTACAGACGATAGCACCACAATTACAGAACTATTGCATTTACATTTGCTTTACAGCAAAATGCATGGTAAATTATACCCCCTAGAGGTTTATGGTGAACCAAACACCTGTAAGTAGTAATAACTTTACTTGCTTATCGCTTGCTTAAAATTAAACATAAGCCTAAATGCCAGTGGATTAACAACGGCAGCTTGTAAAGTCACCTCCTACAAGTCTTTGACATTGCTGTTTTCCCGCAAGAAGGCTAATAATTATTAGCTCACAGTGGCACACACATATATGGTGATTATGAGATTTCTGTGGTCTTCTCATTACTTAACTGCGTAACTGTTCACAAGATAATTAACAGCAATCTGACTAGCTACTTTTTTAAAGCAGAATGTCAATCTAGCTCAAGCATTTCCATGGCAGTAAAGAAATATTGTTTTTATTTACAGCAAAACTAGGATTAACTCCTACAAGCCAGGCACACAGAATCTATTACAAAAAAAAACAATGTGTAATTTTCCTGGAAATTCCTGCAAACATTACAGTTATAGCGCAAAATGATTGGCCCGGCAACAGATAGGCTGGCAACAAGGGTTAAAGTGACTTACCAGCTGTTAACATGTATTCCCACCTGCTCTAAACCTTCCCCCCGCTCATCAGGAAAGGGTGAGAAAAACTTACGTCACATTTCCACTGTAAGACTGGGCAATGGGCCTACCAGATACATTTTTAAAGGGACCTGGAGCACACACTTACCCCCTCCCACTTTATTCCCTAATGAAACAGTGTAAAATATGTCATTTGAAGGCAACCCATCTCAAAATCTCACATTATTTGTAAATAACAAATAGGCAGAACATTGGCAGTGGTTTCTTGGCTGGTGGGGAACAGTCATGCCAGGTACGGGGCGTGGAGACTAATGAAGGAGGAATTGAATGGGGTGTAAGAACAGAGACCCAACGTACCTCCAAAGCAGTGCAGTGCAGCCCACTAGGAGTACTCCTGAGTCTCCCTATGGGGAGTCCAGCCCTGGTCCTATATACAATAGGTCAAGCATGAACCATGAACATGACAGACCCAATTTTTATCTAGTGGCATAGAGGTCTAAAAATGTGACTTGTATCTCAAAAATGTAAGATGATACCATTAAGATGATTATTGATATATTTCACAAACCTATCGAACTCTACCCTCTCACCTTTTCATACGACATATAATATATATATGAATATGTGCTCCAAACACCCCTGTCAGGCATATAACAATTTTATTTCCATTAGGGGTACTAAAAACAACAAGCAAGAAATGGCACCTAGCATCAAAATAATTTTCTTAAAATTATGTGCATATCATATTTCCTGTCTCCTCATGCTTTCTTTGCTAAATTTGTTTTATATCCTCATTGTTTCAGATCACAATTCCAAGATTGTAGTTAGGTTTGGAAGCACTGGTTTTTAAAATCAGGCAGCTTAGCACCAACAGTCATGGTCAGATGTGTACTGCTGATTTTGTAGCCAAGAAAGAGGTAGGTAGAAATCAGAAGAGTTTAGGAAAAAGTAGGGCACTAGATATGGATATGGATATTTATGTCTGCCTCTAGCTAGGCTTCAATGTGCTGTGACTCAGAGAATATACATTATCTTTAGAAGTACAGTAATGTAAAATGAAAAAAATTGATCCCCATAACCTTACAGCTAACACTAATGTCCCGATACAAAGGCTAAAAACAAGAAAACTGCTTTTTGTGCACAGTGGTTTAGATGCATTTTTATACTACAAAAAGCTCCCAGCCATACTTAGACAATAAGACTTCCTCATAAAATAAAAATATATTCAAAGGACAAAAAGCAATGTTGCCTAAAGCAATCTGCATTTAGTTTCTTAAGTGTTCTCAAATATCACATGATCACTGCTGCAAAAGCACAATTTTTGGGGGGTCTCTTTTGATAAAATTTCCCCTTAAAAAAAGCACCATGTTGTATTTTACTATCAAAGTGTTAATTATAATCATAAATGAATACCGCATTTTTCGCCCTATAAGACGCACTTATTTTTCCCAAAAAGTTGGGGGAAAATATCCGTGCGTCTTATGGGGCGAAGGTGGGCAAAAAAATAAATAAAAAGCACAAAGTTAACTCACCTTTCCATCGCTCGCGCTGTCCCGGAGTCGGCGGAGGCAGCCTTCTCTGCAGAGCCAGACACCCAGACTGTTACAGTGGTGGGCGTGGCCGACGCTCGAGCTGCGGCCACGCCCACCGCTATACCAAGCCGAGTGTTCACTCTATGCTGGCGCTGCAGAGAGGAGGCAATGGGGGCAGCTGTGTCTGCCGCCTTCTCGCGCTGCGGAGGAGGTGGCAGATACAGCTGCCCCCATCGCTTCCTCTCTGCAGCGCCAGCATAGAGTGAACACTCGCCTTGGAATAGCGATGGGTGTGGCCGACGCTCGGGCGTCGGTCACTCCCACCGCTGTTTAAGTCCGGGTGTGGAGAGGTGGCAGGGACAGTGCAAGCGGCGGAGCAGCTGCCTCCGCCGCTTGCACTGTCCTTGCCACCTCCCCACGGTGCCAGCAGACAGAGACATCCGGACTTAAACAGCGGTGGGCGTGGCCGATGCTCGAGCGCCGGCCACGCCCACCGCTATTCCAAGCCAGTGTGTCTGTGTAAAGACGGTGAGGACAGCGGGGAGTATTGAAAGGTGAGTTTACTTTTTTTTTTCTCTTTTTACTTTTGCCTATGGGGGAATGGGAGGGGGGGTGGAAATGCCACACTACCTATATGGGATGGGGAGGGGGGGGATGAATGCCACACTACCTATATGGGATGGGGAGGGGGGGATGAATGCCACACTACCTATATGGGATGGGGAGGGGGGATGAATGCCACACTACCTATAGGGGAGGGGGGGATGAATGCCACACTACCTATATAGGAATGGGGGGTGAATGCCACACTGCCCATAAGTGAATGGGGGGGTGAATGCCACACTGCCCATATGTGAATGGGGGGGGTGAATGCCACACTGCCTAAATGGGAATTGGAGGGGGGGGTACCACACTGCCTATATGGGGAATGGTATGGGGGGAATACCACACTGCCTATATGGGGAATGATATGAGGGGAATGCCACACTGCTTATAAGGAGAATAGGAAGGGGGGAATACCACACTGTCTATGTGAATGGGATGAAGGCATCCCACACTGTCTATGGGAAGGGGATAGGGGCATGCCACACTGCCTATGGGAATGGGATAGGGGTACGCCACACTGCCTATGGGATGGGGGCATCCCACACTGCCTATGGGAGGGGAGAATGCCACACTGCCCATTAGGAATGGGATGGGGGGATGCCACACTGCCCATGGGGAATGGGATGGGGGAATGCCACACTGCCTGTAATGGGGTGTTTTAGCACAACATTTAGCGTAGAATATTTTTTTTCTTATTTTTCAACTCCAAATCCTAGGTGCGTCATATGGGCAGGTGCGTCTTATATGGCGAAAAATATGGTAATTATGTTTTTGGATTTGGTTTTTAAACAAATACTGCAGTGACAGCAATGTACTGTACATCAGCGATGACACGATTCTGGTGGGTACCTTCATTTTGGATCTCAGAGCTTGACATTGTAGTTTTTGGCTTACACTTGGGGCCTGATTTATCAAGCATTGTCTGCCAGAATATGCCAAATCAGTCAAAAAATTAGGGTGGTGAAAAACATTTAGAATTGTATTTTTAAACTGGCGCATGTTGCGGTATTGAAAGAAACACACTTACTAAAACATTAGTGTTGCTGCAACATGTAGAAAAAAAAATTATATTTTGCACTACTCTAATTTGCACCAGTGTGGTGAATTCTGGCAGATTGTACTTGATAAATCACGCCCCAAAACTGGACATCCACTTAACCCTTTGAGTGCCAGCCTACCTAGATTTTTTGTCACACTCTGTTGCCAGACTACTTTTCACGTTTTTGCGCTACACATGTTCAACCTGGATTTTTGAAGGGATTTCCAGGGATTTTCCAGTAAAATTATATACTGTATGGGCTTCAACATGAAATGTCTTGTTTGGCCTTTTTTTACTGTATTCTCAATACTTTTGGGTGAAATATGTGCAAAAAATTTTAAAAAATCTATTTTTTACAATTTGTAGTGTTTTTTTTTTATAAATAAGTTTGTTAATAAAATATTATTGCGTGTGAAAGCCCTATTTCTCCCGGTTACAACGGTACCACATATGTGCTGGTATACACCCTTTCCTGCCCAGGAGACTCCCCTAAACTGAAACAGCAGTTTAGGAGATTTCAGATAGGATACAACTATGCAATATGATTGCATAGTTGTAAGGGGTTAATTTTAAAAAAAAAATGACATAGGGTCCCCCTTCCCAGGGAGGGGGACCTCATTTTTGGGGGGGAATTTTAAGGGTTAAAAACCCTTAAAATCCCCCCCAAAAAAATGTCATAGGGTCCCCCTTACCCAGCATTACCGACCCGGACCAGCTATGGGGGCTTGTAGAACAGGGCGCAGGGGCCAGCGTTGGTGGCCCCTGGCCCTGCAGGCTACTAGCCCACATAGCCACGTGGCCCGGGCCCTTCTGCCCCCCCCCCCCGGCCGTTGGGGAGGCAGGTAATGGGGGGCTGGGGGTTTTGGCAAGTCACCCGCTTGCCGCAGGTGACTTGCCATACCCAGAGCCTTGTGAACTGGTATAAGGGGTCTCATTGACCCCTTACCAGTTCACAAAGGGTTAAGTAAAAAAAAAGTCCCAGACACAAAATTCTTTATTATTCTTTTTTCACTTATACTTACCTCTGATCCAGTGTCCCGCGCCGCTGCAGATGACAGCTGTCGGTAGTGATCGGAGCAGGGAGGGTGGCAGGCAGGGAGATCAGAGCCTCCCTGCCTGCCACCCTCCCTGCACCGATCGCTACCGACAACTGACAGAACGGAGCCCGGGTGCCGGTAACCCGCGGAGCGGGATGACGTCATCAAGTGGACGGGGCTAGGGGCGGGGTTAGGGCCAGCGCCGGCCGAAGAGGATGGTGAGGGCCTGTTTCTGGGCCCTCACCCGAAGCGTGGAAAGCCCAGGGGGGATCGGAGCCCCCCCTGGTGAAGAGAAGACCCGGGGAGAGCCATCGCGCTGCCAGGTGAGTAAATGACATTTACTTTTTTTTTTTTTCAGATGTTGGCGCCGGCGGGGGGGGGGGCTATTACGGGCCCCCTCCTGAATATCAGAGGCCCGGGGGTGAAAATCTAATATTTGATTCTTGTACAGAATCGCTGGCACTTTTTACTTTTTTTTTTTATGGGGCTCTAAAGTCAGCTACGTGACTCTCACATAGCTGGCACTTAACGGTTGGAGAGGCAGCTACGTGAGAGTCACGTAGCTGGCACTAGAAGGGTTAAAGGACAATTGTGTTTCTTTTAATACATAGTTTTTATAAATAATAGTTTGATAAAAGATGTTCTGTATTTATTTGACTTTACATATAATGTTTTTTTAAATGGTTAATACTATTAAGAATATTTACCCAGAAATAAAATGTGCCGATTCACCTGTCCCAGTGACATCTACATTTTATATTTTGTTTACTATTTTAGTAGCACAATATATTATATTTGTACCTAATATTATGTACTTGCATATATATACACGGCAAATAAAATGAATCTCAACTAGGTACTGTATAGATAACTATTAATCCAAAGTACTTTTTAAAACAGTTTCATTACTAAACATGTCAATATAGTTTGGTAAATATTGAGATTTAACTAACAGTAATCCTGAAAGCAGGATCAAGCGGGATACCCTAAACATCTCAAGGACATCTCATACGCATAGGTCAGCGCCTCCACAATAAGTAAACACCACTCTCCTGACGAAGCCCCCAATGGGTGAAAGGCATTGAGAGAATCTCATTGGTGCAATACGGATTTACACCCTAACATAATGATTGTGTACACAGTGTATTTATAAAGAAGTAAAGAACTTTTCTACTCAGCAATCTCTGCCTTAACCTCTGACCTTAACAACATCTCTGCGTGTATTTACTGATGTAAAATGCTCAAATGTTGGATGCCTAGGCAAGTCTAATCCAGGCGATCTTTTTTAACTTTTTTATGATCTAAGCCATGCCTAGGTGGGACGAACTTGCTTTTACATTCAACCACCTAAATTGCAACTGAATTTCTTCTTCCTAAATTGTTCTCTTTTCTTTAAAAACAAACAAACAGATATGAGCCAACATTTAAACCATGCTCCGGAAAAGGCACTGTTTTAGCAAGTCTCATGGATCTGGACTAGGACCCATGTGACAGTGGCACAGGAGGGGAAATACCAGAGGGTGAATGAAAAAATACCATTTTGTGATTACTCACCTGTAAAATGAGTATTATAAGTATGTCACACCCCCGCTTCAGAATAGTCATTACACTTGGGTTATGTCCAGTAGAGGGCGAACTTCTGCAGAGATGACTAGAAAAAAAGAAGCCCCTCCCGGTCCATAAATACCTGGGACCTCCCACACACTCCCCAGTATAGGAAAGCAGTAAGGGGACCAGGAAGAGCCAATAAAAACCT
The DNA here is from genome assembly GCA_027917425.1 of Gastrophryne carolinensis. Lineage (NCBI taxonomy): Eukaryota > Metazoa > Chordata > Amphibia > Anura > Microhylidae > Gastrophryne > Gastrophryne carolinensis. The sequence goes on from CM051238.1 coordinate 210,049,437, forward strand.
ATTAACCAAAACAAGGTACACCCTATAGAGCAGGGGTACTCAATTACTGTCAGTGGAGGTCCACTTACCAGCGTCTGCCGTGGGATGAAGGTCCGGGGGGGGGGGGGGAGGGGGTGTAAGTAACAGTGCATGACTTCATGTGTAGAGTGCAAGCTCCTCAGCCAACCTGAGCAATGAGCTTTCCTGTCCCCCCACCCACCTGTCATTTACTTCCTGCTTCTCGCCCTTCTGTGTAGAGTGCAAGCTCTTCAGCTAACAACAGCTGACATGCACTCTTACTTACACCCCCCCCCCCATGTCAGCTGTTAGCTGAAGAGCTTGCACTCTACACAGAAGGGCGAGAAGCAGGAAGTAAATGACAGGTGGGTGGGGGGACAGGAAAGCTCATTGCTCAGGTTGGCTGAGGAGCTTGCACTCTACACATGAAGTAAATGGGGGACAGGAATCTCACCTCCTTGCACTTTCTCAGCAGCTCGATGAACTGGTCCCAGGTAATGGCCTCCTCGCCCCGGGCCAGCCGCTCCTCCAGCCAGCGCAGCAGTGTGCTCTGATGCCGGGCCTCCAGGTATGTGCAGCGGGCTCTGCTTGCCGCCCGAAGCCTCCGCCAGCTCCGCGCTCTTGGCTCCTTCCTCCTCCCGCGCCTCTTCATCTCCACTCCTCCCCCCGCCCGTCTACGAGGCCCGAGGCGCTTCCACCTCCCCCGGCCTGGCCACGCCCATGTGCCCGCCCCCAGCACTGACAGCCCCGGCCGGCAATTGTCACCGGCACCGCCGGATCCCGGGCTGATGTGGCAGCCCTGGGCAGCAGTCCGGACAAATGGCGTCTGCAGTCCGGATTCGGACCGCGGTCTGCCATTTGAGTACCCCTGCTATAGAGGATCCAGAATAAAATAAGGGCGGGATGAAGCGGGGTGTGTGACATACTTATAATACCCATTTTACAGGTGAGTAATCACAAAATGGTATTATTCTAAGTATGTCACACACCCCGCTTCAGAATAGTTATTACACTTGGGACATCCAATAGCATTGTCCATAAAGGACCGGGATCCAAAACAAGGCAATAATACACAAACTTAAACCACTGCAGCTTGCAGAACTTTGCGGCCAAAAACAGCATCCGCTGAGGCCCACACATCAACTTTATAATACCTGAAAAAAAGTATGAACAGAAGACCAAATAACAGCCTTACAAACTTGTTCAACAGAAGCCTGGAGCTGAAAAGCTCAGGAAGCCCCAACAGCACGAGCGGAATGAGCAGTGATCTGAAAAGAGGGAACCCTCCCCTCAGCAGTATAGGCCCCAACAATAGCCTGATGTATCCAATTACTAATGGTAGACTTGGCGGGCACCAACCCCTTCCTGGGCCCAAAGGGCACCACGAACAAGGCGTCCGTCCTACGAAAGGGAGAAGTAGCCACCAAACAGAACTTCACACAACGAACCACATCCAAAGAGTGCAGGACCCTCTCCTTGTCATTGCTAGGCTTAGGACACAAGGAAGGAAGAACCACCTCCTGATTAAGAAGGAAGGCAGAAAACCACCTTAGGAAGGAAATCTGGCGTAAACGAAAGGCCACCATGTCCTGGTGTCTTTCAAAGTAAGGGGCCGGAATGGACAGATCCGCCAACTCAGAGACACGCCCCAAAAAGGCAACCCTCTGTGAGAGCATAGAAAGTGCAACATCCTGCACCGGCTCAAAAGGAGGCCCCAGAAGGGCCGACAGAACCAAATTCAAATCCCAAACAGGCTACAAAGGCTTTCGAGGGAGTCGCACATGAGTGACCCCCTGGAAAAAAGTCTTAACCAAAGGACGAAGATCAAAGGACCTTTGAAAGAAAACCGCCAGGGCAGAGACCTGCCCTTTCAAGGTACTAAGCTGGAACCCCAGGTCCCGGCCGTGCAAAAGAAAATCCAAAATCCTAGGAATCGAAACACCCTGCAAGGCAAGGTCCTAGCCTTACACCAAGCAATATAGGACATCCAAGTCCTGTAGTAGATGTTAGAGGAAGACCTCTACCCAGCCCTAACAAGTGTCTGAATCCCCGTCAACAGACAAACCTTCTTCCTGTAGAAGAAAGCCAGCATTAGTAAATTGGGGTAATGAAGTTGACCTTGAGTGATAGACCCGGAAACCGGGGCAACCTGTACTAATCCACCGCCAGCCGTACGACGGCTGCGAACCACAGCTGCCGTGGCCACCTTGGCCACCAGAATTGCTGGCGCACCCTCTGGGCCAGCCTGCACAGCACCTTGCCTACCGTGGAGAAGGGGGGAAACAGATACAGAAACCCCAGATCCCTCCAGGCAAGAGACATGACGTGCAGTGCCAGGGTCAGCGGATCCCGAGACAGAGACACAAACGTTGGGAGCTTGTGATTGTAACGTGAGGCAAAGAGATCTACCTCCGGAATCCCCCACTTGCGACAGAGGGACCGGAATACCATGTGGTTGAGCGACCATTCCCCTCAGCGAGAGGATCCCCTGCTCAGGGAGTCCGCCTCCATGTTTTCCACTTCCGGAATGTACGCTGCTGAAATGCATGGGACATTGCTCTCTGCCCATGCAAGAATCAGAGAAACTTCCCCGAGGGCACTCCTGCTGCGAGTCCCTCCTTGGTGATTGATGTAAGCGACCGCAGTCCGATTATCTGATCGAACTCAAACCGGTAAACCCTGGAGGAGATGCGTTAAGCGTGACAGTACCAACCGAATAGCTCACAACTCCAAGACATTGATGGGGGTGTGGGCCACCTGAGGACCCCACAGCCCCTGGAACTGATGTACCTTCCAGAAACCCCCCCCCCAGCCCGTCAGGCTGGCATCCGTGGAGACCGTCCCCCAACAAGGGGTCAGAAAAGACCTGCCCCTAAGAATGATAGACTGATCCAATGACAGCAGGTATCTGTCCCAAGCCAACAGTAGATGGAGCTGGAGCTAACTCACGCGAAACTGAGCAAAGGGAACTGCCTTGAAAGAAGCCATCATCAATCCCACCAGCCTCATCCCTAGCAGGATAGACGGCCGCAGGTTTGGACAAAAGAAGGCGGATCAGGTCCAGAACACCTGCACCCTTGACGGAGGCAAGAACACCCTGGTCTCAATGGTATCTGGATTCATGCCCAGAAATGAAAACTCCCTTGAAGGGGAGAGAAAGGACTTGGGGTGGTCGACCACTCATCCAAACCTCTCCAGCGTAGTCACCACCGTCCTGGTGTCTAGCTCCACCTATCTGAGAGAGAGATGCCGTAATGAGAAGGTCGTCCAGAACCGGCACAATACGAATGCCCTGGGCTCTGAGAAGGGCCATTACACCCGCCAGCACCTTGGTGAACACCTTTGGTGCCAAAGTCAGCCCGAATGGGAGGGCCACAGACTGACAATGCTGAACTCCCACCACCAACCTAAGAAATCTCTGGTGTGCTGGAAAGATCGGTACATGAAGGTAAGAATCCTTGATGTCTATGGACGTCATGAAGACCCCCTGACGAAGAGAACCGATGGCTGAGCACAAAGTCTCCATGCGGAACTTCTTGGTTCTGAAGAACCTGTTGAGAAGCTTCAAAACCGGAATGGGTCTTATGGACCCATCCTTTTGGGGGACCGCGAAAAGGTTGGAAAAATAGCCCCGGCCTCCCACTGAGAGAGGCACCGGGCATATGACTTCCATGTCCAGAAGATTTGCACTGCCAACCGGAGCCCCTGCGCAGCCTGGAGGTCCGAGGGGACCCGAGATCTGGGGAATCTAGGAGGAGGCCGGAACCCGAACTCCAGTTTGTACCCGGAAGAGACCACTTCCAAGGCCCAGTTGTCTGTGACCTCCCAGGCCCAGACCTGGGTGAAGTGCCGCAGCCGTCCCCCCACCCGCAAGAGTGAGGGTGCCCCCTCATCGCTGAGCTGGCTTGGCCGCGGGCTTGGGCTTGGGACCCCAGGACGGGCGCGCCCTCTGCCTCTGCCCCAAGAGTCACCACTGAAAGTAGAGCAGGCAGCTCCCCTGCCTGTTCTGGCACCGTGAAAGGAAAGATTAAAAGGAGCCTGCCCCCCGAAAGGAGCGACGTTGACTCTTGCGTTGTGGTAGCTTTCCTCCTTTCGCCACCAAATCCAATTTATCTCCAAACAGCCGCATACCCAGGAAGGGTAGCCCTGTAAATGACATCTTAACCGCAATTTCAGCCACCAGCAACGCCGAGGTTCTGCCACACATACCTATTATGTCGTCCAAGGCCATGAACAATTCACAAGCGCTGCCAATTCATCACTGGCCGGGTTAAACTGGGAACCACTCACCAGGCCCCTATCACAAACCTGGTAGCCACAGCAAAGAGCGCCGCAGCCAAACAGGACGCAAGACCGAACCTACGCTAGCAAAGGCATGACATGCCATTGATCAATACGTCGGCCCTCACCATCCTTTAGCGTGGTGGCATCCGGAGAGTGCACAACAGATGTGTTGGACAATCCCAAGACGGGTGCATCGACTTCGGGAGGAGACGACCAGCGCTTGACCGCGTCCACCGGAAAGGGATACCTTCTATCCCATCCCCGAGGAACACCGGGAAGCCGGCTAGGCCTTTCCCATTCTATAACAACCAGATTGTCAAAGTGCTTCTGATTTGGGAACTCCAATCAAATCTTAGAGGTCCCAAAAAAAATGTCCCCCTTCTGCGGAGGGGCTCCGCCAGAGGAGAAATAGCCAGCACCTCAAATAAATGGGCCAGAATCCTGGGGGTATCCACAGCATCCCCTTGCTTCTGCCCAGCATCAGCATCCAAAAACTGCGGATCCTCAGAGCCATCAGACTCAGCACACAATTCCCCCTCCTCAAGAGTCATAGGGGTTTAAAATTAAATCCGGTCCGGGAAGAAATAGGGCAATAAAGTGCCGGGTGTGACCCCGGCTTACCTGTAAGGAAGGAGACAGCCATCTTCTGACTTGCTCGCCGTCTGCAGAGACGATTACTGGGGAGTGTGTGGGAGGTCCCAGGTATTTATGGACCGGGAGGGGCTTCTTTTTTTCTAGTCATCTCTGCAGAAGTTCGCCCTCTACTGGACATAACCCAAGTGTAATGACTATTCTGAAGCGGGGTGTGTGACATACTTAGAATACAGTGGTTGAGTGGGATTGGTAGGACACAATATTGAAGATGATCTCTCATAGTCAGGAAGTTATATCCTGCTGATTATGTTGTTTTGCCTTGCAGCACAGCTGCTGTTCCAGGGGCCATTGGTGGGGGTCCTGCCAAGCTGCCTGGCCAATTAGGAAGCACCTGACTCATGGTCACATCCTGAGTAAGGTGCAGCAGGATTTTGTCTTTGGTGTCAGGGAACTGTGGCTCCCTTAATTCCAGAAGCAGCAAGGCCCCTTCCTGCCAAGCTCTTGTTCAGGTTTAGCTGTCCAGCATTGAAGATCACCAGGCTTTCATCCTGGTCCCACAATCTTCAACAGCAGTCATCAGAGGCCTGCCATCAGTTTCTGATTTGCAGAGATAAGTGGCAGAAACCTTGGTAGTCCCTCTGTGGCCCGCTTTAGTGTGTTGCTGTTAATTTATTTGTGCTACCCTTCATTACCTGAGTTCAAGGCTTTACCCCTAAAGAAGAACAACACACAGGAATTTCACTCTACCAGGTATTGTTCCTTTCAGACAGGGCATCCCAAATCACCTGTGTGTACCCCCCCCCCCCCCCCCGGTTGCTGTAAAAACTCACCTTCCCAAGGAGCAGTCGTGGCCGAAACGGAGCACGCTGATTTGCTGAGTGTACTCAATTTTGCTTGCCTGCCTTCGGCTCTGCTAACTTTGTGGCTAGGCAGCCAAATGAAGCTGAGTGGGGGCAAGTGCACCACTGGCCACATCCCCTGCCCAGTTTCTAGCTGTGGCATGCCCCACTACTCTACTTCTGGCTAGAAATTAGGGAGATTTGAGGCAATTTTGACCATGTTTTTCAGTAGCAGGGCTCTCAGGTGTAACTCCAGATAGAACCCCCCATGTTGTTCAAGAACATAGAATCTACCTGCTATTCCACAACATCTTGATGGGGTTAAGCCTTCTCAATTAGCTTACATCACTAGGGGAGCAATTTAATAATCCTGACTGGAGGTCAGCTTTAAGCACTGTACTCAGGTCCCCAGATGTTTACAAAAGAGCTGGTTATCCATTAGGAAAGCTCCTAGATTTGCCATCTTTGATTAGGTCTTCAGCCACAGCCTACACCTGATGAGCATGGCCACCACCTATGCTCAAGGTATGTTGAGTTTATGTTGAGGACAGTATTGAGTTTAAATGAGTTATGCTACATCCCTGTAAAAATACAAAATATTTTATGTGAGCATAGCATATGTGATGAAAAGTGATGACAAGTGATCCATTTCTTTTATTAATTTCTATAAATGTATTATTTTTATTATTAATAAAATATTCCTGCCCAGTCATTTTACTAGGCATGTATTGTGAAAATTAGGTAACATAAAATGGTCAAATTTACTGCCTACAGGTTCCCAACCAGTGGTAAAAGAACCACTTGTGTCCTTGAGGTCCCATTAGGTGGTACTAGGCAAGGCTGCAGGCTTATCTGTACCTCAACCAGATGTGCTGCCATCTACAATTCACCCAAGTCTGGTTTGCATAACAAATACAAAACTGACCTAAACGTTGACCAAAACTATCTATGCTCAGTTTTGTGTATTTCATGAACTTTGAATGATTGTTTTGTGCATTGTAACACCTTTTAGGTGGCTGACAACACGTACGTACCGGCAGGTGGTACTTGAGATATTTATAAAACATCAAAATGGTACTTGGTGGGCTAGATAGATCCAGTAGGGTAGGTTTGCCTAACATGCCATGTGTAAATAAAGCGTGTCTGTCTGTTTTTTTTTACTTCTATTGCCATTAATATATCACACAGGGTGCCAGTACTTCTGTACACGTTCTGCAAACTTTGTAACTATCCTGTTGTACACAGTGCAGTACAGTGGTCGTTTCCCTCCTCTTCTAACACAAACAGGAGAGAGAGATTACGGCATCCCTGTGGTGCTGCAGACAGTTGTTGGCAGGACCCACATAGACCAAAACAATAATATTTTCCAAAAATGTCCTGTAGTGTAAAGTATGCTAAGCTAGTTACTGTTTATTCATGCCCCAGTGATTTTAAATCTCTTATACTGAAGGTCTTTCTCTTGGCAAAATACAGTGGCTTAAGTATCATTGGTTCAGTTTCAAAACGGGGGCAATTTTAGGTGTTAAGCTTTAAAATTGCCTGCCTGTTATCATCACCCTTTATAGGATGTCTGGGGCTTTAGATGATCCCGGAATAGTGACAACAAAGTTGTAAACCTAGAAACGGTGCTTATGTAGGCACAGCGTGTAATTCGTCTCTTCGCTAGAGGCTGCTCTCATCAGAAAGAGCATCTTAAGTCTTACAAACGTTACTGAAATAGTTCAGATGGCGACAATGATAAGGCTTCTGATACACAAATAAAATCCAGGATTTATTATCCCTTGAGTATTTGAGAAGGCTATAAGCTTAAGAATACTATTCAATGCTCAAGGACAAACTTTGAAAGATCAAATAACCTCTATGCTACTAAAATGTCCTGCATGTCTTTGCTTCAGAAGAGGTTCTTGCCAAATTACAGTTCTTGTTTTTAACCTCAAAATAAATTCAGTTATTAATAGTTTACATTTGCCTAGTTTAAATATGTATTGTTGTGGGGGTGGTTTGGGGTCATGGAAAGCAGAATCGGCTCCTTAAATGTCATCACAGGGCACCAACTGGGAACAGCCTGTAAAAGGTGGTCCTATTTAAAAGAAAATAAAATGTTTATTTTAAAACAAAAGGGGCAGTAAGGAGGGGGAGGCAGTGAGATTACAGCACTAATTTCCATCCCTCTTCAAGACAACCAAAACTCATTAGAGTCTTGGTCCACTTGCAATGTTTCCTTGGGGCATCTGTTTGGGGTGCCCTGCAGTGTAAATCCCATTGCAAGCCTTGGGCCCCATGCAACATACTCGGCTATTTCCCTGATTCCGCTATGGTGGCATGTAACAATGCTGTCTGCCATGTCCTGCATATTTAGCAGGGGCCAATTAGGGCCAATGAGGCCAGGTGTGTTGTAGTCTGTGGGCACTGAAAGACACAGAATCCTAGTGCATCCAATAGCTTACCCTGACCCTCTGCTTCCCCCCTGAATTGACAATAATCCAGGATTGGTTCCACTCCATAATGCTTGTAATATAGTGTTCAGTTGTGTGGGGTGCACTCAGCAGTATTGTGCATTGACAAGTTGCTGATCACTGCCCCCCCGTTTAGGTGTTTTAACAGAGACATACATTTTTTCTACTACATAGTTCTATGTAGTAGAATATTAAGGCAGTATAATACAATAATATCCTGTTGAGAACATTTAGGATGTAAATGTCAGTTTTAGCAGGTGCCTTAACAATAAGGGTTGTACATGCAACAAAAAAAACAAAACCACACTCCTTTTGTCCCCTGCAATGGATTGGTGCTACTTTAGCACTCACACACTCACTGTATTATAAGATTAAGCAGAGCGCAGTCCAGGCCCAATTTCCAGTCTCATGTTCCAAAGAATGTGCGAGCACTAGAATAGCCACAATCAGTTGCGTAGGAAAAATACCGTTTTGTGAGTACTCACCTTTAAAACGGGTATTATGAGTGTGCCATACACTCCACATCCTTCTTCACGACATCTGGGGTTATTCTCCAGTATAGGGCGAACTTCTGCAGAGATGAATATGCAAAAAAGAAAGCCCCTCCCGGCCCATATATACCTGGGACCTCCCACCAATTCCCCAGTGTACAAAAGCAGTAAAGGGACCAGGAAGAACCAAATATAGCCGTAACAAACAAAACCAATGGTTCACCATATAAAAGCTCCAGAATACCTGAAACAAACAAGGGTGGGGTGAAGTGGAGTGTATGGCACACTCATAATACCCGTTTTAAAGGTGAGTACTCACAAAACGGTATTATTCTAAGTGTGCCACACACTCCACTTCCTTCTTCATGACATCTGGGACATCCAATAGCAGTGTCCGTCATGGGAGGGAACCAGAAACAGTAAGGAATGTACCAACTCAAACCACTGCAGCTTGCAGAACCTTGCGGCCAAAAACAGCATCCGCTGAAGCCCGCACATCAACCTTGTAAAACTTGGAAAAGGTATGAACAGAAGACCAAGTAGCAGCCTTACAAACCTGCTCAACAGAAGCCTGGTGCTGAAAAGCCCAGGATGCACCAACAGCACGAGTAGAGTGCGCAGTAACCCTAAAAGGGGGAGTCCTCCCCTTAGCAGAATAGGCCCCAACAATGGCCTGACAAATCCATTTGCTAATCGTAGATTTAGCAGGAGCCAAACCCTTCCTGGGCCCGCAGGGCACCACGAAAAAAGCGTCCGTCTTGCGGAAGGAAGAAGTAATCACCAAATAGTACTTCACACAGCAAACAACATCCAAATTGTGCAGAACCCTCTCCTTGTCATTGCTAGGCTTAGGACACAAGGAAGGGAGAACAATGTCCTGATTGAGGTGGAAGGCAGACACCACCTTAGGAAGGAAATCCGGCTTAAAACGAAAAACCACCTTATCCTGGTGTCTCTCAAAAAAAGGGGCCTGAATCGACAGGGCCGCCAACTCAGAGACACGCCGGACAGAGGTAATAGCCACCAAGACAGCAACTTTCTGAGTGAGAACCGAAAGAGCAATATCCTGTAACGGCTCAAAAAGAGGACCCTGCAGAGCCGAAAGAACCAAATTCAAATCCCAAACAGGGACTACAGCCTTCCGAGGGACCCCTTGGAAAAAAGTCTTAACCAGCGGGTCTAAAGCAAAAGACCTCTGGAAGAAAACACGACAGAGCAGAAACCTGTCCTTTCAAAGTACTAAGCTGGAACCCAAGATCCAGATTATGCTGAAGAAACTCCAAAATCCTGAGTAGAGAAAAAACCCTGCAAGGCAAAGTTCTAGCCTCACACCAATCAATGTAGGACCTCCAAGTCCTATAGTAAATGCCAGAAGAGGACCGCTTCCTAGCCCTAATCAGGGTCTGAACAACAGCCTCAGACAAACCTTCCTCTTTCAAGATGAAGGTTTCAGCAGCCAAGCCGTCAAAGCCAGCGTTTGTAAATTGGGGTAAAACAGATGACCCTGAGATAGCAGGTCCAGCAGCAAGGGAAGCCGGTACTGGTCCACGGCCATCCTTACAACGTCTGCATACCAAACTCTTCTTGGCCACCTTGGAGCCACCAGAATCGCTGGTGCCCCTTCTAGAACCAGTTTGCGAACTACCTTGCCCAGCATGGAGACAGGTGGAAACAGGTACAGAAAGCCCAGGTCCTTCCAAGCCAGTGACAAGGCATCCACTGCCCAAGCCAGGGGATCCTGAGAAAGAGACACAAAGGACGGAAGTTTGTGATTGTGCCTCGAGGCAAAGAGATCCACCTCCGGAGTCCCCCACCTGCGGCAAAGATCCAGAAAAAACCTCGGGGTTGAGAGACCACTCTCCGTGGCGAGAGGATCCCCTGCTCAGGGAATCCGCCTCCGTATTCTCCACTCCCGGAATGTAGACAGCCGAAAGGCAAGGAACATTGCTCTCCGCCCAGTGCAGGATCAGATAGACTTCCCTGAGGGCACTCCTGGAGCGAGTCCCTCCTTGGTGATTTATGTAAGCCACCGCCGTTCGGTTGTCCGAACGCACCTGAACCGAAGACCCCGCAACTGTGTGGTCAGCCGAGCCAGAACCAGTCGAATGGCTCTGAGCTCCAATACATTGATGGGGGTGTGAGCCTCCTGGGGACCCCACACCCCGCTGAACTGATGACTCTTCCAATAACCTCCCCAGCCCGACAGGCTGGCATCCGTGGTAACCGTCTCCCAACAAGGGACCAGAAAGGATCTGCCCATCACCAGATTGCTCGAGTCCAGCCACCACCGAAGGGACTGCCGAACCCTGGGAGACATCTTGAAAGGTTGATCCAATGACTGTGGGCTCCTGTCCCAATACGTCAATAGGAGAAGTTGAAGAGATCTCATATGAAACTGTGCAAACAGCACCGCCTCGAAGGAGGACACCATCAGACCCACCAGTTTCATCCCCTGTCGGATAGAGGGACAAGGACTGGCCAGAAGAAGACGGATCAAGCCCTGAATCCCCTGCACTTTGGCCTGGGGCAGAAACACTCTGGCCCGACTGGTATCCAGATTCATGCCCAGAAAGGAAATCACTCGAGACGGGGAGAGAGAAGACGGTGCGGTTGATCACCCACCCGAACCTCTCCAGGGTCGACACCACCTGGTGGGTGTCCAGTTCCGCCTGCTGAAGGGAAGAAGCTGAAATCAACAGATCGTCCAGATAAGGCACAATGGGAATGCCCTGAGATCTGAGCAGAGCCATTATGCCCGCCAAAACCTTGGTGAAGACCCTCGGTGCCGAGGTCAGAAATACAAATTGATAATGTTGATCCTCCACCGCAAAACGGAGAAATCTCTGATGTGCCTGAAAAATTGGAACATGCAGATACGCATCCTTGATCTCTATGGACGTCATAAAATCCCCTTGGCGAAGGGAATTGATAGCCGAGCGCAGAGTCTCCATGCAGAACTTGTTGAGAACCTTGAGATCTAAAATGGGTCTCACCGAACCCTCCTTTTTGGGAACCGTGAAAAGGTTGGAGTAGTAACCCCTGCCTCTTTCCACCAGAGGCACCGGGCATATAACCCCCATGTCCAGAAGGTTTTTTACTGCTAACAGGATCCCCTGTGCAGCCTGAGGGTCCGAGGGCACCCGAGACCTTAAGAATCTTGGGGGCGGCCAGTACTTGAACTACAGTTTGTACCCGGAGGAGACCACTTCCAAGATCCAATTGTCTGTGACCTCCCGGGCCCAGACCTGGAAGAAGAGCCGCAGCCGTCCCCCCACCCATGCGGGTGAGGGCGCCCCTTCATTGCTGAGCCGGTTTAACGTCAGGTTTGGGCTTGGAACCCCAGGCAGCTGCGGGACGTGCCCGACCTCTGTCTCTGTTCCAGGACGAGCCCCTGACACCTGAGAAGGCCAGACTCCTAGAGGCTCTCAGCCAAAGACTGAGACCAGTGGGGCCCCCCGCTAAATAAGGGCCCCCACGCACACACACCAGCTGAAGAAAATGGCCATCAGGCCCTTACCACCCCGAGTGCAATCTGCCTGTCAGGAAAGATGGCCCCCACGCTGCCTCGTGCCTAGGAAGGGAGAGCAGGGGGAGGGCGGGCCAGCGCAGAACGCGCGTTTCCCGAGGCCACGCCCCCCTCCCAGCAACGCGGACCCTAGCAACGAGCCTGTAATTGCGCCAAATAAGGGGGCGGGGCTACCGCGGCCGCGCTGAGAGCCCGGCCCCTTCCCAAACGCAGCCTGAGGGGGAGAAGCTCCCCCAGGCTGAAGTAAAGCATTGAGGCCAGAACAGTATGCACTCGCACACACACAAGTAAAAACACACTGACAAGGTATGGGTAAAACGAAATATAGGCCAAAACAAAATATAGGCCAGGCCCCCCCCCCCCCCCCCCCCCCGGAGGGGAATCAGGGACCCGGAAGGGGGGAATCCAGCCAGGAGCCGGCCATAAGTCTAACGGGACGGGGCATCCCACAACAGGATCACCCAAAAACCTGGATAACCGCCTACCCCATAGTGAGGTCTCACGGTGGAGCAGTGCTCCTGCTGCACCCATAGGGTGCTCTTACCTTCACCAGGACCCGCAGCCTAAGCTGGGAGGCTCAATATGGGGCAATTTAGAAGGGTCCTGGCAGTAATAGGGATAATTAGAAGGCCGGGCGCGAGCCCGGCTTACCTGTAAGCAAAGAAGTCCTCATCTTCTGTCTTGTCGCCTTCTCTGCAGAGAAGAAAACTGGGGGATTGGTGGGAGGTCCCAGGTATATATGGACCGGGAGGGGCTTTCTTTTTTGCATATTCATCTCTGCAGAAGTTCGCCCTCTACTGGAGAATAACCCCAGATGTCATGAAGAAGGAAGTGGAGTGTATGGCACACTTAGAATAAGTAAATATAGATTTCGCTATTTGGTTGCCTGGACAGTCCCATTAGTCCCAAAACCTGATTAGATGGGCAGGTCAAATTCTTATGACATATAGTCATAAAAATGTTATCTGGATACCATGTATTTCAAATAACAAATCCAATAAAATTGTTCACACTCAAGGTCCAATTTCTGACGTTTGTAGGTTGGTCTCAGAATATATGTGTGTTGTGGTGTCTCAGAAGTGTCTTGTTTGTTTGCAAAGCCATTTATAATGAGTTTAAAGTGGACCAAAACCAGGATAGTCAATAGTTTTGACTATCCTGGGTTTTGGTCCTTTCCCAGCGGCCACCCCGATCGAGGGTGCTCTGCTGTGTGAAATCCCCCAGGATGCTGAGCCCAGCTCACCTCTTCCCGGTCCCACGGCGCGTCTAAGAGCAGCGGCTTTGACAGCCGCATCCTCCGCCTCCCTCTAGCAGGGAGCGTGCCCGCCCCGGCCATTAACAAATGATCGGGGTGTCGCCGGGAAAGGACAAAAACCCAGGCTAGTCGAAATTCTGTGTTTTGGTCCACTTTAAGAAAAAATGTGAAAAGAAAGAAAATTGTTTCAGTGGTCCTTTTTCAAACACTAGTTCTGACGTTCAAGCTCAAAATATCTAGTACCAATGCAATATTCAACTAATACTGGACTACTACTACAATCTAGTAGTAGGGCGGCCAGGCTGCAAACTCTATCTTGTATCCAGAGGACACCACCTCCTGAATCCATCTGTCTGCTACACGTAGCCTCCAGACGTGAGCAAAGAGCCGAAGCCATCCCCCCACCCGGATGGGTGAGGGCGCCTCCTCATGCCTGAGGGGTCTTGGGGGAGGATTTGGGCTTGGGAGCCCATGAGAGCCCGGGATGGCCTCGTCCTCTACCCCTGCCCCAATAGTCTCCGCGTGCCCCAGCAAAGGAAACTCCTCGACCAGCCCTGGAAGCGCGGAAGGAGGGGAGAGAAGCACCAGTCCCCCGAAAGGGCCGAGACGGCCTCCTACGTTGAGGCAGCCTACCACCCCTGGCAAATAGGTCCAAGCGTTCACCAAAGAGCCGCAGCCCCTTAAAGGGAAAACCAGTGAGGGCCTTTTTTAGCAGCATTATCAGTCACCCACTGACATAGCTAGACAGAGCGTCGTATAGCCACCAACAGGGCAGAAGTCCTACCACACATTCTAATGGCATCATCCATGGCAGAAAGGATATATGCAACAAATTCATAGCAAAGTAGGAGATCTATAATCCTCACCTCACGCGTCATCAGAGGCCCCATCTATGAGACACTTAAGCACCCCTTTAATAGCAATAGCCGTTATGGCAGAGGCACAAACCGGGCGCAGTGCAGTCCCCACACAGGCAAATTACATGCAGTAGATGCAGGTAGGAAGAGCAATCTGTATGTACAGGGTGTGGGAAACATATAAGATAGGCTGTTATTCAGAGTGAAGGACCGCTTTAATCACATCAGCGGGAAAAGGATACCTCCTGTCCCAACTTTTGGGCACCCTAGGTAGCTTACTAGGGCGTTCCCACTCCTTGAGCACCAGATTATTAAAGTGATTCTGCTCAGGGAACTCCAAGCGTGGTTTAACAGAATGGAAAAGCTCACCCTGCTGCTGCGGAGCCACAGCAGGAGGGGAAATACAAAGCACTTCAAAAATGTGAGTCAATAACCTGTCAGTGTCATCTGAGGACCATGGGTCTTCTCCAAAAGGAGACCCGGTACCACCATATAACTTAGACTGTTCCTCAGAGGATTCTGAATCAGAGAATAATTCCCCCTCCTCGAGGGGGTAAAAGACAGACAATGAGTAAAGTCCCTCATCCTCCACAGGAAAGAGGGAAGCAGCGGGAGATAAATGCCGATTCTTAACAGAAGCCTTACGCAGGGCTGACCCAGCAATATGCTTTTCAATGCTGGCCACCCGTGAAGCCAATTCATAATGAGACTCCCCGCCAATGTGCCCCTCACTGGGGGTCAGATGAAAGCGTGGGGGGTAGGCGAAGCAGAAAGGGGCACAGCACCGGGGCCCGTAGCAGAGGACCCAGGCTGCAGCACAAGCACATGTTGGGCACATGTCAAACACACCCTGACACCGTCACTAACAGGGGATACCCCACACGCAACACAGAGCTGGGCTTGTCTTGAAGGAACCCCAAGCACATCGTCCCCGGAAGCCCCCATATGGTGATTTAGATACAGGCGTAACAGCCAGTACAGGGACACAGCTAGCAATAGCCACCCTTTTTGGGATGTCCCCCAAAGCCCGCTAGGGAAGGTGGGAGAATGGTAAGGGGCAGGGCCGGGAGAACCACAGTCAGAGGTGACCCGCCTGCAAGACACAATAAGCACACAATAAACATCCCCAGCGTATACATAGTAAAGCAATATAACAAAACCCTCGTAAGGGACTCACGGACCAATCGGACAGATCGCTCAGAGACCAGACTGCATCGCAGCAGCGCAAGGACGAGGCCACAAAATGGCGCCAGCAGCAGTACCGAGAGGGGCGGACTGCGAGAGTATGACACAAAACGCGTCAAACCGCGGTTCCCTTTGGTACAGGGTCTTGCGGCCTGGAGCCAAGCTCCTTCAGCACCTGGCCCTAGTGCTGTCTTACCTTCACCCGAACCGTCAGCCGAGGCTGGGAGGCAGTGGGTCCAGAACGGGTGGAAATAAGCCTGTAGGCTCCTAGGCTTGAAAAGCCCCACTCCCTGCGCAGTAGAGAGCCATCTTCTATCTTCGCAGTCCAGACTGCAGAGAAACACTGGAAATTAGTGGGAGGTACTTGGCTATTTATGGGATCGGGAGTGGCCACAAGTCTTTCTGCAGTCCAGCGCAACCTTGTGGCGGAATAACCCAGACGTAAGGAATTTCTGGACGTGCTGTATACTTGGAAAACAGACATATTACATTTTAAATAGACTGAAATGTACCAAAATGTGTAAAGCAAATACAAAATTAATCATTAAAAACACATATAAGATAGTAAGCAGCTTACCCTTAGGGCTTCTATCACAAGATCCCTTGCTTCCAACTCGCCTTCTAATATACTTAAAAGAAAGCGTAATTCAGGCTTGCTCAAATTTTCCACATTAAAGTCTTTTGCCTGTGAAATAATAAGATTATATAAACAACTGATACGTTTCTTCAAACAGCATACAAATGTTGAATATTCACAGTTAAAATGTAATTTAGTATATCATTAGCCACTTAAAGATGCCTGGAATGTGCAGGATAGGATTCCTGCCTTCCTCAAGTCCTTAAAGTTGCTAAAGTTACTTTCTGTTTTTCCAATAGCCATGGCCTACAACAAGAATTCAGTTAAACACCAGCACAGGGGCACATGTTTCTGCTGGAAACTATAATGGCATCTTGCGAGACTACCAATAGGGGGCCGCTCACCAACTGAGACAGCTTCTACCGCCAACTATACTGGCTGTTTTTTGAGCTGTTATAGGCCTCTATTATTGAAGACATGGCAGACCCCAATTC
Organism: Gastrophryne carolinensis; assembly: GCA_027917425.1. Lineage (NCBI taxonomy): Eukaryota > Metazoa > Chordata > Amphibia > Anura > Microhylidae > Gastrophryne > Gastrophryne carolinensis. Next base: position 210,065,992 of record CM051238.1, read on the forward strand.
TTTTAGATGTTTCCCTTGACTGGTGGACTGGCAAACATGCATGGTGTTGAGGCCTTCACCATGTATGAAGGCATTCTCGCACAATTTTGAAAGAAAATTAGTTTTTAACACTCTCAAAAACTCCTATACCAGTTCAAAGGGCAGGAGGATGGTAAACCAACTGCTTGTCATGCTGGCAGGTGACTTGCTGACCCCTCCCAGTCACATTACCCATAACCCCAATGGGCAGGTGATTGAAGAAGAGCCCGGTTTCCCAACAGCATGGATTCTGACAGTTTGGCCCTTTAGCCCTAGAATCACTAGTCCCTATGCTTGGTGTGCCTAGCTGCCTTTTTTTCGGACTTTTTGGGGAAAATTTAAAATAACTCCCCCCAAACAGATGAAAAAATACAATTCTGTGAAATACTCACCTATAGAATTGGTATTATACGCATACAGTACGTCCTGCTCCAATATAATACTTACACGTGGGTAATCCGCCAGAGGGAGCTGTTCACTGCAGACATGCAAAAACAGGCTCCTCCCGGCCCTTCATATACCCAGGGACCTCCCACAAATCCCCAGTATTGAAAAGCAGTGAGAAAAGAAGCCGGGAGAAACCAACCACCAAACTGGTAACAATAGTAATGATAACAATCACCATACAGGGGATCCAGAAAAAGTAAAACCAGGGTGGGGTAGAGCAGGACGTACTGTATGCATATAATACCAATTCTACAGGTGAGTATTTCACAGAATTGTATTATTCTAAGCATACAGTACGTCCTGCTCCAATATAATACTCACACGTGGGACATCCAATAGCAGTGTCCATAAAGTAGGGTGGGATCCCCAACAAAAAAGGCACAGCAGATAGTAAAGGCGCTGTCACCTGCAAAACTTTGCTACCAAGTACGACATGAGCAAAGGCTCTAACGTTAATCCCATAACAAAAACTTTGAAAAGGTATGAACAGAAACAAGCAGCGGTCTAGCAACTTATTCAACCGAAAACCTGGTGCTGAAGGGCCAAAGGTACCCAAACACCAATAGAACAAGATCAGCAAGAAGCCGAAACCTTTACTCAGGACCAGGAAGGCAAACCATCCAAGCAAGATCAGGCCAAACGAGATCAGGCGCATACATATGGAGGCGCCCGCAGACCCCAAAGGGCATCAGTCCCCCTAAGGGACAAGAAACAACCAGGAAAAGTTCAACACCTGTTGAGGGAATGTAGACCCCTTAATTCAGCATTACTAAGAATAAGGCCCATAGGCAGACTAAAAGGACTGAAATAATGATCATAAAACACCACCTTGGACAAAAGGGTCCGGCGTAAGGCGGGATACCACCACATCATGGTATATATATATATGAACGAGGGCTAAGTAATCAGAGCCACCTTCTCAGGCACACGTCTGACTGAAGCAACAGCCCCCGGAGGGGCGACTTGAACTACAAAACAGCTCAGACAGCATCCAGAATAAGTCCCAAGGGAACAATCCGCAGGGCAAACAGAATGAAAATTGATCCCAACAGGGACCATAGAACTACTTGGGAGATGCCCCTGAGCAATCCCCAAGAGAACTCCTAACAAGGAAGACTGAACCAGACTTCTACAGGTAGGCAGACAGGACAGAACCTGAACCTTCAGAGTACCTAGATGGGGAGCCAAACCCAACCTATGCTGTAACAACTCTAGAACCCTGGAAACCGAGAACGTCCAACAGGGGAGAGACCGAGACTCATGCCAATCAATATGGGTACACCATAACCCACAATAGACTGAGGAAGAGGAAGCTCAAGAAGCTTGCTCCTAGCCCCCCATATACCAAGTCACCCAGAAGATAAGCCCGACTCCAAGGGGTGAATGAATCAGCTGTCAAGCCCCAGACTAGAGTCTGTAGATTGGAACGACATAAGAAGGAGCCTGCCACTGAAAGACATCCATTGGAGCGAATAACACTGAGGAGCAGGGGACGTAGACCCCCACCCAGATCAGGATCAGGAACCTTCCAGGAGAATCATCCTGCCTCAAGCTCCAGACCAATACTAAAACAGGCCATTGTCTTCCAACAGGCCATGAGTCCCCAAATAGACAGGTCCTAAAGAGGAGAAGTCCAGCAGTATAGAGTCAACTGAAGGCTCATTGTTTTAACAAAGCCAGTAGGTAAGATGGACCCTATAAGGGACCCTACCTAGGAAACACGGGGGGTTTTGGAAGAATCCCCCCCCCCCGCCAACCTGCGAGACTTGGTACCGAAGGTGACCATTCACAGGAAGATGCAAGCAAAGAAGGGGGTGCCCCCTGACAGGGTCCTTGAATATAACCAGCTCAAGAGGAACCACCGTACCAAGGGGGAATGAGCACAGACCTAGCTCCAGGAGTGCTGGAACCCCATGTAGGATCAATAACCTACTGTGCCAAAGAGCCCAAGGGCTCGGTATAGAAGGGAAATCATCTGATAATCCACCAACGGGCCCACCAGCTGCAATCCTGCCTGGTGAAAGTAAGGTGTCAGCAAAGAGGGACAGAGCCCCTGTGACCAGGAGTCCACTTATTGCCAAGGAAGAAGGCTCAAGCCTGAACCGAATCCAAGGAATGGAGATAGCGAATAATGGACCCTGAGGGATTGAGGTGACTGAGCACCCATCCAAATAACTCCCAGAGGACACCGCCGGCCGACTAACCCACTCGGTCGGACGTAGAGATTGGGGAGTAAGGAAGGACGACCCGGTAGGTCCTAGTGCGGACGCCCCACAGGCATGTCCGAGACATCACTCCCATCCGCGCCATGGCGAGTAGCCTGGGAGCGGAAGAGAGGCCAAAAACAAGGCCCCAATCCGCAGGGTTGGTCCTGCAACACTGACTAGTAACGGCCTAGGTGTCCAGAAGACAGAGGGGGAACTAAAAGGGTCTAGAACTCCACAGGAGGCCAGAAGCCCCCCTTGCACAGGGCGCCTGTGTCCCAAGACAAGATATCATACAGGGACTACCTGTGAGCATAGAATTGCCAAGCCTACCATAGGCCAGCATGGCCCAGACTGTCTCATCCTTTTGAGGGAAAGAGAAAGGTTAACATAGAGGCCATCGCCCCATTCTGTTAAGGGCAACCTGCAAGTAAGCCCAGACCCTGCAGGCCGAGTACGGCCTGCACCAACTCCTGAGGGGAAAACAGGGGCTAGAAGCCCCCTGACAACCTCTGAGAGGGACCGCCCAGCAAATTCTATCCTGTGTCCAGGGGAACTACCTCCTGGAACCACCAGAAGGAGAAGATACGCTCCCAGATAGGAGCCAGGTGCAGTGGCAGTCCCCTCGCCCAGAAGGGCGAGGGCGTCCCTTCATGCTTGGGAAGTCTTAGCCCTGCCAGAGGGCCCAGGGCGTTGTCTGCCCACCCCGTGGTGGAAATCCACTCCGAAAAGTTGGAAGCACACCTCAGGTTCGTGTTTGACACTAACGTAGGGAGGGGGATGGGTGTCCCTGCCCCGAGGAGGCCCAGACGGCCTTCTGCGTAGGGGTGCCTTACCCTTTTTTCCAAAAAGGTCCAAACGGGCCCCAAATAGACGCCGTCCTCTGAAAGGAAGGCCAGTGAGAGCCTTTTTCGTATCATCGTCAGCCCCCCACTGTCGCAGCCAGACCAGGTGGCGAATAGCTACCACAAGGGCAGAGGTTCTAGCACACATCTTAATGGTGTCATCCAGCGCTGAGAGGATAAACCTCACAAACACATCACAATCTGAGAGCGCATTAAATGCCTCCCAGGGGAGGTCCTCAGGTCGGTGATCAAGTAGTTTTCTAATGAGAGTCCTGGCGGCCACCGCAGTGATGGCCGCGGCACAGACCGGGCACAGAGCCGTCCCTGCACACGAAAAGGCGTGGGAAGCCAGTCTGTCAATGCGCCGGTCCTCAGCATCCCGAAGGGTATGGAAATAAGGAGCAGTCATGAAGGTCGGTTAGTAACCCCTATAATCAGTGCATCCACCACAGGAGGTGCCGACCAAAAGTTAACCACATCAGGAGGGAAAGGGTACTTCCCATCCCAGGGCTCAGGGGCTGAATTGCTGGCCTCTGGTTCAAATTATTACCAGCCCTTACGACGTATGACACAGGTCTATGGCACCAAACCCACATTCTGGGACACAGGGCCATTTCGCGACCCCCCGGCCGATTGGGGCTGTGGGTAATGTGGCAGAGGGGCCAGCAAGGCACCCACCAGGATGTTGGGTGGGAAGCTTGCCGTACTCCTGCTACTGGTACGGAGGTCTTTTTAAAGCAAAAAGAAAAATAAAACTAATCACACCACAAAAAGGGGCTGATATAATGGCAGGGAACAAAAAAGTACAAAAACCCACGTGTTATTCTGATTGAAAAAAAAAATCATACACCTCACAAAGTGTGATTCAAAAAACGAGTAGAAAAAACTCACCTGGAAGGTGGAATGATCCCACGGCTTTCTCACATACTCTCTCATGTGCGCGATTGTCTCACATATGTTCCTCAGTCTGTGCTAAATTTACCCTATAGAGTTAGACTTGAAAGGAAGTGAGTACTTTTGGACCTATAGTATACCTTACAATAAGGGATTTGCTTTTTTAAAACACTTAATAGGTTTAACCTGTTTAATCATGTAGCATTGAAAATTGCATTGGATATTGTATTACATTGGATACATTAAGTTTAATTATGCATATAATTACAATTAGATTAATTATGTATTTATTTAACCTCTTATAATATTATATTGAATTATTATGGGCTGTAGGTAGTACACCTTGCAATAGATATTCCTGTATACATTTTGCTTAGTTTTATAAGCATTTCTGACACCTCCCTTATTTATATATGTTTAATATATTTTATGGTGTTTAGACTTATGAATTAAATAAATTCATAATTAATTAATTCAAATTCATAAATAAAATAAATCTAATTACAGTCTGTGTGGTATAGGTAATATTTATTACTAGTAACATTGACCACCAAACCTGAATGATTTTTTTGAGTATTTTTATGCTTCTTTGTTAATACAGGGACTTAAGGGCATTCTCAGAAGAAGCAAAAAAAAAAAAAAAAGGTCTGACTTTTCTCCACTTTTCCAGGCATTAAGATTTACTGTACACACATGGCTAAATAGACATCACAAACTCCTAAGGTGGAGTTTAAGCCTACATCCTGGTGGGAATCTCCCCCCTCCACACAAACCCACAACTCAACGCAGGAACTTAAGAAACCTAGATCTTCAGTCCCTTTCTGCCTCACTTCAACCACTTCAGACCTTGACCTCATTCACGGACATAGACGCTGCATCATCACACTACCATAATACACTCTCCTCAGCTCCAGACTCTGCCGCCCCCCTCACCTATAGCCGTCCCCGCACCAAAAACCCCCAACCCTGGCTAAATGCAAGCACAGCCAGATTGAAACAGCTGTCTCGAGCTGCTGAACGGCGATGGAGGAAAACCAAAGCCAATCTGTTCTATAAACAAGCCCTTCAGGAACTCAGGACTGCCCTTTCATCTGCTAAGCAAGCATATTTCTCTTTACTGATTTCTGCACAAGCCCGGAATCCCAAACAACTCTTCAACACTTTCAGTTCCTTACTCCGCCCACCACCTCCTCCTCCAACCTCCCAAATAACAGCTGAAGAATTTTCTACTTTCTTCAAAGAAAAAATTGACAACATTCAACTTGGCTTTGCCCCTCAGAATCCCTCACCACTTCAAACTATCCCCCTGCCTTACTCTCTTACTTTCTTCACTCCAATAACTGATCTTGGACTAACTTCTCTCATTTCTAGGGCCCATCTGACTACCTGCTCCCTCGATCCTATTCCATCCCACCTTATTCCTCAACTATATCCATCCCTCACTCCAGCCTTAACATCCATATTCAACCTTTCCCTCTCCACTGGTACCTTTCCTTCCTCCTACAAACATGCAGTTATTACTCCGATAATCAAGAAACCCTCTCTCGACCCCTCTGCCCTCTCCAGCTACCGCCCTATCTCACTACTCCCTTTCTCCTCCAAACTTTTTGAACAACATGTCCACTCAGAACTGGCACAATACTTATCCACTAACAACTTACTTGACCCCTCGCAATCAGGATTCCGCCGAAACCACTCCACTAAAACTGCCCTCACCAAAGTCACCAATGATCTGCTCACTGCCAAAAGCAAAGGTCACTACTCCATCCTCATCCTTCTTGACCTCTCCTCAGCCTTTGACACTGTCGACCACTCTCTGCTTCTTGATAATCTCTGTCTTGGGGTTCAAGGTCTTGCACTCTCTTGGCTCACCTCTTACCTCTCTGACAGATCATTCAGTGTATCCTATTCTAACACAGTCTCATCCCCACGTTCCCTTTCTGTCTGTGTGCCACAAGGTTCTGTCCTAGGCCCCCTACTTTTCTCAATCTACACCTATGGCCTTGGCAAACTTATAACTTCACTAGGCTTCCAATACCACTTCTATGCGGATGACACTATATCTCTCAGGCCCCAATCTCTCCTCTCTCCTATCTCGCCTCCCCAACTGCCTTGCAGCTATTTCTTCATTCATGTCATCTCGCTACCTCAAGCTAAACATGGAAAAGACAGAACTGGTCCTTTTCCAACCATCTAACTCCCCTCCCCTCTCTAACACATCTATTTCTGTCAACAATTACACAATAACAGCAACTCCCCAAGCTCGGTGCCTTGGAGCCATTCTGGACTCTGCCCTCTCTTTCAAACCACATATTCACTCCCTGGCCACCTCCAACTTAAAAACATCTCACGCATCCGTCCCTTCCTCTCACCTGACACCACTAAAAGGCTAGAGCATGCCCTGGTCATATCCTGACTGGATTACTGCAACATTCTTCTTTGTGGCTTACCAACTAACAGACTGGCACCCCTCCAATCTATTCTGAACTCCGCTGCTCGCCTCATCCATCTCTCCTCTCGCTCCTCCAGTTCTGCGCCTCTCTGCCAATCCCTACACTGGCTGCCAGTCCCACAGCGAATCCTGTTCAAAACTCTAACTCTCGCATACAAAGCTCTCTCTAACCAGGCTCGCTCTGCTGCTGACCTTCTCCTGTCCTCCACCCTGGTCACCTCCTCTCATGCCCGCCTATAGGACTTCTCACGCGTAACTTCAATCTTCTGGAATGCCCTCCCGCACCCAATCTGCCACTCCACAACCTGCAAAACCTTCAAAGGCGCCCTTAAAACTCACTTATTCAGACAAGCATACAATCTGGCCTAACCAATCTTCTAAAGGGCTTATGCCACAAAGCTCAATACTGACTGTTTGTGATCCTTCCCCCTCGTCTTCACCCCTCTTCCTTTAGACTGTAAGCTCGCAAGGGCAGGGCTCTCTCCCCTATTGTATCTTGTACTCAGAATATCCACTGTCAAATCTGTAAAACTGCATTTGAAATAGTATATGTACCGTATGTTTCTACCCTGTCTGTAATTACTACTTTGTAAAGCGCTACGGAAGATGATGGCGCTATATAAATAAACAATAATAATCTGATATCTGGAGTCTAACAATAAATACAACTGTTTCCCTAATGGTTCCCTAAGGTTTTCCCTAAGGTTTGTTGAGCTAATCATGTAGATGTCACAGGTCATTCAAGTTAAGTATATTTGAGTTTGTTTTACTGCCTGGCAAACAGTGGCATGAATTGCACTGCCTTCATTCCACAATGGAATTTTCATTTATCTTTGTTAATATGGTCATAAAAGCATTCATATTAAGCTGCAAAATCTTCATAGAATTGCTATGCTACTTAAAATAGTATTAATAGGTAGATGTGCATTAGAGTGCTGTGAACATGAGAAAGCTTTCCTGTAGATCTTGAAACACTTTCGATGTGGATGCTATTGCTTTGGGGCTTAGAAGGATTATAAATTAATTGAAAGAATCTAGTTCCCAAGGTATAATCCCGATTGGGGATGCCCCAGGGGAAAACTTGCAACTGGCTCTGGAGACTTTTAGACACCAGGGACGTGCGGCACATCAGGGCTTTAATTACCTACTTTCCTTTTTCTATCTGCAATATCTATTTAGCAGTTCAATGTAACTTCATTAATACAGTTAATTAACTAGAAGAACAGAAGGTTGGATACTGTGATATAAGCACCAGGCACTGAAACCACTGAAAATAATGCCTAAGAACACAGCATACTTTTCAAGTTCTTGACATCCTCATAATTTAATGCACCCAAGAGCATTATTCTCTATACCAAAACCAGGTTAATGATGGAGGATGTATCTGTTTTAACTGATAAATACAATCTCTTGCTCAGTATCGGTAGCAGCCAAAACTGGATGGCAATACATACTGCTGTCACTGTGTGCTACTGTACATTGAGGGTTTGTCACCATCACCCTTTTGTGAACCTTATCTTACCATTATCGCAACACATACAACATTAGCTTTGTATTATGTCATTGTATTATGACTGAATAGGAAATACATGCACATGGAAGTGTTGACTAGCACAATGCAAAGCTGTGACAAAATACAATAAGGCGGGGTGGGGACCAAACAAATAATTTCCGGTGGAACTGGAATCAACAACTCTGTTCACATTTCATTAACCAACAAAACAACTCTTTTTAGGGTTTTTTTTTTAAATTATAACTGTCCCAAATACTGCACACATACTAACACCCTGTGGCAAGCAGGTTTGCAGATGCCTGTAAACTGTCTCAGCATGTTCTGAACTTTGCTTTATACTATGGCTAATCTGAACACTTCTGAAGGTCTGTCATTCACTCAAAAGATACCCACACCACAGAATTTTACACAACTTGAATGATAAAAGCTTTGCATTCACCTAAATCTCACAAACAGCCTTCCAAGTCTGCAACAATTACAATTATGTTAGATGCTGTTATCTCCCCACCTAAGGGTTGCCAAGGAGTACATGGTGCTGGGTGAAATTTAAGCAAAAGTATGCCCTGCAGTGGTGTGTGTGGTTCCCCTTTATATTTTATATATATTTTGGCTGATGATGGAAGCTTTTCTCTACATTGGTTGGTTCTGTACAGGCACACTACTAGACTGCAAGGATCTTACCTGAATTTCCCTCTCTATCCAGGAGCATCTATCCTAGTGACTACATAAGGTATGTTTTATATATACTTGATGTCCTATTGCTGAATTATTCACTGCTGTGCAGATTAGAGTGGAGCAAAAGACCCTAGGTCCAATTAAATCCCCACTCATAGGGCATTCTGATTTGGGATGAAAACTCACTGGTCATCCATTAGAGATACCTTACCAATGATCCCATGGCACGTGTGCAATCGGCAGTGGGATCTCCTGCAGGGCTGAGCAGAGCCATACAGAAGTGCGTAGAATGGAAATCGTAAAAACCACCTATGCTTTCATTCAGCTTTTTTTAGCTGTTCATTTATATGCCGTGGAGTGGAGAATCAGGATGCCCTATAGGTACGGACCAAAAATCTGGATAGTGAAAATCCTGGGTTTTGGTCCACTTTAATACACCCTGAATAAAAATACAATTCTGTGATTACTCACCTGTAGAATTGGTGTTATGAGTATACAGTACGTCATGCTCCAAATCTAATACTTACAGTTGGGATATACTCCGCCAGATGGCACTGGACTGCAGAGACGTCGAAAATAGGCTCCTCCCGGCCCCTCAAATACCCAGGGACCTCCCACAAATCCGCAGCATTGAAAAGCAGTTAAGGAGAAGCCGCGAGAATTAACAATCCAAACTATCAACCATAACAATGATAACAATCACCATACAGGGGATCCAAGAAAATGCAACCAAGGGTGGGTTGGAGCAGGACATACTGTATACTCATAATACCAATTCTACAGGTGAATAATCACAGAATTGTATTATTCTTAGTATACAGTACGTCCTGCTCCAAATCTAATACTTACAGTTGGGACATCCAATAGCAGTGTCCATAAAGTATGGTGGGATCCCCAAGAAAAATCAGCAGCAGGCAGTTTAAACCACTGCCGCCTGCAGAACCTTGTGGCCAAAAGCAGCATCAGCTGAGGCCCTAACATCAACCTTGTAAAACTTTGAAAAGGTATGAACAGAAGACCAAGTAGCGGCCTTGCAAACTTGTTCAACAGAAGCCTGGTGCTGAAAAGCCCAAGAGGCACCAATAGCACGAGTGGAATGAGCAGTAAGGCGGAAGGGAGGATTCTTCCCCTTAGCAGAGTAGGCCTGAATCACAGCCTGACGGATCCATTTGCTGATAGTAGACTTGGCAGGTGCCAAACCCTTCCTAGGACCACAAGGGACCACAAAAAGAGCATCAGTTTTTCTGAAAGGTGCAGTAGCCACCAAATAGTACTTCAGACACCTAACCACATCCAAAGAGTGCAAAACTCTCTCCTTAGCATTGCTAGGATTAGGGCACAAAGAAGGAAGAACAATATCCTGATTCAAATGAAAGGCAGACACTACCTTAGGCAGAAAATCAGGTTTGAAACGAAACACCACCTTGTCCTGGTGCCTCTCATAGTAGGGGGGCTAAATGGACAGCGCCGCCAACTCAGACACACGCCTGACAGAAGTGATAGCCACCAGAAACACAACCTTGAGCGTAAGAATGGCCAAGGCAGCATCCTGCACAGGTTCAAAGGGAGCACCCTGCAAGGCTGACAGAACCAAGTTCAAATCCCAAACAGGCACCATAGATTTACGTGGGGGACGCACATGAGTGACCCCCTGGAAAAAAGTCCTGATCAGAGGGTGCTGAGCAAAGGAATGCTGGAAAAAAATAGCCAGGGCAGAAACCTGACCCTTCAGAGTACTGAGTTGGAGCCCCATCTCCAACCCATGCTGCAGGAACTCCAGAATCCTGGAAATAGAGAACACACGACAGGGAAGAAACCTAGACTAACACCAGTCAATGTAGGCACGCCAAACCCTGTAATAAATGGAAGAGGAAGACTTCTTCCTAGCTTTAATCAAAGTATCCACAACTGAGGAAGACAGCCCCTTCTCCATCAAGATGGAGGTTTCAGCAGCCAAGCCGTCAAAGCCAGAGTTTGTAAAGTGGGATGGCGTAGTGAGCCCTGAGTGATCAGATCTGGCACCAAGGGCAGAGCGCATTGATCTACTGCCAGCTGTACCACGTCTGCGAACCACACTCTTCTTGGCCACCTGGGGGCCGCCAGAATTGCTGGCACCCCTTCCAGAGCAATCTTGCGCAGAACCCTGCCCAGCAGGGGAATTGGGGGGAAGACATACAGAAACTGAAAGTCCTTCCATGACATTGCTAGCGCATCCGAGGTCAGGGCCAGAGGATCCCTGGACAGAGAGACAAAAGCTGGAAGCTTGTGATTGTGGCGGGACGCAAACAGATCCACATCTGGTTGGCCCCAATGGTGACACAGAGATTGAAACACCCTGCTGCATAGGGACCATTCTCCCTGGCGAGAGGTCCCCCTGCTCAGAGAGTCCACCAGGTGATTTTCCACCCCTGGGATGTACACAGCTGAAATGCAGGGGACACTGGCCTCCGCCCAAGTCAGGATCAGAGACACTTCCTGGAGGGCCCCCTTGCTCCGGTTCCCCCCCGATGACTGATGTAGGCAACTGCCGTCTGGTTGTCCGAGCACACCTGAACAGGCAGGCCCTGAAGATGAGTAGTCAAGCGAGCCAGAACTAACCTGATCGCTCGCAGCTCCAAGACATTGATAGGTGTGTGGGCCTCCTGAGGGCCCCACCTCCCCTAGAACCGCAGGGACTTCCAGAAACCCCCCCAACCTGACAGACTGGCATCCGTGGTGACCATCTCCAAGGAAGGGGCAAGAAAGGATCTGCCCCCCAACAGGTTCCTTGAGTCCATCCACCACAAGAGGGACCTCCTGACCAGGGGGGAGAGCACACAGACCCTGTCCAGGGACGCTGGGTCCTTGTCCCATACAGACAATAGGTGAAGTTGCAGAGGCCTCAAGTGGAACTGAGCATAAGGGACAGCTTCGAAGCATGCCACCATCAGGCCCACCAGCTGCATCCCCTGCCTGATGGAGGGATGGGGACAAGCTAGGAGGGACTGAGCCTGTGCAATCAGATTGTCCACCTTCTGCTGAGGAAGGAAGATCCTTGCCTGAACTGTATCCAGATTCATTCCTAGGAATGGAGTTACCAAGGAAGGGGACAGTGAGGACTTGGGGTGGTTGATCACCCATCCAAATGACTCCAGAGTGGACACCACCAGCTGAGTATCCAACTCTGCCTGATGTAGAGACTGGGAAGTGATGAGGATGTCGTCCAGATAGGGAAGCACGCGGACGCCCTGACATCTGAGCAGAGACATCACGCCAGCCAGCACCTTGGTGAACACCCTGGGAGCTGAAGTGAGGCCGAACGGCAAGGCCACAAATTGGTAGTGTTGATCCATCAGAGCGAACCTGAGGAACCTTTGATGACCTGGGAACACAGGAATATGAAGGTAAGCATCTTTGATGTCCACAGAAGTCATGAAATCCCCTTGGCGCAGGGAACTGATGGCAGAGCGCAGAGTCTCCATTGTGAAAGCGCCTGCCCCTGACAAACTTGTTGAGAATCTACAGAACCATCCTTTTTGGGTAGTGTGAATAGGTTGGAATAAAAGTCCTTGCCTTTTTCTCTTAAAGGGACCTGGCAGATGACCCCCAGCTCCAGGAGGCCTTGCACTGCTTGCACTAGCTCCTGAGCTGACACAGGGTCCTGAGGAATCCGGAATCTGATGACTCTTGGAGGGGGATCGGCAGCAAACTCCAACTTGTAACCGGAGGACACTACCTCCTGAATCCACCGGTCTGAGACATGAAGCCTCCAGACGTGAGCGAAGTGCTGCAGCAGTCCCCCCACCCGGATGGGTGAGGGCGCCCCATCATGCCTGAGGAGGCTTGGGAGAGGATTTAGCTTTGGGACCCCAGGAGGAGCCAGGACGTCCACATCCTCTGCCTCTACCCCAGAAATCTCCCGGGCCCCAGGGAAAGACACCCCCCTTCCCTGTCTTGCACCGCGGTAAGGGGAGGAGAAGGAACCCTGACCCCGAAAGGGCCGAGGTTGCCGCCTGCGCTGGGGTAACCTGCCTCCATTAGCAAAAAGGTCCAGGAGGTCTCCAAACAGACGTAGTGCTTTAAAGGGAAAACCAGTGAGGGCCTTCTTGGCAGCGTTGTCAGCAGCCCACTGGCGCAGCCAAACCGAGCGGCGTATAGCCACCACGAGGGCAGAGGTTCTGGCACACATTCTGATGGTGTCATCCAATGCTGATAGGACAAAATTTACAAAAACATCACAACTGGAGAGTGCATTAAACACCTCACAAGGCAAAACATCAGGGGCAATGTCGAGCATATTTCTGATAAGGGTTCTAGTGGCCACAGCAGTAATGGCAGAGCCACAGACCGGGCGCAGCGCCGTCCCCGCACATGCAAAGGCGTGGGATGCCAGCTGATCAATACTCCGGTCTTCGGCATCCCGCAGGGTAGTAGAATCAGGGGAATGCATGAAAGAGGTGTTAGATAGCCCTAGGATCGGGGCATCCACCTCGGGGGGGGGGGGGGGGGGGATGACCAACATTTAACCACCTCAGCCGGAAAGGGATACTTCCTATGGTTCCTATGGTTATGGTTATGGAAATGTGCCTGCTCTGGAAATTCCAAACGTGATCTTGCTGTATGGAAAAGCTCCCCTCTTTGCCTGGGAGCCTCAACAGGGAGAGAGATAGACAGAACCACAAAAATCTGGGACAATAATCTGTCAGTGTCATCCGGGGCCCAGGGGTCAAAGTCGGAATCGTTATGACCCCTTGGTCTCTCATCAGATGAGCCTGAATCAGAAAAGAGCTCCCCTTCATCAGACGGGGTATAGCCACACAGATTCATAAACTCCTCAGTTCCCATAGGGAAAACAGTGACATTAGGCGTCTAGTGCGGCTTCTTAGCAGGGGCCTTATGCGCTAAAGACTTCGCAATAATCTGTTCAACAGTAGCCAGTCTAGAAGACACATCAGGCTGAGAATCCCCACTAGTATGCAACTCAGCAGGAGTGAGATTTAAGCTTGGGGGAGTAGGTGAAGTGAAACGAGGTGCAGCCACTGGCAGGCCAGATTGCAATGCAAGCACCTGCTCAGCACAGGGTACATAGACCCGCGCCTTGTCAGCGTCAGCATGAGGCTGCCCACACGCTACACACAGCCGGTCTTGTCCCGAAAGGACCACCAATGGGATCACCAATTTCAAGATTGACAGATGATGGTTGGCAGCCGGCTGGATGCACCTCCGTATTTCTTACCGAGCGCGCTCACTCCCGTGCCCAGCCTGTCTAAGTGTCTGGGCGCGGACATGCACACAGCTACAGAGATGACAGGGATGCGGTGGCTGGCGATCACAGTGTCAGGGAGCTGCCAGCAAAGGTAGGCTAGCGGCCTGCCCTGAAGTCTCTTAGATTCCAGGCCAGCTGCAAAGGGTTTTGATCCAATTTAAAAGCCAGTTGTAACTTTTTCTTGTATTCATTAATAAAAACATTTAAACTAGTAAATATTTCCTGGTGATTCTACAACAGATTTGATATTCATTGCCATGATTTATGTGCAAAATTGTAACTCACTACTTGTTTTGACAAATAAAAAATGTCTCACTGTGGCCATAGGACTACATTGAAAAAAAGTTACAAGTTACAAGACAACCGATTATCAATGGGGCATACTTTATTAGCTAGTGAGTTACATTGTGCTTAGTGGATTGAGGTAGCATGCTTCTGAATATTAGAATTGGTTACATTTTTTGTCTGACCCCCTCTGGCTTTTTTTTTGTCTACTGGGTATGAGGAGGATCAAGTAGCCCTAGAAGAGTGCAGTACAGTGATGGGCATGGTGTGCAGTATTTTTGTTTGAACATCATAAGGTGTCACAGAGCTTAGGCCTGAAAGTAATGCCACTACTAGTCTGGTCTCATGCTATGAGGAATCAGGAACAAGGTAAGCATAACTACTTCCTTACAGTATGTCTGAGCCTTTTTTCCTGCCCGGAGTTGGATTGAAGCAATTTTTACTTTAACATGTTTTTATTATTATTAATCCTTAATAATGATTGTAAAAAAGGAGCAGTAATTGGACACATGTAGACAATTTGAAAAACATTTTGTAATGGCGAGTTATAAATTAGTCATGAAATAACATTGTTGGGAAAGTGTGTGACTAAACTCTGACTTGTGCTTCCTGTTTTTAGTAACTTGAAGACTATTACATAAAAGAAAAACATACTCCGAGTCCCCCCCTACTTACATCGTTCCATAAAATAATTTGTCTGCAGATGTGTTATTACAGATGGTAAAACTAGAACCCCTGCACATGAGAAACCTAAAGAAAAATGTTTCCCCTAGTGAAGGATTAAAGCGGACCTTCACTTTGAATAAGAATCTATCTTATATGTTTCCCACACCCTGTACATACAGATTGTCCACATTAAAAATCATCATACCTGCATCTACTGCATGTTATGAGCCTTTAAACATCCAAGAGGGCAGCTCATGGAACATCAGGCAGCCTGCAAACAGGAAGTGCCTTCTGACTGTGCTGCTCTGCATTCTGGGATTGCTGACCTTTTCCTGACCCCAGCTCTGCTCTGTCTGAGCAAAGCACAGCTATAACCCGCCCCCTGTACTTTATCCCACTCTCCTCTACTCAGACAGTCTGATGCTTCTAAGTCAAGATGGCGGCGCCCGTATCCTAAAGTTCTGAACAGATTTGCAGCCCAGTGGGGGAAAGAATAATAAGTAAGTGACTAAAAACTTAAAATATATTAATTTTAGATGCTGGTGAATCGTTTTATAATGGTTTTGGCTTTTCAGTAAATCATGGTGAAGGTTCGGTTTAAGACTTTGGATGGAATTCTTTCAAATGATGATCAAAGCCTAAGACACTGATGACTCATTGATTTTACAAGCGTAAAAACTTTCACCTTTCCAGATTTCATTACACTTTTAGGTCTTAGGATCCTTGGATGACCAGGAACATTTACCCTGTAAAGAAAGGCCCGACGCCTAGGGCATCTGGGTTCAGTACACAAAAATACCATTTTGTGATTACTCACCTGTAAAATGGGTATTATAAGTGTGTCACACACCCCGCTTCCAATATTCATGACAAGTCGGTTATGGCCAGTAGAGGGCGAACTTTGCATTCCCCAGTATAGGACAGCAGTAAAGGGACCAGGAAGAGCCAAATATAAACAATCATAAGACTAAAAGGCTCACCATATAAAGGATCCAAAATACCAATAAGGGCGGGATGAAGCGGGGTGTGTGACATACTTATAATTCCCATTTTACAGGTGAGTAATCACAAAATGGTATTATTCCAAGTATGTCACACACCCCGCTTCCAACATTCATGACATGTGGGACATCCAATAGCAGTGTCCATAATGGGTGGGGATCCCAATACGTCAAAAAATGCACAAATCTTAAACCACTGCAGCCTGCAGAAACTTGCGGCCAAAAACAGCATCCGCTGAGGCCCGCACAACCAACTTATAAAACTTGGAAAAAGTATGAACGGAGGACCAAGTAGCAGCCTTACAAACTTGTTCAACAGAAGTCTGGTGCTGAAAAGCCCAAGAAGCTCCAACAGCACGAGTAGAATGAGCAGTGATCTGAAAAGGGGCAACCTTCCCCTTGGCAGTATAGGCCCCAACAATGGCCTGGCGTATCCATTTACTAATGGTAGGCTTGGCGGGCGCCAAACCTTTCCTGGGCCCAGAGGGCACCACGAACAAGGCGTCCGTCTTACGAAAGTGAGAAGTAGCCACCAAATAGTACTTCACACAAAGAACCACATCCAAAGAGTGCAAAACCCTTCTCCTTGTCATTGCTAGGCCTAGGACACAAGGAAGGGAGAACTACATCCAGATTGAGGCGGAAGGCAGAAACCACCTTAGGAAGGAAATCTGGCTTAAAGCGAAATACCACCTTGTCCTGGTGTCTCTCAAAGTAAGGGGCCTGAATGGACAGAGCCGCCAACTCAGAGACACGCCGAACAGAGGTAATAGCCACCAAAAAGGCAACCTTTTGAGTGAGCATAGAAGTGCAACATCCTGCACCGGCTCAAAAGGAGGCCCCCGGAGGGCCGACAGAACCAAATTCAAATCCCAAACGGGCAACAAAGGCTTTCCACGTAGCCGCACATGAGTGACCCCCTGGAAAAAAAGTCTTAACCAGAGGATGCAGAGCAAAAGACCTTGAAAGAAGACAGTCAGAACAGAGACCTGCCCTTTCAAGGTACTAAGCTGGAACCCCAGGTCCAGACCGTGTTGAAGAAACTCCAAAATCCCAGAAATCGAAAACACCCTGCAAGCCAAGGCCCTAGCCTCACACCAATCAATATACTGTAGGACCTCCAAGTCCTGTAGTATATGTTAGAGGAAGATTGCTTCCTATCTCTAACAAGAGTCTGAATCACAGCCTCAGACAAACCTTCCTCACTTAGGATGGAATCTTCAGCAGCCACGCCGTCAAAACCAGCGCTTATAAATTGGGGTAATGTAGTTGACCTTGAGTGATCAGATCCTGGAAACAGGGGCAGCCTGTACTGATCTACCGCAAGGCTTACGACGTCTGCAACCAAAAACCTGTCTTGGCCACCTTGGGGCCACCAGAATTGCTGGCGTACCCTCTAGAGCCAGCTTGCGCACCACCGTGCCTACCATGGAGAAGGGGGGAAACAGGTACAGTAACCCCAGATCCC
Source organism: Gastrophryne carolinensis (assembly GCA_027917425.1). Classification (NCBI taxonomy): domain Eukaryota; kingdom Metazoa; phylum Chordata; class Amphibia; order Anura; family Microhylidae; genus Gastrophryne; species Gastrophryne carolinensis. The sequence goes on from CM051238.1 coordinate 210,083,705, forward strand.
TCCAGGCAAGAAACATGGCGTCCATTGCCAGGGCCAGAAGATCCTGAGACAGAGAAACAACTTTGGGAGCTTGTGATTGTGACGTGAGGCAAAGAGATCCACCTCCGGAAACCCCCACTTGTGACAGAGGGACCGGAATACCTTGTGGTTGAGAGACCATTCCCCTCAGCGAGAGGATCCCCTGCTCAGGGAGTCTGCCTGTGTTTTCCACTCCCGGAAAGTACACTGCTGAGATGCATGGAACATTGCTCTCTGCCCATGCAAGAATCAGAGAAACTTCCCGGAGGGCACTCCTGCTGCGAGTCCCTCCTTGGTGATTGATGTAAGCTACCGCAGTGCGATTGTCTGATCGAACCTGAACCTGATGTGTCAAGCATGACAGAACCAACCAAATAGCTTTCAGTTCCAAGACATTGATGTCTTGAGGACCCCACAGCCCCTTGAACTGATGTGTCTTCCAAAAACCTCCCCAGCCCGACAGGCTGGCATCCGTGGTAACTGTCTCCCAACAAGGGGTCAGAAAGGATCTGCCCCTCATCAGATTGCTCGGTTCCCGCCACCACTGAAGGGACTGCCGAACCCGGGGAGACATCAGGAATGACTGATCCAATGACTGCGGACATCTGTCCCAGGCCAACAATAGATGGAGCTGGAGCGACCTCATGTGGAACTGAGCAAAGGTAACTGCCTCGAAAGAAGCCACCATCAATCCCACCAGTCTCATCCCTAGCCGGATAGAAGGACGAGGATTGGACAGGAGAAGACGTATCAGATCCTGAACCATCTGCACCTTGGACTGAGGTAGGAACACCCTGGTCCGAATGGTATCCAGATTCGTGCCCAGAAACGAGATCTCCCTTGAGGGTGAGAGAGAAAACTTGGGATGGCTGATCGCCCAGCCGAACCTCTGCAGCGTCGCCACCACCAACCTGGTGTCCAGCTCCGCCTGACAGAGAGGATACCGTAATGAGGAAGTCGTCCAAATACGGCACAATGTGAATGCCCTAGGCTCTCAGAAGGGTCAATATGCCCCCCAGCACCTTGGTGAAAACCCTTGGTGCCGAAGTCAACCCGAAAGGGAGGTCCACAAACTGAAAGTGCTGATCTCCCACCACAAACCTGAGAAATCTCAAGTGTGCTGGGAAAATTGGTACATGAAGGTAAGCATCCTTGATGTCTATGGACGTCATGAAATCCCCCTGACGAAGGGAATTGATGACTGAGCGCAGAGTCTCCATGCGGAACTTCTTGGTTCTGATGAACCTGTTGAGAAGCTTCAAATCCAGAACGGTCTTATGGATCCATCCTTTTTGGGACCGTGAAGAGGTTGGAATAATAGCCCCGGCCATATGACATCCATGACCAGAAGATTCTGTACAGCCAACAGGAGCCCCTACACAGCCCGAGGATCCGAGGGCACCCGAGACCTTAGTAATCTGGGAGGAGGCACTCGAGCTCCAGTCTGTACCCGGAAGAACCACTTCCAAGATCCATTTGTCTGTGACCTCCTGGGCCCAGACCTGGAAGAAGTGCCGCAGCCGTCCCCCCACCCGCAAGGGTGAGGGCGTCCCCTCATTGCTGAGCTGTCTTGGAACCCCAGTTAAGGCCTGGACGTGCGCATCCTCTGCCTCTGTTCCAGGAATCACCTCTGAAATTAGAGTAGGCAAAGCCTCTGCCTGCTCTGGCACCGCGAAAGGAAGGATTGAAAGCGCCTGCCCCCCGAAAGGGGCGACGCTGCTTCTTACGCTGAGGTAAATTTCCACCATTCGCCACTGAATCCAATTTATCCCCGAACAGCCGCATACCCAGAAAGTGTAGCGCCGTGAGAGATTTCTTAGCCGCAATGTCAGCCGCCCACTGGCATGACCAGACCGATCGGCGAATAGCCACCAGCAAAGCCGAGGTTCTACTACACATAATAATTGTGTAATCCATAGCAGATAAAACAAAGGTCATAAATAATTCCCACCGCTTAAGGGCTGTGAAATCATCACTGGCCGGATTAAGCTGGGAACCACTCAACAGGTCCCTAACCACAGACCTGGTAGCCACAGTCGCGAGCGCCGAGGCTCAAACAGGCCGCAAGGCTGAACCCACACTGGCAAAAGCATGGCACGCCATCTGGTCCATGCGTTTGTCCTCACCATATTTAAGAGTGGTGGCATCTGGAGAATGTACAACGGGGGTGTTGGACAATCGCAGAACGGGCGCATCGACCTCGGGAGGGGACGACCAGCGCTTCACCGCGTCCATCGGGAAGGGATACCTCCTATCCCATCCTTGAGGAACAACAGGGAGCCGGCTAGGCCTCTCCCATTCCTTGAGAATCATGCTTTCAAAATGATTCTGATTTGGGAACTCCAAGCGAGGCTTAGAAGACCCAAAGAATTTCCCCTTCTGCGGAGGAAACTCTGCTGGCGGAGAAATAGCCAGTACCTCAAATAGGTGGGCCAGGACAGGCCAGTGGGTATCCATGGTATCCCCCAGCGTCTGCCCAGCATCAGCATTAAAGAACTGCCGAACCTCAGCATCAGATTCCTCAAACAATGCCCCCTCCTCAAGTGGGGAATAATCAGACCAATCAAGGGAATCATAGTCATCAAAATCCAGTACCGGCGCGGCCAGCGACGGATGCCTTTTCTTAGATGGACCTTTCTGGCCGCAGAGCTAGAAATCAATTTTTCGATGTTGGCCAATCTAGCACAAAACATCCGATTGCGACTCCCCGCTAATGACCGTGTCACTTGGGGTACGGATAAGGCGGGGTGGGGTAGGTGATGAGACAGGCGGCACGGACCCAGACGCCTGGGACCCCGACTGCCGCGTTATGCCTGCTGAGCACATGTATGCAAATCATTACATTCTCCCCCATAAGGGATACTCCACAACCCACACACAGCCGGGATTGTCCCGAAGGGAGCCCGAGCCCGGTATCCTGGGGAGCCTCCATATGGTGATTTTAAGGTAGTCGCCATGACCAGAGGGAATTTTGCTGCTTGAGCTACCCGGGATGCCCGTTTAAGTCCCAAGTGGGAGGATTTGTAGGAACCCAATTAAATCTCAGGGGGACCCTAGAAGGGACCCATAAGAAAGTACAATCATGCACACCACATATTGATATGTCAAGAAAAAAAACAAACAATATATACACACACATATATATAAAATCTATATTTATACTAAAAGCCTGGGACGCTGCTCCAAGCGCTATACAAGCGGAGCGCAGCGCGATTATAAAATAAGGAAAGAGCCCGCAGGGCACTCACAACCACAGGCAATGGCTTCCATCAGCAGCAAGGTCTCCAGAAGAGAGAGAGGGAGAAGCAGGGCGGGCCAGCGCGGACGCGGCGTGCCTGGCCCCGCCCCCTCCCCTCAGCACGAGAGACGTGGCTCCCAGCCAGTGGCTGGGCTCCGCACTGGCGCCAATGATCAAGGGGAGCGGGCCAAGGCAAATGCGCCGAGCTCTCCGGCCCCGCCCCCCCAACGAGCACCTGAGGGGGAGAAGCTCCCCCACCGCTAATGGCCATGACAAAAGGCCAGTGCCAGAAAGTAAATGCTCAGTAAAGCAGTAAGCACTACACACGCCACACACACATATGACAAAGGAAAAAATATAGGTAGAGAAGCCCCCCCCCCAGAAGAGGGGCACAGGGAGACCCGGGAAGGGGGGATACCATACCACCAATGTGGAGGGACCCAGAAAGGGATGGGGCATCCCAAACCGGGATCACCAACCCGGACACCGCCTACCCCTTAGTATGGGGTCTCACGGGGGAGCATGGCTCCCTGTATACACCACGAGGGTGCTGCCTACCATTGCCCGGACCCACAGCCAAGGCTGGGAGGCATCATGAGGGCTTAAATAAAAAAGGTCCGGGCAGCAATAGAAACAAATGGCCGGGGGTAACCCGGCTACCAGCAAGGAGGAGACACAGCCATCTTCTGACTTGCTCGCGGTCTGCAGAGACGAAAACTGGGGAATGTGTGGTAGGTCCCGGGTATTTATGGACTGGGAGGGACTCCTTTTTTTCCTGTCATCTCTGCAAAGTTCGCCCTCTACTGGCCATAACCCACATGTCATGAATATTGGAAGCGGGGTGTGTGACATACTTGGAATACAGAGATTTGAGCAGGTAGCATGTAAAAATAAAGATTGCTTCTATTTTTAGAGCAGTTTTAAAGTATGGTGGGTGGGAAAACATGAAGTGGTCTTATACATAATATATAAAATTAGACGTGTACTTCCACCCCCATTCCCCAAAGTGATTTGTTTCCTTTGTTATGCCCTAAAGATAGTAGAAGCAAAATGGTCCTTCTTATCAGTGGCCATAAGCTTGCTTTGCTCCTTCTGATCAAGGTGAAGCATCCCACTGGCCAGCAATAGACCAGGGAGGAATTTTAAGTGTGATAGAAAAATGTAAAAAAAAAATTCACCCAGATGTTTATTTACTAAATGTAGGACCACTTTAGGTCCGTTAACCCCCCCCTCCCCGGGCATGCCATATTGGCATGTACATCAACTGATCCATGCTCCTGCATCCCATATGACCACTGGCAGCCAAAGGAGTGCATCAGATTGGTTTGTGCATGGTGTACGTATGCCCATTGCAGCACTGTGTGGCATGCCCTCACTACGTAAGATGCTGCACATGCTTGCCATTAACCTCATTTGTTTCCAACAGCCATGTGGTCATTGGCTTTGGAGAAGAATCCTGCCTGATTTTCAAATTTTCAAGTGAATCTCCTGGTGGTAAATTCCCCAGGTTTGGAATGTCCAGGGGGTGGGGAATGCAGCAGTTCAGAAGGTTGCTGCAGTAATTTTGACTGAGGGTCAATTTTAATAACTGAAGCAATTCTAATGGAATTTGCCAGTGATATTTATTTTTAGGCTAGGTTAAGAGACCTGCGGGCCCTGTCTTTAAAGCGGAACAAAATGCCCCGCCCTGGTCGATCGGCCAATCAAAGCCCTTTGCCTTGACTATGGAATTAGTCAAAGGGAGCTTGTGCTGCTGCATCCACTGTATACCTGGTGGCGCGCCTATCTGACTGGCCGGGGCGGGAGCACCCACACCACCAGGGATGCAGCGGTGCACTCTCCCTATTGTAAATGAAAGTAAAATGACTCTGACTGTACCAGAGCCGTATATGCAACGATTTTTAAAAGGTACGTTTTTGCAGGCACACTGGAGGGTTTTACACAGTGGGGCATCCCAACAGTGGGGAAGCCCTGGGGAAGAGCCAAAGGCCCGGCCCGTAACTTTTAGATTCCAGGCCAGCCACTGGTCAGTTTTGTTCCATTTCAAGGAACCAAGCCAACCCAAGGGGAGGCTGGGCGGAGTATTAGTCTGGTTTATGGCAAAAAAGAGGGATCGTTTAATTTAGATCAGTGTAAAAAAGATATGTATTCCCTCTTATCAACCCCCTAAGCTCTAAGTGATGAGCCACAGGCTGGCAATATGAAAACTGGTACAGTTTTACCGCAACTAACTGCTTAAAATCAATTGTTCACATCAGGTTTTAACGACCAATCTGATGTGTTCAGTATGCGGGCTGCTCCCAGAACAGACACACAATTGCATCATTGTTTTATTGTTAACTTATAATATTCTAGTTCTGCTAAAGAAGCATTTCCCTTGTTCAATAGAATCAGCTTATGCATCTATGACTATATTTTCTTACCAGCTGGCCAGTACATTTTTTTTACCACAAAACTATTGTTTTAAGAATAAAATACCAGCACAAAAATCACTGATCAAAGCTAAATTATTGAATTGCACACAGTCGTAAAATAAGAACATTTAAATTGCAGTGCTACTTAGTAACAGATGCCACCTTATCAATTTCTAAAACATGTTGCTTAGCAACACATTGATATTCTGGAAGCAAGACAGTTGGTCCATTGCTACGCTGTATTAGCAAGTTTGACACCTATTCAATATGGATTGAAGAGACCTAATGCACAATAAATCTTGTGTGAAATTTCACTTCCCCCGCTGGACATGGTACACCTTATATATCGATTTCTTTTGTTTTCTATAAGGGAAAGACTATCTAGCAAAGGTCACTGCAGATTTGAGCTATACAATACGCCTACACTGGTCAGGTAGCTTCAGAGGGGGAATTCATTATGTTGGCAGGCATGTGGGTGTATTCTCTATTTAGCAGCCAACAAACACATCGACTCTGCAATGGATATGCCTGCTTGACTTATTTACTATGCCGGTTCAATATGAAAACAAGAACAACTGGTTACTAATGTGCCATAGACAAATATTATTCTAAAACCCATAAAAAAATTACAGGAGTCTAGCCATTTAATAGAGGGTGTGCCCTTGTCCGCATACCACATAAAACCATTAAGCACAGAATAAAATGGCAACCACTAAATATAAAGAAATAGCTTGGCTTTATCGAACGAAACATTTTCAGGCACTTGCTATAAAAGCTACTGAATGTATCAATAGTATCAAGCTTTTGTAAAAGGATTGCTATACAGAAATGTATCCCTGCCAGTGGTCTCCAAATGGTTTGGACAATCTAAATTAATATTTAAAAGGGACATTCCATGCAAATGGGTTACATTAGCCTGCTTACAGCTTGCCCCGTTGCTGGTTGTCAGGGGCTGCATCCTTTTTTCACCACCACTCCCTGATAGAACTCTAGAACTTGAGCTTTTCTGCTGACACATTTTAGTCTACGCTTACACCTGTCCGGCCACACTTGCTGCATATGTTTGCGTCAAAGACTTGTGGTAGGAGTTTGCGTTTTGCAGTTGCGTTTGAAATTTTTCCTTGCGTTTTTTCTGTCTGCTTTTTGCGTTTTTCCTTGGAAAAAAAATGACATGGGGTCCCCTCTCTCCAAGCCTACCAGCCGGCACATCGGGCTTAGGGACTGGGTTTCTCATGGCTTGGAGGCTGAACAGCCAGGCTTCGGCTATGCCAGGACACCAGCCCCTATGTCCTGTAGTGCTGGTCTGGTACTCCCCCAGGAGTGATAAATAGGACTGCATTCTTCTGTACCCCATCTGCCACAATCCCACAAGCGCAGGTGTGAATGAGGGCTCAGCCAGTCCCTCATAGAGATACATGCAGGGCTGATGACTGACCCTAGCATGAGAGGCCCAGCACAAGCCAGACACTTAACTTGGGCTTGTTAGAAAATATAAAGCAGGCTGTTTGCGGAGAGCTGAAAGGAGGCAAAATCAACCCTTTGCTTGGAGTGTCACTTTAAAAAGCCATATTTGTACCCGACTCCTTCTCCTGCTTGATTCTAGATACCTTAATAAAAAACAAATGCTGTTTTTCAACTATGGGAAGAGATGTGGAGTGAGGAAGTTAAAAAAAACTAAAAGCTTTTAATGTATGGACAGTTAAACTGCCTCAAGATGCCACAAATCAATTAAAGCGGACCTCACTCTGAATAAGAGTCTATCTTATATGTTTCCCACACCCTGTACATACAGATTGCTCACATTACAAATCATCCTACCTGCATCTACTGTATGTTATGAGCCTTTAAACATTCAAGATGGCGGCTTATGGAAGCCGCCATCTTATCAGGCAGCCTGCAAACAGGAAGTGCCTCCTGACTGTGCTGCTCTGCATTCTGGGACTGCTGACCTTTACCTGACCCCAGCTATGCAGCCCAGTTGCAGAGTTGCAGCCCAGTGGAGGAAAGAATAATACGTTAGTGACTAAAAACTTAAAATATATTAATTTTAGATGCTGGGGAACTGTTTTTTAAGAGTTTGGGCTTTTCATTAAATCACGGGTAAATCATGGGTATTGGAGAACTCTCTGTCACCATTGCTGCTGCTGCTTATCCCTGATTCTTATAGACAAGGCCCTTAGATGGAAAGAACATACCATTATTATAATTAACATTTATAACCTTCCTATGAAAGTTACATTAATTATAAAATACAAGTAAGAGTTTTATATGCAGGAGATCTACATTTCTACCAACTCCACAACCAATGCTAGATAGTGTATTAAATCTCATGTAACAGGTTAAATGAGCTGATAAATCTGAAGCACAAATGGAAACATCTATCAATACTGGGCTGGATTAATATTTCATAGACTCACCTTTGACCGGGCTACAAAAGTCTTTAGCGGTCAAATCAATATACTGATCTGGTCTATTCTGCAGCTATTCTGCAGACAGGCAGTAATAGGATCAAAGCACATATACTGTAACTGGAACAGCTTGGAAAAATATAGTATGTAACCCTATATTTTATGCTGTATCCACGTCAATATTGAGTAATGAATGCAAAAATGTAGATGTATCATCTCTCAAATCGTAAAAGGGTAAATCAAATATTTAAAAGCGTGACATTCTATGCAGCATGTGTCCAGTAAACACTTTAGACTTCCTTTAACAATCCAGAGCACAGATCAATAATGTGCAGTAACCCATAAATCCAGGGATAGGTTGTAATGGCAGACACCCACTTACTGGCCTCTTTTAAGACAGGAACCCAACAGAACTGCATTTATATAAATGCTCCTGTGGTCTCATGGAGCACTCTATAACACTCAATAGCCAAAATGGTGTTAAAACACGTGGAGGCCGATTCATTAATAGCGGCAGGTAGCGACAGTTGAGCGACTGTAGCGGCATTTTCAGAGCGCCCGCTAGTAGTCGCTGTGCTTGGCCGTTGTTCGGTAGTTGATAGCGACTCAGTCGGTTTGCCGTAATGTTGAATATTGGGTGAGGAGTTGCTATTTGACAGGTTCCGCGCTGTATGGGAGCGCATGATAGCGACTGGCCCTAGCGACCGGCTCCCACCATATTCATTAAAAAATCACGCTCAAAAAATTCTCGCGCTGTAAAATGCATGTTTAAACCCCAGAGCGCTGGAGGCGATGGGTTAAAAGTAGTTTTTTAACCCCCAAACCACCATATTTTTGGAAACCAAAAAAAACAAGTTTTTTAAATAATTTAGTAATATCCAGGGTTCAGTTGTGCGCATATTATGTATATATGTATATGTGGGACAAATGTGTTACACGGGATTAGGTCAGCCTGCGCACACGACGCCCTAGCCTCACATGGCATAAAATATGCATTATGATAGTATACACTCTATAACTGCCCTCATGTTCTGGCGGAAGTGGCCACATGGTGGTCAGTCCATCCACTTCCGCCCTCATGAGGATTTCAAATTTTGGCGGTTTTTCTGAGGCATTTCCTGTATGTGGGGGGTGGAGAGGGTATGCAGGGGACTATATATACAGGGGCTGACAACACCATGCCACACTCTGATGAAGTGGCTTATGTAACGGCCACGCAACGCGTCAGTGTTGGCACCGTGAGGGCAGGTGGCTTTGGACCTCATGATACGGTAATGTACACTGTTTGGTATTGCATGTACTAAATTCTATGCAATTTGCACAGTGTGGTAGCTTTAAGTGCGTACATTTCAGATCAAATATGTGCCCGGAAACTTACTCCTGTCTTTTACTTTTGCACTTATACTAGCACTTTTAGCACCCGAGCACCTGTTGGTGCCTGTGCTTTCACTAGTGGGACACTTATGTCCCTCTTTTTTCTTTGATTTTTCTTTGAATGCTCACTTACACTCTTTTTATTTTTCAACCTTTATTCACGGTTTAGTTCACTATTTTTTTACACTTTGCATGTATTTGGCACTGGTTACACTTTATTATAGCACTTTCTCAGGGGCAGTTTCCGTGGCATTTATTGGAATCTCTAATCTGCATAGATACTGATTCCCTAATCAGGGTATTACAATTATGAATATGTAAATATTTTTAAAATATTTTTGTGATATACTCTTGTAAATAGTCCCATTGTGCATATTTGTAAATATTAGATTCATTCATTATTGAATTGATACAGTCCAATTATAAGCTGCCACACCCCACGGTTGGGGTTTTAATTTTGTATTTTAAATGTATGTTTTCCCTTTCCCTTTTGGCTTACAATAAAGAATATGTATTAATCTTACTCACCTAATTCTGTCGAGCGGTCTATCAGCATAGATAGGAGGGGGGGGTTTTGGTGAATTGGGCTGGTAATTCACCATTTGCTTCCTAGTAATATGAATACATTAATATCAGACCTGTAATATCAATTCTGTACAATTTTTTTTTTCCCTTAAAAAATTTATCTAAAATGGCAGAAGTGGTCACAGAATTTTTCACATTAAAAAAAAAAAATTAATAATTAATTATTAATATTTAAAGATTCCACTGAAATGCATTGGAGAGCGCCAGGTAGCGAGAGGTCATACCTGTCGCTGTTCAAGGTCGGACGCTGGCGCTGTGGGCTGAGGCTGGAATAATGATGAATGAGTGGCTATATGGCGCTATCTCAGTCGCTAAGCAGGATTGGCCTGATAAATGTGTGATTTCGGTGGGGAGCCGGCGTTCTCGTGGCGGGGCCCGTCATTACCGGCCGCTCACCAGTCGCTACCTGTCGCTATTCCTTCATAAATAAGGGCCTATGTCTATTCAAACCTATCCGCTTGCGCTGCATTGAGCAACGCAGGCACAATGCAAGAGAAAATGCTCCCCATTATTTTATGGGCCAGTTCACATTGATATGCAGTGTACATATGTGAACTGGCCCATTAAAAATTGCGGGCAGCATTTTCTCTTGTGTAGTGACTGCATTGCCCAACGCAGCGCAAGTGGAGAGGTGCGAATAGAGCCGAAAAAGCATAACTGTATTATATTTAGCTCCTAAATGAAGTCATTTTAGTAGGCTTGGTTTTATGTTGTTTGGTTGAAGGCATACTCTTCTGATGTCACCCTCTCCAGGCATGCAAATGCAATGTCTAAAAAACATTTAGAGCAAGTTGGTGACATGCCAAGTCTCCTCAAGGGTAATGCAGAAAACATTAGAAATAGCTTGACAATCATTTTTATCATTGCGCCATCAGGTTGCGCACAGATTATGTTAGTAAATGCTACACAAAGGATGACGTACAATACAGTTTAGCGCTACTTACGCGAGCTAATGTCTCAGCGCTAGCAAACAGCCACCGACGCACATGTGCTGTGTACCAGGAGTTGGGACTATTGGACAGGACAACGCTAGCCAAAAGATGCCTAAATCAAAGTTTTCAGATTCCTCCATTGCTTCAATGCAGAACATTTTTTGGGCAGGCTTAGGCCTGTCAATTAGGTGACTGCTGCCCATCCCTCTGAAGAATTTCCCTTCCCCACACTGGTTGGACAAGCCTAGGACTGTCAAGAATTAGGCCCTTATTTAACAAGGGATAGCGCCAGGTAGCGAATGGTGAGCGAACGATAATGACGCTCACCGCCACGAGAACGCCGGCTCCCCTCCGCAATCACACATTTATCAAGCCGATCCTGCTTAGCGACTGACAGAGCGCCAGATAGCGAATCATTCATCATTATTCCAGCCTCACCCCACAGCGCCAGCGAGCGACCTTGAACAGCGACAGGTATGACCTCTCGCTACCTGGCGCTCTCCAATGCATTTCAATGGAGCAATCTTTAAATATTCATAATTAATTGCTATTAATTTTTTTTTTTTTTTAAATGTCAAAAATTCTGTGACCACTTCTGCAATGTTAGATATTTTTTTTTAAGTTAAGAATTGATATTACAGGTCTGATATTAATGTATTCATATTACAAAATGTTTTTTTTTTTCTAAAATTATGGTTATTTGGGGGTTAAAAAAAACTACTTTTAACCCATCGCCGCCAGCGCTCTGGGGTTTAAACAAGCATTTCACAGCGCGAGAATTTTTGGAGCGTGATTTGTTAATGAATATGCTGGGAGCCGTTCGCTATGGCCGTTCGCTGTCATGCGCTCCCATACAGCGCGGAACCTGTCAAACAGCGACTCCTAACCCCGTATTCAACATTACCGCACACCGACTGAGTCGCTGTCAACAGCCGAACAACGGCCAAGCACAGCGAATACTAGCGGGCGCTGTGAAAATAACGCTATCTGTCGCTACCTGCCGCTATTAATGAATCGGCCTGCCAGTTCATGGTCTGGCCAATCGGTGGGCGTGGTCTTTTACAGAGGTGTGGTGTGGGGGATATGTGACAGATTCACAAAGCTATGTGGCTTGTGCCCTGCAGTTGCCACCTAGTCACAGGGCTGCTCTTTTGTCAAATCTAGTGGTTCACTGGGCACAGTATGCCACTAGAGGACGGAAACTGTGTCATTCGCAGATGTTGCAGCAAACGCATGAGGACGTTCTTTAGCAAACGCAAAAGAGCTTAGTTAATTACCCTAATAACGAAAGAAGATCCAGCACTGCAATATGTATACAACGGTGTGTTCAAATCCCAGGCGCTGGATCGTGATGCAATCCAGCAAGCGCTGATCCTGCCACTTCCTGCCTTTTTCACTATATAAGATGCAATCCCTCAAAGTGGGGGGGGGTGCGTCTTATGAAGCGAATGTTTGCGTGAGAGGAGCGAGTACAGCGCATGACCGGCGGACGTGTAGGTGTGGCAGAGCCGAGACAGATGCATCGCCTGAGGTCCTCAGGATGAAGGGTGGGTGCCGGGCACAGGGGCAGCCAAAGTGGATTTTGTGCCACTTTAAGGCATATCTATACAGTACTTATGTGGCATTTTAGCATTATTACCTTATTTAAAGGGAATTTCCAATTTCCCGAACCTAAGATCTGGGATTGCCAGAGGGCACAAGACTCCTCTGCTTATCTGCCTTCCGCTCCTATGCAGCTGATCACTATCTTGGGTGGCGGGTAAGCAGGAGTGTTTCGTGCCCCCCACTTTTGCTTCACTGTATCCACAATCCTGCGCCTTCTTTAATGACAATAGGTGCTCTTACTGAGCCATGCTGCCAGTCACTTGCCAATTTCCCTGAATTGTCACATATATCCTAGACTACTTTACTTAATATGCCAAGGTACTGACTTCATAACATGCCTTCATTCTTTTTCTAACACTTTGCCCGGCAGATCCCTTTGCCTAAGCCATGCTTTCCCCAACTCCCATTAATAAATCAACTACAATTTCCACAGATAAAGGAACAGAATTGTGGTTGATTACGGAGATGCAAGACCTTTTGTTATTCATTAAATATTCAACTTCAGTTCCAACTTCCACTTCCTTGCAACCATGGCAACAGGACTTGTATTGGATATTCCAGAGCGAATATCCTGATGATCCGCTTATTTGCTTGCTGCCTTTACCAGAAGTTTGCAGAGTCATATGTCAAAGTCCAAATACTGGCTTTACCCATGCTCTATTTTCAGAATTACAGCAGGTTATTTTTTACACACAAAAATGTTCATTGTGATTGGGCCTGATTTTTGCCTACAAACGGAGTAAATAACCACTTCCATAGATGGAAAACCCCCAGGAAGCCAGAAAAGAACGTATCTGTCCACACTCCAGTGGCGTATGCGGGGGCTCATATCCAATGAGACATGCCTGCTATGACTATGTCATTAGGCAGACGGCTCTCATTTACTAGAATGGCTGGGGCGGGAGCGCGTGCACAATGCAGGGGGTTGCGGCATTGAGCGTTCTCCGTTGTAAACAATAAGAGCCGTCTGCCGAATGACATAGCGGGCAGCTCTCATTGGACAAGAGCCAGGGGGAAAGCCCGGTTTTTATGTGCACCCTGGGGAGTTTCACACAGCAGGGCATCCCTATATGGGATTCCCCAGGAAAAGGCCAGCGGCAGGCTCTGGAATCTTTAGATTCCAGGCCGGCTGCTGCTGGGTTTTAATTTGATTTCCGGTGAAGTTTGCAGACTTGCCTCTATATTTTAGACCCCTTCTCTCTGTATCACAGGGGCTACAACCTATCATTTTTTCTCAGTGTACAGCCTTGACCTGGGCATTATTATAGTTTTTTTCTTTTTTACAACACTAGCAAAAGTTCCAGAACAAAGTCAAAAGTCCCAAAAGTGAGGTATGAAAAGAGTCAATACATAACCTTTACTGCGTCTTCTTTAAAATAAGTGCCCCCAGTGCCCCCGTCCTAGCTGCTATGCGTTTAGGGGGTCATCTCACCGTTGCCTTGACGCTTGACAGAGTGGGGACGAACCCCAAAACGCCTAACAGCTGGGACAGGGGCATTGAACCAACATGGTGGTCCTGCTGAAAGCACACTTATTTTAAGGAAGACACAGTAAAGGTTATGTGTTTTCACTCTTTTCATACCTCACGTTTGGGACTTTTGACTTTGTGCTGGAAATGTGCTAGTGCATGGTGTCAGAATTTCACTTACAGTGGGGAAAAGTCGACTGGGAGCTGCAGTTCTGTGCTTTCCCCTCTTTTTTTTTTTGTAAAGGATAAAATTTGAAGTTTTTAACTTAACTTAAAATGTGTTATACAGGGACCGTAAAGATCAACTACCACTGCTTACAGGGTGACTTTCAACACAGCCCCACTCCTAATCAGCCTGCAGAAGTCCATTAAAGCAGGCCTTCACTCTGAATAAGAGCCTATCTTATATGTTTCCCACACCCTATACATACACTCACATTAAACATCATCCTACCTGCATCTACTGCATGTTATGAGCCTTTAAACATCCAAGATGGTGGCTCATGGAACATCATGCAGCCTGCAAACAGGAAGTGCCTTCTGACTGTGCTGCTTTGCATTCTGGGATTGCTGACCTTTTCCTGACCCCAGCTCTGCACTGTCTGAGCAAAGCACAGCTATAACCTGCCCCCTGTACTTTATCCCACTCTCCTATCCTCAGTAAGTGTGATGCTTCCGAGTCAAGATGGCGGTGCCGTATCCTAAAGTTCTGAACAGAGTTGCAGCCCAGTGGGGGAAAGATTAATTAGTAAGTGACTAAAAACGTAAAATATATTAATTTTAGATGCTCGGGAATCATTGTATAAGGGTTTGGGCTTTTCAATAAATCATGGTGAAGGTCCGGTTTAATGACTGAAACTAGTCAACTAAAATAGCAAAGAATGGCAGCCACTGCATGTCTCTTAATACAGATTTATTTTAAATATGCTGGAGCACCATTCAATAATGCCGAGAAATAGAATCATCAATCTCAGAATCTCATCAGCAGCCACATTCCATTATGCCCCATGAAGCTCTCTTTAAAGTGATTGCCCAAGTAAAACGAAAATCATGTGTTTGCTTACATGTAGAAGATTCAGCCAGGTGTGTTGCTAAATAAAGCAGTTGGAGTTGAGATCTAGCCCCTTTCCTGTAGCCCAGCCCCTGGATTTTTTTTATTCATGACCAACTTTTGTTAGCATTGAGAGGTGGTCCTATAACCATCCCTGTCACATCAGACTGTGTGGTACATACAACGAAGCTTGTAAGTGCAGGGAAGGGTAGCTGCTGTCTGCATTGCATGTCTGTCTTTTCCCTGCTAGTTCCTTTCAGTGCTGAAAATAGGTGACCATGAATAAATAAAATCCAGGGACTGAATCCCAACAAAATCTTTATTCAAAAGGAAACCAGAATTCATTTTCTAAATGGAAGGTAAGGTGACACAGCTCCCTGAGAAAGTGTTCCAGAAGGGACAACACCACTAATATCGGGAATATGGACAGAGGGAAACATACAGTAAACCAGTTGACATTTATTTGAAGAAGTTAATGCTCACCCCACGTATTAAGCCTTTTAATTCAACAATGTACCTAGTTCCTGTAGCAGTGTCCCACTTCCTCCTAAAGAGTGACACCATTGACATTTCCAGAGGGAGCACACACAGGTAGCCATGTTCCTCCCCACACATACACACACAGTAAGTACATCCCTCACAGGATGAAGCTTGCAGGCTGAATGCTACAACACACTCCCCTGCCTGATTCGGTCCATGCCCCTGCTTCCAGTCACATGGGGGAAGGCACCTTTGTTGATTGGTTGCAGGGGGCATGCCATGTGATTGTCGACCACTGAAATGCTTAATAGCAGAGGATGAGTAAAGTGCACCAAAGCTATTGGGATCATGTGGTCAGCAATTCACAGTGTGGGGGTTCAGAATGATGCTGTTCTGCCCCTGGAGGTTACAAAGGAGCAACACCCCCAGAAAACTTTAATACTCTTGAGGTGGTGGCCTTTTTAGCCGTCCTGAATTGGAAGGCCCTGCTTTGTGGTGGTGGCGCATGCTCCATGGAAACAAGGGAAAGGCAAGTTTACAGGCGATCCTGGGGGATACACACTGGGAGGAAAAAAGACCAAAAGTCAATATTTGGGTGTTGTTCCTCTTTAAGGCAAATGTGGTGTGTGTGTTCTAATCTGGGATGAAAATTGCACTTTGCTCTAATATGGACTGAAATATCCACCACAGCAATTATTGTCTGCGTTTATATATGTGATATGCTGAGGCTGCGTGGAGTACTACTTACATATCCTTTGCTTTTACACTGCAGCAGCTTCAAGGATAAATTAGTAATATAATATATATATATATATATATATATATATATATATATATATATATATATATATATATATATATACTGTATGCTGTGCAGTTTGCTTGCAACTTGAGCATATTCCATATGTCTTGGTGCTGTAATTATACCCAGTATGAAAAACTGCATTCACAAGCGGTCTAGATTTTCACAGTGACACACCTGCTGCTAGTATAAAAATGGCACTTTCATTCTAAAAATATTTTTACACAAAACGTGTCAAATCAGGGGCCAGTGACGTTCATAATCACGTGACCAATCACGTGCATTGTTGAGAAATCAACTGTGAAAAATCCCCCAAATACCTCGATAACACGGCGCATGCTTGCTCACCTCCAGCTGAGGAGTGTGCCCATGGCAAGCATTTCTGAATTGCCTGCATGGGTACGTAGGGGAGCAACAAGTGGCACGAGCTCTATTTTGCTTTTCCTGACACTGTGATTGACATAGTAAAAACAGAATGGCGCGTGAGCCGGTATCTGAATGCTGCCCCGCGCATGCTCAGTGAGATCACCGGAAAGGTGAGTTTACGAGAGATCTGACTTATACAGGAAGGAGCAACAAAACCTGGGCTAGTGAAATTCCTGGGTTTGTTCCTCTTTAAAAATAACGGAGCACTTGTGTTTTGGATGGCAACAACCAAAGCCAAGAATTAACTGCTAGGCGTTTACATTTGTTCCTCATTTTACCTACAAATGATAACATTTATTATTATTTCAGAAAACATGAGAGGCCATGAGTAACCCAAGATTTAGGGGAGTAAGATTTCATATGATAAAATCCATATAAGCATGCTGGATAATGAAGGGGGGGGGGGGGGGTATTTAGACATGCCAACTGAAAAAGAATTGCCACCAATCCTGGTTTTCTTTTACTGATAGGAATATAAGCCAGAGGTTTTTGAATGTATCATTCCATCTTTACAGGAGAGAACTGCTCACCCTTTAAAGAGAAACAAAACC